>CM061548.1:295375650-296659447 GCA_030864215.1 Capsicum pubescens | reverse complement strand
CATATTCTCAGATTTACCAAGAAGCCTAATAGACATTAAGGATATGGCAGAAAAAAAAAATAGGAATTAGAAAAATAAAAATAGAATTTGAAATAAAGGAAAAAATGCAAAAACCAGACATAATATAAGGAATAAAATGGTTAGAACAAGTAAAACCATACAATATAGAACATACACAATTATCTATAACATATAATAAAGAAAGTTTATTCATAAAAAGAACTTTAACATGATATGAAAATATATGTACTTCTAAAAATAATAGTAGAAGGATGTTATAATAGGTATTATACACCTATGATATATACAGGAGCAGAAGCAAACTTATGTAGATACAACTGTTTACCAGAAAGTAAATGGGTTAAATTAAAAATACCAATAGTAGTCAAAGGATTTAATAATGAAGGAAGCTTAATTACATATAAAGCTAAGAATGTAACAATATAGATATGGGATAAAATAATAACAATAGAATAAATCTATAATTATGAACTAACATCAAAAGATATGCATTTAGGAATGTCATTTTTAGATAAATTATACGCACATATAATAACTATAACAGATTGGTGGTTTACAACACCATGTAAACAAAAAGTAAGAGCAAAAAGAGTTATTAATAAAATAAGAAAGAAAACAGATTGGATAGAAGGAAGTCAAAAAATTATACAAAAGTTAAAAAATATAAAAAATACTGAAGACACAATAGAACTAGTCGTATTTTTGATAAATAAAAAGGAAATAACTATATTTTCAGTAAATAAGATAGAAATAATTAAGAACAAATTAGAAAGATTATATAGTGAAGATCCATTAAAAGGATAGGAAAAACATAAAACTACTATAAAAATTGAATTAATAGATAAAAATAGCATAATAACTCAAAAACCATTAACATATACTTTTGATGATTTAAAGGAATTTAAAATTCATATAATTCTAGGGGGTGCGGATAACTTTTAATAGATCTATTGTAACTATGGATCTATTTTTATTTGTGCGTGGATATTTCTTAACTTCTCTAAATATTTTTATTTTATTTATGTTCATATCTTGGGGGTGATTAAATGGTATTTGATTAAATGTTTTACTGTAGTATTCTTTAGTTTTTTCTCATAGTCTTTGTAATTCTTCTAGATTATTTTTGAGGTATTCTAAATATTCTATATCTTTTGTCCTAAAATATTAGATTAAATTCTCTTTCATAAGCATTTCTTCTAATCTTATTTCTTCCATATCTTGTCTCCAATATTTTAAATACTCATAGTTTATCATTTTATTCTAAAGTAGTTGCTTGTTTGCTAATTTCCGTGTAATATTCTATTCTAATTGTACTATAATTTATATTTGAATTAAGGTTATTAATGCTATTAATTATCTCTCTTTCTTCTTCTCTTAATGAGTTTTTTATGTTATATAAACTATTATCTGTACTTTTTTCTAAATTTTCTAAGGTTTCTTTTATCCATATTAATTTTTCTTTTAGATTTTCCATTATTTTTTTGAGTCGGTTTCTATAATTAATTTCTTCATATAGGTCACTTTGGTTTTCTCTAATTTTTCTAATATATTCTAACATTTTAGTCTGAATAATATCCATCTGGGTAATTATCTATGTATAGTTGTTCTATCCAATTTATAATTTCAATTTCATAGTTTAATATTTTTTCTAATATTATTCTCTTAATATCTATAATTTCTATATTTCTAAGTATATATATAAGATTAATATTTTAAGATTAGCTGTCATTTAAAATTGGTTAAATACTTTATTACAATATTTTTTAGTTGTTTATTTTAATCTTATTAATTCCTCGATATTTTCATTAAGAAATTCTATATATTTTATATTTTTAGTTCTCATATATTCTTATAAATTTGTTTTCATTAGTTTTTCTATTAATTGTATATTTTTCATATCCATTTTCAAAAATTCTAAATATACATAATTTATCATGGTTGATATGTAGGTTTGGTATATAAGCATTTGTAAGAGTAGTTAGGTAAGTTTGGTATATAATTAATTCTAGTCATAAAATATCTATCAAATATTTTTTCCAATATGATTTTTCTTATATCTACTATTTTTATATCCTTAAGTACATATAAAATAAGTATTTTAAATTTATCTACCATTTCGTCAGATAAATAAGTAATCATTTTTCATATGATGCTTTTTCAAAATATTCCCTTCAATCATATACATAACAAAATAAGATCATTTTAGATTACTATATACTAGATTATTATTAAATAACATATTCTTCGGTCACTATTAGCATGGTAATCTGGATACTTTTGCCTTAAACAGCGCCTCTACTCTGGCTACTCCCCTATAACGGCTTTCTTGCCTCATCGGTTTCACCTTTAGGATGGCATAGTTCTTAGGGATTTTTCTCCTTTTCCACTTTGCTAATAAACTTCGTAACATGCTATTTTTTGAATAATTCTACTATAAAGCAACTAATATGAACTTATTTTATCATATCATGATTGTTAGGAATTTATGAATTTATCTATTCATAATCATAAATAAATATACCTGTTCTGGTAGGTTTGATAATTCTAAGCTTTGT
Source organism: Capsicum pubescens (assembly GCA_030864215.1). Taxonomy (NCBI): domain Eukaryota; kingdom Viridiplantae; phylum Streptophyta; class Magnoliopsida; order Solanales; family Solanaceae; genus Capsicum; species Capsicum pubescens. Next base: position 296,656,871 of record CM061548.1, on the reverse strand, counting down.
TCATCCATAGCTTTTTCCATTGAAATATACCTGTTTGTAGTAAATGTTTTAAAAGTTTGTTGTGAAAGAAGAGTGTTTGCTTCAACGCATGAAGACTTATCTTTTTTTGCCTTCGATGCCTTCATTTATAATGAATGATTTACATAGTTCTTACTTACTAATGTTTTACACATTTTTCAAACTTTACGTCCTATTCTTATCTTTACAAAAAGTCTAAAACCTAAACTAAAAAGTCTTTATCAACCTAACCTAATTATTATACTTTACAAAAAAGTCTTCTAAAGTATAATAAAGACAAAAACTAAAACTTTACAATAATTTACAAGTTACGTAGAAAATTGTGAAAGTTTGTTACATGTCGCTTTCACAATTTAATAGCTTATCTTTTATCTCCATTATTGCTTTCGTTGATATCTTCTACTTGTCTTATCTAATGTTTTTCTATCTTTTTTCCAGCTGGCATGCTTATCTTCTTGATTCTTTTATTCTAGGTGGACTTCTGGGATAATATTATCTTCTCCATTACGTCTCGAACATTGATGGTCTGTATATTTGTGTCTAATTATTCTGCAATATCTTGTTAATAATCCGTCTGAAATAAATCCTTTCCTAATTGCTCTTGCAGTAGATTGTTTTTCTGGTTTAAGTAACGTCATTATCCATTGTCTAACATCTTCCATATCTGCTTGTCTTAGTTCTTTAAAATTTGAATAAATCATCTGATGATCTCTTGAATAATAGCTCCATATTGGGTTTCTATTGGTATAATTATTTGTTAATTCTTGAATAATTGTAGCTAGTCCAATGAGTCGTTTATTTGCGTAGAAATCAGGTATCTCAATTCTGGGTATCTATGGGTGCTGTACAATATCTTCCAGTATAATCATATCTCTGGTTAACCTATTTTTACAACTTTTACAACTGGTTTGATCTCGTCGTATAATATCTCTGCTGGTGCAGTGTAACACTTTATATAAAATAGATTTCCTTTGGTTATTCTTTTATAGGTGGAGAATGTTTTATGTAATTCTTCCATAGCTATTAGTTCTTCTCCGTCTTAGATATATATGGTATTTGATAATCCTTAGTCAAAACAAGTTTTTATTAAGCTTGGGTTGGTTTTGGGTAATGCGATTAGCTTATTGTAACCTTGTAATTTTTGGGTTATATAGTTTGTGTTTGGTCCTTGGGTATCTGTAGCTCTAGGGTTAAGGTTTGGAAAAGTTTGTACTTTATAGATATTTTCTATGTATTCTCGGTATGTGGTAATTTTGTGGTGGTGGAAATAAGGGGTCTTTTTGTGTTTTTGGTATAAATGTTTCTCAAATATCTTATTCATGTTCATGTTCTGGTATCTTTGTCTACTAACTCCTTTGCTTGTACCTGTAATTGTAGATTGATAAACGTAATGGATTTAATGGAGTGTCCCAACGTCTCCTTTGCTTGTACCTGTAATTGTAGATTGATAAACGTAATGGATTTAATGGAGTGTCCCAACGTCTCCTTCTAGCTCTGAATTTTAATGTCTTCCGATCGACATAGATCTGCACACTGCTGAGTTAGCTGATTTACAACTTTAGACTTCAGTTTAACTTCATTAGTCTTTAGCTTTTCTATTTCATTACCCATACTGTCTACTTTCATTGAAAGCGTAGTTAAGGTTTTGAGTATCTTTTCTAAAGCATCATCTTCTATTATATCAGTCTGTGTAGTTTTGTCTTGATATGTAATCTGCAATAAAAATTTTGTTAGTACTAATTACTTCAATTGTAAATGTAAAATTTAATATATTCAATACTAGTCCCCGAATTTCTTTTGTTGTAACTGAATTTTGTATTTTCTTTGTTAGCCACCATCGAACCTGGGTATTATCTGTTCTCACAATAAATTTGTTATATACAATATATGGTTCAAATGCTAATAAACATTTATCTAATGAACATAATTTTTTTCTATTTATTTCTGTTTTATTAAACGTTCCTGAATAATATCTGCAATGATGCTCTATTTTTTTATTTTCATACCAATATTTAAGTACTCCTCCATAACTACATTCACTAGCATCTGCTACTACTATATATATAAACTTTCTATTTTCGTCTGAAAATTGTAATTTTGGTAATTCTTTACAAATTATTTTTATTTTTTGGAGTTGTTTTTTATCTTCTTCGTTGTAATTATATTCTACATCCTGTTTAAATTTTTTCTGTAAAGGCTTTAGGTGTTTTGCTAATTTTGGTATATATTCTCTTACTTGGTTTACTAATCCTAGAAATGATTGTAATTTCTTTTTTGTATCTAATTCTTCTTTTGAATTTATTAGTTTTTGTACTATATGTTGTTGCATTTTTACTCCACTTTTATATATTTGTATTCCTAAAAAGCTATCTGTATTTCATAGTTTCGGCTTTCTTTTCACATAAATTTATTCCCGATTTTTTTATTATATCTGTAATTATCCAAATAATTTTAAATGTTCTTCTTTAGTTTTTGTATATAATAGTATATCATCTATGTATACTATACAATTAGGTAATTGTTTAAAATAACTATCCATAAAGTGTTGATATCTACCTGGTGCATTTTTATATCCAAATGGTAATACGTTCCATTCATAAAGTCCTTGCGATACTGTAAATTTAGTTAATTCCTTAGGTTCTTCTTCTAACTTTAAGTGGTAAAATCCTGATTTACAGTCAAATTTACTAAAATAGTTATATCCTTGTATTTGTCTTATTTTTAATATCTTATTTGGTATTGGATAATTATATGTGATAGTTTTTGCATTTAAATTTCTATAATCAATAACCATTCTACTATTACCTATTTTTTGTTCACTGTATTTATTTGCTATAAATGCAGGACTATTGTGTTTACTATTATTTTTTTGTATATATTGTTTTTCTAATAATTCATCTATATGCATTTTAAATTCTTTTAAATCGTCAAAATTATATGTTACTGGTTTTTGAGTTATTATGCTATTTTTATCTATTAATTCAATTTTTATAGTAGCTTTATGTTTTTTCCATCCTTTTAATGGATCTTCACTATATAATCTTTCTAATTTGTTCTTAATAATTTCTATCTTATTTACTGAAAATATAGTTATTTCCTTTTTATTTATCGAAAATACGACTAGTTCTATTGTGTCTTCAGTATTTTTTATCTTTTCTAACTTTTGTGTAATTTTTTCACTTCCGTCTATCCAATCAGTTTTCTTTCTTATTTTATTAATAACTCTTTTTGCTCTTACTTTTTGATTACATAGTGTTGTAAACCACCAATCTGTTTTATTTATTATATGTGGGTATAATTTATCTAAAAATGACATTCCTAAAAGCATATCTTTTTATGTTAGTTCATAATTATAGATTTCTTCTATTGTTATTATTTTATCTCATATTTGTATTTTTACACTTTTAGCTTCATATGTAATTAAACTTCCTTCATTATTAAATCCTTTGACTACTATTGATGTTTTTAATTTATCCCATTTATTTTCTGGTAAACAGTTGTATCTACATAAGTTTGTTTCTGCTTTTGTATCTATCATAGGTGCATAATATCGATTATAATATCCTTCTACTATTATTTTTACAAGTACATATATTTTCATATCATGTTAAAGTTCTTTTTATGAATAATATTTCTTTATTATATGTTATAGATAATTGTGTATGTTCTATATTGTATGGTTTTACTTATTCTAACCATTTAATTCCTAATATTATGTCTGTTTTTTGCATTTCTTCAATTATTTCAAATTCTATTTTTATTTTTCTAACTCCTATTATTATTTCTTTTTCTGTCGTATCCTTAATGTCTATTAGGCTCCTTGGTAAATCTTGACATATATTAGTATTAGATTTTATTTTTTCATTTTTTACTAGATATTTTGCTATATAATTTTCTTCTTGTCCTGTGTTTAAGAGTATTAAATATTCTTTTTCATTTATTATTCCCGTTATATAATATTGATTTAAATTAACTGTTGAAGTTGTTTCATAACTTGTTCTTTTTTATGAACTTGATATTTCTGGTGTTTCATGAGCTATTCTTTTTGATGTACTTATCCTATCATTTATTATTTCTAAATCTTCTTCTATATCTATATTCTTGTAACTATAGTCATTATTATCAATTGTTTTTACGAATTGTTCAAAAGGACTTTCTATTTGTAATTTATTAATTTTATTTGTTCCTGTTATTTTATGTTTTGTTGTTAGTACATATTGATTTTTACATCTTGCTGTAAATATTTTACTTCCTAGGGTCAGTTCTATTCCTGATATTTTCCAATATAATACTAATGATTTATCTATATTTTTATCTGTTAGTGCTACTGAACAATTCACACTTATTATAAATTTAAATTTTTGGTATATTAAATTTCCTTTTATGGCAGTTATTATACTTTTTTCTATAGGTTTTATAATCCTATCATCTGCTAAATATAATTCTATTGGTGTATCTATTCCTTCTCTAAAATATGCTTTTATTAATATCTTTGTTCCTCCAAGGTGTACATATTTTAATGGGTCATAACTTTTTATATCATTTATTTCTTTATTAATTATTCTTTTTGTTACTAGTGGTATGCTAGCTCTTCCTTTTGCATATCTACAATCTATTACATGTTCCTTTTAACTTACTACGTAGTATTCTTCCTTTTTTCTACTAAATATATTTTTTAATGTTGGTATTTTAAATATTTTTTCTACACTTAAGTCTAACTCTTTTCCTTTTATTTCGTTAAATATATTACTGTCAAATATTATTTTTTGATTTGTTCCTTCTTCATTTAAATATTCTTCCTTTGTTATTATTTTTATATCTTCTTCAGTAATTTGATTCATTTTTATATCTTCTTCAGTCATTTGATTCATCTAATTCACTATCTATTTCATTATCTGTTTCATCCTCCGAAATTTCATATATACTAGTTCACTTTCTAATTCATAATCTATATAATCTATCTGCATATATTCTGTATTTTCTATTTTTATTTCTGATATTTTTTTATGTTTTGGATTTTTTGATAATTTACAATCTCTAGCTAAATGTCCTAGTTTCCCACAATTATAACAAGTATATTCTTTATAGATTTCTTTTTTCTATATTGTCTTTTATGATTATAATTTTTTGCATAATATCTTTTTATTGGGTTCTTATACTTATATTTTGATTTTTTGTATTTCTTATATTTCTTATGTATTTTTTTTCTTATAATATCTTTCCTCACATCCAAATTAAGGTGTTATTTTATCATTACAACATGTTAAATTTCTTATTAATATTTTTTTTTTATTTCTTCTTTATATTTTTCACATAGATTTCTATACCATTGTTGAAAAAAATTTATTCTTGCTCCTAGAGTATCTACTATTTTTGCTTCATCCCAATTCTTTATTATTTTTGAACTAAATGGTTCAGGTAATTTACTAAAATATAATTTTCATAATTCTTTACTTTCTTCTATATTATATGTTCCTTTATAATAATATTCTTAAAATGGGCACGTATATTGATCTATATAGCACATATTACATATTGCTAATTTTAACATTAAATTCCTATTAGTATCTTTTTCTTTATTTTGTTCTGCTTCTTCTGTTGTCATACTGGTAAATTCATCACTTATAGCTATTTCATATTTTTTTAATATTTCTATTGGTAATATTTTTGTAGGTGTTGATGTTCCTTCTGTTTTTGTATCAGATCTTAATACTTTTTTACTTGCTTCGGCTAGGTTTAAAAATCATAATTTTACTGTTCCTATTAATGTCTTTTCTATATATTCTGGTGTGTTTGTTGTATCTATTTTATTATCTAATAGTTATTTTGACATGTATCCTACCCATAGTTGTATTATTTTATTTGTGTCTATTACACAGTTTAAATCTAAAAAGTTATAATTAGTTATTTGTTTTGGTGTCCATTTATTATATTCATCCTTTGGATTATATCTTTTAAACTTACTTTTGTAATTATAGGTTGATTTTCTTATATCTGATGTACTAGGTATTATATTTTTATCTAGAATATTTACTTCTGTATTTATTAGTTGTAGATTTTCCTTATTAATTACTTCTTGTTTTTCATTAATTTCTAGTTTTCCTATGTTTTCTAGAATTTCTGTATATGTTTCACTATCTTTCGAGTCATAATTATCTGTTTCTTCAGCATCTATTGTATTTATTTCTAATTCACTAGATTCTAATTCTTTATTTTCTCCTTCTAATTTTTTTTTAAATTTATTTATCTCAGTTAATAATTTTTATTCTTTATTTTTTTCTTTTTTTTCTTTCTGTCTTTTTTCATACAAATCTTTTAGCATTTGTAGTTCTTTTTCTAATTCAGCAATCCCACTATTTTTAGTTTCTTCTATTTTTCGTATTTCTTCTGTAGTTTGTTGTTTTATTTTATCTATTTCCTTTTTTCTATCTATCTCTCATTTTCTCTTTCTATTCTTACCATGGCTGCCAACTTATCTTCTAATTTTAATTCTTCTTTTTCTAACATTAAATATAAATGTTCACCTATTTTCTTATACCTTCTTCCTAGATTAGAAAATACTATTTTTACTATTTCATTTTTAATCCTTCACGGTTTTCATATATTTTTTCGTCTATTATAAATTCTTCTTTTTGTGCATTTATTGAATTTTTACTAACTCCAGCAATTATGTTATACTGTAGTCTTTCTATCCTTATTTTTAATTCTTTATGTTTTTTCAGATATTATTTGTTTTAATTCTTTATATTTTTGTAATTTTGTACGTTATTCATCTAAATAATTAATATTTTGGTGAATATCTAAATCTAATAAATTAATCAAATAACTCCAAATATATACTACTTCCGTAACTTTAATCAACATAGGCTCTGATACTAATTGTAGGGGGTGCGGATAACTTTTAATAGATCTATTGTAACTATGAATTTATTTTTAGTTGTGCGTGGATATTTCTTAACTTCTCTAAATATTTTTATTTTATTTATGTTCATATCTTGGGGGTGATTAAATGGTATTTGAATAAATATTTTGTTGTAGTATTCTTTAGTTTTTTGTTGTAGTATTCTTTAATTTTTTCTCTTAGTCTTTGTAATTCTTCTATATTATTTTTGAAGTATTCTAAATATTCTATATCTTTTGTTCTAAAATATTCGATTAAATTCTCTTTCATAAGCATTTCTTCTAATCTTATTTCTTCCATATCTTATCTCCAATATTTTAAATACTCGTAGTTTATCATTTTATTCTAAAGTAGTTACATGTTTACTAATTTCTGTGTAATATTCTATTTTAATGGTACTATAATTTATATCTGAATTAAGGTTATCAATACTATTAATTATCTCTCTTTCTTATTCTCTTAATGAGTTTTTTATGTTATATAAACTCTTATCTGTACTTTATTCTAAATTTTCTAAGGTTTCTTTTATCCATATTAATTTTTCTTTTAGATTTTCCATTATTTCTTTGAGTCGGTTTCTATAATTAATTTCTTCATATAGGTCACTTTGGTTTTCTCTAATTTTTCTAATATATTCTAACATTTTAGTCTGAATAATATCCATTTGGGTAATTATCTAGGTATAGTTGTTCTATCCAATTTATAATTTCAATTTCATAGTCTAATATTTTTTCTAATATTATTCTCTTAATATCTATAATTTCTACATTTCTAAGTATATATAAGATTAGTATTTTAAGATTATCTGTCATTTAAAATTGGTTAAATACTTTATTATAATATTTTTTATTTTTTTGTTGTTATCTCATTAATTCTTCTGTATTTTCACTGAGAAATTGTATGTATTTTATATCCATTTTTCAATATTCTAAATATATGTAATTTATCATAGTTGATGTGTGGATTTGGTATGTAAGTATTTATAAGAGTAGTTAGGAAGGTGTGGTATATAATTAATTCTAGTCATAAAATATCTATCAAATATTTTTTTCAATATGATTTTTCTTATATCTACTATTTATATATCCTTAAGTACATGTAAAACAAGTATTTTAAATTTATCTACCATTTCATCAGATAAATAAGTATTCATTTTTCATATGATGCTTTTTCAAAATATTTTCTTCAATCATATACATAACAAAATATGATCATTTTAGATTACTATATGCTAGATTATTCTTAAATAACATATTCTTCGGTCACTATTAGCATGGTAATCTGGATACTTTTCCCTTAAACAGCGCCTCTACTCTAGCTACTCCCCTATCACGGCTTTCTGACCTCACCGATTTCACCTTTAGGATGGCATAGTTCTCAGGGATTTTTCTCCTTTTTCAATTTGCTAATAAACTTCTTAACATGCTATTTTTTGAATAATTCTACTATAAAGCAACTAACATGAACTTATTTTAACATATCATGATTGTTAGGAATTTATGAATTCAGCTATTCATAATAGTAAGTGAATATACCTGTTCTGGTAGGTCAGATAATTCTAAGATTTGTTCCTCTGTAGATTTTTCCATTGAAATATACATGTTTTTTAATAAATAATCAAAATATTTGTTGTAGACAAGAGAGAGTTTTTGCTTCAACGCAAGAAGGCTTATCTTTTTCTGCCTTCGATGCCTTCATTTATAATGAATGATTTACATAGTTCTTACTTACTAATGTTTTACACGTTTTTCAAACTTTACGTCCTATTCTTATATTTACAAAAAGTCTAAAAACTAGACTAAAAAGTCTAGGCTATTTCTTAGAAAGTCTTTATCTACCTAACCTAATTATTATACTTTACAAAAAAGAATTCTAAAAGACAAAAACTAAAACTTTACAATAATTTACAAGTTACGTAGAAAATTGTGAAAGTTTGTTACATATCGATTTCACAATTTAATAGCTTATCTTTTATCTCCATTATTGCTTCCGTTGATATCTTCTTCTTGTCGTATCTGCTGCTTTTCTATCTTTTTTCCAGCTGGCATGCTTATCTTCTTGATTCTTTTATTCTAGGTGGACTTCTGGGATAATACTATCTTCTCCATTATATCTCGAACATTGATGGTCTGGATATTTGTGTCCAATTATCTTGCAATATCTTGTTAATAATCCATTTGAAATAATTTTTTTCCTAATTGCTCTTGCAATAGATTGTTTTTCTGGGTTAAGTAACGTCATTATCCATTGTCTAACATCTTCCATATCTGCTTGTCTTAGTTCTTTTGAATTTGAATAAATTGTCTGATGGTCTCTTGAATAACAGCTCCATATTGGGTTTCCATTGGTATAATTATTTGCTAATTCTTGAATAATTGTAGCTAGTCCAATGAGTCGTTTATTTGTGTAGAAATCAGGTATCTCTGGTTGTTGTACAATATCTTCCGGTATAATCATATCTCTGGTTAATCCTATTTTTACAACTTGTATAACTGGTTTGATCTCGTCGTATTATATCTCTACTGGTGCAGTGTAACACTTTATATAAAATAGATTTCCTTTGGTTATTCTTTTATATGTGGTGAATATTTTATGTAATTCTTCCATAATTGTTAGTTCTTCTCCGTCTTAGGTAAATATGATATTTAATAATCCATAGTCAAAACAAGTTTTTATTAAGCTTGGGTTGGTTTTGGGTAGTGCGATTAGCTTATTCTAACCTTGTAATTTTTGGGTTATATAGTTTGTGTTTGGTCCTTGGGTATCTGTAGCTCTAGGGTTAAGGTTTGGAAAAGTTTGTACTTTGTAGATATTTTCTATGTATTCTCGGTATGTGGTAAATTGTGGTGGTGGAAATAAGGGGTCTTTTTGTGTTTTTGGTATAAAGGTTTTTCAAATATCTTATTCATGTTCATGTTCTGGTATCTTTGTCTACTAACTCCTTTGCTTGTACCTGTAATTGTAGATTGATAAACGTAATGGATTTTATGGAGTGTCCCAACATCTCCTTCTAGCTCTGAAATTTTAATGTGTTCCGATCGACATAGCTCTGCACACTGCTGAGTTAGCTGATTTACAGCTTTAGACTTCCGTTTAACTTCATTAGTCTTTAGCTTTTCTATTTCAGTACTCATACTGTCCACTTTCATTGAAAGCATAGTTAGGGTTTTGAGTATCTTTTCTAAAGCATCATCTTCAATTATATCAGTCTGTGTAGCTTTGTCTTGATATGTAATCTGCAATAAAAATTTTGTTAGTACTAATTACTTCAATTGTAAATGTAAAATTTAATATATTCAATACTAGTCTCCGGATCTCTTTTGTCGTAACTGAATTTTGTATTCTCTTTGTTAGCCACCATCGAACCTGGGTATTATCTGTTCTCAAAATAAATTTGTTATATACAATATATGGTTCAAAAGCTAATAAACATTTATATAATGAACATAATTCTTTTCTATTTATTTCCCATTTTATTTTTGTTTCATTAAATATTCCTAAATAATATCTGCAATGATGTTCTATTTTTTCATTTTCGTACCTATATTTAAGTACTCCTCCATAACTACATTCACTAGCATCTTCTTCCACTATATATATAAACTTTCTATTTTCGTCTGGAAATTGTAATTTTGGTAATTCTTTACAAAGTATTTTTATTTTTTGGACTTGGTTTTTATCTTCTTCGTTGTAATTATATTCTACATCCTTTTTAAATTTTTTCTGTAAAAGGCTTTAGGTTTTCTGCTAATTTTGGTATATATTCTCTTACTTAGTTTACTAATCCTAAAAATGATTGTAATTTCTTTTTTATAACTAATTCTTCTTTTGAATTTATTATTTTTTGTACTATATGTTGTTGCATTTTTACTCCACTTTTATATATTTGTATTCCTAAAAAGCTATCTGGTTTTTCATAATTTCGGCTTTCTTTTCACTTAAACTTATTTCCGATTTTTCTATTATATCTGTAAATTGTCCTAATAATTTTAAATGTTCTTCTTAAGTTTTTGTAATTAATAGAATATAATCTATGTATACTATACAATTAGGTAATTGTTTAAAATAACTATCCATAAAGCGTTGATATCTACCTGGTGCATTTTTATATCCAAATGGTAATACGTTCCATTCATAAGATCCTTGTGGTACCGTAAATGCGGTTAATTCCTTAGATTCTTCTTCTAACTTTAAGTGGTAAAATCCTAATTTACAATCAAATTTACTAAAATAGTTATATCCTTGTATTTGTCTTATTTTTAATATCTTATTTGGTATTGGATAATTATATGTCATAGTTTTTGCATTTAAATTTCTATAATCAATAACCATTCTACTTTTACCTCTTTTTTGTTCACTATGTTTATTTACTATAAATGCTGGACTATTATGTTTACTATTAATTTTTTCTATATATTGTTTCTCTAATAATTCATCTATATACATTTTAAATTCTTTTAAATCATCAAAATTATATGTTAATGGTTTTTGAGTTATTATGCTATTTTTATCTATTGATTCAATTTTTATAGTAGTTGTATGTTTTTCCCATCCTTTTAATGGATCTTCACTATATAATTGTTCTAATTTTTTCTTAATTATTTCTATCTTATTTATTGAAAATATAGTTATTTCCTTTTTATTTATCGAAAATACGACTTGTTCTATTGTGTCTTCAGTATTTTTTATAATTTCTAACTTTTGTGTAATTTTTCCACTTTCTTCTAACCAATCAGTTTTCTTTCTTATTTTATTAATAATCTTTTTGCTCTTACTTTTTGTTTACATGGTGTTGTAAACCACCAATCTATTTTAGTTATTATATTTGGGTATAATTTATCTAAAAATGACATTCCTAAAAGCATATCTTTTGATGTTAGTTCATAATTATAGATTTCTTTTATTGTTATTATTTTATCCCATATTTGTATTTTTACACTTTTAGCTTCATATGTAATTAAACATCCTTCATTATTAAATCCTTTGACTACTATTGGTGTTTTTAATTTATCCCATTTATTTTCTGGTAAACAGTTGTATCTACATAAGTTTGTTTCTGCTCATGTATCTATCATAGGTGCATAATATCGATTATAATATCCTTCTACTATTATTTTTACAAGTACACATATTTTCATATCATGTTAAAGTTCTTTTTATGAATAATATTTCTTTATTATATGTTATAGATAATTGTGTATGTTCTATATTGTATGGTTTTACTTATTCTAACCATTTAATTCCTAATATTATGTCTGTTTTTTGCATTTCTTCAATTATTTCAAATTCTATTTTTATTTTTCTAACTCCTATTATTATTTCTTTTTCTGTCGTATCCTTAATGTCTATTAGGCTCCTAGGTAAATCTTGACATATATTACTATTAGATTTTATTTCTTCATTTTTTACTAGATATTTTGCTATATAATTTTCTTCTTGTCCTGTGTTTAAGAGTATTAAATATTCTTTTTCATTTATTATTCCCGTTATATAATATTGATTTAAATTAACTGTTGAAGCTGTTTCATAACTTGATCTTTTTTATGAACTTGATATTTCTGGTGTTTCATGAGCTATTCTTTTTTATGTACTTATCCTATCATTTATTATTTCTAAATCTTCTTCTATATCTATATTTTTGTAACTATAGTCATTATTATCAATTGTTTTTACGAATTGTTCAAAAGAACTTTCTACTTGTATTTTATTAAGTTTATTTTTTTCCTGTTATTTTATGTTTTGTTGTTAGTACATATTGATTTTTACATCTTGCTGTAAATATTTTACTTCCTGGGTCATTCTATTCCTGATATTTTCCAATAAAATACTAATGATTTATCTCTATTTTTATCTGTTATTGCTACTGAATAATTCACACTTATTATAAATTTAAATTTTTGGTATATTAAATTTTCTTTTATAGCGGTTATTATACTTTTTTCTATTGGTTTTATAATTCTATCATCTGTTAAATATAATTCTATTGATGTATTTATTCCTTCTCTAAAACATGTTTTTATTAATATCTTTGTTCCTCCAAAGTGTACATATTTTATTGGGTCTTTACTTTTTATATCGTTTATTTCTTTATTAATTATTCTTTTTGTTACTAGTGGTATGCTAGCTCTTCCTTTTGCATATCCATAATCTATTATATGTTCCTTTTGACTTACTACGTAGTATTCTTCCTTTTTTCTACTAAATATATTTTTTATTGTTGGTATTTTAAATATCTTTTCTATACTTAAGTCTAACTCTTTTCCTTTTATTTCGTCAAATATATTACTGTCAAATATTATTTTTTGATTTGTTCCTTCTTCATTTAAATATTCATCCTTTGTTATTATTTTTATATCTTCTTCAGTTATTTGGTTCATTTTTATATCTTCTTCAGTCATTTGATTCATCTAATTTACTATCTATTTCATTATCTGTTTCATCCTCCGAAATTTCATATATACTATCTTCACTTTCTAATTCATAATCTATATAATCTATCTGCATATATTCTGTATTTTCTATTTTTATTTCTGATATTTGTTTATTTTTTGGGATTTTTGGTAATTTACAATCTCTAGCTAAATGTCCTAGTTTCCCACAATTATAACAAGTACATTCTTTTATAGATTTCTTTTTTCTATATGGTATTTTATGTTTATAATTTTTTACATAATATCTTTTTCTTGGTTTCTTATATTTATATTTTGATTTTTTGTATTTCTTATATTTCTTATGACTTTTTTTTTTCTTATAATATCTTTCTTCACATTCAATTTGAGGTGTTATTTTATCTTTACAACATGTTAAATTTCTTATTAATGTTTTTTCCATTTTCATTTCTTCTCTATATTTTTCTCCGAATCTCTTTTGTCGTAACTAAATTTTGTATTTTCTTTGTTCGCCACCATCGAATCTGGGTATTATCTGTTCTAACAATAAATTTGTTGTATACAATATATGGCTCAAATGTTAATAAACATTTATATAATGAACATAATTCTTTTTTATTTATTTCTCATTTTATTTCTGTTTCATTAAACGTTCCTGAATAATATCTGCAATGATGTTCTATTTTTTTATTTTCGTACCTATATTTAAGTACACCTCCATAACTACATTCACTAGCATCTGCTTCTACTATATATAAAAACTTTCTATTTTCGTCTGGAAATTGTAATTTTGGTAATTCTTTACAAATTATTTTTATTTTTTAGACTTGTTTTTTATCTTCTTGGTTGTAATTATATTTTACATCCTTTTTTATTTTTTTCGGTAAAGGCTTTAGATTTTCTACTAATTTTGGTATATATCTCTTACTTGGGTTACTAATCCTAAAAATGATTGTAATTTCTTTTTTAATCTAATTCTTCTTTTGAATTTATTATTTTTTGTACTATATGTTGTTGCATTTTTACTCCACTTTTATATATTTTTATTCCTAAAAAGCTATCTGTATTTCATAATTTCAGCTTTCTTTTCACTTAAATTTATTCCCGATTTTTCTATTATATTTGTAATTATCCAAAAAAATTTAAATGTGCTTCTTTAGTTTTTGTATATAAGAGTATATCATCTATATATACAATACAATTAGGTAATTGTTTAAAATAACTATCCATGAAGTGTTGATATCTACCTGATGCATTTTTATATCCAAATGTTAATACGTTCTATTCATAAAATCCTTGTGGTACTGTAAATTCAGTTAATTCCTTAGATTCTTCTTCTAACTTTAAGTGGTAAAATCCTGATTTACAGTCAAATTCACTAAAATAGTTATATCCTTGTATTTGTCTTATTTTTAATATCTTATTTGGTATTGGATAAATATATGTGATAGTTTTTGCATTTAAATTTCTATAATCAATAACCATTCTACTTTTACCTCTTTTTTGTTCACTATATTTATTTACTATAAATGCAGGACTATTGTGTTTACTATTATTTTTTTGTATATATTGTTTTTCTAATAATTCATCTATATGCATTTTAAATTCTATTAAATCGTCAAAATTATATGTTACTAATTTTTGAGTTATTATGCTATTTTTATGTATTAATTCAATTTTTATAGTAGTTTTATGTTTTTCCATCCTTTTAATGGATCTTCACTATATAATCTTTTTAATTTGTTCTTAATTATTTCTATCTTATTTACTGAAAATATAGTTATTTCCTTTTTATTTATCGAAAATACGACTTGTTCTATTGTGTCTTCAGTATTTTTTATATTTTCTAACTTTTGTGTAATTTTTCACTTCCTTCTATCCAATCAGTTTTCTTTCTTATTTTATTAATAACTCTTTTTGCTCTTACTTTTTATTTACAAGGTGTTGTAAACCACCAATCTGTTTTAGTTATTATATGTGGGTATAATTTATCTAAAAATGGCATTCCTAAAAGTATATCTTTTGATGTTAGTTCATAATTATAGATTTCTTCTATTGTTATTATTTTATCCCATATTTGTATTTTTACACTTTTAGCTTTATATGTAATTAAACTTCCTTCATTATTAAATCCTTTAACTACTATTGATGTTTTTAATTTATCCCATTTATTTTCTGGTAAACAGTTGTATCTACATAAGTTTGCTTCTGCTCCTGTATCTATCATAGGTGTATAATACATATTATAATATCCTTCTACTATTATTTTTACAAGTACATATATTTTCATATCATGTTAAAGTTCTTTTTATGAATAATCTTTCTTTATTATATGTTATAGATAATTGTGCATGTTCAATATTGTACGGTTTTATTTGTTCTAACCATTTTATTCCTAATATTATGTTTGCTTTTTGCAGTTCTTCCTTTATTTCAAATTCTATTTTTATTTTTCTGACTCCTATTTTATTTCTTTTTCTGTCGTATCCTTAATGTCCATTAGACTTCTTGGTATATTTGGCATATATTACTATTAGATTTTATTTCTTCGTTTTTTACTTGATATTTTGCTATATAATTTTCTTCTTGTCCTGTGTTTAGGAGTATTAAATATTCTTTTTCATTTATTGTTCACGTTATATAATATTAATTTAAATTAACTGTTGAAGTTGTTTCATAACTTGTTCTTTTTGATGAACTTGATGATTCTGATTTTTCGTGAGCTATTCTTTTTGATGTACTTATCCTATCATTTATTATTTCTAAATCTTCTTCTATATCTATATTTTTGTAACTATAGTCATTATTATCAATTGTTTTTACGAATTGTTCAAAAGGACTTTCAATTTGTATGTTATTAATCTTATTTTGTCCTGTTATTTTATGTTTGTTGTTAGTACATATAGATTTTTACATCTTGCTGTAAATATTTTACTTCCTGGATTAGTTCTATTCCTTATATTTTCAAAAATAATACTAATGATTTATCTATATTTTTATCTGTTATTGCTACTGAATAATTTGCACTTATTATAAATTTAAATTTTTGGTATATTAAATTTCCTTTTATAGCGGTTATTATACATTTTTCTATAGATTTTATAATTCTATCATCTGTTAAATATAATTCTATTGATGTATCTATTCCTTCTCTAAAACATGCTTTTATTAATATCTCTGTTCCTCCAAAATGTACATATTTTATTGGGTCTTTACTTTTTATATCGTTTATTTCTTTATTAATTATTCTTTTTGTTACTAGTGGTATGCTAGCTCTTCCATTTGCATATCTACAATCTATTACATGTTCCTTTTGACTTATTACGTAGTATTCTTTATTTTTTCTACTAAATATATTTTTTATTGTTGGTATTTTAAATATTTTTTCTATACTTAAGTCTAACTCTTTTCCTTTTATTTCGTCAAATATATTACTGTCAAATATTATTTTTTGATTTGTTCCTTCTTCATTTAAATATTCTTCCTTTGTTATTATTTTTATATCTTCTTCAGTTATTTGATTCATTTTTATATCTTCTTCAGTCATTTGGTTCATCAAATTCACTATCTATTTCATTATCTGTTTCATCCTCCGAAATTTCATATATACTATCTTCACTTTCTAATTCATAATCTATATAATCTATCTGCATATATTCTGTATTTTCTATTTTTATTTCTGATATTTGTTTATTTTTTGGATTTTTTGGTAATTTACAATCTCTGGCTAAATGTCATAGTTTCCCACAATTATAACAAGTACATTCTTTTATAGATTTCTTTTTTCTATATGGTCTTTTATGATTATAATTTTTTACATAATATCTTTTTATTGTGTTCTTATATTTATATTTTGATTTTTTGTATTTCTTATATTTCTTATGTCTTTTTTTTTTTCTTATAATATCTTTCCTCACATCCAAATTGAGGTATTATTTTATCTTTACAACATGTTAAATTTCTTATTAATGTTTTTTTCATTATTATTTCTTCTCTATATTTTTCACATAGATTTCTATACCATTGTTCAAAAAAATTTATTCTTGCTCCTAGGGTATCTACTATTTTTGCTTCATCCCAATTCTTTATTATTTTTGAACTATATGTTTCAGTTAATTTACTAAAATATAATTTTCATATTTATTTATTTTCTTCTATATTATATGTTCCTTTAGAATAATATTCTTTAAATGGGCACGCATATTCATCTATATAACACATATTACATATTGTTAATTTTAACATTAAATTCCTATTCGTATCTTTTTCTTTATTTTGTTCTGCTTCTTATGTTGTCATACTGCTAAATTCATCACTTATAACTATTTTATATTTTTTCAATATTTCTGTTGGTAATATTTTTGTAGGTGTTGATGTTCTTTCTGTTTTTGTATCAGATCTTAATACTTTTTTACTTGCTTCGGCTAGGTTTAAAAACCATAATTTTACAGTTCCTATTAATGTCTTTTCTATATATTCTGGTGTGTTTGTTGTATCTATTTTATTATCTAATAATTGTTTTGACATGTATCCTACCTATAGTTGTATTGTTTTATTTGTGTCTATTACACAGTCTAAATATAAAAAGTTATAATTGGTTATTTGTTTTGGTGTCCATTTATTATATTAATCCTTTGGATTATATCTTTTAAACTTACTTTTGTAATTATAGGTTGGTTTTCTTAAATCTGATGTATTAGGTAATATTTTTATCTAGAGTATTTACGTCTTTAGTTATTATTTCTAGATTTTCTTTATTAATTACTTCTTGTTTTTCATTAATTTCTAGTTTTCCTATGTTTTCTAGAATATCTGTATATGTTTCACTATCTTCTGAATCATAATTATCTATTTCGTCAGCATCTATTGTATTTATTTCTAATTCAATGGTTTCTAGTTCTTTATTTTTTATTTCTAATTTTTCTTTAAATTTATTTATCTCGTTTAATAATTTTTGTTCTTTATCTTCTACTTATTTTTCTTTCTGTCTCTTTTCATATAAATCTTTTAGCATTTGTAATTCTTTTTCTAATTCAGCAATCCTACTATTTTTAGTTTCTTCTATTTTTCGTATTTCTTCTGTGGTTTGTTGTTTTATTTTATCTATTTCCTTTTTTCTGTCTATCTCTTCGTTTTCTCCTTCTATTCTTACCATGGCTGTCAACTTATCTTCTAATTTTAATTCTTCTTTTTCTAACATTAAATATAAATGTTCATCTATTTTCTTATATCTCCTTCCTAATTTAGAGAATACTATTTTTATTTTTAATCCTTCAGGGTTTTCATATATTTTTTAATTTATTATAAATTCTTCTTTGTTCATTTTTATTTAATTGTTAATAGATCATGTTGGTATGTATGTTCTAGACTTTCTATGATTGATTCTAAATTTGATATTTCTTTTTTTGTGCATTTATTGAATTTTAACTAAATCCAGCAATTATGTTATACTGTAGTCTTTCTATCCTTATTTTTAATTTTGTACGTTTTTTTAGATATTATTTGTTTTAATTCTTTATATTTTTGTAATTTTTGTACGTTATTCATCTAACTAATTAATATTTTGATGAATATCTAAATCTAATAAAATAATCAAATAACTCCAAATATATACTACTTCCGTAACTTTAATCTACATAGGCTCTGATACCAATTGTTGGGGGTGCGGATAACTTTAATAGATAAATAAAATAAAAATATTTAGAGAAGTTAAGAAATATTCACGCACAACTAAAAATAGATCCATAGTTACAATAGATCTATTAAAAGTTATTCGCACCCCCTACAATTGGTTACAATAGATCTATTAAAGTTATCCGCACCCCCTTCAATTGGTATCAAAGCCTATGCTGATTAATGTTACGAAAGTAGTATATATTTGGAGTTATTTGATTAATTTATTAGATTTAGATATTCACCAAAATATTAATTATTTAGATGAATAACGTACAAAAATTACAAAAATATAAAGAATTAAAACAAATAATATCTGAAAAATGTAAAGAATTAAAAATAAGGATAAAAAGTCTACAGTATAACATAATTGCCGAAATTAGTAAAAACTCAATAAAGGCACAAAAAGAAGAAATATCAAATTCAGAATCAACCATAGATAGTCTAGAATATACATACCAACATGATCTATTAACAATTAAATAAAAATGAACATAGAAGAATTTATAATAGACGAAAAAATATATGAAAACCCTGAAGGATTAAAAATAAAAATAGTACTTTCTAATCAAGGAAGAAGGTATAAGAAAATAGGTGAACATTTATATTTAATGTTAGAAAAAGAAGAATTAAAATTAGAAGATAAGTTGACAAACATGGTAAGAATAGAAAGAGAAAACGAAGAGATAGACAGAAAAAAAAATAGAACAAGTAAAATCATACAACATAGAACATACACAATTATCTATAACATATAATAAAGAAAGATTATTCATAAAAAGAACTTTAACATGATATGAAAATATATGTACTTGTAAAAATAATAGTAGAAGGATATTATAATATGTATTATACACCTGTGATAGATACAAGAGCAGAAGCAAACTTATGTAGATACACCTGTTTACCAGAAAAGAAATGGGATAAATTAAAAACACCAATAGTAGTTAAAGGATTTAATAATGAAGGAAGTTTAATTACATATAAAGCTAAAAGTGTAAAATTACAAATATGGGATAAAATAATAACAATAGAAGAAATCTATAATTATGAACTAACATCAAAAGATATGCTTTTAGGAATGCCATTTTTAGATAAATTATACTCACATATAATAACTAAAACAGATTGGTGGCTTACAACACCTTGTAAATAAAAAGTAAGAGCAAAAAGAGTTATTAATAAAATAAGAAAGAAAACTGATTGGATAGAAGGAAGTGAAAAAATTATACTAAAGTTAGAAAATATAAAAAATATCGAAGAAATAACAATATTTTCAGTAAATAAGATAGAAATAATTTAGAACAAATTAGAAAGATTATATAGTGAAGATCCATTAAAAGGATGGAAAAAACATAAAACTACTATAAAAATTGAATTAATAGATAAAAATAGCATAATAACTCAAAAACCATTAACATATAATTTTGACGATTTAAAAAAATTTAAAATGCATATAGATGAATTACTAGAAAAACAATATATACAAAAAAGTAATAGTAAACACAACAGTCCAACATTTATAGTAAATAAACATAGTGAACAAAAGAGAGGTAAAAGTAGAATGGTTATTGATAATAGAAATTTAAATGCAAAAACTATAACATATAATTATCCAATACCAAATAAGATATTAAAAATAAGACAAATACAAGGATATAACTATTTTAGTAAATTTGACAGTAAATCAGGATTTTACCACTTAAAGTTAGAAGAAGAATCTAAAGAATTAACCGCATTTACGGTACCACAAGAATTTTATGAATGGGACGTATTACCATTTGGATATAAAAACGCACCAGGTAGATATCAACATTTTATGGATAGTTATTTTAAACAATTACCTAATTGTATAGTATACATAGATGATATACTACTATATACAAAAACTAAAGAGGAACATTTAAAAATATTAGAACAATTTACAGGTATAATAGAAAAATCGGAAATAAGTTTAAGTGAAAAGAAAGCCGAAATTATGAAAAAATAGATGAAATTTTTAGGAATACAAATAGATAAAAGTGGAGTAAAAATGCAACAACATATAGTACAAAAAATAATAAATTCAAAAGAAGATTAGATGCAAAAAAGAAATTACAATCATTTTTAGGATTAGTAAACCAAGTGAGAGAATATATACCAAAATTAGCAGAAAACCTAAAGCCTTTACAGAAAAAATTTAAAAAGGATGTAGAATATAATTACAACGAAGAAGATAAAAAACAAGTCCAAAAAATAAAAATACTTTGTTAAGAATTACCAAAATTTTAATTTCCAGACGAAAATAGAAAGTTTATATATATAGTAGTAGCAGATGCCAGTGAATGTAGTTATGGAGAAGTACTTAAATATAGGTACGAAAATGAAAAAATAGAACATCATTGCAGTTATTATTCAGGAACGTTTAATGAAACAAAAATAAAATGAGAAATAAATAGAAAAGAATTATGTTCATTATATAAATGTTTATTAGCATTTGAACCATATATTGTATATAACAAATTTATTGTGAGGACAGATAATACCCAGGTTCGATGGTGGCTAACAAAGAAAATACAAAATTCAGTTACAACAAAAGAGATTCGGAGACTGGTATTGAATATATTAAATTTTACATTTATAATTGAAGTAATTAGTACTAACAAAAATGTTATTGCAAATTACATATCAAGACAAAGCTACACAGGCTGATATAATAGAAGATGATGCTTTAGAAAAGATACTCAAAACCCTAACTACGCTTTCAATGAAAGTGGACAGTATGGATAATGAAATAGAAAAGCTAAAGACTAATGAAGTTAAACTGATGTCTAAAGCTGTAAATCAACTAACTCAACAGTGTGCAGAGCTATGTCGATCGGAAGACATTAAAATTCCAAAGTTAGAAGGAGACGTTGGGACACAACATAAAACCCATAACGTTTATCAATCAATAATTGCAGGTACAAGCAAAGGAGTTAGTAGACAAAGATACCCGAACATGAACATGAATAAGATATTTGAGAAACCATTTATACCAAAAACACAAAAAAAAACCATTATTTCCACCCCCACAAATTACCACATACCGAGATAGTCTGAACCAAGATAAAAAAGCTTATAACTATATAACCCGAGAATAAATAGAAAATATCTACAAAGTACAAACTTTTCTAAACCTTAACCCTAGAGCTACAGATACCCAAGGACCAAACACAAACTATATAACCCAAAAATTACAAGGTTACAACAAGCTAATCGCACTACCCAAAATTAACCCAAGCTTAATAAAAACTTGATATGACTAGGGATTATTAAATACCATATATACCCAAGACGGAGAAGAACTAACAGCTATGGAAGAATTACGTAAAATATTCACCACCTATAAAAGAATAACTAAAGAAAATCTATTTTATATAAAGTGTTACATTTCACCAGCAGAGATATTATACAACGAGATCAAACCAGTTATACAAGTTGTAAAAATAGGATTAACCAGAGATATGATTATACCAGAAGATATTGTGCAGCAACCAAAGATACCCAGAATTGAGATACCTGATTTCTACGCAAATAAACGACTCATTGGACTAGCTATAATTATTCATGAATTAACAAATAATTATACCAATGGAAACCCAATATGGAGTTATTATTCAAGAGACCATCAGATAATTTATTCAAATTCAAAAGAACTACGACAAGCAGATATGAAAGATGTTAGACAATGAATAATGACGTTACTTAACCCAGAAAAACAATCTACTGCAAGAGCAATTAGGAAATAATTTATTTTAGATGGATTATTAACAAGATATTGCAAGATAATTGGACACAAATATCCAGACCATCAATGTTCGAGATGTAAGCTATTAAATTGTGAAAGCGATATGTAACAAACTTTCACAATTTTCTACGTAACTTGTAAATTATTGTAAAGTTTTAGTTTTTTGTCTTTTACAAGACTTTTTGGTAAAGTATAATAATTAGGTTAGGTAGATAAAGACTTTGTAAAAAATAGCCTATACTTTTTAGTCTAGTTTTTAGACTTTTTGTAAAGATAGAATAGGACGTAAAGTTTGAAAAATGTGTAAAACATTAGTAAGTAAGAACTATGTAAATCATTCATTATAAATGAAGGCATCGAAGGCAGAAAAAGATAAGCCTTCACACGTTGAAGCAAAAACTCTCTCTTGTCTACAACAAATATTTTGATTATTTATTAAAAAACAGGTATATTTCAATGGAAAAATCTATGGAGGAACAAAGCTTAGAATTGTCAGACCTACCAGAACAGGTATATTCATTTACTATTAAGAATAGCTAAATTCATGAATTCCTAACAATCATGATATGATAAAATAAGTTCATGTTAGTTGCTTTATAGTAGAATTATTCGAAAAATAGCATGTTAAAAAGTTTATTAGCAAAGTGGAAAAGGAGAAAAATCCCTAAGAACTATGCCATCCTAAAGGTGAAATCGGTGAGGCAAGAAAGTCGTGATAGGGGAGTAGCCAGAGTAGAGGCGTTGTTTAAAGGAAAAGTATCCAGATTACCATGCTAATAGTGACCGAAGAATATGTTATTTAAGAATAATCTAGTATATCGTAATCTAAAATGATCATATTTTGTTATGTATATGATTGAAGGGAATATTTTAAAAAAGCGTCATATGAAAAATGAATACTTATTTATCTGACGAAATGGTAGATAAATTTAAAATACTTGTTTTATATGTACTTAAGGATTTAGAAATAGTAGATACAAGAAAAATAATATTGGAAAACATATTTGATAGATATTTTATGACTAGAATTAATTATATACCACACTTACCTAACTACTATTACAAATGCATATATACCAAACCTACATATCAACCATGATAAATTATGTATATTTAGAATTTTGGAAAATGGATATGAAAAATATACAATTAATAGAAAAACTAATGAAAACAAATTTAGAAGAATATATGAGAACTAAAGATATAAAATATATAGAATTTCTTAATGAAAATATAGAGGAATTAATAGGATTAAAACAAACAACTAAAAAATATGATAATAAATTATTTAACCAATTTTAGATGACAGATAATCTTAAAATATTAATCTTATATATCCTTAGAAATATAGAAATTATGGATATTAAGAGAATAATATTAGAAAAATATTAGACTATGAAATTGAAATGATAAATTGGATAGAACAACTATACCTAGATAATTACCCAGATGAATATTATTCAGACTAAAATGTTAGAATATATTAGAAAAATTAGAGAAAACTAAAGTGACCTATATGAAGAAATTAATTATAGAAACCGACTCAAAGAAATAATGGAAAATCTAAAAGAAAAATTAATATGGATAAAAGAAACCTTAGAAAATTTAGAAAAAAGTACAGATAATAGTTTATATAATATAAAAAAACTCATTAAGAGAAGAAGAAAGAGAGATAATTAATAGCATAATTAACCTTAATTCAGATATAAATTATAGTACAATTAGAATAGAATATTACACGAAAATTAGTAAACAAGCAACTACTTTAAATTAAAATGATAAATTATGAGTATTTAAAATATTGGAGACAAGATATGGAAGAAATAAGATTAGAAGAAATGCTTATGAAAGAGAATTTAATTGAATATTTTAGAACAAAAGATATAGAATATTTAGAATACCTCAAAAATAATATAGAAGAATTACAAAGACTAAGAGAAAAAACTAAAGAATAATACAGTAAAACATTTAATCAAATGCCATCTAATCACCCCCCAAGATATGAACATAAATAAAATAAAAATATTTAGAGAAATTAAGAAATATCCACGCACAACTAAAAATAGATCCATAGTTACAATAGATCTATTAAAAGTTATCCGCACCCCCTACAATTGGTTACAATAGATCTATTAAAGTTATTTGCACCCCCTTCAATTGGTATCAAAGCCTATTTTGATTGAAGTTACGGAAGTAGTATATATATGGAGTTATTTGATTAATTTATTAGATTTAAATATTCACCAAAATATTAATTATTTAGATGAATAAAGTACAAAAATTACAAAAATATAAAGAATTAAAACAAATAATATCTGAAAAACGTAAAGAATTAAAAATAAGGATAGAAAGTCTACAGTATAACATAATTGTCAGAGTTAGTAAAAACTCAATAAATGCACAAAAATAAGAAATATCAAATTTAGAATCAACAATAGATGGTCTAGAATATATATATTAACATAACTTATATACACTAAAATAAAATGAACAAAGAAGAATTTATAATAGATGAAAAAACATAAGAAAATCACGAAGGATTAAAAATAAAAACAGTATTCTCTAATTTAGGAAGGAGATATAAGAAAATAGGTGAACTTTTATATTTAATGTTAGAAAAAGAAGAATTAAAAATAGAAGATAAGTTGACAGTCATGGTAAGAATAGAAAGAGAAAACGAAGAGATAGACAGAAAAAAGGAAATAGATAAAAGAAAATAATAAACCACAGAAGAAATACGAAAAATAGAAGAAACTAAAAATAGTAGGATTGCTGAATTAGAAAAAGAACTACAAATACTAAAAGATTTGTATGAAAAAGGACAGAAAGAAAAAGAAGAAAAAGATAAAGAAAAAAAATTATTAATTGAGATAAATAAATTTAAAGAAAAAATAGAAGGAGAAAAATAATAATTAGAAACTAGTGAATTAGAAATAAATACAATAGATGCTGAGGAAACAAATAATTATGACTCGGAAGGTAGTGAAACATATACAAAAAATTTAGAAAATATAGAAAAGCTAGAAATTAATGACAAACAAGAAGTAATTAATAAAGAAAATCTATAACTAATAAATACAGAAGTAAATACTCTAGATAAAAATATAATACCTAATACATCAGATATAAGAAAACCAACCTATAATTACAAAAGTAAGTTTAAAAGATATAATCCAAAGGATGAATAAAATAAATGGACACCAAAACAAATAACTAATTATAACTTTTTAGATTTAGACTGTGTAATAGACACAAATAAAATAATACAATTATGGGTAGGATACATGTCAAACCAATTATTAGATAATAAAATAGATACAACAAACACACCAGAATATATAGAAAAGACATTAATAGGAACAGTAACATTATGATTTTTAAACCTAGCCGAAACAAGTAAAAAGGTATTAAGATCTGATACAAAAACAGAAGGAACATCAACACCTACAAAAATATTACCAACAGAAATATTGAAAAAATATGAAATAGCTATAAGTGATGAATTTAGCAGTATGACAACAGTAGAAACAGAACAAAATAAATAAAAAGATACGAATAGGAATTTAATGTTAAAATTAGCAATATGTAATATGTGCTATATAGTTGAATATACGTGCGCATTTAAAGAATATTATTATAAAGGAACATATAATATAGAAGAAAGTAAAGAAATACGAAAATTATATTTTAGTAAATTATCTGAACCATTTAGTTCAAAAATAATAAAGAATTGGGATGAAGAAAAAATAGTAGATACACTAGGAGCAAGAATAAATTTTTTACAACAATGGTATAGAAATATATGTGAAAAATATAGAGAAGAAATGAAAATGAAAAAAACATTGATAAGAAATTTAGCATGTTGTAAAGATAAAATAACACCTCAATTTGGATGTGAAGAAAGATATTATAAGAAAAGAAAAAGACATAAAAAAATAACAAATACAAAAAATCAAAATATAAATATAAGAAACCAAGAAAAAGATATTATGTAAAAAATTATAAACATAAAAGACCATATAGAAAAATGAAATCTCTAAAAGAATGTACTTGTTATAATTGTGAAAAACTAGGACATTTAGCTAGATTGTAAACTACCAAAAAACCTAAAAAATAAACAAATATTAGAAATAAAAATAGAAAATACAGAATATATGCAGATAAATTATATAGATTATGAATTAGAAAGTGAGGATAGTATATATGAAATTTCGGAGCATGAAACAGATAATAAAATAGATAGTGAATTAGATGAATCAAATGACTGAAAAGATATAAAAATTAACCAAATAACTGAAGAAGATATAAAAATAATAACAAAGGAAGAATATTTAAATGAGGAAGGAACAGATCAAAAAATAATATTTGATAGTAATATATTTGACGAAACAAAAGGAAAAGAGTTAGACTTAAGTGTAGAAAAAATATTTAAAATACCAACAATAAAAAATATATTTAGTAGAAAAAATGAAGAATACTACGTAGTAAGTCAAAAGGAACATGTTATAGATTGTAGATATGCAAAAGGAAGAGCTAGCATACCACAAGTAACAAAAAAAATAATTAACAAAGAAATAAACGATATAAAAAGTAAAGACCCAATAAAATATATACATTTTGGAGGAACAGAGATATTAATAAAAGCATGTTTTAGAGAAGGAATAGATACACCAATAGAATTATATTTAGCAGAGGATAAGAT
Organism: Capsicum pubescens; assembly: GCA_030864215.1. Taxonomy (NCBI): domain Eukaryota; kingdom Viridiplantae; phylum Streptophyta; class Magnoliopsida; order Solanales; family Solanaceae; genus Capsicum; species Capsicum pubescens. The sequence goes on along the minus strand of CM061548.1, from coordinate 296,629,419 downwards.
TATAAAACCTATAGAAAAAAGTATAATAACTGCCATAAAAGGAAATTTAATATACCAAAAATTTAAATTAATAATAAGTGTGAATTATTCAGCAGCAATAACTGATAAAAATATAGATAAATCATTAGTATTATATTGAAAAATATCAGGGATAGAACTGACCCCAGGAAGTAAAATATTTACAACAAGATGTAAAAATCTATATGTATTAACAACAAAACATAAAATAACAGGAAAAAATAAAATTAATAAAACACAAATAGAAAGTCCTTTTGAACAATTCCTAAAAACAATTGATAATAATAACTATAGTTATAAAAAAATATAGATACAGAAGAATATTTAGAAATAATAAATGATAGGATAAGTACATCAAAAAGAATATCTCACGAAAACCAGAATCATCAAGTTCATCAAAAAGAACAAGTTATGAAACAACTTCAACAGTTAATTTAAATCAATATTATATAATGGGAACAATAAATGAAAAAGAATATTTAATACTTCTAAACACTGGACAAGAAAAAAATTATATAGCAAAATATCTAGTAAAAAATGAAGAAATAAAATCTAATAGTAGTATATGCCCAGATTTACCAAGAAGCCTAATAGACATTAAGGATAAGGTAGAAAAAATAATAACAATAGTATTCCGAAAAATAATAATAGAATTTGAAATAAAGGAAGAAATGCAAAAACCAAACAAAATATTAGGAATAAAATAGTTAGAACAAGTAAAACCATACAAAATAAAACATACACAATTATCTATAACATATAATAAAGAAAGATTATTCATAAAAAGAACTTTAACATGATATGAAAATATATGTACTTGTAAAAATAATAGTAGAAGGATATTATAATAGATATTATACACCTATGATAGATACAGGAGCAGAAGCAAACTTATGCAGATACAACTGTTTACCAGAAAGTAAATGAGATAAATTAAAAACATCAATAGTAATCAAAGGATTTAATAATGAAGGAAGTTTAATTACATATAAAGCTAAAAGTGTAAAAATACAAATTTGGGATAAAAAAAATAACAATAGAAGAAATCTATAATTATGAACTAACATCAAAAGATATGCTTTTAGGAATGCCATTTTTGGATAAATTATACCCACATATAATAACTAAAATAGATTGGTGGCTTACAACACCATGTAAACAAAAAGAAAGAGCAAAAAGAGTTATTAATAAAATAAGAAAGAAAACTGATTGGATAGAAGTAAGTGAAAAAATTACACTAAAGTTAGAAAATATAAAAAATACCGAAGACACAATAGAACTAGTCGTATTTTCGATAAATAAAATGGAAACAACTATATTTTCAGTAAATAAGATAGAAATAATTAAGAACAAATTAGAAAGATTATATAGTGAGGATCCATTAAAAGGATGGGAAAAACATAAAACTACTATAAAAAATGAATTGATAGATAAAAATAGCATAATAACTCAAAAACCATTGACATATAATTTTGACGATTTAACAGAATTTAAAATGCATATAGATGAATTACTAGAAAAAACAATATATACAAAAAAGTAATAGTAAACACAATAATCCAGTATTTATAGTAAATTAGCATAGTGAAAAAAAGAGAGGTAAAAGTAGAATGGTTATTGATTGTAGAAATTTAAATGCAAAAACTATAACATATAATTATCCAATACCAAATAAGATATTAAAAATAAAAGAAATAAAAGGATATAACTATTTTAGTAAATTTGACTGTAAATCGGGATTTTACCACTTAAAGTTAGAAGAAGAATCTAAGGAATTAACTGCATTTACAGTACCACAAGGATTTTATGAATAGAACGTATTACCACTTGGATATAAAAATGCACCAGGTAGATATCAACAATTTATGGATATTTATTTAAAACAATTACATAATTGTGTAGTATACGTAGATGATATACTATTATATACAAAAACTAAAGAAAAATATTTAAAATTATTAGAACAATTTACAGGTATAATTAAAAAAATGGGAATAAGCTTAAGTGAAAAGAAAGCCGAAATTATGAAAATCCAGATAGAATTTTTAGGAATACAAATAGATAAAAGTGGAGTAAAAATGCAACAACATATAGTACAAAAAAATAATAAATTCAAAAGAAAATTAGATACAAAAAAGAAATTACAATTATTTTTAGGATTAGTAAACCAAGTAAGAGAATATACACCAAAATTAGCAGAAAACCTAAAGTCTTTACAGAAAAAATTAAAAAAGGATGTAGAATATAATTACAACGAAGAAGATAAAAAATAAGTCCAAAAAATAAAAATACTTTGTAAAGAATTACCAAAATTACAATTTTCAGACGAAAATAGAAAGTTTATATATATAGTAGAAGCAGATGGTAGTGAATGTAGTTATGGAAGAGTACATAAATATAGGTACGAAAATGAAAAAATAGAACATCTGACGAAAAGGTAGATAAATTTAAAATACTTGTTTTATATGTACTTAAGAATATAGAAATAGTTGATATTAGAAAAATTATATTGAAAAAAATATTTGATAAATATTTTATGACTAGAATTAATTAAATACCACACTTACCTAACTACTCTTACAAATACTTATATACCAAACCTACATATCAACCATGATAAATTATGTATATTTAGAATTTTGGAAAATGGATATGAAAAATATACAATTAATAGAAAAACTAATGAAAACAAATTTAGAAGAATATATGAGAACTAAAGATATAAAATATATAGAATTTCTTAATGAAAATATAGAGGATTAATAAGATAAAAACAAACAACTAAAAAATATTATAATAAAGTATTTAACCAATTTTAAATGACAGATAATCTTAAAATATTAATCTTATAAATATATACTTAGAAATATAGAAATTATAGATATTAAGAGAATAATATTAGAAAAATATTAGACTATGAAATTAAAATTACAAATTGGATAGAACAACTATACCTAAATAGTTTCCCGATGGATATTATTCAAACTAAAATGTTAGAATATATTAGAAAAATTAGAGAAAACCAAAGTGACCTATATAAAGAAATTAATTATAGAAACCGACTCAAAGAAATAATGGAAAATCTAAAAGAAAAATTAATATGGATAAAAGAAACCTTAGAAAATTTAGAAAAAAGTACCGATAATAGTTTATATAACATAAAAAACTCATTAAGAGAAGAAGAAAGAGAGATAATTAATAACATTAATAACCTTAATTCAGATATAAATTATAGTACAATTAGAATAGAATATTACACGGAAATTAGTAAACAAACAACTACGTTAGAATAAAATGATAAACTATGAGTATTTAAAATATTGAAGACAAGATATGAAAAAAATAAGATTAGAAGAAATGCTTATGAAAGAGAATTTAATCGAATATTTTGGAATAAAAGATATAGAATATTTAGAATACCTCAAAAATAATATAGAAGAATTACAAAGACTAAGAGAAAAACTAAAGAATACTACAGTAAAGCATTAAATCAAATATCATTTAATCACCCCCAAAGATATGAACATAAATAAGTTGAAAATAAATAAGCTAAAAATAAAAATATTTAGAGAAGTTAAGAAATATCCACGCACAAATAAAAATAGATCCATAGCTATAGATCTATTAAAATTATCCGCACCCCCTACAATTGGTATCAGATCCTATGTTGATTAAAATTACGGAAGTAGTATATATTTGGAGTTATTTGATAAATTTATTAGATTTAGATATTTACCAAAATATTAATTATTTAGATTAATAACGTACAAAAATTACAAAAATATAAAGAATTAGAACAAATAATATCTGAAAAACGTAAAGAATTTAAAATAAGGATAGAAAGACTACAGTATAAAATAATTGCTGGAGTTAGTAAAAATTCAACAAATGCACAAAAAGAAGAAATATCAAATTTAGAATCAATCATAGATAGTCTAGAATATACATGCCAACATGATCTATTAACAATTAAACAAAAATGAACAAAGAAGAATTTATAATAGACGAAAAAATATATGAAAACCCTGAAGGATTAAAAATAAAAATAGTATTTTCTAATCTAGGAAGAAGGTGTAAAAAATAGGAAAATATTTATATTTAATGTTAGAAAAAAGAAGAATTAAAATTAGAAGATAAGTTGACAGCCATGGTAAGAATAGAAAGAGAAAATCGAGAGATAGATAGAAAAAAAGAAATAGATAAAATAAAACAACAAACTACAGAAGAAATACGAAAAATAGAAGAAACTAAAAATAGTAGAATTGTTGAATTAGAAAAAGAACTACAAATGCTAAAAGATTTGTATGAAAAAAGACAGAAAGAAAAAGAAGAAAAAGATAAAGAACAAAAATTATTGAACGAGATAAATTAATTTAAAGAAAAATTAGAAATAAAAAATAAAGAACCAGAAATCAGTGAATTAGAAATAAATACAATAGATACTGAAGAAACATATAATTATGATTCGGAAGATAGTAAACATATACAGAAATTCTAGAAAACATAGGAAAACTAGAAATTAATGAAAAACAAGAAGTAATTAATAAAGAAAATCTAGAACTAATAAATACAGAAGTAAATACTCTAGATAGAAATATAATACCTAGTACATCAGATATAAGAAAACCAACCTATAATTACAAAAGTAAGTTTAAAAGATATAATCCGAAGGATGAATATAATAAATGGACACCAAAATAAATAACTAATTATAACTTCTTAGATTTAGACTTTGTAATAGACACAAATAAAACAATACAACTATGGGTAGGATACATGTCAAAATAATTATTAGATTATAAAATAGATACAACAAACACACCAGAATATATACAAAAGACATTAATAGGAACAGTAAAATTATGGTTTTTAAACCTAGCCGAAACAAGTAAAAAAGTATTAAGATCTGATACAAAAACAGAAGGAACATCAACACCTACAAAAATATTACTAACAGAAATATTGAAAAAATATGAAATAGCTATAAGTGATGAATTTAGCAGTATGACAACAGAAGAAGCAGAACAAAATAAAGAAAAAGATACGAATAGCAATTTAATGTTAAAATTAGCAATATATAATATGTGCTATATAGATGAATATATGTGAGTATTTAAAGAATATTATTATAAAGGAACATATAATATAGAAGAAAGTAAAGAAATACGAAAATTATATTTTAGTAAATTACCTGAACCATTTAGTTCAAAAATAATAAAGAATTGGGATAAAGCAAAAATAGTAGATACCCTAGGAGCAAGAATAAAATTTTTACAACAATGGTATAGAAATCTATGTGAAAAATATAGAGAAGAAATGAAAATGGAAAAAACATTAATAAGAAATTTAGCATGTTGTAAAGATAAAATCGCACCTCAATTTGGATGTGAAGAAAGATATTATAAGAAAAGAAAAAGACATAAGAAATATAAGAAATACAAAAAATCAAAATATAAATATAAGAAACCAAGAAAAAGATATTATGTAAAAAATTATAAACATAAAAGACCATATAGAAAAAAGAAATCTATAAAAGAATGTACTTGTTATAATTGTGGAAAACTAGGACATTTAGCTAGAGATTGTAAATTACCAAAAAATCCAAAAAATAAATAAATATCAGAAATAAAAATAGAAAATACAGAATATATGCAGATAGATTATATAGATTATGAATTAAACGTGAAGATAGTATATATGAAATTTCGGAGGATGAAACAGATAATGAAATAGATAGTGAATTAGATGAATCAAATGACTGAAGAAGATATAAAAATGAACCAAATAACTGAAAAAGATATAAAAATAATAACAAAGGAAGAATATTTAAATGAAGAAGGAACAGATCAAAAAATAATATTTGACAGTAATATATTTGACAAAATAAAAGGAAAAGAGTTAGACTTAAGTGTAGAAAAAATATTTAAAATATCAACAATAAAAAATATATTTAGTAGAAAAAAGGAAGAATACTACGTAGTAAGTCAAAAGGAACATGTAATAGATTGAAGATATGCAAAAGGAAGAGCTAGCATACCACAAGTAACAAAAAGAATAATTAATAAAGAAATAAACGATATAAAAAGTAAAGACCTAATTAAATATGTACACCTTGGAGGAACAGAGATATTAATAAAAGCATCTTTTAGAGAAGAAATAGATACACCAATAGAATTATATTTAGCAGATAATAGAATTATAAAACCTATAGAAAAAAGTATAATAACTGCCATATAAAGAAATTTAATATACCTAAAATTTAATTTTATAATAAGTGCGAATTATTCAGTAGCAATAACAGATAAAAATATAAATAAATCATTAGTATTATATTGGAAAATATTAGGAATAAAACTGACCCAGAAAGTAAAATATTTATAGCAAGATGTAAAAATCTATATGTACTAACAACAAAACATAAAATAACAGGAGAAAATAAAATTAATAAAATACAAATAGAAAGTCCTTTTGAACAATTTGTAAGAACAATTGATAATAATGACTATAGTTATAAGAATATAGATATAGAAGAAGATTTAGAAATAATAAATAATAGGATAAGTACATAAAAAAGAATAGCTCACGAAAAACCAGAATCATCAAGTTCATCAAAAAGAACAAGTTATGAAACAACTTCAACAGTTAATTTAAATCAATATTATATATAACGGGAACAATAAATGAAAAAAAACATTTAATACTCCTAAACACAGGACAGGAAGAAAATTATATAGCAAAATATCTAGTAAAAAATGAAGAAATAAAATCTAATAGTAATATATGCCCAGATTTACCAAGATGCCTAATAAACATTAAGGATACGACAAAAAAAGAAATAATAATAGGAGTTAGAAAAATAAAAATAGAATTTGAAATAAAGGAAGAAATGCAAAAAACAGATATAATATTAGGAATAAAATGGTTAGAACAAGTAAAACCATACAATATAGAGCATACACAATTATCCATAATGTATAATAAAGAAAGATTATTCATAAAAAGAACTTATATGTACTTGTAAAAATAATAGTAGAAGGATATTATAATAGATATTATGCACCTATGATTGATACAGGAGCAGAAGTAAACTTATGTAGATACAACTGTTTACCAGAAAATAAATGGGATAAATTAAAAACACCAATAGTAGTCAAAGGATTTAATAATGAAGGAAATTTAATTACATATAAAGCTAAAAGTGTAAAAATACAAATATGGGATAAAATAATAACAATAGAAGAAATCTATAATTATGAACTAACATCAAAAGATATGCTTTTAGGAATGTCATTTTTAGATAAATTATACCCACATATAATAACTAAAACAGATTGGTGGTTTACAACACCATGTAAATAAAAAGTAAGAGCAAAAAGAGTTATTAATAAAATAAGAAAGAAAACTGATTGGATAGAAGGAAGTGAAAAAATTACACAAATGCTAGAAAATATAAAAAATACCGAAGGCACAATAGAACTAGTCGTATTTTCTATAAATAAAAAGGAAATAACTATATTTTCTGTAAATAAGATAGAAATAATTAAGAACAAATCAGAAAGATTATATAGTGAAGATCCATTAAAAGGATGAGAAAAATATTAAACTACTATAAAAATTGAATTAATAGATAAAAATAGCATAATAACTCAAAAACCATTAACATATAATTTTGACGATTTAAAAGAATTTAAAATGCATATAGATGATTTATTAGAGAAACATTATATACGAAAAAGTAATAGTAAACATAATAGTCCAGCATTTATAGTAAATAAACATAGTGAACAAAAAAGAGGTAAAAGTGGAAATTTAAATGAAAAAACTATGACATATAATTATCCAATACCAAATAAGATATTAAAAATAAGACAAATACAAGGATATAACTATTTTAGTAAATTTGACCGTAAATCAGGATTTTACCACTTAAAGTTAGAAGAAAAATCTAAGGAATTAACCGCATTTACGGTACCACAAGGATTTTATGAATGGAACGTATTACCATTTGGTTATTAAAATACACCAGGTAGATATCAACACTTTATGGATAGTTATTTTAAACAATTACCTAATTGTATAGTATACATAGCTGATATACTACTATATACAAAAATTAAAGAGGAACATTTAAAATTATTAGAACAATTTACAAGTATAATAGAAAAATTGGGAATAAGCTTAAGTGAAAAGAAAGCCGAAATTATGAAAAATCAGATAGAATTTTTAGGAATACAAATAGATAAAAGTGGAGTAAAAATTCAACAACATATAGTACAAAAAATAATAAATTCAAAAGAAGAATTGGATACAAAAAAGAAATTACAATCATTTTTAGGATTAGTAAACCAAGTAAGAGAATATATACCAAAATTAGCAAAAAACCTAAAGCCTTTACAGAAAAAAATTATAAAAGGTGTAGAATATAATTACAACGAAGAAGATAAAAAATAAGTCCAAAAAATAAAAATACTTTGTAAAGAATTACCAAAATTATAATTTTCAGACGAAAATAGAAAGTTTATATATATAGTAGAAGCAGATGCTAGTGAATGCAGTTATGGAAGAGTACTTAAATATAGGTACGAAAATAAAAAAAATAGAACATCATTGCAGATATTATTCAGGAACATTTAATGAAACAGAAATAAAATGGGAAATAAATAGAAAATAATTATGTTCATTATATAAATGTTTATTAGCATTTGAACCATATATTGTATATAACAAATTTATTGTGAGGACAGATAATACCCAGGTTCGATGGTGGCTAACAAAGAAAATACAAAATTCAGTTACAACAAAAGAGATTCAGAGACTAGTATTGAATATATTAAACTTTACATTTACAATTGAAGTAATTAGTACTAACAAAAATGTTATAGCAGATTCCATATCAAGACAAAGCTACACAGACTGATATAATAGAAGATGATGCTATAGAAAAGATACTCAAAACCCTAACTACTCTTTCAATGAAAATGGACAGTATGGGTAATGAAATAGAAAAGCTAAAGACTAATGAAGTTAAACTGAAGTCTAAAGCTATAAATCAGCTAACTCAGCAGTGTGCAGAGCTATGTCGATCGGAAGACATTAAAATTCCAAAGCTCGGAAGACATTAAAATTCCAAAGCTAGAAGGAGATGTTGGGACACTCCATAAAACCCATAACGTTTATCAATCTACAATTGCAGGTACAAGCAAAGGAGTTAGTAGACAAAGATACCCGAACATGAACAAGATATTTGAGAAACCATTTATACCAAAAACACAAAAAGACCCCTTATTTCCACCCCCACAAATTACCACATACCGAGATAGTCTGAACCAAGATAAAAAAGCTTATAAGTATATAACCCGAGAATACATAGAAAATATCTACAAAGTACAAACTTTTCTAAACTTTAACCCCAGAGCTACAGATACCCAAGGACCAAACACAAACTATATAACCCAAAAATTACAAGGTTACAACAAGCTAATCGCACTACCCAAAATCAACCCAAGCTTAATAAAAACTTGTTATGACTATGGATTATTAAATACCATATATACCCAAAACGGAGAAGAACTAACAGCTATGGAAGAATTACATAAAATATCCACCACCTATAAAAGAATAACCAAAGGAAATCTATTTTATATAAAGTGTTACACTGCACCAGCAGAGATATTATACGACGAGATCAAATCAGTTATACAAGTTGTAAAAATAGGATTAACCAGAGATATGATTACACCGGAAGATATTGTGCAGCATCAGAGATATCCAAAATTGAGATACCTGATTTTTACGCAAATAAACGACTCATTGGACTAGCTACAGTTATTCAAGAATTAGCAAATAATTATACCAATGGAAACCCAATATGGAGCTATTATTCAAGAGATCATCAGATAATTTATTCAAATTCAAAAGAACTACGACAAGCAGATATGAAAAATGTTAGACAATGGATAATGACGTTACTTAACCCAGAAAAATAATCTACTGCAAGAGCAATTAGGAAAGGATTTATTTCAGATGAATTATTAATAAGATATTGCAAGATAATTAGACATAAATATCCAGACATCAATGTTCGAGATGTAATGGAGAAGATAATATTATCCCAGAAGTCCGCCTAGAATAAAAGAATCAAGAAGATAAGCATGCCAGTTGGAAAGAAGATAGAAAAACAGCAGATACGACAAGAAAAAGATATCAACGGAAGCAATAATGGAGATAAAAGATAAGCTATTAAATTGTGAAAGCGACATGTAACAAACTTTCACAATTTTCTACGTAACTTGTTAATCTAGTATATAGTAATCTAAAATGATCATATTTTGTTATGTATATGATTGAAGAGAATATTTTGAAAAAGCATCATATGAAAAATGAATACTTATTTATCTGACGAAATGGTAGATAAATTTAAAATACTTGTTTTATATGTACTCAAGGATATAGAAATAGTAGATATAAGAAAAATCATAGTGGAAAAAATATTTGATATTTTATGACTAGAATTAATTATATACCACACTTACCTAACTACTCTTACAAATGCTTATATACCAAACCTACATATCAACCATGATAAATTATGTATATTCAGAATTTTGGAAAATGGATATGAAAAATATACAATTAATAGAAAAACTAATGAAAACAAATTTAGAAGAATATATGAGAACTAAAGATATAAAATCTATAGAATTTCTTAATGAAAATATAGAGGAATTAATAAGATTAAAACAAACAACTAAAAAATATTATAATAAAGTATTTAACCAATTTTAAATGACAGATAATCTTAAAATATTAATCTTATATATATATACTTAGAAATATAGAAATTATAGATATTAAGAGAATAATATTAGAAAAAGATTAGACTATGAAATTAAAATTATAAATTAGATAGAACAACTATACCTAGATAATTACCCAGATGAATATTATTCAGACTAAAACGTTAGAATATATTAGAAAAATTAGAGAAAACCAAAGTGACCTATATGAAGAAATTAATTATAGAAACCGACTCAAAGAAATAATGGAAAATCTAAAAGAAAAATTAATATGGATAAAAGAAACCTTAGAAAATTTAGAAAAAAATACTGATAATAGTTTATACAACATAAAAAACTCATTAAGAGAAGAAGAAAGAGAGATAGTTAATAACATTAATAACCTTAATTCAAATATAAATTATAGTACAATTAGAATAGAATATTACACGGAAATTAATAAACAAGCAACTACTTTAGAATAAAATGATAAACTATGAGTATTTAAAATATAAGAGACAAGATATGGAAGAGATAAGATTAGAAGAAATGCTTATGAAAGAGAATTTAATCGAATATTTTAGAATAAAAGATATAGAATATTTAGAATACCTCAAAAATAATATAGAAAAATTACAATGACTAAGAGAAAAAACTAAAGAATACTACAGCAAAACGTTTAATCAAATACCATTTAATCACTCCCAAAATATGAATATAAATAAAATAAAAATATTTAGAGAAGTTAAGAAATATCCACGCACAACTAAAAATAGATCTATAGTTACAATAGATCTATTAAAAGTTATCCGCACCCCCTTCAATTGGTATCAACATAGAAAATCGTCAAAAATTAGAAATATTAATAGGTGGAAACCCATAATTAAATCAAGGAATAACTTAGTGGCAAGAAAGAAGCCCTTGGAAACTCACAAATTTAAAATTCTGGATCCGCCTTTGTTGAAACGTTGTGCGTATTAGGAGCATGCACACAACTCACAAGCCACAAAATACAGAGAGTAGAGAGACAGGCCAAATCTGATATAGATGTGATACTGCTGGGCGTCCACTTTTGGTGTTCGACTTGTAATATTCATACATTACACACAGCTCCATAAACTGGCAAAATGGCCAGGCAAAAGTTTCTCTCTTGCCATTTCTTTTTCTTTTACTAATAATGAGCATAAGCCGTTATTGGAAAAATAACCGTCAAATACAGTTCGACCATTTATTTTATAAAATATGTGTACAACAAATAGATAGTGTATATCTTATATTAAATGTATATATACTAAACACATAATATACATACACTACCTCTACACAACATATATATATATATATATATATATATATATATATATATAGAACAAATACAGTTAAAGTATATAGATAATGTATACACCGATCATATTAATAAACTAATTAACCGAAAAATGCATTTTACATAAGTTTTCCGTTATTTATACCACCAAGTAAAATTGACTTGTAATAATTGTACATAAGTTTCTAAATAGGGAGAGGACTTGCTAAATGCTATGGTTAATTACATTGATCCGAAAAAAGTTTTTTGGAGGGGTACGTTTCAAGGTTATATTTACACTTTTTATAAATGGAAAGAAAATTTAAATAGTGACCAAAAAAAGAGACAATTTGTGTAAATCGACCATACACATTGTGGGCCTCCTTTCTCGGTAGACGTCTTGTTATTTTCTATCATGAATGAATACAAGTATGAATCTTGCCACTAAGGCAACAGACCAAACTCCAATGGTTTTCCTCTGGCATTGCCTCCGATACCCGTACTTTTTCTGCAGCACTAAATAATTGTCACAATGGGATCACTTCAAAAGATTTCCCAATTTGCTCTAATTGTTTTTGGCAGTATACATTTAAAGATTCTAATTAGATAAAATTGTATTTTCATTTAATTAAACCTTATTTGTCAAAAGTCACCTATATGTAAGATCTTGAGTATATTTTGTTTGTCAAATGCAACATTATTTCATATACAAGTGTATATTATTTTCATCTATGTGGAAAGAGAAATAAGGGATCGTTTGGTGTAACATATTAGAATAAATAATTTTAAAATAAAATAATAATTTTAAAATAAAATTTTTGGTGTCTTATTTGGTTGTCACGTTCAGAATAATTTATCCCGATATTAACAAATAGTACAAGAATAAGTTATTCCATCCTTTTGATGATATAATAATTCCAATATAATTTATCTTGAGATAAAGCTATAAAATAACCAAATTACCCTCCAAATAGATTATGTTCGCATTCATGGAGATTTGATGATGTGATGATAACCAATTTAAGAACAGTGGTGGAGCTTGGCTGTGTGCTTGAAGCTTTTAAATATTTCAATTCTATTTCAGTTCATTTTTTTTATTTTGAAGTATTTACTATACTCATTGTTTAGTTAAAAGATTTTTCATGGAGTATATGTTTTAATATAATGTTATTGGGGATTGTCATTATATTACCTTTTTCATTTTGTTAATTAGTTAATCACTTTTTATTTTTAAAATACGTTCTCTAGTAAACAAGAGACTTTATTACTTTTCACATATTTTTGTGTATTTATTTATTTTTACTGTCCTACGGCAGATTAGGAGCAACACCATTGATGACATTATTTGCTCTATTGTTGGGACTAATGAATTTATCATATGATTCGAATCAACACTGCAGTTGTCCAATCTTTATTTTACTTTTGTTTATATGATATGATAGAACTTTCATAAAAATAATAGTTCTCCTTATCAATATAATTTTTAATTTTCATAAAAATAATTTATATCTATAATCTATAATGTACAGTTTATAATCTATGATATATTAAAAGTGTGAACGACATTAGATATGTTATTTGAACTTTTTACCTTTAATTAAAAGTCATTGCATTAAACAAAATCACATTTTCACTATTTTTTCCAAATATTTAAGAGTTGAAAATTAATTAAATATAGTTATGGTAAAACATTTTCTTATTAGAAGCCATCGGAATTTCACTATTTTTTCCTAATTTAAGAGTTTAAAATTAATTAAATATATTTATAGTAAATCCCTTCCTTATTAGAAGTTATCAAAACTAATGACAACTAATACTTTTTGCATTAGTTTAAAATTTTTAAATTAACTAAATTTGATTTTAAGAATACTTGAAAAATCTAGAAATAAATATAAAACTGTTAGAATAAGAAAAATTTACCAGATTTTTAAAAGTTTTAAGTACGTAAATCAATGATTTTGTAAAGATTTGACTTTAAAATAAGAAAAGATTCTTAAATATAAGAAAATAATCGTAACACAAATATGGTGTAAATTGATGCGTCTCTCTTATCCTTTGGCGACAAGGAAAAGAGATATTGTATGACAAACGTAAATGATGATCCATCAATCACTTATTAAAGTATGAAGGATTATTATATTTTGTATTAATAATTGTATGACAAACGCAAATGACAAACGCAAAAAGATATTTATGACAAACGCAAATGACAAATGCAAAAGAGATATTTACATTATTATATTAAAGTGTGAAAGATTTTTAACAAGTGATTTAAATTTTTGTACTTTATTAAAAATCTACGCAATAAATATAATTATTTAATTTTAAATAATCAAACGTTATACGTGCGAGACACGTGCGGTTAAACTAGTTAAGCTAAATAAGGTGAAAGATATTTTTATAAACAAACAATATATTCTTAGGAAGAATGCAATACATATTATTTTGGTGGTATCACAAATCAAAACCACTAGAAGATGACATCAGAATAACTAATCTTAAAACAACTAATTCCAACGTAACTTGTTTCCAACTAAACAAGCCGTAAATATACTAATTGCAGCTTTCTCAGCGTCTTTCTTCTTTTGCCTTTGCCTTTTTTTCCAATTCTCAATTGTTGCTTTATCCCTCTTTTTCTAACCTTAAATTTTCAAGCACAATCTTATTATTTGGTGATTATTGAGCCCCCTTTTCAAGATTTTCTACTCCTAAATAAATTTTATTTGACTTTTTGGTTAACTCGTCCATGTAATCGGAGACAAGAGAAAACAGGAAATGAAACTGAGGTCGATTACACATCATCCAATAAGTTAAATAAAATGCTTAAATTTTTTTTTAAAAAAGCTCTTCTAATTGAAAATTCATCTTCAAAATGGTATCTACACCCAATAAATAAGTACATGATATGTATCAAGTTACAAGTTACAACTCTATTCACTTATAATATATATATTACTTTGTACTATTTTTTCATTGAGCTGAAAATTTATTAAAAGTAATTTTTTTATTTTAAAAAGGTACAATTAAGAGCACTCTAATCCTAATTTATGGAATGACACTAGATTGCTAGTTGTTTTATTTTAGACAGTCTACAAGATAGAAGATGAAAAAGGTGAAGGCAACTTGGTCAGGTCACACTCATTCGTGCCCCTCCCATGCGTTGCACGCGAATCTTTGACAAAACACAAGAGGTTAAGTGGGTGGAGTTGGGTGAAATGTGTCCAATAAAATAATAATTATGTATCTCATCATTTACCAAACCAATTGATAAACAATGTGTGAAAAACGGGGAAACAAATATTACACGTCATATTTGTCATCAAATCACACATATATATATATATATAACGAAATGAAAAGGTCATAACAAAATTCAAAATATGATTGTTTGATAGAAAAAAGAAAATTAAAATTATAATTAAAAAATTGAGTGTGAAATGTGATTATGATGATGAGCTAGGCAGGCTCACACCTAGACACATGTTAATGAATATGATTAGTAGTAATCCAATTAATCATGATTAGGTTGGTTTGACGTGATATATATTTGGATGCTTATCATACACACACTAAGGATCATTTGGTAGAGTATATTGGCAAAAATAATGCATGTATTAATTAATGTATATTATGAATACTTTGTTTGATATAACTTTTAGTCTATGTATAACTAATGGAAGCATTAGTTATACACTCTATTATGTATTAAAGTGTGTATTACTAATGGGTCAAAATCATTTTCCCTTCCCAACTTTGTCTTAAAAATCAACCCCCCCTCAACTTTAAACAATAATCATACTCCTCCTTTATCCTAATTGACTTTTTAAAATTTCTATTTTACCCTTTATCATCAATTTTTTTATTCTTTTTTTTTAACTTCTTTAAAATCATCATATTTTCATTTTAAAAAAAATTCATATAACAATTTTTTCATCAAAACATAAACATTAGTCATATAACATAATTTTCATAAAAATATAAACATTATCTTCTAGAAAAAAAAGTAAGAAATATATAAGCTAATGATGATCTTTATGAAATAAATTAGCATAATAAGAAAATTAGCTTTATTAATAATAATAAAAACTATAATATTTATTTTAACAAATGAAAATAATAAGTACTACTAATTTTATAAACATATTTCAATGCAAAAAATACAAACAATAAATGAAAGAGATAAGCCTCTAGTACCACCCCGAACTATGGTCAAAGTTGTTACGACACACTCCAACTTCATAGGGGTCCTATTATCCCCTGAACTCAAATTTAGCGTATTTTTATCATTTTTTGTGCTAATGTGGCACCTTTATTACATAAAATGGAGTTCATATCAAAGGTGTCACGACATCTAAAACGATTGATAAAAGGTATCACGTTAGCTAAAAAAATTGACAAAAATACACTAAAATTTAGTTTAAGGGGTAATAGGACCTCCGTGAAGTTGACGTGTGTCGTAGCAAATTTGGTCATAGTTCGGGGATACTAGATGTTTTTCTCGAATAAAAATAAGGTCAAAATTTAAAGATTATATTTATTTATATAAATTATTAAATATGTAATACTCTATTAATGACAATCACAACTTATTTACTGATACAGACAATCGATAATATCGTTTCTTATCACTTGATCCTCATGCTAAAAATAAATATTTTAGTTTATCTGCTCAATTTGTGAAATCAAGAGAATTGTATTATGTTTTTTTTCTACCCTTTAGTGTTAAATAACTATATAAAGTAACAGTATAGACAAATTTAAAGTTTCAAATTATTATTAGTAAGGTTAATTTAGCAAAATATACCTCTAAGTAAAATTTTCTTAAGGATTGTGTTATATCAACAAAAAGTTAAGTAATACGAAACAAATTTAGTAAGAGAGTGATAAAACATGAAAATATACGCACATGCATGTACATACATATGTATATATACACACTTAGGGGTGAGTTGTTTGGAAACAAGTTATTCCGGGATTAGTTATTACAAAGTAAGTTGTACTAATATGTATGTGTGATAACTTATCTTATCACTGTGGTATAAATGGTACGGCAAATAATTTTGAGACTACCTAATACATCTAATTAAACGCAGGATAAATAATCATGAACTTTATCTCTGAATTATTAGAATCATACCTCACACCAAACGACTCTTTAATATATATAATACCAAAATAACGATCTTAAAAATAATATTGAATTTTGTGATAAATTTATAAAATGTATTAATTTGCGTATAAAGTTAATAAACTTAAATAAAATGCTATAAATATCCATGTCAAAAAAATATTCATTACATATAATATAAAAAGCTATTACATAAATATGGAATTAAAATTATAAGGACAAAATAGACATTGAATGGGATAAAGGGGGAGTATGATTATTGTTCAATGTTGAGGGGGGATTTGATTTTTTAATCAAAGTTGGGGGGTGAAAATGATTTTCACCCATTACTAATACCACCCATTTTCTATGTATTAGTAATGCAAAGTCTTTAATACATGCATTAACTTATTAAATGACCTTAATACCCCTCAATTTCCCTCTCAAAGTATTTTATCATTCATTTTCCCGCCATTTTAATTTGCAATAGTGAATTTTTTCAAAATATTTCACAATTTTTTCCCACCATTTTAATCTAAAATAATGAATAATTGATTTAAATAATTGTAACAAATTTTTTCTTTGCTTCGAGGGTCTTAAAAAGATTAAAAAAAATTGAGACTATTTCTTAATTTTACGTCTTATATTTTATTTTTGTTTCGACTATGTTAATCTGTTGGCATAATATTTCATATGCAAAGACGAAGGTCTTGCAATTAATCTGAAACCTCTATATACTAGTTCAACAATACTAATTATATTTGAGATGACAAAAAAATTTTGTTGCAAAAAAATATACAAAATTAAAGAAGGGTATTTTTATAAACAAACATTTCTTTTATAGAAATTATGTAAGATGTATTATTTTTTATACATCAAACCAAACAATGTATCAGAAATAATACATGCATAACTAATATAAACATAACTAATACAAACATTATTAATGCAAATATTATTAATACACTATATTTTGTATTGATCTTATACACTCACCAAACGACCCTAACTGATCCTAGTACAACTTTCTTTTTTAGGTTTAAAAATCAACACTTTCCACTGTCATTGTTGGCGGAAAGAGCAGAATTCGTACCTCAAGAATCTTATTTGGTCCCCTAGTATGTCTAATTATATATTTAGTGTCAAGTTTTCCTATAAACCATGGATTAATGACCTTAATTAAGATAAGCTTGAAAAGATATGCAATTAGAGAAACTGTTTAAATTAATGTTACTTGTCTCTTCCTGACGCTCCTTATGATTTCACATTAAAATTTAGTTTTCTTTTGTCTTTACCTTATTGTAGACACATAAAGGTTTATTGGATTAAATTCATACAAAATTAAAATTTGATTCATATTTGTTTGAGTTTAAAATTAATTTGGACTTTAAAAATAGCAAGTCTATTTTATTTAATTCATAATCAAGGTCCATCTCACCTTGAAATTCAAACTCATACCATGTGTCAAGTGACACGGCATCCAAGTCAAATTAAAGACCAATAAGACGAGGCCACACGTTCAAATAATGTGGCAAGTCAAGTTAAATTTAAGAGCCAATAAAACATCGTCAAGTGTCCAAAATGATATATTTTTGGTCAATCACAAGCAATCTTATCACATGACATTTGTGATAAGCTTAATGACTTGATGAACCAAAGGAGGTAAAAGAGGTTATTTACACTTGGACTGCCTACCCCCTACAACAATAAATAGAAGGTTACATAATTTCTAAAGTCATTCTGCAAGCATTAGAGAAAGCATCTACATTGAGTACACAACTCTTTAAAAAATTGACCAATAGAATTCTGTTCGAAGATCAACTCAATACTATGAAGTGTTGTTTGAGATTTCTGGAGATCCAAATACATTTCTAGGAGGTTCAATCATTCAAAAGTTTGAGAAGTACGCTATGAAAAGCCCTCGAATTACGAAAAAACTTAGAAGAGTCGAAACAAGAGAACAACAAAAATCGCACCCATAAAATTCATTTAATAAAAATTATTTTGTTTTTCTTTTTATTGTAGTTAATTTTCAACACTACAGAATTTTGTTGCGAATAAATTTTGGCATGTATTGTTCTTCATCTCTTCCTCGTGCAAATCAAATTTAATTACTGCAGTGGACTTCAAAAAGATCAATGATGACTCATGCAAGAACTCTACTACAACCACATTTGATGAGCTCAACCATATTAGCCCACGCGCGCGATGCAAGTTTCAGACTAGTGGCTAGGACGGATTTGAATACTTAACCTCTTTCGAGAAGGCAAAAAAAAATCTCATATGATGGCGGAAACTGCAACCCTTAGAGCAACCTGTGACGAACAATCTTAAACCGACGTCAATTTTAGTGAATCTAAAGATTCGATTAATTTTTATTTTCAACGAAGGTCAACACTTTGATGGCTAATGCAACTAATATGGATGAGAAGTTTGCAATGATGGAATTAACCATTGAAGTTTTGAAGAAATTTGTTGAGGATAAAGATCTTCAAATCACGACTTATGAAAAAATTGGAGTCATTTACAATTGAAGAGTCGAGGCACATCCCCGCTTGTCCACAAGATTTCGCTCCATAAAATAAGTCGGTTGATGGGTCACTTTCCAAGTCTAAAGCAAAAGGAGAAATAATATGCTTTGGTTGCTGCTTTGTCTGCCCAATAGTTGCAAGAAATGATAACTAACACTATCGGGTCTCAATATGTCAAAGCGCCACATAGTTCATTGTATTACTTCAAGCCTTACACAAGACAGATTAATTGTTTATCCATGCCAACAAACTATCAACCACCAAAGCTACAATAATTTGATGGTAAAGAAAATCTGAGGCAACACATTGCCCACTTTGTCAAAACTTGTAGAAACACTCGAACACATGGTGACCTCTTGGTAAAATAGTTTGTTTATTCATTGAAAGTGCATTCGACTGATATATCGACCTAGAGTATAAGTCAATTTATAGTTGGGATCAGCTCAAGAAAAAATTTCTCAATCGATTTTACAGCACTCGCCGAACCATGATCATGATAGAGTTGACTGGCCCTAAGCAAAGGAAGGCTGATCCTGTGATGGACTATATCAATCATTAGATATCATTGGATTTGTATTGTGAAGCTCGCCTTTCTAAAATATCTGTTGTGGAAATGCGCATTGAAGAAATGCATTGCAAATTTCTATACATACTATAAGGATTTAAACCACAGAAATTTGAAGATCTATCTACACAAGCACATGACATAGATTTAACCATCGAAAGTAATGAAAAGGCAATTTATTTTGTTGATCTTACAAAAGAAAAGAAAGAGTTCAAGAAATGTCCGACGTCAAATATCCTGACTAAAGAATCCATGATAAAAGCAACTTTTGTAAGATCACAACCAAGCAAAAAGTGAAGGAAGATGAAACCTCGAGGCAATATCCGAGGGAGAAAAAACATCATCTAACTATGAAAGAGTTAGAAGAAAGTGTTACTCATTTCTAGATTCAGGCGTACCTATAATTTTTAATGAATTGTTGGCCAAGAAAGTTATTGATCTTCCTAAATCAAAAAGATCCTAGAAAGTCATTAAGGTCAACGATCCTAAATACTGCAAGTTTCATCACGTCCTTGGCCACCCGATAGGAAATATTTCATATTGATAGAGAGAATCATGATGCTTGTAAGTGAAGAAGAAGAATCATGACATGGATGAAACATTAGACATAAATTATGATAGTGTAGTAATAGATCAAAACTAGTGCTCAATGTCACAAATTATGCCAAGCACCTTCTTGTTTCAATATGGGAGTTTTAAGCCGATTGAAGACGATATTCTAAAAACAACACTTAAAGGTTCAATAGAGATAAACAACAAATCTAAATGTTAATGAGGATGGCAGTTGGACCTTAGTTCCTCATCAGAGATAATGAGGATGGCAGTTGGACCTTAGTTCCTCATCAGAAAAGAAGACATCAAGCAACTTCAAGGATACAACTTCGTAAGCCTAGAGTAATGGGGAGTAATGCAGATCAATTACAACTATAAAAAAGTGTTAAGTTTGATACTAGCTAGAATATTGACGGTTTCTCATTGCAAAAGGTCCAAAGACCTATCACATTGCATGAATTCTTGCTAAAAAAATTCTTCAAGATAGTCAAATTAGTGTGACACAGGTAGTTTTCAGCACAGAGGAAATAAAGGAAAGCAAGGATGAGCGTTATCCAAAAATGACATAAAAATATCATGCTAAGACAGAAGTCATATTGTGTTTTACCATAATTTTCTTCACAGATGATGACTTATTTTTAGGGTCTAAACAACAAAAAAGATGGATAAGGAGCTTTCAGTTTTTCTCTACATTCCACGTGAGCATTGAAGAGAGGGATAATTCTTGCTAGAGGAATGTACTCAAGAAGTTCACCCTTTAAGGAAAAAAATGATCCATAACGTATTTCATGATTTAATTGAAAATATGACTGTCCAAATTATACAAGTCTAGTCTATCATTCCCGAGTCTTCACAAAGTGATACCTTATTTGCTAAGATAAAAGGGAATTTTGATCAAACCTCCTTCACACTACTTAAAAAATTAGGTTATGGCATCTTTAACCTGGCAAGGCTGGGACAACTCAAAGATGAAGTTACTATAAAAAAGATACACAGACTTACAGAGTTCCAAATTAAGTTATAAAAGCAAGGGAATTATGTCGCTACTCCTAAGTTTTGGTTGGGATTCAAATTGTCGGAGCCTCTTCGAATTTCATCTAAGAAGAGTAAGAAAACAACTTCATCACACCACATCTTAACAAAAGGGGGAAAAGGCGAGGATAAGAAAATACAACAACAAACTTTAGTGTTTGACCACATAGGAAGATCAATACCTCGTATCTCTTTATTTGACAGATTATGATACAAAGATGGAAGTGGAGCTACTGACCATAGGGATGGAGATGTCACCACCTCGAATGCCTCCATCTTTAATCTTTTGAGAACCACGAGGAAGCTATTATCTAGAAAGATATTGTTGGAGTATGAAAAATAATGTTTTTATGAGGACATTGATGACGAGGAAATTTATAGTGCTTTTCTATCACACATGAAATGAAAGACTATTCTATCAATTACTACAGATGATCAATTGAGAGTAAAATGAAGAACCATTATTTTTACCCACCATCTTTATAGAAAAATAAAATAGGAGCAAGAAAAATTCATCGTATCACATAACGGTAGAGGATAGTCCATACCATGATGAAGTAGCTGA
This sequence comes from Capsicum pubescens, assembly GCA_030864215.1. Taxonomy (NCBI): domain Eukaryota; kingdom Viridiplantae; phylum Streptophyta; class Magnoliopsida; order Solanales; family Solanaceae; genus Capsicum; species Capsicum pubescens. The sequence continues at coordinate 296,606,971 of CM061548.1, read as the reverse complement.
TGACATTCAAAATGCTCCCCCTCAACTAGAAAATGACATATAGTCGACTGTAGATGAACTCAAGAAAATAAATCTAGGTACTCTGGGGATCCATACCTAATCATCATTAGTGCACTTCTCACACCTCAAGAGGAGAAGGAATATTTCAAGATTTTAATTGAATACAAAGATGTCTTTGCTTGATCATACAAGGAAATGTTAGGACTTAATCCAAGGATAGCTAGCCATTATTTAGGAATCAAAAGAAGAGCATATCCTATAAAGTAGTCGCATTGCATATTTCTCCCTGAATTGGTAACGCAAACCAAAGTATAAGTCAATAACCTCATCGAACCAAGATTAATTTGAGGAGTAAAGTACCCATCATGGATTTCTAATACTGCACCTTTCAAGGATATGAATGGTCAAATACGTGTCAATGTAAATTTTTGATACTTGAACAAGGCATGTCTAAAATATGACTTTTTGTTATCAATCATTGAACTCATGGTTGACGCTACAACTGAACATGAAGCTATGTCATTTATGAATGAGTCTTCTGGGTACAACCAAATCAGAATATCTCTAAAATACAAAGAGTGTACTGGCTTTTGAACTCCAAAAGGAATATTTAGTTACAAAGTGATGCCTTTTGGTCTAAGGAATATTAGGTCTACCTACCAACGTACAGTGTAAAACATTGTCACAATCTGATTTATGAGTTATGTTGGCACCTATTAAATTCCACCAGTAGGTAAGCCAAACCATAACTAAGAGCTAATGCAATGGGTTAATTTGATAGAAAATGCCCATCATAGGAAAAATTTAAGAACACAATTCATAAATAACCAAAGAGTTTTAATAGATAACACAGTCAACACAAGATATCATCTCATGACATGGTAGAGCCAATACAAGAGAATCTAATGACTATAATATAGACATCAACATCTGGCTCAAAATAAAAGACTGAATATAAGAATAGAGAAAAATAGACGACTCAAACTCCAAGAGCTCACCCTATCTCTGAAAATCAATCACCACACGAACGTCGATCAATGACAGAAACTAGCACTCAGATCTGCACAAAAATTTTACAGAACTTCAGTATGAGTACCAAAACAATGGGTACTTAGTAGGCATCATCGACCGACTGAGCTAAATCATGATATAAGTATGATAGAATGCAAGATAACATAACTAAGTCAAGGGACAAAAATAAATTTGAATCATCTCCAACACCGCTGTACATAATCAGTAAGTAGCCAGAATAATAACATAACATACTATTACACAAGCAATCACAAACTATAAAATTGTCTCCTATATGCCAGTTGGTGGAGAAAAGTAAAGAATACATCACAGCCTCCCATACGACTAGAGAGTACACTCAAGAGAGATTAAATAATCAACCGACATTATAACTAACCTTCATTGTCATTTCTCCACCATTCCACAATTTATCCACATTTTATAATGTTACCATCATTTGACAACCTTATCTTCGTTGCTCACTAATCACCATTTATTATCCAATCATCACTTAGTAACCAACCCATTTAATTACTAAAGTCTATGTCATCCCATATTATAACCATTTTCTGATTTTTTGACTTAGTCAAATTGCTACCTTTCAATCTCATATTTCGATATTGTCAATCATAAAAAGTGTGTCATTAGCATAATATGTATATTCAGACTCAAACTGATACATATAATCAATAGCCAAACTTGAACCGATAAATAATTGATAGCCGAACTTGAACCGATAAATATAATCAATATTCAAACTTGAACCGATAAATATAATCAATATCCAAACTTTAACTGGTAAATAATCAATAGCCAGACTTGAACAGGTAAATATAATCATTTGTAAATAATTAATAGATGGACTCGAATCGATAAATAATTAATAGGGACATAGTCATACTCCAGACTCGAACCAGGTATATATAATCATCTTTCGGACTCGAATTAGATAAATATATATATAATCCACATCATAAATAGTATCATCAATATACATAAATAATCTCATAATTAATAGGTGTCAACCCTCACATCAACCAACATAACCATCAAGTATCAATATTTCTCATATTACCCTGATACACATTTCCAAGAGTCGAATAACCGCAAAGGGTAAACAAACTAACATGTGTCATAGCCTAAAGTAGATTAAAAGTCCACTTCTAATCCTCAAGTTTCATTTTACACAAACTCTACCCGAACTAGGCTTAATGTATCTAAATCCACTTTTAGATGTATAACAAGCCACAATTAGTCATAAGGTAAAAATTCCTCCCAAATACATTAGCTAAGCTCAATAGTAACTAAGGCAACCTTCATAGGTGTAAGAAACTAAGGCCAAACTTACCCTAAACATAAGTAACTAAATCATGTTTATCCAACTTAAGTAATCTAAGGCATTTTCATACCAAGCATGAGAAATGAAGCCTAATTCATCTAAGGTATAAATAACAAGCCAAGTTTTTCAAACTTACGATTTCAAATTACGCTAAACATCCAACTAACCCCAAATCTTACATTTCATCAATCCAATGCCTAAAACCCATCCCAGATCCAACAAGATATCATGAAATACTATGACATAGCTCAATCTAACAAGGGATTAACCTATCCTACCTGGTCACCGAAGAAAGCTCAATGAACCGCTAAACCAGCACTTTTTCTTTCCGAGAAGCCACCTCAAGATGCCAAGCTATCATAAACACATTCTACTCATCAATATGAGAATAACGATACCCATATTACACCATTATCCTTCGGGTCCAAAAGTCACATCAAAATCCCCATGTGGGACTCACTTACGGAAATTACACTTCCGAAACAACCCAACATACTATCAAGCTCAAGGAATCATAACCCTAAAAAATTGGGTGAAAACCAAGATAAATTAAGGTTAATCAAGCCCTAAAGGTTTTAGGGTTTTGAGTAAATAATCAAGAAATTTCATTACGAAAAGGGTGAATTCTTACTTTAAATCGGATGATAATCATGAAAATAAATGTTAATCTATCTTACCAATCACCAACAAGCTTTAATTTTAAGCTCTAACACTATTTAGGGTTCTTAGATCTCAAGAGAATGATGAAGAGCGGCCAAAATTTGTGGGAAAAGGGGGCATTTTATACCCAGTCCAAGGCATCGATAGTCGCTATCGTGATCTGAGGCCTTGCGATCGCAGCGTATCCCCCTGCAACATGAGTCGCGATTGTAAACTACTTTGTAATTGCAAAATTTCCTCTACAAGGGGAGATGTGAAAGTGGTCCAAGGTGTTGCTATAGTGGTGCACCAAATTCTCCAAGTCCCAAAATGGGCTCAATCGAGTTTTCGGGATTCATTCAGAATCTCATATACGCAAACGAACTATGTAACCACACTATATTTGATATTTTGGATGCGATGGAGCACTCAAATTTTTCATCTGAGGTTGTTTCGACCAAATATGGATCCCACACCCATATTTTATTTTCTTAACTTTCCGACCAATAAGTCAAAATGAGCCCGGGTGCCTCGAGACTCGAACCAAAGATCTACCTAGCCTAAAATTAATATTTTAGAGCTATTGGCACAGTCATAATTTGCATACAACATTGTTTTACCAAAGTTTTTACCTGGTGTCCATTTGGAACCAGCTAAGACTTCAAAACAGGGAAATGGATCTAAAAACCAAACGAACTGCTCGGTAACTGAATTGTCAGCTCTAGCAAATCATAAATGACTTGGGCAGCTATAGAAAAGCTCTAACGGCAAAAATATACGGAAATATGGAAAATGACCTAAAGTGTCATTACAATATCCACTACTAAAGAAACTTTCATTCGCAAAAGTTAAGGACTAGGATATACCTGAAGTCTTGAATAAGTTGGGATACTATATCCACATCTCGCTCTCGATCTCTCAAGTGGCCTCCTCCACAAGGTGGTGCCTCTACTAAACCTTAACTATAAGAATCTCTCTAGTGCGCAGCCGCCTGACATCACTAGCCAAAATGAGCACCAACTCCTCTACAAAGGTCAAACGCTCATCCAACTAGACTGAGTCAATCTAAGCACATGATAAGGATCAAGAGTATATTGCCACAACATAGAAACATGGAAAACTAGATGAACATCAACAGAATCTGGAGGTAAAGCTAATTCATAGGCTACCTCACTAACTATGCCAAGAATCTCAAAAGGTCCAATATATCTAGGACAGGGCTTACCTTTCCTCCCAAACCTCATCATACCTTTCATGGGCGATACTCAGAGGAATTCATGATCACCAACTCCAAATATTAAGGTACGAAGCCTACGATATACATAGGCTTTCTGACTAACCTAAGATGCTCTCAGCCTATCCCAAATCACCCTAAATCTATCCAATAATATCGAATCAAATCAGTTCCACGGGGCTTAATCTCGGAAGTCTCAAACCATCCAATCAGAGAATGACATCTCCTACCATACAAAGCCTTAAAAGGCGCCATCTCAATACTCAAATGATAGTTTTTATTATATGCGAACTTTGCCAAGGATAAGTGTTCCTTCCACTAGCCTCCAAAATCCATAACATAAACTTGGAGCATATCCTTAAGGACCTGAATAGTTTGCTCTGACTTGCCATCTGTCTGCGGGAGAAAAGATGTACTAAGATCCACCTGAGTACCCAATTCATCCTGAAATACTTTCTAAAATCTCGAAGTGGACACAAAACCACAGTTTGAAAAACTAAAAATGGGCACACGATGCAGACGGACTATCTCCAAACATAGATATGGGCCAACTATCAGCACTCAAGGACATTTGAATAGGAATGAAATGTGTTGACTTGGTCAGATAATCTATAATGACCTAAATACCATCGAAACAATGAGAAGTGCGAGGTAAACCACCACTAACATCCATGGTAATCTGCTCCTATTTCTACTAAAAAATGGGTAAAATCTATGTCAATCCACCTGGATGTTGATGCTCGGCCTTTACATGCTGACAACATAGGCAATGAGCTACAAAGTCTTCCTCATCGCTCTTCATACCACTCCACCAATAATGATTTCTTAAATCTCTATACATTTTGGCTGTGTTGGGATGAATAGAATATCTAGAGCTGTGAGCCTCATGTAAAATCAACTGAATTAAGTCATCGATCTGTGAAACACAAATACGACCAGTAAATCTCAAAATACCCTCAGAATATATGGTGTTTCTCTCAGACTCACCACTCAACCCATGATCACAAAGGAAATAAAGCTTACTATCCTCAAACTGGTGATCTAAAATCTTCTCAAATCGCAAGGATCTCGCCTCTACACTAGCGAAAATCCTTTTAGGATCTGAAATATCAAGGCGAACTATCTAGTTAGCTAAGGACTGAATGTCCCATGCCAACGGCCTCTGAGAAATTGAAATATAACCCAAGCTACCATACTCACTGCCTTCTGACTCAAGGTATCCGCTACCACATGTGCCTTGCCCGAATGATACAAGATGGAAATATCATAATCCTTAAGAAACTCCATCCATCTACGTTGTCTAGCATTAAGCTCTCTCTGGATCATAAGATGTTGAAGACTGTGATGACCGGAGAGAATCTCACAATGCACACCATAAAGATAATGCCTCCAAATCTTAAGCACAAAAACTATCGTTGCCAACTCCAAATCATGAGTGAGGTAGTTGCTTTAATGCACCTTAAGATGTCTAGAAGTATAAATAATAACACGGCCCTGCTACATCAATACACAACCTAAACCAACACCAAAAGCATAAAAAAACACAGTGAATCCCTCACCCTTAATAGGAAGGGCTAAAATAAGACTTGAAGTGAGAAAATCCTTGAGCTTTCTAAAGCTCAAGTCACACTTCTCAGACTATCAAAAAGGAACCTCCTTCTGAGTCAATTTGGTCGTAGGCGCTGAATAGTAGCAAAACTCTTGACAAAGCATCTATAATAACCGGTCAACCCAATGAAGCTATGAATTTCAGGCAAAGATGTAGGTCTAGCCCAATCATGAATCACCTCAATATTGGTTGGGTCTACTATAATACCATCCTTAGACACCACATGTTCAAGGAATGTCACCGACTCAAGCCAAAACTCATACTTGGAGAACTTAGCAAAAAACACATGATCTCCAAAAGTCTGGAGCACAATCCTTAAATATTGTGCATGCTCCCTACTACTCCTCGAATACAAGAGGATGTCATCGATAAACACAATCACAAATGAATCCAAATAAGGCTTGAATACTCGGTTCATTTTGTCCATAAACACAGTTGGGGTATTAGTCAACCTTAATGGCATCACTAAGAACTCATAATGACCATAACAGGTCCTAAAAGCTATCTTCGGGATATCCTCAACCTAAATCCTTAACTGATGGTAACTAGATCTTAAATCAATCTTAGGAAACAGTATTGCATACTAAAGCTGGTCAAACAAATCACCAATGTGAGGCATAGGATTACAGTTCTACACTAAGCTGCCTATAATCAATACACATACGCATGGAGAAATCTTTTCTTCGCAAACAACATAGGAGCTCCCCAAGGAGACACACACTGTCTAATAAAACCCTTACCCAAAAGATCTTGAAGCTGAGAATTCAACTCCTTAAGCTCGGCAGGAGCCATACGGTAAGGTGCCATAAAAATAGGTCAGGTACCAGGATCAAAATCAATAGCAAACTCAATCTCACGGACAGGGGGAACACCAAACAGGTTGCTAGTGAACACATCAGGAAACTTACAAATAACAAGAACAAAGTCATGTGATGGAATCACCGCATTAGTATCATAAATATAAGCATGATAAGAGTCGCAACCCCTCGAAATAAGCCTCCTAGCACAAACATAAGAAATAATCCCCGTTGGCTCGCTGCTAATCACTCCCTGTCATACGATTGAAGGGTATGCCGGGCATGGCTAAGGTAACGATCTTGGCAAAATAATTTATAACCGTAGATAGTGGGATAACCAGTCCATGCCTACAAACACATCAAAATCTACCATATCCACAATAATAAGAATTTCTATGTATCAACATCTCTAACAGTCAGAACACATGATTTGAAAAATCAATCCGCTACTAAAGAATCACCCATAGGAGTAGATACGCGCAATGACACAGATAATAAATCACAATACAACTCCAACCATAATGCATAATAAGCAAAAAAAAAAGAAAAAATAGATACCGAATAAAATAGAGCAAGGGTCGACTGATGGTACAACAAAATCGTACCTATAACAACAGTACCCGAAGTCTCATCCTCGGGCCTAGCAAATTCTGTATGCAACTGACCACGCCCGCAACCTAGCTGGGCACCTGACTGACCTCCTATCCTGTCTGACTGAGAACCTTCTTGAGTACCTTGGAAACCACCCCCACAACCATAAGAACCACCTCTAGCTGTGGAGTGAACTTTTGTAATAGGGGAACCCTCTAATTTGAAGCAACAATCGCCCCATGAAGAGGGCTCTCTTGAGAATAGTAACCAAGACTCCCATAACTATAACAAAACCTATAGCAGAACCAAAAGCAACAAATTCGGAATACTCAGAGTAACCACCATGACTGGAATGGCCAGAAGATAAAACCCTCGAAGACTGACCACCACCCTAATCAGGGAGGTCTCTGGGACTAGATTGACCACCGTTAGTAATTTGAAGGGCTTTCTGAATTGGTCGATTGGGCTGTCTCTAAGGATGATATGATAGACATAGAGAATACCCACCATGAGAACTACTACCCCTGAATTGGGAACTACTACAGTTCCCACTGAAACTACCCTGATAGCTAGTCCTCTTATCATGGCCCCCTTGGGCCTCATGACGTATCTCTTCCATCACCCAAGCGTGATCTTGCACCTCAACAAAAGACCTATCCGCAACAACCAAACTCTGAGTATATACACGAATGGGAAGTCTCAACCCTCTAATAAAGTAGCAAACTCTCTCACAATCAGTATCCAGAATAGAAGCCGCATTCCCAGCCAACTCATAAAAATGATCCTCATACTCTGCAACTGTCATAGATCCCTACTCTAATCTAGAGAACTGATCGCTCAAACAATCTCTAAGGTTTTGAGGCATAAACTTCTCCTTGAACACTTTAAAGAACTGAGCCCAAGTCAAAGGACAATATCTAGCTGGTCTAAAATCCATATAACCTCTCCACCAATGTCAAGCAGCTAAATACAACTAAAATATGGTGTAATCCACACCATGAGTCTCAACAAGGTCTAAATTATGGAGCCTATTCCCACAAGAAATCAGAAACTCATATGTATCCTCGCCTGAAGTACCAGAAAACTTAGGCGGAGCCAATCTCAGGAATATATCCAACATCTTCTGCTCCTCAGAAGACATAGAAAGCTAAGCAACCACTGGCTGAGGAACTATCGACTGAGCAACTACTGATGCAGGAGGAACCTCAAATCTAGGAGCCTCAGAACCACTCTAATCAGTAGACTGTGCTCCATCATACGACACACCACTATCTATCCCCAAAAGCTGAACCAAAGCATCTTTGAGCACCGAAGAAAAAATAAACCCCGGTGGATCCTAGGTCGGTCCTTGGTCCACCACTAGTTGGGGTAGAAGAATCTTTGGTACAGGAGCGGGAATAGGACCTGGGAAAGACGTCTTATCCTATCCCCTATATGGGGATACATCTCACAGCTGTCCATGACCTTTTGGTTATCTAAAAATAAGAGTAGGATCCCTAAGGTCGGTCTTGAGATCCTCGTCTCGTGTAGCGGTAGCACATGTCCTGGCCATCTATGAAAAGTAAGGTCAAGGAAATACTTCTAAAAACTCACTCAGACTCTTTGCACAATATGAGTGAAAGAAGTAAAGAACTCCTAAGAATATCCCATAACCTCTCGAAGATAGAAAATAGACGTCATCGTTCTGGTTCGGAGGACTCTACTAGACATTTACTTTTGTACCAACAATACTAGTGTAACTTAGGCGCTGATACTAATTTTTCATGACCTAATTTATGAGTCATGATAGCACCTACTAAATCTCGTTAGTAGGTGAGCCAAACAATAACTCGGAGCGAACACAATGGGTTAATTTGGTAGGAAATTCCCATCATAAGAGAAATTTAAAAACATAATTCGTAAATAAGCAAAGAGTTTAAATAGATAACACAGTCAACACAAGATACCATCCCATGACCTAGTAGAGCCAGTACAAGAGAGCATATAATGGCAATAATACAACTTCAATACTTAGAATAGACATTAACATCTATCTTGAAACAAAAAACTAAATAAGGATAGAGAGAAATAGGTGACTCAACCTCCCCGAGCTCACTCTACCATTGAAAATCAATCACCACACTAACGTTGATCAATGACGATAACTATTACTCAGATCAACACCAAAAATGTACAGAAATATAGTATGAGTACCAAAATAATGGGTACTCAGTAGGTATCATTAGCTGACAAAGCTAAATCATGATATAAGTATGATAAAATACAGGATAACATAACTAAGTCAAGGTACAAAAACGAACTTGAATCATCTCCAACACCGTTGTACATAATTAGTAAGCATCCAGAATAATAACATAACGTAACATAATATCACACAAGCAGTCACAAACTGTAAAATTGGCTCCCATATGCCAATTAGTGTAGAAAAGTAAAGAACTTATCACAGCCTCTCATACGACTGGAGAGTACAATCAAGAAAGACTAATCAATCAACCAATGTTATAACTAACCTTCATTGTCATTTCACTATTATTCTATAATTTACCCACATTCCATAATGTTACCATCATTTAACAACCTTATCTTTGTTGCTCACTAATCATTATTTATCAGCTAATCATCAAATATTAACCAACTCATCTAATTACTAAAGTCCATTTATATCATCCCACATTATAACCATTTTCTCATTTTTTACTTAGCCAAATTGCTACCTTTCAATATCACACCCTGATATTGTCAATCATAAAAAATTTGTCATCATAGCATAATATGCATAATATTCATTTCTTATGTCAAGCATGAGAAATGAAGCCTAATTCACCTAAGGTATAAGGAGCAAGACAAGTGTTTCAAACTTACAATTTCAAATTAGCCTAAACGTCAACTAACCCCAAGTCTTACATTTCATCAATCCAACACCTAAAACCCATCCCAAATCTAACAAGATATCATAATATACTATGACATAGCTCAGTCTAACAAGGAATAAACCTAGCCTACCTCGTCGTCGAAGAAAGCTCAACGAACTGCTAAACCACCGCTTTTCATTTCCGATAAGCCTCCTCAAGATGCCAAGCTATCATAAACATATTATACTTATCAATACAAGAATAACATACCCATATTGCACCATTGTGCTTTGGGTCTATAAATCACATCAAAACCCCCATGTGGGTCCCACTTATGGAAATTGCATTTTCGAAGCCATCCTAACATACTATCAAGCATAAGGAATCATAACCCTTAAAATTGGGTGAAAAACAAGATAAATTGGGGCTAAAATCAAGTCCTAAAGGTTTTGGAGTTTTGGACAAATAATCAAGAATTTTCATTATGAAATGGGTAAATTCTTACCTTAAATCATACGATAATCACGAAAATAAATATTAATCTAGCTTCTCAATCACCAACAATCTCGAATTATAAGATCTCATACTATTTAGAATTCTTAGATCTCAGGAGAATGATGAAGAATGGCCAAAATTTATGAAAAAAAGTCATTTTATACCCACTCCAAGTCCTCGATAGTCGCTATGGTGACCTGAGGCCTTACGATCACGACATATCTTCTCCGTAACATGAGTCGCAATCACAACACCGCTTCATGATGGCGTAAATATGCCAAAATATGAAAAATAACCGGATGGGTCATTACAAACATTTTGATGATGTGCTTCATAGGAGGGTGGAATGTTATGTGTATGACTTGGTGGTAAAGATAAAGGATAGACAGATCCATCTTGAAGACCTTCGAATTATTTTCAAATGACTTAGGAAATATAAATATACTCAAATACGCAGTTAGAGTTGCTTCAAAAATGTTTCTTGGCTTCATTGTATATCATTGTGAAATTAAAGTTGATCCTAGAAAGATCGATGTCATACAGAAAATGCTTGAGCCAATAAATTTAAAAGAGCTCCATAGTTTACAATGAAATTTGGCATTCATTTGGAGGTTCATATCTAAGTTGGACGGATGGTACAAACCTTTTAACCATCTGATGATAAAAGATGTCTCTTTTATTGGGATCGATCATGTTAAAATACTTTTAAGAGAATCAAAAGGTACTTGTTGAACCAACCTATGTTAGGGGTATAGACGCTTGGGAAGCCATTGATCCTTCACATCGCGACACAAGTGCAATCACTTAGGGCACTACTAGCTCAAGAGAATGAATCTAAAAGAGAACAAACATAGTACTATCTAAGCCAAACTTTGGTAGGAGCTGAGTTGAACTACGCCTATTGAAAAGATCTTTGTACCATTACTTTATCTAATAAAGAAACTTAGACACTATTTTAAAGCATATACCATTAAGATAATCTCTAGAGTTGATCCTATAAAGTTTGTATTGACTTGACCAGTTATATCTGGATGTCCAGCGAGATAGTTCATACTATTTAACTAATATGACATTGCTTATACACCTCAAAAGGTCATAAAAACAAGAACTAACCAATTTTTCACTAATCACCCTCTTCCAGCAAAATAAGAAGTTTTGGATGAGTTTCCAAATAATGATGCATTGTTCATTAAAGAAATTTTTGCATGAATGATATTCTTTGATGGGGATGCACGTTGAGAAGGTGCAGAGGCAGTTATTGTGTTGATATCCCTAGAAAGGCTAGTTTTTCCATTTTTCTTTGTTTTGGGTGACATATGCATCAACAATATTGTAGAGTTTCAAACTTTAATTGTTAGTCTTGAACTGATATCAGATATAATGATTCCTAGTTTGATATTTATGGAGACTCTAAGTTGATCATTAATCAACTCCTGGGGAGTTATGACGTGAATAAATAAGACCTTTTTTATATCATCAATACATCGCTTATTTGCTTGAAAGATTTATCAAGTGTTCTTAACCATGTCCCAAGATAAGAAAGTCACATAGTTGATGCTTTATCTAACTTAGCCACGACTATGGCATTGCAAGATAATAATCAACAAAGGTATGTATATGTCATCAATGGGTCATCCCTGAACGTCTTGATCTTCAAATCAATAAAAACCACAATATATCTATTTGAGTGATTGGAGAATATGATTGGATGCAACTACTAATTGAATACCTCAAACATGGAATGTTGCCTGAGGCTGTACAAAATAAAGTAAACATCAAAGGAAGGTAACAGGATTCATCTTTTATCAAGGAATATTATTTCGTTGAACTTATGAAGGAATATTTTTATGGTGTCTTGACAAAGAAGTAGCTCAACAAATGATGGAGGAAGTGCATTCTAGGACTTGTGAAGAAAATTAATCAAGGCCAAACTTTATTTTAGCATCAAAAGGATGGGATACTATCGGCCTACAATGGTGATGGACTGTCTAGAGCATGCCAAAAGGTGTTAATAGTGCTAATTATATACACCAATCTCCAAAACCCTTTTATATAATGGTGGTTTTGTAGACTTTTGTCACATCGGAAACTTGATGCTATTAGACCTCTTTCAAAGTCATCAAAAGGGTAGATGTATATCTTGGCGGCCACAAACTACTTCTCGAGGTGGGATGAAGTTGTACCACTGAAAGAAGTATAAAAAGAAACTATTTTTGACTATATCAAGTCAAACATAATTTTCAGGTATAGAATACGAAGATACATAATTACAGATAATGGAATGCCTTTTACAACAAGATTATAAGGAGTTTGTGCGAGAAGATCAATTTTAAGCAACATAAGTCTTCAATGTATAATGCACATGCCAATGGCTTGGCTAAAGCTTTTAACAAGATAATTGGTAACCTATTGAAGAGATTCATTGTAAAGAATAAAATAGATTGGCATAAGAGAATTGGTAAAGCTTTATGGGAGTATCGAACAACCTTTAGAACTACTACACAGGAGACTCTAGACATTTAAGTATATGGAGTAGAAACAGTCTTTCCATTGGAGAAATAAATTCCACCATTGCGAATCATAAACCAAAAAAGACTTACAACCAAAAACAACACTCAATCTTGTCTAACAAAGTCAGAGGTATCCAATGAATAAAGACTGAAAGAACAATAAAAGTTGGAATGCTATCAAGATCGACTAGCTAGAGTTTTTAATAAAAATATAAGTCCACGATTCTTCCAAGTGGGATACTTGGTCTTAGCTGTTCGAAGACCAATAATCCGCAACAGGTGCATAACGACAAGTTCAAATAAAAATTGTATGGGCTACATGTCATGAAGAAAGTATAGTCAAATGACGCATATAAAACTATTAACAAAGATGGTGTGTGAGTTATACCCATCAATGTCAATTTCCTAAACCAGTACTTCTCATGAAGGTTGCATACACTCCTTAAGACACGAGCAGAAACTACATACTACTCCTGGACCGCATGAGTTTAAACTGTGTACGACTCAAAAATATGGAAAAAAGAAAATTCAATAGGTTGAAAACCTCAAAAGATACCTAATAAAAAATTAGGTCACAAAAAATAAAAGAAAATTAAAAAAAGTAAACTCAGCATCCTAAACTATGTTATGACTTGATCCTCATCTCTAAGGTACATAAGCAACTTAGAATATTTATAATCCAAGTTTAGTGAGAGTTATAAAATAAAAAAATGAGAGAGGTTCATGTAATTACTTGATCACAAAAATAACCCCTTGGACTGGCATAAATATCACATGAATTCCTTTGTTGAATTTGCCACAAATTCACAAAGGTGAAGAGTTAAGCAAGGCAAAGCTGGTGATGACATATGTATATATATATATATACAAATATATATATATAAATTCATAGAGGTTTTGACCATGATTTGTACATATGTTGTAGATATTGGTGTCTATTTTGGAATAAAAAATGCTGCTCGTGATTCAAAAGTTCGTACGTTGAGTTATGAATTTCTTGTCGCAACCGCTCAAACCGCAAAATATCTTTGCAAATATATAAATATTTTGACCATAAATTTACACTTGTTGTAGTCCTTATAGTCCTCTTTCCAATGTAAAAGACAGCTCATAATTCAAAGGCTCCTTCGTCAAGTTATGAATTTTCTACTAGAATCGCCCAAAGCTATGATATGGGCCATTAGACTTCAAACTAAGTTGACTCGGATGCCATATTTTTACAAATTCATAAGAGTTTTAATCATAATTTTTATATATTTTGTTATTCTTAAAGTCATCTTCTTAATAAAAAGGCATCTCATGATTCAAATACACCTACATTGAGTTATGATTTTTCTACTATAATCGCTCAAAGTTGTGAAATAAACCATCAAATATTGAATTGAGATGACATATCTATAAATATTTAAAGGTTTTGAATGTGATTCTTACACATATCACAGTTCTTAGAGTTTCCTACTCAACAAAAAAGTGGATCATAATTTCATTATTCCTACACTAAGTTATGCATTTTATATCATAGATTCACAAATTTGAAGAGACGAGCTTGACAGATTGTAAGCCAACTTCAAATGAAAATCTGTATAAATTTGTGAAGCTCCTTACCATAATTTTTGTATAGATTGTATTCATTGGAGTATTCTTTCCAACAGAATAAGAGGCTCGTGATTTGGATTCAGAAATCTCAAGATATGGGGGCCAAGACTACACAAAATCACGAGATCAAAATTCTAGATTTGTAACCAATTTTGAAGTCATCTCCCGTCATTCAAAAGAATTTTTTCCTAGATTTTTGGATATGTTGTAATCTTCCAAGTCTAATATCTATGGATAAAGTCGCTTATTTCTTGGACGCTCCTACATTTAGACGGGAAAATTTGGGTGAACCGCAAAACATGTTTAAAAAATAAGGCAAATTCATCGTTAATATCACAAATTAAATGTTGTTGATCGAAGACGAGTTTGACTTTGATTTTTGAATATGCTGTAGCCTTGAAATTTTATTTCTACATAACCAAGTTTCTAGTCATTAGAATGCTCCTATACCCAAATAAAAAGCTTGTTCAGACCCACAAACTGTGAAACTAAGACCTTTTTCTTTTAAGTCAAAATCGAAAAAGAATTTTTAGATGAAAATTTGATACTAGGGAGACCTGGTAGTTCAAATATCTTAGAATTAAGGGACTGACAATTTCTATACAAGAAACTCAACTGTGATTTTCACAATGAAAGCCTACAGGGAAGAGAACTAGTATGCAATAGATTTGCAAGTCACATCTAATGTTGTTAGATACATTTGATCAACGAGGCCAAAAGCTTATTCATATTTGAGAGGAATTCATCAATTATGTCCATTCAACAAAAAGAAAAAAAAGAAGAAGATATTCCAAGGGCAAGGGAGACCATTTATATTGAAAGCCAAGGATCACTTTTATTGGCCCAAGAAAGAAATGTCAATAATCATAATAAGAAATAATTAAAAAAAATTCAAAGCAGATATCTAAACTATGAAAAAGGTTGAAATCTTTGGATTTGTTGATGACTCGTTTCAACCATCTCTTTCAGTTTGGAAAACTTCTCCATTTCTCCTTCAGACAATGGACGTTTCTCCATTTCTCCTTTATATGTGTAGTAGTCTTCCTTATCTTTACAGACAAGGTCGGCCATTCTTCGTAAAGTTTGACAAGGTTTATTTGAAGATCGTCCATGAGCCCCTCACCTTTGTGCTTTTCTTTTTTGCATCGATAAGGCACTGTTGCACGCCGTAGAGTAATTTTTTATGGCATTTTCCAGTCGTTTTTTGAGGTGAAGATGATTTCATGGCATCATACTCTCTATATGTATTTAAAAAATTCTTAATTGAGCCTTCCAAAATAGAGGTATCGGTGGCGTTAATCCCTTTGAGTTTCTCAACAATTATGTTAACACCCTTTTTCAACTTAAAAAATTTGCCTGGAGAATCAACAGTGAATGTAGTCACCCCAATCATGTAATGCACCTATATATGAGAAATATAAGGCTTCTTAAAAGTAGAGATCATCTTTTGTGGTTTAATATTTTGGGCAACAAGTTGCGGTAAACATGATGAAGATACAAAAGTTGTAGTTAGCTTAATTTGTGCGGCTACAACTTCAACTTTATTTTTTAAGTTTTTCTGAGAAGAAGAGAAGATACATCAAAGAAATTTGGGCTTGTAACAGGATAAAAATGTCACTAAATGTATCGACAGATGCATCTTTGAGGCCAGACTTAAAAAAGAAGTTAGAAGGGCGTTACAAAATAAATGAAAAAAGTCATGAAGGAAAAAGAAGGAAAGTAACTTTATTTGTTCTACAAGTTCATTCAATGGCGCGATGGAGCTAGGATCATCAACAAAAAATGCCTCACTATCTATAGTAGCATCATACAAATTAGGAAACTCGCTACATTGGTAGTTTGTATTTTTTTTCTTGCGTTTTTAGTTTAGATCTTGATCTATATCACCTTTCGTCGAGCTAGTGCCACCATTGGAATCTACAACTTTATCAACCACAAGGATAGTCAAACTCTTATCTTTGATGTGTACTTTGATTGACATTCGTCCATTATTATTTTTAAAGTGAAGTAGAATTATCTTTTCTCTTGAGAGTGTTATCCGATGACACAGAAGAGGTGACACTCAATTTCAATGCTAATGAAGAAAGCTTAGATTTTTTTCTAGTTCTCACCAACATACCTTCAAAGTCAAATACTTAAAAGATAACGGGCTAGATCGCCTTTGACTTAGAAAGAAAGAAGAAGAAGACTTGCTTTGATCTGGTGACTAAGAGGGAACTTTTAAGACAGTTAACCACTAATTTGCATACCTATGGGTCATTAGAGGAATAACAACATATGGTCATATATTTACTGTTGAAGAACTACGAATACATGTGCAAGAATCCAAAGTTATGCTAGTTCTTTTAGTGTCTTATCATATGATCATTTGATGTGGTTACCAGAGAGGTCTTGGATGAATCCAAACTAGCGAATAAATCTATAGAGACTATAAGGAAGCATAACTAGGTGATCATCACACTTAAAGGTGACATAACTCGAATGGAGACTAATGAAATAATCATTTCAAGAACTAGACAATTTATCATCATCTTCTATAGACAACACTTTGGGTTGTAGCATGGACAAGTGGGGGAGCTTTTAGATCTCTTCATCCTGAAATAGTTATCGTACACTTGTAAGGTCAAAGTATTTATCCATCCCCTCTTCAATAATCTTACAAATATGAGCATCGTTGTAATAACGTGCGTGATAGTAAGTGCCAAAATAATCATCAGTCCATCCATAGACATATTATATGGGAAAAGTTATGTGGCTTGTGACTAAGTTGGCTGAAGTTGAGATCTCTTTCAAACTTCTATAGATACTCACCAAAATGGGGATCGTTAGTAGAAACACTCTCCCCATGAGCCACTATACTTGAAATCTTAAAGACGTTAGGACGAATGTTGACAAGTTTCCCAGTTAGAAGAATAAACTTACTAATTTGGAAAATGGGAAACGAAGCCAGTTCATCTCTTTTTTAAGAGACCCTCTATTCCAAACTCGGTGAAATGAGTGTTCTCTTTTTCAATTCACAGTAAAAATGGCATATCAATATAGTAGTCAGGATTGTGACTTGACCTTGTTTTGCTTTGTTTTTTAGACACCTGTAGTCTTATACCTCTTAGGTCCTTTGAATCAGAAATTTAACCAATCACAGATATAAAACTCCCGAGACACACCATCTAAAATCTAATAGAATACTGAAAATAAGTAGGCATACGTTTCAGGAAAAAATGACTTTCCTTGGTTATTCACTTGTGTCAATTCTTGGAACAAAAGGACACTTCATTATAGAAAGTTCTGTGTATTGGAATTCTCTCAATCATACACATATCTCACAGTGAAATAGATATTTTGCCAATGCCAACGTGTAGTATGTTAGTCGGTGAATGTCAATGTTCACAAAAGGCATGCAAAACATTCTCATTAATATCGTATGTAAATAATTAGGCAAATATAGCACCGTAAACCTTAGTTTGTTCTTGTAATGACCCTTCAAGTCATTTTCCATATTGTCCGCTTATTTTTACCATTAGATCTTTTTTATAGCTGCCTCAAGTCATTTATGACTTGTGGGAAATGATAGTTTGGTTACCAGGCAGTTTGTTTCGTTTTAGGACCAATTTCCTATTTAGAAGTCTTTGTTGGTTTTGAATGACCGCTGACCAAAAACTTCAGTTGAACGACCTCATATGCAAATTCTAGCTGAGCCAGGAGCTCTAAAATATTAGTTTAGGCTAGAAAGACCCTTGGTTTGTATCCCAAGACACCCGAGTTCATTTCGACAAATTGGTTAGAAATTGAGAAAATTGCATAGGTGTGGGCCCATAATTGGTCTAAATAGCCTTGTATGAAAAATCTGACTATACCAATGTGTTCGGAACATCAAATTTAATGGGTTTACATAGTTTGTTTGAAAAAATAGAGTTCGAATGAGTCCGAAAGGTCAAAAATAAGTTTTGACCTCGCGACCCCATTTAACCGCGACCAAGGTACTATAAATAGCCCCAATGGTCGTAAAATTGACCATTTTCACTCCCCTTTGAGCCCTAGAAGCCCTAGAATTGTATATTAACTTCATATTAATTCTTGAGGGTGAGTTAGAAGCTTGATTAACATATACTTTTTAGATTAACAATGGATTAAAGGTATGAATCCTTCCCTTTTCAAGCTTTATTTCTTGAATTTTGACCAACACCCCAAATTTCTTAAGGGCTTGATTTTAGCCCAAATATGCTTGGTTTTCACCTAATTCTTGAGGATTATGATTCCCTAGTGGTGTATGAACATTGGGTTGGTCTCAAAAATGTGTTTTCCGTATATGGGACCCACTTGGAGGTTTTTGCTGTTGGTTTTGGACCCGAAGCACAATGGTGCAATACGGGTATCAAAATTCTTATAATAATTTGTAAATTGTGGTTTTGATAGCTTCACAGCTTGAAGAAGCTTCTCGAAAAGGAAAAGTATAGGTTTAGAGGGTTCATGGGCTTTCTTTGGATTTGAGGTAGGTTAGGCTTATTCCTTGTTCGATTGAGCTATATTTTGATATAATTGTGATATCTTTTTAGATTGGGATGGGTTTTAAGTATTACAACAAAAAAGACAACAACAAAAAATCCAGTATGTTTCCACAAAGTGGTGTCTAGGCCGAGTAAAATGTACGCAGTCCATACCACTACCCTCGAAGAAGTAGAGAGGCTGTTTTCGATAGACCCCCGGCTCAAGACAAAATGATAGTAAATAAAATCATCAAAAGCATAAAACAAGATAAAAAATAACAGAGATACGACACCAAAAAAAATACTATACACTACCAAACAAAAATCACCCCTTTCCTCCCAACCCTAAGCCTACCAACCCAGCTACGCCAAAGCACTCCTAACTACAGACTATAACTTATCCCCAGGAACTAGCCCTCTATCCTAATATGTTTCCTCATACCTTCTTATCGAGGGTCATGTACTAAGTAAGCTGTAACTACTCCATGTCATGTCTAATCACTTCTCTCCAGTATTTCTTCGGCGTACCCCTACCCCACTTGAAACCATCCAAGGCCAACCTTTCACACCTATGAACTGGGGCATCAGTGCCCCTCCTTATCACCTGTTCAAACCACCTCAACCCCACTTCTCGTATCTTGTCCTCCACTGAAGCCACTCCCATCTTCTCCCAAATAGTCTCATTCCTAACCTTGTCATCCCTCATAAAACCACACATCCAACTCAACATCCTAACTTCCGCCACCTTCAAATTTTGGATGTGAGAATTCTTGAATGGACAACACTTCGCTCAATACAGCATGGACGGATAGACAACAACTCTATAGAATTTTCCTTCAAGCTTAAGAGGCACCTTTTTATCACATACAACTCCCTAGGCGAGCCTCCATTTCATCCATCCTTTCTTAATACTATGAGATACATCTTCATCGATCTCTCTATTTTCCTGAATCATAGACCCAAGATACTTAAAACTATCCCTCTTACAAACCACCTATGAATCCATCTTCACAACCACATCGTCCTCCTGCCTCATATCAGTAAACTTGCACTCTAAGTACTCTTCTTGGTCCTACTCAACCTGAAATCTTTAGACTCCAGGGTTTGTCTCCACACCTTCAACTTATCATTAACACCTCCCCGCATCTCATCAATCAAAACTGCTTTATCCACAAAAATCATACACCAAGGCACCTCTCCTTGTATACTCCGCATCAACGCATTCATCACCAAGGTGAATAAAAATGGGCTAAGAGTTGATCCCTGATGCAACCCTGTCAAGACAAGAAAATTTTTAGAATCTCATCCCACAATCCTTACCCTAGTTTTAGCATCATCATACCTGTCCTTAATCGATCTGATGTATGCCACCAGGACCCACCTTGCCTCCAAGAATCTCCAAACAACCTCCCTAGGGACTTTGTCGTATGCCTTTTCCAAGTTTATGAACACTATGAGAAGATCCCTCTTCCTCTCCTTATACTGCTCCACCGCTCTGTACTAGGTGAATTATCTTTATCACCGAGCGACCAGGCATAAATCCAAATTGATACTCCAAAATGGACACTACCTTCCCCAACCTCTGCTCAACCACCCTCTTCTAAATCTTCATCGACGACTCAACAACTTAATACCTCGCTAGTTTTTGCAACTCTAAATGTCACCCTCGTTTTTATATAAAGGAATCATCGTTCTCCATCTCCACGCCTCGGGCATCTTATCCGTTTTAAAAATATCATTAAATAATTCAGTCAGCCACCTTAACCCTGCCCTACTAGTATACTTTCAAAAATCTACTGGAATCTCATCAGGCCCCGTCGCCCTACCCTTTCGCATCTCTCGAATAGCCTCTCTGACCTCCTCCGTTTTAAAACTTCAACAATAACCAAAATCGTGACACTTTTCTGAGTTCTCCAACTCCTCTAACACAATGTCTCTGGCCTCTTTGCCATTCAAGAGTCTATGAAAATACGAATGTCACCTTCTCTTAATGAGAGTGTCCTCTACTTATACACTACCATCCTTCCCCTTAATACACTTCACTTGGTCAAGATCACGACTCTTATGCTCCCTAGCCTTGGTAAGCCTATACAATATCTTTTCCCCACCTCTTTCCTCTAATATCACATACAAATTCTAAAAAGTTGTTTTCTTAGCAGCCATAATTGCTAACTTAGCCTCCTTACTATCTAACTTGTAATCCTACCTATTCACCCGCTTCTCCTATTCATCCTTACTCTCAACCAACTTAGTGTAAGCCGCCTTCTTCGTCTCCACTTTCTTCTTAACTTCCCCATTCCACCACCAGTCCCCTGATGCTAGCCAGACCAGCCCTACAAGAAACCCAACACCTCTCTAGCAGTCTCCTTGATGAAACAAGCAGTACTATCCCGCATACTATCCACTTCTCCTCTACACTCCCACGCCTCTATCCCTGCACCTTCGCCTCTATCTCCAACGTACTAATCGGGGTCAGACCATCCCACTTAATTCTAGGTCTATTTTTCCCACCCCTTCTCCTCTTGCCCTTTTTGATAACCAAATACATCACCAAAAGTCTATGCTGGGTCACAAGATTCCCACTCGGAATGACCTTACAATCCTTACACATTGCTCTATCCCCCTTCCGAAGTAGTAAAAAGTCAATTTGTGTCTTGGTTATTCTACTACGGAAAGTAATTAGGTGATCCTCCTTCTTCGGAAAGCTAAAATTCACTACCACCAACCTAAAGTCCCTCACAAAATCCAAAAGCACCACTCCCTCATCATTCTTATTACCAAAACTAAAGCCTCCATGCACATCATCATAACCTCTCGATAATGACCCAATGTTCCCATTGAAATCCCTTAATATGAAAATCTTCTCCGAGCTAGGAACACCTCTTACCACCTTGTCTAAAATCTCCCAAAATCTCTTCTTCTCATCCTTGTCTAGGCCCACCTGTGTCGCATAAGCTCTACAGATGTTCAAAGTACACCCTCCAATGAACAATTTAATCACCATCAACCTATCACAACCCCTTTTAACATCCACCACCTTCCCCCTAAGTTCTTCGTCTACTAAGATACCTACTCTATTTCTATGTCTCTCCTTACCTGAGTACCACAATTTGTACCCATCCACATCCCTAGCCTTTGAACTTACCCACTTGGTCTCTTGGAAACATGCAATATTAATCCTTCTCTTTCTAATAATCTTAACAAACTCTATCGACTTACCCTAAAGAGTCCCTATGTTCCATGACCCTACCCCCAACCTATCTGCTCTCGTACTACCTCCCCTAAAATCCCTTACTCTGTACCTCAAACCTAACCCAACACCAAACCCACACCCCACACCCCACACCCAACCCTCTGGACATGACCTTAGTCTACCATTAATAACTAAAGCCACTACATAATAAAAAAAATCACAGAAATAGGTTAAAATACGTCAATTAAGCTATTGAATTGATGAAATGCAAGACTTAGGGTTAGTTGGACCAATGAAGTTATATGAATTTTAGAAGTTGGAAAGCTTTACTTATTTTCCATTATATTAGGTGGAATATACTTCATTACTCATGTTTAACACGAGAATGTCTTAGAATACTCAAACTTAGATATAATTCTCTAGTTGCTCACACTTAAGAGTAAATTGGCCTTAGTATCTTATACTAGGAAAGGTTGTCGTGACTTCATAAAATTACCTGAAAGCTCTCTGATGATGATTTTCATGTATGATGTAGCTCTATGAATCTATTTTATAATATTATAAGTCACTTGAAATTGTGATACTCCTCGGCTGAGATACAAGATTTGCCAAAATGCAGCACAAAGCCGATAAACTTAGAAAATCAGAGTTTAAAGCTTGGTTTCTGAGTAATATCTGGGAGAATCTGGGAATAATATGATCACGGCTCTTAGGTATGATGCAACTTTACAAGTTTACTTTCTATCGCCGCAAGTAACTCAAGATTTTGATACTCCTAAGTCAAGATAAAAGATTTGATAAGATGCTATACAATATCGATAAAATTGGTGAATCAAAATTTGAGAACTTGTTTCATAGGAATAACTAGGAGAATTTGGGAACAACTGATCATTATTTTCAAGTATGACATATCTTTACAAGTCAAATTTTCAATGCCAAAAATCGCTCCTGATTTCAATATTCCTAAGTCAAGATACAAGATTTTACGTGAGGTTATGCAGAACAGAAAAAAGTAACCAATGAAAATTAAAAAGTTGATTTCAGAAGGATACATGCGCAAATCTGGACATAATCTGAGCATGGCTTTCATGTATGATGTATCTCTACAAAGCTACTTTCTATCACCATAAGTCGTTCGTGATTTGGACTCTCCCATTGATGCGCTATGAATTTTTTTACTACAGCTGCTCCAAGCTGCTAGGGAAAATCTATATCAAAAGTCGTTTGTGATGTAAATTGTTGGGTTCTCCCTCCTATTTATAATTATTAACCAAGGAAATCATCTTTTGGTAGGATAAGGATTAAGAGTTCTTAATAAAATGTAACTCTTTTACTGGAATTCAAATTACAATAGAAGAAAGATTTCATATTGAAAAAAAAAATAAGTGTCACGACCCGAATCAGGGCCTGTCTGTGATGGGTATCTTAAGTCCCATGTGGATCGAAAATCACCCCCTTCACCTAACCTAGTTAGCTAAACAACCTTAATTGTTGGGTGAATCCCGAACATAGAACAAGATAGAGAAAAATAAGAATAAAAGTAACTCATGAATTTCTAATCCAATCCACCAACGCAACACACCCAAGTCCACAGTAATCCAACAAAGCCTCTACAAATCCGAAGTCAATAAAGTGTTGGGACATGCCCCGACAATAGCCAAAACCAAGTCTAAACAAAGTCTAATACACAGAGCATAAAGACCATGAAATGAATACCTTCCGAAGTATGGAAGCTCATCACTTTAATGTTAACTCACGAACCACTCGAACACCTGGTCACTAACCAGAAAAAGAAGAAGAAGTTCCGGTCCATATATCGCGTAGGGATACAATGTCCGGAGATAGTTAACGGTTGGAGTGCTAGCATGTAACTCAGGGATAGAGGAATAAAATAATGCCATCTTTAAAATCAAGTCAAATCATTATATGCAATCACATGTATACCTATTTATATATATATATATGTAATGCCCCAAAATTTGATCCCGAGATGTCACACAGTGCTCAAGACTACAGTAGCCTTAAGCTAACCATGTCTGCATACTATTGTGCCTAAATCTTATAATAATAGAAATATAGACATAAAAGTCATACTGAATGCGGAAACTGTCTATTATATTTGAGAATAATCTAAACATAATATCTGAAACATCAAAACTGAATAATCTGTATCAAACTAGTAGTCTGACAAGCCTCTACTACTAATACTAGAGAGTCACTGGGACAAACCCCCAGCTAACTCGAACTGTCTGAAAGAAAGTGCTAAATCTCATAAACTGATAAACTGCAAAATTTGATTGAATAATTCCCCGAACTATGAGGACTCACCAACTTTCAACTGTAGATGGAGATGCTCGAACTACTCACGCTGTTGGCACTGAGCACCTGAACCTACATTATGAGACAATATAGCAAATAGACGTATATGTAGATCAGTACTTTGAGGATGTACTGAGTATATGGGGGTGATATGCATAAGTAAAACATCATCTACATCATCTCATAATCATCATTTATAAAACAATGCATGCTAAATGTAAATGACTCACATAAGCTGGAATATGTCAAATATTGAAATATGTAGCAATAAGAAGCAAAACATACTTTATAAATCTTGTGAGCCATAATATTTAGTTCTAAAAGTTATACTTGTATTCTCCCTTTAAATCATTCTGTCTAAGTGTAGAAGGACTCACTACTGAATCTGAAATTTGAAATCTAAAAGCTGAAATCTGTAGCTATTATTTTTTCTGTAAGGTATAATCTGAGTAAAACTTGTGAGCCTTTACACTTAGTTTTCTAAAAGATTTTCTGCTCTTCTTTTACTATTAAGGAGAATACTTTATCTTACAATTATTGTTGTTATGATTTTAAAATTTTAGTGAAAAACTGTTCTTCAAGGGAGGTTCTCTTAACCGACATAAACCATGAGAGCTACATCGAGTCCAACGTATCATCCTCCTAAGGAAGAACCCTCACGTTGGGTAGAGGTGTCCTACTCATTCCAGGGAGTAAAACCTCAGCTTAAGTTATCACAACTCTTCCCACTATGGGCACTTAATCTTAATCCTATGGTGGCACGTAGTTCTGGGACATGAGACCTTGGAATCATACCCAACTCGGTTCTAAATACTACTCCCTTTAATTTGCTACGCTCATCTCATTGGAAATCCACTTTAAAACTCGCATAAGGGTTTATTATGAAACCAATTATGCATTTATCTGAATCAATCTGAAAATGAAGCTATTTTGCTTTTTGAAATCTGTAATAAATCTGTAAAGTGGATTCCAAAACTAATCTGAGGATCAAAAGATTAAAACTTTATTGTAAATATGATATAATCAGCTAATAAGATGCTTAAAGCATCGTTTTTCTCAAAATCTCAACATATAAACTTAGGGCTTAAACCCCATGTATCAAACTCATGTTAAAATATCATAATAATCATGCTTGATAATGGAAACAATGATAATTCATCTCAAAATCTGGAAATTACTGCAATAAGCATGAAAATATGAAAATAAACACACAATTCAACTTATAATTCACTTGAAATCTCATAATCTTATAGATGGCAACATTGGGTATGAAGCCTAATTTCAAATTCATGGGAAATCATATAAAATCATATAACTTTGAAATTTAAATAAGTTTTGGGCACAAGGATGAAAAAATATCCTTGTTCATAAACCCCACATACCTTGTGGGATGATTAGATGAAGAAATCTTGAATTTTGGATTCCTATTGAGTTCTTGATGATGGGTTCTTGATTACCTTGTCTTGGGAATCCTCAATTTTAATCTTTCTTGGAGAATCTATGGAGAATTTGGATTTCTTAGAGAAGGATCTTTGGAGTTTTAGGGTTTTTTCTTTTGAAGAGAATAATGAATAATGAGCACCAAGTGCTTTGAGTATGAAAAATCTTATGTTTTGGACGGACTGGGATCTTGTAAAAGTCCAAAATACCTTCTTTAAACTCCTAAAAGAAGCTGGAAAAACATAACTGGGGTCCCAATTTAATGGGCCACCGGGACGCACCACTATCGCTGTGGCTCATTGGAATTTGACGATTGAGAAATTTGGGGCCTCCATGACGCGGAGCTATCGCGTTGTCCCACTGGATTTTGACAATTGGGACCTGGAACTTCAATGCAATGTGCCACCATCGCGGTGCCTTATAAGAATGTCATTTTGGCCTTCGGCGCGATGCGCCACTATAGCGTTGGACTACTGGAAATTTACAAATGGGAAAATAGACTTCTCCGTGATGCGTCAATATTGTGGAGGTCTACTAGAAAATGACAATTATGAATTTAACCATCTCCGCGACGCGGTGACTGCCCAGGTGGCACACTGTCAACTTAAAAACGTCTTAACTTCTTCATCGAGTGTCAGAATTGGGCGAATTCGGTATCGATGGAAAGCTTATTCAATTTCCCACACAATGGAAAGTCTAAATCTAAAGAATTTCAGACGAATTAAATATTCTTCAGTTTGGAAGCTATTCCTTAACATTCTAAGGACGAATTTAAGTTAAGAAGAGTACGGGGTATTACGATATATATATATATATATGTATATATATACATATATATATATATTATGAAGGGATAAGAAAAAAAGCTTAGCATGAACTTCAAAACTATTAACTTGGGTTCTGTAGCATAACTATCATATAACAAGGTGCTCATGGGCTATATGGGCCCAGCTCTCCCCTAGCTGGAAGGGTCCCAGTGCATGCAGCCGCATAACCAGAGAATATCTATAACTGTATATGCCTTTATAGGGGGACTCAAACCTCCCGGCATAATTAAAGTGACTTAGAACCCATGTATACAATATGGGGTCTCGAACCTCCCGGTCATATAGATATCCCCACCAGCTAACGCGGTTTCTAGTGTTAGTCCTTCAGACTCCACTTTCACGGCCCGGCTACACATCCTGCTTTAAAGCCCAATTAAAATATTCCTTACACATACACACAACCATTAGTCCAATAACTTGCCAAAGGCATCCCGTTGGTATCGTCATACCAACCCAACTTGCATGTGTATAACATGCCATAACCATTATCATTCAACATTGGGAATCGAAGCCATTGTTTATGCAAAGACATAAATTCAATACAACATCTAGGGACTCAAACCCATTTAGCCATTTAAACCACCAAGGTTATAATTCAAATCAACTTATGGCCAACAAGGCCTTCATGAGACCATTTACCAACCATGTACATTTATAGGCCAATGCCTTAGTTTAAGTCACAATTCATTTCAATTTATGGACATCAAAACCTTTGCACAACCATACATCCTTCTTTAACATTCTTATGCCAAGCATTAGTTCAAAACACGATTCATCATGTGACAAAATTCTTCTCATAGACATTTTCACAAACAGGTTGAGGGCATACCATTATCAAATCATTATTTAAGTCAAAAACCATCAAGTTAGGGTTAACCATGACCAATTCATTAAACTACAATTCCCATGCACCCACATGTGCAAAACCATTATAAAAAACATGTATAAACACACGTGAAATCATGAGAGAATAATACATAATATTATCCATTCAAACCCGCAACCATGGATTGTAAACCCACCATTTATGATTCAAGAACAATGTTTAAAACAGATGATTTTATGAACTAACAATGAAGAAAGAGTCACATGCCTGAGTTACGAAGATTCACGGAGAGATTTTGATCCTTAATCCTCTAGATGACCACCGTGATGAAACCCTAGACCAGTCTCCTTGAGAGGTTTTAAGAGAGTTTTTAGAGTGTTTTGATCTTCTAAAGTGAGGAATGAAAGGACAAAAAGTGTTATAAGGCGTGGGGTCTTAATGGCTTGGGGTGGAAAATGTCTAAAATACCATCAACTTAAAAGATGTAGAAGACTCGCAGAAGGGTAGGTTGGATCCCTCCACTCGTACCCACATCATACGAGTGGTACCTTCCACTCGTACCTTGATCAAAAAGTTGTACACCATATTCTATCCAACGTACGACTCCCTCACCTGACTTGTACCATCACCATACGACTAGTACCCTTCAAGTCGTACCCTAAGTAGAAATATCTAGCCTAGACACTGGATAACATACATTTGGGACCCTACTTCTCATATCTTGTACATATAAATCATATGGAGTCTTCCTGTACCAAGAACAGAACTTGGCCAATATGACATTGACCAACATACGACTAGGGTCCTAGACCCGTACTTACACCATACGAGTGGTATTGTGTAAGTCGTATAATGCACAACAGGTTAGAGACTCCAGAAATTTTGCAAGAGCCAAAGTTCGGGGTGTTTTAGTCTCCCCCCCTTAGGATCATTTGTCCTCAAATAACGGGATGAGGCACTACAAGCACGATTTAGGATCCAACGTTCATACTCTTACCTTTAAGATAGAAAACAAAACACCAAGGAATTCACAATCTACTTTTAAAAAGACATAAACAACAATATTAGGATTGACACATACCTCAAGCACGATTTTCTAGAATTAGGAATGGGAATGGATATTTAGACCTCATGTCCTCCCCGACTTCCCAAGTAGCTTGTTCGGACTTTTGATTCCGCCATAGAACCATCACCAAAGTCACATATTTTGTTCATAATTGGCGAACTTGCCGATCCAAGATCCTCATTGGGACCTCCTCATAGGACAAGTAATCCGCAATACCAATGTCCTCCAAGGGAACAACCAACGAAGGATAACCCATGCATTTCCAAAACATAGACACGTAGAATACTGGATGATTGGAACTCATGCTATGAGGCAATTCCAACTCATATGAAACATTACAAACCCTTCTCAAAACCACATACGGGCCAACATACCGGGGACTGAGCTTTCCCTTCTTCCCAAACCGCATAACTCCCTTCATGGGAGACACTTTCAAGAATACCCAGTCTCCAACCTTAAACTCCAAGTCCCTTCGTCTAACATCCGCATAGGACTTTTGGAAACTTTAGGTGGTATTAAGCCTATCCCAAATTACCTTCACCTTTTCCATAGCTTGGTTGACCAAATCCGGGCCAAACATTTCTGCTTCACCAACCTCGAACCGCCTAATTGGAGATCTACACCTTTTACCATACAATGCCTCAAATGGAACCATACTAATGCTAGAATAATAGCTATTAGTATAAGAAAATTCAATCAAAGTAAAATGGTAAAGCCAAATACCAACATATTCAATAACACAGGCTCGCAAAATATCCTCCAAAGTCTGAATAGTTCTTTTGGCTTGCCCATCAGACTGCGAGTGAAAAGTCGTACTAAGAATCACTTTAGTCCCTAAACCATGCTGAAACAAACGCCAAAAATGTGATGAGAATTGAGTACCATGATCTGAAATAATTGAGACAGGCACACCATGCAACTTTACACTTCCTAAAGAAACAACTTCACATAGTCCTCGACAAAATAAGTAGTCCTCACTGTCAAGAAGTGAGCAGACTTAGTCATCCTATCCACGATGACCCAAATGGAGTCACGCTGATTCTGCGACTTCGAAAGGATGGTAATGAAATCCATATTAATTATCTCCCATTTCCAAACTACTAATTCAATCTCTTAAAGTAGCCTACCGAGCCTTATGTATTCCCCCTTCACTTGCTGACATACCATACACTTAGCCACATAGTCGTCCACATCCCATTTCATGTTGTTGTACCAATACATATCCTTGAGATCATGATAAATATTTGTTGAATTAGGATAAACCATATACCGTGTCTCCTGGGCCTTGGCCAAAATCTTGCCTCAAACCCATCCATATCTAAAACACACAACCTCTCTTAATACCTCAAGATACCATTACCATCGATTTTGAAGGCCATCACCTTTTGCTTACCTACATCATCCTTGATCTTCATTATAAGAGGATCTAACAACTGCTTCTTCTTTATTTCTGAACCAAGAGATGGTTGCGCCACCTATTGCACAACCACACCATCATCCTCAGAGTGTGAGAGATGAACTCTAAGGTTAGCCAAATAGTGGTGCTTATCCTTATCCACATGTGACAATCTACCCATGGACAACATACTAAGAGCATCAACAACCACATTAGCTTTACCTGGATGGTAGTGAAGACTCATATCGTAGTCTTTCAGCAACTCGAGCCACCTCTTTTGCCTAATATTAAGCTCTTTTTGAGTGAATACATACTGCAGGATCTTATGATTAGAAAAGATATCAACATAGACCCCATACAAATAGTGACAACAAATTTTCAACACGAACATCGCAGCTAACAATTTCAAGTCATGAGTCAAATAGTTCCTCTTATGAACCTTTAGTTTTCTAGAGGCATAAACAACTACCTTACTATATTGCATCAACACACAACCCAAACTAACCCAGAACGCATCATAATAAACCACAAAACCCTCGGTGCCCTCAGGTAGAATCAAGACTGAAGCTGAAGTCAACTTATCCTTAGCTTCTCAAAGCTACCCTCACAAGCATCCGACCACAAGAACTTCACCTTTTTCTGAGTCAATTTGGTCAATAAAAGAAATTTTTTTCATGAACCTCCTATAATACCCGGCTAAACCCAAGAAGCTCTGAATATAGGTTGGAGTCGTGGGTCTTAGACACTTCTCAACTACAACAACTTTTTGAGGATCCATCATAATCCCCTCACTGGACACGAAATGACCCAAAAAAGTTATGACATTCGACCAGAATTCACACTTGGAGAACTTAGCATAAACTGCTGATCTTTTAAGGTCTATAACACAAGACAGAGGTAATCGGCATAATCCTCCTCATTCTTAAACTACACTAATATGTCATCAATAGAAGACAATGATGAATAAATCCAGAAACTGACGGAAAACCCTATTCATTAAATCCATGAACGTCGTCGGGGTATTGGTCAACCCAAAAGAAATAACTAGAAACTCAAAATGACTATCCGGGGTAAGGAAAGTTATGTTAGGGATATCCACTTCCCTAATCTGTAACTAATGATACTCGGATCAAAGATCGATCTTAGAAAAGAATTTGGAACCCTGAAGCCAATCAAAGAGATCATCAATCCGTGGAAGGGGATACTTGTTGTTTACCGTCACCTTATTCAATTGTCGGTAATCAATACACATCCGAAGGAAACCATCCTTCATTCATACGAACAAGACAGGTACACCCATGGGGACACACTAAGATGGATGAAACCCTTGTCTGAAAGATATTTCAATTGCTCCTTAGTCTCTTTCAACTCAGCTAGATCCATTCTATACGGGGGAATAGAAATTGGATGAGTTTCCAAAACAAGATCAATGCCAAAATCAATCTCCCTATCGGGAGGAACACTAGAAAGGTCATCGGGGAAGACCTTGGGAAACTCATTCACCACCAGGATAGAATACAAAGAAGGACCCTCCAAGTTAGAATCTTTAACCCGGACTAGATAATAGAGACACCCCTTGGAGATTAATCTCCAAACTCAAAGATACGATATAAACTTCCCCTTAGGAGCTAAGGAACGACCCTCCCACTCAATAATTAGATCATTAGGAAATTTAAACACGACATTATGGGTTCGACTATCTAAGACAGCAAAGCACGAGTGCAGCCAGTCTATTCCCAGAATAACATCAAAATTAACCATGTGTAACTCTATCAAGTCTACTAGAGTTTCTCTACTATCAATATCTACCACACCCCCTTATCGACTTTTCTGACAACCATAGAGTCTCCTACTGGGGTAGAAATAGAAAATGGGTCTGACAGACACTCAGGACCAAAACCAAGATGCACAACTACAAATGGGGTCACATAAGAGGGAGAAGAGCCTGGATCAAGTGAACAGTACACATCATGGGAAAAGAGTTTTAACATCACAATAACAACATCTGGAGATGCCTCAAACTCCTGATGAGTAGTGAGAGCATAAGGCGGTTAAAACCAGTATTTGTGTTAGAAGTGGCACCCTTCGGTGCAGGAGATGATAAAAAGGCATCAGGAACCTTGTTTTTCCCAAAAGAAACCCTAGAGGGATAATTTTATTGTACGTTTCTAATCTGAACACACATAAAACATCGATCCTTTTCCTTCTCACACTTACCATGATGATGCTGACCACAAAATCTGCAAGAAGGGTAGGATGGTGCGGACTGGGCCCTACTAGCCTGAGAATGGGCACCCTGTGCCCTAGAAGGATCACCACCTTAAAAATATTTTTCTCTCTATGGCTTCGAGTAGGGAGAACTAGCCGTTGAATTGGAGTTAGGACTCCCCCAACTTTTTCTCTTAGGCCACTTCCCACACTGTTGTTGGCCCTCACTCTGTTCTGAAAACCAATACCTCTTACTCTGCCTCTCACCAATCTTGTCTTGTTTCTTTTTCTCCTTTTTGACCTGTTACATGTACATAACCAGTTTGGAGATGTCCATGTCCTTGATCAACAAGGCAACCTTACTCTCAAGAACCAACTCAGGAGACAATCCCAAAGAAGACTTTCTCATTCGGGCCCTCAGATTAGACACTAGTTCAGGAGCATATCGGGACAACTGATTGTACTTCAAAGCATACTCTTTGACTGTCATCATTCCTTACTTTAAGTTAATAAATTCTTCTACTTTTGCCTTCCTCAACTCCTGAGGAAAGAAGCGGTCCAGAAATGTACTAGAGAAATCATCCCACATGGCAGAACTAGCATCCTCACCTCTCGACAATTCTCACTCTTTATACCACTGATACACTACATCCATTAATTTCTAGGTAGCAAACTCTACACCCTCAACCTCCGAAATTTGCATAACTTGAAAGATTTTTTCTATTTTATCAATGAAACTTTGAGGATCCTCCTCAGCCTTTGTACCATTAAACATCGAAGGATACAACCTTATAAATTGGCCAACTCTAATGACCTCAGATGAACCCATAACAGAACCAGACTATCACCAATTGAGTCAGCAGGATAATAGAGCGATAAAACTTAGCATTAGTAACCTTTCTAAGAGATGACTGAGTATAAGTGTCACCCTCAAGAGTAGGATTAGTGGGGACAGGTAGAACCCCATGAGGACAGTTAGATGCAGTGACCCTTGATCAAGTATGGACCTTAAAAGTCGGATGAGATCTGTCCATATTATCCCCATATGGGACAGAAGAGTTTGCATGAACATCAGATCTTCTTGGAGGCATGATATGAAAGAAAAGAAAATAGAAATCAGAAAAATCCAAGACCTTAGACTCTATAGCTCGAAAAATAAGACAACAAGAAAGGAAAACATTCCTAAATATCTCATAGCCTCTCTCTTATAAGTGTGGCGCGCTACACAACCATACAAAAAACTCTACTTGACACGGCTTTGTGGACACCCAATTGACCATGAACCTAGGCTTTGATACCAACTTTGTCATGAACCGAACTAAGGCCTGGCTATGAAGGTTATCTCAAGTCCTACATGGACCAAAGATCACCACCTTCACCTAACCTAGTCAGCTCAACAACCTCAATTGTCAGGTGAATCTCGGACATACAATAAGATAAAGCAAAATAAGACTAATAGTAACTCGTGAATGTCTAATCCAATCCACCAGCGCAACACACCAAAGTCCATAGTAATCCAATAAAGCCTCTATAAATCCAAAGTCAATGAAGTATCGGGACATGCTCCTAACAATAGCCAAAACCAAGTCTATACAAAGTCTAAGACATAAAGCATAAAGACCATAAAATGAATGTCTTCTAAAGTATAGAAGATCAACACTTTAATGTCAACTTACAAACCACTGAAATACCTGGTCACTACGCAGGAAAAAAAGGAGTTTTGATCTCTGTATCGCGCGGGGATACATCGTCTGGAGACGATTAGTGATTAAAGAGCTAGAATTTAACTCAGGGATACAGGAATAAAATAATTCTATCATTAAATCTAAGTCAAATCATCATATTCAATCACATTTATACGTATACACATATACATATATATATATAATATATATATCATGTCAGGATAGGGAACAAGGCTTAGCATGAACTTTGAAAATATTAACCTAGGTTGTATAGCATAACCATCATATATCAAGGCACCTACATGCTATATGGGCCTAGCTTTCCCATAACTGGAAGGGCCTCAGTTCGTGTAACCGCACGAACCAGAGAATATCCATAACCGTATATGCCTTTATGGGGGGAATCAAACCTCACAACATAATCAAGGTTAATTAGCACCCATGAATACAATATGGGGGACTTGAACCTCCCGGTCATATAGATACCCGCATGGGCTAGTGCAGTTTTCAGTGTTAGTCCTTCGAACTTCAATTTCACGACCCGGCTACACATCCCACTTTAAAGATCAATTAAAATAGTATTTACACATACACACAACCATTAGTCCAATTACTTACCAAGGACATCTCGTTGGTATCGTCATACAAACTCCACTTGCAAGTGTACAAAATGCCATAACCATTATCATTTAACATTGGGACTCGAACCCATTGGCAATGCAAAGACATTAATTTAATTCAATATCTAGGGACTCAAACCCATTTAGCTATTTAAACCACTAATTTTACAATTCAAATTAACTTATTGCTAACAAGGCCTTCATGAAATCATTTACCAACCATGTACATTAATAGGCCAATGCCTTAGTTTAAGTCACAATTCAATTCAATTTATGGCCATCAAGACCTTTGCAAAACCATTCATACTTTATTTACATTCTTATGCCAAGCATTAGTTCAAAACACAATTCATCATGTGACAAAATTCTTCTCATAAGCATTTTCACAAACAGGTTGAGGGAATACCATTATCAAACTGTTACTCAAGTCAAAAACCATTAAGTTAAGGTTAACCATGACCCATTCATTAAACCATAATCCTCATGCACCCACATGTGTAAAATCATTATCAAAAACATTTATAAACACAAGTGAAATCATGAGAGAATAATACTTAACATTATGCATTCAAACCCTCAACCATGGATTTCAAACCCATCATTTATGATTCAAGATCAATGTTTAAAACACATGATTTTTGTGAACTAACAATGAAGAAAGAGCCATATTCCTGAGTTATGGAGATTCATGAAAAGATTTTGATCCTTAAGCCTCTAGATGACCACCTTGATGAAACCCTAGTCCAATATCTTTGATAGGTTTTTAGAGAGTTTTGAGAGTGTTTTGTTCTTCTAAAGTGAGGAATGAAAGGCCAAAAAGTGTTATAAGATGTGGGTCTTAAGCACTTGGGGTGAGAAATGTCTAAAATACTCTTATCTTAAAAGTGGTAGTAGACTCACAGGAGGGTACGGTTGAAGCCCTCCGCTCGTACCCACATCATACGATAGGTACCTTCCACTTGTACCTTGATCAGAAAGTTGGACACCATATTCTGTCCAATATACGACTCTCTCACCTAACTCGCACTATCATCATACGATAGTACCCTTTATGTCGTACCCTAAGTAGAAACATCTAGGCTAGACACTGGACAACATACGGTTGGGACACTACTTCTTGTCTCGTGTACATATGACTCATATGGAGTATTCTTGTACCAAGAATAGAACTTGGCCAATATGACACTGAACAACATACAACTAGGGTCCTAGACCCGTACCCACACCATACGAGTGGTATGGTGTAAGTCATATGATGCGAGGTTTAAGACTCAGGAAATTTTGTAAGAGCCAAAGTTCGAGGTGTTTCAATATGAAAACAAAAAAAGAAGGGGAAGGGTGAATGGGGAGGGTTAATTTTTGTAGAGTCCAAGGGGGCATGACCTTAATTTGAGCTTGAAAAATGATCCTAACATTACATTGATTAGAATTGTTCATTTTAAATAAACAAGGACCTGTAAAAGCTTTGTCCAATTTAAATGATGGTGGTAAGTGTATTATCTTATGTAAAATTCATAACAAATATCATTGTCATACATTTGAAAAATATTTTCTTTACAAATGAAGTAATTAAGTTATTTCGAAATCAAAATAATGCACAAGCCATACTTCACAGGTGTGAAAATAAACATGAAAAAAATGTGGCGATTCTTAGGATACTTCAAACTTCGTCTTATTTTAATAAATCTATACTCCG
This sequence comes from Capsicum pubescens, assembly GCA_030864215.1. NCBI lineage: Eukaryota > Viridiplantae > Streptophyta > Magnoliopsida > Solanales > Solanaceae > Capsicum > Capsicum pubescens. The sequence goes on along the minus strand of CM061548.1, from coordinate 296,570,538 downwards.
ACAAGATTTGAAGTAGAAGACATTTGTAGATGCATAAAAATTTATTGGATCAAATTCATTCAAAATTTCAATTTGATCCATATTTGTTTGAGTTTAAAATTAATCTGGGCTTTAAAAATAATAAATTCATTTTATTCAATTCATAATCAAGTTTCACCTTACCTTAAAGTCCAAACACATGCCACGTGTCAAGTGACATGACATTTCAGTTAAATTAAAGACTAACAAGACGAGGTCACGCGTTCAAATAATGAGGCAATTTAAGTCACATTCAAGTGCCAATAAAACATCGCCAAGAGTTCAAAATGACATATTTTTGATCAATCACAAGCAACCTTAGATCATGACATTTATGATAAGTTTGATGACTTAATAGACTAATCAAAAGGAGGCAGAAGAGGTTATTTATACTTGGACTACCTACCCCCTACAACTATAAATAGAAGGTTACATAATTTTCTAAGGTCATTCTGCAGGCATTGGAGAAAGCATCTGCATTGACTACAAAACTCTTCAAAAAATAAATGACCAAAAGAGTTCTGCCCGAAGATCAATTAAATACGAAGAAGCGTGTCCGACATTCTTGGAGACCCAAACACATTTTTAGGAGGTTCAAATCATCTAAAAGTTTGAGAAGTATGCTACTAAAGTCCCTCGAATCATGGAAAAACTTAGTAGAGAAGAATCAAGAGAACAATGAAATCGTACCCGCAAAATTCATTTAATTAAATTATTTTTCTTTTATTTAGCTTTGATGATTGCAGTTAATTTCAGCATTACAAAAATTTGTTGTGAACACATATATTCCAAAATGAAAGATTCAATGCTCGGATAAACTTACCATGTTAGGTGGTTGATTACCTAAACTTATTCTCAACATTATAGTCTTCTTTCCACCCAACAATTTCTTTTTTTTTAAAAAAAACAATGCTCCGAGTTAGGGTAGGATTCTTACATGAAAGGAAAATTAGTAATTTTAATACCAAAAATATTGACAATTTTTTACAAGTTCCATCTGATATCTGATTAAGCATATTTTACCTTACATTAGTTGCAAAGTCCACTTATGATCCTTCATATAGCGTGAATCTTTACAAATTTAGTGAAATATTAAGTACTAGTAATTCATTCAATTATCCATCTATTATTTTAGAGTTTATATTAGTAGTATATATTGGTAGGAAATTTAATTCTAGTTAGAGTGTTTTACTACTTCAATGAATCTTATGTTAGGGGTGGAACTTGGACTTCTGTGTTTACAAATTCTGATTTTAGAATAATAATTAAGTAGTAATAACTTGATTCTGAATTAATATTTGTACACAATTAATAACTTTCTTGACATAAATATAATATTTAAATGAAAACAATTGAATTCCAACGAATTCATATTCAAACAACCAATTAGCTCTGCCCCTATCTTATCTAGCTCGAATCTCAATTAATTGAAATTTCAAGAATGCCAAGGGGAAAACTGAAAAATGACTTCATCTTTGACCCTTTTAATACGTTTAACGGAAAAGGGTCAGAAATACCCTTCAACTACTAAAAATGATTCTAAATTACCCTTCATCTATCTTTGGGGTCTAAAATACCCTTCCATCCACCTATATGGCTCAAAAATACACTTCCATTTAACAAACATCTGAGTTAGCTTTAATTTAACACATGACAGCTCGTCATTGGTTCAAAATTTAATTACGTAAAATCTAATTATTTTTAAAAGCCAACTTAATTTCCACTTAAACTACCCACCCATCTGCCCAACCCAAATGTAACAACTAAAGGGTTATCTTCTCAAAAATTCAATCCAATTTTAGGGTTTGTGCAAATATTATAGAGAACAGGTATAGTTTGTATTCCGGCGACCTTGATGGTGGCGGACCAGTAAACGTGCGCCAAGCCTCCGCGAACCTAACCTAACAAAAATCCCCAAAAATACTGCCCCAAATCTACCATATTCACCAAAAAAGTTGACTTACAAAGGCAACACAGCCATGACTTCAAATCAGTTGAATGTTGAAAAGGAAAAAAAATTAGGCAAACTGAAGATAAAGAGGGGTGGCAAGAAATAGGGAAGTAGTTTCTTTTTTTAGTTGAATGTTTTTCGGTTCAATGATAACGCTCATCTTACACCTCAAATTAGTGTAAGGCAGTCGTCAATATATTTACCCAACTTTGGAGTCGGGGTCGAATCCGCAGAGAACAATGTGAGTGGCGATTAAGCTAATTTGAAACTATAGCTCCAAGTTCAATTCAAACAAATGGTACGGAAATATAAAAGTAAGATGAGGATTTTTATGAGTCAAACAAAAGTTAACAGCTTAACTTTCTTCAGAACTCAAAAGTAAGATTTCAATTGTTCAAATCAATGATAGAGAGAAACAAGGGTCGTGATCACTATGAATATTAATCTCCATTGAATAATAACTGTTCAAGATTCTCGTGGTAGGTGGGAATAGCAGAATATCCCTGCCTATGATACTATCTGAATTATCTTTCATCCTCTCCAGATAATTTATTATTTAATTCTCTCGAACTTAGATAACTTATCTATTTCCAACCAGATGTTATCTCAGGTAGATTAATCCAGTTACGGCATCAATTATTAAACAGAAGGTTGGTAGCTTCCGAGTTCCTGTTGATAATTCGCTTCCTCTAGCTTATTTCTCTGTTCAAGCAAATAAACCTAAGGCGTAACCTATTGTTTGCAACCAATAGATTTAAGTTAAAGTAACGGAATTTTAAGATGTTCCCACAATCACTCAAACCCTAAACCAACTATTAAATCAATGAAATAATAATCATAGATCCCACAACCCTAGTTGTGGATTTTAGTTGTTCATAAGATAGCAAGAGATAACCACGATTGAATTCATAATTTAAAGCAATTAAACTTACAAAAGATGAAATTCAAAGTTGATTCTTCTCCAAGTACAATAAGAATTTCCCACAACTAAATCAAAGGATTAAAAATTGAAATTAAAATTAAGAGACCAAAAACTACAGAGAAAAAGTGACCAAGTACGTGAAGTTCAAGGTCAGCCCCCCCTCCCCAAAAGAGAACTAAAAACCCCTTTTTATAAGTTTCTCTATATAATAAGACCTAAATGCTATGCCTTAAATAGAAAGAGCTATATATGGAAGCAAATCTCAAGTTTTAGCTTTTTTCTCGGAATAGACGACGCCATTTATGACGGCTTATCAGACACCTGAAGGCTTTTGCAGAATGTCATCAAAGCTTCCAGTATAATAGCATCTTATGCTTTTCCTGACGGCAAAATTTGACGGCGTGTCAAATATGTGACGGCATGTGAGAAATGTCGTCACATCCTCATTGAAAATCATCATGTTTTGCTTCGAGTTAACGGCGATTTTGACGCCTTTTTAAAGTTGTGACTGCACTTCAGAAATGTCGTCACACTTCACTTCAATTCTTCAGCTTCTGTCTAAGCTTGACGACAATTATGATAGTCTTTCACATGTCTGACGGCGCTTCAAAGATGTCGTTAGCTACACTTCATCTTATTTGGACCAGATTTCAACTGATTTTGTTCTTCTTTCCTTTAATTTCCTCCTCGATCACTTACATCTGTATTAAAACAATAAAAAAAATCAAAAATAACAAAAGTTGTTTAAGACTTCACAATTATTTAGAGTTAAAAGCCTCAAATGTGTTTGCATAGATGCTCACACATCAACACCCTCAATTTATAACAATTGCTTGTCATCATGCAACCAAAACACAACACTACGATGCTTAACCAAGAAATACATAACATACCCATAGAAGTTGATTTTTAATTTTAGCTCAAAACACATGGCACTCTCCAAGTTCAATTACTTATAAACTCAACTATGTTTATAAAGAAGATCCACAATGTGACACAAAGGAATCAAGATTTGGCATCAAGTTAGAAACAACAACCATGTATATATACAAGTTTCACTACCCAAACAAGCAGGCAACTAGTGATAGAACCTGTGTGCCCTTACTACAAAGAAGTCCCTCCTAACTCATGTATGAAATCAAGCATGTCAATGCAGGGACGATCAAGAAACACTCACTCTCAGAAAGAAATTCCAATCAATGTATGTCAAATACCACATGCTTGCCCTTATTTTCATTACCAAGGCTTTCAGACAGTTGAGTTAGGATCACTATAGGTCTTTTTCTTTGGCTTGTAATATAGGCTTGGGGATAGAATGGTGTTCATGGATATTTAAAGTGACTAAGCCTCCTTAATACTACACTACTCTTTTAGGGTCCCACCTCTTAGCCTTTTTCCATTTTTCATTCATTCTTCATCATACATATTTCGGATGAGTGCGGTTTTTTTTTTAACACTTCGTTCTTTCTTTTCACAGTCTTTTTCTTTTCTTATTCTTTTTCTACCGCATCCATCTTTTTAAATTCTTTTTATTCAATCCTTCTTTATACTTATTGTATATCACGCACCCTATGATAGCCACCCTCAACTTAGGTTATTTGCCTAAGTCAAGATGCACAGTATCCAAGGAGGACCAGGACCAAAACAGGTTCATTGTGACATAAATGGGAAGGTGATAGGTGTTGTAAAAGAATTAAACATTTAGGCCCAAAGTAGGGATCAAGGGAGATATCATGCACATAGGGTAGGTAATTTAGGCTAAAAGTAGACTAATATCAACAACGGCCTATGATCCTTTCCTAACCCCTATCTTTCAACCCAGGCAAGACTAACCGGGCAAGTTCTAGATTCAACACATAAAGGGAACTGAGCTAGACCTCACACACACATGGCACAAAGGTACATCACAAGCTACTACCTATCCGATTTATGCAATTGTTAGCAATGATTATCATGTCCCTAAAACTAATGCCATAAAAAGATTCACAGTAGTCACATATAAATGCACATCACACAGTTATCATATAGACAGTTGGAGAGGTATTTTTCATTCCAAGAGAAATCAACAAAAATATATCAACTGCCCTAGATACTTATTTTTCCCTTAATTAACCACAACACATCATAAAACAAAATACAATACGCCTAAACATGCCGGCTCTACTAGGAACAAGACTCCGGGGAAAAGAGGCATGACAACAAAAACCCACGGAGGACATCAACACCCACAAGTAGCCCCACCCTCAACTTAAAATCATGCAATGTCTCCAATGCGTCAAACCAAAACAAGAGAGTTAGAAACATACCTGTGGCACCATGGATGCGAAGATCTGATGCCAATCACATAAGACGAATACAAATAACAAAATACCTTGGGTTGCCTCCCAAACAACGCCTGGTTTAACGTCGCAGTGCGACTCAGTTATCTTGACTACTCAGACTTCGTCAAGATACCTTGTTGATAATTATTTGTCTCCACTTGGAGGATTTGAAATGCCGACCCAACTTTTGATCAATACATCTTCGGGGTGTGTTGGGAAAATATAAGGGCATGATGAGGAATGTTTTGTCACACCACTTCGAAGACTTGAACTATTTGCCCAATTTTGCATCAAACTTTCGTATGGTATTATTTGGCAACGGTGAGAATCTTAAACAACCACTAAATGGACATCGATCTTTAATCTCCTTGGCCTTCAATATTGGGGTTGTAGTATACCCTTTTGAAAGGACAAACTCCAAAATGCAAGAATCTTCATCCTTATTTTCAAAATTCATCATTTGCTTGGGTGATTCGACTTTCATCACATCCACTAAGCATAATGTTAAAAAGTGATTCGAATGAGGATTAACCCTCAATTTTGGAATAACTTCCCTATTAGTATTTTTACCCCGAAATGGACTAGAGTCTTCACGAGGTTTGTGTTTGATTTCTTCTTTTGACTCTAATACCATTTCCTCATCCTTGGCATTTTCATTCATGAATGGTTCGGTTGGTTGGGAAATCACCGAGGGTTGCTCAACATCAAGCTCATCATCAATATCATATTCTTGCTCTTCATCCTCACACTCTTCCATTATTTTAAATAATTCCATAGACAAGATATCATCTAAATATAATGTAGAAAAGTGTTTTAGATGATTGACCTCGATATCCATCTCTTCTATCCTTTCTTTTCTCTTGTTAAATGCCCTAATGTCTCGACGTATGTCACATATGGTATCATTCGTTGTGTGTATACGATCCAATATTAGTTGAAGCATAGCTTCAATGTCACTCTTTCCAGTGCTTTGTTCTTCTTTTTCTTAACCATAAGACCTGTCATACTCATAAGAAGAACTAGAACTTGGGTTAGCTCAATAGGGGGAGGGGGCATTTGGGCAATCACTCCAATGTCCATCTTGACCACCATATAAAGAATAATTATACTCCCGGTAGGATGGAGATAGTGCACACATCTCTCTCCAGGGAGCATATCTACAATCTTGCCAAAAGTGGGGTCCATCACAATATGGACATGGATTATCCAGATAAGATTTCCAACCATCAAACTCACATTCATTCCAAGATGCCATAGTAAGAAATAAACAAAAATAAAGAAAATCTACCTAACACAAGAAACAAAGGAAATCACAAACAAATATTTACAAGTTTGAATTCAAGCAAGTAAGCTAAAATTCCGAACTAACTTAATACGCCAAATTGTTCCCCGGCAACGGCGCCATTTTTGGATAACGCTCAACTTACACCTCAAATTAGTGTAAGGCGGTCGTCGTTAATATATTTACCCAACTTTGGAGTTAAGGTCGAATCCACAGGGAATAATGTGAGTGGCGATTAAGCTAATTTAAAACTATAGCTCCAAGTTCAATTCAAACAAATGGTACAAAAATATAAAAGTAAGATGAGGATTTTTATGAGTCAAACAAAAGTTAACAGCTTAACTTTCTTCAGAACTCAAAAATAAGATTTCAATTGTTCAAATCAATGATAGAGAGAAACTAGGGTCGTGATCACTATGACTATTAATCTCCATTGAATAATAACTGTTCAAGATTCTCGTGGTAGGTGGGAACAACAGAATGTACCTGCCTATAATACTATCTGAAATATCTCTCGACCTCTCCAGATAATTTATTATCAATTCTCTCGAACTTAGATAACTTATCTATTTCGAATCGGATGTTATCTCAGGTAGATTAATCCAGTTACGACATTAATCATTAAACAGAAGGTTGGTAGCTTTCGAGTCCCTATTGATAATTCGCTTCCTCTAGCTTATTTCTTTGTTCAAGCAAATAAACCTAAGGCGTAACCTATTGTTTGCAACCAATAGATTTAAGTTAAAGTAACAAAATTTCAAGATGTTCCCACAATCACTCAAACCCTAAACCAACTATTAAATCAATGAAATAATAATCATAGATCCCACAACCCTAGTTGTGGGTTTTAGTTGCTTATAAGATAGCAAGAGATAACCACGATTGAATTCATAATTTAAAGCAATTAAACTTACAAAAAATGAAATTCAAAGTTGATTATTCTCCAAGTACAATAAGAATTTCCTACAACTAAATCAAAGGATTAAAAATTGAAATTAAAATTAAGAGACTAAAAACTACAGAGAAAAAATGACCAAGTACGTGAAGTTTAAGGTCACCCCCCCCCACAAAAGAGAATTAAAAACCCCTTTTTATAAGTTCCTCTATGTAATAAAACCTAAAAACTATGCCTTAAATAGAAAGAGCTATTTATGGAAGCAAATCTCAAGTTTCAGCTTTTTTCTCGGAATAGACGACGCCATTTCTGACGGCTTGTCAGACACCTGACGGCTTTTGCGGAATGTTGTCAAAGCTTCCAGTATAATAGCATCTTCTGCTTCTCCTGACGGCAAAATTTGACGGCGTGTCAAATATGTGACGGCATATGAGAAATGTCGTCACATCCTCATTGGAAATCATCATGTTCTGCTTCGAGTTGACGGCGATTTTGACGCCTTGTTAAAGTTGTGACGACGCTTCAGAAATGTCGTCACACTTCACTTCAATTCTTCAGCTTCTGTCTAAGCTTGACGGCAATTATGACAGCCTTTCACATGTCTGACGGCGCTTCAAAGATGTCGTCAGCTATACTTCATCTTATTTGCACCAGATTTCAATTGATTTTGTTCTTCTTTCCTTTAGTTTCCTCCTCGATCACTTACATCTGCATTAAAACAATAAAAACAATTAAGAATAACAAAAGTTGCTTAAGACTTCACAATTATTTAAAGTTAAAAGCCTCAAATGTATTAGCATCTGCTCACACATCATTCAAGGGACATGAAAGTAGTAGTTCTTTAAGTTTTTAAATGTATGTAATGGCACAATGGATGTCTTGTGATAACTTTCAGATTGCAATATATTTGAGGTTTTGGACCATCTCTGCTTAAGAGCTTTAACTTGTTCAGGAAGATGACAACAACAATCATTCGTATGACTTGTTCAGGAAGGTTTCTTTTAGAATGTTTGGATGGTTGCACCTGAGAGGCACGAGTATAGTGAAACCAGAAGCATTAAATTCAACACTAATCAATGTGGTTCACCATTTTCACTTAAAAGTCTGAGTTTAGGTATGCCAATATGGATAGAAATGTGATTGTGATCAACCATTACAAGTATCAAGTTTGGGATGTGTTCAGTAGGCAACAAAAGTTTTTGAATTTGAGGATACAGGGGAGTTGATTTCTTTTGCTATTTTATTTGTACATGAAATAGTCGATATATTCTTTTTGTACATGAATTTACGTAGCGACACAAAACAGAAATATGATAATGGAAGTTGAATTTTCAATTTACCTGTACTTGTATCTGGTGAAAGTCGAACCATTTTCAGGATCTCTAACATTGTATTTTGTTGTCATGCAATGAAAATTATTATAAATCCAATAATTGAGCAATGACAGAAAGTAGGGTACTAAAAACGTGAGATGACTTGTTTCTGATATTATAAGATTTTCAATTATCTCATCGAACGTTCTCATATCCTCTTTGGAGGTGAAATAATGGGGAAAAAAATTCTCCTACAAGAATTCTTCATGTCCCAGATTATAATAGTATTATCTTATTGTATTATCCTATGATACAATGTCATCCACTAGGAATATAGAAGCAAAGTCTTCATGATAGCCGTGACAACTCACAGGATTTAACATAAGATACTTCTGGTATTTTTTCCCTTGCAGAACACTGTTATAAACTTGCTTAGAGGTTGCCAAGAAAGCATCAGTAGAGGATGATTATATCAGGAGTTTAATTCCATGATTCAACTATCAAAAAAATATATAAAAACATTACAAAAAGATTTGGATAATGGGTACTAAATGAGGAGTTGAAGGACCTTTTAATTGTTCAACAAGAGAACCTATATAGGTTTCTTAATATAAGAGACAAAACACAATTCCAAGTGCAATGGAAAACAAAATACAAAACTTCAGGATCCACGGCTTCCTCTAACGCGAATGTTAATGGCTCTTGATGCCATTGCCCTCAAATTTGCTTTGGCTAGAGCAAGAGAGCTCCTGTACTGCTGCTCTTCAGCAGAACTTCTTGTCGTGAAGGACTCCATGAACTCTTCTCTCTGCAATCTTAGCGCCAATGCAGCATCCCCGTCCTGTCTTGGTAACTCTCTCCTTGAGCTAATGTCTCGATTTCTGCTAGGCATTCCAGAAGCTCGGTCACTTTGTCTTCTCATGGCACGAATATTCCTTCTTTCTTGACTACTAGGACCAACTTCTGGACTATTAAGTAGCAGGAACAACAGCTATTGAATTATGTTGCTGCTGTTTTTTGAGCCTCGAAGATCAGCATGTAAGGTCTTAAGAAGCCATGACATAAACTCAGTAGGATCAGCACTGTGCGTCTGTCAGAAAGCGTTTTTCACTTGATTCCATAACAGCCTGCAAGAACAAATGTGGATTCACCAGCAGATATAGAGTCATTAAGATACGAAACCATGAACAAAATGTGGATTCACCTGCAGATATAGAGTCATTAAGATACGAAACCATCAAAAGGGATATAGAGTCATTAAGATACATTTAGGGTCCCCAGCTGAATGCACTGCATTTTTAACTTTAACACACTTTGATTCATCGGAATTCAAATTGGTCGAGTTCTGAGATGAATCGGCCCTGACATTCATAAGGGATACATTTCTTGAGACATTTTGAACCATATCTACCAATTTTGATTTACAGCCGCCGGAGCGCTGCCACCGTGAAATTAGGGTTTTGAAACTCTAATTTAAAAATTGGACACGTTCTGTGAGGAAATCGAAGGGACTTTTGTAAAATTTGTGTTCCTGACCTCATTTGGATTCGATTGGCGTTGAAATTGTTAGATTTGGAACACAAACGGTGGCGTTGTGTTCAAATGCAAATTCCCGGCGTTTGAGGCAGTATTTTTTGGGGATTTTTTTTGGGTTAGGTCCGCGGAGGCTTGGCACACGTTTTGGCACTGGTACGCCGCCGTCATGATCGCCGGAATACAGACTATACCTGTTCTCTATGATATTTGCACAAACCCTAAAATTAGATTGAATTTTTGAGAAGATACTTTAGTTGTTACGTTTGGGTCGGGTCATTGAGTTGGGCAGATGAATGGGTAGTATAAGTGGAAATTAAGTTGGGTTTTAAAAATAATTATATTTTAATTAATTAAATTTCGAATCAATGACGAGCTGCCGTGTGTTAAATTAAAGCGAACTCTGATGTCTGTCAAGTGGAAGGGTATTTCTGAGCCATATAAGTGGATGGAAGGGCATTTAAGACCCCAAAGATAGATGGAGGGTAATTTAGAACAATTTCTAGTAGTTGAAGGGTATTTCTGACCCCTTTCCGTACTTTTAATAGTGGAATAAGAACATGTCATCGTTCAATAAAGTTGTGGAATATTTTAATTTTAGAAGCCAAGCACATAGATATGCCTTAGTATGTTAAAGATAAAGAATAAACTCAATCGTCAATATGACTCAAATTTTACAATTTTACGTGTCAAAAGAGTGCCGTTTGCTTTTATAATTGAAAGCTAGTTCTCAATCATTATTAGTGATCTTGTTAATTAACATAGTTCATTCAATTCGCAAAAGAAGCCATATATATGGTCGTCTTCAAATTCAGAGATCCTTTTGATTTTATTTAATATAGTATATGCGCATAAAAGAAAGAGAGTTTTGGAAGTTGGAAGCTATACATAGGTTTGTAGCATAGGCTTTCAACTGTCCTAGAATAGTTTGGCAATAAGAGAATGTATGGCTGTTATAGATTTGGAACAGGGAGAGTCAACGAGCCATGATCTCAAATAAAGTTGAGGGTGGGCTCACATACTGTTTTTAACATTCAACATTGTACACCCAAGATAAACACAGTCGACTTTAGATTTATCAAGCTTTCGAAAGTTGCACGCGGATTCAAATTATTGGCTCTCTATTTTAATTGGGCATGTAGGGGAAAAAAATAATTTTGTGATCTTAACCAAAAAAATATATATATAATATATCACAAATGACTTTTGATCTTGTTGCCTTAAATATGTCAAGTGTCATGTTAAAATTAAAAGTTGTCTAATAAGGAAATACACATTTTATAACTGTCTAAAAAGAAAATAGAACAAATAATTATATTTATAAGAGAAAGGAAATTTTAAAAAATTTACCATAAAATTGTTTTTGGTAAGTGAAACCATAATTTATTTAAGAATGAGGAATGCACAGTACAAGTACAAGTAAAAGGAAGAATGCACTAAAGTCTTGTATACATGAGGTAACGTAAAATTGCGATTACTGAACATATTTTGCAAATTAAATTTAGCCCCCACCCCGAAAACAAGTTTTGGTAAATGTTTATTTAATGGACAACGTAGTACGTGGGAGCTGTTTTAATAAATAATGTTTAAACTTTACCCTACCACATGATAGAAACTCGATTGCAATTCACCAACAAAAGAGGAAAAAATAACCAAGAAAATAAAAAAGGAGAATAACTGATCAACAGCTATCAAGAACTGGGATTTGATTTTTATAATGTAATTTACTAGCATTTGGTTTAGTGCAAAGCCCATGAAAACTTTTTTGACCGTCAAATTCAAATTATAAAAACGAAGTGTAAATCAGAGAAGGCATAATTACAAGAGATTAGAAATTATAGCCTATGAGTATCCAATGGGACACGAAACACCTTTATGAAGTGGACTCTTATCTCTTAATTTCCATGTGGGACATCCACATGAATTATTAGAAGTAGAACTCTATAGGATTTTCTGGAAGAGTTTTAATATCTGTTTTTTTTTTTTCGCCCATGTCAAATCATTTCTTTGTACTCATCAATCTCTTCCTCGACAAGGTTGATAGGTGAAAATAATCTTGTATTCTTGGATTAAAAAAAATCGTACTCTTCATCATCTCACTACATTAATTGAACAACTTTATAAGATATTTAACTTAATATATACAAAATGCAAATTTATTTTATAGTATTAAATATTAATATAACTAAAGGTAAGTTACCCTAATTTTTGCGTAATATATTTTTATCTGCAGAAATATTTATGATTTTTCATATCATTTAATCAATTTCAGTACACTTGATTGTGAAATATGACTGGACCATTAACAAAATAATACAAGCAGTACTGCATGATAGGAGAAACATTTATACTCTCTGACCAGAAAAAGGAATGGACAATGTAACTGCAGGAATGACTTTTAAGATTGTTGATTAAATGAACTTTTAGTAACCTTGAAATGAGGCAACAAACAATTAAGGCACTTATGGTAATCCATCTGTTTAAAAAAGAACCGATATAATTTTCTTTTTAGTCCACTTTAAAAGAAAATATCTTTTTTTTTGGTAATATTTTAATTTTAAATTTTTATATAACATATTTAAAATCACAAAATTAAAAGACATTTTTATACATTTGAAATAACTTTAATCTAAGATCACAAAATTTAAAAATATTTTTTATTTTTTAAACTCTTTGTCTAATCAAAATAGATCATTCTTTTTAAAACGAAGAGAGTACATTTTTATTATTTGTCTCTTCGTTTTTACAGTGGACCAAATTGATTACGGCCAAAACTGAAGTTGGTCATATATATAGAAAAAGGCAAAGAGATTTTTATATTTGGCTGGACAAATTGATCAATCATAACAATGCACAATATCCTTTTTATAGCAACGTTCTAGCTTTAGAACAAGTGTTTTTTCAGGTATTACTTATTCTACATAGTAGATGCCTCTCTCCCCGCTCTTGTTATCATATTCTATTATATTTTTCACTGTCATAATTTCAATAATTCTATTTGACCTTAAATTACATGATTTTATAACCATATTATGTCTGTAACGTATTTTAGATAATAAATTTTGGAAATCTATCTTTCTAATAGATAATCTATCTTTGATATCAATTGTAGGGGTGCGGATAATTTGAGTAATTTAAATAGATTCATTATGCATGGATATTTCTTAACTTCTCTAAACATTTTAATTTTATTAATGTTCATATCTTGGGGGTGATTAGATGGTATTTAATTAAATATTTTACTGTAATATTCTTTAGTTTTTTCTCTTAGTCTTTGTAATTCTTGTATATTATTTTGAAGGTATTCTAAATATTCTATATCTTTTGTTCTAAAATATTCAATTAAATTCTCTTTCATAAGTATCTCTGTTGCTCTTATTTCTTCCATATCTTGTCTCCAATATTTTAAATACTCATAGTCTATCATTTTATCCTAAAGTAGTTGTAATACTGCAAATTTCTTTGTAATAATTTATTCTAATTGTACTATATCTGATATTAAATTCTAGGTTATCTATTTCGTTAATTATCCTGTCTTTTTCGTCTATGAATAATTCTATGTCTAAATCATATTCTAAACTGTCTTTTAATTTTAGTTTTTTTATGGTTTTATCTATCCAAATTAATCTTTCTTTTAATTGTTCTCTTCCTCTTCTAAGCTGGTTTCTATAATTAATTTCTTCATATAGCCAACTTTGTTTTTCTCTAACTCTTTGAATATATTCTAACATTTTTAATCTGTATAATATCCATCTGAATAATAACTATCCGAATAATAATTTCTATCATAGAAATCTATATTTTTCTAATTCATCTTCTATCCAATTAGTAATTAGCAACTCATCTTCAAAATCAAATATTTTTTCCCATATTATTTTCTTTATGTCTTCTAATTTTAAGTCTTTTATGATATATAAAACAAGTATCTTAGTTTCATTAGATATATAACTTGTCATATTATTCATATTATACTTAGGTTTCTACGAATAACTTGGAATTGAATTCTAGTAATTAATTGCTTTATCATAGTATTTATTAGTTGTTTGTTTTAATCTTAATAATTCTTGTATATTTTCATTAAGAAATTCTATATATTTTATATCTTTAATTCTCATATATTTTTCTAGATTTGTTTTCATTAGTTTTTCTATTAATTGTATATTTTTCATATCTATTTTTGAATATTCTAAATATATGTAATTTATCATGGTTGATGTGTAGGTTTGGTATGTAAGTATTTGTAAGAATAAGTAGATAGGTGAGGTATGCAATTTATCCTAGTCATAAAATATTCATCAAATATTTTTTTCCAATATGATTTTTCTTATATCTACAATTTCTATATCCTTAAGTACATACAAATCAAGTATTTTAAATTTATCTACCATTTCGTCAGATAAGTAAGTATTCATTTTTCATATGATGCTTTTTCAAAATATTCCCTTCAATCGTACACATAACAAAATATGAGCATTTTAGATTACTATATACTAGATTATTCTTAAATAACATGTTCTTCGGTCACTATTAGCATGGTAATCTGGATACTTTTCCCTTAAACAACGCCTCTACTCTTGCTACTCCCCTATCATGACTTTCTTGTCTCACCGGTTTCACCTTTAGGATGACATAGTTCTTAGGAATTTTTCTCCCTTTTTCACTTTGCTAATAAACTTCTTAACATGCTATTCTTCGAATAATTCTACTATAAAGTAACTAACATGAACTTATTTTATCGTATCATGATTGTCAGGAATTTATGAATTTAGCTATTCATAATCACAAATATAAATACCTGTTCTAGTAAATCTGATAATTCTAGATTTTCCATCGCTGTTTGATGATTCATAGCTTTTCCTTGGAAATATACCTGTTTTTATTAAATAATTCAAAAGTTTTGTGTACAAGAGAGGATTTTGCTTCAACTCATGAAGACTTACCCTTTATCTGAGCGGATGCTCGTCTATTTATAATCTAAGAATGAAAATGCGTATACTATTTTACTTTACACCTGTCATCTATTCTCCAAAAGTATAAAAAGTATCTCTGCAAAGTCCTAAAGCTACTTTTACAAAAGTCTAAACTAATAATGACACTACTTACCAAAAAAAGACTAATAAATGATAAGAAAAGTCAAAAAGGCTAAAGCTACTACATAATAATTTACGTAAAAGCTATCTTATTTTTCATATGTCGCTTTTAATAACTTTAATTGATTTTTGATGACTTTTTCTTTCTTCATCCGT
This sequence comes from Capsicum pubescens, assembly GCA_030864215.1. Lineage (NCBI taxonomy): Eukaryota > Viridiplantae > Streptophyta > Magnoliopsida > Solanales > Solanaceae > Capsicum > Capsicum pubescens. The sequence continues at coordinate 296,555,057 of CM061548.1, read as the reverse complement.
AGTTGATTTTCTTCCGTTGCTGTCTCTATCTTCTTCTTGTCGTATCTGCTGCTTTTTTTATCTTCTTGCTATTGTAACATTACATCTGAAATAAAGTTGTGTCTGCCACTACATCTGCTGCATATGTGGTCATCGTATTTTTGGCCAACTTGTTTACAGAATTGATCCATAGCTTCTTCTGAAATAACTCGTTTCATAATAGATCTTGTGACTGGTAACTCTTCTGGTTTTAGGATCGCCATGACCCATTTTCTTATCTCTTCTCTGTCATTTTCTGTAATATTTTTACAAGTAGAGTAAACCAATAATTGATTTCTATTATAGTAAATTCAAACTGGGTTTTGATTTATATAATTATTTGCTAAATCAGTTAATATACTGCTAAGTTCAATAACTCTCTTATTTCGGTAGAAGTCCGGTATCTAATTTTTAGTTATCTCTTCTTGTTCGCATATTTCTTCAGGGATTATATAATCTCGTGTCATTCCTATCTTGACAACAGTAATTGTCTATTTTATTTCATCAAACAATATTTCTGCTGGTACTGAGTAGAAACAGACATAGAATAATTGTCCCTTCGTAATCCTCTTATAATCCATAAATCCTTTGTAAATATCTGGAATTCCTGTTAACTCTTCTCCAGTAGTTGTGTAGACTGTAGATAATAGTCCATAATAGTAACATGAAGTAATTAAGTTTGCACTGGTGCCAGGCAAAGCAATAAGTTTGTTATAGTTCTGACATTTTTGTGTAATTATCCTTGCTGTTGTTTTGCTAAATCTTTACTCTGGATAGGTTTTGAATTTAACAATTTTTGTCAAGTATAAATATTATCAATATATGTACGAGTAATATGGTTATAAGTCTGTTTTTGTTGATTGAGTGATTCGAAATATGTGTGTATCTGGGGAGATATAGATGACTCTGATTTTTGTATATTTGGTGTATATGATTTTGAGAATATCTGGTTGAGGTTATAATTCTTTTTCTTTGGTGGTTCAGGTTTATTTTGAGTGACTATATTCTTTCCTTTGGATACATCTCCTGCGCCTGCAGCTGTAACTGTAATTTTGTTAGTAATTTGAGTTTTTAGGTGTTTCTCATCATCACCTTCTAGGTCTAGTTTTTTAATGTTCTCTTCCTGCACAGTATCTTTGCTAATAGCTTTTTCTTGTTTTTTATTGTGCTTAACCTGCACTTTTATAACTATAACTTCAGTAGTTAATGTGATAACTCATTCTTGTAATAACTTCATTTGTTCAAACACTTGTAATATTAAGTCTGTTTGGGTATCTTTGACATCAGCTTCTTCCAATGGTAAATCAGTTTGAGTAGCTTTGTCTTGATATGTAATCTTCAATAACATTCTTGTCAGTCTTGATTACTTCAATCGTAAATATAAATTTAATATATTCAATACTAATCTCCGAATTTCCTTCCTTGTAACTGAGTTTTGTATTTTTCTTGTTAACCACCATCGAATCTGGGTATTATCTGTTCTCACAATAAATTTGTTATATACAATATATAGTTCAAATGCTAATAAACATTTATATAATGAACATAATTCTTTTCTATTTATTTCCCATTTTATTTCTATTTCATTAAATGTACCTGAGTAGTATCTACAATGGTGTTCTAATTTTTCTTCTTCATATCTATATTTAAGTAGTCCTCCATAACTATATTCACTTACGTCTGCTTCTACTATATATGTAAATTTTTTATTTTCATCTGGGAATTGTAATTTTGGTAATTCTTTACAAAGTATTTTTATTTTCTGAACTTGTTTTTAATCTTCTTCGTTGTAATTATATTCTACATCTTTTTTTTTTTTTTCTGTAAAGGCTTTAGGGTTTTTGCTAATTTTGGTATATATTCTCTTACTTGGTTTACTAATCCTAAAAATGATTGTAATTTCTTTTTTGTATCTAATTCTTCTTTTGAATTTATTATTTTTTGTACTATATGTTGTTGCATTTTTACTCCACTTTTATCTATTTGTATTCCTAAACACTCTATCTGGTTTTTCATAATTTTAGCTTTCTTTTCACTTAAACTTATTCCCGATTTTTCTATTATATCTGTAAATTGTTATAATAATTTTAAATGTTCCTCTTTAGTTTTTGTGTATAGTAGTTTATCATCTATGTATATTATACAATTAGGTAATTGTTTAAAGTAACTATCCATAAAGTGTTGGTATCTACCTGGTGCATTTTTATATTCAAATGGTAATACGTTTCATTCATAAAATCTTTGTGGTACCGTAAATGCGGTTAATTCCTTAGAATCTTCATCTAACTTTAAGTGGTAAAAATTCTGATCTACTTTCAAATTTACTAAAGTAGTTATATCCTTGTATTTGTCTTATTTTTAATATCTTATTTGGTATTGGATAATTGTATGTCATAGTTTTGCATTTAAATTTCTACAGTCAATAACCATTCTACTTTTTTCTCTTTTTTGTTCACTATATTTATTTACTATAAATGCTGGACTATTGTGTTTACTATTACTTTTTTGTATATATTGTTTTTCTAATAATTCATCTATATGCATTTTAAATTCTTTTAAATCATCAAAATTATATGTTAATGGTTTTTGAGTTATTATGCTATTTTTATCTATTAATTCAATTTTTATAGTAGTTTTATGTTTTTCCCATCCTTTTAATGAATCTTCACTATATAATTGTCTTAATCTTTTCTTTATTATTTCTACCTTATCTATTGAAAATATAGTTATTTCTTTTTTATTTATCGAAAATACAATTAGTTCTACTGTGTCTTCTGTATTTTTTATATTTTCTAACTTTTGTGTAATTTTTTCACTTCCTTTTATCCAATCAGTTTTCTTTCTTATTTTATTAATAACTCTTTTTGCTCTTACTTTTTATTTATATGGTGTTGTAAACCACCAATCTGTTTTAGTTATTATATGTGGGTATAATTTATCTAAAAATGGCATTCCTAAAAGCATATCTTTTGATGTTAGTTCATAATTATAAATTTATTCTATTGTTATTATTTTATCCCATATCTGTATTGTTACATTCTTAGCTTTATGTGTAATTAAGCTTCCTTCATTATTAAATCCTTTGACTACTATTGGTGTTTTTAATTTAACCCATTTACTTTCTGGTAAACAGTTGTATCTACATAAGTTTGTTTCTGCTCTTGTATCTATCATAGGTGTATAATACCTATTATAATATCCTTCTACTATTATATTTACAAGTACATATATTTTCATGTCATGTCAAAGTTCTTTTTATGAATAATTTCTCTTTATTATATGTTATAGATAATTGTGTATGTTCTATATTGTATGGTTTTATTTATTCTAACCATTTTATTGCTAATATTATGTCTGCTTTTTGCATTTCTTCCTTTATTTCAAATTCTATTTTTATTTTTCTAACTCCTATTATTATTTCTTTTTCTGCCGTATCCTTAATGTTTATTAGACTCCTTGGTAGATCTGGGCATATATTACTATTAGATTTTATTTCTTCACTTTTTACTAGATATTTTGCTATATAATTTTATTCTTGTCCTGTGTTTAAGAGTATTAAATATTCTTTTTCATTTATTGATCATGTTATGCAATATTGATTTAAATTAACTGTTGAAGTTGTTTCATAACTTGTTCTTTTTGATGAGATTGATGATTCTGTTTTTTCATGAGCTATTCTTTTTGATGTACTTATTCTATTATTTATTATTTCTAAATCTTCTTCTATGTCTATATTTTTGTAACTATAATCATTATTATCAATTGTTTTTACGAATTGTTCAAAAGGACTTTCTATTTGTATTTTAATAATTTTATTTTTTCCTGTTATTTTATGTTTTGTTGTTAATACGTATAGATTTTTACATCTTGCTGTAAATATTTTACTTCCTGGAGTTAGTTCTATTCCTGATATTTTTCAATATAACACTAATGATTTATCTATATTTTTATCTATTATTGCTACTGAATAATTTACACTTATTATAAATTTAAATTTTTGGTATATTAAATTTCCTTTTATGACAGTTATTATACTTTTTTCTATAGGTTTTATAATTCTATCACCTGCTAAACATAATTCTATTGCTTTATCTATTCCTTCTCTAAAATATGCTTTTATCAATATCTTTGTTCCTCCAAGGTGTACATATTTTATTGGGTCTTTACTTTTTATATCGTTTATTTCTTTATTAATTATTTTTTTTATTACTAGTGGTATACTAGCTCTACCTTTTGCATATCTACAGTCTATTACATGTTTTTTTTGGCTTACTACGCAATATTTTTCCTTTTTTCTACAAAATATATTTTTTATTGTTGGTATTTCAAATATTTTCTCTACACTTAAGTCTAACTCTTTTTCTCTTATTTCATCAAATATATTATTATCAAATATTATTTTTTGATCAGTTCCTTCTTCATTTAAATATGCTTTCTTTGTTATTATTTTTATATTTTCTTCAGTTATTTGGTTCATTTTTATATCTTCATCAGTCATTTGATTCATCTAAATCACTATCTATTTCATTATCTGTTTCATTCTCCAAAATTTCATAAATACTATCTTCACTTTCTAATTCATAATCTATATAATCTATCTGCATATATTCTGTATTTTCTATTTTTATTTCTGATATTTGTTTCTTTTTTGATTTTTTTGGTAATTTACAATCTCTAGCTAAATGTCCTAATTTTCCACAATTATAACAAGTACATTCTTTCATAGATTTTTTTTTCCTATATGGTCTTTTATGTTTATAATTTTTTACATAATATCTTTTTTCTTGGTTTCTTATACTTATATTTTGATTTCTTGTATTTCTTATATTTCTTATGTCTTTTTCTTTTCTTATAATATCTTTCTTCACATCCAAATTGAGGTGCTATTTTATCTTTGCAACATGCTAAATTTCTTATTAATGTTTTTTCCATTTTTATTTCTTCTCTATATTTTTCACATAGATTTTTATACCATTGTTGTAAAAAATTTATTCTTGCTCCTAGGGTATCTACTATTTTTGCTTCTTCCCAACTCTTTATTATTTTTGAACTAAATGGTTCAGGTAATTTACTAAAATATAATCTTCTTATTTCTTTACTTTCTTCTGTATTATATGTTCCTTTATAATAATATTCTTTAAATGCGCACGTATACTCATCTATATAGCACATATTACATATTGCTAGTTTTAACATTAATTTTCTATTTATATATTTTTCTTTATTTTGTTCTGCTTGTTCTGTTGTCATACTGCTAAATTCATCTCTTATAACTATTTCATATTTTTTCAATATTTCTGTTGGTGATATTTTAGTAGTTGTTGATGTTAACATTGACATAGTGGGTGTTTGGGTTAGTTTTTAATTTGGTTAAAATAGCTTATAAGCTATTTTTTTTGAATAAAAAAGTGTTTAACAATTTTTATAAGTGCTTTAAAAAGTTAATTTTGGCTTTTTTAAGCCAAAAATAAGAAGTAACCATTCCTAGCTTTATTTTTGGAAGATTATAAGCTATTAGAGTTGACCAAGTAAATTATATTTATATCCCTAATAATTATCCCTTTCTCCCTTCATTTCTAATATTCCTTTCCTTTGCTAAAAATCTTAGCTGTTTTCATCATTTGAATAAACTGAGGTTACCCATTTTGCTGCAAATTATATTTGATTGATTATCGAAGCGTCTAATTTCTGTGAACTACAAATACTAATTAGTATTCATCATCAAAATTCAAATTACAAAATAGGTTTGAAAATGGAAAAATGTGTTATTGTTCGAGCTTATTAATAGTTGAAGTTTTGAGGCAAATATTCGTTAAATATGCCAAGCATTAGAGCTCTATCTGCACGAAAAGCTACTACCCTTACGGTAACAGTTTTTTTTTCTTAATTTGAATGTTTAGCTAACTGTTGATGTGTATTTTGCTTAGTACTGTATCGCTTTGATGGATGAAGGTTGCTTAGTACCTCTTTTATATGAAACTATTTATCTATTAATGTAATTATAATGATTAGTAACATATATATTTTACTTAATGATAAGCTCGACATATATATTAATATTATCCTCAAAGGTTAAAAGCAATAAGTCCAGTTTAATAAGAAAATAAAGTGCCGTCACAAATTGCATCTTAATGATACGAAATCTTAACGTAACCATGAAGAAACAAATAATTTTTTAATATATAACTATCTTTTTCAAACACAAACATTCAACATTTAACTCTTAAGAAAAAGATATTTTAGCGCATAAATTAATAGTAATTCATGATTTTTTTTTTTTTTTTATATATATATATATATATATATATATATATATATACACACACACACACTACAAAAAAGGGGTCAAATTGCGGAGGTTAATTTTATGGTTTGCAGGGGTTTAAAACCCCCGTAAAATGTAATTGCGGGGATTTCCAAAACCCCCGTAAAATGTAATTGCGGGGGTTTCCAAAACCCCCGGAATACGAGCCGTCACAAACGAATTGCAGCAGTTTTTTTCGACCCCCATAATTAATTTGCGGGGGTTATTTTGTGTCGGTTACGACCCCCGTAACTAATTTGCGTCGGTTATTGACCCCCATTATTCTAAATTTAATTCTTTTTATAATAAATTTTTATTTAAAACTTGCAGGGGTTAAAACCTCCACAGTTATTTTATTTTAAAAAAAATAGTAGGACCCATCAATTTTTAATAACTAATTATAGATTATAATTTTAGCTCAAATTTAATTGTTCCTTTAGACATAACCTAAAATTCAATATTTGTTCAATTCATATATCATTAATACAACAGAGTAATTAAATATTGTAATTGAAAAGCATATAAAAAATACATTGAACATTAAACTTCAAAATTAAATTTTCAACATTAACATCTTCAAACTCCAAATTTTCAACATTAACTAGTATCTTCAAACTACAAAATTAAATTTAAATACAAAACCTTCAATATTCTAAGATTCACTCCAACCACACAAGTACATCATCATAATTGAATATCCAAGACAAATGGAACGAAATCAAAGAATTTCATTAGGATCATTATCATCACATGATCTCCTTGCATTCATGGGCGAAATGGGTCCACTAGCCGCATTACTTGGCTACATAAAAATGCAAAGTATAAGAATCAATCGATAAACTTTCAGTCCTTATTATGAACAATAAGTTATATGAACATCATGCTTTAACACCATGTTAGAATTCCACATATCCAATAATACCATAAACAAGATCCAATTACAGTACATGTCCTATGAAGTTAGAAGTGGAAAAAGTTGACGCCCTCTCCCTTGTCCGGTATTATTTTGCGCATATCATGTGTTACTTTCTCCTATAGGAAAAAAATTAATCTACTAAATCAATAGAGCATTCAGCTGCTTGTACCTTTACCTGACTAGTGACTCTCTTCTTTTTAGAAGGTGTAGATGAATGTACGGGGGAGAGAGTTGATTTGTTGGTGAGGCTGGGCTTATTAAAGTTGGTAAATACTGTATCTGGCTTGACGCAGGAAGGGTTACCTGAAACTATGCAGCTGCGCAAGTCACCTAGTCTCAAGTTCAAGGACTTGCTCTTCCATTAAGTATTTCCTTAGCAGTCTGGGGGGCTTAAATCCTGTTGGTAGCCCATGAAATGTATTAGATCAACGAAAGAAAATACAGAGAGAGGACCAAAGGTGAATTTACGCAAAGGCTTTACAACTATGGATATTCATCCAGCCGCGAAAGTAACAATCTTCCCGGCAGTGGTGTATGCAAAATATTTCATAAGCGACTCTACATTTAAAGAAGTTAACAGATGAAAGAGCAACAACAACAAGCCAGCACACCAAAAAATTATAGTCGTACTAACTATATTACAACTCAACTACATTATGCTAATACTTGTTTCCCTCTTATAAAGAGGAGTGTATAAAATACTTAGTACATAGCTAAATAGTCAATGAGTAAGTCTCAAAAAGCCATTGTAAAATTAAAAGTCAAACTAAGCATGACAGTGTAACCTGATGCAGCCAACCTAAAACCATAGCACAGTCCCATTAATAGCTACCTTGTAGAACCTGAAATTATTATACGCATAGAGTAAGTTAGGAAAAATGACATCCCACAACAAACTAACAAAAGCAGAATTTTCTTTGACCTGAAATTATGGATGAAAGAGACCTCTAGTGAAAATGCCACCCACAACAAACTAACAAAAGAAGATTGCTATCTATTCTTCTCTATATTAGTCCACCTTATACAAACATTAAATAAGGTCCTTTAGGCAAAGTAGAAGTTCTTTCTTTGGAATTGGAGTTCACTAAATCACACACTTATCCTTACACAAACATACAAGTCTCTAACCAAAATAAAGCACTCCCGACAAACCCTGAAACTCCCGACAAACCCTTAACTTAATATAAGTATATTAACACTAGGCCTCAATCCCAACAAGTTGGTATATACTCCCTCCGTTTTAATTAGTTTGTCTTACTTTCCTTTCTTGTCCATTTCAAAAAGAACATCTCTTTGTCCTTCACAAATGTCTTACAAATTACTGAAAACTAGATTGTTCTCCTCCATATGGATACTTGCAGACTGAATAGTCTATTAACACATGTTAACATGTCTTTATGGTCTAATAGTCTTTAACACAACAAAACTCAAACTAATGCAGTTTTTTCTACAACATAGCTAGCTCAAAGTAATGTAGTCCAACAGTTTGCAATTACTTTTTGATAGCAAAAGAGCAGAAAAAAATATTAGTGAAGTTGTGTAAGATACTCAACTTCTGAAAATGATGAACATGTAAGTCCCCAACTAATCTTTTTATATTAAAATTCCCAAAAAGTTTAGCACAAGGAACCAAGGAAACATGGACTACGGTGCAAATATTTCTTGTAAGCATAATTTACTGAAGCAGATTACACTACACCATTGAACTTTATCTAGGATTAAGATTCTTGAGTTGGCAGAAACCGTACAATGATCCCTTACTACACATTCATCTAAAAGATGGTTTTTGCAGAAAAACAAGCAAGGAGTAATGAGATACTAAAACTACAAATGCCATTCAAAAAATTATTAGCCATGAAGTGATATTAGATCCTTTCCATTTATCAAATATATTAAAAAGTTTTGGTACCACAAAACCTTCTTGACTTAATGACTTAATATGCTAACTTTGAACACTCAAATGATTCTTACCCTGATCAGCCTGTACTTTGGCTCATATTTCTTTACGTTTGCAACAGAATCATAGATCAAGCCAAAACTAGTAGATTTGCCTCCTCCAAAGTGGGTCCTGAACTTAAACACAAAGATCGCATTGGGATCTTTCACCTCATACATCCTTGATAATTTTTCTTCCAACTCGGCCTTTAGTAACATATGAATAAGGTAAGCATAAAAAATCAAAAAGGCATATAACAATCAATGTGCTACGATTCCGCCATCGGAAAACCCAAGCTCATTGATCGAAATTCAATTCACCGACCAATCTCCGACGTAACTCCGCCGATCTTCCGTCAAACTTAAAGAGCAAGAGAAAAGATACACAATTTAACTTGCTTCGGATCCGAATGATCCTACATCAATGATAGAATAACTATCTTTATATTATTAGTTATGGATATGCAAGAGGTTAAAATTGACAAACAAAATCTTGGCACTAACAAAGACATAAAGATGACTGTCATCTATAAAAATTTCTTGAAGAACTACTTCCACACCATGCTAGCCCTCTAGAGTTACAATAGCTAACATCTCCAGCATACAATCAATTGGCTTGATTTTGCCAAATGTTTTCAGACAAACATCTTTCAATGCCGCTTCCAATAAGTTTTTCTTTTTTCCTCCCTTAATGCATTTATCTTATAACTATATTATACTTATACATATCAACTTGTCATATGAAAAAAACTTTCTTATGTTTTGATTGCAGAAAGGTTGAATCCTTATCCCTTCATCAACTTGCAAATGAGTCATTTCTCCAAACCATTTTCAGAAATTGACTTCTCATACCAAAACACTCTCTGTTGTTTATCATAGAACCTTGTGCAGCAGTTTGTCTATGATATCTTGAGAATATAGAAATAGAAAATCAAGTGCATGTGCTAAATTTTGAATGTACAACTTAAGAATACTTTAAAATATTTAAACACCGAAGCAATACCAATTTATTACAAATAAACAAGATGATAACACAACACAAATGAAACAAGAAATTACTCGGTGTACAAACAAGCAATCCAAATATCGGAACCATGGAGCAAGGATAGTACAAACAAAGAACAGTTATTGACAGAAAAAACTTAAGACATTGACAGGAAAATACATCACAACAAATTGTACTGATGCAAGAAGGTCCTTCCTATGTTCTCTTAATCTCTAAATGAAGCAAAAAAAAGTGAAGCTCAATACACTTGTTAACATTTGATTGATAACCCAATTATGATAGTGTTATTAACTATGTTTAAGAATATTTTCCACTATGTAAGAAAACAATGAAAAACAAACCCTCAATTTCCTTTTTGTAAAAGCATATAGTTTTCCAGGGAGGTAAATGACTTAATTATAGTAATGTAATTAAGTAGAAGATTTGTAATATGTATTAACAAAACTATGTTAAAGTTGCAACAGGCATGATATACAGATCAAAGCTAGGTGGAAAACTAATTAAAAATATTAATAAGTTTATCAGTGTGCTATGATGTTTGAGTGAGCACTAGTCAATATATTCTTGGCCTATAAGCTAAGAAATATCATCTTAATATGTGAGATAATTATTAATGACATATCTACTTAATTTTGAATACTTAAAGTGCATATTTGAATCTTTACCGTAGAATTTAATTCATTACTTTAAATCCAAAATATTAAAGTAACAAGTGAAATAGCCATGAACATTATAAACCCTTTTTAAGAAGAATGATAGAGGCCCAAATTAGCTCTGCAAAAAGACGATGTTAGAGGACAAATAATCAAATATAATACCACCAATAATTGAAAATATGAAAGATAATTGGCATATCACCTGAGATGCAGCGGAAGCAACGTCAACTTTGATTGTTCTGTCATTAGTTTTACCATTATTTGTAATAACGCTCTAAATTTGACTTGGAAGTTCTCATCAACTCATTCCAGTTGGCTCCACCATTCTGATTCTCCGATTATTATTTTTATGTTTTCAAAGGTTTGAATAGAGAGAGACTACTTCCTTAATCCATCACAAACAACCACCGTGAGTTTCTTTGTGTACAAAACAAGCTCCATTACAATGTAGTCAATTTGGGGGAAAATGAGAGAGAGGCCAATAGATTTGGGGGAAAATGAGAGAGAGAGACAGTGATTTGGGAAAAAATAAGGGAGATCTTTTAATTAAAGAGTGAGAAACTGTTTTGGCATAACTGACAATTTTTTAGATTTTTTTTTGATATATAACGGAGGTTTAAAACCCATGCAATTAATAGCAGGGGTTTAAAACCCCCGCAAATATATAAATTTTAGCGGCAGTTTTTTAACCCTTGTATTTCATGTAATTTTCTAGAGGTTAAAATAACCCCCGCAAATAAACCCCCGAAATTTTATCCATTTTTTAGTGATATATATATATTAATTTTAATTTAAATCATTTTAGCAATAAAAGTTAATAATAATCAACTCTATATATTATTAAAAACTATAAGGGTATTTCAGACATTTTGACCCCCAAAAAGTGCTTAAAAGCATTGTTTACCAAATACATCAATAATTTTTTTTTCAGTTACAGTACTTTTATCCAAACATGTAACTGCTTATTTTTAAAATAAGTTCAGCACTTTCAAAAGCACTTTTAAAGAACTTTTTAAAAGCCACTTTTTTTAGCTTATCCAAATGGGCCCAGAGCTTGGATTTATTTGTATTACTATGATTAGAATCGTATAAATTTTATCTAACCCTGTTGTTCTATATTTTTTCTGATGACTTGAAACATATTCAGGGACCAAGTCCAGCATACGATTTGTTAACGAACAGCTGTACACTGCCGCACTCTGGATTATTTTGTTCCGTAGCATAATTACTGTGCAGGCGCACAGTGTATAACAAATAAACACCTGGTCTAATCAAATTTCAATCGACATTCTCACACTTCTATACACAAGCAAAAGGAATCAACTTTGAGATTTAGTTTTTGCATTTGAGATTTTCGAAGAAGGCAACAAAAGCTCTTGGACTTAAGATTCAGGAATTCTGTTCTTATTTAGTTTTACCTATCTTGAGTCATGTTCTAGTGATACAAGTCAAATGACCGTCTTATCTATTGATGACATCTTTAGAGGACAAAACCTAGAAAATCAAGATGTGGTCTCCTCAAGGACACATAGACATGCATGAAGGACCCATTTTGAGCAAAAACAAGGCCGTGAGTGGAAGATTTATTAGAGCATTGAAGACTTGAGGACTCACGGATTTGGATAACACTTAATGGCTCACGGTTTGGTCACCTTATTAATGGCATTTTGGTCACTTCACTTGGCCCAAATGCACTCCATGGCCACCCTACCCATTAAGGGTATTGTTGTCATTTTTGTCTTGTCTTGTAATAATATAAATAGAACATTTTAGGTCTTTTCTCATTAGCTTATGAATGATGAAATATTAAAACATTAAAAGTCCTTTATTTGAGAGTAGAACACCTTAGTTTAGTCTTAGTTAGGGCTTGGAATAGCCATTGTAGTTTAGGGCTTGGAAAAGCTATTATTGACCTTTGTTTGAAAATGGTGGATCTTGAGGTGCGTTGGTTCCCTTGGCGGTCACCGTAAGAGTGTGGTGTTGATTATTACATTCATTAGGGGTTAGTGTTGAAATACACTTGGTTCTTAATCTTTTAATAATCTTTGTCTCACTATCTATCCTTTTCATTCTTGCAAACTTGTTGTGTTGTTCTTGTTCTCTACTCTCGGTTTGTGTTTGTTATTGTTGGTCGAAATTGTTGACTTCTTGTTCTTTATTTTATGTATTGTTAAGATAGTTTGAGTTGGATGAAATAGGTGTCAAACACCTTGTTATCTTCTCATTCTAGTGTTGTGTTGTGAATCCGAGAGAGGTCTCCAATCGGTCCAAGGATCTTAGTAATTTGTGAACTATTTTGGAGTATGTTTGTGGACTGTTTTGAGTCACTTCGTGAGTTACTTATTTTGATTTTATCATTTGGTATCAAAGCATGGCTTGATCTTGTTCCCACAAGATCAATCTTGGGCTTGTTAGTTGAAAAATAAAAAAAAGTGTTGAAATCTGAAAAATAAAAAAAGAAGCAAATTTGTCCATTCTTGTGTTCTTGGCCGAAAATGTGTTCTTGTTGTGTCTTGACCGAGAATTTTACTTGTCTTGAGTGTTTCTAGTGTTAGTTTTATCCTTCACTAATACTTTGAGTCTAAATCTAAATTTGAACTTACATTATTGATGTTGTTGTGAACTTGAAAACTTGAAAGTGTTTTGGACGTTTTTGTTGTTGTGGGTTTACTTTGGCCGTGTGGTATTCACCTTGTTGTTGTTATAGGACTGACCACGTGATTTTGTTGTTAATTGGTGGCCTAAGAACCATTTTGTTGAAGTTGTAGTTATCTTGACCAAGTGTTTAAGATATTATTATTATGGAATTTGGAAGTGGCCGTGTGAAATTGTTGTTGTTCTTGAAGATTGTTGTTGTTGTTCTTGGTGGGTGTTGTTGTTGTTCTTGGTTTTCATCACCACCTTCATATATTTTTGAAGATAAAATGAACTTTAGATCCATAAAGGTGTAGGAAAAAGATGTGTGACTTGTTAGTCTTGAAAGACACTACAACCACCAAAGACTTTATCAACCATTTCCCAACAACTTTCCATGATACAAAGGTCCATGTTTTAAGAAAAGTACTACAAAAGTCAAGTCTTGAAATTTGAAACTTGAAAAAAAGGCTCCAAGACTTATTTTTCTCTCCTTAAAATAAATTCCACCAATCTAAATTAAAAATGGGTCAAGACTTGGACTTTGGAAAATAAAATTGTAGAAACCTCAACCAATACGTGGCTGCCACATCATTATTTTACTGTTCACACAACTTTAATTAAGCTCAAATTTTAGATTCTTAGTTTTATTTTATTATTTTATTAGTTTCGTGTCTTGATTCTAGAATTAATTAACAACTAGTAATCACCTACTTAGTTGTAGATTAATTATTGAATCCGTTTCTTTTGTGTCTTCGTTATTTGTGTGTTTTTCTCATTTTTAAATCGTAGTAACTTATTTGTTTCAAGTTCGTAAGTAAATTTTGTTTTATTGTCTTGAGTCGATAAAAAAAAAAAACTATTCTAGATGCTAAGTAGAATTGACATCCTATTGACTATCGGAGTATAAGAAACTTTCAATATTCGCCGCTCCAATTGTGAGAATCACAAAGGTGAGTGTATACGAGTGTTGGTGTGGAGTTTTTACTATTAATCTTGTTTGTTCATTGTGTAGGTACAAAGTTGATATAAGGGGAACATGTCTTCGATAGCCAGGGATTATTATGAATACAACATGGGAGACTATGATTGTAGTAAGGGGTTTTATGGCTACGAAGTTGAGGGAGATTACGGAGGCTATCCAAATAGCCATGATCAAAAGTTGGGCAGATTTAAGGGACACAGTTTTAGGGGATAAAATAAGGGGAATGAAGTACCTAGAGCTTATGGTGAATTTGGAGATGATGTAGGCCCTTGTGATGGTTCTTATGATGATGTTAGGGCATGTGAGGAGTCTTACACTCCCCACTCCGAACCTATATTTGGTGTTAGGTATAACCCTTTCATTCACAAAGTTTATGAGAGCTATGATGAGAGTACACGTGAGGAGTGTGAAGATTCATATTCTTCACCTTGTAGTACTTCTTATCAAAGTCAATATAGTATGAATAGTTATACTTCATATTCTTCACCTTGTAGTACTTCTTATCAAGGTCAATATAGTGTGAATGGTTATATTAGTTCAAGTGGAGGTTGTCTAACGAGAAGAAGAAGGGGTGCATCTCCAAAACTGAGAGGTACTTGTGTGCCTTACAATGTTGATCTGAGAAGGAGTATACACTCCGAAAAGGTGACCATTTGTGGGATACCGGGCTTCCTTATTGTGTTGAATGATAGTTACTATAGAAACTACATCCTTCCATCTATGGTCGACTACTTGGGGTTGTTTCGAGAGCCTTTACTTGTTTTATACTCATTGGACGGGTTCAAGGTTACCGAGAGGGTAAAACTTTTCTTCTCCCAATATGAATACCATGAGGAGGTGTGGTGTGATATTCTTCCTTTGACCTACGATCATGTATGCTTAGGTCCCGATTGGTTTGCACGACATCAAGTTCCTAACGTGCAAAATTTCCCTAATATTGTAAGAGACCAATGAGAGATTCGCCTCATGACTTACTTATTGCCTAAGCCACAAAGAGAAATACCTACCTCCTCCAATCCAAATTATTATGAGAGATAAAAGATTGAGAGGAGTAAGAGAGTGTAAGGTGGTAATTCGAGAGTGGAAAAAAGAGAGGTTGTGTGGAGAAAAGTGAGGGGATTACCACCAAATCTTGCTAACATTGTTTTTCGTTCTATTTCTAAGGACATTTGTGTAGGTACCAACATGGAAAGCAAAGCCAAACAATGTCGAAAGAAAGTTGTTGCTCAAGCTTGTGGAGGATCTTCACACCCCGGTAAAGAAGAATCTACTCAAGATCTTCAAGGTAAAATAGCTAACTCTTACACTTTGGTGCGTATGATTGATAATTGTGTTGCTAGTAGCCCATTGAGTATGAGTTGTAGCTTACTTAATTACAAGTCTAAGGATTTTTTGCCACTTGTGGATGATGTACATGTTGTGCGAGTGGATACACTAGTTGATCCTATAGATGACCGAATTGACTCTTCTCGTAAGGTCAATTTGTGTCCACCTAGTGTTAAAGCTATTGTATTGAATGAAACTACATCATCATGTGAAAATTGTGTTGACCCACTTATTTGTAAAAAATATCCACTACTTGAGTATTTGTGAGATGTGCTTAATAGAACTCAAGTGAATTAGTACTTAAAATTGTTGGCCAACAAGATGAGAGTGAACCTGAGAGCTATTCTTGGGGTAATCTTGTGCATGACACCTTTTTGAAACTTGACAATTGTCTTTTAAGGAGTGAAGAACGTACTTGTTCCAAATCTTCTCGTAGGTTAGATCATTCTCTCTTTAGGTATAATGTATTGTTTGAAGATGATATAATCACTCCTAATGAACCTAGTGGTGACAATGATGGTATAGCTTGCCTTAAAATCTATAGCCGATATGCTAACCCACTATGGTGTGACAACATTCCTTCTAAAGATGGAAATTAATTTTTGAAAGATGAGAGTACTCTTAAGGGTAAGGAATGTGTAGTCCTTCTTGAAACCCCGAGGACAAAGGTGTCATTGACTCCTTGGGGTAATGTTTCTAAATGTGTATCCTTGATTGACACACTTGTGCTTGAATTACGTGAATATCAACTTGTGGATGCCGAGTTATTTATTTGTTTGAAGAAAGGAAAATTTATGTATTTAAAAGGTTTGTATTCATCCGTGTATTTCTCTACATTTGATTTCTTCCTATACTACCTCTTTGCCTATGATGACATTCATACTGGTTTTGGATTTGTTTTATGTAGAGGTAGGAAATTTGTTGGTAAGTCCACTTGTGTGAGTAATAATGCTATATGGATTTCGTGGACTTTAGAGCCAATTAAATCACCACCCTAGATATGGTCTCTTGAAGGGATAAAAGGGTAACTATATCTTATGGATCATGAGATCCTAATTCTACCTTTTGGACTAATTGATGCCATTAGGACCTTTGTACCTTATTTATCTCTTGGTGATTCCCATAACCAAATCCTTTGTAAAACTTTCATTGAGCTTTTAATATTTAAATCAAAGGATCCTTGTTTATATTGTAAATATGTTCAACCTTGACATATTGAGATGATTTGTTTTGCTAACCCTAACCCTCATGCCATGAGGAGTTTGTATTTATTTGTCCTCTCTTCGGTTTTACAAGGTTCGAATTTGAGGTAGAATCCTTTTCAAGAAGGGGAGGATGATACAAGTCAAATGGTCGTCTTATCTTTTGAGGACATCTTTAGAGGCCAACATCTTGAGTCATCTCGAGGACACATGGACGACCCGTTTTGAGCATAAACAAGGTCGTGAGTGGAAGATTTCTTGGAGCGTTGAAGACTTGAAGACTCACAAATTTGGATAACACTTAATAGCTCACGGTTTGGTCACCTCTTTACTTGGCCCAAATGCACTCCACCCATTAAGGGTATTGTTGTTATTTTTGTCTTATCTTGTAATAATATAAATAGAACATTTTAGGTCTTTTCTCATTAGAGTATGAATGATGAAATATTGAAAGTCCTCTCTTTGAGAGTAGAACACCTTATTTTAGTCTTAGTTAGGGCTTGGAATAGCCTTTGTAGTTTAGGGCTTAGAAAAGATAGTATTGTTCTTTGCTTGTAAACGGTGGATCTTGAGGTACGTTGGTTCCCTTGGTGGTCACCGTAAGAGTGTGGTGTTGATTATTACATTTATTAGGGGTTAGTGTTGAAATACACTTGGTTCTTAATCTTGTAATAATCTTTGTCTCACTATCTATCCTTTTTATTCTTGCAAACTTGTTGTGTTGTTCTTGTTCTCTACTCTCGGTTTGTGTTTGAGCTTGTTGGCCAAACTTGTTGCCTTCTTGTTCTTCATTTTATGTGTTGTTAATTTAGTTTGGGTTGGCTTAAATATGTGTCAAACATCTTGTTATCTTCTCATTCTAGTGTTGTGTTATGAATCTAAGAGTGGTCTCCAATCGGTCCAAGGATCTTATTGATTTGTGGACTATTTTGGAGTGTGTTTGTGGACTGTTTTGAGTCACTTTGCGAGTTTCTTGTTCTCCTTGTATCATCTATAAACTGATTTACTCCAGTGTTTGTGAATAAAGCTTTCTCTTTATTTTATTTTATCCTGCTTAGGTAGTGTTGCCCAAGGATGGTTGGCTAGAGTTAGTCGACTGAGTGAGAGGTGAGACAGAGTTGTGTTGTGAAGATTTGTAATGTTGGTATTTCAAGCTTTAGGATTTAGAGTTAAATCATGTTAGAGTCTGTAATCAGAGTTGATTGATTATAGTGGAGCTTGAAAAAGCCTGTGAGGATAGATTGGGGTTTTCCTCCCTTGAGGAAGGAGGCTTCTACGTAAAAATTGTGTGTGTTATTTTATTTTGAGCATTTACTTTGCTTTCTTGTTTTATTGTTAGTTTTTACTTCTTCGGGACCTGTTCCCTTAGTGGTGATGAACCTTAATGATTTATCAATTGGTACTAGAGCGGTGAACTCTAAACAGTTAACACCTAGAGTGGATCATTGTTCCACCAAATTTGGAGGAAGGACGGTTAACCACTAGACCATCTCGATTCAAGAATGCATGATTTTATCCTGGCTGAAGATAGTAAGCTATGAAATATAATCCTTGAAGGGCCTCATGTTCCTATTAAAGAGTTAAGAAAATAGAAATCACCAAGCTAATCACTAAAACTCTAAGGAAATACAATGAGGATGATCGCAAAAAGATTAAAAAAAATTTAAGGCTAAGAAACTCTTGGTCGGTGGAATAGGACCTGATGAGTATAATTGTATTTCTGCTTGTGAGAGTGCAAAGAAGATTTAGGACTGTCTAAGGATTGCTCATGATGGAACTGGCAAAGAATCCAAGTGGATATGCTGACTACACAATATAAAGCCTTCACTATGAAGAAAAGTGAAACCACTCAAGAAATATACACCATATTTACCTCTATCACCAATGAGTTACACTGTCTTAGTGAAGTTATTCCACATAGAAAATAGGTGAGAAAGATATTAGGAGTTTTGCTAAAGTCACGGGAGAGTAAAGTTAATGTCATCTCTGAAGCTAGATATCTAAAACTTTTACGATGGATGAGTTAACTTAAAACATGAAGACCTGTGAACTGAAGAAGTAACACGACCAAGAGAAGAAAGAGCCCAAAAAGGAGAAATCTTTGGCTCTAAAAGCCTCAAAATCTGATTCTAGTGAAAAAGATGAAGATGTTGCCTACTTCTCTAGAAAGTTCATTAGGTCTATGGAGAGAAGTGAAAAACTTCAAAAGAATGGTAGAAACAGTAGGCCAGTAGGTGCAAATGAACTATGAAACAAATGTGGCAAACCTGGACATTTCATTAAGGATTATCCCTTGCACAAAATAGACTATCAAGAGTATCTGAATTAAGGGTGAGATAAATAAAATAATAAGGACTGGGTCCCTGACAAGTCTAGAAGAAAAGCTAAAGTAGACTATGTAGTGAAGCAAGCCTTAGCTGCCTGAGGAGAAACATCAACTGAGTCAGTTGAATCAGAAATACTGAAGATGCCTCTGCTAGCTGTAGAAGATGGTGAAACTACCTACAATTCACTTTTTTCTCTCATGGTCAGATCAGATAATGAAGAAGAAGATGAGGTAACTCCTTTTAACATTAAGCAAAATCTGAATGACTACACTTCTAAGAAGTTAAGAAAACTTGTAACTGTCTTAATCGACTCACTATGTGAGCTTACTGTTGAGAAGGATCTCCTTGAAGAAAAGGTAGACAATCTAGAATATGAAAAGCTAGCTCTAACCATTCAGTTATTTAAGATAGGAGAACATTCTTTAAAATTAAAGTCTAAAAATAAGGTGATATTGGAAAACTGAAAAAATTAGTTGAATAATTGTAAAGGAAAAATAAGGCTAGTAGTCTGCTACTTGAACTTGAGAAGAAGATGAACAAATCTAAAAATCTTCTCATGTCTACTTTATAGAAAAATGATGAATTAGAAAGGACCTGGTCCAGATAAGAGAATATCTTAACAAGTCTCTGAAATTGACTACCTCTTCACAGATCCTTGCTAATCTAACTAGTCAAGGAGTGAATAATTGTAGAGGTCTTGGCAGTCAACAAAATAATCCTTTTATCAAGTCTCAAAGCAAGTATGTTTTTGTGGCCAACAATATTCTATGTACCCATTATGGAAGAGATGATCATAAAAAGGATGGGTGCCAAGCAAGGCTTAGAACTAAAATGAACTTTGATAAGTATGTTTAGCAGATTTAGTCACTCAAATAGGGACCTGATCCCTTGACAAAACTCAGGAAGGATAGACTGCCTGGTTGGACCAAGAAAATTATGATTACTCTGTTATCTCTCTATTGGGAACTCCAACTCAAATGGGTTTCCAAATATGATAAATAATCTCTAAATGTAGGTAGGAGTAAGGGAAAACAATTAATGTTGGTTTATGAATAATGGATTCTCTAAGCACATGATTGGAAAAACTGGCTATTTTCTCTCACTCAAGGCACTTCAAGGTAGAGGTGTCTTTTTTGGAAATGGCAAGAAAGGTTATATTATTGGTGTTGGGAAGATTGAAACATTCTTAAATAATGCTATTGAAAATGTGTACTATGTGATTGGTTTAAAGTATAGCTTACTAAGTGTGCCTCAAATTTATGATAAAGGAAATGAAGTAAAGTTCTTATCTGATTGGTGTACTGTAACTAGTTCGAAAACTGAAAATGTCATTCTCAAAGTCATAAAAATACAAAAGTATGTATGTGGATGATATAGACTCAGGTTTTGGATGTGAATTGACTTACTTGAGTGCTCAAAGTGAGAATGTAGATCTTTGGCACAAAAGACTGGGTCATGTAAGCTCTTCTCTACTTAACAAATTGGTTTCAAAGGACCTGGTCCTTGGACTTCCAAAGCTGCAATTTTCAAACTCAAGGATATGTGATGCTTGTGTCAAAAGGAAAACAATCCAGGTCTTCATTCAAACAGAAGAATCAAGTAAGTACATCTAGACCTCTTGAATTATTGCACATGTACTTATGTGAATCTTCAAAGGTTCAAAGTAGAGAAGGAAAAGAGTTTTTTTTTTGTTATTGTGGATGACTACTCTAGATTCACATAAACTATGTTCCTCAGAACTAGGGATGAAACTTATAAATTCTGGGTGATCTTTACTAAATAAATTAATGTAAAGTTTAACAACAAAACACTAGGGATCGAGTCTAATCATGGAATAAACTTTGAGAGAAAAAATTGAGGAATTTTATGCTGAAAATGAATCAATCATAACTTTTCAGCATCAAGAACTCTATAAAAGAATGGAATGGTTGAAAGAAAGAATAGGGCTTTGATTGATATTGTCAGAACCATGTTGATAGATGGTGGTCTTCCTAAGAGTTTTTGGGTTGAAGATGTGAACACTGCATGTTATGTTATCAACAGATGTCTGATTAGATCTATACTCAACAAGACTCCTTATGAACTATTATTCAACAAAAGGCCCAAACTTGATTACTTCAGGCCTACAGATGTTTTATTCTAAACAATGGTAAGGATGAGTTAGGAAAATTTTATTCCAAATGTGATAAAGTTGTATTTGCAGTATACTCTCTAACTAGTAAAACCTACAGGGTCTATAATAAAAGGACCTTGTATGCATAGAAAAATGTGCATGTTGTCTTTGATGAATCAGAAAACATGAA
Organism: Capsicum pubescens; assembly: GCA_030864215.1. Lineage (NCBI taxonomy): Eukaryota > Viridiplantae > Streptophyta > Magnoliopsida > Solanales > Solanaceae > Capsicum > Capsicum pubescens. The sequence continues at coordinate 296,533,445 of CM061548.1, read as the reverse complement.
GAATCCTACAAAAAGTGATGACACAGATATGGAGGAACTAGTTACTATTCAAAGGGATAGTTTAGCAGAGGCTGAGTCTCAAGGTCAAAATATTCAGGACGATGTGGTTGCAGAAGATGAACCAAACCCTCAGTTGCAAGATCTTGTCCCTAATGAGTCTCAACGGGGAATTCAGGATCAGGGCTTTCAAGGACCTGGTCCCAGTAGACCTCAATCAACATCAAGAATATCAAATTGGAAGCATAAGTTGTCTCACCACCTTGAGAACCCAACTTCTCCACTAGAATCTAGAATGCAAACAAAGGCATAAACAAGGAACTTTTGGCTTTTCCAGCTTTTATATCTCAAATTGAGTCTAAAAATGTGAAGAAAGTCCTCAAAGATGCTGACTGGATAAATTCTATTCAAGGAACTTCATCAATTTGAAAGAAGCAAAGTTTGACACCTAGTCCCATACCTGCTGACAGAACTATTATAGGGATAAAATGGGTGTACAAAAATAACCAGGATGCTCATGAAGTTATCATTAGAAATAAAGCAAGTCTTGTTATACAAGAATATAATCAAGAAGAAGGAATTGATTACGATGGGACCTTTTCTCCTATTACAAGGATGGAAACAATCAAAATTCTTATTGGTTTTACTGCATGTATGGGTTTCAAGCTTTTAAAAATGGATATGCAGAGTGCATTTTTGAATGAAAATTTGAAAGAATAAGTCTATGTCAAGCAACCTCTTGATTTTGAAGATATTGATCTTCCACCTCATGTGCTGAAATTGGATAAAACTTTTTATGGGTTGAAACAGGCTCCTAGAGCTTAGTATGAAAGATTGTCAAATTTTTTTCTTGAAAATGGTTTTAAGAGAGGAAATATTGACAACACCCTATTTCTGAAAATCTAAACGAAAAATCTTATTGATTGTGTAAATTTATATTGATGGCATCATTTTTGGTGAAACTTCATCTCTTTTTTAAGAATTTACAACTGATAGAAAGTGAGTTTAAGATGATCATGATGGGTGAGTTAAGTTTCTTTCTTAGTCTATAGATCATACAAACACCTCAAGGGACTATAATTAGTCAAGAAAAATATATCAAGGAGTTGCTTAAAAAAATCAACATGGGGGATGCTAAGCCAATTGATACTCATATTTGAACTAGCTCCAAAATGGATACTGGTGAATCTGGTCCCTTGAAAAATGAGACCATGTATAGAGAAATCATTGGATATCTACTATAGCTTACTTCTAACATACTTGATATTGTTTTAGTATGGGTATGTGTGCCATTTCAGGCTTGACCAAAGGAGTCTTACTTGAAAGCTGCTAAAAGAATTTTCAAATATCTAAAAAGATTAGGGGACTTGGTCCTATTCGATCCTTATGGAGACAATTTTGATCTCATTGGATATGCTGATGTTGACTATACTGGGTACTTGGTAGATAGAAAAAGTACCTCTAAAATGGCCCATTTCATTGGTTCATCTCTTATTTCATGGGGATCTAAAAAACAAAATTTAGTTTCTCTCTCTACTGCAAAAACTGAATATGTAGTTGCAACTTTATGTTGTGCTCAATTACTTTGGATAAATCAAAAGCTAAAGGATTTTAGAATTGTTATTGACACCATTCGACTAATGTGTGACAACTCAAGTGCTCTAAATATGGAAAAGAACCCTGTTCAACACAAGAGGACAAAACACATTGATGTAAAGCATCATTTTCTAGGGGACCGTATTGAAAAGGAGTAATCTGCATGAAATTTTATAAGATCAAACATCAAGTGGCTGATATCTTCACAAATGCTCTCCATAGAGAACAATTTGTGAAGAATGGGCTAAGACTGAGCTTAATCAAAATGAATTAACTTGCTTCAGTGGATAAAATTCCTTAATTTTTGGTTATGATAAGAAAGAAGGTATCCTAGTTCTTAATTTATACAATTGATCTAACTCAGTACTATACCTTTGCAGGTATACACACATGGTAAACAAGTACTTGAAAGAGAAGTGATAGGACAAACATCAATTAAACAAATTTCCTTTCAAGCAAGGAAGGGACATGGTCCCATTCCACAGGTTAGTACCATGTGTATCTTTCTTTGAAAAATGCATAAGTGACTGTTCTAAAAATTCACATGTCCTTCCCGTATTTTGAAAAGTTTTCATATCTTTCTAATAAAAAAGGGTGTGCCAATAGTGACCAGACACGTTCCTTGCCCTTTAATCCCAAATATTACTCATTTTCCCTTCTTTAAAAATCTATTAAAATCCCTCTTTCTCTCATTATCTTTTAAACTCCCATTAACTCTCTCAATGATCATATTCATTTCTAAAATTGTAATTTTTGACAAAACCTCTTCATTAAAACCTTAAAAAGAGTCAGAAACTCCTTACTCCCCTACATCCACTATAGAAAATCCCTCTTTCATCCCCTCTCCAATACCCGTGTCCATGACAGAATCTACCATAGAAGAATTTTCTAAAATCTCTGAACTAAATCTAGAAAGAGCCATTATCATAGATACGAGTGAGGCATTTGGGTTACCAACAAAGATAGAATTACTAGAGATCCCCTCTTTTTTAGAAATCCTATAAATGGATACACCCTCAGAAAATCCAAAAGAACTAGGTTCTCCTACTCTCTCTGAGTCTAATTTTATTTTTTCTTAGTTGATCGAAGAAGATTTTCTAGTCAAAAAATTCAACCTTTCTAGTAGAATCTTATCAGGAGAAAATTGGATAGATGAAAGACTAATTCTGTTGGCCAGTGCTCAAAGAGAAAACATTGTTGAGATGGGAGAAAATTTGTTTACTTTTGGCACAACTCATGTATATATTGATCAAGATGATACAGTTGTGTAGCCTTCTATGGAGGATGATGATAAGGGGGATGATGATGATGATGCACCCTGAGATGGGCAATGCAGAAATAAAGAGAAAATAAGGGGAAAGAGAAAACTGACGAATTTGTTAAAGTGGTTAAGACATATACCACTATAAATGTGGAGAAAAAGTTGTTTAAAAATGCCATAAAAGCTAGCAAATCAGTTAAAACTAAAAGGAGAAGGCTGAAAAAGGGAATAGTGGTTAATGAAGAACATGTTGAGGTAGTAAATGTGGGGGAAGAAGAGGAAGACATTGATATTGATATTGCTGCTCTAATAGAAAAGAGGAGGAAAAAAGTTCAAGAAGTGAGGAAGACCAGTTCCTCTCAAGCAAAACAAAAAGCTGTCACTCCAAAAAAAGAAATTGCAGTGAAAAAGAAAGCCATTGAGGGACCTGGTGCCATAAAGAAGAGTTTATCAGAAGAAGAGTTAGGAAGTGGCTCTAGAAGGAGAAAGGTACAACAAAAGAACAAGTCTTGTCAATAAAGAGAGAAGTGTGATTTTGAAATCTCATAAGTTTTAAATGGAAGGGTATTTGACCCTAAAATTCTAGAACAACCAGAAATGATTGGATTGGTGAGAGTATGTGATACATCAGGTTTGGTTTCACCTCTTTGAGAAACCAATTCCTTCTTTGTTTGATAAAGAGGTTAGGGAATTCTTTTACACCTTGAAGTTTGCAGAGGATTGATTGAGTACGTTAGTGAAAGGGAAAAAAGTGAAGTTAAATGAGGAGACTTTAGGGAAGATTCTGGATATTCCCATCATTAGAGTCGGATCAGTAAAATATCAACAACCTTTAGTGAAATTCATGCATGATACCTCCAAGATAGAAGGAACTTCTACAACAGGTTTTAGAAAGAAGTTCTTAAAGAGTGAGTTTCATTTGGTGTATGAATTTGTGAAAAAAGTGGTTTGCCTAGATTAGAAAAGAGGATTGTAGCCTTTGCAGTTGATCTTTTTTTTATAGAATGCCTAAGAAAGTTTGAACTTGTGATTCTTCTTGCTTTAATGAATGATCACATGTACAAAGTTATACTGTTAAAGAAAGTAAGCATGGAATGCCATATGGATATTTTCTAAATAGAATGCTCAACCATTTTAAGATTTTTTTGTGAAAAGGGCACTCATGGTACTACAAAGCAAATGTTCACTCTGAACACTTTAATAGAAAATGAGTGTGTTGAAGGAGAGGTGGGGACCATGTCCTTATTTTAGAGTTGATTGCTTCCCAAGAAAAGTTGAGTATGGAGGAAAATGAATTGAGGATGACACTGCCTAAAAAGGAAGTAGAGATTACATACCTCAACCTGAGGAATGGACAACTATCATCAGAAAGACATAGTGCTTCAAAGGAATTGAAGGTTGAAAATGAAATACTGAAGGCACAGGTTACTGCTTTGATAAAGGAGGTCAAAGATCTAAATGTTGAAATTAAAGACCTACAAGCAGATTCTGAACACTCGCTTTGCTGAGAGTGAAAGAATGGAGATGCTTCTAAGATCTCTTTCCCCTAAACCTCTACCCTCTTAAGCCCCCTAGTTATGTTATCCTTTTTGAGTCAGTTTTCCTTATTTGTCCCTATGGCTGATCAAATTAGTTCCTTATGTTTTTTTTCGAATGACAATGTATTAATTATGTAATTAATGAAAATTTTTCATTGTGTATATCATTTATCTCTTCTTTATGATTTTTCATTCATGTTAATGTTACCCTAGTGGCCATGAGTTAACTGATTGTGCATTTTGATTAACTTAATTTACTGTCTTTATTTTTTTATGATGCCAAAAACGGAAAGATGAGTCATTGAGGCAGATCTCTAAGGGATTAGGGACTAGGTCTCAAATGGAAGGTTGATGAATGGTTAATGAATGTTGATAAAGTAAAATGAGTGTTGTTGATATGGGGAAGAAAATAAGGGTTGCTGATAGGAGGAATTTAAAATAGAACTTGAATTCTTGTGGATGTACTGAAGTGGGGGGAGAATTTGAGTTATCTTTAAAGAATATAGTTTATCATCATTAAAAAGTGAGAAATTGTTGTTCTATGTTTTGATGATGGCTACGAAACATATACAGGGATCAGGCTCGGTATACGCTTTGCTGAAGGATAACTGTACGCTATCGCACTCTGCACAGTTTTATCCTGTAGCATAATTACTGTGCAGGTGCACAGTGTACAACAAATGGACACCTGATCCAATCAAATTTTAACCAATATTCTCACACTTCTATATAAGAAAAATAAATCAGCTTTGAGATTTAGTTTTTGCATGTAGATTTTCGAAGAAGGCAACAAAAACTCTTGGACTCAAGATTCAGAAATTTTATTGTTCTTTAGTTTTGCTTATGTTGAGTCATGTTCTAGAAATTGATTTACTGCAGTATTTGTGAGTAAAGATTTCTCTTTATTTTATTTTATCTTGCTTAGGTAGAGTCGCCTAAGGATAGTTGGCTAGAGTTAGTCTACTGAGTGAGAGGTGAGACAGAGTTTCCTTGTTAAGGTTTGTAATAGAGGTATTGCAAGCTTTAGGATTTAAAGTTAAATCATGTTGGAGTCTGTAATCAGGGTTGATTGATTATAGTGGAGCTTGAGAAAGTCTGTGAGGACAGGACATGGTTTTCTTCCCTTGAGCAAGGAAATTTTCACGTAAAAATCATGTGTGTTGTTTTATTTTGAGCATTTACTTTGCATTCTTGTTTTATTCTTATTAGTTCTTAGGGACATGGTCTCTTAATGGTGGTGAGCCCTTAGTATTCATCAAATCCCAATCTAAATAGAGAAGATAACTATATAATAAAGTCATTATCTCACATAGAGAAGCAGCAAGAGAAAACATAAGAAGTTGTATTTGGATCCGGCTTCTTTCTATTTTCGTTGTCTCCATTTTACCCAAGTCCTTAGTTAGATGAAAAACACATGACGTAGGTTAAAATCAATAGTTAAGATTTAATTAATCAGAATAAGATCCTAATCATAATTTAGATAATAAATATTCTATAATTTCTTCCAAACATTTTGGTAATTCGCATTATCATTGCTACATATATAATTTTATTCATAAATATAATAATAAAAATTCTGTATATTTCTACCTTTTTTCTCCATATTTCATTCTCCATTTTCTAACTATTAGGCTTCCTCGTAATTTATCTTTTATCTTTTAATTTCACTATAATTTCTTTTTAATCATTAGCAAGATTCTCTTTAAAATTAGCCATGTTGATATGAAGGCATTTCAATATTTTTTATAACTAGGTTCCTACTAATTATTCTAATTGAATATTTTTATAACAAGATCGACAATGTTTAATTATGTTATCATAATAATTTGGTAGGATCTATTTTCTATGCAGCCATGAATTTGGGTGTTGCTTTTTTTTTTTTTAAAAGAAAAAAAACACCAATTATCACTACTAAAAAAAGGGGAAAAACCGACCACAAGTGGTCGATTTTTCCCGATTTCTGACCACAAAACCGAACAAACTATGTGGTCAATAATTTAGTGGTAGCTTTTTAAAAACCGACCACATGTGGTCGGTTTTTTAAAAATATATATTTATTTTAAAATTTATTATTATGTTATTAAAATTTGAAAAAATGTTTTTTAAAAAAATAAATAAAAGAAAAACCGACCACAAGTGGTCGGTTTTCTATTAAATAAATAAATTAATTTTAATAGAAAACAGACCACTTGTGGTCGGTTTTTTTTCTGGGAATTTTTTTAAAATCAACAAATGTAACTGCTTTCAAAAGTGTACAACACAACAATAGTTTTAAAATTGTACAAACTACAACATAATGTCTAAATTCAAAGTACAATAATAGTTTCAAAAGTGTTAACAACTACAACAATAGTTTCAAAAGTGTACAAACTACAACATAATGTCTAAATTCAAAGTACAACACATACAAAAGCCAAAAATCTAAAAGTCATCTTCATCGAATTCGTCCTCATCTTCCATATCCTTATCTGTGGTGATATCATCCAGAGGGCCTAGTTCTTTTGCAGCCCGAACTACATCACCAGGACACGAAGGAATAATCCCTACAGTCTGAATGAAAGAGCTGAACTGCTCCTGCAGCATCCTGATTTGTGATAAAGTTTCCTCCTCCTTCTTCTGCGCCCTCTCTCTCTGTTCAGCAAGATCTTCAGTGAGTTTAGAAATGGTATTTTCTAGTCTTTCAATGATTTCTCTATCAACTAAAGAGCTAGAGTATGCAGGGCCCGACGAGCACCTAATATTCTCTCCAAAAAAATTGTTGTGGTAGTTGTAGTAATGGCCTCTAATTGCAGGACCCACAACTCTTTTTCATAACTCCTTCTCTATATGTCGGGGTAGTGGGTTACCCTGACTTTCAGGAGGTTGAGTACTACGATACTCACTAACGAGCTACGTATATTTGTCCTATATTAATTCAAAGTCAAGTTAAAATTGAGAAAAAGATTCATAAATGCAATATTTGTTTCTTACATGGACAACTTTTGCATGAGGTTCAACCCAGACATCTTCATCAGTCGAGTTCTTTTTCTTTCTCAGATAAGTCTCCTCGAATAGATCATCATGTTGTATGCTCCTACTCTTTTCTTTTTTCTGCATATAAAAAAATTATCAATGTTTAAATAATTAAAAATTTAAATAGAAACAGACAATTAAAATTGTAAAAGTTACATACCAATTTTTCCTGCATAACAAGGGTACTTCTGGCACCCCCTGTATGTAGGGAGCCACCCTTGGATGATGCCTGGGATTTCTTTCCCTTTTTCCGTAGCAATTGGTATTCTTCGCTATTCCAAAGGAGAATATACTATTTCCATAAGGGTTCACTAATCCAGTCAGGTTTTACCAACTTGGTTCGGGCATAATTCAACAAACCGTTAAACCTGAATCTACATCTTCTGAAAAAGTTTCTCCTTATAAGACATGTATTCGCATCATCCCACCAGTAAAATTTCTACAACAAAAACAAAAATATAATATTCAATCTTTTGTTATAACAAAGTGTTTAGTAGTCGATAAGTTAAATTCTTACATTAAATTCTATAAACATTTTCTCCATGGCATGTTCTGGAACTTGACGCCAATTGGTTTAGTAGCCGTTGAAGTTCCGAAAAATGCATTTTCTCACAGCTTGTCCAACTTTAGCATCCGGCCTAAACCTACAACACAAGATCAAACAGTAATTTCATAGAGCATAATAATATAGTAATGAAAAAATGAATAATTTTATTATATTTAGAAATCTTACCCTGTCGCAAATGGAATGAGATAACACCTCCCATAATCATCTTTGTCTCTTGGCTGTAGATCAAGTGATGGTGGATGCATTGGCGTGGATGGATCTGATGCACCAGATGAAGTGCCTCCAAGCCAAAGATCCGACAACCCAATAGATCCAACAGAATCATTGTGGGAAGCTGCGTGACTGCTACAAGAGGGTATCGATGATGGCACATATTCGGATGTGCCAACGGTCGTCTGATAGTACTGTGATGGCCGTGGCACGGTGATAGGAGTTGATTGGGTCGGTGTAGATCCATGAATTATCCCCACATGCGTAGGAGTGGGAATCGAATGCTGGGATGACCTAGAATATGAGGGTCATGTTGTCGCGTCAGCAAACTGACCCTCAGATATATGAATACCTTCCGGTCGTCTATAAGGCGGAAGTTGTATTTTCTTTTTGGTTTTGTAAGATCAACTTTTCCCTTACCTTTGTCACCTCTGCCTGACATCTAAATTATATAAAGTTAACAAGTAGTTAGTTCCTACAAAATGAATATATATAAAAACATTCCTAGTAACTAATTTCAAGTTACTAATTCACATTTCAAATCGCTCCAACAACACGAGATAGACAAGAATATTTTTATTACCTTATAAATTATGAAATAGTGAAAACAACAACCTTAAACAGTATATTACATATCAATCTTAAACGAGAAACATAAAGGTAAATATATAGTACAAAGTATAAAGACATCAATACACAATAAATACAACCTATAGAACTAATCCTCCTCTTCTGAAGACTCTCCACTAAACCATTCACCCTCTTCGGATATTTTCACATCTCCTACCCACTCAGCCTCTTCTTGCGCAATATTAACTTCTTCAAATATATTTTTTGGGTGATTCAAATTATCCACTAAGTCAACATCCACTAGCTGGTGATCAATCTGCATTTTATTTTGATATGCAGTCTCCAGCACATTCTATACTTCCACCATCCCACCAATCAGACTTGTCACTGCACAATGGATAAGGAGCATAATACATTGTTTAGCATTTTGCGCTAGAACAAATGGATTGTAAACAAGATACGACCTATTGTGCTTTACTTCAATGATGTTATGGTCCTTATGTACTCTTGTGCCTCTTGTGCTTGGATCAAACCACTTACATCGAAAGAGGACAATTTTTTTATTGGAAAACCAGCATACTCCAGTTCTAAGATCTCGTGTATGATGCTAAAGTAATCAAAATCATCATCACCCTTAACCCAAAAACCACTACTATTTGTTTTCCTTGTTCGATGGAAAATTTTAACCCATTTACTGTGTAATGGGACATTGCATGAGCTTCAACTAGACCCAAAGAAATATCTCTCAAGAGTTGATCGTATGCGGCTGCATTTGGTGAATGGTGTACCTAGAAAGATTATACATATATATATATATATATATATTATATGTTAGTTGAGGATGTGTAAATGTTTAAAATTTGTAGAAATATTAATACACTTACGAACCTCATATGTAAACCATGTTGCAAAAAATGTATACACTTAATTTTCATGGAATCGAGTCTTAAATGAACTGAAGATCCAGCATGCGAAACACAATTAGTTTCTTTAATGAAATGAGTAAACAAATAAGATATGTTAAAGTTTTAATCTCCTTACTTCAGAAAGGGCTCAACTTCCGAGAAATTCAGCAAGACATATAAAGTTGTTTCTTTGCGCTCCGTAGGAGTGAGCCAGCGACGTATGATCTTTTTAGCCTTACAACCAGGTTGATTGAAAATTGATATCGGTTGCAAATGAGGATCATTCACATCGTCTTGATGACGAGTCGGTCATTTTCTTGAACAAGCAACTTCATCACGAAAGTAGTATGAACAAAATTGAGATGTTTCTCTTGCAAGATATGCCTCGACTATAGAGCCTTCCACTTTATGTTTATTTTTGGGACCCTTTTTCCATTTTCTAATTGCCCTGTATAATCTTAAGATTAGATGTTTACTATATTTAAAAAAGATATGTATGAATTTAAATATGTTGCAATTGCTTACCGTTCAAATAGATACATCCACCTAGTTTGAAATGGACCGCCTAGCTGAGCTTCATGTATAAGGTGAATTGGAAGATGTTCTATCACATCGAAGAACGCTGGCGGAAAAATCTTCTCCAGTTTGTTGGTGATAACAACAATATTACTTTCCATTCGAGCCAGATTTTCTTCTTTTAATGTGGTGGGACGCAAGTTTTTAAAGAATAAACTGATCTCTGCTATTGGTTTCCAAATGTTTTCAGGTAAACCAATAAAAGCAATTGGGAGTAATTGTTCCATGAAAACATGACAATCATGGATTTTCATTCCATGCAATATTCCTTGTGTCATATGAACCCTTTTTCCTAAATTTGAGGCATATCCATCGGGCATCTTCAAACTTTGGACCTACTCACATATTTGATGCTTTTGGTCCAACTTGAATGTAAAACTAGCCTTGGGCTTAAGAACATTGCCATTGGGGCCCTCCTGTAAGTGTAATTTGCTGTGTTTGCAATATTCTGGTAATTCAAGTCTGGCCTTAGGATTATCCTTTATTTTGCCGGTGACATCCATAACTGTGTTGAACAAGTTGTCAAAGTAGTTCTTCTCAGTATGTATTACATCAACATTATTTCTAAATAAATTATCTGGCCAATATTCTAACTCCCAAAATATACTCTGCTTAGTCCAGTTATGCAAAATGCCATATCCATCAAGCCTGTACAATGGTTCTTCGCTGGCCTTAGGCAAATCCTGAACTATCTCCCAGAAGTGATGACCAGACAGCCTTGGAGATGGACCATCATATTTCCTTCTATTCCTTATGAATGCATTCTTGAGTCTCCTAAATTCATGATCTGGTGGCAAGAAACAACGATGACAATCAAACCATGAATTTTTCCTGCCATGTCTCAATGTGAAAGATTTTATTTTTTCCATGCAGTATGGACAAGCCAGCTTTCCAATTGTCATCCACCCAGACAACATTCCATAAGCGGGAAAATCTTTGACAATCCACATTAGATATGCATGCAGATTGAAATTCTGTTTAAGAGAGATGTCCCAAGTTTCAACCCCCTCATGCCATAAAATTTGAAGTTCATCGATCAAAGGTTGCAAGTAGACATCTATTCCGCTTTTTGGATTACGCGGGCCAGGAACAACACAATTCAGAAATATATAGGGACTAGTCACCAACATTTTAGGAGGAAAATTACAAGGAGTGATAAATATAGGCCAACATGAATATGGAACAACACCAACTGAAAAAGGAGAGAATCCATCTGCACATAATCCCAAATGATTGTTTCGTGGCTCAGCTGCAAAATCTGAATAAGTTGCATCAAAATGCTTCCAAGCCTCTCCATCAGATGGATGACACATAACACCAGTGGGCCTTCTATTTTCACTGTGCCATCTCATATGAGGAGATGAGCAATTTGAAGCATACAACCTCTTCAACCTTGGTATTAAAGGTAAATAATGCATCGCCTTAATAGCAATTTGATTTCCACTAGAACCACGCTTATATCGAGGGTGCTGACGAAACTTACAGGACTCTAGGTTAGCATTTTCCTTAAAGTATAACATGCAATAATTTTCACAACAATCAATTCTAACCGAGGAGATACCTAACTTTGACACCAATCTTTTTACCTTATAGAAAGAATCATGAACCTCTAAGCCGGGGTCAACCAACTCTTTAATAAGGTCTAACATTGAGTCCATTCCTTCTTCAGTAATATTCCAGTCAGATTTAATACTTAATAATCTAGCAACAACAAACAAACGAGAGTGCGAACACCCGTCAAACAAAGGATGACTAGCAGCATGCAATTGTTTATAGAATTTGCCCGCTTCGCTATTAGGGACATCTTAGACATTTCCCTAAAGTCGTCCCCGTGTTGCATTCCAAAAGTATCGTGCACTATTTCTGTCATCCTAGTATCTTGATATTCATTATGCCTTGCAGACCTACTACTTTCTCCACCAACAAAGTTATTTTGCGCAACATCACCATGAATACCACACAATCTTAAAAAGTCCTCGTGAAACCCCTTTCTATAAGGATGTTCCTTTACATCTTCTTCACTTACAAGATTTATACCACCACATCTAAAACAAGGACAACGAATAGTCCAAACATCAAGTGTCTTAGCATGTTTAACAAATCTTTTGACACCTTCAACAAACTCCTCCATAATACCCATTCTATTATCATTGTTCTGTTGACATATCCAGCTATAATCAGGCTCCATCTACGCAATCAATCAAATTCAACAAATTAGATTAAGTCACAAAAATTCAATTATCACCAACCATAACCACATTAAAAAAAAGTCCCTACACTTAACCATTTTCAAGTAACTAAGTCACCTACCAAACCACATTCAAAACACAAAATCCCCCTTTAAAGTCCCTACACTTAACCATTTTCAAGTGACTAAGTATCAAAACAAAACCACATTCAAAACACAAAATCTCCAATAAAGTCCCTACACTTAACCATTTTCAAGTAACTAAGTCACCTACCAAACCACATTCAAAACAAAAAAATCCCATTAAAAGTCCCTACACTTAACCATTTTCAAGTAACTAAGTCACCTACCAAACCACATTCAAAACACAAAAATCCCCTTTAAAGTCCCTACACTTAACCATTTTCAAGTGACTAAGTATCAAAACAAAACCACATTCAAAATACAAAATACCCGTTAAAGTCCCTACACTTAACCATTTTCAAGTAATTAAATCACCAACCAAGCCACATTCAAAACACCAAATCTCCTTTAAAGTCACTACACTTAACCATTTCAAGTAACTAAGTCACCTACCAAACCACATTCAAAATACAAAATCCCCTTTAAAGTCCCTACACTTAACCATTTTCAAGTAACTAAGTCACCAACCAAACCACATTCAAAACACAAAATCCGCTTTAAAGTCCCTACACTTAACCATTTTCAAGTAACTAAGTCACCTACCAAACCACATTCAAAACACAAAAATCTCCTTTAAAGTCCCTTCACTTAACCATTTTCAAGTGACTAAGTCACCTACCAAACCACATTCAAAACACAAAAATTCCCTTTAAAGTCCCTAAACTTAACCATTTTCATGAGACTAAGTATCAAAACAAAACCACATTCAAAACACAAAATTCCATTTAAAGTCCCTACACTTAACCATTTTCAAGTAACTAAGTCACCTACCAAACCACATTAGAAACACAAAAATCCCCTTTAAAGTCCCTACACTTAACCATTTTCAAGTGACTAAGTATCAAAACAAAAGCACATTCAAAACACAAAATCCCCTTTAAAGTCCCTACACTTAACCATTTTCAAGTAACTAAGTCACCAACCAAACCACATTCAAAACACAAAATCCCCTTTAAAGTTCCTACACTTAACCATTTTCAAGTAACTAAGTCACCTACTAAACCACATTCAAAACACAAAAATCCCCTTTAAAGTCCCTACACCTAACCATTTTCAAGTGACTCAGTCACCTACCAAACCACATTCAAAACACAAAATCCCCTTTAAAGTCCCTAAACTTAACCATTTTCATGTAACTAAGTCACCTACCAAACCACATTCAAACAAAAAATCCCCTTTAAAGTCCCTACACTTAACCATTTTCAAGTAACTAAGTCACCTACCAAACCACATTTAAAACACAAAAATCCCCTTTAAAGTCCCTACACTTAACTATTTTCAAGTGACTAAGTATCAAAACAAAACCACATTCAAAACAAAAAATTTCCTTTAAAGTCCCTACACTTAACCCTTTTTAAGTAACTAAGTCACCTACCAAACCACATTTAAAACAAGCAACAATAAGACTAATAAAATGTCAACAACAATGCTAGTGAATCGAACAATGCCACACACGGCTTCACTAGACTTCAATATGAATATTAACAAGAAGATAACAACAATGCTAGTGAATCGAACAAGGCCACACACGGATTCACTAGACTTCAATATGAACAATAACAAGAAGACAACAACAATAGCGAATTGAGAGAAATTAACTTACCTTTGCTTGGCCTAAATTAAAGTGAAAGAGATAAGAAGACATCGAATCTAGATTTAGATGTGCTGGTAGCGTAAAGCTACTAAATTAGGAGCAGAATAATAATTTTCAACTTGTCATTCAAAATAAAAACATTTAATAAATAGTATACAAGTAGACGAATAATTTTCAACTGATAACACCTTCAATCCAACTAAACCTATATAAACAACAACAAGTAAAATCACAAAAGAAAATCAAGAATCTGAAAAAGATTCCAACTTTAATAGATTTCTACCATGAAAAAATCACAGCTAAAGTTTTCAACTTTGAGAAATTCCAACCAATAATAACTTCAACACCACAAAACCCATATCAAAATTTACAAGCTAAACCATAAAACTAAATCTCGTCAAAGACCAACTTGAGGAATTTAGCAAAACCCATATCAATAACAACAAGATAAACCATAAAATCCATTCAAGAATCTTACAAAATCATAACTAAAGATTCCAATTTTGAGGATTTATACAATCAATAACTTCAATCAAGCAAAAATCATATCTAAAACAAAAGGCTAAACAAGCATAACTAGTTCAAAACTAGTTCAAACATGCTACAAACGAGCTACAAAATTTTGCAAATAACTAAACAAAATTTGAGCTACAAACAAGCTTAAAAAAACTAGTTCAAACTAACCTAATCTTCATCATTATAAATTTTGCAATTATATAAACTAGTACGCTTATAAATCAACCTCAAAAAGCATAAATTTCGCAAAATAAAATAAAATTCAAGCTACAAGTGAGAAAAAAACTTCAAAAGAACTCATACCGGAGCTGTAGTTGGCGGAGTATCATCGAAGCAGTCGCCGATTTGTTGGTTAAGGATTGGAAAATGATTTGCAAAGTTATTTTGGGTGTGTTTAGGTTAGTTCTCTGTGTGTGTGTGATTTTGATGTGTGTGTTTGTGTGTTTTAGGTCGATTTTAGTGTGTGTAGGTCGGGTCGGGTCGGGTCATGTAGGGTGGGGGAGGTAGGAGTTATTTTTGAATTTTTTTAATTATTTTGTTGAAAACCGACCACTTGTGGTCGGGTGGTCAGTTTTTTGGATATTTTAATGAAAATCGACCACATATGGTCGGTTTTCAAAATAATAATTTAAAAAATATTTTAATTACTACAATTAATAAATCAATTAATTAATAAATTAAAATTAATTTTAAATAAATTAATTTTTTAATAAATTTTATAATATTTATAACAATAACACGAGTAGTATATTTCCTCAATCGTATAATAATATCAATGAATTTTGCAAATTATGATAAATTTTTGGTTAATTAGCTCTTAAACACAATATTATATATATATATATATATATATATATATATATATACCTCGTAATACTACTCTTACGTTATTACAACTTTAACAACATACACGTGATTACATTGACCAAAAATAGTATATCTACTTCCTCAGTAGTATGCTATATATCACCGTATCATTCAAACTATTTTGATATATACATTCAGTTATCTAGCTTTCGATTACTACATGCGTCACTACACGAGATATACGTATATATACATATATTTAATTGTCTATCAACTTTCACATATGTACTATAAATATTATCACATACACGATTTTACTACCCCGTCTAATAATATACAACGTATTTCAGAAATACTCAGATGATATTATAGATTACATTATCTTATGTCATTAATATACCTTCACTGTATAATATGTACATACTATATATATCTACACACACACACATTACACACTATCGACTATATCAAGTTCTAAATACATACTATATGTATCACATACGTACACAAGTATATTATCCAATAATATAATGTGATGTATCTTATACATACTCACACGAGTGATTGATTAATTATATTTGATCAGCTTAATATACTAGGTTTTGACTACATCGTTCATCAATCGATCACTACATGATATATATATATAAAGATATTTAAATATATGAACTCCTGAATGAACATATATATCACATCCACAAGTATATTACCTTATAATAGAACACGTTTATTATATTCTGATGAATTATCGGTTATATATTACATTATTATGACTGAAATAGTAACATAATATCATTATCTCAACGGTATGATATATATATATACACACACATATTCATTATACAAAGATTATGCATGTTTAACGTCATTTAACGTATATATGAAGAAAAATATTTATTTTATATATTGAAACATAAGTAAAAGATAAAGATTACGTTTAACGTAATTTTTTTATTTTATTTGATATATTTTTAAGTGTAATTTTTTCAAAAAATTTAAAAATGATTGATTTTTATTATTATTATACTGATTATCGACTACGTGTGATCAGTGTAGTTTCAAAAAATTATATATATATTACATTATATATATAATTATTTTTAATGAAACTAATATATATATTTGATTACATATAGATAATTATTGATTACATATAAAGATTATGTTTAATGTAATTATTTTTAAATTATTTTTTTATTTTAATTAAAAAACCGATCACATGTGGTCGATTTTTCAAAAGTATTTTTTTTAAAATTAAAACCGACCATAGGTGGTCGGCTTTTTAAAATGTATATATATATATTTTAAATTAAAAACCGACCACATGTGGTCGGGTTTTTAAAAAAAAAATTAAAAAGGAATTTTTAAAAACAGACCAAAGGTGGTCGATTTTTTAAAATATTTTTTATTTTTTTTTATTAAAACCGACCACTAGTGGCCGTTTTTGTTATTTTTTTTAATTTTATTTGTAAAATAAATTATAATTAATATAAAAATTATTGAAATAATTATTTTAATTTTTTTAAATATAAAAGCAACACATGTGGTTCCTTTTAATTTTTTTTTAAAAAAACCGACCACGTCGTGTGGTTGGTTTTTTGTGGTTGTTTTTTCATTTTTTTTAGTAGTGTATTTATTTGGAACGAAAAGGAGAAAGAAATGAAATTGTGGAAATTATGAAATTCGGCAAAAGGAGAAATAATAGGAAAATTCTTAAATTGATAAGGATGCATTGATTATTCAAATCATGATTCGGAACTTATATTAATTAATTAAATCTAATTAATCATTGATTTTAACCTAAGCCATGTGTCTTTAATTCAACTAACTATGAACTTGGAAAAACGAGGATGATGAATATTGAGAGGAGCCGGATCCATTGTATTTGAGCACAATGCTTTATTTAATTAATAGTGGATAACTTTTTTTATTTTTAAATTATTTCTGTAATTCATATATTCATAATTTGACGGTGTCAATAAATTTTTATGTTAAGGCTAATTAAACAGTTTAACCTCTTTCCAAATACACCGATTAAATTTGAAAAGTTTCAAGAGAAAATTGAAGGAAAGGTGTCTTTTAAGTCTTGAATGAAGGATTAGTGACATTGATCAATTTAAAAGGTCAAACATAATTAGAAAATTTGATTAAGTTAATTGTGGACTTGATTAATATTTTTAAAACTTTTTAATCTTTTTAAAAATACAAATCAACCCACACCCATCTCCTCTCCAAATCATCGACTGTTTCTATCATCTCTCTCTCGACAGCTTCTCTCAACTCTCCTCAACCAACAGTTCTACAAAATTTCTCACTTCAATCATCGGTGACTTCGACCTCCAGCGAAAAATATTTGGGCGAGTTCCTTTTCAACTTTCAACCGTCAATCGACGTGAAGACTTCTTCGGTGATAACAACTTCGAGTTCTTCGTCATCCCATTTCTTTTTTCACAGGTAAAAAATTATGTCTTTTTAGTTATGAAGAAACAGAGGAACTTGAGCCAACTTCTCTTCTAGTATTGATTAACAATTTCAATATTTGTTGCTTAAATTTGAAATGTGGACTGAATAAAATCCTAATTTCTTGCATTTCTTCTCTACTCTTTTAGGTGTAAAATATTTTTTTTTGTTGTTATTGTAGTTCTGGTTGTCGAACTATTGATTCGATTTTTTGGTGATTTTTGGTCACAATTGATGTTCTTAGAGTGTGTGTGTATTGTGTAGGTGTTACTGGGTTGATTTGTTATTTTTCTTGGTAAAAATGGTGTTGCCACAGATTAACCATCTAATGCAATAGATTAACCATCTAATGCAATAGATTAACCATATAATTCAATAGATTAACTACCTGATGCAACAGATTAACCATCTGATTCAACAGATGAAATATCTAATGCAACAGATTAAATATCTAATGCAACAGATGAACAGAACTGATCATTCATCTGTTGCGACAGTCGACTCTTCTGTTTGGAAGAAATCTAAACAATATTGATCCAACAGATAACTCATTTAGCAACAGATGTGTGATCTATTTCAACAGATGTGTGGCGTGTTTTTATTATTTCCAACGGATTACTCATCCGCTGCAACAGGTTGCTTATAGGTTGTAATAGATGACCTACCTAGTACAACAGATGAAAGATCTATTTTTATTATTTCCAATGAATTACTTATTCATTGCAATAAGTTGGTTATATTCTGCAATAGATATCCTACCTGGTGCAACAAAGGAGTTATCTATTTTTATTATTTCCAATAGATTACTCATCCGCTGCAACGGGTTAGTTATATACTGCAACAAATGAGTGATTAGTTATAATTGTTTCCAATGGATTACTCATTCACCGCAACAAGTTGGTTATATATTGCAACAGATAACCTTTTTGGTGCAATAGATGAGTGATCTATTTTTATTGTTTTCAACGAATTATCATCTGTTGTAACAAGTTAGTTGCAACAGATAACCTTCCTAGTGCAATAGATAAGTGATCTATTTTTATTGTTTGCAACGATTTACTCATCCATTGTAACAGGTCGATTATATATTGCAACAGATAACATACCTGGTGCAACAGATGTGTGGTATGTTGGAACTATTATTTTACTATTTTGCATGTTAGATTTACTGTTATCCTTTTTAACGATCCATTAATTAATTATAATCTATTTTATGTTCCTGTTAATTTAAGATAATATGGCTCCCAAAAGAAAAGAAACCTAATCAAGTCCAAGTAAAGGAACAAGTAAAGCACTTAGGCTACATCCACCACTCTATGAGCTTGCTTTACAAGCATTATCTCAATCAGGAGTAGAAGATAATGAACACGGGGTGGAAGAATATTTCAAAAGAGATGATCCAAATGCGAATACCCCTTCCACCAAAGAGTTGGTCAAAACCTTCAACATTGATCATGATAATACAGTGCGATGGTGCCACAAATTTAATGGATGATTTCATGGTTAAGTCAGCCATGGGAAAATATTTCGACACCTTCAAAAAAATACTTAGAGAACAAAAATTGGATTCTTATTTCAGGAAAAGCTGCTTTGGGCAATATCTTGATTTGTCCGAGGACAACAATACTCATTTCCAAATGAAAATAGTATATGATCTTCTCAAGCGTAGGTTTATGTATGAACACAAAGATAAGATGGATGGGGTGTGGATAAATTATTGTGGCATGCCTGTTTGTTTTGGTTAGAAGGTGTTTGTCAGAGTTACCGTACTAAAATGTTATCCTCCTGCTCCTTCTCAAGTTATACCTACTCTAACCTAAAAAAAAGAACCTCACACATTGAAAAAAGGCAAAGACAAGTCAAGTGATCATGATGACCTTGCGTCCATTGCTGGTCCAAGCTTCAAAAACAAAAAATTGATAGAAGCGTTGAAAGGTAAAGGACTTTCAATTTTGTACATAATATTCTTTGGGCGAGTGACGTTAACAATGACATAATCCTCGATTTAATAAATCTCTTCAAGGATCTTGAGGCATTTAACAACTATCCTTGGGATTATGAAAGCTTCAAAATGACTGTTAAATATTTGTTGACTCCATCAACACCGAAGACAGTCAACTTATATGGCTTTCCATGGTCTTTCAAGGTAAATATTTCATTTATTATGATATGATTCATTTTTTAATTCAATATTGCTTTTGATTTATGGTCGTTATGTTATAGGCTTGGGCATTTGAAGCCATTCGTTATTTGAAACAAGTGAACTACCAGGAAGAAGTTTTCTGTCCAAGAATCGTGAGACGGTTGTCAGTCAAAACTGATAAAAATACAAAAATTCTTGATCTTTTCAATCCCCCAAAGAAAATAGTAAGTCTAATTCTAATCATGTTTTTGTTTTAATTAATGATTATTTTAAATGATTTAATCATTATTCTAATATATATTGAATTATTTTAGATTATCCATCCGTGGCTTGTTCCGACCAATCGAGAGTTGGAGATGTCATTTTTTCTTACTTTACGGTCTATGCAAACTTTATCGGACCCTAAGGTCGTTGATAGAATAAAAATAAAATTATTTGGAGCAACATCCATCACAAGAAAATTATTTTTGAAGGTTGGACTTGTTGTTGGTGATGATGGTAGTGGTAGTGGTGCGGCTGTTGGAGCTAATGATGCTCCTCTTACAGTTTTTGAAACAACAAACCATTATGATTATGATCGTTATACAGATTTTGCCACTCCTAGCGAATGATCTGCATGCAAATGTCAAGACTGCAAGGCGAAACATAATGGAGTGATTAATGCTATTAATGCACTAACTTCTTTTGTAAAGAAAATGACATCTAAGAGGGGTGTCATTTCATCAAAGAGGATTTCATATCCATACACTCCACTAGAGATCAAGGTGCCTAAGAGGAGAAGGAAAGATATTTCCAGGGAATCAACAAGCATAAAAAAAAGCAAAATTGCAACTCCTCTGTCCTTATCTTGAACCGTTGTTCAATGTACAAGGGCTACAGGAGAGCAGCATGAGCTGAAGAAGGTAAATACATATCATTTATTCCAACAAACAAACAGGCACATATCTATTTCAATAGATGATACATTTGCTGAAATTATCAAATAGATATATACATTTATTGAAACTATTATCTAACCTGTTGCATTATCTGTTGCAACATATGCCCGTCTGTTTTAGTAAATCAAACAGGTTTTCGTACTGTTTTAATTTTTACTAATTGATGAGTCTTATGTTGCAACAGATGATCATCTGTTTGAAATTATCGTACCGCTCTGTTTTACCTATTCGAATTTATCCCAATAGATGATCCATCTATTGCAACATAAGACTCATCCACTACAATAGATAGACAGTATGTTGTATATATATAATTAACATTGATAATTCTAGATTTCTAGGTGGATGTCACAGTAGAAGTTACTGCTGAAGAACATAATATCACAGTTGATAATCCATCAATTGCTTCTAAAGAAGAAGAAAAAGTGGATCCTGTCAGTTCAGGAGAATGGAGGAATAACCCATTTGAAGGGTTCAACATCTTGAACGAGGCTCCAAAAAAACTAACAAAGTTGATCAACGACTATTCAGAATGAATTGCCAATGGACTGTTAAAGCATCATGCCAGCAGGTACATAAATTAATTTTAAAGATATTGATTGATACAATTCTTGTTGTAAAAACATGACATTAACACATATAAATCATCATGTAGAAAACAAAATGATGAACACTACAAGGTGAATGAATAGAGTCTTGGTTTTGATATGTTTGACTTTGTTGTTGCATATCCCGGAACGAAGAATTGGTTCTATTTGATGTCACAGCCCCAAACTTACTGGAATGATAAGGTTTAAATGTCATACATATTTAATTGCATCCGTGTATTAATTTTTTCATCACGTAATATGAAATATTTGATAATATATGCAGCACAATGATGTTATTTTTTACTACCTCCGAAAGAAGGCCAAGTTGCAAACACAAGAACAATACAGATACACGACAGAAAATTGTTTGTTTAAAGTTTACATCAATAATTCCTACGATAGCTATTGTCAACAACAACTAGAAGCTTCCCGAAATGAGGAATGCTTAATCAACATCATCAAAGGTTTTAGTATTTCAATTGGCTTACCTTGGCATTTGGTCGACTAGGCGTACGTCCCAATCAATTGTAGTGATGAATTCCATTGGGTGTTGGCTATCGTTGTTCTAAAAGAGAGGCGCATCCGAGTTTATGACTCGATGTCACAAAGGAGACGTTCTGGGCCATCGTCTGAGATACAAAATCTGGCTAAAATATTTCCTACTTACCTTGATATGAGTGGATTTTTTGACCAAACAGTTCGTACTGATTGATCGACGATTGAAGCATACCAGGATAAAATGGGTAATCCATTTGATGTACACTATGTTGAAGAAATTACTCAGCAAATCATTGGTATCCTGTAAGTATAAGTGTCGTGATCTAGTTTAATTTCATAAATTTTACAACGCTTACATGAATTGCAAGATATAGATTATCTGTTTTTTTAAAACACAGAGATTGAGTTTTTTTTGGTTGCTACCTACACCAAGTATTTGAGCGATGAATTACAAGTACCAAATAATGGACTTGATGTTGCATTACTTCACAAAAGTTATGTTGCTCTTTTATGGAAATATGGAGAGGCGAAAGCTCAAAAACCGTATGCAAGCGACATTAAAGATCCACGATGATCAAAGATGAATTCTGTAGCACCGGATGAAGAACCACTAGTCCATATTGAGTAGAACTTTATAGTTTAAGTGTGTCACTGTAATAACCTATCCTCCTTGGTTAACTTGTTGATTTATTTGTAGAGTAGATCATTTGGACCCATAATAATTTTTTTTACATTTCACTTATTTGTTGAGTTATTTCATGTAATTTCTGAAGGTTTTGATTTATTTTATGTTGTCTATGAATATAATTTAATCCTTAATTTTGAACTTGTTAATTGAAATGGAATACTAGATTCAAATATCGTAACAGATATGTAACGACCCAAAATCACCTCCCGGGACGTCACACGGTGCTTAGGGCTACAAGTAGCCCCAAGCTAACCCTTTGAGCCTATCACTTCTCATAATAACTCATTCAAGAAGGAATATACAAAACACTGGCACTGTCATATCAAATAAAAGGAAATACAAAGGTAATACTCGGTCCAAACGACCACAATACTGGAAATCTCAACACAACCACAGTTTGATAACTAGTTTGACAAAGCCTCTACTACTCCATGAACTAGAGAGCCGTTGGGACAGGTCCCCAACTGACTCAAACTAAACTGAAAGTAATGATATAAACACTCAAGTATTGAAATATCTAAAGATAGGCCCTCGAACCATGAGGACTCACCACTGGAGAAATGTAGACAAAAAGGTACTCAGGAATTACTGACGAGGCTGGGACTGAGCACCTGAACATACATTATAAGACAATGTAGCACATAGACGTATATGTGGATCAGCACTTGGGAATGTACTGAGTATGTGGGGGTTTATGAATTTATATAACAACAGTATCAATACTCTTCAATCAAATCATGCATGCAATTAGGAATGACTCACCTGGCTTGAATAAGTCAAAATGTAAAGATCATAAATCATGTAGAATGAAGCATGTAACACAAATCTTGTGAGTTATTATACTTTAGCTTTAAAATTTATACTTTTCTCTTATTCTCATTACTCATTGGCTGAAGGAAACTTTAAACAATATTTTATACTGATGCATATATCTCATGGGGAGTAAAACTTTTTTAATGCTCAAGAACTTATAAATCTTTTGAACTCAAACACTTGGAGCTTGGAATCATATGACTTTGGTTTAAAAACTGATGATCAACTCTTATT
Source organism: Capsicum pubescens (assembly GCA_030864215.1). Classification (NCBI taxonomy): domain Eukaryota; kingdom Viridiplantae; phylum Streptophyta; class Magnoliopsida; order Solanales; family Solanaceae; genus Capsicum; species Capsicum pubescens. Next base: position 296,509,560 of record CM061548.1, on the reverse strand, counting down.
AGTAGAGAAAACAGCTTCCTTTGTTGGAAAATACTCAAAAGCAATTCGTTCACTTTAGAAAATATCTCATCTCAAAGCTTTAGGGAAAATATTCTATCTCAATGGAAAATTCTTTAGTTTAGGGAGGTTCATTTAACCGACATAAACCATGCAAGCTAAATGGAGTCCAACGTATTATCCTCCTAAGGAAGAAACCTCACATTGGGAAGAGGCGTCATACTCTTGCCAAGGAGTATAACCTCAACTCAGTGATCACTTATGTCGGCCTCAGGCCCAATCATCTTGGCCTCAGGTCCAAAATCTCAAACCTACGGTGGCACATAGTTTTGGCGTAAGAAACCGTGGTAACTTACCCAACTCGGAGCTAAATACTACTCTCTTTAGTTTATCTTGCTCATCTCATGGAAATCTACTTTCAGAATAATCTCATGGTTCATAAGAACCCAACAATCAAATCTATAATCTCATGTGGTAGAGTGGATTTCAAAACTCTATGACCATTAGGTCAAAACATTTCTCAAAATCTTAAAGTACTCAAATCATGGGTGCTTATAACACAATAGTTCATAAAATTGTAAGTCTGAAGTAGGGCTTAATGACCCATAATTCAATCTCAAAATAAAACTTATCATAATGCATAATAGATAGCATATAGATTCATAATTCATTTAGAAATCTGGAAGTTACAACAATTTGTCTCAAAATATCAACATACTCAAATACTTCAATTTCTAGAACATTGAAACTCTTAAATTCTCAAGGAGTAACAACACAGGTATAAACCCAGCTTCAATTTCTTAAGAAAACATGCAAAATCATGCTATTTGACTTTCAATTCACGGGAAACATCAAGATATTGCAATCAATAACAATGGGTGAAAAACCCTAATTCAATATCATGTAAAATCCCATTGATTGCAGAAAATTATAGTTTAAATAAGCCTTTAGGCACAAGGGTGAAAGGATTATCCTTGTTCAATACCTCACATACCTTAGATTATGAAATTGGATGAACAAACTTTCTTCAAACTCTTCTTCTTACTCTTGAGAGAGAGTTCTTGCAACCCTTGAACTTGGGGAACTTTAGAAACACTAGCTCTCTTGTGTTTTGGATGATGAATGAACTCATTTTCTTCGTTTGGAATATATATGGTTGATAAAAGAGTGGATAAACCAAAGATTTCCTTTAATAAAATGACTGAAAATACTGAACGAGGGCTGCGAAGTTCGGAGCGACGGTCCGTCGCTAGCCTGACGGTCCGTTGGATCGTCTGTCGCACGCCGATCAGAAAAAAAACACACTTCCTCAATGTAATGGTCGAAGCGATGGTCCATCGCAGACTTGAAGATCCATCAGTTCATCCATCAAATGTTGTCCAGGATGAGACCACACTACCTCAGTGGCGACGGTCTCAGCGATGGTCCATCGCAGCCTTGACGGTCCGACGTCCTGGCCGTCGCACTTGGGCCAGAAAAGGGAGTTAATGCCTTGGTTGCGACAGTCCGTCACAGATTCTATGGTCCGTCGGATCATCTGTCGCACCTGGGCGGTTCCGACAACTCTCAGTAAAACAGACATAACTTCTCACCTCGATGCCGGATTTGGACAAAAATTGGTATCGTTAGAAAACTAATTCAATTCTATACATGACTAAAAGTCAAATTTAAGAAAATTCTATGTGGTTTAAACACCAATCACTTGGGAAGTCTCTTTTCAATCTTTTAGGGCCGAAATTACACTTCACTAGACACGCTCAAGGATCAAACTACAAGGGAGCTTTGCGGGGTCTTACAATATCTCCCCCTTAGAAACATTCATCCTCGAATGTCACTAGTTAGACTAGGAACCCAGGAAAACAGAGTACGCATAGCTGAAGCAATTTGCTAAACATCTCAAAATCTCTCTAAACTCTTGAATACCTCAAAAATTGCAAGAACTCATGCAATAATAGATATATAGCTAAACTTTAGATTAGAAGGGCTGAATTAAGGAAGAATAATACCTTCAGATTGATCTGAACTCATAGAAAATAGGTACGGATACTTGGCTCGCATGTCTGCTTCTGCCTCCCAAGTAGCGCCCTCAACTGACTGGTACTACCATAAAACTTTGACCAAGCGAACCTCTTTGTTCCTTAGTCTACGGATCTGAAAATCTAGGATCTCAATAGGAATCTCATCGAATGAAAGACTGTTATGAATATCAGTACTCTCTAAGGGATCTACTACATAAGAATCACCAATATGTTTTTTAAGCATGGAGACATAAAAAATAAGATGAACAACTGACAACTCCGCAGGCAACTCAACCTCATAGGCTACTTTCCTAACATGGCTCAAAACTCTATACGGGTCAACATAATGGGGACTAAGCTTTCCCTTTTTACCAAACCTTTTCACCCCTTTCATGGGTGAAATCTTCAAGTACACCAAATCACCCACTTCAAACTCAAGATCTCTTTTCCTCACATCGGTATGTGACTTTTGACGTCTCTGAGCTGTATTTAACGTCTCTCTAATCAACTTAAATTTCTTCATAGCTTCAAATACTGCATCAAGACCAATTACGGCAGCTTCACCCACTTCAAACCAATTTATGGGTGATCTACATCTTTCACCATACAAGGCCTCAAATAGTGCTATCCCGATGCTAGCATGGTAACTATTGTTATAGGCGAACTCTATCAATAGCAAATACTCATCCCAACTTCCTTTGAAATCAAGAGCACACGCCCTCAACATATCTTCTAGGGTCTGAATGGTCCTCTCAACCTGACCATCTATCTGCGGATGAAAAGTGAAACTCAAAAGAACTTGGGTACTAAGACCCTGCTGAAACGCCCTCCAAAACTGAGAAGTAAATTGAGTACCCTATCCAAAATGATAGATAAGGGAACTTCGTGTAGACTGATTAACTCTCGGATATATAATGTAGAATAATCCTTAGTTGTATAAGATGTATGCACGGGTAAGAAATGTGCGAAATTAGTCATCCTGTCTACAATAACCTAAATGGAATCATGATGACGGTGCGAAAGAGGTAACCCAGTCACGAAGTCCATATTCACCACCTCCCACTTCCAAGTGGGTATAGAAAACTCTTACATCACATCGCCAGGTCTTTGGTGCTCTACCTTAACCTGTTGGCACGTTGCACACTTTGCTACAAACTCAGCTATATCCTTCTTCATACCATTCCACCAATAGATTTCCCTCAAGTCGTGGTACATCTTGGTAGTGCCGGGATGAATAAAATACCGCGTGCCATGCGCTTCATCCATAATCCTATGCCTCAGATCATCAACACATGGAACACACAACGTACCTTGCAATCTCAAAATGCCATCTCCACCTTAGGAGAAAACCTCTACCTTTTGGTCCTTAACTGACTCTTTTAGTCTGACCAAACTAGGATCTCTATCCTGTTTCTCCTTCACTTCTGAAACTAAAGAGGATTTGGAGCTACTTTGCACCAAAGTACTTCCTCCAGCTGAATCAAGCAACCTAACACCCAATCTAGCCAGACAATGCACATCACGAGCTAACTCTTTATTACCTTCCTCTTTATGAGCAACACTACCCATAGACAATCTGCTAAGGGCATCCGCCACTACATTGGCCTTGCCCGAGTGATACAATACACTCATATCATAGTCTTTTAATAACTCTAACCACCTCTTCTGCCTAAGATTCAACTCCCTCTAATTAAACACATACTGTAGGCTCTTATGATCAGTAAGCACATCAACATGAACACCATAAAGATAGTGTCTCTAGATTTTCAAAGCAAAGACCACAATAACTAACTCAAGATCATGGGTTTGGTAATTCTTCTCATGCGTCTTTAACTGTCTTGAGGTATAGGCTATAACCTTACCTCTTTGCATCAAAACACAACCCAAACCAATTCTAGAGGCATCATAATACACCACAAAACCATCTGTACCATCATGCAAAGTCAACACAGGGGCTGAAGTAAGTGAGTCTTCAACTCCTGAAAACTCTTCTCACAGGAATCTGACCACTGGAACTTAACTTTTTTTGGGGTCAACCGGGTTATGGGAGACGCAATAGAGGAGAAGCCTTCAACAAAACGGTGGTAGAATCCCTATGTACCCAAGAAACTTCTAATATCAGATCGAGAGATAGGTCTAGGCCAATTTCATACAGCTTCTATCTTTTGGGGATCAACTCTAATACCTTCGGCTGAAATAATATGACCCAGAAAGGCTACAGACCTTAGCCAAAATTCACACTTACTGAATTTGGCGAACAACTGGTGATCTCTAAGAGTTTGCAAGACAATTCTAAGGTGATCTGCATGATCATGCTCACTGCGGGAGTACACAAGGATGTCATCTATGAACACTGTGACAAACATATCAAGATATTACTTGAACACTCGATTCATGAGGTCCATAAAAGCTGTTGGGGAATTGGTTATCCTGAAAGACATAACTAGAAACTCCAAGTCACCATAGCGGGTTTGGAAGGCTGTCTTTGGAATATCACGTTCCCTCACTTTAAGTTGATGATAATCGGACCTAAGGTCTATCTTGGAGAAATAACTTTCACCTTGCAACTGATCAAATAGGTCATCAATTCTTAGAAGAGGATACTTATTTTTTACTGTGACCTTGTTAAGCTGACGATAGTCAATGCACATACGCAAAGAACCATCTTTATTCCGCACGAATAGAATAGGTGCGCCCCAAGGAGAAATACTGGGCCTTATGAAACCTTTGTCTAAAAGATCATTGAGTTGCTCTTTCAACTCCTTAAGCTCAGTAGGTTCCATATGGTATGGCGGAATAAAAATGGGACGAGTATTGGGAAAAAGGTCAATCCCGAACTCTATCTCTCTATCGGGAGGTACCCCTAGGAGATCTTCTTAAAAAATATCTGGAAACTCATTAACAATATTGACTGATTGAATAATTGGAGCCTCGTACTTAGTGTCTTTAACTCTAACTAGGTTATAGATGCAACCCTTGAATATTAGTTTTTTGGCTTTGAGATAGGAGATAAAATGACTCTTGGGAGATACTGAACTCCCGGACCACTCAAAAATTGGTTCATCAGGGAACTGAAACTTGACCACGTGGGTAAGACAGTCTATAGATGCATAACAAGAATGAAACCAATCCACACCCAGAATAAGGTCAAAATCCACCATGTTTAACTCTATCAAATAAGCAAGTATGACTCTATGAATAATAGTAACATGACAATATCTATACACTTGTTTAGCAACAACTGGCTCCCCTACGGGTGTAGAAACTAGGAAAGGCTCAGGAATCTTTTCGGGACTCATTTTTAATTTCACAACTACAATTAGGGTCACATAAAAGAGACTTAACACGGGGTCCAAGAATACATAAACATCAATACAAAAGATATGGAGCATACCAGTAACAATATTGGGAGAGTCCTCCTGCTCCTGACGGGATAGTAAGGCATAGAATCTATTCTGGCGCTGACCGCCAGCATTACTAGATGAAGCGCCCTGAACAGGGGTGGGATGGGGGACAGGAGTTGGTGAACTAGTAATTTGTGCCTGAGGTCGGGCATCTCTGTTCCCTTACCTAGCATGCGAACAATCTCTAAGTCTGTGGCCCAGCTGTCCACAACTAAAAAAACCCCTCAAATCTGCAAAACACTCATCGGGATGATCCCTACCACACTTAGCACAAGGAGGATAGCGGGGCCTGTTACTAACACTGTTCTACGACCTAGATATAAAATACCCACTTTCTTGCTCCTGCCTGCCTCTAGGTGCGGGAGCACAAACTAATGAAGGCACTGGAATAGACGGACGTCTCTGAAACTAAGGGCGGTTCCCTCCATGGAACCTAGGCTGACTATACTTATGCTACTCAGATCGAGCTCTCTTGTTACCCCTCACTCTATCTTTCTCCCTTATCTTATCTTCCTCTATCTGTTGTTCATGCATCATTAACCTAGACAGATCATATCTCTATGCAGCATCGCAGTCCTACACTCTTTCAGTCCCAAACCATAAACACCTGTCACGAACTTGCTCATACTAGCTTGGGTGTCAGAAATCAAATTAGGAGAATACTTGGACAACGGTTGAACTTCAAGCAGTGCTCCTTAACTGTCATGAAGACCTGCCTCAAGTTTATAAACTCCTCAATCTTTGCTTCCCTCATCTCAAGCGGAAAGAACTTATCCAAGAATGCATCTTGGAACACCTGCCAAGTCATAGGAGCAGTATCCTCACCTCTACCCTTCCTCCACGATACAACCCAGTCATAAGCTATGTCCTTCAACCTATAAGACGCCAACTCAACACTTTCTTCCTCAGAAACATGCATCACCTGCCTGATCTTTCTCACCTCCTTAAGGTACAACTACAGATCCTCACCTGCCTTGGACCCATAAAACTTTGGTGGATTTATCTGCATGAAATCATAGATCCTAGAAACAGCTACATCACCTCCCTACTAATTTGCAACTGTGGCCTGGTTATTGGACCGAACATTAGCAGTGACTGCTTGGGCTAACGCCTGAAAGGCCACCCGAAACTCAACATGAGACATTGTCTCATTCAAGGGATCAACGGGATGGGGTTGCTCATTATTATTTCTACGGGCATCCACTCTTCGGAGAGGTATTTTCTAAAATAGGAGAGCATGAATTAATATATGAGAGGGACAACTGCAGGCACGATGGAATCTGAAAGAAAGAAACAACTTTTTCCTAAAACTTCTCATAGCCTTTTGCTTATAGATGTGGATCCCTACACACCGATGATCAAGACTCTACTCAACGCAGTTTTTCAGACTCCCTAGGACTCGTTTAAAACCTTAGGCTCTAATACCAAGTTTGTAACGACCCAAAATTACCTCCCGGGATGTCATACGGTGCTTAGGGCTACAAGTAGCCCCAAGCTAACCCTTTGAGCCTATCACTTCTTATAATAACTCATTCAAGAAGGAATATACAAAACACTAGCACTGTCATATCAAATGAAAGGAAATACGAAGGTAATACTCAGTCCAAATGACCTTAATACTGGAAATCTCAACATAACCACAGTCTAATAACTAGTCTGACAAAACATCTACTACTCCATGAACTAGAGAGCCATTGGGACAGGTCCCCAACTGACTCAAACTGAACTAAAAGTAATGATATAAACACTCAAGTATTGAAATATCTGAAGATAGGCCCTCGAACCATGAGGAATCACCACTGGAGAAATATAGACAAAAAGGTACTCGGGAATTACTGACGAGTCTGGGACTGAGCACCTGAACCTATATTATAAGATAATGTAGCACATATACGTATATGTGGATCAGCACTTGGGAATGTACTGACTATGTGGGGGTGTATACATTTATATAAAAACAGTATCAATACTCTTCAATCAAATCATGCATGCAATTAGGAATGACTCACCTGGCTTGAATAAGTCAAAATGTAAAACACATAAATCATGTAGAATGAAGCATATAACACAAATCTCACGAGTCAATATACTTTAGCTTTAAAATTTGTATTCTTCTCTTATTCTCATTACTCATAGGATGAAGGAAACTTTAAACAATACTTTCAACTCTTGCATATATCTGATGGGGAGTAAAACTTCTTTAATGCTCAAGAACTTATAACTCTTTTAAACACAAACACTTGGAACTCAGAATCATATGACTTTGGTTTAAAAATTGATGATCAACTCTTATTAGTAGAGAAAACTACTTCCTTCTTTGGAAAATACTCAAAAACAATTCGTTTACTTTAGAAAATATCTCATCTCAAAGCTTTAGGGAAAATATTCTATCTCAGTGGAAAATACATTAGTTTAGGGAGGTTCTCTTAACCGACATAAACCATGCGAGCTATATGGAGTCCAACATCTTGTCCTCCTAAGGAAGAAACCTCACATTGGGGAGAGGCATCATACTCTTTCCAAGGAGTATAACCTCTTTTCAGTGATCACTTATCTTAGCCTCGGGCCCAATCATCTCAGCCTTAGGCCCAAAATCACAAACCTACGATGGCACGTAATTCTATGGTAAGAAATTGTGGTAACTTACCCAACTTGGTGCTAAATACTACTCCCTTTAGTTTATCTCGCTCATCTCATGGAAATCCACTTTCAAAATAATCTCATGGTTAAAAAAAACCCAATAATCAAATCTGTAATCTTATGTGGTAGAGTGAATTTCAACATTCTATGACCATTAGGTCAAAACATTTCTCAACAATCTAAAAATACTCAAATCATAGGTGCTTATAGCACAATAGTTCATAAAATTACAAGTCTCAAGTAGGGCTTGATGACCTATAATTCAATCTCAAGTTAAACTCATCATAATGCATAATAGATAGCATATCGATTCATAATTCATGTAGAAATCTGAAAGTTACAGCAATTTGTCTCAAAATATCAACATACTCAAATACTTCAATTTCTAGAACATTGAAACTCTTAAATTCTCAAGGAGTAACAACATAGGGTATAAACCCAACTTCAATTTCTTAAGAAAACATGCAAAATCATGTTATTTTACTTTCAATTCATGGAAAACATCAAGATATTGCAATCAATAACAATGGGTGAAAAACCCTAATTCAATATCATATAAAATCTCCTAGATTGCAGAAAATTATAGTTTAAATAAGCCTTTGGGCACAAGGGTGAAAGGAATACCCTTGTTCAAAACCCCACATACCTTAGATTATGAAATTGGATGAACTAGCTTGCTTCAAACTCTTCTTCGTACTCTTGAGAGAGAGTTCTTGCAACCCTTGAACTTGGGGAACTTAAATCTCAACTCAATTTGTAGAATCTATGGTGAGTTCTTGGATTTCTTGGAGAAGGGTTTTAGATTTGATCTTGAGGGAGAAACGCTAGCTCTCTTGTGTTTTGGATGATGAATGAAGTCATTTGCTTCATTTGGAATATATCTGGTTAATAAAAGAGTGGAAAGACCGAAGAGTCCCTTTTAAAAATGACTTAAAATACTAAACGGGGGCTGCGACGGCCGAAGCGACGGTTCGTCGCTAGCCTGACGGTCCTTAGGATCGTCCGTCGCATGCCAGTAAAAAAAAAACACTGCCTCAAAGTGACGGTCGAAGCAAAAGTCTGTCGTAGACTTGATGGTCCGTCGAGTTGTCCATCGCACGTTGGCCAGGATGAGACCACACTACCTCAGTGGTGAAGGTCTTAGCGACGGTCCGTTGCAGCCTTGACGGTCCGTCATCCTGGCCATCGTACTTGAGCCAGAAAAGGGAGTTACTTCCTTGGTTGCGACGATCCATCGGATCGTCCGTCGCACCTGGGCGGTCCGTCGGATCGTCCGTCGCACCTGGGCGGTTTCGATAATTCTCAGTAACACGGCCATAACTTCTCACCCTGATACCAGATTTGAACGAAATTGGTATCATTGGAAAGCTAATTCAATTCTCTACATGAAAAAAAGTCAAATTTAAGAAAATACTATATGGTTTAAACACTAATCACTTGGGAAGTCTCCTCTCAATATTTTAGGGTCGGAATTACCCTTCACTTGACATGCTTAAGGCTCAAACTACAAGGAAGCTTTGTGGGGTCTTACAAGATAATACATCTGCTGCAACAGATGACATCTTATCAAACAAATTTAGATATATGTTGCAACATATAGGTCATCTGCTGGAAATTATACAACAGGTCTTCCTACTTTTTGATTTGTTCCAATAGATTACCTATTAGTTGCAACAGATAGATTATATGTTGCAATAGATTGTATATCTGTTACGATAGACAGATTGAGAAATATCTGAATAATGAAAATATGACCAACCTATTGTAATAGATAATCAATTTGTCACAACATATATGATATATATTACAACAAATAGACAATTTGTTGCATTATAAAAATTCAACTTTCGTCAGACATAAAAAAATTGCCACTATAATGCAAAGTGAACAAAGTGGCTTGAAATAAAAAAGTATTATCATGTTTGTCTCTGTATTTGTACATATTCTTCTTTATACATGATCTCCAACCATTTAGTTAGTACCCCATAAGGCTAGACCTCTTGCATCTTTTCCACTACGGCGTCGCACATACCGGCCATTTCTGTGCCGATCAGTAAACACTCAATGTATGCAAGTGAGTACGGACCACACGCGAAACCGGTTTAATTTATTTGAAGGTTATATGTTCTTATTTCGACCTTCAAAATCCCATGATTCCTTCTCCAAGACTTCCGCCAACAAATGATCCATCAGTTTACTCTGCGTCAACAACTTGGGGAACAACTTCAAGAATGGTTGCACATGGGTTAAAATATGGCCTCCTTGAAGATAGGTAAGTTGCAGTGATAAACCTTAATCGTTCCATCGTCGAGTAGTATCTCAATAGTGAGAAAATTTTTGACTTCCACATTCATGACTGCAAGGATTCTCTTTGCCTTGGTCCAGCTCTTGCCGTGTGGATATAGCCTCTTCTCTCTAATATAATTAATCATGTATTTATCCCATTTAAATGTAGAAACTAACTTATCAAATCCCCGTACACTGGGAGGAGTTTGCCTACGGAGAGTATCGTACCTACGCTTGAAATTGTTGTAGAAATTGAGGCCCATTATCCTATCGGTAGCATTATAAGCATCCGGGTACGCTAATTGCCTGCCCCTTATGAGGTAGAGAATTTCATCAACATTCTATGGTATAAGAAGATAATATTTAAATAGGTTAGTAATTATAAAGAAGAAAAACACAGTGGAAAGATTTTGTTGCTGAGGGTTCTCTGAATCAGTTAATAGATTACCAAGCTAACGCAACTTATGCAACAGATATGTATTATGTTGCAACAGAATACCCAACTGTTGCAACAGATTACACATCTATTGTGTAGCTTCTTCTTCATGGAGTAGATAGAAATCCTAGATTATCAAAAGTAAACTTACATTGTCCACGTACCACTCACGCATATTTGTCATACTCGTGAAGTCTTGACCGGAAAATAAATGCATGGTGTATTCTTGTGGAACCTTCGTCTTGTTAGCCATGATTTTTTGCAGTTCCTTCTTCTCTTCGTCTCCAAGTGCCGCATATATTTCCATTTTCTTCAGCGGCCCCTGAACTTCAATAACTCTTGGAGCGGGAGGAGTTGTAATTTTTTTTGTTTTCGGAATGGAGAGTATTTGTCTAATATCTCTTCTTTTCCTCCTAACCTCCACTGTAGGAGTGTATGGCTCCCTCACCTTCTTAGATGGTATGACACCCCTCTTGGATTTTAACTTCTCGACAGATTTAGCAATAGCCTCTAGTTTTTCAAGGAGTTTATCCTCTCTGTCCATGCACACTTTGCATTTGCAATGAGAATATGAGGGTGAAGAGGTGTGAAAAGGACCACTATAAGGGTGGGAGGGACCGGTGTAAGGGTGAGAGAGACCTGTGCAAGGGGTGTTTCAAAACATATTTATTTTTTCCTGAGCACCAACATGCTCATAATCACGACTGGCAGCAGCAGCAACAGGATGGCTGCCACTATCATCAACAACTTCACCAGCAACACCCCCAGAAGAAGCACCCGAATATGTTGAAGTAGGTTGGTCATGAAGAGCTTCAACATTAGGCGAACCTTGCCTAACTGCTCTTTTTATAGTTGTTGCTCTAGCCAATTCCTTTTTCATTAACTCCACGGCTGGGTCTGCGGTTGTATCAACAAGACCTAGAGTAATAAAAGAAGTCATCCCCAACTCCTGCTCAGTAGGCACGATCCAAGGATGCACAACCTATAAAAAAAGATAGAAGGCATTTAAATCATATAATAATAATTTACAGTCAATTGGGTTACATGTTAACACAACCAACTTATGCAACAGATGATCTACCTACCGTAATAGCTGATCTGTATTTTGCAACAGATTGATAATATATTGCATCAGATTACCAATCTGTTGCATAATTTGTAGTAGATTAGTAATCTGTTGAGTCGGGTTTAGGGAACTAGAGCAACAGATGGTTAATCTGTTGTAAAATATGGATCATTTGTTACAACAAATTACCCATCTATTGCACCAGTTTTAGTTGATAGGTAATCTGTCGCAATAAACGACCTATCTATCACAATAGATGCCACATCTGTTTTAATATCTTTCTTTTAGGCAAATTATTTTAGTTGAAAGAACACGTACTACATCATTCGGAGGGTTAAAGAGATCATCCTCCTTAATTTTTTTGTTACCCTTTGCAGCCAACCACCTAAGGATCCTTGGATGAGAAATCTCATCCTAGTAATCCCTGAAATGCTTTTGGAGGGGATGAATGGCTTCAAATGCCCAAGCCTAAAATATGTATAAAGAAAGTAAGCAAAAAAAAAGTCATAATATCTATATTCAATATAAATTAATGGATGAGTAAAAATAGTGATCAATTTTACCTTGAAAGCCCAAGAAAAGCCATATAATGTGATCATCCCTGGGCATAGCTTTGTCAGTAAATATTGGACAGTCAAGTAGTAGCTGTCATATCCCTAGGGATAATCGTTGAATTTCTCAAAATCATCAACAAGTGCCAATAAATCATCTTTTATGACTTTTCTGATGTCTCTTGCCAATAAAACAAAATGGACAAACCAAATGAAGTACAATTTCTCCCTGTACTGCTTTGGTATGTTTTTATCCTCTAGATCTGCTATCAAATCCCCCGCTTTGTAGCTACGTCCAACAATGCCTAACAACTCATCTTTTTTCCTTGCATTTGTTGGACCTTTTATGGGGTGTATCCTTGATGAGAGGTTCTTCTGGATGATCGCATCTCAAGCCCAAAACTATGGCAAACTCTTTCAATCCAAAACAAATCAGTATGCCACAGTAGTTGATCCAGATTTCATTCATCTTTTTTTTGCCCTCTTTTGAATCATTATCATCCCCCGCGTACTTGATCCTACGCTTGAGAAGACCATATACCATGCTCATTTGGAAACGGACAGTGTGGTCCTCAAGCAACTTAAGAAAGTATGCAAAGCAGCTCCTCTTAAAAAGTTCTTCCATGTTTTCATTCTTCATAATACTCCTAAATTCATCAAAACTTTTCCCCAACTGACATTTAAGTACAAGATCACCAGTTACTTCTTTAGGGTGATCCATCGACATCGCAACTCGAAACATGTCAATACTAATAGTTTTCATAGAATCATGCTGGGATTTCGATATTAATTCACGCCTTATTGGTGAGAAGGAGTTCTCACTTTCCTCAGCTTCATTTTACCCTGACTGAGATTGTTCAGAAAGTTTCTCCGAGTCTATCTATACTCTAGTCTTTTTTGTTGGGTGGTCAGAAGTTGATCCACTTTCAGTTTCTTTTCTTTTGGGAGACATCTTTTAACTACACAATAGAAAAACAAAAAATACATTACATTTGATGTCTGCATAATTTTTTAAACTATGGTAAGACAAATTTCAATAAATTATTATACGCCACATTACAAAACAAAAATACTTCAACGGATAACCCATTAGTTAGAATAGATGGGGAATCTATTTGAAGACCTATTTAATATCTCCCAATAGATCTTCCACCTATTGCAATAGATGGACCACCAATACCACCACCAACACCACAACCAATGCCCCCATAATTTCCACAACCAATGCCACCACCAATGCCACCAAGACCACTACCAATGCCACCAATACTAACAATAATACCAAGATCACCAAAACTACCACCAATGCCACTAATACCAACACCAAGACCACCGATACCATCACCAAAACCACAAATACCGACACCACCACCAAAAACCACCAACAATACCACAAATACTATACAACAATACCACGATGGTCAACAAAACACTGATACAAAACTAGGGTTTTCTCAGGTACTTTCTATATTTTTAGCATTAAAACTCAAAATTGTTAACCCATTCTCGAAGACAATACAACTAAAAGCCTTCGTTTTCATCCTTAACTAAAAATACCTAATTTTTAGAATAAAGAACAAATATAGAACTCTTCTCAAACTCTGTTACCTGCGAAGTTAGAAAATGATGGATACAAGCAAGAATGAAGTCAAAAATAACAACTATATGATCAGAAATGGGAAGAAAATTGATCTATTTTGAAGGGTTGAGCAATATGTTGAGTAGTTGTTGTCTGCATTATTGAGAGAGAGAGAGAGAGAAGATGATTATAATTTGTATGGGTTGATTTATAATTTTGGAAAAGAATGACAATTTTGAAATTGTTAATTTGGTCTGAATTGATCTTAATTAATTTTAAAAAATTTAAAAGATATAGTTTTTAAAACATTAAGCTAATGAGAATCTTTTTAACTCAGAGTGATCGATCGACTACTCGGGTCGGGATAAACGCAGTACCAACTCCATGCAATTGCAAAGACTCAATTGAAGCTATAGTTGACCCTATGAACTCATCCCTATTTCTACCTAAATCAATTTAGGTACTAGCTTAACATTAAGCTAATGAGAATCTTTTCAACTCAGAGTGATCGATCAATAACTCGAGTCGGGATGAATGCAATACCAACAGATGCAATTACAAAGACTCAATGAAAGTTGTAGTTGACCCTATGGACTCATTCATACCTAATTCTACCAAAATCAATTTAGGTACTATCTTAACATTAAGTTAATGAGAATCTTTTCAACTCAGAGTGATCGATCGATGACTTGGGTTGGGATGAATGTGATACCAACAACATGCAATTGCAAAGACTCAATGAAATATGTTGCAACAAATGACTGAGCTGTTGAAAATTTTCAAATAGATATTCATATTTGTTGCAACAGACTGACATATCTGATTTAATTATCAAATAGACATTTGCATCCGTTGTGACAGATGATTGAGTTATTTGAAGTTTTCATACAGATATTGATATCTGTTGTAACAAATGACATAGCTAGCTTAATTGTCAAATGGACATTTGTATTTGTTGTTACAGATGACTGAGCTATCGGATTTTTTAAAACAAATATTAATATCTATTGCAACAGATGACATATCTGTTTGAATTTTTTTATTTTTTTTAATTTTAAAGTAAGCTTCTGTCCGAAAGAAGAAAGATAGATAAAATAGTACTACTAAAGGCGGTAAAAAATATTTCTTCGATAACTCAAAAATATCATTGACTAGTCTTATTTTGTCTTTTCAATGTCACCCGTTTTCCTCGTACCGCTCAAGTTATTAATGAATATCAATTAATGAAAATTTAAACCCACATCTACTTCTAGAATTATCTTATCTCTCCTTCAACGCTAAATTTATTTTATTCATCTATTATCTTTTTCTTTCTCTCCTCTTTAGAGCTATCACAACTTTTTTTCTCTTTTTTCTCTCCTCTTTCTCATAAAGATCCTTTCCAATCTAAACTGATCCATATCTTTCCTCGACTAAAATTGCTATTTTGATCCCCTTTTGACATGCAGGTAAGGTAAGGTTCACTATTGCTTTTTCATTGTCGTCTTCTTCTTTGCAAGTTATTTACATCTGTTTTTATTTAATTACTATTTACCCATAATATATTTATTTAAAAAATTTGAAGGGACTTCTAAGTGTTGAATAAACGAACCGAGAATTTTTATTACAATATGCGAAAAAAGGCATATGTTGGGACAAATTTAAAAGCCTTGTTGACAGTATCATTTTTTGTATGTATTTTATTTGTTTCTTTATTGTTAATGCTATTATTGATGTTGTTGGTGGGTTTGGTGTTGTTGTAACTTATTGTGTGGTGGTATTGATGGTGTTGGAACAAAGGATGTTGTTTCTTTATTGTTGATGGTGTTGGAACAAAGGATTTTATTTCTTTATTATTGATGATGTTGTTGATGGTATTGGAACAAATGATGTTGTTTCTTTGTTGTTGATATTTTTTATTTGTTGTTTTTTATAGTTTATGTTGTTGTTGATGTTGCAACAAACATAGCAACTGTTGAAACAAATCAAACCACTAGCAAGGCTGGACTGATGTATTCCAACAGACTCCACATCTGTTGCAACAGACTACATATCTGTTGCAACAGACTTCACATCCGCTGCAATAGACTCCACATTCATTGCAACAGGATACACATCTATTGTAACAGACTACACATCTGTTGTAATAGACTCCACATCTATTGCAACAGATGAATAATGTTTTTTCTGTTCTTCTCTTATTTGACATCAATTTTTTTCCTCTTCTTTGTAGATTTGAGGAACTGAAAGTTGATAACTTTTGTCCGACCAACACAAGAGGCTACAGTAAAAATAGGTTCGGAGGAATAAGCTGCTTGCAGATAGAACCATTTCTTATGTGGGAGGTATGTATTATTGATAATGTTATCATGAAAACACACATAGAGTATACTTATTTTGTGAATGTTGTTTTTACCGTTTAGCCATTAATCATTCAAACCAGATATCTGCAATTTTACAGTTAAGTTTGATAGGTATGATTTGATAAGGGTGAGGGACCATGAAATAGTTCTGATACCCTGTTAAGATTTAATGTCGGTTGTTACTCATGTTTATGTGTCAAGCACTGTGAAGGGATCTAGTTTTGGTGGCATTGTAAAGAGATTCAATAGCGATTGAACTAACTTTTAGGGTGCATTGGATTCTGAGAAGGCCTTCAAAGCCTCCCACTGCTTCAACTAAGAATGAAAATCAATATAGTTATTGCCCTGGCCCAAATTTATATGATTGCGTTGCTCGGGGTGATGATTATATGCCAGAAGGTGCGGTAGGAGAATGCCGTTGAGGAAAATTAGGGGATTGATGAAAGACTATATCATCTAAGAGCTAATTGAAGAGGAAACATAGGGTAGAAAGAAACTTCTAGAGAATCTGACTGATGAAACTGACTTAGAACATGAGAAATTTGAATCAAGTGCAAATATAAAAGTGTATCCGGTAATGAAAAATCCATCTATTATTTCTCTGAAAGAGAAATAATTCAAATGGACACTTTGATAGGGAGTTGCTACTAGGTAGAGTGGTCGGGATTATCACCTCGATAGAAAATAGTAGAAGACCAAGAAAGCAGCCTCACGAGCATCAACGATTGAAATGATGTACAGTAAGTCTAGAAAACTTATGCCAATAACAGCTAAAGTAAAAATAAGGAATCTAAGAGAAGGATGCCATTTTTGAATTTTAAATTGCGTCCCATGCCTTCTTGTTTGTGTTTTTTATTAGGTCCACTGTTGTTGTCCTGATCGAAACCATAAACAAGATTGAAAGGCAGATTGAGTATCATTACTTCCTTAGCAATATGGATATAATTGATTGTGTTTTCTATCCTTAGCATGCTTTCAACATATCTTGGAAAAGATCTGAGACTTGCTGTGGTATGTGAATTTTGATAATTTTCAAGCTTGCCTCCAGCTTGCTGATTTGGTATTCAAGCTTGCCGTTGTCGTCTTTGAAGTTGGTATAGAGTTCCTGGTCTTTTTTAGCTCTATCAGGAACATTTTCTTCGAAGTTGTGGAATTGTAGAAGCCCTTCAAAACACTTCCTTCAGAAGCCTTAAATGATACATGTAGGGTCGCTATGTATGTTTTAGGTCAAAATATGTTGATGTACACTCAAGCAGTGGTCCCAACGGTTGAATAACTCACTTTTCTCGAGCTTTGCTCAATGCAGCTTGCTCAACCAACCTTCAAGGTATTTGATAAATTAATTATCAAGGAGTTATGTAACGTTTGATCTAAATTGACTCTACCAAGCCTATCAAACGTTATGTAACTCTAGGCTAATTACCCTATCAAAAACCATTGCCCGAGTTAGTGCATAAATCAAACGAGCTCAATCTCTTAGCTTTTCTGTTGATCACTCTTCTCCCACATAGAGGAGTAGATATCCGTCATGCAAAAGTCAACACCGTCGGCAGAAATTCTTGCCACAACAAAAGTCTTTAGAAGACATGACTAGTAATCTCTCAATATCACTTTAATGACTTTCCTGGCGTCTCTTACCAATATATTAGAATGGACATAGCGAGCAATTATGCTTAGTTTGGTTTGTCCATTCCAATATATTGGCAAGAGACGTCAATAAAGCCATAAAAGTGATATTGAGGGATTACTAGTCATGCCTTCTAAAGACTTTCGTAGTGGCAAGAATTTCTGTCGATAGTGTAGACTTTTGCATGGTGGATATCTTATCCTCAATATGGGAGAAGAGCGATCAGAAGAAAGGCTGAGAGATTGAGCTCGTTTGATTTGTCCACTAACTCGGGCAAAGGTTTTTTATAGGGTAATGAGCCTAGAGTTACGTAACGTTTGATAGGCTTAGTAGAGTTAGTTTAGATCAAACATTATGCAACTCCTTGCTAATTAATTTATCAAATTCCTTGAAGGTTGGTTGAGAAAATCTGCATTGAACAAACTCGATAAAAGTGAGTTATTCAACTGTTGGGACCACTGCTTGAGTGTGCATCAACACATTTTGACCTAAAACATACATAGTGACCCTACATGTATCATTTAAGGTTTCTGAAGAAAGTATTTTGAAGGGCTTCTACAATGCCACAACTTCGAAAAAAGTGCTCCTAATCGAGCTAACAGAAGACCAAGAACTCTATACCAACTTCAAAGACGGCAACGACAAGCTTGAATACCTAATCGGCAAGCTGGAGGCAAGCTTAAAAATTGTTAGGATTCACATACTATAGCAAGCCTCTAATCTTCTCCAAGAAATGTTGAAAGCATGCTAAGGATATAAAACATAATCAATTAATCCATATTGCTAAGAAGTAATGACACTCAATCTATCTTTTAATCTTGTTTGTGATTCCGATCAGGTCAACAACAATGGACCTAATCGGAACCACAAACAAGAAGGCATGGGATGCAATTTAAAATTCAGAAATTGTCGCCCTCTCTTAGATTCCTTATTTTAACTGCAGCTGTTATTGGTGAAAGTTTTCTAGATTTACTGTACATCATTTCAACCCTAGATGCCCGTGGGGCTGCTTTCTTGGTCTTCTGTTATTTTTTATCTAGGTGATACACCTGACCCACGCTACCTAGTCACAGCTCCCTAGCAAAGTGTCCATCTGCACTATTTTTTTGGAGAAACAAAAGACGAATTTACATTACCGAATGCACTTTCATATTTGTACTTGATTTAAATTTCTCATGTTTTAAGTCAATTTCATTGACCAGATTTGCTAGAAGTTTCTTGCTACCCTATGTCTCCTCTTTAATTATCTCTCACATGATATAGTCTTTCATCAACTCCCTTTTCCCTAGCAGGCATTCTCCTTTGGCTCCTTCTGGTGTATAATCATCTTCTTGAACAACTCTTCCATATAAATTTGGGCTAGGGGAATTTATATTATTTTTCGTTCTTGTTTGATGTAGTGCGAGGCTTCGAAGGCCTTCTCAGAGTCCAATGCATACTTAAAGTTAAGTCCAATCGCTATTGGATCTCTGCAATGACACAAAATATTGATCCCTTCTCAATACTTGATACGTATAAACATGAGAAACAACCATCAGTAATTCGTAACAGGATATCTGCACCATCTTCATGGGGCCCTCGGCCTTATCAATTCGAACCTATCATACTTAAATGTACAATGCAGGATCTTGTTTGAATGATTAGTGCCTAATCGGTTAAAAACTGTATTCATAAAAACATTGTACTTTATGTGTGTTGTCCCGATGACCTTATTAGTAATACTTAACTCCCACACATGATAGTGTATTCATCCATCTGTACGCATCTTATTCTTCCTAGCCCATCTATGGCTTAAATTAAATAAACAGATGACTAACAAGTTGCAATAGATGCCATATCTGTTTAAATTGTCAAACAATTACAAACATCTGTTACGACAGATGATCAATCTGTTGCAACATATGACATATTTATTGGAAAAATCAAACAGATATATCCATCTGTTGTAACAGATTTTCAATATGTTGTAAGTTATCTAACAGATGGAATATATTTTACAACAGATTACCCATCTATTAGATTTATTTTAAAGTAATTTTCTTTTCTTTTTGAAATACAATAAAAGATAAAATATTGTATTTAGATCCCTTTTTTTAATTTACATATTCGAAAAGTCACCAGTTTTATTTAATTAAGAGATGAACAGTCGTGGATTTTTTACTAACCCCTTCGAATTCAATCATTTATAAATAGGTCCCTCCTTACTCGTTCATTCTACTACACTTACAAATATGGTTGATCCAGATTCGTACAAGAAGATACATATCGAGTCCTTGCAAGAACTTCAAAGGCAATTTGATGAACTCCATAGAGATTTGGCCGACTTCAGAGCAAGGCTGAGGAGGGCCCTGCTGCTGCCGGATGAAAATTGTCCGGTTGACAATAATAGTAATACTACTAATAATAATGATAATAATTAGGTTATATTTTTTATTTTAGCGTATGTATTTTCCTTTTTTATATCGGATCTACCTAAGGGATTCAAAAATCTATGTTTGGTCGACTTTGAATTTTTAATTCTTATTTAATATTTAATTATCATTCTGTTTATTCCTTATTCTCAACATGTCGACTGTTGGTGGTAAGGATTGAGTATTTGTGGCAACAGAGGTTAATCTGATGTGACAGATGGTTCATATGTTGCAACAAGCAGTTATTAATAAAAAAGGATTATTGTTGTTATTGAGAGGGTGAAAAGTCACAACTTTCCAATTATTTAATATGAAAAAAGGTTCGTAAATAAATAATAAGAAAATAAATGATAAACACAATTTATAATCATAAAAGAACGGTTATTTAATTTAAATAACTGATCGTGACTTTTCACCATTTTTATTTTCAAATTTATTTTTTAAAATTATTAATTTATTATATAATAAAAAAATCACAATATTGGATTAATTAACTTATATGATGATTGTTAAGAAAAGGTGAACAGTCGTGACGTTTTGTCTAGAACATATTCAATAATATGTTGTTGATGCATCAAATTCCCCATCTGTTGCGACTGATGTATCAACTGTTAGAAGAAATTTAAAACAAATGGTCGATTTTTGCAACAGATGGTTTATCTGATGCAACAGTTATACAATCTATTGCCATAACTCAACAAAAATGATTATTATTTTATTAATGACACGATTATTGAAAAGGTGTATGATTTTTAAATTGAGAAAAAAGGTTATTTAATAATAATAAGATGAAAAGTCATGACTTGTCACAATAATAAAAAAACTCACCATCTTGATTTAATTAAGTCATTTCTTTTCACAGAAAAGAAAATAATAAGAAAATAAATGATAAACACAATTTATAACCGTAAAAAAATAGCTATTTAATTTGAATAATTGACGTTAATATTAAATAGGTGACATTTCTTTTCACAGAAAACATTTTTGTTCTTAGATCTATTTTTTTAATTTATATAATAAAAAAGTCAGAAAATTTGGATTAATGATATGATGATAAACTTTTTTTTAAAAAGATACATTATATGTTGCAACAGATAGATTATCTGATGCAACAGGTTGTCTATTTGTTGCAACAAATGATATGAGTTGTCTGATGCAACAGATATAAAATATGTTCTCACAACTCAATAAAAACGGTTCTTAGAAAGAACTAATTAATAATAATAAGCTGAAAAGTCATGACTTATCACAATATTGCTTAGTTTAATTAAGTCATAATTTTTCACAGTAATAAAAAATATAATTAATAAATGGAGGTGAACAGTTGCGACTTTTTGTCTAACTCATTCAAATTCAATCCTCTTTAAATAGGTCCCTCCTTACTCAATCGTTCATTCAACTACACTCTATTTATTTATTGCATCTTGTCATTCATATAAAACCTGCCACCACTTTCTCTTCCCTGACTCAAGTAAGTTTTTTTCTTGCCAATTTGTAGTATACGTTGTATTACATTCAGATATTCTTTTCTTTACTTTTGTTTTTACGTTTTTTGTCAATTCATGTGTGTTTTCTAGATATGGATGATCTAGTGTAGGATGTTGCTTTTCTGCAAGACGCCGGAATAAACTTCGGATACAGTTTCGTGACTTGCAATGGGAATTGGGAGCAGTTAGAGCAAGGATGCTCCGTGAGATTCGCAGACTGAGGAGGGCCTTGCTTCTACCGGTTGAAGATTGGCCGACTGGCAATAATAATAATAATAATAATAATAATAATGATAATAATAATAATTAGAATTTTTTTTTAGTCTATGTATTTTTATTTATTTTTATTTAATAAAAAAATTATGTTTGATCAACTTTGACGTTTTAATTCATATTTAATTTTTATTCTGTCTATTATCTTCTCAACAATGTTAAACATATCGACCGTTGGACGTAAGGAATAATTTTGAATCCAGTAGCAATAGCAAGAGTTAAAACATATTGGTTATCTGTTAGGTTTGTGGTAGAGGCTGATTTATGTTATTCCAAACAGATTACTTATCTGTTGCAACAGTTAAGCAATCTGATGCAATAGATAATTAGTCTGATGCAACAGATAATCAGTTTGATGGAACATATGATAAGTCTATTGCAACAGATAACTAATTTATTGCAACAGACTAGTCTGTTGATCGGCTTTGACGTCTTAATTCATATTTACTTTTTATTCTGTCTATTATCTTCTCAACAAATATGTCAATGATTGGATGAAAGGAATAATTTTGAATCCAGTAGAAATAGCAAGAGTTGAAACATATTGGTTATCTATTGGATTTGTGGCAGGGGCTGATTTGTGTTGTTCCAAATAGATTACTCATCTATTGCAATAGATAATTAGTCTGATGCAACAGATAGTCAGTCTGATGCAACAGATAATAAGTAATCAGACTGACTTATTATCTGTTGGATTCATGTGGCAGGGGCTGACTTGTGTTGTTACCGCTACTGCTGCTATAGAACCATAAACATGTAGGAAACAAAATTTGACCTAAATTGGTCGGATAGCAACAGTAGTGGTAACAACAACAACAACAATGGTCGACAAGAAGAGGATGCAGATGATAATGAAGTAGAAGATGATGATAATGAAGCAGAAGATGATGAATAAAGTTGCAGCAACAATGAACAACAATAATCGTGAATAGAGAGAAAACAACAACGGATGAGAAGAGAGAGAAACACACCTTTTTTCCCTCCGTGTTCTGTTATATTAACTAGCATTTGGATCAAAGTATAAATTAAAAAACTTCTGGGTTATTTTCAAACTTTTCCAACTTTATTAATCCATAATAAATTAATTGTCACCTACACTCAATTATTAAGACTTGAGTCACATACACCTCATTTTTTAACTTTTTTGTCACGTACATCTCAAAGCCTCAAGTTTCAAGTCGTGTACATGCAGATTTGGTAGTTAAGACATTCTACAACACAATTGAACATCTTATAGTCGATTATTAAGTTCAACTAAACCAAAACAACATGTGTCCAAAGAAGTAAGTTTGACAAGACAACCAATATTAGACAGAACAAAAAAATTCCAGCAAAGCACAAAAGCCGTTAGAGCCTAAAACACACGGCAAATGAGATTGATCAGAAATTGGAAACCATATATTCCCACCAGTTTTGGTCTTAATTTGGCCAAAGCAGTTAGTGACAAAATGTCCGTCTCATCGATGAATCATGCATGACAATTAGCTATGGCTTTTTGTGTCCCTTTTGTGAACAAAGAGTTAAACGTCCATCTGAAGTCATATGACTTATTTCTTTCATGAAAATTACAAAGGCTTTTAAGGAAGAAAACATGGCCATGTGAAGTCTGCCCTGCTTGTACTCTAAAAGCACAATATAACAAGAACATATGCAACTGGTTGCACTGTGTAATCACAACCATGAAAAAGTCCAAATGGCTAGTTGGTAAGGGAACATTGATTGAATCATTTTACCAGTAATGTTGAGTTGCACACGTGAGTTCATTTACTTCTTCCTCTTATCACAAAAATGTAACACTATCAACCATAGAAAATATCAGCCACATATTTCATTTGTTTTTGTGCGAGAATAAATTGGTATAAGGTAAGGTAATACTTTGAATTGGAATCATGGTCGTATATCACACTAGTTTAATGGTCTTGTCAAAACATAAAATTACGCCCTTGCTATTTATCTACAACTTTTGATATGATAGAAAACATTTTCCCAACACAGTTAACTCTTTTCTTTCCGTGGACAACTTATTACCAAATTGATTGAACAGATCACAGAATATTCACACACACACAAAAAACAATTAGTATAGTAGTAAGACAAACGCAGCCTATTATAAGGCTGGGAAGCCAGCTAACCATGTAATTTTAGGGAAATATTGCATTTTTATATGCACACGTGTTTATACAAAGCAACGTTATGTAATTATATGTGTCGCAAGTTAAAGTACATATTATCATCATGGAATAAAAGAATGCAAGACACAAATTTAACTTGTGTTCATTTGATTAGTGCAAACAACAGGTATGAATGTCTTTTCCACATATTTATTTTGCCCTTGACAAGAATAAAATACTATTTTGCGACTAAGGTTGTAAGGTGGTGCACATTCTGATTATGGCGACACTCAGGCGATACTTTGAGAGTTTGAGTTGAAAGCATAGTCGAATATGACATTCGTTTGATTAACTTGTTAAAACATAAAAGGGACGAGGGTTAAATTTATCCCTCTATTTTAAAAGATTGACTAAATATATCATTCGTCATATTTTATAATTAAATTTATCATCGATAGTTGTCATACTTTGGAGTTAAATTTATCCCTCTACTTTAAAAAATTAGCTAAATATACTTTTCGTCATATTTTGGGGTCAAATTTACCCTCGTTGTCATACATTGGGTCCATATTTATCCTTATTATTAGGAAACTTTTCACATGTACACTTCTTTTAACAGAAAAGCAAAATCAACATTCAATTGCCTATTTTTAAATAGACCAAACCCATCGATAAGACCTCAAACTTGTCCCGAAAATTCACTTAGGCCCTTAAACTAAGGCTTGTACCTATCAGACCCCTCAAGTGCTAAAATTGATACCAATTTGGCACAAAATGTTGATTTGGCAAGGAAAGTGTGTTACACTCTCCTTGGGCGCGTGAATTGAAGAAAAAAAAATAATATTTTACTGTTTTTTAATTAAAAAAATTATATTTAAATTATTTTATTAATATAATTTTAAATTATCCTAATTTCTTAAAAAAAAAATTAAAAGGAAACCCCCCCCCTCTTCAGCGTTTTCTTCACACAACCCCACTCCCCCTTCCCCCCCTTCTTCACACAACCCCCCTCCCCGCTTCCTTTCAGAGTCTTTCTTCACACACACACAGAGACACTTTTTCAGCATCTTCTTCACACAACCCCCCGCATCGTCTTCTACAAACACACACCTCTCATCGTCTTCACACCCTCCTCCATTCTCGTCGTCATCACACACCCCACACCCCGTAGCGTCGTCTTATATATATACACACACAAAGAGATTGGGAACGAACAACCAAAGGAATTTCACCAGAGTAAATTAAAAATAAGAACATTGAAAATCAACAGAGCAAATTGGAGAAGATGTGGAAAAAAATTCTTTCGTTTTTTACAAAATCAGTTAAAGAGATCTTCTTTTCATTTATTAATGGAGTTGTTAATGGAGTTGTTGATTTAACAACAATTATGTGTGTGTTGCTGACTCTGTGCGTGTGTGTGCAGACGACGGGGGGAGGGGTGTGTGAAGGAGACGACTATGTGTGTGTGTGTGTGTGTGTTGCTGATGTTGTTAATGGAGTTGTTGTGTGTGTGTGTGTTGCTGATGTTTTTAATGGAGTTGCTGTGTGTGTATGTGTTGTTGATGTTGTTAATGGAGTTGCTGATGTTGTTAATGGAATTGTTGTGTGTGTGTGTGAAGACGATGGGGGAGGGGTGGGTGGGGTGAAGAAGACGACTGGGTGGGTGCTGGGGGTGTTTTTATTTTTTATTTTTTTGAATTAAAATTATTATTAAATAGATAAGTAAATAGAAAAATATAAAAAATCAGTAATTCCAAGTATTATTTTTTTTGCCACGTATTTTTTTCTAATAGGCTAATTTTGCCACGTCAGGCAGGTGTATTACACACACTTTGTGCCTGTGGCTGCTTAGGCAAAAATGCTCAATTGGAACAAAATTCGGAGGGTTTAGGGGTTTGATAGGTATAGGCCTTAGTTTAGGGGCCTAAGTGAATTTTCAAGACAAGTTTGAGGTCCTATCGATGGGTTTGGCCTTTTAAATATAAATCACACCCTAATCTAATTTGTCCGATTCGCCCGACAAAAAATACAAAAACAAATATGCCCGTCTCTCAGTTTTGTTGGTCGAATTTTTTCAACGAACAAAAAATACTTTTCTTTCAATGTACAATATTGGTAGGTTGTTTACAAATGAACAAAAAGTAAAACGGAGAGGATAACATAGAGGCATCGAATTAGAGAAAATTTATCTTACAAACTCTACTCCTATTCAGTTATGATTAAAATTCAAATTTTGATATACAATTCTATGTGCATCTAGATTTTAGAATCAACGAATAAATTTTCTGAGCAAATTACATGATGAAAAGTTTCTGTAGATCTAAATTGCATGTAAAGACATATGAATGAAGATGTCATGATTGACACATAAGGAGACCTCTTAATTCAATCATCCAAAGAAATATTCAGTGAGACTATTCTATTGCATTTAATTGCAAAATATTATTTTTTATAAGTTCTACACTGATGCAGATCCATAAATTGAGAGAGGCGGGTATATTTTTTTGTGTTTGCACTGATGCAAATCAATTTTTCATGAGTTATGCACAGATAAACATCCGATGGCTTAATCTTGTTGAAAAAAATTGACCAATGTAACTGAAGGGATTTATTTATTTGTGTCTTTTTATGGCTCAAGTCGGGTCAGGAGGATTAGATTAGAGTGTGTTTTATTTTTAAAAGATGGCCATTTAACGTTTTTCTTTTATGTTAAAAGAAGGGTACATCTGAAACGTTTCTTAACAATGAGTGTAAATATGACCCCAAAGTATAATATTGATGATAAATTTGACCTCAAAATTTGACAAAGGGTATATTTAGCCGATTTTTTTAAAGTAGAGGGGTAAATTTAGCCTCAAAATATGATAGCGAGCATAAATTTGATCCTAAAATATGACGAATGATATATTTAGCTAATTTTTTAAAGTAAAAAAAAATAAATTTAACCTTTTTTTGGACATAAAATTATGCCCTTGCTATTAGCCAATTATTAGCTTCTAATAGGAAAATAAGCGTTTGATCCCACACAGTAACTTTTTTCTTTCCGTTTACCAAATCGAACACCTCACTGAATATTCACACAAAGAATAATAAGAAAAGTAGTATGTAAAAGAGAAGCATTGTTCTATGACACCATGGGTGTGTTTGGTATGATGAAAAATATTTTTCATGAAAATATTTTCTTGAAAAATATTTTCCTGAAAAATAAGTTGGTTTCCACTTATTTTTTCATGTTCGGTTGGTGAGTGAAAAATATTTTTTGAAAAATATTTTATGGTGTTAGGTTGGTGAGTAGAAAATATTTTTGTAGGTTTGATTGGTGAGTGAAAAATATTTTTTAGAAAATACTACTAACTGTTAATTAGTATATCAGTGTCTCTAGCAACTGAATAATTTGTAAGAACTGATTTAAGCATAACAAATAATATTAATATCGAATACTAAAATATTACAATCACTAAATTTAAGAAACTATTAATTAGAAAATATAGGAGACACTTTTCAACATTTTGTCAGGACAATCTCAAGATACTACAAGTAATAGAAATATAACGGAACGACAAGCTTATTCAACCTTGTGAAACAAGTTACATCGATGACAAAATGAAATATGCAATTAGCAAAAGTAACACAAGTAAGTCTTCCTTTATACATATGAAAATAACAATACATTCAACGAACATTGGAAAAGAAAAAAATTCGGGCTTCACTATTTTTTATTTCAAGCAATGAAAAATTGAAACAAAACACAGTGAAAAATATTTTTGAGTAATGTAAATTTTTGAGAAATGTGAATTTTTTGAGTCATGTGAATATGAGTGTTATTGGGGTGGGGAAGAGGGGTGGGGGTGGGGGCATAAGTCACATTTGTCATTTTTCAAAAAATGACTTTCCTTGGTCCATGAGGGAAGTCATTTTCCCTCAAATAGAGGAAAATGAGTTATCTTGAAAAATATTTTTTCAATATTTTACTACAACCAAATAAGAAAAAATAGGAAAATATTTTCTATCATACCAAACACACCCCATATGTCGAAAATTGTTAAGTAGTTGTTTGACCATGAAAATTATTTATATTTTTTCAAAAAATTATTTTACTTTCGTGAAAAAAGTGAAAACAACGTGTATTTGACCATGAAAATTTCAAATACAATTCTGAAAATGTATTTGAAAAAGTGAAAATAAATTTTACTTATTTTCACGTTTTTCACTCATACTTCTCTCATAAAATTTCAAAAACAACTTTTATTTATATTCATGACCAAACACAACTCCAACTCCAACTTTAATTTTCAACTCTAATTCCCAACTCCAAAAAATCATGACTTTCATACAAAACGAAACCTAAGTGGAGAAAAATTAAAAAGCAATCACCTGGTGTGAATGGGAGTACTACGAGAGAGTTCATTATATGGCTGGAGCATATACACATATTTCTTTCTTTTCTGGAATATACTCCCTTCGTTTCGTTTTAGTTGACCATCTTTTTACAAATATTTATTTTAATTTACTTATCCAAGTTGTAAAATCAAGGCTATTTTACACATATTTTTCCCATTCTACCCTTAATAGTATTAAATATAACCACATTTTTCAAAATTATTGACAGTAACAATTTTATATTTTCAATACTAACTTGAAATATGAAACTTTACTTTTTCTAATATATAATCTAATATATTTACTTTATTAAAAAATAATCTAATATATTATTTTTTAAAATTATATTGATTACACGTAGTCAATAAACAATATAATAATAATAAAAATCAATAAGTCTTAGATTTTGTAAAAAAACTTACACTAAAAAATATATCAAGTATAATATGCAAATTACGTTAAATGTAATCTTTATCATTTACTTATGTTTCAATATATAAAATAAATATTTTCCTTTATATATACATTAAATGACGTTAAACATGCATAATCTTTGTTTAATGAATATGTGTATATATATCATACCGCTGGGACAGATAATTGAAAAATGATGTTTACAGTACGTATTTGAAATCGGAAACTGATGTTTATATAGTACGTATTTGAAAGCTGATATTTATAGTACGTATTTGCAGTCATAATAATGTAATATATAACCGATAATTCACCAGAATATAATGAACGTGTTCTATTATAAGGTAATATACTTGTGGATGTGATGTATATAGTACGCATTCATGAGTTCATATATATAGTGATCGATTGATGAACGATGTAGTCAAAACCTATTAGAATCTATCCAAACATATTGAATATCTTGATTTGAAACGACAGAAGTAATAATATATACTGTACGTTAAAGTTATATTAATGTAAGCTAATCAAATTAATCGATCACTTATCAGAGTATGTAGATGAAATACATCGCATTATATTATTGGATCATATACTCGTGTATGTATGTGATGTATATAGTACATATTTAAAACTTGATATAGTCGATGGTGTTTATATGCGTATGTATGTATAGGTATATATATAGTATATACATATTATATAGTGAAGGTATATTAATGACATAAGATAATCTAACGATAATTCATCTGATTATATTTGAAATATGTTGTATATTATTATGGGATCGTAAAATCGTGTATGCATGTGATGTTTATAGTACGTATTTGACATCCAATTTTGACCGTTAGATACTCCTTTTAGGTTGTTGTTTTGTAAAAATTATTAATTTCAAATATCATTTTCTTTACACATTATTCTTGTATCAAAAAGATATTGACGTGTCACATTCATGATTTAAAAAATATACAAAATATTTTTACGCATTATTCTTGTATCATATAAATAACGACGCGCCACATTCATGATTTAAAAAAAAATGTACAAATTATTTTATTTCCTTTTAGTATCATTTTCACAATTTACTAACTCAAATACAATATTTTACATAATTTTATTAACATTTATTAAATTATTGTTTTCGTAAATAGGCACACTTACAATTTACAAATAAATTATTATTATTGTTATTATTGTTGTTGTTATTGTTATTATTATTTTACGTAACATTAATTCTTACATCAATGTCTCATTATTTTTTTCTTTCGTCATTGTTACAATAGCAACCGATTCAATTTATTCTCTTATGTATTTAAATTATAGCCAATTTGTATTCAATTAATGTCAATTTCAGTCAATTTGACACTAATTTTAATTTTTAACCCATTTTAAAATTATTCTAATCTTAGTCGTTGATCAAAATCGATCCGACGACCAAGATCACAATTCTATTTTCTTTTTTTTTAAACCAAACCTAACCCTAATTTCCTACAACAACTGCATTTTCCATCTCCTTCCCCTTTCTCTTTCTTTCCTCCACTCTCTCTCCAACAAGAACCACCAGTTGCCCTGCATTTTCCATCTCCTTCCCCTTTCTCTTTCTTTCCTCCACTCTCTCTCCAACAAGAACCACTAGTTTCCCGTCCGCCACCGTCGTCCTTTCCTTCTCCGACGAACAACTAATAATATAGCCACCACGTCCCTTACTCTTCCCTCTTCGTCGCCTCTTCTCCATCGACACTGGCGAGAACAGCCACCAAATGACGCTCACCGGTGAGATCCCTCAAGCCGCCACTGCCAGCTCCCTCTATTCATGCTGGTAATTACAGCCACCGGCGAGACAGGTTGTTAGACATCATATTTTTTTATTGCTTGTTAGACATCATATTTTTATTGGATTTCAAAACTTGCTTGATTAATTAAAGGCTCTGTGTTAGCCTAGATAATCTTTACTGTTGTTATATGGGTGTTATGTATAGTTGGGTTATGTGTGTTGACACCCAATTTTGACCTCTCAGTACCACTTTTTAGGCTGATATTTTATCAAAATCATTTAATTTCAATTATTAATATTTTTACACGTTATTCTTATATTAAATATATGTTGACGTGTCACATTTTTAATTTAGAAAATTGCACAAGTTATTTTATTATCTTTTAGTATCATTTTTTTAATTTTTAAACTCAAATACGATATTTTATGTAATTTTATTAATATTTAATAGATTATTTTTTCACGTAATTGTGCACACTCACATTTTTTTGCAAATACATTAGTGTTGCATTATTATTATTATTTATTATTATTATCTATTATTATTATTATTGTCATTGTTATTGATATTTTACGTAACATTAATTTTTACATCAATGTCTCATTATTTTTCTCGTCATTATTACAATAGCAGCCTAAGTCAATTCAATTACCTCCAATTTATTTAAATTCTAGTCATCCTTATACTCAATTGATTTCAATTCTAGCCTTATTTCAATTTTAAAATAATTTTCTATCCCCTTCTCAATTTTAATCACAACCATTGATCTCATCTGATTAATGGCTGAGATCGAATCCACCATTTATCACCCTTTTAAACAAAACCAACTCTAGACCCTAATTGAAAAAGGCAGCAACTCCCCCCTCTCTCTACCTCTCTCTACATTCCTCTCATCATCACCAGCATCCATGGTTGCCGCCGGCCATCCCAGTGCCGGCGAAACCCCTCCTCTCTCTACAAACCTCTCTCTCATATCTCTTTCTCCAAAAATCAGCCACCGTCGCCATGCAAACAGTGCTTCCACGAAGCAGCAACAACAACCACCACGAGTCCCTCCATCGCTCTTCTATGCCGGTAAAACAACTACTTCAGCCACACCGCCATCCGATCTGGCCCCGCTGGCGAACAACTATCGACTACCCACGCCACCATGTGACCATTTACCTCCGGAACCCGTCTCCATCAGCCGCGATTCAGCCTCTTCTCTCCTCACCGATCACGTTCTCGTTGAAATTGAGGACCGGTTAGGACCCTTTTGGTGAACCCGACTATTTTACTGTTTGATTCCTTAATACTTTGATTGCATGTTTGTTTTCTTCGTAATTTGCATGTTCTCTCTTCTGTGGGTGCAAATTGCCTAAGTCAATCTCTTAAATCTAGTGTGTGTGATATCTGACTTTGAATATTGATTCAATTCATTAATTATGTGTCTATCTTTAGACTGTTACGACAACACTTTAGACTGTTATGTGCGAAAATTTCCAATCCTTTTGACACTCAATATGATTACTGACTTTTGCTTATTCTTGAAAGATGTTTTACTTGGATTATGTATGGTCCAATTGATGTTGACAGAATTTGAATCGGTGTTTATGGTAAAATACTGACTACGCTGATTCAATGTATTGGTGGAATTGATTAATTTGATTATTGTTTCTAAATTACCTTATGATTTGTCAATTAACTTGAACATATATGGTAAATTCAGATATCCTCTTCTTGATTTCCTTTAATAGGTAGGGAGAATCTCTTTTTTTTTTACTTGGATCTATTTATGAAAATTTCAAATGTTATAATTTAACAAACCCTTGTTTATTTATGACAACTATTGCATGATTGGCGGAACAGACTGATTTCCCCTCATTTAATTGATTCTGAATATTTTTTCTTCTCCCCTTTTATTTCCTGGACTTGTGTTTTGAATTTAGTTAAGTGTGGTCACTTGAGAAGTGAGTTAGTGACTTGAAAATGCATAAGTGTAGGTACTTAAAATGTGGACATGTGTTTTGAATTTAGTTAAGTTTGGTCACTTGTGAAGTGAATTAGTGACATGAAATGTTTAGGTGTAGTTACTTGAATTATGAACTTGTGTTTTGAATTTAGTTAAGTGTGGTCACTTGAGAAGTGCATTAGTGAGTCGAAAATGTTTTAGTGTAGTTACTTGAAATGTGGACTTGTGTTTTGAATATAGTTAAGTGTGGTCACTTGAGAAGTGAGTTAGAGACTTGAAAATGTTTAATTGTAGGTACTTGAAATGCGGACTTGTGTTTTGAATTTAGTTAAGTTTGGTCACTTGTGAAGTGAATTAATGACTTGAAATGTTTAGGTGTAGTTACTTGAATTATGAACTTGTGTTTTGAATTTAGTTAAGTATGATCACTTGAGAAGTGAGTTAGTGACTTGAAAATGCATAAGTGTAGGTACTTGAAATGTGGACTTGTGTTTTGAATTTAGTTAAGTGTGGTCACTTGAGAAGTGAATAAGTACTTGAAAATGTTTAAGTGTAGGTACTTGAAATGTGGACTTTGGTTTTGAATTTAGTTAAGTGTGGTCACTTGAGAAGTGAGTTAGTTACTTGAAAATGTATAATTGTAGGTACTTGAAATGCGGACATGTGTTTTGAATTTAGTTAAGTGTGGTCACTTGAGAAGTGCATTAGTGAGTCGAAAATATTTAAGTGTAGTTATTCAAAAGGTGGATTTGGGTTTTGAATATAGTTAAGTGTGGTCACTTGAGAAGTGAGTTAGTGACTTGAAAATGCATAAGTGTAGGTACTTGAAATGTGGACTTATGTTTTGAATTTAGTTAAGTGTGGTCACTTGAGAAGTGAATAAGTACTTAAAATATTTAACTGTAAGTACTTGAAATGTGGAATTGTGTTTCGAATTTAGTTAAGTATGGTCACTTGAGAAGTGCATTAGTGAGTCGAAAATGTTTAAGTGCAGTTACTTGAAAGATGGACTTGTGTTTTGAATATAGTTAAGTGTGGTCACTTGAGAAGTGAGTCAGTGACTTGACAATGTTTAATTGTAGGTGATGTTGGGTGTATTTACACACCTAAACACCATAATTTACCCATATTATAGCTAAGTTTTGAGGATAAAATATATAATTCCTGCACTTTTAGTCCATTTTCCTGTAAGTGAGCTAACCTACGTGATTAGCATGTTTTCAGGTATTAATGATGAAGATTTCAGCACTTTGTGGATCTTTGGGCAGCAAAGGAAAACTTCACAGAAGAGGGAAGGCAACTTTTGGAAGCTTATGGACTGAATGTGACGCATGGAGAAATTGTCCCAGGCAAAAGAAGTATTTTTAAATACTTAGGGGTGCAGCAGTAACTTAATAGGACTAGGACAAGGATGTTATAAAAACCCTATTTGCTGAATTTTTCAGCATGCATTCATTCACGATTGCTTTTTGGAGAATTCAGTCGACATTTTTTATTTATTCAGTTTACAGATTCTGTAAGTTTAGATAGAGAAAAAACGCTACAAGAACGGCTAGAGAGGAAATCATGTCATTCTCATAGTGACGCCAATACATACACATCGTGAGATTGTTATCGTTTTGGTATGATGATGATGATGTCTTCGTTGTTTTCCTTTACAATCATGAGTAGCTAAACTTCTCTGTTAGGGTTATGGAAGGCTTTTGATATACTATCTATCACTATGAGTTTGTGAATTCTTGATGCGTATGCTACTTATATCATTACTCTCTTCGTTTTAATTAAATTCTTGTGGTTGCAAACATATAGAATACGCCATTATAGCATTAACTTGTTCGAGAGAAAAGTTACATGTTTGGAAAAGAGAGTGTGACAAGGAAATAGGGCTACCAACCCTTATTTACACGTTAGTGCCGTAACTGGGTTAACCTTTTGGAGAGTTCGTACCGTTAGTTATACGCTTTAAGATCGAGAGAGTTAAAGTGAAATAATCCTTGATGGTTGAGAAACACTAGGATTTACCATTAGAATGTGAATCTCTATAAGTGCATGCATGTCTGAATTCTGCATTACTCATAGTTAATAGATACGTAGAACTCATAAGGTGGACATAACCCTAACTTATTATTCTCTGTGATTAAATCTTACTAAATCAAGCATTCCATTTTTACTTCCATAGTAGTAATTCACGCCAAACTCAAATTTCCCCCTTTCCGTAGAATTTTTGACCAACAGTCTACTAATAGTTACAACACTTAGTGACCAAGTATTCCCTGTGGGATTCGACACCCAGCCCAGTTGGGTTCTATATTTGACAGCGACCGCTTACACTCTTACAAGAGCTGTAGTTTGGGCGTTATCAAATTTTGGCGCCGTTGCCGGGGAATACGGTTGTCAACTAAGTTTGTGATAGTTACTAGACCCTTTGGTCAAAGATTCTCGAATTTTACTTTCAGTTGTTGTTTTTGTTTTATTCAGGTTCTTATGAGTGCATGCCAAATACTCGTAGTTCTGGTCAGCCATTATTACCCATAAATCCTGAACCTCAACTTATTGGCAGAATGGATGCACAGCGTGACATTGACAGAAGGGCGGCTCAACAGGAGCAGGTAGATTAGCTGCACTGGAAGCTGCTCAAGTACATCAACAGAACATTGATAACCCAGGGCGAGCAACAAATCCTGATGATGAGGACCTGGGTGATGATGAGTTACTGAATCCCAGGCGTACTGATGAAGTGGCAGCACCTATGCACAGGAGAGATTGTCAAGCTAGAATGAGACCTGAACGCCGAGCTGTGCAGGGCCCTTTTGATGATGATGATGACGATCTGGATGGAGCTGGTGCCACAGGGGCTATTATTCCTCCACCCTTGGCACCCGGAGCTAAGTTCAATATCACTAGCACCATGATTTAGTTATTGCAGATCAAGGGGTTATTTGGTGGAATCGCAGGCGATGATCCGAATATGCATCTGATCAACTTTATTTCAACATGCAAGTCGTTTTACAATCCAGGAGTTGGGCAGAATGCAATTCAGTTGCACTTATTTCCATTGTCTCTGTCTGGGGAGGAAACTCTATGGTTGAACGGGCTAACTCCTGATTCTATTACTAATTGGAGGCAACTGAAAAATGCTTTCCTCGAAAGATTCTTTCCGCCATCCAAGAGAGCCCAATTACGGGATGAGATCAACAATTTTCGACAGCTTCCAACTGAAGCTCTCCACGAAACATGGGAGAGGTTTAAGAAGAAGCTTATGCGGTGCCCAAACCATCAGATGACAAATATCCACTTGATGGAAATATTATATAGGGCTTTGAACTCGGTGACAAAGCCAGTGGTTGATAATGCTGCAGGAGGGTCATTCATGGACCTTACTTTTATTGAGGCGAGTGATATGCTGGATCGTATGAAAAAGTAGAGTAGAGCTTGGCATACCAGGGATTCTGAGGTAGCGAGCTCTACTGTATCTATTGGCATGACTGCAGAGCAGAGACGAAGACAAAAGGAACGTGACCAGTATATGGCTCACATGAAAAAGCAGATGGATCTTCTTACCAAACATTTATTATCAGGGAAGACCGAAAAAGTCAAGGCTGTGGTGTCACAGGGAAGAGATGAATCAGATTCTTAGGAGGAAGCAAATTATTTGAATAATCAGAGGGGTTTCCGAGGCAATGCCCAAGGAAACCAAGGTCGGAACTATTATGATAAATCTGGATACAAGGACCGCGATCAAGGTGGTTGGAAGAATAAGACTGGCAGGAGTGGTTTGTATGTTCCTCCTGGAAACCGTGAGGCTGTGGCGTCTGGCTCTGGGAAGATGTTCATGGAAGATATGATGGCTAAGCTATTGAAAGGAGTGGAGGCGACCAACATGGGCGTAACGGAGGTAAAGCATTCAATCAAAGAAAGGCTGGCACCTTACCTAGCGACACTGTGCAAAACCCAAGGAATGATAGATCATGTATGGCTATTACTACCAGGAGTGGTAAAGCGTTGGAAAATCCATCCAAAGGCAAGTAGGTGGTTGATGATATAGCAGATAATGTTATTGATGCAGAATGTGAAGATGCCGTAGAAGCTGAAGATAGTGTTCCTGACGTTACCCCTAGACGCCTGCAGCCTGAAAAGATCGACAATCAGAAGCAAGATAAAAAAGAAGTGGCGGAGAAAACTATTCCCCTTCCACCACCACCTTTTCCTCAGAGACTGAAGAAGAAAGCCGATGACACCAGGTTCAGTAAATTCATGACTATGTTGAAGCAGCTGACTATTAATGTTCCTTTGGTGGAGGCGCTAGAGCAGATGCCCGGATATGCTAAATTCATGAAGGACATTTTGACAAAGAAGCGGGGAGCAAGCTATGAGCTGGAAGATAATGTTCATCATTGCAGTGCAATCGCTACAAGATCGCTAGTTCAGAAGAAGGCAGATCCTGGTGCTTTCACTATTCCTTGCACAGTTGGATCTTTGGATTTTGCTAAGGCATTATGAGATTTGGGAGCTAGCATTAATTTGATGCCACTATCTATTTACAGAAAGTTAGGGTTGGGTGATCCTACACCAACCAATATGCGGCTCGTGATGGCAGATAGGTCGGTAAAATGACCTGTTGGTATCTTATATGATGTATTGGTGAAGGTTTCCACCTTCATCTTTCCTGTAGACTTTATTATTTTGGATTGCGAGGTGGATTCTGAAGTTCCCATAATCTTGGGGCGTCCTTTCCTTGCAACAGGAAGTGTGCTTATTGATCTAAGAGCTAATGAGCTTTTATTTCGGATGAATGATGAAGTGGTTCGTTTTGATGTATGCAAATCAATGAAGCAGCCCAAAGATATGAATGTGTTCTCTGTAGATGATGTTTATTATGATGATGAGAAAGAATTATCTGTAGAGAAGCAGTTTATTGTTGATCTATTGGCTGCTGTGCTTATGAATTTTGAGCGTGAGGATGTTGAAGAGTATGAAAAAACTATTTGTGCTCTAACAGGAATTGGCTCCTATTCTCATGCTCCTAAGAAGCTGGATCTGGATCTTAAAAATTTCCCTTCACCACCAGCAAAGCCATCCATTGAAGAACCACCAGTGCTAGAATTAAAGGAACTGCCCAGTCACCTGAAATATACGTTTTTGGGAAGTGGTGATACACTTTCGGTTATTGTTGCGGCTGATTTGGGTGAGCAGAAGGTTGCAGCTCTTATTTCTGTTCTGAGGAGATACAAGAGAGCCATCGATTGGACTATTGCTGATATTATTGGTATCCCTCCTGGGATATGTATGCACAAGATTCAGCTCGAGGAAAATTGTGTGCCTACCATTGAGCATCAACAACGTTTGAATCCACCCATGCAGGAGGTGGTGAAGAAAAAAATTATTAAGTGGTTAGATGCTGGGGTAGTATATCCAATCTCCGACAGTAAGTGGGTAAGTCCGGTACAGTGTGTGCCCAAGAAAGGGGGCATGACGGCAGTTGCGAATGAAAAGAATGAGTTGATTCCACTCAGACCTGTCACAGGGTGGAGAGTGTGTATGGACTACCGGAAGCTGAATTCATGGACGCTTAAGGATTACTTCCCAATGCCATTCATGGACCAAATACTTGATCGATTGGCAGGGAAGGGATGGTTTTGTTTCTTAGATGGTTATTCTGGCTATAATCAGATTTGTATTGCTCCTGAGGATCAAGAGAAGACCACTTTTACATGCCCATATGGTACGTTTGCCTTCAAACGTATGCCATTTGGGTTATGTAACACACCTACCACTTTTTAGCGTTGTATGATGTCCATTTTTTCTGATATGGTTGAAGACACCTTG
Source organism: Capsicum pubescens (assembly GCA_030864215.1). NCBI lineage: Eukaryota > Viridiplantae > Streptophyta > Magnoliopsida > Solanales > Solanaceae > Capsicum > Capsicum pubescens. The sequence goes on along the minus strand of CM061548.1, from coordinate 296,470,986 downwards.
GAGGTGTTCATGGACGATTTTACAGTTGTGGGTGAATCGTTTGAATCGTGCTTGGCGAATCTGAGTATGGCGTTACAGAGATGTGTTGAGTTCAACTTGGTGCTAAACTGGGAGAAGTGCCATTTTATGGTTAAGGAACGTATTGTTCTTGGGCACAAAGTCTCCAAAAGAGGAATTGAGGTTGATCGAGCCAAAATTGAAGTTATCGAGAAACTACCACCTCCAATTTTTGTAAAGGGAGTGCGTAGTTTCATCGGTCATGCAGGTTTTTATCGAAGGTTTATCAAAGACTTCTCCAAGATTTCTAGTCCATTATGTAAACTCTTGGAGAAGGATGCAAAGTTCGACTTCGGTGAAGATTGCTTGAAGGCATTTGAATGCCTCAAGGGGAAGCTAGTTGAAGCTCCTATTATCGTAGCACCCGATTGGTCTCTACCGTTTGAAGTGATGTGTGATGCAAGTGGAGTAGCTTTGGGTGCTGTACTTGGTCAGAAAAGAGAAAGGTTATTTCATCCAATATACTATGTGAGCAATGCCTTGAATGGAGCCCAGAAGAACTATACCGTCACGAAACAAGAGCTTCTCGCAGTTTTTTATGCTTTTGAAAAGTTCTGTGCTTACTTGTTGGGAACCAAAGTGGTGGTTCATACAGATCATGTGGCTCTGAGATATTTAATGGCAAAGAAAGATGCTAAGCCAAGGCTAATTCGATGGGTGTTATTGCTTCAAGAATTTGATTTCGAGGTAAAGGATAGAAAAGGTTGCGAAAAGCAAGTAGCTGATCATCTATCTAGACTTGACAGTGCGCACATAGCGCAACACGACCTTGAGATTGATGATGTATTTCCCGATGAAGAGATCCTAGCCGCTATGGTGGAAGACTTACCATGGTATGCAGACTTTGCGAACTACGTGGTAAGTGAAGTGATGCCTGAGAATCTCTCCTTTCATCAAAAGAGAAAGTTCATGCATGATGTGAAACACTACTTCTGGGATGAACCGTATCTTTTTTGACGATGTGCTGATGGTGTTATTAGGCGATGCATCTCTGATGTGGAGGTGCCTAGCATCTTGGAAGCAAGTCATGCTTCCCAAGTTGGGGGTCACCATGCAGGTGATCGAACAGCCAGGAAGGTATTGCAAAGCGGCTATTATTGGCCTTCATTATTCAAGGATGCTTACGATTTTGTAAGAAGATGTGATCAGTGTCAGAGGCAAGGCTCTATCTCGAAGCACCATGAGATGCCCATGTCTAAAATTCTTGAAGTGGAGCTATTTGATGTATGAGGTATTGATTTCATGGGCCCATTTGTGAGTTCGTTTGGGATGAAATATATCCTAGTTGCTGTGGATTATGTATCCAAATGGGTCGAAGCAGTAGCGCTGGCTGATAATGAAGGTAAGCGTGTTGTAGCATTCTTAAAGAGAAATATCTTCTCTCGTTTTGGGGTACCACGTACCATCATAAGCGATGGAGGATCACACTTTTGTAACAAGATGTTCAGAGCCTTATTGGTGAAATATGGGGTCAAGCAACATAAGGTAGCTACACCTTACCACCCACAAACTAGTGGGCAGGTAGAGGTTTCTAATCGGGAGATCAAGCTGATCCTTGCTAAGACTGTAAATGCTAGTAGGAAGGATTGGTCCCGAAAGCTGGATGATGCCTTATGGGCTTATAGGACTGCATTCAAAACACCGGTTGGCATATCCCCGTACCAACTAGTTTATGGGAAGGCTTGTCACTTGCCGATTGAGCTCGAACATAAAGCATTGTGGGCGTTGAAGAGGCTTAACCTGAATTGGGATGATGCTATTAATCTGAGATTGGAACAGCTGAATGAGATGGATAAATTCCGTCTACATGCGTATGAAAGGGCAGACCTCTACAAGGAACGGATGAAAAAGTACCATGATCGGCGAATTATCCAAAGAAACTTACAAAAGGGTGATATGGTACTTCTTTTCAACTCCAGACTGAAGCTATTTCCAGGTAAGTTGTGGTCTAAATGGTCTGGTCCATTCAGAATTAGCCAAGTCTACTCGTCTGGAGTAGTAGAGTTAGAAGACAAAAATGGTGGTGTTTTCAAGGTGAATGGCCAATGTGTGAAGCCATATATCGGTCCTCTTGACTCGATAAAATTCATGGCCACCATTTATCTCGATGAAGTCTAAGTAATCGAGGTAACTATGTCGTGCCGCGATAATAAATCAAGCACTACATGGGAGGCAACCCATCGTTTTTATTCATTTTGTTTTCCTAGGAGTTTGTTTTGTTAAATAAAAATCCAAAAAGAAGAGTCGAGCCACGACCAAAACTAAGGCGCTTGGTGGGAGGTAACCCATCTTTCTAATCGTTTTTGTTGTTTTTGATTAAGTGTAGGGGAAGACGTATAAAGCAGGAGCTTGGTCTCAAATTTTGATTTGAAAGTGAGAAATATTAAAGGTGGTAAGTAAGTAATGAAGGAGCAAAAGGCTTTTGGTTAGGCATTGCCTATACAAATCTAGGCAATGGACAAGGCAAGGCCTATGCTATTGCCTTTGCTCTCTGAATCGACAATGCTATAGCATAGGCGCCGCCTATGCTCAACTAGGCCATAGCATAGGCGCCGCCTATGTTCAACTAGGCAAAGCTAAAGGCGCCTCCTATGCCATTGCCTATGCTCACTATTTCAACTAGGCCATAGCATAGGTGCCACCTATGCCCAACTAGTAAATACCATAGGCGCCGCCTATGCTAAGCATAGGCAAAGCATTAGGCGTTGCCTACTTATGCTTTTTGGTCTCCTAACCTGATTTTTCATGGGTCAAACCCGACCCAAGCCTTGGTCTATAAATAGAACTTCAACCTTGAGACAAAATCACATTGTTTACTCAACCTAGGAGCCGCCTAACCTTCCCAAATCTCTCAAAACTTTTCTTTTTGCTCATCTAACCTTGCAAGATCATCTTCCAAGTTCATCACCAAGTAAGTTCTTCTTTTATATTCCGTAGTTATTACAATACTACGCTTATAATGAGTTGTTAAATCTTGAAGTGGTGTTGGTGATTTGAATGTGGATGGTTTGTTATGATACATCTAGTTAAGTGAAAGAATACGTATGGGTGTTCTTGACTTTGTTCCAATTTGTATTTGATTGTTATACACTGTCATCTTTTTACGGAATCGAAATGGTAAAGTTAATTACATAATCTTGTAAGTTGAAAGTTGGAATGTTTGAATGACTCGTTCATCGAGATAAAGATCATGACTGAATACAAGCATGAGATGTTGTGATTATTTCTATGCCATAACTTGATTCGATCTCTACGTAGTAGTCTTGTTCAAAAAGTGCATTAATCCAAACCATAAACTATGGTCAAGATTACATGACATAGAGCTGAAAAGGATAGTTAAGGTTCCATGAAAGTATGACTGTGCTGTACATATTGTTGGAACATATCGCCTACATGTATGTCAATGAAGTCTGAGTAATCGATATCATCCACTTAATTAGTTGGTGCCAACAAATTAAGTGTGGGGTGGTGTCATTATTGTTTGTTTGTCGATCAAATCTTTCGAGATAAGCTAACATGACTTTATTTTAATCTCAGGTAAAATGGCACCAAAAGGTCGACCAGGAAAAGAAAAAGCGTCCACCTCACAAAAAGGTCAGAAAAGAGGAAGAAAAGATCAAGCTGAATCCTCCTCGATGCAAATACCTCACCGCATGTTTGGGATAAAATGGGTCCTAGAGGAGGAAGGAAAGGAGTGGTACAAGAACAACAAGGTAAAAAAATATGTTCACATGGAGTTGATACAAAAGAAGAGTCTAGCGAAGAGAGAACCTCGCATTTTGGCTAAAATCATGGCCCTACATCTTGATTTCATCTTCCAATATATGGGAGAATGCAATCTTGATCTAACGCGAGAATTCTATGCCAATTGGTCCCCAAAGACTACCGGAAGTGAAGTGAAGATTTGGGGCCAAGTCTTGCAACTGAATGCGGAGTTCTTCAACTCTTTTCTGGGTCTTTCATCTATGGATCCATCACCGCTCAAGGAGCTTTATCACAGACCTCCATACCGGGCAATCAGACACACACTGTGCGGAACAAGATCAATGGCACGTTGGAGTTGTCACAAGGATACTGGTCGGCACAATATCTTCCCGTATGCTTCCTTGAATAGAGAAGCTCGGATATGGTTACAGATAGTCAACTCTTGCCTGATTCCAGGGTCACAGTACAAAAAGATCACACGTGATAGAGTATGCTTGGTGTACGCTCTGATGACTAATATTCCCATCCACGTTGGTGCGGTTATACGGTTGTCAATGCATAAGGCTAGGCTGCACAAGAGGTCCCACTTCAGCTTTGGCAATTTGTTGACCGCAATATTGAGGAAGGAGGACATTGAAGAGGAACCTGCAGATCATAAGCTTCCACACAACCCGAAGAAGGTTGATCTTACGAAGGTTAAAGATCCTGAAACTATGCATGGCGTCAACCTGACCACTGCAGAAAGACATGCTCGCGACGAAAGCTTCTTACGCCATTTATATGGCATGACGAGGTTTACCATGATGAGTGGGGGACGTGTTCCAACTTATGCAGAGCTCCAGCAGTTGGATTATGACTACCCGATGAATGAGCATGCGCGGGCTATGTGTGGAGTAGGTGTAAATTTTAAGGAACCCCTCGATGATGACGTACCGACTGACGATGATCACTGATAGCCAGACTCAGACGTGGAGGATAACTCTGATGACGATGACTCTGATGATGATTCCGATGTAGGGGGCCTGACCCCAGACATAGAGGAAGAGTCCGACTAATCAGGTTTTCCTTATTTATTTTCCACTGAGGACAGTGTGTCCCATCTAAGTGTGGGGTGCTGGTATTTGTATGCTTCTTGTACTTCTTTACCTACATTTATTCTAGTTCTTGTTTGTTTTAATTATTCGTAACTAGTTAGTTTAATTTTAGAGTTGTTTTTTAGATTTTGCATGAAATTGTTCTGATAGGCGGCATGGTATTATGACAAGAGTTTGTGCCAAAATCATTACTATTGAGACATGTAGGCTCTAAGTGTGACTCACTGTGTGATAATTGTGTGGTTTAATTCATTCACCTGTTGGGTCAAGAGTCTATACTGCTCCCAATAAAGTTGACCATGTGCCTTGTGTGTGTGAGGTTATAGTATATTCTGTGTTGTGACTGATGCTAGAACTTGTCTGGTGTGTGTGTAAAGCGAAATAAAGAGTGTGAGTTTAGGATATGATTTAGGCATTTCTTTGGCAGCCTGTGATTGTTTACCTTCTTTTTACCTACCCGTGGACATTATCCTAGTTAACCCCCTTTGAGCCTTTAGCTATTTTCTTTGACAGCCTCATATGTAGCCTAATCCATTTTTTTCCAAGACCATAATTTGATCCAAATTCCTAAGCGCTTTAAATTGTAGAGTCATGTGACAAAATAAGAGGAAATTGGGTGAGCGTGATGCCTCAGAGTGTATGGGTACTTGAAATTATTGTGAAAAAGAGTGGCTATCATAGAGGTGTTTTATATAAAAAAAACAGAAATAGAAAAATAAAAAAAAATAAGTTGTATAGTCTCATCTTTGTGTTTATAATTGAATAACAAAATAGGTGAAAAGGGGTGTTAGATGAAAAGAAAGGTAGAAGGGTTGTTTAAAAGAGAGTGTTAATGACATAACGTAGTGTATTAAAGCGCTTAGGGAACATAGTCACTATTTCTGGCCAAAATAGTCCTACCTGTCCCTTAGCCTACATTACAACCTATAAAGACCTACTTGATCCTAAGCTTAGCATTCTGATATTAGTGGAGCATTACACTAAGGGCAAGCCTATGGTCATCAGTTGCAACATATGAATTCTTTGTGAGAGTGAGAGCAAGGAGAATCTAATACCCATGTTCCGAAAAATGCAAAACTTGTGAGTGATTATGGGTGATATCTTGTGTGAGACACACATGGTTGAGGAGTTTTGGGTAGTTGTGTGTGATTCTTGGTGCCTTAACTTGTGGATACGAATTATCCATCATCACGAGTCTATGTTGGAGGTTGAATGGTTTCTAGTAGTGATCCAGAAAACTACTCTTTGTTAACAATTGTCGTGTATGTCTTGATGAATATTTTGTGTTACTGCTGTGAAATCCTAGTTAGATGTTTGCATGGACGTAATATTTTGTTCGAGGACGAACAAAGCTTTAAGTGTGGGGTGTTGATGTTGGGTGTATTTACACGCCTAAACACCATAATTTACCCATGTTATAGCTAAGTTTTGAGGATAAAATATATAATTCCTGCACTTTTAGTCCATTTTCCTGTAAGTGAGCTAACCTACGTAATTAGCATGTTTTCAGGTATTAATGATGGAGATTTCAGCACTTTGTGGATCTTTGGGCAGCAAAGGAAAACTTCACAGAAGAGGGAAGGCAGCTTTTGGAAGCTTATGGACTGAATGTGACGCATGGAGAAATTGTCTCGGGCAAAAGCAGTATTTTTAAATACTTAGGGGTGCAGCAGTAACTTAATAGGACTAGGACAAGGATGTTATAAAAATCCTATTTGCTGAATTTTTCAGCATGCATTCATTCACGATTGCTTTTTGGAGAATTCAGTCGACACTTTTTATTTATTCAGTTTACAGATTCTGTAAGTTTAGATAGAGAAAAAACGCTACAAGAACGGCTAGAGAGGAAATCACGTCATTCTCATAGTGACGCCAATACATACCCATCGTGAGATTGTTATCGTTTTGGTATGATGATGATTATGTCTTCGTTGTTTTCCTTTACAATCATGAGTAGCTAAACTTCTCTGTTAGGGTTATGGAAGGCTTTTGATATACTATCTATCACTATGAGTTTGTGAATTCTTGATGCGTATGCTACTTATATCATTACTCTCTTCGTTTTAATTAAATTCTTGTGGTTGCAAACATATAGAATACGCCATTATAGCATTAACTTGTTCGAGAGAAAAGTTACATGTTTGGAAAAAAGAGTGTGACAAGGAAATAGGGCTACCAACCCCTATTTACACGTTAGTGCCGTAACTGGGTTAACCTCTTGGAGAGTTCGTACCGTTAGTTATACGCTTTAAGCTCGAGAGAGTTAAAGTGAAATAATCCTTGATGGTTGAGAAACACTAGGATTTACCATTAGAATACGAATCTCTATAAGTGCATGCATGTCTGAATTCCGCATTACTCATAGTTAATAGATACGTAGAACTCATAAGGTGGACATAACCCTAACTTATTATTCTCTGTGATTAAATCTTACTAAATCAAGCATTCCGTTTTTACTTCCATAGTAGTAATTCACGCCAAACTCAAATTTCCCCCTTTCCGTAGAATTTTCGACCAACAGTCTACTAATAGTTACAACACTTAGTGACCAAGTATTTCCTGTGGGATTCGACACCCAACCCAGTTGGGTTCTATATTTGATAACGACCGCTTACACTCTTACGAGAGCTGTAGTTTGGGTGTTATCAGTAGGTACTTGAAATGCGGACTTGTGCTTTGAATTTAGTTAAGTGTGGTCACTTGAGAAGTGCATTAGTGAGTCGAAAATGTTTAAGTGTAGTTATTTGAAAGGTGGATTTGTGTTTTGAATATAGTTAAGTGTGGACACTAGATAAGTGAGTTAGTGAGTCGAAAATGTTTAAGTGTAGTTACTTGAAAGGTGGACTTGTGTTTTGAATATAGTTAAGTGTGATCACTTGAGAAGTGAGTTAGTGACTTGAAAATGTTTTAGTGTCGGTACTTGAAATGTGAACTTTTCATTTTGAATTTAGTTTAGTTTGGTAACTTGTGAAGTGACTTAGTGACTTGAAAATGTTTAGGTGTAGGTACTTGAAATGTGAACTTTTCATTTTAAATTTAGTTTAATTTGGTAACTTTTGAAGTGTATTGGTGACTTGAAATGTGAACTTTTCATTTTGAATTTAGTTTAGTTTGGTAACTTGTGAAGTGACTTAGTGACTTGAAAATATTTAGGTGTAGGTACTTGAAATGTGAACTTTTCATTTTGAATTTAGTTTAATTTGATATCTTGTGAAGTGAATTAGTGACTTGAAATGTTTAGGTGTAGGTACTTGAAATGTGAACTTTTTCATTTTGAATTTAGTTTAGTTTGTTAACTTGTGAAGTGACTTAATTAGTGACTTTTGTTTTGAATTTAGGTACTTGAAATGTGAACTTGTGTTTTGATTTTAGTAAAGGGTGGTCACTTGAGAAGTGAATTAGTGACTTGAAAATGTTTAAGTGTAGGTACTTGAAATGTGAACTTTTCATTTTGAATTAAGTTTAGTTTGGTAACTTGTGAAGTGAATTAGTGACTTGAAAATGTTTAGGTGTAGGTACTTGAAATGTGAACTTTTCATTTTGAATTTAGTTTAGTTTGGTAACTTGTGAAGTGAATTGGTGACTTAAAATGTGAACTTTTCATTTTGAATTTAGTTTAGTTTGGTAACCTGTGAAGTGACTTAGTGACTTGAAAATGTTTAGGTGTAGGTACTTGAAATGTGAACTTTTCATTTTGAATTTAGTTTAATTTGGTAACTTGTGAAGTGAATTAGTGACTTGAAATGTTTAGGTGTAGGTACTTGAAATGTGAACTTTTTCATTTTGAGTTTAGTTTAGTTTGTTAACTTGTGAAGTGACTTAATTAGTGACTTTTGTTTTGGATTTAGGTACTTGAAATGTGTACTTGTGTTTTGATTTTAGTAAAGTGTGGTCACTTGAGAAGTGAATTATTGACTTGAATGTTTAAGTGTAGGTACTTGAAATGTGAAATTTTCATTTTGAATTAAGTTTAGTTTGGTAACTTGTGAAGTCAATTTGTGACTTAAAAATGTTTAGGTGTAGGTACTTGAAATGTGAACTTTTCATTTTGAATTTTGTTTAGTTACGTAACTTGCGAAGTGACTTAGTGACTTAAAATGTTTAAGTGTAGTTACTTGAATTATGAATTAGTGACTTTTGTTTTGAATTTAGGTACTTGAAATGTGAACTTGCGTTTTGATTTTAGTAAAGTGTGATCACTTGAGAAGTGAATTAGTGACTTCAAAATGTTTAAGTGTAGGTACTTGAAACGTGAACTTTTTATTTTGAATTTAGTTTAGTTTGGTAACTTGTGAAGTGAATTAATGACTTGAAAATATTTCGGTATAGGTATTTGAAATGTGAACTTTTTGTGACTTGAACTAATTACTTGAATGTGATTGATTGTATAGATGGAACCTGATCATAGTTGGATATATCAACAAAATATTGATAATAGAATGGGTGAGGCTGGGAATGAAGATGTGGATGATGAGTTGTAGTTTTTAGTCTTTTGTATGTTTTATAGTTTGGATTTGGAACCTCGATAAATTTTGTAAATAATCTGATTTTTAATGTTTGTATTCTTGTGGTGGTTGATTGTATATTAAATGATTGGTGGGTTGTATTGTAATTAATTATATTTGATTTTTAATGTTTGTAAATGATTGGTGGGTTGTATTATAAATAATTTAATTTTTTATTTTGTAAATAATTTAATTTTTAATGTTTGTATTTTGGAAATTTTCAATATTTTTTTTACAAAATTATCTGAAAAACAGACCACGTGTGGTAGGTTTTTCTGAAAATTTTTACAAAAAACTGACAAAATGTGGTCGGTTTTTAAAAATATTTTCTAAAAGGTAACATGCCTGATGTAATAGACCAGTCATCTGTTTCAACAGATGAGTGATCTATTTTTATTGTTGCAATAAATTACTCATCCATTGCAACAGGTTAGTTATATGTTGCAACAGATAACCTACCTAGTGCAACAAATATGTGATCTGTTGGGACTGTTATTATTTTGTTGTGCATGTTAGATATACTGTTATTCTTTTTTAATGATGCATTAATCAATTATAATCTATTTTATGTTCCTGTTATTTTTAGATTATATGTCTCCCAAAAGAAAAGAAATTGAATCAAGTCCAAGTAAAAGAACAAGTGCAGCAGCTAGGCTACATCCACCACGCTATGAGCTTGCTTTACAAGTTATCTCAATTAGAAGCAGAACATAAAGAACATAGGGAGGAGGAATATTTCAAAAGAGATGATCCAAATACTAATAGCCCTTCCACCGAAGAGTTGGTCAAAACCTTCAGCATTGGTAGTTATCTTGTGAGAATGCAGTGCGATGGTGCCACATATTTAACGGGTAATTTCGTGGTTAAGTCAACCATGGGAAAATCTTTTGACGCCTTCAGAAAAATACTCTGAGAATAAAATTTGGAAGATTATTTTAGGGACAACTGCTTTGGGCAATATCTTGATTTTTCTGAGGATAACAATGCTCGTTTCCAAATGAAAATGGTATATGATCTTCTTAAGTGTAGGTTTATGTATGAAAAAAAAGATAAAATGGATGAGGGGTGGATAAATTACTGTGGCATGCCTCTTTGTTTTGGTTGGAGGGAGTTTGCTATAGTTACTGGATTAAAATGTTATCCTCCTTCTCCTTCTCAAGTTATACCTATTCTAACCCCAAAAAGCACCCCGCACACCTAAAAAAGGCAAAGGCAAGTTGAGTGATCGTGATGACCTAGTTTCCCTTGTTGGTCCAGGCTTCAAAAACATAAATTTGATAGAAGTGTTGAAGGGTAAAAGACTTTAAAAGAAGCAAAAGCAATCATTGTGTTTGGTTTGGTTTGTACATAATATTCCTTAGGCGAGAGACGTTAACAACAATATACCACATGGTTTGATAAATCCCTCCAAGGATCTTGAGGCATTTAATAGCTATCCTTGGGGTTATGAAAGCTTCAAAATGGCTGTCAAATATTTATTGACTCCGTTAACGCCAAAGACAGTCAACTTATATGGCTTTCCATGGGCTTTCATGGTAAATATTTCTTTATTATGATATTATTCATTTTTTTATTCTATAATGCTTTTGATTTATTGGCGTTATTTTATAGGCTTGGGCATTTGAAGCCATTCCTTATTTGAGACAACAAGTGAACTACCAGGAAGAAGTTTCATGTCCAAGAATCCTGAGATGGTTGTTGGCCAAAACTGATAAAAATGCAAAATTTCTTGATCTCTTCAACCCCCGTAGGAGGCAGAAAGTATAGTTCTAATTAAGCTTTTGTTTTAATTAATAATTTTTTAAAATGATTTCATCATCATTATAATATATGTACTGATTTATTTTAGATTGTCCATCCGTGGCTTGTTCCGACTAATCGAGAGTTGAAGATGCCATTTTTCTTATTTTATTTTTCTGCAACAACCATCACAAGAAAAATAATTTTGAAGGATGGACTTGTTATTGATGATGGTAGTGCTAGTGGTGCTGCTGTTGGGGATAATAATGCTCCTCTTATAATTTTTGAAACAACAAACCATTATGATTATGATCATACTGGTTATATAGATTTTGCCACTTCTAGCGAATGTTCGGCATGCAAATGTCAAGACTGCAAGGCAAAACATGATAGAGTGATTAATGCTATTAATGCATTAACTGCTTCTGTAAAGAAAATGAAATCTAAGAAGGGTGTCATTCCATCAAAGAGGATTTCATATCCATACACTCCACTAGAGATCAAGGTGGCTAAGAGGAGAAGGAAAGAAATTTCCAAGGCATCATCAAGCATCGAAACAAGAAAAATTGCAACTCCTTTGTCTTTGTTTTGCACCTTTGATTAATGTACAAGAGCCACAGGAGAGCAGCATGAGCTGAAGAAGGTGAACGTATATCATTTGTTCCAACAAACAAACAGACATATATTTATTTCAACAGATGATACATCTGTTGAAAATTATAAAACAGATATATACATCTGTTGCGACTGTCGTCTAACCTATTGCATCGAATGCGTTATCTGTTGCAATATATGTCCGTCTATTTCAGCAGATCAAATAGGTCTTCGTACTATTTTAATTTTTACCAACTGATGAGTCATATGTTATCTATTCAAAATTATCATACAATTCTGTTTTACCTATTCGAATTTGTCCCAACAGATAATCCATCTTATGCAACAGATAGATAATTTGTAATTAGCATTGACAATTCTGGCTTTATAGGTGGATGTCATAGTAGAAGTTACTGCTGAACAACATAATATCACAGGTTATAATCCATCAACAACTTCCATGAAAGAAGAAAAAATGGAGCCTTTCAGTTCGGGAGAACGGAAAAATTACCCATTTTAAGGGTTTAACATCTCGGACGAGGCTTCAAAAAAACTAACAAAGTTGATCAACGACTATTCAAAATAGATTGCCGATGGGCTGTTAAAGCATCATGCCGGTAGGTACATAAATTATTTTTAAGGATATTGATTTATACAATACTTATTGTAAAAACATGACATTAACACATATAAATCATGTAGAAAATAAAAAGACAAATACTACAAAGTGAACGAATAGAGTTTTTGTTTTGATATGTTCGACTTTGTTTTTTCACATTCTGGAATGAAGGATTGATTCTATTTGATGTCATGGTCCCAAACTTGCTGGAATGATAAGGTTTAAATGTCATACATATTACTATTAATTAATACTTTATTTAATTTTATCTATGTATTAATTTTATTGTCACGTAATCTAAAATTTTTGATAATATGTGCAGCACATCGATGTCATTTTTTACTACCCCCGAAAGAAGGCCATGTTGCAAACACAAGAACAATACAGATACACGACATATAATTTTTTGTACAAAGTTTACATCAATAATGCCTATGATAGGTTTTGTCAACAACAACCACAGTTTCCCGAAATGAGAAATGTTTATTAACAACATCAAAGGTTTTAGCATTTCAGCTGGCTTACCTTGGCATTTGGTCGACGAAGTGTACATCCCAATCAATTGTGGTAATGAATTCTATTGGGTGTTGGCTGTCGTCGTTCTAAAAGAGAGGCGCATCCGAGTTTATGAATCGATATCGTGGAGGAGACATTTCGAGAAGTCATCTGAGATACAAAAGCTAATCAAAATATCGCCTACTTACCTTAATATAAGTGGCATTTTGGATCAAAAGGTTCGTACTGATTGATCGATGATTGAAGCATACCGGGATAAAATAGGTAATCCATTTGATGTAGAATATGTTGAAGGAACTTCTCAACAACCCATTGGTAGCCTGTAAGTATCATGATTTAGTTGCATTTCATAAATTTCACAATGCTTACATTAATTGCAAGATATGGATTGTCCATTTTTTTAAAACGCACGAATTGTAGTCTTTTTGTTTCCACTTACACCGAGTATTTGAGCGATGGATTACAAGTACCAAATGATGGACTTGATTCCAGATTACTCCACAAAAGATATGCTGCTCTTTTATGGGAATACGGAGAAGTGAAAGCACGGATATCGTACACAAGGGACATTAAAGATCCACAACGACCAAACCCAAATTCAATAGCACCGGATGAATAACAACTTGTCCATATTGAGTAGATCTTTATAGCTTGAGTCCGTCAAAGTAATAATTTCTCCTTGGGAATTATTGGCACCCAAGGTTAAATTATTGATTTGTTTTTAGAGTAGATCATTTGTACCCATAATAATTTTTCTACATTTTATTTATTTGTTGAGTTATTTTATGTAATTTCTGAAGGCTTCGATTTATTTTATGTTAGCTATGAATATAATTTAATCCTTTGTTTTAAACTTATTAATTGAAATGGAATACTAGATTCAAATATCACAACAGATAATATATCTATAGTAACAGACAACATATCTGTTGGAAATTATCAAATAGATTTAGACATATGTTGCAACATGTAGGTCATCTATTGGAAATTATTGAGCAGGTCTTCCTACTATTTTGATTTGTTCCAATAGATTACCTATCAGTTGCAACAGATAGACTATATATTACAACAAATTGTATATCTGTTGTGACAGATAGACTGAGAAACATCTGCATAATGCAATAGATGACCAACCCATTGCAACATATAATCAATTTGTCATAACATATATACTATCCATTACAACAGATAGACAATTTTTTGCATTATAAAAAATTCAACTTTCATCAAACATAAAAAATTACCACTACATGTAAAGTGAAGTGGCTTGAAATAAAAAATTATTATGGTGTTTGTCTTTGTACATCTTCTTTATACACAGGCTCCAAGCATCTAGTTAGTACCCTATAAGCCCAGACCTCTTGCATCTTTTCCACAACGGCGTCGCACAGACCGGCCATTTTTGTGCCGGTCAACAAACATTCAATGTCTGCAAGCGCATACGGCCCGCACGCGACACCAGTTTTATTTTTTTGAAGGTCCATGTCCTTATTTTGACCTTTAAAATGCCATGCTTTCTTCTTCAACACTTTCACTGGCAAATGATCCATCACTTTACTCTGCCTCAAGAAGCTAGGGAACAACTCCAACAGTGGCTGCATATAGGTTAAAAAATCACAGTCGTCGAAGACAGGTAAGTTATAGTCATAAACCTTAATCTTTCCCTCCCCGAGAAGTATCTCAACAACGAGAAAATGTATGACTTTCACATTCATGACTGCAAGAATTCTCTTTCCCTTGGTCCATCTCATGTCGTGTGGATATGGCCTTTTCCCGCTAACATAGTTAATCATATCTTCATCCCATTTGTACGTAGAAACATACCAATCTAATCCCAGGAGACCGAGAGTTTTAGCTAGCCTAGTGAGCTCATTGTACCTATTCTTTAAATTATTGTAGAAGTTGAGGTCCATTATCATATCGGCAGTATCATAAGCATTCGGGTACATTAATTATTTGTCCTTCATAAGGTAGATAATTTCATCAACATACTGTGATATAAAAAGATAATTTTTAAATAGGTTAGTAATTGCAAAGAAGAAAAACATAGTGGAAAGATGCAACGAATGGTCCATCTATTGTAGAGAATTATCTGAATCTGTTCACAGATTACCCAGCTAATGCAACTTATGCAATAGATGTTTAATTTGTTACAACAGAACCACCACCAGTTGCACCAGAATACCCAGATGTTGCAACATATTTCAAATCTATTGTGTAGCTTCTTCTTCAGGGAGTAGATTAGAAGGGTAGGTTACGAAAAGCAAACATACCTTGTCCATGTACCACTCACACATATTTTTTATCTTCTTGAAGTCTTGGGCATCAAACATATGCATGGTGTATTCTTGTGTAGATTTATTCTTCTTGGCATGTGTTTTTTTTCACAGTTCCTTCCTATCTTCGTCGTCAAGTGCCGCGTATATGTCCACCTTCTTCAGTGGCCCTTGAACTTCAACAACTTTTAGAGAGGGAAGAGTTACAATTTTTTTTATTTTCAGACTAGAGAGATTTGGATAATTTTTCTATTCTTTCTCCTAACCACCACTGTAGCAGTGTATGCTCCCTCACCTTTTTGGATGGTATGACACCCCTCTTGGATTTTAATTCCTCAGCAGCTTCAGCATTAGCCTCTAGTTTTTCAAGAAGTTTATCCTGTCTGTCCTTGCACATTTTGCATTTACAATGAGAACATGAGGCTGAAGAGGGGTGAGAGCGACCATTATAAGGGCGGGAGGGACCGGTGTAAGGGTGAGAGGGACTTGTGTAAGGGGTGATTTCAAATGTATTAATTTTTTCTTGAGCATCAACATGCTCATCATCACGACTGGCAGCAGCAACAACAGCAAGATGGCTACCACCATCATCAACAACTCCACCAGCAATACCCCTAGAAGAAACACCCAGATTTATTGCAGTAGGTTGGTCATGAAGAGCTTCAATATTAGGCAGACCTTACCTAACTACTCTTCTTATGGTTGTTACTCCAGCCAATTCCTTCTTTATTAACTCCACCGCCGGGTCTGCTGTTGTATCAATAAGATCTAGAGTAATAAAAGAAGTCATCCCCAACTCCTGCTCAGTAAGCACGATCCAAGGATGCACAACCTATAAAAAAAGACAGAAGGCATTTAAATCATATAATAATAATTTACAGTAAGTTAGGTTACATGTTAACACAGCCAACTTATGCAACAGATGATCTATCTGCTGCAACAGTTGATCTATATATCACAATAGATTGACAATATATTGCATCAGATTACCAATCTATTGCATAATTTATAGTAGAAGGGTAATCTATTGAGTCGGGTTCAGGGAACCAGAGCAACAGATGGTTAATCTGTAGCAAAATATGGATCATCTGTCGTAACAGATTACCCATCTGTTGTACCAGTTACAGTAGATGGGTAATCTGTTATAATAGATAACCCATCTGTCACAGCAGATGATGCATCTATTTCAATATCTTTCTTTGAGTCAAATTATTTTACTTGAAAGAGGACATACTGTATCATTCGGAGGGTTAAAGAGATCAGCCTCCTTAATTCTTGTACTGCTCTTTTCAACTAACCACCTAAGGATCCTTAGATGGGAAACCTCATCTGGGTAATCCTTGACCTACTTTTAGAGGGAAAGAATGGCTTCAAATGCCCAATTCTAAAATATGTAAACAGGAAGCAAGCAAAAGAAGTCATAATAATTATTCAATATAAAATAACGGATGAGTAAACAAATAATGATTGAATTTACCATGAAAGCCCAAGGAAAGCCTTATAATGCGATCGTCTTTAGGTATAGCTTTGTCAGTAAATATTTGACAGTCAAGTTATAGTTGTCATATCCCCAGGGATAATCGTTGAATTTCTCAAAATCCTCAGCAAGCACTAACAAATCATCTTCTATGACTTTCTTGACATTTCTTGCTAATATAACGGAATGGGCAAACCAAACTAAACACAATTTCTCCATGTACTGCTTTGGTATGGTTTTATCATTGAGATCTACTATCAAATTCATCGCTTTATAGCTACGTCCAGCAATGTCCAACAACCCATATATTTTTTTATTGCGTCTGTTTGTTTTTGTGGGTGGTTGATTGAACAATGCCTTCCATATATTTGATGGTGGTGGTTTGGATGTCCTTCTTGCCTTGGACCTTTTGCAGGGTGTATCCTTGATGAGAGGTTCTTCTGGTCAATCACAAACTCTTTCAAGCCAAAACAAACCATCATGCCATAGTATTTGATCCAGATTTCATCCATCTTTTTACCCTCTCCTTTGAATCTTTACCATCCCCCACGTACTTGATCCTACACTTGAGATGACCATATACCATGCTCATTTAGAAATGGGCAGCGTGGTCCTCAGGGAGTTCAAGAAAGCATCCAAAGTAGCTCTTCTTAAAAGGTTCATCTATTTTTTATTCATCATAATATTCCTAAAGTTTTCAAAAGGTTCCCCCAACTAACATTTAAGTACAAGATCACCAGTTAGTTCTGCAGGGTCATCTATCGGCATCGCAACTTGAAACCTGTCAATACTAATAGTTTTGACAGCCTCATGCTGGGATTTCGATCTTAATTCAAGCCTCATTGGTGATGCATTATCATCTTGTTTATATTCTTCTTCCTCCTTACTTTTATTTTCCTCACTAACCTCTATATACTATTCTCCACCTCCTTTTTCATAACTTTCCTCAGCTTTATTTTTCCCTGAGTGAGATTGTTCAGGAAGTTCCTCCGAATCCATCTGTACTCTAGCCTTTTTTGTTGGTGGTCAGAAGTTGATTCACTTTCAGTTTCTTTTATTTTGGGAGACATCTTTTTTCTACAAACAACAGAATAACAAAAAATACATTACATTAGATGTCTGCATATTTTTTAAAAAAAAGGTAAGACAAATTTCAATAAATTATCATACGCCACATTACAAATAAATACTCCAACGGATAATCCATCAGTTGGAATAGATGGGGAATCTGTTTGAAAACCTATTTAATATCTCCCAACAGATGTTCCACCTGTTGCAACAGATGGACCACCAAGACCACCACCAACACCACTACCAATGCCACCAAGACCACCATCAACACCACTACCAATGCCACCAAGACCACCAATACCACCACCAACACCAATGCCACCAATACCAATACCAACACCAACACCAACACCACCACCACAAATGGCACCAATACCCACACCACGGCCACCAAGACTGCCAACACCACCACCAATGCCAACAATACCAACACCAAGACCACTTATACCAATACAAAGACCACCAATACCGGCACCACCATCAACAACAACCAAAAATATCACAAACACCATCCAACAATACCACGACAGTCAGCGAAACATTGCAACAAAAACTAGGGTTTTCTCGGGTTCTTCCTATATTTTTAGCATCAAACCTCAAAATTGTTAACTCATTCTTGAAGATAATACAACTATAAGTATTATTTTTCTACATTAACTAAAACACCCTAATTTTTAGAATAAATAACAAATGTAGAACTTTTCTCAAACTCTGTTACCTATGAAGATAGAGAAAATGATGAATACAAGCGAGAATAAAGTCAAAAATAACAACTATGTGGTCAGAAATGGGAAGAAAATCGATCTGTTTTGAAGGGTTGAGTAATATATTGAGAAGTTGTTATCTATATTATTGAGAGAGAAAGAAAAGAGCGAGAACTCGAGATTTTAAATGATGAAATATTTTTCCCGCAAATGGATGATTTGTATGGGTTAGTTTGTATTTTTAGAAAGGAATGACAAGTTTGAAATTATTAATTTGGTCCAGATTGATCTTAATTATTTTTTAAAAATTTAAAAGATATGAACCGTTTCAACTCAGAGTGATCGATTGACGACTCGGATCGGGAGGAACGCAATACAAATATTATGCAGTTGCAAAGACTCAATTGAAGTTGTAGTTGATCCTATGTACTCATTCCTAGTGCTATCTAAATTAATTTAGGTATTAGCTGAACAATAAGTTAATACAAATTATTTCAACTCAGAGTGATCGATCGATGACTCGGGCTGGGAGGAACGCATTACCAATATCATGCAATTGTAAAGACTCAATTGAAGTTGTAGTTGACCCTATGTACTCATCCCTATTTCTATATAAATAAATTTAGGTATTAGCTCAATAATAAGTTAATACGAAATGTTTCGACTCAGATTTATCGATTGGTGACTCAGGTCGGGAGGAACGCAATACCAACATCATGCAATTGCAAAGACTCAATTAAAGTTGTAGTTGAACCTATGTACTCATCCTTATTTCTAGCAAAATAAATTTAGGTATTATCTTAACAATAAGTTAATACAAATCATTTCAACTCAGAGTGATCGATTGACGACTCGAGTTGGGAGGAACGAATACCAAAATCATGCAATTGCAAAACTCAATTGAAGTTGTAGTTGACCCTACGTTCTCATCCCTAGTTTTAGCTAAATCAAGTGCAAAGAAATCTGTTATAACAGATGACTGAGCTGTTGGAAATTTTCAAACAGATATTTATATCTGTTGCAACAGATAACATGTCTGATTTAATTATCAAATAGATATTTGTATCTATAGTGACAGATGACTGAACTTTTGGAAATTTTCAAACAGATTACAACAGATGACATATCCAATTTAATTATCAAATAAAAATTTATATCTATTGTGACAGATGACTGAGCTGTTGGAAATTTTCAAATAGATATTGATATTTGTTGCAACAGATGACATATCTATTTGAATTTTAAAAAAAAAAAAATTAAAGCAATCTTCTATCCGAAAGAAGAAAGATAAAATAGTACTCCTAAGGTGGTAAAAAATATTTCTTAGATTACTCAAACATCTCATTATTGAGTAGTCTTATCTATTCTTTTTAATGTCACTCGTCTTCCTCGTGCCCCTCAAGTTATTAATCAATATTTAAACCCATGTCTAGAATTATCTCTCCTTTAGTCCAATATTTATTCATCTCTCTTCTTTTTCTCTATCTCCTCTTTAGGGTTATCATAGCCGTCTCCTTTTTCTCTTTTTTCTCGTCTCTTTCTCAAAAGGATCCTTTTGGATTTAAATCGATCTATATCTTTCCTCGACTGAAATTATTATTTTGATCCCCTTACTTTTGACATTATAGGTATGGTTCACTATTGCTCTTTCATTCATATCTTCTTCTTTGCAAGTTATTTAAATTAGTTATTTACATCTGTTTTTTATTTAATTACCCTTTGCCCATATCATATTTATTTAAAAAAATTGAAGAAAAGGCTACTTTTAAGTCTTAAATAAATAAACAGTTGTTTTTATTAAAATATGCAAAAAAAGTCATTTGTTGGGAGAAGTTTAAAAGCCTTATTGGCAGTATCATTATTTTTTTTGTATGTATTTTATTTGTTTCTTTGTTGTTGATGTTGTTATTGATATTGTTGGTGGGGTTGGTGTTGTTAGAACTTGTGGTGTGGTGTTGTTGATAGTGTTAGAACAAATATTATTGTTTTTTTGTTGTTAATGCTGTTGTTGATGGTGTTGGAACAAATTATGTTGTTTCTTTGTTGTTGATGTTATTTCTTTATTGGTTCTTTGTAGTTGATGTTGTTGTTGATGTTGTTGTTGATGTTACAACAGACAGATTTTGTGAATGCTGTTTTTTACCGATTAGTCATTGATCATTCAAATAAGATATCTACAATTTTATAGTTAAGTTTGATAGGTCGAACTGATAAGGCTGAGGGACTATGAATATGGTTCTGATACCCTGTTAAGATTTAATGACGGTTGTTGCTCATGTTTAGGTGTCAAGCATTGTGAAGGGATCAAGTTTTGGTTGCATTGTAAAAAGATTCGATAGCGAGTGGACTAAGATTTAAGGTGCATTAGATTATGAGAGGGCCTTCGAAGCCTCCTACTGCTTCAACCAAGAATGAAAATCAATGTAATTATTACCCTAGCCTAAATTTATATGGTTAGGTTGCTCAGGGTGATGATTATACGCCAGAAGATGCGGTAGGAGAATACTTGTAAGGGAAAAAGGGAGTTAATGAAAGACTATATCATCTGAGAGATAATTGAAGAGGAAACATCGGATAGGAGGGGAGGTCATAGCGAATCTGGCTGATGTAAATGACTTAGAACATGAGAAATATGAATCAAGTGCAAAAATGAAAGTGTATCTAGTAATGAAAAATTTGTTTGTTGTCTATCTCAAAGAAAATAGTGCAGTTAGGCACTTTGTTAGGGAGCTGTGACTAGGTAGCGTGGTTGGAATGATCACCTATATAGAAAATAGCAAAACACCAAGAAAGCAGCTTTAAGGGCACCGAAGATTGAAATAATGTACAGTAAGTCGAGAAAACTTATGCCAAGAATAGATGAAGTTAAAATAAGGAATCTAAGTGAAGGCGGCAATTTCTAAATTTTAAATTGCATCCCATGCCTTCTTGTTTGTGGTTCCGATTAAACTTACATAATTCTAGAACGTTTGATCTAAACTGATTCTACTAATTCCAGGCTCATTATCCTATCAAATCATTTGAAGGTTGGTTGAACAAGATGCATTGAACAAGGCTCGAGAAAGTGAGTTGTTCAACTATTGGGACCACTGCTTGAGTGTGCATCAACACGCAAATCTAAAACAAAGACAGCGACCCTTCATGTATCATTTAAGCCTTCTGAAGAAAGTGTTCTGGAAGCCTTTTGAAGGCCTTTTATAATGCCACAACTTCGAAGGAAGTGTTCCTCATTGACGAGCTCACAAGAGACCAAGAACTCTATACTAACCTCAAAGACGGCAATGACAAGCTTGAATACCGAATTAGCAAGCTTGAAAATTATCGGGATTCACATACTACAAGAAGCATCTGATCTTCTCCAAGATATGTTGAAAGCATGCTAAGGCAAGAAAACACACTCAACTATATCCATATTTCTAAGAAAGTAATGATACTCCATCTGCCTTTCAATCTTGTTTGTGGTTACGATCAGGTCAATAGAAGTGGACCTAATCGAAAATACAAACAAGAAGACATGGTATGCAATTTAAAATTCAGAAATTTCTGCCTTCGCTTAGATTCCTTATTTTAACTGCAACTGTTCTTGGCGCAAGTTTTGTTGACTTACAGTACATCATTACAACCCTTGGTGCCTGCAAAGCTGCTTTTTTGGTGTTCTATTATTTTTTATATAGGTGATTATCTCGACTATGCTACCTAGTTGCAGCTCCCTAGCAAAGTGTCCTTCTACATTATTTTTCTTTGAACGAGACAACAGGCAAATTTTCATTAATGGATACACTTTTATACTTGCACTTAATTCAGATTTCTCATGTTTTAATTCAGTTTCATCAGCCAAATTCACTAGAAGTTCCTAGGTACCCTAGGTTTCATCTTTAATTAGCTCTCAGATGATGTAGTCTTTCATTAACTCTCCTTTCCCTCGCAGGCATTCTCCTACGGCTCCTTCTGGTGTATAATTATCTTCTCGAACAACCCTTTCATTTAAATTTAGGCCAGGGGAATTTCTATTGTTTTTTCGTTCTTGTTTGATGCAGTGCGAGATTTTGAAGGCCTTCTCAGAGTCTAATGCACCCTTAAAGTTAAGTCCAATCGCTATTGTATCTCTGCAATGACACTAAATATTTATCCATTGATAAAAGAAATAAAAGAGAGGCACAAAAACACACACCAAAATTACTCCACTAGTTTAAGAAACCAAGGACCTCTTTGGTGACCACTCTCAGATACACTACCAACACCAAGAATACAAGATATAATAGTGTATTTGACACCAAATAATAATAAAATGTTAAGAACAAGGAGATAACAACAACAATAAGTTAACAACAAGTCACGGTTTCACTAGAAATAAGAACAAACGGTTACAAGTTACAAACCCTAACAAGATTACAATAAAAGTAAAGGGATAGATAGACAATTGATGGCATAATCTTAATAACCCTAGAATTTGGATAACTCTAGGACCCATAAAACCAAACACAATAAAAACCTGTCTCTTATGTGACACAAGATCAGATTCCATCTCTCAAGCGTCGACGTTTCCAAGCAAAACACAATCTAGTGAATCCACACTAGTTTCTTATCCTAGTTTAGGGTGGGCACTCTTATCTACGAGAGAGAGAGCTTGTTACAAGATTTCTACACTCATAAATATCTTCCCAAAAAACTAAGTAATGAAACCCTACATTATTCTTTATATATTGTATTACATAATAGAAACTAAAATGACCAAAAGGCCCTTAAGTGATGGGCGCCCATCAAATGTAGCCAAGTGTAGTGTTTGGACGGTTTTTTGTGCATAATTAGGTCCTCTTTGGATCTTCAATTGCACACACCAAGTATCGGACCCAACATGCACTCCCATAAGTCCAAATCCATGATTATTCTTTTATCATCCTCTCCATCTTGAGAGCAATTTTCCCATAAATTCATGGTTTCACCTTATTCAATTGGCCACTTAAAAGAAACCACTCAAAACAGCCCGCAAAACATGAGATGGCACAAAATAGTCCACAAAAGCATGAGGAACCCGAGAGATCAATAACACAAGTCTCAATCGACATCTTTATTTTGACCCTTGGCTTCCTCTCCATCTTGAGCCTTGTCTTCAATCTCATACGAAACACATCCCACCTCTTTTCTTGGTGGCGGATTCCTTGTGGATCTCTATGTATTCCCCTCAACTTCTCTTCCATCATATAAGCATCATTGTAGACTCCATGTCTTTCATATTCCTTTCTACCATACTCCTCTACATGGATATATCGGTTTTGGTGAAGTGGAGTTTCGGTTGAGTAGAATGATATGGTAAGGTGGAGCTTCGATTATGGAGCTTGGATGGGAGGAAATTGTATTCCAAGTCCTTTTTATCGGACTTGATCAAATTGAGGGGGAAGTGACTTATTTAGGTCTCGGGTTTGAGGACATTTGGTGTCTTAGCTTATGTCTATGTCATTTGGTGGTAGTCTTGGAGGATTGATCGTTTGAGGCAAAGTTTCGGGAGTAGAAACACGAGAGTTCCTTCGACACTCCACTCGATACAACCTCTTAAGTATAGTAGATATATCCAAGCCTAATTTTTCAGTACCCGCATTCGCCCTAGCCATGTCTTGAGAAATAGAATCAAGATGGGCCAAAATGATTTCCATTATGGCCAAGAAGTTACCTACAAAATAAAAAAAACATGTTAGTTGTACAAAAATATCCTCACTCTCTCTTTTTATTTCTTGTCTCTTGGATCCCTCACACTCAATCTCACAAGTGTTGTAAGCCAGCTTGTACTCCGAGAGGTATTGAGAGATGAATCCAACGTTTTCAATGACTCAAAAGAGTAAGGAAAACACAAGTACGTAGTACAATGACTCAAAAGAATTAAGACACACAAAGAAAAGTTAACACAAAGAACGGTTTCAAAACTAACTTACAATCTAGTACGAGTTTGTAAGTTAGTAATAGAATCAACAAACAAGACTAAAGAACAACAAATTAAAACTATAAGATCAAAATTTGAGCTTAAAATTTGTCGCATGAACAGTAATTGGTGACGTGAAAGTTCAATGTAGAAGTCCACTAGTGGTTTGATTCTTGACAAATTTTAATTCACAATTCACAATTTGGACTTTGGTGGAAATTATTTAATGGAGGAAAATACAAACTAGCCTTTGGAGCTCCTTTTTCAATTAAAATTTCAAGACTCAAAAGTCTTTGACTAGACTTGTACTTCTACTTAAAATATGAACCCTTGTTTTATGAAAAAATAATTGAGATGTGATGTAAAGTCTTTAGGTGGTTGAGGGTCTTTCAAGACTTAACAAGTACTACACCTTGTCTTTCACCTTTCTAAGATCTGAAGTTCACTTTAATATCAACAAGGTGAAGAATATGGTGAAGAACTTCAAGAACACAATAACCACAACAAGAACAACCAACAAAAATATCCCAAGAACAAAAACAAGTCCACCACAACAAGGTCAACAATCTCATGGCCAAGACCACAAGGATAGCAACAACAATCGGCTAAGTCCCATTTGTGTTGTGTTTTCGGTTTTACAAAATATGAAGGTTGTGATGAAAAACAAGAACACAACAACAAACTTTCAAGATCTACAATAACACCACAATACAAGGCCTTCAACTCAATCAAGGATAGAATAACAACAACATCCAATCGGCCACACTTTGTTCACAACAACACTATTAACAAGTTCAAGCTCAAATCTAGATCTAGACTTATAGTGTTAGTGAACAAAAAAACTAACACTAGAAAAGATCAACACAAACAAAACAACTCCTAGAACTAGACACACAACATTCAGCCAAAGAGACAAAAACACCAAGTTCAACTTCTCTCAGCCAAGAGCACTCAAGAAAAATTCTTCTTTTTTTATATTTTAACTCTCAAACCCAAGATTGATCTTATTAGATCAAAATAAAAGATGGATTTGATACCACATGATACAATAAAGACAAGAGAGGCACGAAAACACACACCAAAATCAGTCCACTAGTTTTAGAAACCAAGGACCTCTTTGGTGACCACTCCCGGATTCACTACCAACAACAAGCATACAAGATATAATGGTGTATTTGACACCAAATAGTGATAAAATATTAAGAACAAGTAGATAAAAACAACAAAAACAAGTAAATAATAAATCACAGTTTCACTAGAAACAAGAACAAACGATTGCAAGTTACAAACGCTAACAAGTTTACAATAAAAGTAAAGGGATAAATAGATAAACAATTGATGGTATAATCTTAAGAATCCTATATTTTGGATAACTCTAGGACCCTTAAAATCACACACAATAAAAAACTATCTCTTATGTGACACAAGATTGGATTCCACCTCTCAAGCATCGACGTTTTCAAGCAAAACACAATCACTAGTGAATCCACACTAGTTTTTTGTCCTAGTTTCAGGTGGGCACTCTTCTCTACTAGAGAGAGAGCTTGTTACAAGAGTTCTACACTAACAAATATCTTCCCAAAAAACTAAGTAATGAAACCCTACATTGTTCTTTATATAGTGTATTACACAATAGAAACTAAAATGACCAAAAAGACCTTAAGTGATGGACGCCCATCAAATGTAGCCAAGTGTAGTGTTTGGACGGTTTTTGGTGCATAATTAGGTCCTCTTTGGCTCTTTAATTACACACACCAAGTATCGGACCCAACATGCACTCCCATAAGTCCAAATCCGTGATTATTCTTCTATAATCCATTCTCAAAACTTGACACGCATAAAATGAGCAACAATTGTCAGTAATTTGTAACAGGGTATCAACAACATCTTCATAGGCCCCTCGGCCTTATCAATTCGAACCTATCAAACTTAACTGTACAATGCAGGATCTTGTTTGAATGATCAATGCCTAATCGATTAAAAACTGCATTCACAAAAATATTATACTTTATGTGTGTTTTTCCGATGATCTTATCAGTAATACATAACTCCCACACATGAAAGTGGATCCATCCATCTACATGCACCTTATTCTTTCTAGCCCATCTATGACTTAATTTGAATAAACTGATGACTAACCTATTGCAACAGATGAAATATCTGTTAAAATTACCAAATAATTATAGACATATATTATGACAGATGCAATATATGACTTATCTGTTGGAAAGAATCAAACAGATATATCCATCTGTTGCAACAGATTGTCAATATGTTGTAAATTATCAAATAGATAGAATATATTTTTCAACAGATTACCCATCTGTTAGATTTATTTTAAAGCAATTTTATTTCCTTTCTGAAATACTATAAAAGATAAAATAATGTATTTAGATCCATTTTTTAATTTACATATTCGAAAAGTCACCAGTTTTATTTAATTAAGGAATGTAATTATACACAACTCACACTTCTAGATATGGCTGATCTGGATTTGGACAAGGTGATTTTGTGCGACTCCTTGCAGGAACTTCAAAGGCAGATTCATGAACTCCAGTGGAGTTGGGCGACATGAGAGCAAGGCAGAGGAAGGCCCTGTTGCTACCGGATGACAATTGGCCGATTGACAACAACAACAACAGCAACAACAACAATAATAATAATAATGATAACAATAACAATAACAATAATAATAATAATAATAATTAGGTTTTTTTTTCTTTAAGCGTATGTATTTTCTTTTAATATATCTAATCTACCTAAGGGAGGAACCTACTGTATGGATTCAAAAATCTATGTTTGGTCGAGTTTGAATTTTTAATTCTTTTTTAATATCTAAATTTTATTCTGTCTATTCCTTATTTTCAACATATCGATGGTTGGAGGAAGGGATTGAACATTTGTGGCAATGGATGAACCATATGTTGCAACAGATAGTTAATCTATTGCGATAGATGGATCATATCTGGCAACAGACGATTATTAATAAAAAAGGGCTATTTTTATTGAGAGGATGAAAAGTCATGACTTTTCAATTATTTAATATGAAAAATGGTTCGTAAATAAATAATAAAAAATAAATGATAAACACAATTTATAATCATAAAAGAAAGGTTATTTAATTTTAATAACTAATCGTGACTTTTCACCATTTTTATTTTTAAACCTATTTTTTAAAATTATTTATTTATTATATAATAAAAAGGTCACAACATTGGATTAATTAAGGTATATGATGATTGTTAGAAAAAAGGTGAACAGTCATGACTTTTTATCTAACACATTCAAAACAGTTTATGCATCAAATTTTCCATCTATTGCAACTAATGAATCAGCTGTTAGAAGAAACCAAAAAAGCTCCTAAAAAAGATGGTCGATTTGTTACAACAGATGGTATATCTTTTGCCACAGATGGGTTATCTGATGCAACAGATATACAATCTGTTATCACAACTCAATAAAAATGGTTATTATTTTATTAAAGAAATGGATATTGAAAATATGAGAAGTCTTCGATTTTTTAATTGAGAAAAAGGTTAATTAAATTTAAGAACTAGTTAATAATAATAATAATAATAATAATAATAAGCTGAAAAGTCAGGACTTGTCATAATAATAAAAAAACTCACCAGCTTGATTTAGTTAAGTCATTTCTTTTCAAAGAAAACAATAAGAAAATAAATGATAAACACAATTTATAACCATAAAAAAAGGTTATATAATTTGAATAATTGATGTTAATATTAAATAGGCGACAAGTAGTGACTTTTCGTCATTTTTGTTTTTAATTTTTTTTTAAAATTTATATAATAAAAAAGTCACCAAATTTGAATTAATGATATGATGATTATTAAAAAAGATAGATTATATGTTGCAACAAATAGATTATCTGATGCAACAGATTGTCGATTTATTGCAAAAGATGGCATATCTGTTGTCTCAGATGAGTTATCTGATGCACCAGATATAGAATCAATTGTCACAACTCAATAAAAATGGTTATTAAAAAGAACTAATTAATAATAATAAGTTGAAAAATCATGACTTATCACAATAATCAAAAAGTCAGTCAACAACTTGATTTAATTAAGTCATAACTTTTCACAGTAATTAAAAAGTCACCAATTTGTATGTAATTAATAAATGTAGGTGAACAATCTCGCCTTTTTGCCTAACTCATTCAAATTCAATCCTCTATAAATAGGTCCCTCCTCACTCACTCATTCATTCTACTATACTTTATTTATTTCTTGCATCTTGTCTTTCATATTACACATTCAACCACTTTCTCTTCCCTGGCTCAAGTAAGTTTTTTTCTTGCTTTTTGTGTAAATATACCCAATTGTTAGTATACGTTGTACTACATTCAGATTCTTTTCTTTACTTTGTTTTTACATTTTTTGTCAATTCATGTGTGTTCTAGATATGGCTGATCCAGTGTGGAACGTTACTTTTCTGCAAGACGCCGTGCGGAAACTTCGGAGGCAGATTTATGACCTGCATAGGATTTGGGCGGCGTGAGAGTAAGGATGCTCCGGATGATCCGTAGGCTGAAGAGGACCCTGCTGCTGCCGGTTGAAGACTGGTCGGCTGGCAATAATAATAATAATAATAGTAATAATAGTAATAATAATAATTAGATTTTTTTTAGCCTATGTATTTCTATTTGTTTTTGTTTAATAAAAAAATTATGTTTGATCGACTTTGACGTTTTAATTCTTATTTAATTTTCATTATGTCTTTCTTCTTCTCAACAAACATGTCAATGATTAAGGAATAATTTGAATCCAGTAGCAATATCAAGAGTTGAAACATATTGGTTATCTGTTGGGTTTGTGGCAGGAGTTGTATTGTGTTGTTCCAAGCAGATTACTCATCTGTTGCAACAGATAAATAGTCTATTTCAGCAGATAAATATTCTGTTGCAATAGACTACTCGTCTGTTGTAACAAATGAGTAATATATTGCAACAGATAACTAGTCTGTTGCAATGGATAAGTATTTTGTTGCAACATATTACCCATCTGTTCGATTCATGTTACGGGCGCTATAGGACCATAAACATGAATCCAACATATGAGTCTTCTGTTGCAACAGAATATTTATTTGTTGCAATAGACTGAGTGATTTGTTTAAATTATGGGACTTTATGTTGTATTCATGAACGGGTTCTATCCATTGTTGAAAAAACAGTAGTAGCACTGTACCCAGATGATAAATTCAAAGAAAAATCATAATTTTACTTCCCAAAGTCACCTATGAAGTAATGACAAAGTGGAAAGTGATGTACGAAATAAAATTTCACTTAAAAAATTGGTCAAGTAGAAGTAAAAACAACAACAATGGTCAACAAGAAGAAGATGAAGATGATAATGAAGTATAAGATGATGATAATAAAGTAAAAGATGATGAATAAAGCAGAAACAACAATGAACAACAAAAATCGCAAAGAGAGAGAAAACAACAACAGATGAGAAGAGAGAGAAACACACCTTTTTTTCTCCATTTTCCGTTATATTAACTAACATTTGGATCAAAGTATAAATTTAAAAACTTGTGGGTTATTTTTAAATTTTCCCAACTTTATTAATCCATAATAAAGTAATTGTCACCTCCACTCAATTATTAAAACTTGAGTCACCTACACCTCATTTTCAAACTCTTTTGTCACTTTTAGCTCAGAGCTCCTAGATAGCCTTTCTTAGGCTTATTCTAGATAATTTTCTATATTATTCACCCAAAATATTTCCCTTCTTTCTACTGTGTTTTGTCATATTCTATTTAGGCAAATCACATAAATATACAATTTAAGAATCAATATTATAAAAACTATCAACAATTTTTACTTTTTAAAATATAGCATGATTTAAGGGGGCAACTTAATGGTTGATATTTTATCCTATAAATTCTCCTTGTTTGTTCTTTAACTAAGTTTTTAAAATAAAAAAAGAGTAAATAAGGTAACCGAAAAAACAACACATTTATTTGATATTGTTTTATGTTTTCAAATTTAATTTATTTAATTCAATTGACATTAATTTTTAATCGTTTGAGGAGAAAATACCATTAATGAGAGTAAATTCTCCGATTAATTTAAACCACATCCAATATAAATTTTATACACCGTAAAATTATTGATACACCATAAAATTGCCGAAACACCTATTTCTATATAGAAAAGACACCATAAAATTATTGATGCACCAATTTCTAAACATGTTAGACAATATAAAATTATTGATATACCAATTTCTATATATTTCAGACACCATAAAATTGTTATTATTGATACACCAATTTTTAGATAGTTCAAACACCATAAAATTATTGATACACCAATTTCTAACTATTTCAGATACCATAAAATTGTTGATACACCAATCTCTATATAGTTCAGACACCATAAAGTTACCGACACACCAATTTCTATACAATTCAGGCATCATAAAACTATTAATACACCAATTTCTATATAATTCATACACTATAAAATTACTGATACATCAATTTCTATACAATTAATGCACCATAAAATCATCGATGAAGAAGATGAAAATCTTCGCAATGGCAAAAAAGACAATGTTATAGCTATTCATGAAGCGGCGGCGAAAGTTACGATATTTATCCTTACAAATTTGAGCGATCAATAAAACTGGTAAAGAGATATGGGATTGGAGTTCCATGGCTACAAATTATCATTCCTTTAGACCATGCCTTTTCACTACAAAGTCTAACAAAAGTTCCTCCCATGTACTCCATGTCATCTTCTTCATCGTTGTTGTAGCAACTGTTGCTGAGTTGTTTTTCATACTATGTTCCTTTACAATTAGACACACATGAATATATACCTATACACAAATAATAATAATAATAATACTAATAATTACCAGGATGTTGAAATCGAATGAAAATTAATTTTAGCCTAGGGAATGATTAGGTATTTTGCTTTTTCTTTATTTGTTCGTGTAGAATAATTATATCCTTGTTTAATTTTTATCTTTTTGGTGCTCTATTATATACTTTGTCTGTGTTTTTTGTTTATGGATTTTTGAATCAAATAACTATTCCCTTAAAATCAGCCCTTTTTTTCAATATAAATTGACATCTGAATAGTTGATAGATTTTGTAAATAAAAATTATATTTTGGAACTAAAAAATAATACCGCTATGTTTTGTAATATTGACTCTTAAATTGTATATTTATGTGATTTTCCCATTCTATTTTCTAAGGATCCTTACGACTATACATAATAAATTAAAAAAATTATAGGAAGTGACAAACTTAAGATCATAATTACAATAAATAGCAACACTTTCACAAATTATATTTTATAGCAAAAGTAGCATTTCTTTGCTCATTAACTCCACACAAGCGTATTTCACGCCATTTACTTTACATCTTTGCTATTTTCACTCCATTATTTCACCTCTCTCCAATCCAACTGTATCTTTTTTTTTTTTTCAAATTTCATCCAATTTTTTTCACAATGTAGATAAATATTGTGCTCCATCAAATAAGGTAACTATCAAATTATAGTTATTGCATGATATCTCTTTCATATATTCTATAGATTTTTTATTTTTTTTGGTTCAACCTTGTTCTTGTGTTTTTTTTGGAGGGATTTTGTGAATGTTTTGTTGTAAGATTGTGGAGGTTTACTATAATGATAGAACACATATATTCTAGAAGTTCAAATAGAAGTATACCATCTGTTAATTTAGTTTCTAATAATCCACCATCATTTTGCATAGAAGAAGTGAGATCGAAACATCATAATAATTCGAAGAAGATTGCCGAAATTATGAAATGAAAAGTATTGAGAAAACCTTCATTTCCAAACCCCCAAAAATGCAAATATCTGAGAAAAAAAGAAAGTCAACAAAAATGGGAGAATTAAGTAAAATTTCAAGTCCTGTTGGTCAAAATTCTTCTGAATATGAATTTGAAGAAGATAAAGTTGAAGACACTACAAGAAAAATGCTTATTATATGGGGATTTTCATAGAGATAATGTGGTAAAATTTCCAAGTAATTTGATTACCTGTGGATTTTCTTACCAATTAGAATCCAAAGGAAATACCTTTGTAGGTAATTATTACCTGCGGATTTATAAAATCCCTAGGTAATTTAGCTGCGGAAATAAATCCGTAGGTACGTTATTTGCGGATTTATTTGCGATTAACTATCAAAATTTTGGATGAACTATTTGGTAAAATTTCATAAAAAAGGAATTTTACTTGCGGATTTTCACGAAAAAATTCACAAATTATTCCCCACTAAAATTCTCAAGTAAATTCGAAGGAAATTTAGAGGTAAAAATTCCTAATTAACAAAAGAAAATTTCTTGCGGATATTTATAAAACTATTTCGCAAGAAAATTTGTATGAAATACCCCAAGTAAATCCACAAGAACAAATTTTTTCAAGACAATTTTCATGGATATTTAGCATGTACATCCCCATGAAAATTCCCAAGTAATAATTCACACGTAAATTACTAGAAATATTTCACAATTAATCAAAAATCTATTCAAAACATTCAATAATTCTCAAAAACATCATTCAATACAAATCTACTGTAAACTATTACAGCTAACAAAAAAACATAATTCAAAACATCCACATCAATAATGTATGATTTTTAAATGATCCAAAACAAAATATTTCAAACTTGAATCCTCAATAAAACTACCAACCATCAGGGTCAGAATCACTTTCATTCATGTTATTAGGATTATCACTTTCATTCACGTTGTCAGAGTCACCATCACTTTCATCCTCATAAGCTTGGTTATATTCTTGAGATGGGCGTTCATTATTTGAAGATGATTTCTTGTATACATGCTTCATCAACAAGTCCAATTCCTTTCTCATCCTCTTTCCATAATTGATGCACTTTGAGCAGCTAATATTTCTTGATTCTTTCTTTCAAACTCATTCTTCATAAGAATATGTTAATTCAATCCATAAAAAGTGCTAAAAATATATTATTAGCATAAATTATATGACATTATAGTATCAAATGAAATCATAACAATCAACAAATATAAATATGTATATATTAACATATAAAGCATCATAAACTCAAAGTTGATTTTTCAGATTCTTGTGACTATTGTTATGACTTGTTCTATTAAGATAATAGAGGATGAAATTAGAAGAATAAGAGAACAAGAGGAAGGGTTCAAGTGGTGCCATGTATTTAACACTTCATGTGAAGAAAAATCTTTTTCTTATTTCTTAAAATTGCTTACCCGGTCAAATGGATTATACAAGGTACACTGCAATGGATTATACATTGTCAAGTACATTGCAATGGATTATACAAGAAGATTTACTCGATGGGAAATTCTCAAAGCAGAGATCTTTTCATATAATCAAACAAATTTATTTTGTAACTATACTTTATTATTTTCAAGTTATTAGTACACAGTTCAAGTGACTATACTTAACCATTTTCAAGTCACAAGTTCACAATTTCAAGTAATTACACTTAACCATTTTCAAGTCACAAGTTCGCAATTTCAAGTAACTACACTTAATTATTTTCAAGTCACTACACTTAATAATTTTCAAATAACTTATTCATATTTCAAGTCACCAGTACACATTTCAAGTCACTACACTCAAACCATTTTCAAATAGCTAATTGACATTTCAAGTCACTATACTTAATTATTTTCAAGTCACTAGTACATATTTCAAGTCATTACACTTGACCATTTTCAAGTAACTAATTCACATTTCAAGTCACTACACTTAACCATTTTCAATTCACTAGTACACATTTCAAATCACTACACTTAACCATTTTCAAATAATTAATTCACATTTCAAGTCACTATATTTAACCATTTCAAGTAACTACTTCACATTTTAAATAATTATACTTTAACCATTTTCAAGTCATTATACTTAACCACTTTCAAGTAGCTAATTCACATTTCAAGTAACTACACTTTAACCATTTTCAAGTCACTAGTACACGTTTTAAGTCACTATACTTAACCATATTTTGAAGTACCTACCACTACTAGAAAAAACAAGAAAAGCAACCACAAAAACCGACCACATGTGATCGCTTTTCCTGTTTTCACTTCAAGTCGCTAATTCACTTCACAAGTTACCAAACTAAACTAAATTCAAAACAAAAGTTCACATATCAAATATCTACACTTAAACATTTTCAAGTCACTAATTCACTTCATAAGTTACCAAACTAAACTAAATTCAAAACAAAGTTCACATTTCAAGTACCTACACTTAAACTTTTTCAAGTCACTAATTCACTTCATAGGTTACCAAACTAAACTAAATTCAAAACAAAAGTTCACATTTCAAGTACCTACACTTACACATAACTTTTGTTTTGAATTTAGTAAAGTACCTATACTTAAACATTTTCAAGTCACTAATTCACTTCTCAAGTGACCACACTTTACTAAATTCAAAGCACAAATTCACATTTCAAGTACCTACACTTAAAATATTTTAAAGTCATTAATTCACTTCTCAAGTGACTATGTACTTTACTAAATTCGAAACACAAGTTCACATTTCTAGTACCTGCCCTTAAACAAATCGAAGTCACTAATTCACTTTTCAAGTGACCATGTACCTTACTAAATTCAAAACAAAAGTTCACCTTTCAAGTACCTACACTTAAACATTTCAAGTCACTAATTAACTTCACAAGTTACCAAACTAAACTAAATTCAAAACACAAGTTAACATTTCAAGTACCTACACTTAAACAAATCGAAGTCACTAATTCACTTCTCAAGTGACCATGTACCTTACTAAATTCAAAATAAAAGTTCACCTTTCAAGTACCTACACTTAAATATTTCAAGTCACTAGTTCACTTCACAAGATACAAAACTAAACTAAATTCAAAACACAAGCTCACATTTCAAGTACCTACACTTAAACAAATCGAAGTCACTAATTCACTTCTCAAGTGACCATGTACTTTACTAAATTCAAAACAAAAGTTCATCTTTTAAGTGCCTACACTTAAACATTTCAAGTCACTAATTCACTTCACAAGTTACCAAACTAAACTAAATTCAAAACAAAAGTTTACCTTTCAAGTACCTACACTAATAAATGTTTTTAGTTGTAGTTGGACTTGGCCCACACTAAAGACAAGGGTCGGTTGCACTTCTTTTCCTTATTTTGTGCTCATTTTTAATTTATTCCACCTCATAACAAACAATTTTTTCATGAGACATGAGTTTACATTTTCGTATCACAATATTCTACAAGTTATGCTCTTGACTTATTTTAGTTTCTAAAGAAATTATATCTCACTAAGCATGAGTTCGATTGCTCAAGGGTAAAAATAATTTGAAAGATAAAAATTTTAAAACTACCTCCATTTAAAGGACATGTAATTTGATACACTTCAGCTCTCACAATGTTTGTTGTATGTTTGTGGGGACAAAATTAATATTGTGTTACCACTTCTATTAGAATCTCAATTCACATGTCTCTTATGGTAGTAGCTTATTAAATTATGCATTCCTTAACTATGCGAAAAACAAATCTCATTCTTCCATGAGGACAATGAAAATTTTCTTGATATCAGTTGAAGTCTGTTGGAGAAAAAATGTACTTATTCCAAATGAAATAAACAGAGAGTAAACAAAATAGGGCCCAATAGGAACAGATGGATGCAGATATTTCATCTGCCATGATACAACTAGTTTCTGATGAACGCATTATTGATATTTTGAATGGTATAATAAGGACCAGAACAAGCCCCAAAAAATAAAGATTAAATTTAAAGAATGTACGAACAAAAGCACTTGTAAAAGTAATTTTCTTGAAGGCCTTATGGTTGTAAGGTAACGAAATAGAGAATGAGACTAATGTCTAACGCCTCATGGGCCTTATGGATGTATTTCATCACTTTCCAGTGATATGTAGACGGGAAGCAGCGGCGCCTGGCTGATATTTTTGTCCTTTCACTGGCTCTTCAATGGTGGAGAAGGTAACGCAGAAGGGAGGCGATGCCTGGTGGAGGCTCGCCGGTCGACTGGCGGATTGCTCGCCGGATGGTCATTGGGCTGGATGCCAGTGCGGGTAGAGGAGATGATGAGAGGTGGCAGTGACACTGGTTTGCTCGCCGGCTGCATGGCTATTGTGCAGCGGCGGTTGGTGGCACGAGGGAGGAAAAAGAGAGAGAAAGAAAGGAGGGGCGGTGATCTTGCCGGCGATGCGGCTCATCGGAGCGTGGTGTTCGTCTCTGGTTGACCTTAGAGAGAGAAAAGAGAGAAGAAAGAGAAAAGGTGCGACTCATTTTCTCAAAAACAGGAAAATGATTTAGGGGTTTAGGTATTAGGGTGTTATATATATGAACAATAAGATTTAATCTCAGCCGTCAATCTCATGAGATCAATGACCGTGATTAAAAGTGAGAATAAGGGAATGAAAATTGACAAAAAAAATAGGCTAGAATTGACATTAATTGGATATAAAAAATAACTAAGAATCAAACAGATTGGGAAATTGAATTGAATTAGGGTTGCTACTTTAATAAATGTACTATTGATGTAATAAAAAAAATGAGAAAATAATAAGATGTCGATATTAAAATAAATTATGTATGTAAAATCAATGTTACATAAAAAAATGTTATATAAAATCGTTGACAACAAAATTTGAAATAAATCAATAATAATAAAAATAATAATAATATAATGTATTTGTAAATTGTGAATGTGCATATTTGTGAAAATAATTTAATAAATATTAACAAAATATTATATTTAAATTACATAAAATATAAAATTGCTTGATAAAGATAGAATGTTTATTTAGAAATCATGACTGCAATATGTCGGTATTTATTTGCTATTAAAATAATACGCAAAATATATCAATATTCAAAATTAATAATTTGGGTAAAATAGCAACCTAAAAGGAGAATTAGGAGGTCAAAATTGGCTGTCAGCACTACAACAGTTGGAATATATATTTTTTGAAATTTACCATCAAATATTCTGACTGTTGTAGTCACAAATAGCATCGGGAAAATATTTTGTAAAAAATAAAAATAAAAAAGTAAATTTTGGTATTTGGATGTTTTTTATATGAAAAACAAGATTTAATTTCAGCTATCAATCTCATGAGATCGACGGTTGTGATTAAAATTGAAAAGAAAATTGAAAATTGGTTTAAAAATGAACCAGATTGAATTCAAAAATAGGTTAAAATTGACATCAATTAGATATAAGGTTGACTAGAATTTAAATAAAATTGAGAAGATAATTGAATTAACTTAGGCTGCTTTTTAAATATAATAATAAATTCATAGTAATAATAAATTAAAAAATATTATAAAATTGTTATTCTCACAATAAATTACGTATGTCACATAGAAAATATTATATAAAAATTATCAATAATAAATTTAAAATAAATTAAGCATAAATATAATAATAATAATAATAATAATAATAATAAATCAAGGTGACACCTTTTGATTGTTTTCTCTATGAGATTTCGAGAAAATGAATACAACAACTAACCTGATTTAGTCCCATAAATTGGGGTCTGTGGAGGGTACAGTATACGCAGACCTTACTGCTAAGGTAAATAGGTTGTTTCCAATAGACCTTCGAATCAAGAAAAATAGTCTGAAGATGTCCAATTTCAAGAAAAATATTAGTGAAAATTGATTTAATATTGATCGTTGATCAAATATGATGAACGATTGAGATTAGAATTGATGAGATGAGTCAAATTGGGATAAAAAATTAAATTGAGGATTTTGATTGAGTCAAATTAAACTCAATTGACACAAATTGAGTATAAAATGGGTAAAATTTAAATAAATTAGGAAAATTGAATTGAATTAGGTTGATATTTAATAAATACATTAACTATATAAAATTATTATTAAAAATAAATAAAATTATTATTTTTAATAATTGAGTAGGCTGCTATTTAATAAATGTAGGAAAGACGTAATAATAATATTAATAATAATAATAATAATAATAAACAATGTTTGTAAATTATGGGCATGTACAATTGCGGAAATGATTTAATAAATATAGTAACTATATAAAATTAATAAAAATATAAATTATTTGTTAATTAGTTGGCTTAATAATCCGCGAAAAAAGCGACGAATATTAAGACTCGATATAAATGAAATAATAACATAATAATAATAATGAGGAAAATAATAAGACTCGATATAAATTTGGTTTAAAAATGAACCAAATTGAATTCAAAAATCGGTTAAAATTGACATCAATTAGATATAAGGTTGGCTAGAATTAAAATAAATTTGAGAAGATAATTGAATCGACTTAGGCTGCTATTTAAATATAATAATAATAAATCAATCTTGATCAACGACTGAGATCTAAAGATTGAGAATTTGGTTAAAAAAATTGAATGGAATTTGAAATTGAGTTCAATTGGACACAATTTGGGCTAAGATTGTAATAAATGGGATTAAATTAGGCTAAAATTGTTATAAATTGGCAAAATCAGGCTAGAAAATAAATAAGTTAAAAAAATTAAATTGACTAAGGTTGCAAATTAATACAATAATAATAATGGTAAAATAAATAATATAATTATTCTCAGATTAGTTATGAACAAATTGTGTAAATAAAAAATGGTACATAATATATTACTTTAAAATCAATGATAAAAATAATTCGAAATAGACATCTATAAATTATGAATATAAAATTTAAAATTGCTGATAATACAACTGTGATACCATCTATGCCAATAAACTAATTTTAGTTTTTGAGCATCTTTTGCTTAATTATACGTGTCCATCGATTTAATGTCTAATTTCTTTTTATTTTATGTTTTTTATTCTTCAAGTTTATTATTTTCCTATTTAAAATTTTCAAGTCACAAAAATCCTACGTAAATCCCCAAGAAATAATTTCATCTAAATTTGTATCAGCACAATCCCCCAATAATTTTCCAAGTAATAATTTCATAGGTAAAACCCCAAAAAATAATTTCAGCTAAATTTGTAGCAACACAATCCCCTAATAATTTTCCAAGTAATAATTTCGTAGGTAAATCCCAAAGAATAAATCTCCATCAAAATTCACAGCACAAAATTCCCAAATAATTTCCCAGGAAATAAAATCCATTGCATAAATTTCCACCAAAATATCTCTACGTAAATTCATAGGATAAATTACCTGAGGATTTTCCTATGGATTTAAAAAATATATATATTTGTCCATATACCTGCGGATTTACCTCCAGATAAAATACCCGCCGATACATTTTTCCAGGTAATATCGTAAGTAATAATTTTGTAGGTAAATCCCCAAGAATAAATCCCCAGCAAAATTCGCAACACAAAATCCCCAAATAATTTTCCAGGTAATAAAATCCATTGCATAAATTTCTACCAAAATATCTCTACGTAAATTCATAAGATAAATTACCTGAGAATTTTTCTATGGATTTAAAAAATATATATATTTGTTCATATACCTACGGATTTACCTAGAGATAAAATACCCGCCGATACATTTTTCCAGGTAATGTCGCAAGTAATAATTTCACAGGTAAATCTCCAAGAATAAATCCCCATTCGCAGCACAAAATCCCCAAATAATTTTTCGGATAATAAAATCCATTACTTAAATTTTCTCCAAAATATCTCTACGTAAATTCGTAGGATAAATTACCTGAGGATTTTCCTATGAATTTAAAATATATATATATTTATCCATATACCTGTGGATTTACCTAGAGATAATACCCACCAATACATTTCTCTAGGTAATGTCGCAAGTACAAAATTTATGCAATATGACGCCAAATTTACCGGCGGAATTTGTTGCAAATATATAGTTCGCAGGTAATATATTTTAATATTGAGGAATTTAATATTTTCGTAGGTAAATTCGTATGTATTTCCTGCGATATTATTCCCCAGGTAAAATCCCATGTAATTTACAGTTTTCTAGTAGTGAGAGGTATTTATATTTTATTAGCTTATGGGTCATGTACAGTTATATGTATTTTTTATATACATATTATTATGCTATGATATGTATTATGTATTTTTTGGTTTAGTTATATGTATATGTATATAGTTGTAGTTGTTACTGTTTAAGATATGCATTTTTATTTTATTGTTTTATATGAGTCACCTTTGTAATTCACAAATACATATGAAGATGTATAGTATAGTTATGTTTATTACTGTTTAATATGAATTTGATATGTACTTCATAAATACATATCAGACTCATATTTGTATTTTTTATATGGTAATATACCTATGGATCAAACATCTATTCTATAAATACATAAGCAGAACTATATGTATTTTTTTTGTAATGTAATGAGAAAATACATCAAATCACCCCTGAACTTGGGGCCAAAACTTACTTTAAACTCTAAACTAATCGGACAATTATATACCCCCTTTAATAACATTAAAGTAAATTTTTAACCCTCCTAAAAAAATTATACCACTCTCACTGCGGAGAGTGAAGTACACACGCCCCAATTTGCGCCACGTCAGTGCCATGTCATTGCCAAATCAGTGTCATGTCATTGCCACGTAAGAAATTATAATTTTTTTTTAAAAAAAGTAATTCCACACACATACTATTTTTATATATTTTTTTAAAAAAAGAAAAATATGTATATACTATATATATATATATATATATATATATATATATTGAAAACAACAACAACAACAACGACAACAACAAACCCAGTGTATTCCCACATAGTGGGGTCTGGAGAGGGTAAGATGTACGCAGTGCATACCACTACCTTCGGAGAAGTAGAAAGGCTGTTTCCGATAGACCCCCAGCTCAAGACAAGGAATAATAAGCAAATCCATAATAAAGCATGGAACAAACGCCACCCACAAGGAAAAATATAAGGAGTAGTAAACAAATTCGTAATAAAGCATACAACAAGGTGGCATAACAAGAATAATACACCTACCAAGTAGTGCCCTACCCCAACGACCCAAACTAGCACTAGCCTTCTAACCTAATTTGCGTTCTCTAGATCTTCCTATCTAGGGTCATGTCCTCAGTGAGCTGTAACTGCTTCATGTCCCGTCTGATCACCTCTCTCCAATATTTCTTTGGCCCACCCCTACCCCTCCTGAAACCATTCAAAGCTATCTCTCACACCTACGAACCGGGGCATCCGTGCCCCTCCTCATCACGTGATCGAACCATCTCAATTGAACTTCCTGTATCTTGTCCTCCACCGAAGCCAATCCAACCTTTTCCCGAATAGTCTCATTCCGAACTCTATCACCCCTAGTAAGCTGACACATCCAATGCAACATCCGCATTTCATCCACCCTCAATTTTTGAATGTGAAGGTTTTTGACTGGCCAACACTCCGCTCCATACAACATGGTCGGACGGACTGCCACCCCGTAGAATTTGCCATTAATCTTGGGCGGCACCTTTTTATCACACAACACTCCCGAGGCGAGCTTTCACTTCATCCATCTTTCCCCAATACGATGGAAGATATCCTCATCAATCTCACCATTTTCCTAAATCATGGACCCATGATACTTGAAACTATCTCTTTTACACACCACCTGGGAGTCCAACCTTACAATCACCTCATTTTCCTACCTCAAGTCATTAAACATGCATTCCAAATATTTTGTCTTGCTTCTACTCAACCTGAACTCTTTAGACTCAAAGTTCTTTCTTCACACCTCTAATTTATTATTCATACCTCCCCGTATCTCATCGATCAAAACTACATCATCTGCAAAAAGCATAAACCAAGGCACCTCTCCTTGAAAACACCGCGTCAACACATCCATTATCAAAGAAAACAAAGACGGGCTAAGAGTAGATCCCTGGTGCAACCTTGTCAAGATAGGGAAATGCTCTGAATCTCTTCCCACCGTCCTCACCTGGGTCTTATCTCCATCATACATGTCCTTGATTTCTCTACTACAGGCTACCGGGACCCCACTCGTCTCCAAGCATCTCCAAAGAACCTCCCTAGGGACTTTGTCGTACGCCTTATCCAAGTCGATAAACACCATATGCAGATCCTTTTTTCTTTCCCTATACTGTTCCACCAGTCTCCGCACCAGGTGAATTGCCTCCGTTGTCTAGCGCCCGGGCATAAATCCAAACTAGTTCTCCGAGATAGACACTATTCTCCTCAACCTCAACTCGACCACTCTCTCACGAATTTTCATAGTGTGGCTCAATAAGTTAATACCCCTATAATTGTTGCAACTCTGAATGTCATCTTTGTTCTTATATAGAGGGATCATAGAAGTAAAAGATATATATGCACTATTTATATATATGAAAAACATATATTTCTTAATATATATATATATATATAAATAGATCCCCCTCCCTTTCCTCCTTCTTCTTCATCCCCCACCCCTATCCCACGGTTTCTTCTCTTTCTTCTTCTTCTTCTTCTTCTTCTTCAAACAGCCCCCCTCACCCCCACCCCTACCCATTCCTCCTTCTTCTTTTCCCTTCTCCCATGAATAACTAACCTCCGTTCCAAAAACCCCATTCCTCTTTCTTCTTCTTCTTCTTCCCCTCTCATTAACAATTGACCTTCATTCCATAAATAAAATGAAGAAGAATGCAAAGAATTATTGAAAATTAAAGCAAGATGTTTGCTATGGTTGAAGTGGCACTGAAATGTTGTTGCTTGAGTCCTCTGTCAAGAAATCTTAAGGCAAGAAGTTGCCATTTGAAAATTTTGATTATTTTATCCAAGATCAGTGTTATAATGAGTTGATTATGATGATGGTTTTTTTTGGTAATTGGATGTAGCCATTTGGAAAAAATAAATTAAGGTGAAAAATACTCTGTAGCAAGATTCAAATTAAATTGTTGTAGATTTAAAATAAAAAACCGTATATCTGAGAATTGTGTGTGTGAATATGTATTGTATATGGTGTTGGCCCTTTTTCAGTGAGGTGTGAGTGATGAAAAATGGAAGAAGAAGAATTGGGGGTGGTGGAGTATGAGGAAAAAGGGGAAAAGGATTAAAATTTTTATGGTGGGCCCTACTAATTAATTTTTTACACTTTTTTATTATTTTAATGCGCTTTAATTTTTTTTGTCACGTCAGCAGTTAAGGGAGCAAAATAATACACTTTAAAGTTCATAAGGGGGTAAATAATTACATCTTAAGTTTAATGGCTAAAGTAAGTTTTCGTTGCAACTTTAGGGGGGAAAACATGTATTTTCTCTAATGTAATATGTATTATGTAAAAGAAACATATGCATACTATGTATTTTGTATTTTTTTGTGAAAAGTACATGTAATATAGATTTATGTCATTATTTTGTTCTATAGGTGTTGCGTGATCATATATTCATGACAAAAGTACTTTCAAGATTTGCACCATATATTGGATATCACACAGTCAATACTATTGAAGAATGTATTAAGACGATGTTATCAAAGGAGCAGTACAAGATTTTTTGTCATAAGAATGTTTATGGTGTGTACATGAAGAAGAAGAAGAAATGTGTCGTTCAAGCGCAATTAGATAGATGTATTATGTCA
Source organism: Capsicum pubescens (assembly GCA_030864215.1). Taxonomy (NCBI): domain Eukaryota; kingdom Viridiplantae; phylum Streptophyta; class Magnoliopsida; order Solanales; family Solanaceae; genus Capsicum; species Capsicum pubescens. The sequence continues at coordinate 296,427,164 of CM061548.1, read as the reverse complement.
CAAATGTACTATAAAATTTTGGGGGGCATGTGCATGTATTTTTATTGTGTATATACAAATGCATATCCATATGTATTTTTGTACGGTGTTGGATTTGTCTTTGAACTATTCTATGTCATTCTAGAGGGTAACACATGTATTTATTTGTATTTTTTTACTATTTAAGATATATATCATGTATTTTTTTATTACCTATATGTATATGTACATAGTTGCCATTTTTATTATAGAGATTTTGTGTCCTATATGTTTATATATACATATGCGCCAGATATGTATTTTTGTAAATACATATGATAGATATATATGTATATTTTGTACTATAAATCATATGCAGATCTGTATGCCTATTTATTTTATATATTTTTTGAATATGTATATGTGATATAGATATTTGTCTTTTAAAAATATTAGCTAGAGATAGAAGAGTGAAAAAATAAAAATAGAAAAAGATAAAAATGAAAAAGAAAAATCCCCCAAAAAGAAGTGGAAAAGTAAAAAAAAAAAAGAAAGAGAAATAGAAATAGAAGTGTAAAAATACGAAAAATAAATAAATAGAAAGAATATAAATTGAAAAAAAAGAAGAAGAAAATGAAAATAGGAAAAGGAAAAGAAAATTATGAGGAAGGAAAAAATTAAGAAACAAAAACAAAATAAAGGAAAAAAAATGAAAAAGGAAAAAAAGAAGAGAGAAAATAAAGTGGAAAGAAAAAATGGGAAGAAAAAGAAATCAAAATAAAATGATAAAAAAAACATAGAAAAAAAACTAACAAGAAAAAAAGTTAGAGATATAAGAGAGTGAAAGAGGAGAAAAAACAGTAATGGTGCTTTATTTTGAAATTTTGAGGATTATGAAGATAATACTCTTCAGACTTGAGTTTGATTTGGAAAACGAATCTATTAGTTTAAATAAGAGTAATTTATGGAAAAGAAATCTAATGCTTTAAATAAGAGTAATTTATGAAAAAGGAATTTACTGTTTTAAATATATGAGATAATAATTCCTTATTTAACTCAACTGATTTGATTAAGAGAAGGACATTAAATCTCGTTGTATATGTATTTTAGTAGCAATACTTTTATAAAATATAAAATACAAGTTGTTATTTCAGGTAATTATGAAACAGTTGCTATGAAACTCCTAATTATGAGCTTAAATTTGCCATTTATGAATTTTTTCCTAATAAATTATCTTAATATGGCACATCTTAATAGACCACCGATCAATTATTTTTTGTTGGGAAAATTTCATATGTAGCATACTTATAGCTACAATTAAATTAAAACTTTTATAGAAACTATTTCATAATTATGAAAAATAGCAAGTTGTATTTTGTATTTTAGGTAAAGTTTGCTATATAAATATATATACAATCTGAATAACAATTTCTTTTTAAACTCAAATTAGTTAGAGTTAAATAAGGAATAAACAGTCGCTTAATTCATGGCATGCATTTAATTTTGAGGATTTTTTTGCTTATATGACTCTTTTTTAATCTTTGCTGTTATTTTATAGAACATTATTCAAAATTCAAATGTCTTTTTCATGATCAGCAACCCAAAACAATATCAAAAAACAAATTGAAGAATCTATAGTTGATGGGCTTTTAAATTAAAAAAAATACAAAAAAACAACACTGCAAGTACAGATATTGAAAAACGAATTTGATTTTGTATTTCAATTTCAGCAAATTTTGTGCGAAATAGTTGATTAGCTTCTAAATTTCAAAAAAAAAAAAAACCAACACTGTGATTAGGGGTGGGCATTCGGTTTGTTCGGTTTGATGTTGAATATCGGTTTAGTTTTTTGTTTTTTGGAATGACGAAAATGACAACCATAGCCAAACTAAAATTATTTTGGTTTGGTTTGATTTTTACAAATTTGGTTCGGTTATTTTGAATTTTTCTTTCGATTTTAAATTTAAGTGGTGAGCATTTAAAATTGGTGAATTTTCTGGAAAAATAATTTCTTTTTGCAAATCTATTTTTCATTCCCAAATATAATTAATTCATTACGCATGAAATAACCATAAATATCGACCTCACTGAGTCATCGTCATTGGCTTGATGGCAGTGGCCGCACTCGATAGCGAGTGCTGACGCTAGTGACGAACTGAGGAAACGAACTACCGACTACTGTTGGCGATGCTGAAATTTCAAATGAACTTATGAACTGAGGATGACTAAGCGTCGCTGCAGCCTACACGTTAATGTTAGGGTCTAAAGAAAAGAAATATATTAGGATCTAGGGTTACTAAATAATTATAATTTATATATTTATATGTTATATCAGATTATATTATATGTTTAGTATATTTACATATATATATATATATATATAATATATATATATAAATTATAATATATTATTTATATAGTTTTGATTTTTTGATTTATCCGAATTTTATTTTTGAAAATACGAAAACCAAACCGTTTAACCAAATTTCTAGAATTTGAAACCGAAACCAATCCGAAAAATCAAAAAACTAAACCAAAATTAAATTTCGATTTGAATTTTTGGGTTTTTAGGTTTAAACCAAAATATGCCTAGCCCTAACTGCGATTACCAATATAGAATTCAAAATTTGAGTTCGTATATGAATTTCATCAAATTTAGCAGCCATTGTTTTGTGCGAAATACTTTTTTTCAACGTAAAATTTTTCCTTCTCGATGTCTAATTTGAAAAATTGATCTAAATCTATTATCCATTCAATTTGAACATGATTCGAGCTTAATTCGTATTTGATCAAGAAAATAATTTTTATTGGTATGCATTTAGCAGTTTCGTTTGTTTATTTTTGAATTGTATTTATATATTCAGAATAGTATAATTGTGTTTGACATGAACATATTGATAACTTATGAGTTTATTTGAACCAAATTATTTGATTTGTGTATATTATATGAAATTGTTTATTTTTTTGTGAGTGATTAATTGTAGTGTCGTTCAATTCTGTGGTGAGTGTAGTTCTATATGTTTAGTGAATCTATGAGATTAATAATGGAATTGTTGGTCATAGTATGTGCAGTTATGAGTTTAGTTGTATATTGTAGATGTATTTGTACAATTAATAAATTTAATCGTATTTTATTTTGGCAATTGTATATTAATGACTTATTTTACACATTTGACAGAATGAATAGTTTCTATTTGATAATTTATTTTTGTAAATTTATTTTTATGTTCTGGAGATTGACACTGGAAAGCATACATGTTCTTGTTAAATACTCTGGTAGATGGACGTATGAATAAAATTATGAAGATTACATCACTGATGCTATATTGTTGAGTATAAACACCTCATATAACCAACTATCCTCACTATTGGCGCCATATATTATTGTAGATCGGACCTGCAAATGTATCTAAATAGAATATCAATTAACAGATACTGCAGGTCAAATACGTATACATAATGACATGGGTTTGAAGGTCTATATTTTACAAAAATAAGAGATAAAGGATATGAGTAATTTGCCTTTGTATATAAGTGTTTTTAATAAGTGTTTTGGATAAGGATACTTTCAGCACATTTGTAAGTTCGTCACTGTATAATACTGAAAGTATAAATCTGACTTATACTTCGCGTAAAGGGGTAAATACATCTACTGAAAGTGCATTAATAGTTCCTACTACTGAGGAATCTTTAGTTATATTTGAGATGGATACAACTAAAGTGATTATCTCAGACACACATCATAAACATATTGAGGTGGACCAAGTTTATATCTCGAAATATGTTTTAAAGTCGGTCATAAAGGATTATACAATTAGGGAGAAGTTTCAATCACGATCTGAAAAATCAAGTAAGACCTGGTAAGTCTATCATGCATTGAGTTTTTCTTGTTCAGATTGGTCAATTGTATTTGACCATATTTAATTTTTGTATATAGTTATACCTTAATTGTGGACATTTCATAATTGTGATTTTTTATTCTGTGTCTCTGGTATCATGCAATATAGAATGTTCAGAGTTAGAGAATTTAATTCAGAACATACATGTCTGATTAAAGACAAGGTTTATCCTAAGTTGCATGCTACAAGTAGGTTGATTGGTGGTATAATCAAATCAAAACTTAAAAGCAACAAGCGAAAATACAGTGCAACTAAAATAAAAAATGACATGAAAGAAGAATTGGGTATGGATTTGACATACATTATGTGTTGGTGGGCAAAGAAAAAAGCGTTAGAAAACTTGAGGGGGACACCATTAGCATCATACGACAAACTACCTGCATACTTATATGTCTTGAACACTAGTTATCTAGGTTCACATAAAAGAATGATAAAAAATGATAACAATGAGTTTTTATATGTATTTGTAGCTCTTCATGCATTCATCAAAGGATTTGAGCATTGTAGACCCGTCATAGTTGTTGATGCTAGTCATCTTAGGGGAATGTACACTGGTACATTTGTAGCTGCCTGTACCATGAATGAAGCCGGTAAGTTATACAAAAATTACATTTCTGTGTTATATATTTTCAGCTATATGTATATATAAAATACATATGCAGTATGTATATGTATTCAACTGCCATGTCCTTCAATATGTATACAACATGTGTGTTTATTGAACTACCATACATGAAAAAATTCTATATAGTTTAATATGTATTAACAATCATGTTTTACTCTATAAATATATATGATCAACATGTTAACTGAATTTGTATATGTGAAACATATTTAATTATTGTAATATGTCATATATATTTTCTACCTATATTATGTGAGAGTGTTTGTCTACCATTCAGATTATTTATTTATATGTATTTATTTTCATATGTCGAACATATATTTCCTTTGACATATGGTGTGCTTGATTCAGAAAATGATGCATCTTGGACCTGATTCTTTGAGAATCTGAAGAAAGCATACGGTGAAAGAAAGCACATATGCTTTGTTTTTGATCGGAATGAAAGCATCATAAAGGGTATTGATGATGTGTACAAAGATGTACCGTGTTATGCATGTATGTGGCATCTATGAAAACATGTGAATTTTTTTTATAGAAAGTCACATGATACGTTATCGGAGATTTTTTATACAATGACAAAATAATATTTAAAGTCTAAATTTCAGAAGTTAATGGAAAAGATAGAGACAGTTGATATTAGAGTGAAGAATTACTTGATATTGGCAGATTACAAAAAATGGGCTAGGGCCTATGCAATAGTTCATAGGGGATGGACTTTGACATCAAACATTGCTGAGTCAATAAATGTAACACTTGCATCGGCTAGAGAACTACCTACATATGATTTTCTAGAGGAAGTTAGATTATTGTTTGGTAGATGGAATTGCGAAAATAGAAAGGAGGCTTCATATACATTTACAGATCTTATTGGAAAATTTCAAGAAATACTCCAACAGAACGAATCAGAGTGAACACGTATGACGATATGATAAAATATATTTAATTATCTTATATGTATATATGTACTTGATTTCAGTACAAAATACATCCGATTTCAGTAAAAAATAATTACTGTATAATAATTATTATTATATAAATATATGTATATTTGATTCAGTACAAAATGTATTTTCATATGTGTTATGAAAGATATATTTATATTTCGGCATAAAATACATATACAAACCAAAGAGAGTTGTAAAATACATATAAAGACCTATAAATACATATGCAAAATTAGAAAATACATATGCTGAAATATAAATACATATGCAGACCTGTAAAATACATATGCAAAATTGAAAAATACATATGTTGAATTGGAAATTACTAATGTCGAAATGAATTTGAGTTTTTTAATTAATTTTCTTTAAAAAATTTCAGGTTGTACTAGCCACAAGTATGTCTATACAGTACCAGACAAAGAGAAGCATTTTATTGTTTGCCTTAAGAAAAATAAATATTCTTTCCATGCATTTCTATTGGACAAGATACCATGTGTGCATGCTTGTACAGTCCTGGATAGCAAGAATTTTAAGAAGGGATCATATTGCTCTGATCTATGCAAGCCAAAAACAGTATCGAGAACATACGATATTTCAATTTATTCTTTACCACACAAAGATGACTAGGTAATTTCACAAAGCCTATTAAATGAGGTAGTTCTATCCTCAAAATATAAGCGGCCCCCTGACAGACCTCCAAACAAAGATTATGAAAAATCAGGAAGAGATATGTTCGAAAAGAAAAACATCAATTCTTGTAATGCATGTGGGTTTAAGGGTCACAATAGGCATCCATGTAGGAAATATAATAAATGATACGTTTGTTGATTTATTCAGTCAAAAAATAATTCTTGAATTTTTTCATTGATAGTTATGTGAGTCATACATTTGAACTCATTTGCATAATATATGACTACTTTTTCATTGACAATTATATTTCATGTATTTAAATTTATTAAATCATAAAATTATTGCATTTATGTTAATGAACTTACAAGTTTTTTTAGTTCATTATGAATAAATGAATGTAATTCATTCTAATTAAATATATACATACAAATAAATAAATATTGTATGAAGTAATACATATGTACAATGTGAACAAAATCAGCTATATATGTACAACAAATGTGATATTAAACATAAAGCGAAAAATTGAAAACATTCATTTTAAATTGATTGAACGTCATTCTATATGTATTCAATAAATACAACAACAGACCCAGTAAAACTACAAAATCTAAAATATACATATACAAACCTAAAAATACATATATGTATTTTTAATTTTGTATATGTATAGCTCTACGTAAAATACATATGCAAATATTAAAAATATAGAAAATACATATAAAGATCTATAAAATACATATGTACATCTGTAAAAATATATGCAAAACTGAAAATAGATATGCATATCTATAAATACATATGCAGCCGTATAAATACATATGCAGAACTGAAAAATACATATGCAAAATTGCATATGTCTAACAGAAACATAAAACTAAAATTAAAACATTCAATTTAAGTTGATTCAACATCAATTATCAAAATATAACTGACAAGTTATAATCAAAACTTTCGACATTCAACATGAAAGTAATATGTAAAATTTAGGGACTATTTAACTACATTTTTGTCCACCTAAAGTTAACTGTTGTCAAGTCCAAAATATTAAAAATAAATATCAAACTTCAAGCACTTCAGTGTCTTCAGTTATCCCGATTTCCCTGATAGGACTCATTGGTGTTTCGTCATCACTTTGTGCCTTATCTTCTTCTTTTCTCGAATCATAATGCCATAAAAGTGAAGCATATCTTGTGCAAAAAAGGTCTGAATCAAAGTCAACATAAGGAACACCTTCACCATAAGTAAGACACTCAGCATATGTCACCATATACAATCCACAATCTTTGCAAATACATTTAGTAATAAATAAGTATCCGTTATAAATTGGATATATATATATATATACATGTAATATGTATATTTAGTACTTACAAGCTATCACTTGATTGTTGAGGCAAATCATCTGCATAACAAATATTAAATAGATTCAACTTATCTTTATCTTTGTAATTTGGATGATTGTCAATATCAATATCTTTCTTTTGATAAAACTTACAGGCCACGAGACATAAAGTTATAACCTTGGCTAACTTTTCAATTTTGACAAGCATGGCAGCATCATGACCAGTAGATGACAATGAGTCATATATGTATATGCATCTATCAGCGAAAGATAAAACAACAAGAACCTAATGATGTTTGTCCCTTACGCTGATAAGAATGAAAATGTGATCAACCGTATGCCATGGCACTGTAGCATTCATATGAATCCATTTATGTACTCGTTCAGATGATACTTCTTTTCACCTGCATTACGGGTTGAATCATCCAATACATAAATAGCTAACACACTAATGACTATATTCATGAAGTTACAATCTACTGTGTTGTACTTATATGTGCTATGGGGATCGTACTTGGACTTCTTTCACAAGTATTAAAAGCAAATATCAATTTACTACATTAGAAAAAATACATGTGTAAATGTAACATAATATTTGAAACACTGCAACTCTAACACTTCATATGTATATACTCATATATATATGTATCATGAACATATAATATCCTGCATATGTATATACTCATATACATATGATTGCATATGAATATATGTATATACAAAAATATATCTATAGTCTTCGTACTATGTTTGAAACTAAGTAAGAAAATTTTGAGAATATTATAAGATAATGAACAAAATAGAATAGTACGACACTTACAAAGTCTGTCCATGACTGACCAAGACTACCCATAATATAGAATCAATTTTTGTTTCCAACTGATAAAACTCCAAAATACCTAATTGGTATGCTTGACTTGTTCCTTCTGTAATATTTCTCTTTGCTATTTCTATATATTCATTAAATACAATATTTTGGCATGAACACAAAAAATAAAGAAATAATACAATTCAATTGAACCTATATACCTCCTTGCATGATATTTAAGAAGGTCCTCTGAAAGCTACTGCAAAAACTTATTGGTGACCTTAGTGTCTTCTACACCATGAATTGGATGAGATACAAAAGGAATCTTCTGAGTGAATGTTTTCCGTTGTGTTGATGAGCTACCTTGATTATTATGACATACAAAAATATATAAAGATAAGTGAACAAATATAAATGAATAATATATTGTATAAAATATAAATATAGTCTAATTTTTTAGAATTATATACAAAAACAGTCGGCATTAGCCAGTATAAAAAAATAGATATTACATTTTAAATACATAAATAAAATAAATTTAAATATATAAAAAATAATTAGAGTACTTACCTGCTACTGAACCAAATTCCATTTTGTATGGTAACTCTTTGAATCTAGGCGATTGCCTAATCCTTGCAACATGAATAGGGGTTTCTTCTTCAACATTTGTCGATGAATATATAATGATGCTTTTTTCAAGATTCACATACGCATTAAGACTAGGTAGAAACTCATCTGAAATTGTAAATTGAGAATTTGGTAAATCTTGTTTACCCTTTCTTTCACTAGTGAATGTTGCATGACTGTGCACTGGAGTCTTATTTTGGTCATCCAAGTATGTTTTCTCCACATCATATCCTAATGTATTTTCACTCATATCTGCAACCTCTTTTGTAAATATAAAAAATGTATAAACAACTTATAATGCTCCAACATTTATAAATGAAATAAACTACAACATACATGTATTTGGCATATTGTGGACTCATCTTGAACACCCGAATTGAAGTGTATGTAATCTAGATTAATGCTTCTAAGTATCTCATAAAAAATTGTGAATTGAGAATCTGATATATGTGGTTCACCCTTTCTTTCATGAGTGATTATTGCATGACTTTGCACTGGTGTCTTATTGTGCTCATCTGAGTATGTTTTCTCAACATCATGTCCTGATGTAGTTGTACTCACATCTGCAACATGTTTTGTGATCTATTAAACATGTTGAAACAAATTATAATTCTGCAACATTTATAAATGAACTAAAATACAATATACCTGTACTAGGCATACCGGTGAATCAAATACATCTTTTGATTCATCCACACCAATATTGATTTTGTCCTTTCATACAGATAAACAAATAAATAAATAAAATAATATTCAACTATATTTATATACATCAAAAATATAAAAAATAAAAAATTTACCGAAACACCATCAATCTTCTTATTAGACACATCTATCAAAATGGGATTGTGATTTTCTTTGAACTTTTCACGAACCTATTTTGAAAGATAAACAGTTACCACGTGTATAATTCTTATCAGAGCAAGATAAATTACAAATGTATATACAAAGTAAACTGCATATGCATGTACACAAATATTTATTGATGTACCTTTAATATTCTTATTAAAATCATGCACTAGAGTGGGAGTGGATTGTTGGGGTGATGTATTTACTCCAGGATCATCCATATGTGGCTTGTCAGATTCTTTGTCTTGAGCTTGTTGCTTCGCATACAAAATATAAATACATATCATATCATGTAAAATATATATTGACACTTCTAATTGACCTCGTCAAGAGTTAACTAATGTATACATGCTGGCAGTGCATATGTATATATGATTATGCATTTGACATGTGAAAAAATATATATTTACACTACATACCGACACTGCATACTGCATATGTATATATTTAAATACAAAAATACAAGTGAACACATCATATGCATTTATAATTATTATTTTAAGTAGGAAATATTGTACCTTGTTTTCTTTGATTGCAATCATTATCAGATCAAACTTTGTGGATACTAGGTTACGAATGACTTTCAACTCTTGAAGAACTTGTTTTCAAACAAAAATAACTAAAAAGAAAAAAAAATACACATATATTTATCAGAAATTACCTCATCACAAAATATTTCAAAGATTTTTTTTGGAAACAACAACACCCTCATCTTCAGAACCGAAAGAAGATGGAACAGCTAACTGAGCCAGAGTGGAATTTTTACTGGCTGTTGTGCTATATGTCTTTCCTATTTGAAGATAAGGTATATTGAGTTTGAATTGGGTTAAAAATTGGTGTCTTCACAATAGGCAACTTTGTAGCATGACGTGGAAAAGTCCTTTTTGGTATATACTCATCTATAACTTTAGGTTATTTCTTTAATTTTTTCTTGTCCGGTGAAGTTGATGAATCACCCTGATATTTTTTTTTGTGCTTGAATACTTTTGTGAAAGTAGGGGTTCCTGAAAATCATCATCCGAATCAACAAAAAGTTCTTTATGAGGTCCAGCTGCGGCTACAACATTCTTAGGTATTTGGAAGGATGAAAGTTCCTTTCGTGTTGACTCAATATTCTTAAAAATAACCTACAATACATAAAATGTATATTTCAAAAAATAAAAACTAATTTAGATGTTAAAATAGAATGACATTATGAACATATACAAATGACATTATGAACAGGTTTACCTTTACAAAAATACATATGCAGTGTTGATATGTATTTGTATATGAACATATACAAAATCAATATATGTACTTACAAGATAATCAACTTCACAAAAAATATTTTTTTAAAATAGTCTAACCTTGCCATTTTCCTCATTAAACATACTTTTCATGAGAGATTCAAATCGTTGATAAGGTGCATTTATCTTCCAGTTCAAAAGTTGTGGAATTTAATTGTCCACCTTGGAAGCAACATTTCGAGGAACATTAGAACAACACTTGTACAATCACACTTGAATGACAAGTGGCATTCCATGGAGCAAATAAAACTTTCCTTTTACTTTCAACTTTTTATTTACACTTTTAGCTAATTCCTCAAAAGCAACAGTTCCCCACGGATAATTCTTATAGTGATCACTCTCAACCAAATCAAAATTAAGGCGTGGAATAACTACAGTATCAACAGACAATAATAAAAATGCGTGAATAAAATACAAAATAGCAAACTTTACAACATCTTCATCATTTTTCTTCCCCCATATTTTTCCCGACACAGCCGCAAATAAGTCTCTTTTCTGTATAGAACTGACACCATTAAAATATTTTTCAATGGTACGTCCTCATCAAAAACAAAATCATCCTTGTTTGAAACACAGTTCAAACCAGTAATAATGGCAAACTCTCTCGGACTGAAATGGAGAAATGTGCCATTTGCCTGAATCACTATTTCACTTGTAGAACTTTCCTGAGTCTCAAGTGACACAATACATATACCTAATTGTTCTTGAACTACACATTTATTCTTCTTATTCTTCTTCTTCTTCATGTAGACACTAAATATACTCTTAAGACAAAAACTCTTATACTGCTCCTTTGATAACATTACCTTAATACGTTCTTCAATGTCGTTGATCGTATGACATCCTATATATGGTGCAAACTTTGGAAGTACTCTTTCCATGAATATTTGATCACGCAACACCTATAAACCAAAAAAAATATTGAAATCTATATTGTTAAAATACATAGTATACATTTATATTACATTATACATATTACATTACAATAAATACATATATCACTGTATATTATCATATATAAAAATACAAAAATAAACTCATATGTATTGTAATGTCCCGGGAATAAACCCTAGATGTCACACGGTACTCAAGACTAAAAGTAGTCCCAAGCTAATCCTTTAAGCTTTCTAACAACTTTGGAACTCATAATAAAGATAAACTTGACATATGAAATCTCAAAATAACTGAATTAATATCTTACTGAAAGTCTTAACTTCAAAATCTTAAAGCCAATACTTCAAATCCAAAATAGAAAATAGTCAAAAAATCCTCTACTTCTAACTAGAGAGCCACTGAGACAAGCCCTACCTGACTCGAACTAAACTGAAACCAAATAGCTAAATCACTTCATAAATATCAGAGTCTAATAAAAATAGGTCCTCAAACTATGAGGGCTGACCAAAGTTGGGATGTAGGTGGAGATGCTCTAAATCAATCATGCTGCTGGAACTGAGCACCAGGACCTACATTATAAGACAATGTAGCACATAGACATATACGTGGATCATTACTTCTGGAATATAATGAGTATGTGGGGGGTTAATGCATAAGTCAAAAAGTAACACAATATTCATATAGAACTTTTAAATGATGCATGCCAAGTGTAAATGACTCACCTTGAGCTTAAATAACTGAAAGATGAAAATCATAAATTAAAAATCATAAATAATAAAGAATACTAAATAAATTTTGTGAGCCATAACACTTAGTTCTAAAAGCTGTACTGTTACCCCGATCATGAATCAACTTAAAAATCAATATTCTAAGGCCAGGAAGGTCAGAATTAAAATCATCAAAGTTTAAGAGGCTTGAAAATGACTATGTCTTAACACTTAGTGAAATTATTCTAAGTCTTGGACTTCTCTAACAAGAAATAGTGAGCTGAATTGAGTTAGGATCTTGCGAGGTCTTACAATATCTTCCCCTTGGGAACATTCGTCCTCGAATGGGACTGACATAATTGAGAATACTAAAGGACTGAGATTATGTACTAAACTTGTATGACTGAAAACATAATTATAAGTAAGAACTCACAAAATTCTAAGCTTAACTCAGTCCGTTAAAGCTTGAAAAGATCCCCAGACTTAGAAATATCAGCTAAGTGTTTATACTTTGAAGTATTTTAGCCTTCATAAGTTGGCGATCCTATTCTATGGCCCCTATGACCTTAAAGTATCAATTTTTTAGGTTAATTCATGATTAAGAATGTCAGTAGGTCACTTCGGGTAAGTTTTAGATTTTTTGGACCTCGTTTGAACCATGTTCAGGTGACCAAAATAGTGGGTCGATGCGATCTCGATGCGTCGCATCGCCCATCGCATCGATAGATAATTTCCCCCCAGCTTTCAGTGCAATTCTAATAAACCAACGCGAACTCAATGCAGTGCGTTGGTCATCACATTGATGCTATAGACGTGGCACATCAGTTTGCGCGTTACGGGGCATGCTTTCAGTCATTAAAAGCCCGCGTCCAGAGGGGTATTTAGGTTATTTTTCCACCCGTATTCAGCCCCAAAAATACAAGATTAAGTCATTCTTAGGGATAAAAGACTCATTATTCTCAAAATTACTCAAGAAATAAAATCCCAGGGCTTCCAATTCAAGATTCAAGGTTCAAGAAATTCTCCAAAACTTTCAGAGAATTAACAACCAAGGTATGTTAGGTGTTCATCCAAGGGTTTCCTTCCACCCTTGGAGTTCAAGAATCTCTTTTAAAACTCTAAGTTTATTGAATTCATGAATTCCATATTGGGATTGAATGTATTCATGATTATGATGTTAATTGGGTTTCTAATTCATGATTTATTACAAGATTCATGTAAAATTATTGGACATGTGTGTAGTATTATGTGAATTCATGTTAAATCCCTTGAATTTGTAAGTTGGGATTGGAAATCATGATGCCTACATATTGATTAGTATTATGTGCATAGATTATGTTCCCTAAGTGTTTGATAAATTGCTCATGTGGATTAAATGGGGAAATCATGACATGGTAGCATATGTACAAGCTTATATCATACAAATGTTTGATTAAATGTCTCTATGAATGAGTTATGAATATTGTAATTATTTTCAAGATCATGCTATGGTTTATTTTTCTATTATCGAGTCCTGGGGGTATCTAATACCCAAAAATCTAGCTGTTTACCAAGATTTATAGTAGCTTCAGAATAGTCTCAGTAATGTCACGTACAGTAGCATTCATTCAGTACAAAACTCAGTATATCCAGTTAACAAATAGAACTCAGAACACTCAATCAGTTAAAATACTAAGTGAACTCAGTCCAGTTCAGTCAGTTAACATGATCAGTAATAGTTCAGTCTAGCCTAGAACAGTTTAGTTGGGAGTAGTATTCAACACCGAGTGAACCCAAGGATAGGGACTCACCTGCTAGTAGAAGGTGTGATCCTTAGAAGCAGTCCTGATATTCCAGAACTACGTAGCCAGCGTAGGTTGAGACATCAACCTTCCAGTTGAGGGTTGATGAGGTATTCTACCTGCTAGTTGGGTATACCACCATTCTCATTTAGATCACCTGCCAGATGAGGGTGACTCAACACTTGTCTTTACCCGTGGTACGGTATTGACACCCTTCCATCTAGGGTTACAGGTTGGACCCCAATCAGTTCAGAGAGAGGCATATCGGTTAGATAATTACCTCTCACAATTTTAGTTTCAATCTCAGAATAGAACTCAGTTCAGTTCTAAAGAATCAGGACTGTTAGACACAGTCACCCAACTCAGTATAGAACTCAATTCAGTTCTATAGAATCAGGACTGTCAGAAACAATCACCCAGCTATCAGTAATACTGTTATCAGTAAGCTCAAATATCAATCATTCTATTATCAGAACTCATTATCCAGTGGTACTATGATCTCAGATACAACGTATGTAGATATGTTCATAGTATTACATAAACAGTGTCTCATCAGTTTCCATTATACATGTACTCTCATTCAGTTGTATTCATGCTATTAAGTTAGTTATTATTCATACATATGACCCCTTCTATATCAGCCTATCTCACTTAGCATACCAGTATATTCAAAGTACTCACGCATACTTTTTATTTTGCGCTATGATATTTTATATCATAGGTTCAGACGCACGAGCTCCTGACCGAACTTAGCAGCCCAGATTATCAGTAGCACATCTAGTGGCGAGTCCTTATAGTTTGAGGACAAAGTTATCATATCATTTCATTTTTTTTGTATTCAGTTTATTTTAGTAGTGGGAGTTAGTTTGGGACTTATCCCATCAACTCCATATTCAGACAGATAGAGGCTTTCAGACTAGACTTTCAAACAATATTCAGTTGTACAATTTATTATTACAGTTGGTATTCTTTATATGTATTTCAGGCTTTGAACCTTATGGCATTTCAGCCTATTTTTCTGCATTTATTATAGTATTGTTACTCAGTGCTTGCAGCAGATATCAGTCATGGGTTAGCTTGTGGTCCTTCGAGGTCATAAGCACCGTGTGGTATTTGGGGTGCATAATCGGGGCATTACAAACTTAATATTAGAGCCTAAGGTTCAATAGAGTCCTAAAAAGTCTAAAAGCCGCATCTAGTAGAGTCTTATGCATGGCTGTGTAGCGCGCTACACTTATGGACAAGAGCCTATGAGGCATTTTTAGGAAAAGTTTCCCTTCGTATTTATTTCATGTGAGTGAGCATGAGCTCAAGTTACACTCTCAGTCTAATCTTTTTTTTTTACTTCCGTTTACAGAATATGCCTCCCAAAAAGAACAACGGAAGGAGAACAGGAAATCATCCAGCACCTCCGCCTGTTTAGGCAGATCTCTTGGATAAGCATGTCTCCCACGCAGGATTTAGAGCAACTTTCACCACTCTAGCTTATTCTGTGGCAGCCCAGAATAAATGCCCAGCTGCCGTTCTGGACAACCCAATGGCCAACACTGCTGTATCTAGAATTTGGGACTTCACCCGAATAAACCCTCTAGCCTTTACCTGGGCTAAGTCAGATGAGGACCCACAGGAATTCCTTGATCAAGTGTAGAAAATTACAAATATTATGGGGATGACAACTAGTGAGAGTGCTAAGTTGGCTGCATATTAGTTGCAGGACGTGGTTCACTAATGGTTCAAGTAGTGGAAGGCAGAGAGGGCCACAAATACAGGGCCCATAGAATGGTAAGAGTTTGCCACTATTTTTCTGTATAGGTTCTTCCCACTGGAGTTGAGGGAAGTAAAGGTTTTGGAGTTTATTAATATGAAGCAGGGCAATATGATAGTGAAAAAGTATTCTCTTAAGTTTACTCAGCTAGATAGATACGCTCCTCATATGGTAGAAGATCTAAGATGAGTAAGTTTGTGTCTGGCGTGTTTAACAGTGTGGTCAAGGAGCATAGGACCGCAATGTTGATTAAGGAGATGGACATATCCAAGCTCATGGTCCATGCTCAACAGATAGAGGAGGCTAAGAATAGGGAGAAACAGAGGGGGAATAAGAGAGCTAGAATAGGTAGCTTCAACTTCGCTCAGCCTAAGTTAGAAGGTGGAAATTATTCTCAATTCTACCCAAAATCCTCAGTTCTAGCTCCGTCCTCAGCTAGTTCTCCAGTGACAAAATTCAGAGATGACAATAGAGATAGGGCACCAGGCCCTAAACCTCAGGGTAGTGTTAGCAGTGCCCGAACAAACCCACTTTGCCAGAAATATGGCAGAAACCACCAGGGTATATGCAGGGCTAGCAGTGATATATGTTTTGGATGTGGTAACCCAGGCTATAGGGTTAGAGATTGTCCTCAGTCAGGATCTCAGGGTCAATATAATCGTCCTTTAGCTCAGTCCGGTGGCCCAAATCAGCAGGGTGCTGCTTCCAGTGCCACTAGTGGGCAGCTCCCAAATAGACTCTATGCACTTCAGTCCCAAAAGGATCAGGAAAGTTCTCCTAATATGGTCACTGGTATGTTACAAGTTTATCATTTACACGTTTATGCTTTGCTAGATCTAGGAGCTTCTTTGTCCTTTGTAACTCCTTATATAGATGTTGACTTCAAAGTCAGTCCCAAAATCCTAGTAGAGCCCTTCTCAGTATCTACCCTAGTAGGTAAATCTATCATAGCCCGACGGCTATACAGGAACTGTCTGGTTATGATATCTCAGAAAGTCATTTCAGTAGACTTAGTAGAATTAGAGATGATGGATTTTGATGTCATTCTTGGCATGGATTGGCTTTATTCATGCTATACTTCAGCTGACTACAGAAATCGAATTGTCCATTTTTAGTTTCTGAATGAACCTGTCCTTAAATAGAGGGCTAGTACTTCAGCACTTAGGGGTCAGCTTGTTTCTTACCTTAGGGAGAGAATAATGATATCTATGGGATGTGTGTATCATCTCATTCGAGTTCAAGACTCTAGTTCAGAGACCCCTAATATTGAGTCAGTATTAGTAGAATGTGAATTTCCTGATGTGTTTCCCGAAGATCTTCCCGAGGTCCCTCCCGAAAGGGAAATTAACTTCGGAATAGACCTTCTTCCAGATACTTAGCCTATCTCTATTCCGCCGTACAAAATGGCTTCAGCAAAACTCAATGAATTAAGAGAACAGTTAAAGAATATCCTAGATAAGGGATTCATCAAACCCATTGTATCCTCTTGGAGTACACTAATTCTATTCGTTTATAAGAAAGATGATTCTCTCAGGATGCGTATGGACTACCATCAGCAAAATAAAGTCATAGTAAAAAACAAGTATTCACTTCCCAGAATTGATGACTCATTTGACTAACTTCAGGGTGTCAGCTACTTTTCTAAGATAGATCTCAGATCAGGCTATCATCAGCTCAGGATCAAAGAGTGTGACATTCCAAAAATAGCTTTTAGAACTTGGTATGGCCACTTCGAATTCTTAGTCATGTCATTTGGTCTTACCAATGCTCCAGAAGCCTTCATAGATTTGATGAACCGCGTGTTCAAGAAGTACTTGGACATGTTTGTCATAGTCTTTATTGATGACATTCTTGTGTACTCCTGCAATGAACATGAACATGCAGAACATCTCAGAATAGTGTTACAGACCCTAAGAGCCCATCGATTGTTCGCCATATTCAATAAGTGCGAATTTTGGCTAAAGTCAGTAGATTTCCTTGGCCATATAGTTTTTTGTGATAACATTAGAGTGGATCTTTAAAATACCAAAGTAGTGAGAAACTATCCTAGACCCATCTCTCTATCGAATACTAGGAGTTTCTTGGGTTTAGCTGGCTATTACTAACAGTTTATCAAGGGATTCTCATCTATTGCATCCTCCATGTCTAGATTGACTCAGAAGAAAGTCAAATTCCAGTGGTCAGATTCTTGTGAGAAGTGTTTTCAGGAGTTAAAGACACGACTCACTACAACCCCAGTTTTGACTCTACTAGATCGTTTAGACGGGTTTGTGGTATATTTTGATACTTCCATAGTTGGTTTGGGGTGTGTTATGATGTAGAGTGGTAAGGTCATAGCCTATTCCTCTAGACATCTTAAGCCCCATGAAAAGAATTACCCCACTCATGATCTTGAGTTAGCAACTGTGGTGTTTGCCTTAAAGGTTTGGAGGCATTATTTGTATGGGGTACATGTTGATGTGTTCACAAACCACAAGAGTCTGCAGTATGCATTTTATCAGAAAGATCTGAACCTACGTCAGATGAGTTGGTTAGAGATGTTCAAGGACTATGACATAAACGTCCTGTATCACCCAAGCAAGGCCAATGTAGTGGCTGATGCTCTCAGTAAGATGTCTATGGGTAGTGTTTCTCACGTGAAAGATAGTAAGAAAAAGTTAGTTCAGGAAGTTCATCATCTTGACCGACTAGGTGTCCGCTTAGTCGATTCAATGAGGGAAGTGTGTGGGTGCAAAATAGTTTAGAATCATCTCTGGTTTCCAAAGTAAAGGAAAAATAGGACAGAGATCCCAGTTTAGTCAAGTTGAAAAAGTCAGTCAGAGATAAAAAAAGTAGAGGTTTTCTCCTAAGGAGGAGATGGTGTGTTGTGTTTCTAGGGTCGGTTACGAGTGCTAGGTGTAGATGACTTGAGGCAACGAATTATTACAGAAGCGCATGGTGCGTGTTACTCTATTAATCTAGGGGACACTAAGATGTACCGCAATTTGTGAAAGGTCTATTGGTGGAGTGGGATGTAGAGAGATATTGCAAAGTTTGTGGCTAACTTCTCTACATGTCAGCATGTTAAAATTGACCACAGAAACCTAGTAGTTCCATGCAAGAGTTCAGTATTCCCACATTGAAGTGGGAGGAAGTTAACAAGGATATTGTGATGGGTTTGCCTCGTACTCATCATCGACATGATTTAATTTGGGTCATTATAGACAGAATGAACAAATCAGCTCATTTCTTACCAGTTCATACCTCTTATTCAGTCGAGGATTATGCCAAGCTTTATGTTAGAGAGTTGGTCAGATTGCACAGAATTCCACTATCCATCATCTCAGATAGAGGTACGTAGTTCACCTCTCACTTTTGGAAAGCCTTCCAAGGGTCTTGGTACCCAAGTTCACCTTAGTACAAACTTCCACCCTTAGATGGATGGTCAAGCAGAGAGGACCATTCAGAATTTAGAAGATATGTTAAGAGCATATGACTTTGACTTTAAGGGGATTTGGGATGACCACTTTCCTTTGATTGAGTTTACATATAACAATAGTTATCATTCCAACATTCAGATAGCTTATTTCGAGGCACTTTATGGGAGGAGATGTGGATCTCTTATTGGTTGGTTTGAAGTGGGTGAGGCCACAATGGTAGGGCTTAACTTGGTATTTGATACCTTAGAAAAGGTTTAGTTGATCAGGGAAAGGTTTAAGACAGCTTAGAGCTAACAAAAATCATATATAGATGTGTGAAGAAAAAATCTCGAGTTTGAGATTGGTGATTATGTGTATTTAAAAATCTCTCCTATGAAGGGAGTGAAGAGGTTTGGCAAGAAGGGGAAACTCAATCCCCGATATGTCGCTCCTTACCGAATTCTCAGCTGTTTTTGAAAGGTAGCTTACGAGCTTAAGTTTTCTTCAGACATAACTTCAGTACATTTAGTGTTTCATGTCTCCTTGCTAAAGAATTGCATAGGTAACCCAGTAGTTGTAGTCCCTATAGAGGGTATATATGTTCAGAACAACCTCTCTTATGAAGAGATCTCGATCAAAATTCTCGATCATCAGGTTCGCAGAGTGAGGAACAAAGAAGTTCCGCTAGTTAAAGTTCTTTGGCGGAATCAGTTCGTTGAGGGAGATACTTGGGAAGAAGAAGTAGATATACGGACCAAGTATCCTTACCTTTTCTCCGCAAACTCAGACTCAGCTCAAGGTAACAGTTTTTCTTAGATTTGCTCAGTTTCGTGTTTAGTTACAGTTACAATTTGGTATTCATTACCATTGCATATCATCTTCATGATGGTTATGCATTCATGAATTAGTTCAACCATGTACTCATGCATCAGATATGCATGTTCAGTTTGAAAACTCAGCTTGTCAGTAGTTTCAATCAGGTATTCCATGCATCAGATATTCATGTTCAGTGTGTAAGCTTAGTCTATCAGTGTTTCTCATCTTAGTCAGTCTCATTCGAGGATGAATGTTCCCAAGGGGGATATATTGTAATACCCCACAAAATTCTAATCTTAACTAAGTCCGTTAAAGCTTGAAAAGAGGTCCCAGGCTTAGAAAATTCAGCTAAGTATTTATACTTAGAAGTATTTTAGCCTTCATAAGTTGGAGATCCTATTCTATGACCCTTATGACCTTAAAGTATCAATTTTTTTAGGTTTATTAATGATCAAGAATGTCAGTAAGTCACTTAGGGTGAGTTTTGGATTTTTTGAACCTCATTTGAACCATGTTCAGGTGACCAAAATAGTGGGTCGACATGATCTCAACGCATTGCATCGCTCATCGTGTCGACAAATAATTTCCCCCCAGATTTCAGTGCAATTCCAGTGAACCAATGCGAACTCAATGCGACGCATTGGTCATCGCGTTGATGCCATCGACGCGGAACGTCGGTATGCGCATCATTGGGAACACTTTCAGTGATTAAAAGCCTGCGTCCAGAGAGGTATTTGGGTCATTTTTTCCACCCGTATTCATCCCCCAAACCATGAGATTCAGTCATTCTTAGGGTTAAAACACTCATTATTCTCAAAATTACTCAAGAAACAAAACTCTAGGACTTTCAATTCAAGATTCAAGGTTCAAGAAATTCTCCACAACTTTCAGAGAATTAACAACCAAGGTATGTTAGGTGTTCATCCAAAGGTTTCCTTCCACCCTTGGAGTTCAAGAATATCATTTAAAACTTCAAGTTTCTTAAATTCATGAATTCTATGTTGGGCTTGAATGTATTTATGATTATGATATTAATTAGGTTTATAATTCATGATTTATTACAAGATTCATGTAAATTTATTGGACATGTGTTTAATATTACGTGAATTCATGTTAAAGCCCTTGAATTTGTAAGTTGGGATTGGAAATCATGATGCCTACATGTTGATTAGTATTATGTACATAGATTATGCTCCCCAAGTGTTTGATAAATTGCTCATGTGGATTAAACGGGGAAATCATGACATGCTAGCATATGTACAAGCTTATATCTTACAAGTGTTTGATAAAATATCTCAATGAATGAGTTATGAACAATGTAATGATTTTCAAGATCATGCTATGCCTTAATTTTTATGTTATCGAGTCCTGGGGCTATCTAATACCCGAAAATCTAACTGTTTACCTAGAATTATAGTAGATTTAGAATAGTATCAGTAATGTCACGTATAGTAGAATTCAGTCAGTACAAAACTCAGTATATCCAGTCAGCAAATAGAACTCAGAACACTCAATCAGTTACAGTACTCAGTGAACTCAGTCTAGTTTAGTTAGTTAACACGATCAGTAACAGTTCAGCCTAGCCTAAAACAGTTTCAAAATTAGTTCAGTGTCTATTCAGTTGGGAGTAGGATTCAGCACCGAGTGAACCCAAGGATGGGGACTCACCTGCTAGTAGAGATAATGATCCTTAGAAGAAGTCCTAGCATTCCAGAACTACGTAGCCAGCGTAGGTTGAGACATCAACCTGCCAGTTGATGGTTGATGAGGTGTTCTACCTGCCATTTGAAGGTACCTCCATTCTCGTTTAGAGCACCTGCCAGATGAGGGTGACTCAACACTTGTCTTTACCCGTGGAACGATACTGACACCCTTCTAGATAGGGTTATAAGTTGGACCCCAATCAATTCAGAGAGAGGCATTTCGGTTAGATAATTACCCCCCACAGTTTCAGTTTCAGTCTCAGTATAAAACTCAATTCAGTTCTACAGAATCAGGACTATTAGACACAGTCACCTAGCTCAGTATAGAACTCATTTCAGTTCTACAGAATCAGGACTGTCAAAAATAGTTAACCAGCTATTAGTAATACAGTTATCAGTAAACTCAGATATCAGTCATTCAGTTATCAGAACTTAGTATCGAGTGTTACTATGATCTCAGACACAGTGTATGGGGATATGTGCACAATATTTCATAAATAGTGTCTCATCAGTTTCCATTATACGTGTACTCTCATTCAGTTATATTCATGTTATTCAGTCAGTTATTGTTCATGCATATAAGCCCTTGCATATCAGCCTACCTCACTTAGTATACTAGTACATTCAAAGTACTGATGCATACCTTTTCTTTTGTGCTATGATGTTTTATATCATAGGTCCCAATGCATGGGCTTCTGACCAAACTTAGCATCCCAGACTATCAGCAGCAGATCTAGTGGTGAGTCCTCATAGTTCGAGGATAAAGTTATCATATTATTTCATTATTTTAGTATTCAGTTTATTTCAGTAGGCAGAGTTAGTTGGGGACTTGTTCCACCAACTCTATATTCAGACAGATAGAGGTTTTCAGATTAGACTTTCCGACAACATTCAGTTGTACAAATTATTATTACAGTTTGTATTCTTTATCATTATTTGAGGTTTTGAACCTTATGGCATTTCATCCTATTTTTTTGCATTTATTACAGTATTGTTACCCAGTGCTAGCAACAGATATCAGTCATGGGTTAGTTTGTGGTCCTTGAGGGTCGTAAGAACCGTGTGGCATCCGGGGTGCAGACTCGGGGCATTACATTACGTGACTGAATTGATTCATGAATGCATGAAGTGACATGAATATGCTGATATACAACTGGAACTAAGAATGGAAAAGATATAATCTGAGGAAAACTTGTTACCTTAAACTGAGTCTGAACTAGCGGAGAAATGATGAGGGTACTTGGTTCACATATCTGCTTCTGCTTCCAAAGTGGAAACCTCAACAAACTAATTTTGCCAAAGAATTTTGACCAAGGTAACTTCTTTGTTCCTTAGTCTACGAATCTGGTGATCAGGAATCTCAACTTCGATTTCTTCATAAGAAAGGCTATCCTGAATTTCAGTGTTTTCCACAGGAACTACAACAGCTAGATCACCAATACACTTCTTTAACACTAAGACATGAAACACTGGATGAACGGATGACAAATCTGCAGGCAACTTAAACTCATATGCTACCGTCCCAACACGACTTAATATTCTGTAAGGGCCAACATATCGGGGACTAAAATTCCACTTTTTGCCAAATCTCTTTACCCCTTTCATGGGTGAAATGTTCAAATAAACAAAGTCACCAACCTTAAACTCAAGATCCCTTTTCCTTACATCTGCATAAGATTTTTGACGACTCTGATTTATCTTAAGCCTCTCTCTAATCAACTGACCTTTTTCCATAGCTTCTAACACCATATCTGGCCCTATCAAAGAGTCTCACCCACTTCAAACCAACCAATGGGTGATCTACACCTTCTCCTATAGAAAGCCTTAAACAGAGCCATCTGAATACTGGAATGATAACTATTATTATAGGCAAACTTGATCAAAGGCAAGTGGTCATCTCAACTTCCTTTAAAATCAAGAACACATGCCCTCAACATATCCTCTAGGGTATAAATAGTCCTTTCTACCTGACCATCAGTCTGAGGATGAAAAGCTAAACAGAGATGAGCTTGGGCACCAAGACCCTTCTGAAAGGCTTTCCAAAAGTGAGAGGTAAACTGAGTACCCCTATCTAAAATGATGGACAAAGGAACTCCATGCAATCCAACCAACTCTCTAATATAGAGATTAGCATAATCCTCGGCTGAATAGGAAGTATGAACTAGGAAGAAATGGGTTGATTTGATCATTCTGTCAATAATAACCCTAATCGAATCATGCTGATGACGCACACGGGGCAACCCTGTGACAAAGTCCATATTCACCTCTTTCCACTTACAAGTGGGAATACTAAACTCCTGCAAGGTGCCACTAGGATTTTGGTTCTCAATCTTAACCTATTGACAATTAGCACACTTGGCCACAAGCTCTGCAATATCCTTTTTCATGCCATTCCACCAATAATTTCCCACAAATTATGGTACATCTTAGTGGCTCCTGAATGAATAGAGTAATGAGCACCAAGAACTTCCACCAAAATCTGATGCCTCAAACCATCACCACACGACACACATAGTCTACCCTGGTATCACAACACACCATCTCCCTCTTTAGAGAAAACCTCTACTTTCTGATCTCTGACAGACTCCTTCAACCTAACCAAACTAGAATCCTTATCTTGTTTCTCCTTTACTTCGGAAACCAAAGAAGATTTTGAATTGTTATGAACCCATATACTACCTTCAGCTGAATCAACCAACCGAACACCTAGTCTATCCAACTGATGAACCTCCTGAACTAACTTTTTTTTATCATTCTCAACATGAGCAACACTACCCATAGACAGTCTACTAAGGGCGTCTGTCACTATATTGGCCTTTCTCGAGTGATACAGAACACTCATATCATAATGTTTTACCAACTCCAACCACTTTCTCTAACGAATATTTAACCCTTTCTGCGAAAACACATACTGCAAGCTTTTGTGGTCCGTGAACACATCAATATGCACCCCATAAAGATAATGCCTCCAAATTTTCAAGGCAAAAATAATAGCTACCAACTCAAAATCATGCATAGGATAGTTATTTTCATGAATCTTAAGTTGTCTAGAGGCATAGGCTATGACTTTACCCCTCTGCATCAAAACACAACCCAGACCAACTCTGGAAGTGTCACAATAAACAAAAAACCCATATGAACCATCTGGTAGCGTCAAAACTGGGGTTGAAGTGAGTTGAATCTTAAACTCCTGAAAACTCTTCTCACAGGAATCTGACCACTGAAACTTAACTTTCTTTTGAGTCAATCTAGACATGGGGGATGTAATAGATGCAAATCCTTCGACAAACCAT
Organism: Capsicum pubescens; assembly: GCA_030864215.1. Lineage (NCBI taxonomy): Eukaryota > Viridiplantae > Streptophyta > Magnoliopsida > Solanales > Solanaceae > Capsicum > Capsicum pubescens. The sequence goes on along the minus strand of CM061548.1, from coordinate 296,401,833 downwards.
CAATAATAGCCAGCTAGACCCAAGAAACTCCTTATGTCTGATGGAGAGATAGGTCTAGGATAGTTTCTTACTGCTTCGGTCTTTTAAGGATCGACTCTAATGCCATCACCGAAAAAAATATAGCCAAAGAAAGCTACTGATCTTAGCCAAAATTTACACTTACTAAATTTGGCGAACAACTAATGATCTCTAAGAGTTTATAACATAATTTTGAGATGGTCTGCTTGGTCATTCTCACTACGGGAATAGACAAGGATATCATCAATGAAGACTATAAAGAACATGTCCAAGTACTAGTTGAACACTCTGTTTATCAAGTCCATAAAGGCTGTTGGGAAATTCATTAGCCCGAAGGACATAACTAGATATTCAAAGTGACCATAGCGGGTTCTAAAGGCTGTCTTTGGAATATCACACTCTCTTACTCTAAGCTGATGATAGCAGGATATAAGGTCTATCTTAGAGAAATAACTTGCACCCTAAAGTAACTTGAACCCTTAAGCTGGTCGAATAAGTCATCAATCCAAGAAAGAGGAAATTTTTTCTTGATTGTGACTTTATTCAATTGGCAATAGTCGATGCACATTCAGAGAGAGCCATCGTTCTTACGTACGAACAAGACTGGAGTGCCCCATGGAGAAACACTGGGCCTTATAAAACCTTTATCTAAGAGGTATTTAAGATGCTTTTTAAACTCTTTAAGCTCGGCTGGAGCCGTATGATATGGAGAAATGAAGATACGCTGAGTATCAGGAAGAAGATCAATACAAAATTATATTTCTTTATTGGGAAGTACCCCTAGCAAATCTCTGAGAAAAAACTCAGGAAACTCATTGACTACACAGACTGACTGAAATATTGGAGCTTCAGACTTAGTATCTTTGAATCGAACTAAATGATAAATGCACCCTTTTGATATCAACTTTTTGGCCTTAAGATAGGATATGAAATAACTCTTGGGAGATTCGAAACTACCTTTCCACTTAAAAAATGGCTCATTAGGAAACTGAAACTTTTCTACACGGTACGATAATCTATTGATATATAACATGAATGGAGTTAATCAATGCCAAGAATAAAATCAAAATCTACCATTTCTAACTCTATTAGGCCTGCTAGTATGATATTATGCAAGACACTCCAGTAACAAGCTTACTCATACTAGATCTAGAGTCATCTACCAACTCAGGATCAAACTTAGATAACTGGGTGAACTTAAGATAGTACTCCTTCACCGCTATCGAGCCCTACCTCAGTTTCATGAACTCCTCAACCTTAGCGTCTCTAATCTCACGTGGAAAGAACCTATCTAGAAATGCATCCTGAAAAACCTGCCAACTCATAAGAGCTTCATCCTTACCTCTACCTTCCTTCCACATAACAACCCAATTATAAGCAATATCCTTCAGCCTATAGGATGCCAATTCTATACCCTCCTCCTCAGTAACATGCATAATTTGAGTGATCTTTCTCACCTCATCAATGAAAAGCTATAGATCCTCATTAACCTTTGACCCAAAGAACTCAGGCGGATTCATTCTCATGAGGTCATGAATTTTGGCTATAGCTAAATCACCATTCTGCTGAAGTGGGACTGCATCTTGATGGTTACTTGAACATTACTAGTCACAGCTTGGTCCAACGCTTGAAAGGCATCCCGAAATTCAGTATAAGACACATTCTTATTCAGAGGGTTGGCTTGTACTAGTGGTTGCTCACTATTTCTGCATGCATTCGCTCGGCGACGAGACATATTCTATCACGCAAAGAACGAGTTAAAGAATATAGAGAAAACTATAAGCACAATAGATCATGAAAGAAAAGGATGATTCCTAACTCATTCTATAACCTCTTGCTTATAAATGTGGCGCGCTTCACACCCATGATCAAGACTCTACGTAACTCGGCTTATGTAACTCCCTAGGACTCTTTAAACCTTAGGCCCTGATACCAAGTTTGTAATACCCTGAGTAGTCCCAAACTAATCCTTTAAGCTTTCTAACAACTTTGGAACTCATAATAAAGATAAACTTGACATATGAAATCTCAAAATAACTGCATTAATGACTTAACTGAAACTGAAAGTCTTAACTTCAAAATCATAAAACCAATACTTTAAATCCAAAATAGAAAATAGTCAGACAAGCCTCTACTTCTAACTAGAGAGCCATTTGGACAAGCCCCAACTGACTCAAACTAAACTAAAACCAAATGACTAAATCACTTCATCAATATCAGAGTCTAATAAAAATGGGTCCTCAAACTATAAGGACTGACCAAAGTTGGGATATAGGTGGATATGCTCAAAATCAATCACACTGCTAGAACTGAGCACCAGGACCTACATTATAAGACAATGTAACACATAGACATATATGTGGATCAGTACTTCTGGAATGTACTGAGCATATGAGGGTGAATGCATAAGTAAAACAGTAACTCAATATTCATATAAAACTTATAAATGATGCATGCCAAGTGTAAATGACTCACGTTAAACTTGAATAACTAAAAGATGAAAATCTTAAATCATGAATAATAAAGCATACTGTATAAATTTTGTGAGCCATAACACTTAGTTCTAAAAGTTGTATGTTACTTTTTTTGGGAGGTTCTTCTAACCGACATAAACCATGTGAGCTATCATGGAGTCCAACATCTCACACACACGTTGGTAGAGCTATTCTACCCTTGCCATCGGAATAGAACCTAACTAGAGTGATCACTATACTTAGCCCATATTAAGAGTTGAACCTATGGTGGCACGTAGTTCTGTGGCATGTGACCTTAGTCTGAGACCCAACTTGGTGCTAAATACTAATCCCATATTACTTATATGCTCTCTTTTTAGGAAATTCGTCATAAAATAGCATAAAGGTTTATAATGAAAACCAGTCATGTTTCTCTATACTTTAAAATGTAATCAACATGAATAAATGTGGATTCTATCTCTTAGCTGAGGATCAAAAGATCAATTCTTGATTTAAGTATTGAAATAAACTTATCAAAGAATACTTAAAGTCATAATCTTCTTGGAGTCTCAATACTCAAACTTAGGTCTTAAAACTCATGTACTTAAAATTTCAGAATTTCATAACAAGACTTCATTCTCAATAATCATCTTAAAATCTTTCAGCAATATCAAGTCAAGATAATGAAACTCCATTCATAATGTAAATCTTCAAGTCAAAGCATAAATAGATGAGAATGAATATGCACTTTAATACTTAAATCACTTTATAAATCCATAAACTCAAACAATATAATTTGGGTATAAACCCTAATTGCAAATCATGTAAATCTTAACTTTAAAATAAGTTTTGGGAAAAAGGATGAAAGAGTGTCCTTGTTCATAACTTCACATACCTTAATAGGATTGATTTGATGGATGAAAGCTTGAATTGTAAGCCTTGTGGATGATCTTGAAGCTTTCTTGAACTTCTTGAATTAGGGAACTTTGATCCTTGCTTATTTTGAAGAGAATGGAATGAAGTTTTGGTGTTCTTGAGAGGAGGTTAGGGTTTATTATTAAGAGAGGATGATTTCTTTTGAGAGAGTTTTTGAATTAAATGGCTAATTATGCCTTTTGGGACCCTTAATCTCATGTTATGGGTCAATTGGGTGAAGGAAAAAGACTCAAATACGCTCATGGACCCAAAATTCATTAAACTGAACTGGACTACCGACGAGATAAGCGTCGCGCCGCATTACTCTACCGACGCGATATCCGATAGGCTGCTTTGCTCTCCACCAACGCGATATGTGATGCACCGAGGCCATATCATGTTGCCTTACTATTTTGAACATTCAAACAGACCATCAAACCTTATCCGAAAAATCTAAAACTTACCTGAGATGTGCTATCGACCACCCCGATCATGAATCAACTTAAAAATCGACATTCTAAGGCCAGGAAGGTCGGAATTAAAATCATCAAACTTCAAAAGGCTTGAAAATGACTAAGTCTTAATTCTTGGTGAAATCTTTCTTAGTCTTGGACCCCTCTAAAAAGCAATAGTGAGTTGAATTGAGTTAGGATCTTACGAGGTCTTACATGTATTTATAAAATACATATCATAGTCATATTGAATAGAAAATACAATAGCATATCAAATAGATATATTAACATTAACAAATACAATTACATATCTAAACAATACTACATGTATTTTCTAAGTACATCATACATATTACATTACAATAAATACATATCACTGCATATGTATTTTCAGAATATATGTCTGGTCTAAACTGTATGTTATCAAATACAAAAATACATAAATAAACTCATATGTATTTACAAAATACATATCATAGCCATATTAAATAAAAATACAACTGCATATCAAATATATATCTTAGCATTAACAATTACAATTACATATCTAAACAGTACCAAATACATATCTTAACATTAACAAATATAATTACATATCTTAACATTAACAAATACATATCTTAATAGTAATAACCTACAATTTCATATCTTAACAGTAACTGAAAAATAAATATAAGAATAATCAAATGTATATAAAAAATAAATCTATCTACAGATTATCCATAATATCAAAAAATACAAAGACAAAATACCTCTTTCACTTTATCTTCTTCGAATTCATAATCAGATGAATTTTGATCAACATGACGGTATTTTACTTGATTCTCCTATCTCATTTGACTTCCTCTTTTCCATAGATTTTTGTACTTTTTGGGGTTTTGGAGATGATGATTTTATCAATCCTTTTCATTTCATGATTTTTGCAATCTTCTCTGGATCGTTACGATGCTTCGATCTCGCCTCTTCTATACTAACTTTTCTCTTCGACTGAATAGGCGTAGAAATTAATTTAAGATCTTCATCTTGTGTTAAATCAAGACTAAATGATGATAATTCACCAGAAACTAATTTCACAGGTGGTATACCTCTATTTGAACTTCTACGATGTGCGTGTTCTGTCATTATATCATACCTCCATAATTTTTCAACAAGAAAATTCACAAATCCCCCAAAAAAACTCGTAGAACAAGGTTGAAGGAAAAAATACAAAAAATATAAAATATATAAATTATATGGAAGAGATAACATGCAATAACTATAAATATCAACTTACCTTATTTGATGGAGCACAATGTTTATCAACAATTTGAGAAAAAAAGGCAGAATTTGAAAAAAAGGGTAGAAGATACGGTTAGATTGGAGGAAAGTGAAATAGTGGAAAAAGTAAAGTAGTGGGAGTAAAACATGCACTTGTATAGTTAATGGGCAAAATAATGTTACTTTTGCTATAAACTATAATTTTAAAAACGTGTTGCTATTTATTGTAATTATAGTATTAAGTTTGTCACTTTCTGTATTTTTCTTTTTTGGTTTAGTCAATATATAGGTAATTTACTTCAAAGTTTAACAAGAAGTTTCTTTATCTTCCTTAATTTATACATGAATCTTATAGGAATTACTACACTACTATAGAAAGGTCAATAAAAAGTATGACGTTAGAGAAAAGGCCCACATGCAAAAGGCCCACATGCATTATAATCACATAATCAACTACAACCAACTTTCACCGACGAACCTTTGGGTTTTTAGTATGAGGACCCAAACCATGTTTAATAGAGGTACCCAAGTAGTATCATGTGCACAGTTGCAGATCGAGTACAATGCATCTGGGTTCTTCGTAACCCAAAATGTCACCAATCATATAAGCAGACATTCATTAAGCAGTTGTCCCTCAATAAGACGATACTACAGAGCATAAGAAAAATATCTAAGATTATAAAGAAATTCACTCACATAGCAACTCATCTAAGTTATGAACTTAAAATAATTGTACTTTATTTTGACTTCGCATTACATTTAATTGTGACGAGTTGTTTACTTTTATTAGCCAGATTATTAGTTTGAGTTATAGAATTTTGATTTTAATCATATGTTTATTGGGGTGAAGATAGGTATATCCAATGTATAATCATCTATAATTAATGTATTATCTTTTCTTATTATATAACGTTTAGATTGGTAGCTAATGTATACATACATATATATATATATATATATATATATATATATTAATTATACAGTAACGATACAAATTCTATGCACATCATACAAAAAATGTATATTCTATATAACAATGATACAATTTTTACCCATAAATTCATCACTCTATTTTTTTATGAACTGTAGTAGTATAGTATATGGATTGTATTAATATAGTATTTAAATTGTAAAACTATCTGAGCCAAAATGAACCAAATTATGAAACGATCATAATACAAAATTTGTTTGGTCCGATTGGCCATGAATGTCCAATGATTAAATACAGACCGATTGTTTTAAAAAGAATTGGCTCATATCCTTTTTCCTTAGTATAAATAAAGGGAAATTTTCATAAAAGAACAACTTTAGTTTCTAAAATTACTAAAAATCCCTTCAGTTTGAGAAAATTATAAATATCCCAACTTTAATTAATTTGGGTTAAAAGTTGAGATACATCCTAAATACCCCTTTCACCCGTTTTTAACTTTACCAACTATGGTTTCATCCTACATCAACTGCGAAATTTTTGTGGCGATTTCATCCCACAATTTTCTCTTCTCCTTCTTCATATTTTTAAATTAAGGTATTCCCTCCCCCCCACCCCAAATTCATCTTCAATTTTTTCTTATCATATTCAATGATTTTATCAAAAATCAAACAAAACAACTACATTAATTTCGTTAACATTGTTGAATATAGGCTTAGTATTTTGAAATTTTGTGCCTATTTTGGTTCAATTAACATCATGAATATAGATTCAGGTCCATCTTTTAATATTAGAATCTCTCAAGTAAATATCTGAAATTAGCTATTTTCTTATTCATGAATTGTGTTTCTGAATTTCTTCGTGAACCAGATGTGTTGGTTTTTCTTTGCTAAAGGTAAATATTGTAGAAACTGTAGAAACTTATAGATTATCTGTGAACCTCGATTAGTTTAAGCTTATTTCTTGATATAAATCTGTTGACTTACTAATAGATGTTCTACAAGCAAGCAAAGAAAACCAATTCATGTTGTACAATATTATAGGCGATTTCAGAAGATAGTTGTCATGATGTAACACCCCGCACTTTTTCTATCTTAACACCATCCCTAGAATGTCAAAGATTTTCTTCAAATATAAATACCATTTATTTCATGCGGTATTTTTCAGATTTAAACTTTTTATTGTGTGGAAAATTGAATAAGCTTTCCATCGATACCAAATTTGCCCAAATCCAATACCCGATTGAGGAGTTAGAGCATTTTTAAGTTGACAGTGTCCCATCTGAGCAACCACCACGTTGCAGTGAAGGAAAATTTTATAATTGTCAAATCTAGTGGATCTTCGCGATATTGGCGTGTCGGAGAGAGGTCCGAATTCCTAATTGTCGAAATACAGTAGCCCAACGCAATACTGGCGCATCGCACTAGTGGCCAAAATGGCATTCAAAGGGGCAACACAATTGTGGCGCGTCGCGGTGAATGCCCAGTTCCCACTCGTCCTTTTTCAGTGAGCCGCCGCGATAGTGGCGCGTCGCGGTGGCCTATAAAATCGGAATTTGTGCTCTCTTTTCCAATTCCATTTAGATGTTTAATAGGGGCATTTTGGTCAATCTCCAAGGCCCCAATTCATGTAAAACACATCATTAAGCATATTCTAAAGCACTTTATGCTTATTTTATCAATTTCCTCACAAAATAAAACCCTAGAACTCAAGAGCTTCTTCTCCAAGAAATTTAAATCCTCCATAGTTTCTCCAAGAATGCTCTAAATTGAGGATTCCCAAGGCAAGATAATTAATAACTCATCTCTAAGAACTCAAATAGGAATCAATGGATCAAGTTTCTTCATCTAATCTTCAATCAAGGTATGTGGAGTTATGAATAAGGATAATCCTCTCGTCCTTTGTCCAAAACTTATTTTAATTCCAATTTTACTGAATTTTATATGATTTTCCATGAAATTCAAGTTAGGGTTTATACCCATTATTGTTATTTACAAGCTTATGAGATTTCCAGTAATTTAGAAGTTGAATTACATAATTATGTTCATATTATCATGCATATTGCAGAAATTTTCAGATTTTGAATTAATTTATCAATGTTTACATTATCAAGCATAAACATTATGATGTTTTAATGTGAGTTTGATGCATGGGTCATTAAACCCTAATTAGAGATTGCTATTTCAAGATTGTTTGTGCTATGAGCACCCTATGATAAGATTATTCTCAGATTTTTGATAAAGATTTGACCTTTTGGTCCTAAGCTAAGATAAAGAATCCACATTGTTCATATGAATTGAGATTTAAAGAAAGAAAGAGCATAATTGGTTTTCTTGTAAACCCTTGTGCTATTTTGAAGTGGATTTCTTAAGATTCTAAGCATAAGAATGAGAGTAGTATTTAGCACCGAGATGGGTATATTACCAAGGTTTCATGCCCCAGAACTACGTGCCCCTGTAGGATTAATATTATTTCTACTTTTACGTGGATGACTAAGATTGTAATCACTTATGATAAGAAGTTCTATTATGATGGCAAGGGTAGAACAACTCTCCTCAATGTGGGAAAGACGTGGGACTCCATGAATGCTCACATGGTTTATGTCGTTTAGAAGAACCTCCCAAAGTTCCTAAGTCCCTACCAATAAAGATTTTCATAATAGTTTTAAAGTATTTTCCCTACTAGTAAAGAAAAGCTTTGTAAGAATTCCCTTAAGATAAAGTATTTTCTCTAATAAAAAAGAATAACAGAATTTTTTTTAGAAAACTATGTGTAAAGGCTCACGAAGTTATTCAGACTATGCTTTACAGAAAGACTTTAGCTATAGTTTTCAACTTTCAGATCTCAGATTTAAGAGTGAGTCCTTTCTACACTTAGACAACATGATTTAAAAAGAAAATATAAGTACAACTTTTAGAACTAAATGTTATGACTCACTAGATTTATAAAGCATGACTTGATTCTCATGATTATTATTTTCAGTATTTCAGATATTCTAGCTTATGTGAGTTATTTACATTTCGCATGTATTTTTTTACAAATTATGATGATGAGATAATGTTTTTACTTATGAATTCACCCCCATATACTCAGTACATCCTCAAAGTACTGATCCATATATATGTATATGTGCTACATTGTCTCATAATGTAGGTATCAGTTCAATTGTAGCATGCATACCATATTTAGACAGTTTGCAGCTTCCAGTCAGTAGGTGATGGGTCCTCTTGATTCAAGGGCTCGAGTCAGTCATATAGTTTGAGCAGTATTGTATTTTTCTTTATTCAGTCGTATTGATTTGGGATAGTTGGGGGTCATGTCCCAGCTACCTATAGTCAATACTAGTAGAGGCTTCATAGACAGTCAATAGAGTTAATATATTTGATTCCAGTATTGTTTTGTAAAAGTAGAGTTGTAAACATTTTCATTTAGTTCTGTATTGATTAGATTCAGAAAAGAGTTATCTTTCGCTTATTTCGATCAGATTTATGTATTTTATTCTGTTGCTTATGAGTTATGCCAGCAGAAGGGTTAGCTTGGGATCACTTGTGGTCCTAAGCACCGTGACATCTCGGAACCATTTTTGGGGCGTTACACATGACGCCAAAACAAGGGTCATAATGTCACTTGTCACGACAAACCTTTACAAGTAAAACTCTCACCCAAACTGATACACACAGGAAAAAGATAGAAATGCCCCCAAGGTAAGGCTTCACTAATAAAGCAAAACCATGTAGATATAATAAAAGAGGAAAGAATAAAATCAATACATGCAACCATAACTCCCAAAACCTGGTGTCAAAGGTGTAAGAACTAATAATACTATCCAGGAGTCAAATACATTAGAAAAAAATAACCACAAAGAAATAATACATGTCTCTAAATAGTCATAAAGACATAACTAATACAGAAAGATAGAGGTGAACTCTGGACGTATGAATGTCCAACCGCTAGCCTGAGTAATCTGAAGACGCCCGAAATCAATCAATTTGAGGTGCACCCAAACTTGAAGCTGCACCGAAAGGGTGAAGTAGGAGTGAGTACGGTCCACTTGTACTCAGTAGGTATCATAGGCCAATCGAGCAAAGTAGAAAATAAAGCATACAACATACACACTAAGGGCATGTCACCTGCAATCAAAAAATGTTTCATAACGATAGCCCACACTGCTTGCACTAATAGTTCTAGAATATATATATATATTACAACAACACAAAAAAATAGAACACAAGTATACATTATTTCATATATAAGTAGAACAAGGGAGAACATGTAGATACAAGATCTTCAAATACAAGTAAAAGAAGGTAAGACAAATACATAGATGATAAGTCAATATGGCAATACAACATAACACAAACATAACAAAGTAAGTTCAATTTATATGATGATGATGATTATGTAAGAGGTCGTGTCACAACCTATGGGATTATTGCACAATCCCCGTATACACCTACGGAGCTAAAGCTTCCCGACGTAGGATCCATAGGGGGTTCATCAACCCATATAAAGTCCATATATCTCATATCTCTTTTTTGGCACATCCCTCGAAAAGAGTTTTGCAAGGTATTACAATATCTCCCCCTTCGGCACATCCCTAGAGGAGGGTTTTAAAAAGGTGTTGCCAGTGTTTCTCAGATGGTGCCACAGTGGTACCAATGTTTTATGAATGAGTATGATATGAGGATGTAATTCTTACAACCAATCACAATGAGTATTTTCATAACCAACCACATGATAAATTTCCAAAACCAACCACAATAATATATTTCCAAAACCACGTGAGCCAATATCTACTCATTATTTCAGTTCCATCCACAAATTTCACGTCTCATATGCCAATAAAGTATAAATATAATCACAATAGACCAATGGTATCATATTAAGAATCTTAAAAGCACAATACAATTATTCACATGTATTCGAGGCTATCAATATCACATAGGACCCCACATGGTCACACATATTACATAATAACTCAATTTCGATAATTACATCACATATAGGCCCCACGCGAGCACAACACATAGATAGAAATTTTCATGATTAGTTCCCATACTTAACATACATTTTGTACCATTATTTAGTATCCAGCTCAGTCTGAAAAAGTTATGCCATAACCTACCTCAAAAGTCGAAATCAGTCTGCTGCACTTTGAGCCCGCGACTTACTTTTCATGAACGATCCCAAATTCTACTAAAAACATCAAATATGGAATTTACCCATCAAAAAAAACCCAACGACACCCATATTGACTACTTTTGGTTCAGGGTTAAAACGGATCCCAAAATGGATTTTCAAAAAAGAAGGGCAAAATTGTAACTTTACTTCAAAAATATGTTTCTCACATTTTTAAAAATCTACAGTTGAAAACCCAAGTCAAATCAAGTAAAAATGAGGTTCAAATCGAAGAAAAATTATTTTTAAACTTTACCGGATAAAATCTTTGAAATCCGGGTTAAAATCAAGAATCAGAGTTGTTTTGAAAGTTAAATTGATGAAAAACTAGTAATTGTAAGATAAAAATATTATGCAAGGGAAAATGAGTGAAATTTGGGTTTAAAGTCAAGCCCTAGAATTTTTGGAGTTTTGAAAAATTAATCAAGAAAATACTAAGGAAAGGGTGAATTCTTACCTTAAATCCATAATAGAATCAAGAAATAGATGTTAATCTAGTTATCCAAGCTCCCAAAAGTTTAATTTTTAAGCTCACACACTATTTTAGGGGTTAACCTTCAAGAAACAAGATGAAAACTGAGCAAAAATATGCCCAAAACTGCTATTTATTATTGCAAATTTTTCTGCACATATATAGCTAAAAAACTGATTTTTTTAAGTCAATTTAAACTTTGACGGGGTGCCCAAAATTCATCCGAAGTCCGATATATGCAAAGGAACTATGCAACCATACTAAATTCGACGTTTCAGACGCGTTGGCGAAGTAGGATTTAAAAAAGAATATCGTATTCAAAAAGTTGACCCTTGAAATCCGAAATTGCAATTTTTCAAATCGAGGGTCGAAATGAGATATAAAAGTCGTAAATCACACCAAACATGGTAAAACCCTAAAATCGACATTTCGGATCTGCTGGCAAGTCAGATTTTAATCCGAGGTTGTTTCGACCAAATGTGGGTCTCACATTCATATTTCTAATTTTCCAACTTTCCAATCAATAGGTCGAAATGAGCTCGGGTTCACCAAAACCCGAATCAAAGGTCTACCTAGCCCAAAATTGATATTCCAAAGATGCTGGCACATTCTGTTCAGCCATCCGTCGCACAGATCAAAATATATCCCCATAAGTATAAAATAAGGCTCTCGAAGTCATAAAAAACCACAATATCGCATAAATGGTACCGAAATGCATCGAAAATCATGTCAATCACTCCCACCTCCTAGAAATACTATAATGCAATTATGGGGAGGGGTAAAAATAGTCAAATAAAACAAAATCACAAATTTTATCAAATTTTTAGATCGTTACATCACCCACACTAAAAATCTAGTTCGTCCTCGAACTAAGACAAAGAAATACCTGAATCAATGAAGAGCTGTGGATAGGAACTACATATATCAAACTTAACCTCCCAAGTATCCTCGTCTACAGGTTGATGTCGCCACTGAACCTTAATCACAGGGATAACTCTAGTGTGCAACCACCTAGCATCCCTAGCCAAAATGGAGAATGTCTCCTCAACAAAGGACAATTGCTCTTCTAACTTAATCGACTACCAACGAATAACATGAGACTCATCTGGAATATAGCAGCAAAGATAGAAACATGAAAAACTAGATGAACATCTGATAGATCAAGGGGCAAAGACAACTCATAAGCCATATCACCAATAGTCCAAAGAATCTCAAATGGACCAATATACCTGGGGATAAGCTTGCCCCTCTTTCCAAACCTCATCACACCCTTCATGGGTGAAATTCGAAGGAAAACACGATCACCAAAACCAGATCTCAAAGAACAAAGACTGAAATCAGGATAACACTTCTGCATACTTTGAGTCACTCTAAGCCTATCTTGAATGACCCATACTCTATCCAAAGACTCATGAAGCAAGTCTGTACCTCAAGGTATCACCTCTGAACCATCAAAATAACCAACTGGGGAGCGACAACACCTACCATGCAATGCCTTAAAACAGGCATATTAATACTGGAATAGTAGTTATTATTATATGAAAACACTTCTAAAGACAAATGTTGCTCCCACAGGCCACCAAAATCTATCACGTATGCGCGAAACATATCCTCCAAAACATTGATAGTCCGCTCCGATTGGCCATCAGTCTAGGTGTGAAACGCTGTGCTAAGATCAAACCAAGTACCCAGCTCATCCTGAAAAGTTTTCCAAAAGTGAGATGTGAACACCGAACCTCAATTTGAAATAATGGACATCGTCACACCATGAAGATGCATAATCTCACGAATATAGATACGGACCAACCTTTTGGCACTGAATGAGACCTAAACCGGAATAAAATAAGCTGACTTGGTCAATCAATCCACGATGACCCAAACACTATCAGAATCATGAGATGTATGAGGTAAACCAGTCACAAAGTTTATGGTGATCTATTCCCACTTCTACTTAGGAATGGGTAACCTCTGAAGTAATAAGTCAGATCTCATATGCTCGGCCTTCACCTGCTGACAACATAGGCAACGAGCCACAAAATACACTATATCTCGCCTCATACCACCCCACCAATAGTGCTGCCTCAAATCATGATACATCTTAGTCACACCTGGATGGATAGAATATCTGGAACAATAGGCTTCCTCCAAGATCAACCTAATCTAATCACCCATTCTCGGCATACAAACTCAGCCCCCAATCCTCAAAACTCCATTTGAATCAAGTGAGGCTTCCTTAGCCTCCACACTTAACACCTTATCTCGAATCAACCTCAATCCAACATCGTCAAACTAATAATCTTGAATCTGCTCCATCAAAAAAGATTTAGCCTCCACAAATAACAAAATACACCCAGGTGTCAAAATATCAAGTCTAACTATCTAGTTAGCTTGAGACTGAACATCTAAGGCCAAATGCCTTTCCTGGGTCAAAGGATGAGCTAAGCTACCCATTCTAGTCAACTTCCAGCTCAAGGCATCCGCAACCATATTAGCCTTGCCTGGATGGTAGAGAATAGTCAAGTCATAATCCTTAAGCAACTCAAGCCAATGACGCTGCCTTATATTAAGATCTCACTAGGTAAAGAAGTACTGAAGGCTACAATGATCTGAGAAGATCTCACAATGGTCTCCATACAAGAAGTGCCTCCACAATTTCAAGGCAAACACAACTGTGCACAACTCCAAATCATGGGTAGGATAAATCCCCTCATGAGGCTTCAACTGATGGAATGCATATGGAATCACCTATCCCTCTTGCATAAACACACCACCTAACCCAACACATAAACCATCACAAAGGACGGGATAGTCCCTGGCCACATGGCCAATCTCATCACACACATAACAACCTCTATGACCAGTCTCAATAGGAAAAGGTACAGCAGGGCCCAAACGACCACCCAGAACTACTGAACTAGAAAGTCCACCACCTGAAATCTATAAAGTTGCATCACTAGCTTACCATTGTATCCATAAAAACCTCTATAATCTCTATCATGAGGAGACTGACCTCTAAACCCACCAAAATAGTGCACCTTCTTGGCGCCACCTTGAGATACTCGAAGACCCTCTATCATCATAGCATGATCCATAATACTCTGGAAGAAGCCCGAAGAACAACTTTCTAAGACATAGTTAAGTGAAGGGAGATATCCAAACCCTTCATAAACTTCTAAATTGTAACACCCCGCATTTTAGGCTAGAATGTAAATCGTCATTTCTACGCGTAGATGTTCTAAAAGCTATAAATACGATGTAAATATAGTGTGTTAATCCATTATGAAGTATGGAAATCTAGTTGAGCATGAATTGAGATCATAGAGGTCCCTTAACCCAAGGACCAATTGGAAACTTTCCTATCGTTCAAGTTTTAGTAAATGTCAAAACTTGGGTCAACTTCAATCGACCATAACTTTTTGAATATAAAATATTAGAGGTCCTACAATATATCAAATGAAAGGTCTTTGAGTCCTCTTTCAAAGTCCACAAATACTTCTTAAATCCAATATAAGAGTTAAAAGTAATGGCCATTTTACAGTGAGTTATCCGAATTGCCTAAGTGCGATGGGAAGGCCGACGGACCGTTGTGCAAACGACAAAATATCATCCAAACCATCGCAACTGAGGCATTAAACCTATTTTCTAGCCATAAAGCAATGTTTTGAGGGATGGTCCATCCCCAGGGTGATGGTTCGTCGCTCAAACCGTCCCACACCTCTGTTTAGCGATCTAAAACAATTTTTAAAGGGATTTTTTGGTCTTTTCCACCCTTTTTAACACCTAATTACATCAAATCAAAGCACATAACTCCTTATTCACCCATAACATCAAAATTAGGGTTTTTTTCCAAGAAAAAAGAATCAAGAATCAACCTCTAAGCTCAAGATTTTCAAAGGACAATTCGAGATTCAAGTTCTTCTCTTTAGACTAATTAATCTAAGGTACGCGGGTTTTTTCTAAACTACATAGGCTTGTTGAAAACACTCCAAATAAGATTTGAATTTATAGAAATCATGAAATTTTCAAGGGATTTTGAAATTTTATTTATAATAGTGCATTATGAATTTTTTAATGATATTATTATTTTTGGTCTTGAGGCCTTTTCCCCAAATTTATTTGTACTCGTATATATGTATGTATGAAATTGGGTTTAAATATTGAGAGCATGAAAATATAGAATCCCTCTCTTTCTATGATTTCCCATTCTTTTCATATGACATGGATTATTTCAAATGGATTTCGAGAAGTATGATAGAAATATCTTAATTTTTGTTTATGACTTGATTATGGATTTGAATTAAAGAGAAGAGGGTTTTACTTGGTGTTAAAGGTTAAAGCTGTTTACTAAGAAGATTGCATATTTTGTCACAAATTTCATAACCACCAAATGTTTGTTGAAATATAGAAAAGGGTGATCTTTGCATACCTTGATAAATGTTTTGAAGTCTATATCTTGTTGAATTGTTTGAAGTACGGTGCTCCAAACTTTATGTTTTGAAATAAGAGTCTATGATATGATAATTTATGGCTCAGAAACATGACTTGCAAGTCTTGGTATGATGATACCAAAAAACACAACGCCATAACAGACATAGAATAGAATAGAAATTAGACTTTTCTCAAATTTATAGATTTTGAATTCAGAAAGTTGCATGTTCTGAAAAGGATAAAATTGGGCATGAAGGGATGTTATGTGGTTACCTGAAGAAGGCATGAGTTTAGAAAACTTATTTCTCAAAACCATTTTTTGCTGATACAGGTGATTATGTCCACTAGAGGGATTATACGTTGGCCTAGTGCCTTGTGGTGTATTAGACTCAGACACTCCAACTCTTACGACAAACTTAGGTTGGGGGCTTGGCCGCCGATTTAAGGGAGAACTCCATACATCTCTTGGGGTTGTAAACTTGTAGGGTGTACCACCTAATTCAGAAGTAAGACAAAGATTAGAACTGCACTGTCAAAATTGTTTTTAAGATCATTGAAATTGCCAATGTGTTTTAAATATTTCATGTACGATGTTTCAGACTTGCTTTCATCTATGTTATATATATACATATTTTTTTAGATTGCTCTGCGTACCAGTATATTTTTATTGATCCCCCATATTTCACGGTCTGAGGCTCAGCCTAGAGGTCCTACTAAGCCATAGAGCTTTCAGATAGAAGTGTGCAGTTGGTGATCCTTCTTTATTCTGGAAGGCCTGTTTCTTTCTAGTTATTTGTTATTTACTTTGGTTTAGGTCCACTAGGGGCCTTGTCCCAGTTTTAGACAGTTTGCTAATTTTATATGTATTAGAGATTTCGCAGACAGAAACAAATGCTGCCTGGATGTTGATGAGTTTTTTTTCGTATTGATATACTTAACTCAGATCATGACCATGATTCCGTTTATTATATTTTCCATATTTTTTCTATATTATATGAGTATTATGCATGATCGGCCGGTGTAGAAGAGTGTCCTGGCCTCCATGATTCGGGATGCTCATCACAGCTAGGGTCTTAGCTCAGGTCATAAAAAACTTAGTATCAGAGCACGGTTCATGGTCCCAGGGTGTCTGCAAAATCGCGTCATGTAGATTCCTATTTATGGGTGTGTAGAGCTCCACACTTATAAGTAGGAGGCTACTAGGCATTTAGGAATATTTCTCTTTCTTCATGTTCTAGTTCGTGCTATAGAGTCAGAATGTTCCTCTTTCATACTCTTGTTCATGCTATGGTGTCTTCCATATCAAAGTAAAGTTATCCCAATTCTTTTCTTACTCTGATGTTCTTTGATATGTCTCATTATTGAGGTGATTCAAGTGCAGAAAATTAGAATATAAATGTGTGGTCCTTTTCTGATCGAGTCATAAAGGATTATAAAATTATGCAAAGACTTGAGAGGAGTCCATTAGTGCTTTATGGTGTATTGATTCTAGTGTAAACTATGATCCTGATGAAATCGTTCTCTTCAGCCTGAGTTATTAAGTGTATCTAGTCCCTTTCAAAATTCTTATTGCAGATGTCATGCAAAAGGGGAATGATGTGTAGCAGAATATTGGAACTGTATTTCCACCTGAGTAGTAGTGTATGTTAAAGTGTCATGACCTATTGGTAGTGAGATTGGGCCAAGAAGTTGGGGATATGAAATCACAAGGTTAGAAGTTAGAGTGGGGGGACTTTTGTATAAGTAAATACTTTTAGTTGTATAACTGTTGATTGAGGAATGATTTGTCATTTTATATTGATAGACTAATGTGGTAGTGATATTTTTAGAGTGCAAGGTATTCGATGGAAGAAGTGTTTGGCTGAGATTATTAGCTATTTAGAAATATAGAAGGAGCCTAGAGTGGATAATTAGGGTAGTTATAGAAACCCCTTATAGGTTGTGAATGGAAATGGTTATATTAGCCAATAAGTTATAATTATAGACTTGTTGTTGTTGTGGAATTTAAAGGTAGTCTAAAGGTATGCTTGGGTAAGTAAGTATGAGGTGAGAAAGTAGAATATGTAGATAAGATCGTATTGGGATATACTATAAGATTAAGGTTGACCATGTATATTATATGACTTTAACCCCTTTACCTTCTTTTCTTTAGCAGTTGTAAACTAGTACTTCTTGTGAGAAGGGATGTAGTAGATTTTGAGGTATAGTAGTAATGTCATGGAGGTGATTTGGTTGTAGGTAGTATCTAAGTGAAATGAGGTATTTGGGTTGAATTTCCCAATTTGATGGACTAGTTTATTATGTTGCATGCTTTATTGGTGGTAAATGATTGATGCTAGACTATAGGCTTGAATTTTAGATGTAGAATGTGGTGGTAAGAATAGTATCTTAAGATTAATGATGTATCTTTTGTGGAAATAAATTAGTAGGCTTGATGGGATTTGTGAAAAAGCCTAGGTTGATGATTTATGAAAAAATTTAAGTGGTAATGATGAGGTATATGTGTCTATGAGGACTAGTGTTAAAATGATGAATTGTGGGTGAGTTATTACGTGGATAAGGGCGTAAGTATATAAGAATAAATTGCACCCCTGGTAGTATGGCGTTAGGCAAGATTTTATGATATAAGTTATATGATTAACTATCTAATATTAGATGGTTAAGTAGTGGAGAGTGGATTCTTTTTATGTAATAAAGAGTGAAGATGCGTATTCTTATGAGACTGCGAGTTGTAGGTTGACAATGATAGAGGATAGAAAAAATTAAGATTAGCATTCTTGGAAAGCAATGCCGTTAGAGTATACTTAAAAAAGGGAAAGTTTAGCATTTATGTGTATAAGTGTTTTGCGTCCCTAGTTTGTGTTTTTGATATTATAGTATAGAGAAGTCTGGTGAGTTGTCGTACGGTGTTCGTTAGAGTTGAATTGAGGAAATATAGGTGGGCAATATGATCCTTGGGTATAGTTTTACATATTTTGTTAAGTTGTAACCTATGTGATTAGAGGTGTAATGCAAGTATTCTAAGGAGTTGGAGATAGAGTGTTAAGTGTTTAAGTGCATGGATGTCCATGCCCATAATAATGTTAGTCATAAGTTGATGACTTTAGGGTTAGAGGAAGTTATGATTAGTATCCCTGAAGGGGGATGCCCCAGAATAAATTTAGTGTCGATATATTAAATTATTGAGGGAAGTATGTGTTCATGTGTGTATGGGTACCCCTCTATTGTATTGAGAATTATGGGTATAGATTGATGAGAGGTTATGTTCTCAATTCTAGAATTGTGACTTTGATCTAAGGGGAGATGGTGAGTTAAGACAGTTTCTAAATTTTCTCATTGTGGCAAGTTAGGGAAGAGTCATGGTAAACCTATTCCTAGTTAAGCATATTCCTCCTACTTCAGTTTAAGTGTTCATTCTACCAATGTCTTATGTATTCAATTCCTGCCTATGTCTAAGGATTGAATTCTCTATGTAAGTCATGTCATGTTATGAACCCCAAACTAGAAGCGACAATATCTTAATAAATCTAATCTTTCACGTATTCAAGCTCTATGATACGATGTTCATGATCCATAAATCTGTGCCCCAAATCATGCTTGGTTCTAAGAAACTATGTTTTCGTATGTTCCTGATTCATTTTATGTTGGGATTAGCCAAATGATAAATTTGTGTGAACTCATGACTAATTCAGCTCTAAAAATAAGAAGCGATAGCTCAGAGAAAAAGTTTTTGTCTCAATCATTGACTTTATGAATTTTGAACTTCTGTTATATGACTCCTGAGGTAAGATCTCATGTTTCTCACTGTGGTTAGCCCTAAGAACTCGTGCCATGTTGATTTTATGCCATAACGATTCTTTAATCATGATCTAAATACTTGACATATGAAGCACTTCATGATTGTATCGTATCTTTATTTCATGTCCCTCCTAGAGTAGTGCAAAAAAATATAACCTATGGTCTGACAAGTGTAACTTCCATTCTTGATGATTAGGCTCGGGTCCCTCAATGACAATCCATATGTTAGTGTGATGGTAGTTGTGGAAGCATAGTAATGTGTTAGGCAGGGGAGTAGATGTTCTTGAAGGTGAAAATCATGAGATGATTTCTTGAGCTAAGGTTAAAAGAGAAGAGGGAAGAAGAGACAAATTCTCGTTATGTGAAATAGTTAGAAGGGAAGTATATGGCGAGAATCTTTGTGAGAATAATTGAATTTTCTAGTCTTAGGGGAGAGGTCCATGAAGTGGGGTGTAGTAATGATAGTCTTGAATTTTGTGTTTGGTGAATAAATAAACCAATGTGACATGTTGTTAGTATTCCTTGAATTAAAACTAAAGGTTGTGGAATTATAGTGATGAGGTGAGGTGATTTTTTAATGTAATGTAGAGTATAGTGTCCCATAGTTTAAGTTAGAACCTCTTTTCTCCGAGTTAAGCTTCAACATAGAAGTATTATACGCCGGAACACAAATTATTGTGGTTAGATGTGCTACGGGAGAATTGTAAGTTGGAAATGATGAAGTATTTTGATTAATGTTGGGGTATAGACAAGTAGTGTCTTTGAGTTTAAGTCTATTCGATATATCTTTCAGCTAGAGAATGTTTCTAATCTATTCTTATATCTCGTGGAAATCTCATCTAGTGTCTTGTACCAATCTTAATCGGGCCGAGGAGTCTTAGAATTTTTTTTCCATGCCTTACAATGTTTTGATCATGTGTCATAGAACACATGCCAAGATCATGTTGATGTCAAGCTTCGTTATCGCATGATGGTACCAATGTAAATCAGTACTACTATCACCAAATTAACTCATGCCTTATGTTGTGGTGATAATGATTCGTAGAACTCATGTACAAGGTCATCCAAATGTTAAGTTTCACTACCTCATACTTCATTCTTACGTGTTTCACTAGGGGTTATCATGAAGCTCTTTCGATGCCTTTGTATATATTGTTGAGTAAAAATATTCAATGCGAGGTTACGTTCCTTATTCCATGCCTTTAGAGCTTCAACAAGTCCCTACCCGTCATTCAGGGACGAATGATCCCAAGGGGGAGATAATGTAACACCCAGCATTTCGGGCAAGAACATAAATCATTATTTCTATGCATAGATGTTCCAAAAGCGATAAATCCAATGTAAATATAGTGTGTTAATCCATTATGTAGTGTTGGAATCTAGTTGATCATGAATTGAGATCATAGAGGCCCCTTAACCCAAGGACGAGTTGGAAGCTTTCCTATCATTCAAGTTTTAGTGAGTGTCAAAACTTTGGTCAACTTCAATTGACCATAACGTTTTGTATATAACGAATTAGAGGTCTTACTATATATCAAATTAAAGGTCTTTGAGTCCTCTTTCCAACTCCACCAATTTTGACTAAATCTGATATTGGGGTTAAAAGTTATGGCCATTTTAAAGTGAGCTATCCGAACTGCCAAAGTGCAATGGGAAGGCCGACGGACCGTCGCGCTAGCGACGAACCGTTGCCCAAACCTTTGCAACTGAGGCCATAAGCCTATTTTCTGTCCATACAGCGACGGTTTGAGGGACGGTCCATCCCCAGGGTGATGGTTCATCGCCCAAACCGTCCCGTACCTCCGTTTAGTGATCTAAAGCCATTTTTAAAGGGATTTTTAGGAATTTTCCACCCTTTTTAACACCTAATTACATCAAATCAAAGCACATAACTCCTCATTCATCCATAACATTAAAATTAGGGTTTTCCCAAGAACAAGGAATCAAGAACCAACCTCTAAGTTCAAGATTTCCAAGGGACGAATCGAGATTCGAGTTCTTCTCTTTAGACTAATTAAGCTAAGGTACGTGGGATTTTCCTAAACTACATGGTCTTGTTGAAAACACTCCAAATAAGATTTAAAGTTATAGAAATCATAAAATTTTAAAGGGGTTTTGGAATTTTATTTACAATCTTGCATTATGAATTATTTAATGATATTATTGTTTTTGGTCTTGAGGCCTTTTTCCCAAATTTATTTGTACTCGTATATATGTAAGTATGAAATTGGATTTAAATATTGAGAGCATGAAAATATAGAATCCTTCTCTTGATATGATTTCCCAGTCTTTTCATATGACATGGATTATTTCGAATGGATTTTGAGAAGTATGATACAAATATCTTGATTTTTGTTTATGACTTGATTATGGATTTGAATTGAAGAGAGGGTTTTTTTACTTGGTGTTAAAGGGTAAAGATGTTTACTAAGAAGATTGCATGTTTTGTCGCAAATTTCATGACCACTACATGTTTATTGAAATGCTGAAAAGAGTGATCTTTGCATAACTAGATAAATATTTAGAAGTCTAAATCTTGTTGAATTGTTTGAAGTACGGTGGTCCAAACTTAATGTTTTGAAATAAAAATCTATGATATGATAATTTATGGGTCAAAAACATGACTTGCAAGTCTTGGTATGAAGATACCAAAATAGACACAGCTATAACAGACACAAAATAGAATAGAAATCAGACTTACAAATTTTGAATTTAGAAAGATGCATGTTCAGAAAAGGCCAAAATTGGGAATGAAGAGATGTTAGGTGGTTACCCGAAGATGGCACGAGTTTATAAAACTCATTGCCAAAAATTATGTTTTGCCGATACGGGTGATTATGTCCCCTTAAGGGATTATACGCTGGCCTAGTGCCCTGTGGCATATCAGACTCAGACACTCAAACTCTTGCGGCAAACTTGGGTTGGGGGCTTAGCCGCCGAGTTAAGGGCAGACTCCATATAGCCCATGAGGTTGTAGACTTGTAGGGTGTACCACCTAATTCAGAATTAATGCAAAATTAGAACTGCACTGTAAAAATTGTTTTTAAGATCATTGAAATTGCCCATGTGTTTTAACCATTTCATGCATGATATTTCAGACTTGCTCTCATCTATGTTATATATATACACATTATTTTGGATTGCTCTATGTACTAGTACATTTGTTTTGACTCCTTATATTTTAGGGTCTGAGGCTCATCTTAGAGGTCCTGCTAAGCCGTTGAGTTTTCAGACAAAAGTGTGCAATTGGTGAGCCTTCTTTATTCCGGAAGGCCTGTTTCTTTCCAGTTATTTGTTATTTACTTTGGTTTAGGTCCACTGGGGGCCTGGTCCCAGTTTCAAATAGTTTGCTAATTTTATATGTATTAGAGATTTTGCAGATCAAAACCGATGTTGTCTAGATGTTGATGGGTTTTCTTTCGTATTGATATACTTAACTCAGATCACGACCATGATTCCGTTTATTATATTTTCCACATCTTTTCTATATTGTATGAGTATTGTGCATGATTGCCAAGTGTAGAAGAGTGTCCGAGCCTCCATGGTTTGGGATACTCGTTACGACCAGGGTTCCGACTTGGGTCGTGACATAAATCTTCTCAGACTGGGTGGAAATGTTATTATAGGAATATTTGAACGTGGCATGGAAAAGGTTACCTCATACTCAACAACTGTTATGAGCCCTACTTTAAATAATAAAACTTATTCCGCACATGGTATCTCAAACTAAAAGGCACAAATCTCTCTAGGAAAGCCTCGATGAACTGATTCCAAGTCAACTCAGGGGAATCACGGGGTCTACAACTGACAAGCAACATCCACTAATCTCTCAACTGATAAGATGTAGTATAAACAACACCATCCGCGCAGAAAGAGTGAAACACAACTCAGAACATAAGGTATAAAAGAACTTCGCATGATAAAGAACAAAATAAGAAAAGTTTCCTAAAAAATTCCTATAGCCTCTCGAAGATAGATACAAACATCTACATACCGATCCACGAGACTCTACTAGACATCCCATTCTTACATGGTTGAGACCAATGAAACCTGACTTCTCTGATACCAATTTGTCATGACCCAAAAACAAGGGTCATGATGGCACTTGTCGTGGCAAACCTTAACAAGTAAGCCTCTCACCCAAACTGATACACAAAGGAAAAAGAAAAAAATTCCCCCTAGGTAAGTCTTCTAGAATAAAGCCAAACCACATAGATATAACAAAAATAGAAAGAACAAAATCAACACATGCAACCATAACTCCCAAAACCTGGTGTCAAAGGTGTAAGAACTACTAATACTATCTAGGAGTCAAATACATCATAAAAAATAACCATAGAGAAATAATATATGTCTCCGAATACTAATAAAGACATAACGAATATAGCAACATAGAGGTGAATTTCAGACATATAAATGTCCAAACGCTACCCTGCGTAATCTAAAGGCACCCAAAATCAATCAGTCTGAGGAGCACCCAAACCTGAAGCTGCACTAAAAGGGTAAAGTAGGAGTGAGTACAGTCCACTTGTACTCAGTAGGTATCATCGGATGACCAAGCAAAGTACAAAATAAAGTATACAAAATACACACTAAGGGCACGTCATCTACAATAAAAAATGTCTCACAATGATAGCCCACATCTCTTGCACTAACAGTTCTAATATATATCATATATTATAACAACACACCATGATACAACACAAGTATACATTATGTCATATATAAATAGAACAAGGTAGAACATATAGATACAAGATCATCAAATACAAGTAAAGAAAGGTAAGACAAATACATAGATGACAAGTCAATATGGAAATACAACAAAACACAAACACAATAAAGTAAGTGAAATGCATATGATGATGATGTACGAGGTCATCGCACAATAGCTGGGATCATTGCACAATCCCCGTATATACCTACGAAGATAAAGCTTCCCGATGTAGGACCCATGAGGGGTTCGTCAACCCGTATATAATCCACATATCTCATATCTCCTTTCCGACACATACCTCAGAAAGGATTTTTCAAGGTATTACAATATATCCCCCTCAGCACATCCCTAGGAGAGGGTTTTATAAAGGTGTTGCCAGTGTTTCTCAGATGTTTCCACGGTGCCAATATTTCATGAATGAATATTGTAATGCTTACAACCAATCACAATGAGTATTTTTACAACCAACCACATGATATATTTCCACAACCAACCATAATGATATAGTTCCACAACCACGTGAGCCAATATCTACTCATTGTTTCAGTTTCATCCACGAATTTCCATATCTCATATGCCAATAAAGTATGAATATAATCGAAATACTTCAATGGTACCATATTAAGCATCTTAACAACACAATACAATTATTTACATGTATTCAACGCTATCAATATCACATAGGACCCCATACGGTCACACATATCACATAATAACTCAATTTCGATAATTACATTACATGTAGACCCCCACACAAGCACAACACATAGATAGAGATTTTTCATGATCAATTCCCATCTTTAACATGCATTTTGTATCATTATTTACTATTCATCCCAGTCTGAAAGAGTTATGCCACAACCTACCTCGAAAGCTGAAATCGATCTACCGCACTTTGAACCCGTAACCTTACTTTTCACGAACGATCCTAAACTCCACTAAAAATATCAAATATAGAATCTACGCATCAAAACAAAATCAATGACACTCATATTGGTTATTTTTGGTTTGGGGTCAAAACGGATCCCCAAAATGGGTTTTCAAAAAAGAAGGGCAAAATCGTAACTTTATTTCAAAAATGTCTTTCCCATAATTTTAAGAATCTACATCTGAAAATCCAATTCAAATCGAGTAAAAAATGAGGTCCAAATTGAAGAAAATCTATTTTTAAGCTTTACCGGGTAAAATCTTTAAAATCCGGATTAAAATCAAGAATTGAAGTTGTTTTGAAGGTTAAATTGATGGAAAACTAGTAATTATAAGATAAAAACATTATTCAGGTGGAAAAGAAGTAAAATTTGGGTTTAAAATCAAGCCCTAAGATTTTTGGGGTTTTGAGAAATTAATCAAGAAATTACTAAAAAAGGGTGAATTCTTACCTTAAATTCATAATAGAATCAAGAAATATATATTAATCTAGCTATCCAAGCGCCCACAAGCTTCATTTTTAAGCTCACACACTATTTTAGGGTTTTAATCTCAAGAGACAAAATAAAAAATGAGCAAAAATAGGCTCAAAATTGCTATTTATTATTGCAGATTTTTCTGCACAAATATAGCTTAAAAAGTATTTTTTAAGTCAATTCAGACTTCGAACGGTGTACGAAATTCATTCGGAGTCCGATATATGCAAACACACTATGAAACCATACTAAATTCGATGTTCCGAACGCGTTGGCGAAGTCAGATTTTTAAAAAAATATCATATTCATAAAGTTGACCCTCGAAACTCGAAATAGTAATTTTTTTCAAACAGAGGGTCGAAATGACATTTAAAAGTCATAAAATGACACCAAATATGCTAATACCCTACAATCGGCATTCTGGATCTGCTGGCAAAGTCAAACTTTCCATCCGAGGTTATTTCTACCAAATGTGGGTCCCGTACCCATATTTTCAATTTTCCATTTTTCTGATCAATAGGTCGAAATAAGCTTGGGTGCACCGGGACCTAAACCAAAGGTCTACCTACCCTAAAATCGATATTACAGAGCTGCTGGCATAGTCTGTTCAACCATCCATCTTACGGATCAAAAGATATCCCCATAAGTCTAAAATAAGGCTCTCAAAGCAATCAAAAACCACAATATCAGATAAATGGTACCAAAATGCATCGAAAACCTTGTTAATCACTCCCACACCCCAGAAATACCATAATGCAACTACCGAGAGGGGTAAAATAGTCAATCACACAAAATTATATATTTTACATAGTTCATCAAATTTTTAAACCGTTACAATGATAATGCATGATTCAACCTTGTACTAGTTACTCGTGTCTATGTTACATAAGGAGTATCAGAGAATTATTTTTTTCTATCATCTATGATATACTGTAAGTTTGAATTCATTTGGTTCTCTTGTTGTAATGTGATCTTAGATGTTTACATAACTAGTGTTTCTCTCTTGTTATTTGAGTTTGTTGCATAAAGATAAGTTTGTATCTCTCGAATATTTAGTTTAGTTTTCTTGTATATCTATTTACCTTGAGACTGTTACGTAAGAATAATTTTGTATATTTTGTTATTTTGAGTTAGTTACAAGTGCATAATTATGTATCTATTGTTATTATTATCCAGTTACATACACATAATTTTCTATCTCTCGTTAATTTTAATTTGTTAAATATGCAAAATTATGTATTTCATGTTAATTTTAGTTCTGTTACACATGCAAAACGACGTATCTCTTGTTATTTTTAGTTTTGTTACATATTTTAACATCAATTAGAAGACTTCAATACATTTTTGTAACTGATGTATCTCTAATTAACAAATATATCTCTAATGAATAAAGTTTAAGCAAAACATCTCAAGACATTCTACTAATATCTTTCTGAAAATCATTTACTATAAGATGTAACTTTAACTAAAAGATACATCTTAATTATGTATCTTGTGTTTTGATATCAAACCTTATTAATCAATACTCTATCAAACGATAAATATATCTTCATTAAAAAAATAAATCACCACAAGCTAAAATTTACATGTATCATTCTTTCAAAAATAAAATTATATCGGGTACACTTTTTTAAACCTCTATGTAAAACTTTACACCCATATCATTACGGATGAGCAATGGATATGAGTTTTGATCAACATCGGGCTTCAGTTTTTTCCTTGTTTCATCGATTTCAAGTTCTGAAGCAATGACTGAAATCAATTTTTCATACGTTATATGCTCCCCGACAATTTTTTTCCCAATATATTTTGTGTGAAAGACAAGGAAAGATAAATTTATTGTTATATAATTTCTAATATTACATTTCCTTTTACATTAATTTACACCTTCTAGATTTATTGGAGTTTTATTAGGAAAAGGATTAGACGATTTCCATAATTTTCTAAATCGAATGATTTTGTAATTAAAAAATATCTTTAATCTCTTAATCTAGGCTTATTCTTATTGTCATGTATAATAAGACCACAGTTATGGACAAATTTTAAAACTTACTTTTTCTCTTTGATTTCGAGCTATACAAGCACATCTTCACATGAATTAGGATGCACAAAATATCTCATAAGGAAATACACTATATTTAAATTTTCTTTTAAAAAAAAAAATTATGTTATCTTCAAATATAAAGTAAGTCAAATAACATTTCAAACTCAACATTTCCTTTAAAAATGTAAGTCAATTATGGACTAAAATCAATTTTATCAAATGGAATACTTACATTAACCAAAAAAAGAAATTAGCGATAATGGAAGAAATCAAAATTTAGCAAAAATACTTCAATTAATCAAAAACCAAAATCAGCAACGTTGGACCAAAATCAAAATTTACCACAAATACTATTAATATTAATCAAAATAAGAATTTAGCAATAATGGACCAAATCCACCAAATATACTATTCTATTTTTAGCTATCCAAGTAAAAAGTATTTTATTTTATTTGGAGTCTTTATTGGGAATCCTAATTTGTAACTGCTACAAGTTGTACATTCTTTCAAAAATAAAATTATATCGGACATATTTTTTAACCTTTATGTAAACCTTTACACCCATATCATTACGGAATGAGAAACAGAGATGAGTTTTCATCAATAAAGTATTAGACTTCAATTTTCTTCCTTGTTTCATCGATTTCAAGTTCGGAAGAATTCTTACTTTGAATAATTCTGAATCCTTTCGATATGACACCTTAGAAATTCAACTACTATCCCAGAAAAATATTTTAGGACATAGTTGCAAAAACAAACCACAACAAAATTGAAAGAAAAATAATTACTAAAAAATATTGACAAAGATATTTTTAAACGTTATATAAACTATTCAATTTAATAAATAAAATAAATAACAAATTATGCGCAATGCATAAACAAGATTATGTATCTATTTATGCTATAGTGAATGAATTATGTATCTCGATCAAATATGTTTAAAAAACACTAGATATATAAAATAAATAATGTATCTCAAAATGCTAATTCCAAAGACATGTTTCTGCACAACATGTAATCATACAATATGTATCTCAGCAAAGTCGAATGTTGAATTTCTAGGTTAGGTTTATGATGATACCCTTGTTTGTCTGATCTTTTGGCTCTAAAATTGAAAGAATGCTCAATTGCATACTTTGACATTACAAATACAATTATTTTTTGGTCCCTGTAGATTTGACTTTACACTCTTATCATTACG
Organism: Capsicum pubescens; assembly: GCA_030864215.1. Taxonomy (NCBI): domain Eukaryota; kingdom Viridiplantae; phylum Streptophyta; class Magnoliopsida; order Solanales; family Solanaceae; genus Capsicum; species Capsicum pubescens. The sequence continues at coordinate 296,372,569 of CM061548.1, read as the reverse complement.
GATGAGTAACGGAGATGACTTTTCATAAACAATGTATCAAGCTTCAATTTTCTTCCTTGTTTCATCGATTTCAAGTTTTGAAACATGACCAAAATTAACTTTTCATTAATTATATGCTCACCAATTACAATGCCATCACGCTTATATCCTTCATAATTGACATTAGTAATCTAAGCACCGGAATGTCGTAACAACATCGAGATATTCATCGACAATTATTGAAAAAAAATAGATGAGAGAAGATGAATGCTTTTGAAATATGATTGCATAAAAAGATGGTTTAAGAATTAAAAGAATAACTTATTACATATTAATGGAGATTATTTACTGTTATTTTATGGTTAACCATCATGATTTACTCTTAATTTAACCAAGCATTCGTTATTTTTCATTTACAGCACAGATTTCCAGTTATAAAAAATGTAACAGTTGTTATGTATCTCTTTATGAAATATGTATCTACAAAACTCAAAAATCAGTTTTTTTTTTTGTAATTTTAATATAAGATGGGATTATCACGACCCAAAATCTATAGGTCATGATGGAACTTGACGCGACGAACCTTGACACGTTAGCCTATCACACTAACCAATAAACAAGGGAAAAAAGACAGAAATAACTCTAAGGTAAGTCTTTTAGAACAAAGCCGAACCACACAAGTATAAATAATGCGGAAAAAAACATAGTCATCAACAATCAATAGTTTTCAAAACCAGGTGTCAATAGGGTAAGAAATCCTAACACAATCCATGAGTCAAATGTATCAGAAAAACCAACAGGCATAATGTCTGTCTCTAAATACTAGTAAAGATACAGACTAATACAGAAAAGTAGAAGTGGACCCCAGATGAAGGCAAGTCCAACAGCTACATTGGATACTCTGAAGGCGCCCAAAATTAAGCCACATGAGGTGCACCCGAACCTGGATCTGCATCGAAAGGGTGAAGTAGGAATGAGCACGGTCCACTTGTACTTAGTATGTCTCATAGGTCGACCGAGCAAAGTAGAAAATAAAGCTGACATGACCCGAATTAGGGCTAGGTCGTTTCGGGTATCTCAAGTCCAACCAGGACCGGAGACCACGCCTAATACTCAACCGTAACCGCCTAGCACCCTATCTCGGGTGAATTTCAAACATATAACAAGATAAAATAATAATATTTCAAGGACATTAAACAAAGTCTATAATCATAATCCAACAACCTCCATCAAATATCCAACCGGTGCCAACCCCAATGCCAATACCAATACCAAGGCTGGCACCAATACCGGTACCACCCATGCCCATAGTTATCTAACAAAGCCTCTAACTAGAATCAATAACATCCGGTCGAGATATGCCCCCAACCATAGCCAAAACCAAATTAAAGAAATAACAAAAATAAAAGAAGTCCATAGCATGAAATAGAGCCTTTCAGAGTATGAAAGCTCACCGCTTCAGTTTGACTCAAAGCCATCCCCAAATCTAAGTCACTGAGCAAGGTGAATGGTAATATGGATGGTTCCTACAATGCGTGGGGATACAACACCTGAAGATGGTTAGCAAAGTGAACTCTAGAATGTACTCAGGGATATAGATAAAATAATACCATCATTAAAAGCCAAGTCAAACAACCATATGTAATAATATATATACATATATAGATCGTGCTGGGAAAGGGAACCGGGTTTAGCATGCATTTAAAACCTTAGTCTGGGTTGAGTAGCTTGACCATCCTAAAACCACCCATGGGCTATATGTATTTAGCTTCCCCTGCTGAAAGGGCTCCAATGCGTGTTAACCGCACGACTGGAGAAAAGAACCCGAGATGACTACTACATCTCCCAAAATATGAAGTGTGACGTCATGCACATGGTCACCATAACCACCCCCACACGACAAATATGAGTTTCTAGTGTAGGTCCTCCCGGGACCCCCACCTTCTACGACTTTGCTACTCAATCCTCTTTAAGCCCATATTAAAACCATTTAAACATTCCAACCATTTATCACGGAGTATTTTGTTTAGGCATTAACCGTTGATATCGTCATACCAAAATTAGAGCTTGCAAGTCTATCCTTTTATGCCATACCAAAACCATTAAACCAAGTTGACTCCAAAGTTTCCAATTAAACCAATACCATGGCTATCAAGGCCTTTCAAAACCATTTAAAACTAACCAAACCAATTTAGGTTCCATTACCTTTTATGCGATGCAAAGATTTCAAGAATACTCATACTATGTGATAAAATCATTCTCATTGGCATTTTATCAAATAGGTTGAGGGCACATTAGATTCAAAACCATAACCAAGTAATTTGGGGGAATCCAAAGTACCCCTAAATCCATTTACCATAATCATGCATTCCACAATGTCAAAATTATTTTAAAAGCATGAAAGAAACATCATTAAACCACGAGAAACATTATTCAACCATGGACATTCAACATCCCCAACCGTTATTTCAAACCATAACAATATCATGAAAATCATACATTAAAACCCATGCCTTTTGTAAAATAACAATGAGGGAGGAGTAACATGCATAGACACCAAGGAAAATAGAGAGAGTCACTCTTGAAAGCCCCTAATTGATTGTCTTGATGAAACCCTAGCCTTTTGATTAACAGAGATTTTTAAGAGTGTTTGATTGAGAATAATAGGTTAATGAACTCCCAAAAGGTGTTTTATGTCGTGGTATCAAAGGGAGTTACAAAATAGAAATGTCCAGAAAGCCCCTAACTTAAAACTGTAAAAATACCACAGGTGGTTACGAGTTGACCCTATGACTAGTGACCACAACATACTACTCGTACTATTGAGTCGTCACCAAGATAGTGAGTTGGACATCCATATATTTTCCATCATACGACTCTATGACCCCCACTCATGACCAAACCATACGACTCGTATGGTCCAGTCGTACCCAAGATAGAATCCAAAGGGATTTACACTAGATGACATACGATTTGTCACAACAACTCGAAACTCTTAGTGAGCCACTCGTACTCAGAGCCAAGTCAAGTCACTAAGTTACTGATTTTCTTAAAGGATCGACCAAATGAATCGTCACCACCACTAAGACTTGTACCATACTAATCGTAACCACCATAAAAATCAAACCAACATTCACTGGACACCTTATTAGTAGGTTCACCTGGCCCGTACCCACACCATATGATCATATGGTGAGTCATTACTAGGACAGTGAGTTAAAAACTCAGGAAATTTCCAAGGGACAAAACCCATGGTCTTTCAATTCTCCCCACTTGGATCATTCGTCCTCGAATGATGGGACAAAGCAGTGACTTGCACTATTAAACCCCCAAACACCACTACTCTTACCTTTAAGATATAAAATAGTTTTCCAAGGAATTCATAATCCACTCTTACCTTTAACTAAGTTATAAAACAAAGATGTTAAGAATAACACATACCTTATGAATGAATTTTTGGAGTGGAAAACAGGACTGGTTACTTGAACTTCATGTCCTCTTTAGCTTCCCAAGTAGCCTCTTCAACCTTATGGTTCCTCCATAGAACTTTTCTCGAGGCCACGTCCTTGATCCGCAACCGACGAACATGACGATCTAAGATTTCAACAGGGACCTCCTCATAAAAAAAGAATCTGAAATACCAATATCCTTGATAGAAACAATTTTCAACGGATCACCCATAAATTTTCTCAACATAGAATACGGAATACAGGGTGGATGGAGCTCAAGCTGGAAGGAAATTCCAACTCATACGCAACATTGCCAACTCTTCTCAAAACAAAGTACGGACCAACATACCGCGGACTAAGCTTCTCCTTCTTCCCAAACCACATCACTCCCTTCATGGGAGACACCTTTAACAACACCCTATCCCCAAACTCAAACTCTAAGTTCCTACGCCTTACGTCCGCATAGGAATTTTGACGACTTTGGGAAGCTTTAAGCCTATCCCAAATAACCTTCACCTTCTCCATATCTTGGTGAACCAAATCCGGGCCAAATATTTCTGCCTCACCAACCTTGACCTACCTAATAGGGGATCTACACCTCCTACCATACAAGGCCTCAAATAGAGCCATTCCAATACAAAAGTGGTAGATTTTGTTGTAATCAAACTTTATAAGAGGTAAATACTCAATACAACTACCACCATAGTCAATCACACAAGCTCTAAGCATGTCTTCCAATATCTGAATAGTCCATTCAACTTGCCCACCCAACTACGGGTGGGAAGCAGTACTAAGACTCACCTTGGTCCCCAACCTTTTCTGAAACGATCGCCAAAAGTGAGATGAAAATTACGTACCATAATCTGAGATGATAGAAATAGGTACACAATATAACTTCACAATCTCATGAAAATTTAAACATGAAGATTCAAACTTTCATAATTCTCAATCGAAAAATTAGTCCTCATAGGCAAGAAATAAGCAGTCTTTGTCATCCTATCCATGATGACCCAAACCAAATAAAATTGATTTTGAGACCGATGAAGACTGGTAATGAAATCCATGTGGATCATTTCCCATTTCCTCACAAGCAACTAAATGTCTTGATGTAATCCTCTGGGCCTCATATGCTCAACTTTTAGTTGTTGGTACACCATACACTTAGCCATAAAACTGGCCATAGCCTACTTCATATTGTTCCACCAATACATCTCCTTAAGGTCATGATACATTTTTGTCGAACTAGGATAAATAACATAGTGTGACTCATGCGCCTCAGCCAAGATCCTCTCTCACAAACCATCTATGTCGGGAACACATAGCCTTTCTTAGTACCGGAAGGTACCGTCACTATTAATCTTGAAGGACATCACCTTCTGACCACCTACATTACCTTTTATCCTCATCGAGAAAGGATCAAACACTTGCTTCTCCTTTACTTAAGCACCAAAAGATGACTGTGCCACCTCCCGCATAACCACACCACCATCCTTAGAGTCCAAGAGACCAATTCTAAGGTTAGATAAATGGAGAATATCTTTCACCTACTCCCGCTTCCCTTCTTCCACATTAGCTAGACTTATCATGGATAACCTACTAAGAGTATCAGTAACCACACTAGCTTTACCTGGATGGTAGTGAAGACTCATGTCATAATCCTTGAGCTGCTCAATCCATCTCTTCTGTCTGAGGTTAAGCTCTTTCTGAATAAACACATATAAAGGAATATAAGTGTGATGCCATATTTTCAATGTGAATACCACAACCAACAATTCTAAGTCATGAGTCGGATAATTATTCTCATGCACCTTCAACTGTCTAGAGGCATAAGCTATCACTTTGACATGCTACATCAGAATGCAACCAATCCCCATACGGAACGCATCACAATAGATCACGAATCCATCCATGCCTTCAAGAAAGATAAAAACTAGAGCCGAAGTTAGCTTATCTTTTAGATTCTCAAAACTACCCTCACAAGCATCAAACCACAAGAACTTTACCTTCTACAGAGTCAACTTAGTCAACGGGGCAGCTACAAAAGAGAAACTCTTCACGAACCTCCTAAAGTGACCAGCTAAACCAAAGAAGCTTCAAATATCGATTAGTGTCGTGGGTCTAGGAAACCATTAACCACTACAACTTTCTTCTGATCTACTATGATCCCTTCACTAGAAATGACATGACCCAGAAAAGTGACAATGTTCAACTAGAACTCACATTTTGAAAATTTAGCATAAAACTGCTGCTCTTTCAAGGTCTAAAACACTATACGAAGGTAATTGGCATGATCCACCTTGCAATTAGAAAACACCAAACTATCATCTATGAACACAATGACGAACAAATCCAAAAATTATTGGAAGTCTCTATTCATAAAATCCAGGAATGCCACCGGGGCATTAGTCAGCCCAAAAGACATAACCAAAAACTTAAAATGCCCATACTGAGTACGGAGGGTAGTCTTAGGGATATCCACCTCCTTAATCTTTAACTGATAATATTCAAATTGAAGATCAATCTTGAAGAAAAACTTAGCACGCTGAAGATGATCAAACAAATCATCTATCCTTGGGAGAGGGTGCTTATTCTTTATTGTTACCATATTTAAATGCTGCTAATCAATGCACATCCGTAGGGAACTATCCTTCTTACATACGAATAACACCGGTGCACCCCACAGGGACACACTAGGACGGATGAAACCCTTGTTTAAAAGATCCTTTAACTGCTCTATAAGATCTTTTAACTCAGCTGGAGCCATTTTATACGGAGGAATAGAAATAGGATGAGTGTTCGAAATAAGATCTTGTAATACCCCACATTTTGGACTAGAATAAAAATCCATCATTCCTATGCGTGGATGTTTCAAAAGCCTCAAATCCTATATAAATTTAGTGTTTTAATCAATTATGTAGTGTGAAAATCTATTTGAGCATAAATTTAGATCATAGAGGTCCCCAAACTCAAGTACAAGTTGAAAGCTTTCCTATCGTTCAAGTTTTAGTGAGCGTCAAAACTTGGGTTAAATTCAATCGACTATAACTCGTATTATATGATGAACTGGGTGGTTTACTATATATCAAGTGAAAGATATTTGAATTAGCTTTCCAACTATACTAATTTAGCCTCAATCCGATATCGGAGCAAAGAGTTATGCCTATTTTACTCCAGCATGTCAGGCTAGAAATAGTGTGACGACATTCGTGATAGCTTATCACATTTGTGACGCCCTATCACGAAGGTCGTCAGCCTTAGGCAGAAACCAGCTCCTAAGTGATGATATTCGTGATAGATTATCACATTTGTGATGCCCTATCACGAAGGTCGTCAGCCTTAGGTAGAAACCAGCCCCTAAGTGACGACATTCGTGATAACTTATCACATTTCTGACGCCCTATATCGAAGGTCGTCAGCTATGATTTTCAGCAACTGGGAAATTATATCATAAGGGTATTTTGGTCTTTTCCTTCACCTTCCACGACTTATAACTCTAAAGAGGCATAATTTTTCCCATTTTTCTTTAGTTAAGCATCTTAAAAACCCTCTCTTACACTCTCAACCACAAGATTAGGGTTTCCATCAAACTCATCTATTAAAAGCAAGATTCAAGCCTTTTTCCAAGATAATCAAGAATTAAGTTTCCCAATCCAAGAACTCTCCAGCAAATCATCAAGGTTTCTTTTCTACGGTATGCGTGCATTCATTCATGGACTCCTTTTGTCCATGAAGTTCAAGAACCCTTTTTTTTCTAAAACTATATATTATGGTTTTCATGTTATGAATGGATTGTTGATCATGTTTATATGTTGAATGATGCCAAGATAGAATCTTTATGTGTTATTATGAATCTATGACATCATATGAGTTGAAAACATGTAAGTTTGATTATTTATGATGAGTAATTATATGATTTACACCTATGCCTAAGTTGTGCATGTAAGGTGTTTGATAAAATACCTAAGAGACTAGAAATCATGCATTATAGCTAAATTGTGACTAAGTGAAGGATTCATGATAGGCCTCTATGATTCAATGCCATCCATGTTAATAATGTGTCTTGTGAACACTGTTGGATTACTCATGAACTAGTCTTATGGAATTATGCTATGCTTGCAAAACCCACTCATGTACAAGATGTAGAATACACATGTACTTTATGAAATTCCCGAAGTTATGATATTATGGATTATGGTTGTAATATGTAATGAGCATGATATTGAAAGCTATGCAAGTATATACATGTTGTATGAAATTCCCTTCTATGAAATAGATTGTTGAGAACCATGCTTAGTATGAAATCCCTTATTTATGATATTGTGGATTATGGACTCTACTCTTATGATCAAGTCAGTCATGTGTGTTAGTTTCCTTCAATCGAGTCTTGGGGTACTTGTACCCGAAAAATATAGTTGTGTGCCTAGAGCCATGTCATGTTTTCACGATACTCTCAGTCAAGCCATGATCTAAGAAATCAATCAGTCATGTGACTCAGGATTACTCAGTAATCTCAGTGCTCAGTAACCTCAGTAATCACAGTAAATCTCAGTAACTTCAGTACTCTTAATCAGTCCTCAGAACTCATTATATTCCATCCGTCATCAGAATCCAATAAATTTAGTTTTAGCTCCGCTAAACAATACCACTATTTTCAGTTCAGTTAATCAGTATCAGTTCAGCAAATCAGTTCAGTTAAGTTATTTAGTTCAACCTAGTTATTCAGTTCAGTGTCTTTTAGATTGGAGTAGGATTCAACACCAAGCGAACCTAGGGATGGGGGCTCACCCGCTAGAATAGGACTGAGATCCCTAGAAGAAATCCCTAAGTTCCAGAACTATATTGCCAGCGTAGGTATGAGATATCACCCGTTAGATAGGACTGGCATACTCAGGGGTCACCCGTTAGCACATTTATATGTATAAGACTGATCCCAGGAGTTACCCGCTAGATTAGGACTGAATCCACAATAGATGTCTTTACTGGTGGCGCGGTACTGACACCCTTCCAGTCAGGACAGAGATTAGACCCCAGTCAGCTTAGCTTGGGGAATGTCGATTAGATAAACACATCCCACAGTTTTAGTTACATATTCAGGACTGTCAGATACAGTCAACTCAGTTCAGTAGTACAGATTCAGTACTGTTAGAGACAATCAATCCTTATTATTATAAATAGACTTCAAGATCACCCATTAGACAAGACTGATCTCAACTATAGTTAAACAATATCAGAATTATCAGATTTAAAGATCACCCGCTAGATAGGACTGATCTCAGACTAAGTCAAATCATCCTTATTATCAGTATACTCATGATCACCTGCTAGATAAGACTGATCTCAGATTTAGTTACTCCAAGTAGAACGAAACTCAGATAGTTCCATCAGAACTTAGACTGTCAGATACAGTCGTTCAGTATCAGTTATATTGATTAGTCCGATCATTATATTTATATCAGCTATATCAGTTGTCATAGCTAACATGACCAGTATTCAGTTTCTGGACTGTTAGACACAGACAACCAAACCAGTTCTTCATAAGTCGAACCGTCAGAAATAGTCGTTCATCTATTCAGTATCTTAGTATCAGTACACTCATGTTGTTAGTATTCAGACTCAGTAGTCAGTATCTCCATGAGTTCAGTTACAGTTATGTATGCATGTATGTATTCTCATGTTCATATTAGTCAGCATTGTTCGTGCATATAACCCTTTGCATTTAGCCTACCTCACTTGTATACTCAGTACATTTTGATGTACTGACGCATTTGTGCTATGGTGCTTTCTCTTATGTTACACCATATGTTCAGAGGAACGAGCTCCAGATCAGCAGTAGCATTCCAGTGTTCAAAGTTGGCAGTGAGTCCTTCTCATTAGAGGACGATATGATTATTGCTACATTTACTATTCAGTTGCTAGATAGAGTTAGTTAGAGACATGTTCCTCCAACTCCTTATTCAGTTCAGTTAGAGGCTTTCAGACTAGATGTCAGATTAGATATTCAGATCTCATTACTTTCAGTACTTATGACTTATTTTGGTATTGTTATACCTTTTTCAGACATTTTGTTATCAGACGTTTATTCAGTTTGAACCTTATGGCCTTTCATGTTCATGTTTCTACATTTTATGATATATTATGCAGTATACAGGTATAGATATCAGTCATGGATTAGCTTATGGTCCTTTGGGGTCATGAGCACCATGTAGTATTTTGATTCAGAAAAATTGGGGTGTTACAGATCTATACCAAAATCAATCTCCCTATCGGGAGGAATATCAGGAAAGACCTCAGGAAATTCATTCACCACTAGGACAGAATGCAAGGAAGGAACCTCTGAGTTAGAATCTTTAATCCAAACCAGATGATAGAGACACCCTTTGGAGATTAATCTCCGGGCTCTAAGATATGGTATGAACTTTCCCTTAGGTGTTAGGGAAACACCCCCCCACTCAATAACTGACTCATTAGGGAATTTACAGACAACCTTACGGGTTCGACAGTCTAGAGAAGCATAGCATGAATGTAACTAGTTCATCCCTAATATGACATCGAAATCAACCATATCTACTTCAAACGGATCCACCAATAACTCCCAACCACCCACATATACCACACAACCCCTATATACTTTTCTAGCCACCATAGATTCATCCATCAGGGTAGAAACATAAAAGAGTCCAAAATATACTCGAGACCAAAGCCAAAATGCACAACCATAAATGGGGTTACATAAGAAAGAGTAGACCCCAGATCAAGTAAAATGTACACATCAGGGTAAAAGAGTTTCAACATACCAGTCACAACATTAGGCGATGCCTTAGACTCCTGGTGGGTAGTGAGATCATAAAGACGATTTTGACCCGTGCTAGAGATAGATGGTTAACACTTTGGTGCTGAAGCTGAAGAAGAGGTAACAAGAACCTTGTTTTCCCTAGAAACAACCTTATCAACGGGAAAATTTCTATTAATATGCCTTGGCTGACCACAGTTGAAAAACTTATCCTTTTCTTCATTAGAGTAACTCTGATGCAATCAACCACAAAATCTACTGGGAGGATATAATAGAGCTGACTAGGCCCCACTAGACAGAGATTTGGCACCCTATGCCCTATAATTATCGCCACTATGATAACACCCATTGCCTGACAAAGTTGGTTAGGGAGCACTAGACATCGAGTAAGACCCAGAGTTTCCCTATTTCTTCTTGGGCCACTTTCTACCGTCCCTGCCATTTTGCTGTTGGTCAGCACCCTGCTCAGAAAATCTAAACTTCTTTCTTTGCCTCTCCCCAATCTTTGCCTATTTCTTTCTCTCTTTCTCAACCTACTGTATGTACACAACTAACCTAGAAATGTCCATGTCCTTGTTTAACAAGGTATCCTTACTCTCCAAAATCAAGTCTCAACATAACCTAAAAGAAAACTTCCTTATTCTAGCCGTCATGCTAGAAACCAACTTCAGAGCTTACAGAGATAACTGGTGAAACTTTAAGGCATACTCCTTGATTGACATCTTTCCTTATTTCAGGTTAATAAACTTTTCCACCTTTGCTTCCCTCAACTCTTGAGGAAAGAAGCGGGCCAAAAAAGCACTAGAGAAGTCATCCCATAGGGCTGGCTCACCATCGTCACCCCTTGATAGCTCTCATTCCTCATACCAGTGGTCTGCTACATCTTTTAGTTAGTAGACAACAAACTCCACACCTTCCACGTTAGTAGCATGCATAACACGAAAGATTTTTTCCATCACATCCACAATACCTTAAGGATCCTCCTCAACCTTAACACCCGTGAACACAAAAGGGTTCAACCTCATAAATTAGCCAACCCTTGTGGCCTCAGAAGATGGAGTAACAAAAACACCACGTTCAGCCTGGGAAGCTACCAATTGTACCAATATATAGATAGACTGACGAAACTCAGCATGAGGAGCTCAAGAAGGGCTGGAGGGAACCAGTGGTACTCTAGCAGGACAATTAGGAACTAGAGCCCTAGACTGGGTCTAGACCCTATAAGTAAAGCGGGTCCCATCAATATTTTTCTCGGGTGAGATAGAAGAGTTTCCACAAACCTTAGATCATTGAGCAGGCATGATCTGAAAAGAGAACAATTAGGAATTAGAGAATATTTTAGGACCTTAGACTCTACAGTTTGAAAAATGAACATAGGAAAGAGAAACATTCCTAAATGCCTCGTAGCCTCTCCCTTATGAGTCTGGAGCGCTACACATCCTTGAAAGAGACTCTATACGACATGGCTTTGTCTCACACTTAATTGACCATAAACCTAGGGCGATAATACCAATCTGACATGACCCAAACCAGGGCTTAGTCGTGTCAGGCATCTCAAGTCCAACCAGGATCAAAGACCACCCCCAACATAACCACCCTGCATCCTATATCAGTGAATTTCAAACATATAATAAAATAAAATAATAATATTTCAAAAACATTAACCAAAATATATAATCATAATCCAACAACCTTAATCAAATATCCAATCTGTGCCAACCCTAATGCCAATACCAATACTAAGGTTGACACCAATACCTACACCGCCCATGCCCATAGTTAGCTGAGAAAGCCTCTAACGAAAATTAATAACATCCAGTCGGGACATGCCCCCGACCATAGACAAAATCAAACCAAATAAATAACAAAAATAAAAAAAGTCCATAGCATGAAATGGAGCCTTCCGGAGTATGGAAACTCACTACTTTAGTATGACTCAAAGATGTCCCCGAATCCAATTAACAGAGCAGAAGAAATGGTAGTATGGTCAATTTTTGAATCGTGTGGGGATATAACGCCCAAAGATGATTAACAGAGTAAATGCTAGCATGTACTTATAGATATAGATAAGATAATGCCATCATTCAAAACCAAGTCATGCAACTATATGCAATCACATATATACATATATTGATCATTTCAAGAAAGCAAACCAGGTTTAGCATTCATTTAAAACCTTAACCAGGGTTGAGTAGCTTGACCGTCCTAAAACCAACCACGGGCTATATGGGTTCAGCGCCTCCTGCTGGAAGGGCCTCCGTGCATGTTAGCCATACGACTAGAGAAAAGAACATGAGACGACTAGTATATCTCCCAAAATATAAAGTGTGACATCATGCATACAGTCACTATGACCACCCTCATATCGGAAAATATGAGTTTCTAGTGTCGGTCACCTCGGGACCCCCACCTTCCACAGCTTTGCTACTAGACCCTCTTTAAGCCCATATTAAAACTATTTACACATTCCAACCATTTACCGTAAAGTCTTTTGTTTAGGAATTGATCGTTGGTATCGTCATACCAAAATTAGAGCTTGTATGTCCATCCCTTTATGCCATACCAAAACCAATAAACCAAGTTGACTCCAAAGTTTCCAATTAAACCAAAACCATGGATATCAAGGCCTTTCCAAACCATCTAAAACCAACCAAACCAATTTATGTTCCATTACCTGTTATGCAATGCAAAGATTTCAAGAATAGTCATACTATGTGGCAAAATCATTCTCATTGACATTTTATCAAACAGGTTGAGGGCACATAAGTTTCAAAACCATAACCAAGTAATTTGGGGAATCCAAAGTACCCCTAAATCTATTTATCATACCCATGCATTCCACAATGTCAAAATCATATTAAAAGCATGGAAGAAACATCATTAAACCATAAGAAATATTATTCAACCATGGACATTCAAAACCCTCAACCATTATTTCAAACTATCACAATATCATAAAAATCATGCATTAAAATTTATGCCATTTGTAAAATAACAATGAGGGAGGAGTAATATGCCTTAGACACCAAGAAAAATTGAGAGAATCACTCTTGAAATCCCCTAATTGATTATCTTGATGAAACTCTAGCCTTTTTCTTGAAAAAGAGTTTGAGAAAGATTTTTAAGAGTATTTGATTGAAAATAATAGGTTAATGATGTCCCAAAAGGTGTTTTAAGTCATGTAATCAAAGGGAGTTACAAAGGGGAAATGTCCAGAATGCCCTCAACTTAAAACTATAAAAATACGGCAGGTGGTTACGAGTCGACCCCATGACTTGTGACCATAAAATATGACTCGTACCATTGAGTCATCACCTGGACACTCATACACTGTCCATCATATGAATCCTTAGCCCCCACTCGTGACCAGACCATACGACTCGTATGTTCCAGTCGTACCTAAGATAAAATCCAAAGAGATTGACACTGGACAACATACGACTTGTCACAATGACTCATAACCTATCCTCACGGCTCTTAGTGAGACACTCGTACTCAGAGCCAAGTCAAGTCACTAAATTCCTCATTTTCTTAAGGGATCGACCAAATGAATCATCACCACCACTAACGACTTATACTATCCTAATTGTAACCACCACATAAACCTAACCACCATTCACTGGACACCTTACGAATAGGGTCACCTAACTATACCCATACCATATGACTCATATGGTGAGTCGTTACTAGGACAATGAGTTTAAAACTCAGGAGATTTTCAAGGGCCAAAACCCAAGGTGTTTCAAAAGCATACAAAATACATACTAAGAGCACATCACCTGCAATTTGAAATTATCTTACAACGGTAGCCCATACCGCTTGAACTAATAGTTCTATAATTCCACATATAATACAACAACATGCCAGCTAGGGATACAAATATACACCATGTCACATACACGTAGAACAAAGAGAGGAACATATATTATTAAGACCATCAAGTACAAATAGAGGAAGATAGAACAATTAGACATTTACAAGTCAAGATATATAATAAAAAGATAGATGATAAGTCCATATGGAAATACAAAAATAACATAAACATAATAAAGCAAGTGCAATGTATATGATGATGATAATAATAATGATGGTGATGCACGAGGTCATTGCACAACCTCTGAGATCATTACACAATTCTCGTATACACCCACAGAGGCAAGCCTCCTAATGTGGGACCCACAGGGGGTTTATTAATCCATATATCAATATCTCCTCCCCTGCACATCCCTCAGGAAGGGTTTATAAAATCTAATATTCCCAATATTTCTAGAATTTCCAGTATTTTCAGTATTTCTAGTATTTCCAGAGAACATAAGACACAAATAAAGTATGACAAACAACAGCAAGAAGTATATATACCACATACAACAAACAAGTCAAATAATGCCTGTGATGACATGAGGATGATAATGTAATATTCACAACCAATCACAGTGAGTATTTCCACAACCAATCTACATGATGTATTTTCATAATCAACCACAATATTACATTTTCACAATCACATGAGCCAATATCCACTCATTATTTCCACCATCCATGAATTTTCATATGATTCATATGTGCACGAAGTATGAATATATCACAATACATCAAAGGTACCACATTAGGCATTTTTAACAACACAATATTATTATTCACATATATTTAGAGATATCAATAACAGATAAGACCCCACACGGTCATACATATCACGTAATATCCCAAATTCAATAATTACAACACATATAGGCCTTGACACGGGTACAATATATTGATAACCATTTTTCATGATTATTTTCTACCCTTAACATACATTTTGATATATAAATTAACCACCTAGCTCAGTCTGAAGAGTTAAGTCATAACCTACCTCGAATGTCAAAATCGATCCGCTATACTTCGAACCCATGACCTTACTTTTCACGAATGATATCAAAATTAATTAAAACCAAGAAATATAGAATCTACCCGTCAAAAAAAGCTAACAATATCCACATTAACTAATTTTAGTTCGGGATCAAAATGGACCCCGGAACAGATTTTCAAAAAGAAGGAAAAAATCATAACTTTACTTTAAAAACATATTTTCCATATTTTTAGAAATCTACAACTGAAAATCCAAGTCAAATTGTGTAAAAAGCAAGGTTCAAATTGAAGAAAAATTATTTTTTAGCTTTACCAGGTAAAATCTTTGAAATCGGGGTTAAAATCAAGAATCAGAGTTGTTTTGAAGGTTAAATTGATGACAAACTAGTAATTATAAGATTAAAATATTATTCAAATGAAAAGGACTGAAACTGAGATTTAAAATCAAGCCCTATGATTTTTGGGTTTTTGAGAAATTAATCAAGAAATTACTAAGAAAATGGGTGATTTCTTACCTTAAATTTGTAAGAGAATCAAGAAATAGATATTAATCTAGCTTTTCAAGTACCCATGAGTTTCACTTTTAAGCTCTCACACTATTTTAGAGTTTTACTCTCAAGAGGCAAGGTGAAAGCAAGGTGAAAGAATGGGAAGAATGGGCAAAAAAGAGGAAAAAAACTACTATATATAGCAGAAAATCTAAGTCCAAACGGACTTTGATAGGGTGTTCGAAATTCGTTCGGAGTCCGATATATGCAAATGAACTATGTAACCTCACTAAATTCGATAATCCAAACTCAATGTAGATATCATATTTTTAAAAAAACATTGTTTTCACAGAATTGATCAACGAAACTCAAAATTACAAATTTTCAAACCGAGGGTCGAAATGTGATTTAAAATCCATATAACCCAACCAAACATGTTACCACCCTGAAATAGACGTTCTAGAAGCATTGGAAAATTCGTATTTTCTATTCGAGATCCTTTCGATCAAATATGGGATTGACACCAATATTTCTAATTTTCCAACTTTTTGACCAACAGGTCGATATGAGCTTGGGTGCATCGGGACCCGAACCAAAGGTCTACCTAGCCTAAAATCGATATTATGGAGCTAATGACATAGTCTGTTCAGTTATTCATTGCATGGATCAAAATATAACCACACAGGTCCATAATAAGGCTCTCGAAGCCACCAAAAATCATAATATCGCAAAAATGGTACCAAAATGCATCCAAAACCGTTTTAATTACTCCCACACCTCAGAAATACCACAATGCAACTGTGGGAAGGGTTAAAATAGTTAAATCACATAAAATCACAAATTTCATCAAAAAAAGTTGGTCGTTACATCATCCATCACTAAAAATGTAGTTCATCCTCAAACTAAAAACAAAAGAAATACCTGAATCAACAAAGAGTTAGGGATAAGAACTACACATATCAGACTTGACCTCCCAAGTAGCCTTATCTATAGGTCAATATCTCCACTAAACCTTAACAACAGGGATAACTCTAGAACTCAACCACCTCACATTCTTATCCAAAATAAAGATCAGCTCCTCAACGAAAGAAAATTGCTCATCTAACTTAACTGACTCTTAACGGATGGCATGAGACCCATCAGGAATATATCGGACAAGCATAAAAACATGAAAAACTGGATGAACACCTGATAGATCTGGAGGCAAAGCTAACTCATAGGCCACATCACCGATAATTCAAAGAATCTCAAATTGACCAATATACTCGGGGCTAATCTTGACCCTCTTCCCAAACCTCATCACACCCTTCATGGGTGAAACTCAAAGGAAAACATGATCACCAATATTAAATCTCAAGACATAAAGTTTACGGTCTGCACAAAACTTCTGCCTACTCTGAGTTGTTCTAAGTCTATCCTGGATGATTTGGACCCCGTCCAAAGACTCATAAAGAAATTTCGTACATCGAGGTCTTACCTCTGAAACATCAAACTAGCCTACTGATGAGCGACAACATCTACCATAAAACACCTCAAAAGGAGCCATATCAATATTAGAATGGTAGATATTATTATAGGCAAACTCTACTAATGCTAAATGTTGCTCCCACTGGCGACCAAAATCCACTACATAAGCGCAGAACATATCCTCTAAAACCTAAATAGTCTTCTCTGACTGACCATCAGTCGAGGGGTGACATGCTTTACTGAGATCAAACCAAGTACCCAACTCATTCTGAAAAGTCTTCTAAAAGTGAGATGTAAAATAGACCCTCGATGTGAAATAATGGACATCGACACACCAAGTAGATGCAAAATCTCATGAATGTAGATATGATCCAACCTCTCGGCACTGAAGGAAACCTGAACTAGAATAAAATGAGATGACTTGGTTAGACAGTCCACGATGACCCAAATACTATCAGAACCATGAGTAGTACGAGGCAAACCAGTCACGAAGTCCATAGTGATCCACTCCCACTTTCACTCGGGAATGGGTAACCTCTGAAGCAAACCACCCGGTCTCATATGCTCAACTTTCACTTCCTGACAACATAGGTAACGAGCCTTAAAATCTAATATATCTCGCCTCATACCACCCCACCAGTAATGCCATCTAAAATCATGGTACATCTTAGTCTTTCCTAGAATAGTGGGCCTCCTAAAAAAATTAACCTAATCCAATTGCTCACTCTCGGCACACAAACTCATCCCCTAATCCTCAAAACACCATCTAAATCAAATGAGGCTTCCTTATCTTCACCACTCAACACCTTATCTCAAATTGATCTCAATCCTTTATCATCAAACTGATGAGCTCGAATCTGCTCCCTCAAATAAGATCTAGCCTCCACAAATGCCAAAATATGCCCAGGTGTCAAAATAATAAGTCTAACTATCTGGTTAGCTAAATACTGAACCTCTAAGTCTAAAGGTGTCTCCTGGGTCAAAGAATGCGCCAAGCTACCCATGCTAGATGACTTTCAGCTCAAGGCATCCGCAACCATACTAGCCTTGCCCTGGTGATAGAGAATAGTCAACTCATTATCCTTAAGTAACTCAAGCCAATGATGCTGCCTCATATTAAGATCTCATTGGGTGAAGAAATATTGAAGGCTACAATGATTTGAGAAAATCTCACAACGGACTCCACACAAGTAGCGCCTCCATAACTTCAAAGCAAACACAATCGCAGACAACTCTAAATCACGGATATTGATATAATCCAAATTGGTATCAACGCTTTTAAGTATATAATTCGAGGCCAACAAAGATAGTCCAAGCATAACCATCTCAAGGATTACAAGACATATTTGGAGTACCCTTTTTTATGACTCACGAGAACAATATCATGTGTGAATGATAGCTTGGAGAGTGAGAGAAGCTATACTTGATGATTTCATCGAAGGAAGCATTGAGAAACACTGCATTTGGATGATAGCTTGGTCTTCGAGAGAACATGGGTGCCACATAGAGCCCATTTGCACTGTTCTTTACTCTTAGGTCACTTTTGGGGCCAAGTTACATTTAGGGTCACTTTTAGGCCTAAGTCGTAATAAAGAATTTTGGCCTATAAATAGATAGTACTGTCTTCATTTTTAGGATAGTTAATGAATGATGAACTGAGATACACTTGCGAGTGTTTTTGTTAAAACTTGTTATGCATTTCTTTGTTTGTTTAGAAACGTGGGTGCTCAGGAACCCATTCCCATTTGTGTCCTTGTAATAGATCGATGTTTTTGGTGATTGATAGGAAGCTATTAGTTTTTTACATACCCTTTGGTTGTCCTCTCGTTATCGGTTTATGTCAATCTATCTATCTTTTACTTTATCATTCTGTTTCTTTGTTTCCTTATTTTGTGATTTTGTATTTAGTATTTTTCTTTGTTTTTTGGTTGTTTTCTGATTCTATGGTTTTGCTTGTATCATTTAGTATTATAGACGAGCTTGATTTTGTTTCCATGAAGTCAATCTTGGGTCTTATTATGTTGAGAAATTGAAAATCCCAAAAAAAAATCACTATTAATGTTTTATCTTTAAGTCAATTATTTAGTCTTTTATTTTGTTGTTTTTATTATGTTTTAGTATTATATTCTTGTTCCCTAATACAATTAGAGTCTAAACCTTGAATTTGAGCTCAATCGGAGGTGAATCAGAAGGTCTACCATTGTTGGGAGCTCAAGTTTGAAGGTTGAAGGTGGGAGTTAAAATATAAAATTTTTGGTAGTGAATTTGAACTAAATTACATGAGGAATGTGTTTATAATGTTGAAAAGATCCTTGGTTCAAAATTTTGTCACATTCCGAGCAATGGTTTAAGAGAGAGAATTTGGAAATTTTGGTGTTCTTGAGTGTTCTTGGAGAAATTCAAATCTTTTAGGGGAATTTTCTTCAAAAGGTGTTTTTTTGATCCTAAAAGGTGAAGAAAATAGGTGTACAAAAGTTTTTGTACAAGTATCTTTTGAATATCCAAGGGAATATTTCAAATAGAGGACAAAAGGGGGAACATTTGAGGTCCAAAATGATACATTGCAAGTTGTGGAATGGACCAGGTACGCCTGGTTTGCGTTGGATCTTTGGCTGACCTGATGCATCACCCCAAAGGAAGGTCATAACAGTAGGCAAGCCCCCATCTGCATCTATCCTGGGACCCACCTGATGCAGCATTTCCCTGATGCAACCCACCATGCAGGTCACCCAATAGGATGCAAAAATAACCCCAAACGCACCCGAAATGCATTCCAACACTTCTCTGACATTAATTCAAGTTCTCAAATGCATTTCAAAAATTTTAAAAATTCATTTGATCAGGTTCAAAACCATTAATTTCATCTATTAATTCCTTCTTTCATTTCGTTGATTCTTGATACTAATTAACAACTAAACCGTAATCAACGTAGTTGTTTAATTAGTTCTTAATTCGTTGTTTTTTGTGTCTTAATTTCTTGTGTCTTTTCCTTATTTTATATTTTGTTTTATTAGTTACTTCTTGAATTCAAGTTCTTCAAAGTTCTCTCTTTATGTGTTATATTGTGTCTTTCTTCGTCCAGTCAAGTCGTTTGACCTTCAAATGCATCATCAAAGGTTGCTTCATTTCTTTTTTCTTTTTCAATTGTGCTAAGAAGCTATGAGTGGAGTAACCTTGGATACAATATTGAAATCCCTCATGGATTGGAGGCAAGAATTGAGTAGTTGGAAGGAGGATGGATCACGCTTGAAAGGGAACATGGAAAAGGTGACATGTCTTACTCCCCAAACCCCACCAAATGTACCCCAATTACCACAATTCCACCAACAAATGCCCCAAAACCATTATCAAGGATATCCATAAACCCAAATACTATACTATCCATCCTATCAAGGAAACCCACAAATCCATGCACCTCACTACCAAAAACCCTAGTATTAAAGACCACATCTGATTCCACCTCAAGAATATGTTTTCTCTACCCAACCTACTATAAACTAAGTTCCCGAAGACATTGTTCAACGAATACAAATCCAAATTGGAAAGACCAAGTCAAACCTTGGTCCGTAGCTATTCACTAACCAAGATACTAGTATTTTACCTAGTGTCATTTCTCCTCTTATGCAGGATCATGAATTATCACCTTCAAAGGAGAAGACAAGGAGAGTGCCTTATGAATATATGCTTGAAGGTCACATGGAGTTCTTATCAAGGGATTCCACACTTGAGAAGTGTGATGACACATCATCAAAAGATTTGTATTCGAGGTTGAATCCTCTTCAAGAAGGGGAGGATGATAAAATCCAAATTGGCATCAATTCCTTTAAGTAAATAATTCGAGGAAAACACAAGGGAGTCCAAGCCATTACCACCTAGAGGATTCCAAGACATGTTTGGAGTACCCTTTTTAAGCCCCCATGCGAACAATATCATACGTAGATGATAGCTTGGAGCATGAGAGAAGCTATACTTGATGATTTTATCCAAGGGAGCATTGATAAAACCACATTTGGATGATAGCTTGGGCTTCAAGAGAACATAGGCGCCATATTGATCCCATTTGCATTGTTTTTGACTCTTAGGTCACTTTTTAGGACAAGCTACATTTAGGGCCACTTTTGGGCCCAGTTGTAATAAAGGCGTTTGGCCTATAAATATATAGGACCTTCTTCATTTTTATGATAGTTGATGAATGATGAATTGAGATACACTTGCGAGTGTGTTTGTTGAAACTTGTGAATTTCTTTGATTATTTAGAAACATGGGTGCTCGGGAACCCGTTCCCGTTTGTGTCCTTGTAAGAGGTTGGTATTGTCGGTGATATATAGGAAGGTCTTAGGGTTTGACATACCCTTTGGTTGTCCTTTCATTGTCGGTTTATGTCAATCTATCTATCTTTTACTTTATCATTCCATTTCTTCGTTTCCTTATTTTGTGATTTCGTATGTAGTATTTTCCTTTGTTTTTTTGTTGTTTTTTGCTTCTGTGGTTTCGCTTGTATCATTGGATAGGGTAATTTCTTTCATGGGGATTTAACTGAAGAAAAGCATAGGAATCACCTTACCTTCCTACATCAGCACATAACCCAATCCAACACTCGAATCATCATAAAACACGGTAAAGCCTAGATCCTCCTTGGGCAAATCCAATATAGAAGTTGAAGTCAATAAATCCTTGAGCTTTTGGAATCTCACCTCACAAGCATCAGACCACTAAAAGTAAATCTTCTTCTACATCAACCTAGTCAAAGGAGTTACAATAGAAGAGAAACCCTTATCAAAACGCCGATAATACCTGGCCAAGCTAACAAAAATCCAAATCTCGGTGGGTGAAGTAGGTCTAGCCCAATCAAGAACCACTGCAACCTTGGTTAGATCAATCATAATACCTTCCTTAGTCACCAATGACCCAAGAAAGAAACATACTCCAACTAAAACTCGCACTTAGAGAACTTCGCATACAACTTCTCATCCCTCAATCTCTGAAGCACAATCCACAAATGTTTCTCATGCTCAGCCTCACTTTTAGAATATACCAAGATATCATCCATAAATATAATAACTGAGGACTCAAGATATAGTTGAAACACCCAGTTCACCAACTCCATGAACACGACAGGGGCATTGGTCACCCCAAAAAACATGACCAAGAACTCATAATAACCATATCGAGTCTGAAAAATTATCTTAGGAATATCCGTAGCTCTAATCTCAACTGGTGATAACTAACTCAAATTAATCTTTGAAAATACCACAACACCCTGAAGCTGATCGAACAAATCATTAATGCGAGAAAAAGAATACTTATTCTTATCCTTCACCTTGTTCAACTACCGATAATCAATACATATGCACATAGATCTATCCTTCTTTTTTACAAAATAAATAGGTGCACTCCAAGATGATGTACTAGTCAGATAAATCCCTTATCTAACAACAACAACAACTGATCCTTTAATTCCTTCAACTCAGCTGGGGCTATCCTATAAGGGGGAATGGAAATGGGTTTAGTGCATGGCTCAACATCAATAGCATAATCAATATCACAATTCAAAGGTATACTAGGAAAATTCATAAGAAACACATCCATAAACTCACGAACAATACGATGGAATCCAAGGAAAGAGGTGAAACAACATTACTACCACGAATATAATCCAAATAAGATAAACATCCCCTCTCAACCAATCTATGATCCTAAACATAAGATATAATCCTCTTGGACCCAAATAAAGTGCACCCGTCCAAGCTATCCTTGGTACACTCGACGGAGATAAAGTTACGGTCTTAGCAAAATAATCTAAGATGACATGATAAGAAACCAACCAATCCATACTCAAAATAACATCGAAGTTAACCATATCTAACACAATCAAATCTACCCAAGTCTTACGGCCACAAAAAATCACAACATAAGATTGGTACATTCGATTCACCACCAAAGAATCTCATATAGAGGTAGATATATGAATAGGCCTAGCAAGGGGTTCGTTAATAGAATCGAAACTCAAAGAAAAATATGCAGACATATAAGAGAAGTCGATCCGGGGTCAAATAATGCTGATGCAGATCTAAAATAAATAGGGATGATACTTGAGATCACAACATCTGAAGCCTCTGCCTCAAGTATGGATGGTATAGCATAACACTGTCCATGACCACAAACTGTCTAAATGGATCCACGACCACCACCGCAGGCTCCACCACCTCTACCTCTCGCTCCTCTAGCAGAACTTCTACCCCTCACAGATGAAATATGAGTAGCCCTAATCACACAGCGGGGAAATTCCTGGCCTAATAGCCAATCTCATTGCACAAATAACAAGTCCTATGACCCGTATCAATAGGAGAAGGTACCATTAGGCTCGAATGGCCACGCTGCACTACTGAACCCAATGAACCACCACCTAAACTCTGTAAGGCTGCCTGCACCGACACTACCAGAAATTTGCTATTTTCCGATCAAATATTTCTGACTGAAAATAGTAGTCGGAAATTTTCGAATACTTCAGTCAGAAATCTTACTTTTTTATTTTTATTTTTTCAAAATATTTTTCCAATTTTATTTGTGACAAAAACAGTCAGAATATATGGTGGCAAATTTCAGGAAATATATATTCCGACTACTGTAGTTGAAAATTTAAATAATTAAACAAATTATTTATTTACCTAAATTATTAAATATATATTCCGACTACAGTAGTCGGAAATATAAATAATTAAATAAATATAATACTAAATATATAATCAGGTCCCTTATGAAATAATTAAATAATTATTTAAATAAATTATTAAATATACATTTTCGACTACTGTGGTCGAAAATACTAATAACTAAATAAAATTAATAATTAATTAAATAAATATCTGACCACTGTAGTTGTAAATGTAAATAATTAAATAAATATAGTACTAAATGTATAATCTATCCTTTATATGGAATTTTAAAAATAAATAACATAAATTATTAAATATATATTTCTGACTGTTGTAGTCAGAAATAAAAATAATTATATAATATATTAGTATATATATAATTGGACCCTTACACGATAATTAAATAATTATTTAAGTAACTGATTAAATATTTATTTTCGACTGAAGTAGTCAAAATATTAAATAATTATGTAAATAAATGATTAAATATGTATTTCAGACTGAAGTAGTCGAAAATATTAAATATATAATAAATAATTATATATATATTTCTGACCATTGTAGCCGAAAATCTTATAAATAATTGATTTAAATAT
The DNA here is from genome assembly GCA_030864215.1 of Capsicum pubescens. Classification (NCBI taxonomy): domain Eukaryota; kingdom Viridiplantae; phylum Streptophyta; class Magnoliopsida; order Solanales; family Solanaceae; genus Capsicum; species Capsicum pubescens. The sequence continues at coordinate 296,348,296 of CM061548.1, read as the reverse complement.
ATAATTTAATTATATTAAATATCTACCGACTGAAGTAGTAGGAACCATTAAATAATTGAAAATATTACTTTTCTACCCGACGGAAGTAGTCGAAAATTTACCTTTTATATATACTAAACACAACATTCCTAATTCACTCTCTCACTTACTCTCTCTAAGCTAGGGCCCGAAGTTCTCTCTCTCGCCTCTCTTTTCTCCGCGTCTCTCTCAGAAATTGGTCGTGAAGGCTGCGTTTCTCACAAAAAGTGGTAACGAAGATGGTCAATTTCACTGATCCGAGGTAAGTTGGTTTATCTCTACCTCCAACTCCATCACTTTAGTTATATGCACTTGTATGTTGCAATGTATAGGGCACCCAACTTTTGCCCTATAAAGGTTATTCGTCGACTTAGAGAGGTCAGTGTTGCTGGAGGCCAAGTTTTCTGTTTCAATGTTGCTTAATTATATACGAAATTGTATATTAAACATATTTATTAATTCCCTTTTCTTCTTGGTTCTTCTCTCTTTTGTACCTCAACAACTTTATGTAGTATTTTCACTCTAGCTTTTACTCTTTTACTAGTCAAACTTGTCTTGAAAAATGCTTTTCTCGAGTTGAATCTACGAAAACATGCTCTCTACGTGTGGTACAGGTAACGTCTATGTACTACTATTTTTGGGTTTCACTTGTGGGATTTTTATAGCTTTTACTCTTTATGTTTATCGAGGTTATTTTTTAGAATGATTTTCTTGACCTGATGGTCCATCAGAACATACTTTATATGTGTGGTAGAAGTAAGGTCTGTGTACATTTCACCTTTCTCACCTCATTTGATCCCATTTGGGATTAGGGATGTTGTTGTTTAAGGTTTTGCATATTTTCCAGTGTCTTTCTCTTGGCTGCTTAATTTCTTTCTTGTGTTGTAAAGCATAATTGAGATGTGTTGGTTGATTTTAGTCATTGCTTGTAGACTTGGTCATTAGTGTTTTTGTCTTACTCTAATAGGGTCACTATTTGTGCTATTATGTAGACATATTGTAACACCCCTATGTTTTTCTTCTTTTTCGTCCTTCTTTGGTGTGAACGGTTGTAAGTCTTGTGACTGATGATTGTGTCAGTTCATTTAGATCTGTGATTGTTGACCCTTTTCCTGTGGGTGTTTACTTGTACAAAAGGGGGATTTGCATTTTTCTGCTCTTCTTTCTCTAGCATCATTTCATAACATTTTTATTACTGTGGGAAACGAAAATGAGAAATCTCCACTAATAACTAAACCTACCTATTGTGTGAATGCAGATTGTACTTTCTCAGCATTGGTGTCTATCAAAAGATTCAAACTCAGTTTGGAACCAGAAGTCATCATTCTGGTTGGGCTGCTCACTGCTGCAAACTGCTGCAAACTGCAACTAGTGTTCTTAGAGGTAGTATTCTTGATGCATCAGGAGACTTATGTTTAACTAAGTTGTAGTTTCTCCATACGTAATAATCATTAATCAATAAACTTAATTATTGTTAATATACTGTTATTTTAGGAATAAAATACTCTCTAACTTTAGCAAAAGATGTCCCCCAAAATACTCCCTAGTAAAGTTTTTACCTAGAAAAATTCAAGTGTTTTCCTAAAAAATGAGTAACCCTGATATTTGGTTATTTATAAATTTAAATGTACTACTTTAAAGTATCCCCTATTAATTAACTGGCAAAAGTATTTAGTTTTGCAATTATTTATGCATTGATATTCAACTGTTGCTACTATTTACAGCAAAACAACAAATACCAAACTACAAATTATGTTAAACTTTTAAAAAATTATACACCCTTTGTTTCATATTAGTTGGCATGTTTCATTTTCTAAAAGTTAATTTGACTAATTTTCAAAGGTAATGTCTATTGGTTACTAATATCACTGGACTGTAAGACTTGGTCTTATTCCTATAACATTCATATTACCATTTTTTTCGTCCAACTTATGCTTGTTTTTTCTTGTAATTTTGGAGTTAACCCCATGATAGTCGCAGAATGTCATGATAAGAATCTCCTACTTATTCTAAAGCTACCATAAAGAGATTCTTTAAGCAGCAAAAATTAGGTTCAGATGGAGGGTACCTATGGAGAAGTTTGTACAACTCAATATCCTTGAAATTTTTCATTTAAATATGATTTGAATAGTGGTGTTATAAGTTAGTACAGATATATACCAGAGAATTTAAGCCCAGATGTGTCTAAAAATACTTGGTCTTATGATTGAATAAAGTTCTGTTGTATTCTTTGTTTAGAATAATGTTTGCAATGTTAAAGATGATTACACTGTAAATTCTTCTTTTAATTAAAATATTCTATTGTTGCTAGCTGCTTTACTATGTTGTATTGAATCTCTTAGTTTTCTTCTTGTGTCCACTGCGTAGTAGCATCTCTAAACAAACCTGTTATTATTTTGTTTCTCTTATTTTTGTTTCTCTTCTCTATTATTATTGTTGTTGTTCTTGTGTAGATGGAAAATAAAGATCATACATGGATGTATAATAGACTTTATCCTAACCGTACGGGGTTGAGGGAGGAATATAAACATGGGGTAGCTAGATTTATTGCTAAAGCAATGACACTTAATAATTTTCCTATTGAAGGGAGAATTAGGTGTCCTAGTTGGAATTATAAGTGTTGCTAGTTATTGAGTTCAGATGCTGTTACATTATATCTTTATAGAAAGGGTTTTATGTTGAATTATACTGTGTGGACAGCTCATGGAGAGAGTAGTGCTGCTAATAATTTTGCTTTTTAGAATTATGTTGAAAGTCCAATAAGAGAGAATAATGTTGAAAGTTCACGATACAGTGAGATGGTTAGGGATGCTTTTGGGATACACTCAGGGGATTAAAATGAAACAAATGATGAGGCTAAGCACTTCTACGAACAGTTAAAGGAAGCTAGTCATCCATTGTATGAAGGATCAGTGTATTCTAAGTTATCTGTTGTCGTTCGATTACTGAGTATTAAGTCAGATTATTCTATTTCTCAAGAGGGCATGAACTCTATCATTGAACTTATGAATAAACTTAACCTAAATAAACTTGACTTACCAAAAGATTTCTACACAACAAAGAAGTTGGTTTCTAAGTTAGGACTTTCATCAGAAAGGATTCACTGTTGCGAGAAAGGTTGCATGTTGTTCTATAAGGAAGATGCAAATTTAGAACATTACAAATTTTGTAATCAGCCTCGTTATAAGGAATTCATATATGCCAAAGGAAAGAAGGTTCCTGTGAAGTCGATGCATTACTTACCCTTTATACCACGGTTAAAAAGGTTGTATGCATCAATAAGCTCTGCCCCTCATATGAGATGGCACTATGAAAATAAAAGACCACCTGGTGTTTTATGTCATCCGTCAGATGGAGAAGCATGAAAGCATTTTGATAGTGTGTATCCGGATTTTGCTAGTGAACCAAGAAACATTAGGTTGGGATTATCTACTGATGGATTTACTCCATTTTATGTCTCAGCTACACCATATTCATGTTGGCCGGTGTTTGTGACTACTTATAATCTCCCACCTGAATTATGTATGATGAGTTAGTATATATTTCTAACTTGCATAATTCCAGGTCCTCGCAATCCAAAAGTTTTGATTGATGTGTATGTGCAGCCACTGATTGATAAGTTGAACTTATTGTGGCATGAAGGTGTGGAAGTATATGATGTATCAATGGAGCAAAACTTTAGAGTGCATGCTACTTTGATGTGGACTATAAATGACTTTCCTGCTTATGGAATGATGTCTGGGTCGTTGAGTGTGGGCAAGCTAGCTTGCCCTTGTTGTATGGAAGACACAAAAGCATTCACTTTGAAACATGGGGGTAAAAACTCATAGTTTGACTATCACCGTCGATTCTTCCCAATGTCACATGAGTTTAGGAGAAATACTAGTGATTTTATGAAGAATAAGACTGATTTTGAGGAGCCACCATCAATTTTGTTGAGAGAAGAAATTTGGGATAGAGTGAGAAATTTGCCTAAGGTAACAGAGTCTCCACCATCCAGGATACCTGGTTATGGTGTTACATATAACTGGGCTAAATGAAGCATATTTTGGGAGTTAGATTACTGGAAGGATAATCTTCTACCTCATAATTTGGATCCCATGCATATTAAGAAAAACTTCTTCGACAACTTGTTTAATATTGTGATGGATGTAAGTAACAAAACAAAAGATAACTTGAAGTCCAGGATGGACTTAAAGGAGTATTTTTGGCATAGTGAGTTGTACCTGACATACTTAAACAATAAGATTCAGAAGCCCAAGACCAGTTACACATTCACTTTGGAGGATAGAAGAGTGATTTGTGATTGGGTTAATAATTTGAGAATGCCAGATAGATATACGTCAAATTTGTCTAGGTGCGTTGACATGAAGGAAGGAAAGTTGTCCTCTACAAAGAGCCATGACTGTCATATTTTCATGGAGTCATTGATGCCTATTGTATTTTGTGCATTGCCTGATAGAATTTGGAAACCCATAACACAGATAAGCTTATTTTTCAAAGATTTATATTCTAACACATTAAGAGAGGAGAACCTATCTTTGATGGATATCAACATCCGCTTAACCTTAAATAAGTTGGCCAAAATTTTTCCTTTTGGTTCTTTTGATGTTATGGAGCATCTTCTAATTCACCTTGTGCAAGAGGCACGACTTGGAGGGCCTGTTCAGTGTCGATGGATGTATCCCATTGAGAGGTATTGACTTTTAAAATTTACCTTCATGTGTTTTAATTGAACATTATTTCATCTAAAAGATCATACTATGCAGGTCTATTGGCAAATGTAAACGGACCATAAAAACAGTTCCCGAATTGATGGATCAATATTTGAGGCTTATTTGGCTAAAGAGACCTCTTATTTTTGTTCATATTATTTTGTACATGATGTACCATGTCTGAGAAACCGACCTAATAGGCATGATGATGGAGACAATACAGATCCTTCGGTACCACCAATTTTAATATTTAATCAACCAGGTAAAGGAAGTCCGAAAGGTGGTCCAGTTCGATATTTGAATGAGGTGGAGCTTAAGTCAGCTACAACACATGTATTATTAAATTATCCTGAGGTCCTTCCTTTTTATAAGTGAGTATATTTATATTAAGGAAAACCATTCAAGGTATATCTAAGCTTTAACTAATAAAATTCATAACTTTGTCGGGCAGCTACTTCGTGGCTTTACATGGGGATGTTGTTGTTTATCTTATGTTTTCAATGTGGTTTAGAGAATATGTAAGTGTAACTTAAATATTTAACATGATTTAAACTTTTGTTCAATCTCATGTGTATTTAAATTCTAACTTTTTTTGAACTTTTTATAGGTTCATAATCCACTTAATTATGACCCAAATGGCTAATTTTTACGTGATAAAGCTTGGGGACCTGATGCTAAAGTCAAAAAGTTTTCTAAGTTCTCTGTCAATGGGTACAAATTTTATACAGAAGATTCTCTAAGGGAAAGAAAACCAACAATAGTGGGGTTTGGGTGAAAGGTGATGGCGATGTTGATTATTATGGTGTGCTTCATGAGATTTTAGAACTCGATTATCATGTTGGTTGGCCAAAGAAAAAATTGGTTCTCTTTTAATATAAGTGGTATGATCATACTCCTAAGTTAGGTACAAAGGTGCACCCTCAATACAAAATAGTTGAAATTAAGTGTACAAGGGAGTATGGACTCTATGATCCATTTATCATTGCACAACATATTAAACAAGTGTATTACACTCTTTATCCTTTGTATAAGAATAAATCTGCATGGCGGGTAGTTATAAAAACAAAGCCCGTGGGTAGAGTTGTAGTAGAGGATGCATTGGATGTAGCGTATCAGAATGATATTTCAATTGTTGAAGAAAGGGTGGATGATGAATTAGCAGGTGAGTTGCAGCATAACGAACACCCATATAAAGAATTTGATCCTTCTGAACTTAGATTGAATGTTCATGATTATGGAGAAGGAACATCCGGGGAAAATGACGAGAAAGATCCAATTGATGAAAATAAAATAAGCGAGGAAGAGTTACTTGATGAAAATGAAACAAGTGATGATGAAGAATCGATGAATGAATATGAAACAAGTGATGAGGAAGAATTGATGAATGACTATGAAACAAGTGATGAGGATTGAGTTGTTATTATTAGTAGTAATGTGTTGTAACAAGGTCTTGAATTGTACTTTAGCTGTTGCTTTTTCTTATTAACTGTTGTAACAAGGTCTAATATTAGTAGTATTGTGGTTTGTTTTCAACATCCCATGCTTGATCTAAGCAGTTAGTTGTATGATTGTTGATTAGTCATTCAGATTATACATTCACTTCTCTTGTTAGGTCTTGGTTTGAAAACAAGTTTTACATTGAACAAAATAATTTCACTCCATTACTTGTTTATATAATATTAGATCCTCATGTAGACCTCTTGGAAGTTCTTCTGTCTAGTATAATAATATTATGGATCTGTAGTTTTCTAGCCTTCTTTTTAGAGATTTTTTCCCTTTGCAATAATGGTGAATAAGGTGTAATTGCTTATGTGTTTACTTTGCCAAATTAAAGTTTGGAGGGATATACAATATGGGAAAGAGGTGATGTTCTGGTTACTCTAATCACATGTGCAGATATTACTTTTTAGCAATGCCATCTGGTAGATGCAGCTTTCTTTCACTCAGTACTACAGGGAATGCAAAATTTATTTTTTGTTTGATCTAACAAACATATATGGGCAGCATAACAAAGACTAACTCCTTTTTGTGTTTCTTTTTCAGGTGGTTAATAAAGAAAATCAATGGCATCAAAAGGTCATGGTAATGGACGGTGTAAGAAAGGTAAGAAAGGACCTGATAATCTTTTCGAAGGTCAATATACACCACCACCACCATCACCTGTTACCTCAACTCTTCAACCAGCTACTATAAAAATTACTCCTCCTCCAAGGGCAACTATTTCACTACCAAATGCATTTTTTATGCCCCTATCGCCCACCAGTTCCAGCCCTCTTCTTCACATAATAGTCTTCATAGTAGCTCTTCATCTGTACCTTCAAAATCATCCACACCTAGACTTTCTGGATTGAGAATTGGAGGTCCCAACACATCAACATCGCCCTCCATTGATAGTGCTACGGCGTCTAATGCTACAACAACTGTTTCTCAGATTATGAAATTTAAAGAGGTAGTAGAATATGACGGCAATGGGAGGTTAATTATCACCCCTGATGGTAATGGGTAAGTAAATCTTATGTTTTTTCATAATTTTTAAGATTTTCAAAATCTAAGATAATTTAATATAATTTTATTGCAGGTTCATTCCCGCTTATGCCGGTGGACATATGGTTATAGAAGCAATTAAACCATTTTACACGAAGCCGTGGGGTAGTTGGAATGAGATTCAACTCGACATCAGAGTGCTTATGTGGAATCAGTTTGTGATATAATCAAAATAAAAGAATTTACCATTTCAGTATGCTATCAATGATGAATTTACCTTTGTATCCGTCAACTCATTTCATGACTTTATATTAAACTATTTTACAGACAAAGTGTGCATGGAATTCTTTTCATGATAATGAAATACAATGTATTTTCAAGTTGAAAGAAGCTCAACGTATCAAAGAACACTTGTATGAGACCCGGAGGCACTTGGAAAAACCTGGTTGGCTGAATGCTAATATGTGGGATCAGTTCTTAGAAAAATGGGATACTCCTAAATAGAGGGCAAGGAAGGAACGGGCAAAGTCAAATAGAGCATCTCAAATGGATGGCTCGTTGCACACTGGAGGTTCGATGAGTTTTGCTACCCACCGACGAAAACTGGTAATAGCATCTTAAAATTTTTATTTGTTCATTTTAGTTCACTGTTCTATACCGTGACATAGTGAAGCCATGTGGGGATCTTTCGATTCACTATTATTTTTATCTTCTTGTTGTTGTTCATCTTGAAGTTTAGTGAAGCCGTGTGTGGCCTATTTCGATTCACTAGCATTGTTGACATCTTATTGCTCTTGTTGTTGTTCATCTTGAAGTCTAGTGAAGTCGTGTGTGGCCTATTTTGATTCACTATCATTGTTAACATCTTGTTGCTCTTGTTGTTGTTCATATTGAAGTCTAGTGAAGCCGTGTGTGGCCTATTTCGATTCACTAGCATTGTTGACATCTTATTTCTCTTGTTGTTACTTGTTGAGTGTGCAAGTGAACCCACTGATATCTACAATCACTTAAAGAGTAAATATATGTAAAAGCACTTAGAGTAATAATTTGTGAAAGTGAACCAGGTGAAATCTATTAATACTGACCACTTAAGTGTATTTGATGTTTAATTTAAAACAACAGCAGAAATCGCAATAAGTTTCACTAATCATCATATCTCATATCTCTATGTATACGGTTCACACATCTCAACTCACTAAGCATAAAGTAAATCCAGCTACAAAATTCTCATCAAACACTATATGCTTTAATCTTTTTACTTCTACAATGCTTAAATGTGGTTGGTCCAACCAAAAAGGTTAACAAAACAACAACTTGATGTCTTCTAGATGTCTTGTTTCTATCAGTGTAAACTGAGGCCAACAAAAAAGTACAAAATCACCTTTCTATGGGTTGAATACTGTTAAAATATGGTGTAGAATCTGATCTCTCCATGGGGCTGTTGCTAAAATATGGATAATGTTGGTAAACCAGTAGCTTTTGTTGCTTAACATACACTCCTTCTTCTTGTTTTTGATAATTAAAATCATGATCTTCTAAGGACTGTTGTTTTCTTTGGTTGAGTGCTCTTTGTCTCTGCTATTTTTTAACACAAAGACAAAATGGTTTTGATTAAATTTTCATAATGAAAGGAATTTTCAAACAGTCTTTCGGAAATAGTCTCTTTATCCTAAGAATGTAGGTGTAGTAAGGAAGGTGTACAACATATCTTCTCCTCACTCTATTTGTGGGATTATACCGAGTATGTTATTATTGTGTATTCATAATGAAAATATGGAACTTAATAAATAAGTACTAACAACTTTTTGTTTATAAAATATGCCACTATTAGAGGATGTAAGGTATGGTTGCTTATAATGGATTTTAATCAAGAAACAAAATATGCATTCATTTGGAAAGAAAGATGTATAATAAATGAAAGTGAGTTATAAGCACATTTCCAAAAATATGTTTACATGTTAGATATATCATATTGACAAATATGAAAAGCTATAAGATCAAGAAAGTCTAATATAGGAAACTCAAATAGAAATAAAAAGATACAATAAAGTGAATAATCCATAATGAAAGAACATTAAATACTACTAGTACTACTGGTATTATAACAAAGAATGAGCTTTTATCCTCTTGAATATATACCTTGCCTATTGACATCATTCTTCATGCTTCTATACATCTGTTTTCATGAAAACAAATATTATTAATAAAAGTCTTGAACTTTATAAAATAAAAAATAAAATAGTAATAAAAAGAGGTAAAAAAAGGATCTTTAATATTGTGATTGTTATGAAACTAACTAACTGAAAAGAATCCACCTAAACTACTACTTCTGTCGGATTTGAGTATTATCGAGTCATGGACTCCATGATCTATTTGTATTAGTCTTAAGATGTTTTGGTCTATGCTTCCCGGACTTGTCTTCATACTTGTATTATCTCCTTTTCTAAAATTTTGCAAGAATATGAAAATGGGGGAAAAGAGCTCCCTTTTATAGATGTCTACGAAGAGATGCATAGGAAGAAAAACAAGGACGGAACAAGAGGAGAGTGGGTAGAAGCGCGTGCTAAGAATGCATATGTAAGATAATAACTTTTACATACATTGTTTTGTTATTAGTCAACTTTGCTTGTTTACATACTGACAAATAATTTTTCTTTCAGGAAGAATATCAAAAAAGCATAAAAGAGTGGCGTCAAACCCAACCTACTTTAGAGGATGGTACCATGGCCGAACAATCACCTGCAGAGCTGAATAATACGTGGACAATTGTGGTAGGTGGTCCAAAGAAAGGTAGAACCTACGGGACAGGGGTTCTCCAATCCTCAAGTAGTCCTTCGTTGCTTCCCAGTTCCTCTTCTACTTTGCAAACTATAGAAGAAATGGAAGCGATGAAAAATAAATCGTGGAATTGATGCAGAAATGTGCAGCTAACGATGCTAAGTTTGATAAATTTGCTAAATTTAACGAATTGATAAGAAGCACATGCCGCAAGTATTTCATGACGAGAAAGATAATGAATCTGATGATAATTAGATTGCAGTTATTGTTCTTGATTTTGGTTGTGACATTTAGATGTTTAAACTATTTGATTTGATGTTTGTTTTGAATGTTTTAAGTGGTTGTATTTATAATTTTTTTTTCGTGTTTGATCCTATTGTGAAAAATACATTCGTTATGTTGTTTATAATCTGAAAGTAGTGTAAGCTAATGCAATATAATAATTATTAAATAATTATTTATTAAATAATAATATTTTTTAAATAATAATTATTTATTAATTTTTTGACTACAGTGGTCGGAATAATTATAATTATTAATTAATTATTTATTAAATTTTCGACTACAGTGGTCGAAGTAATTATAATCATTAAATAATTATTTATTATATTTTCGACTACAGTAGTCGGAATAATTAAAATTATTAAATAATTATTTATTAAATTTTTTACTACAGTAGTCGGAATAATTATAATTATTAAATATTTATTTATTAAATTTCCGACTACAATAGTCTGAATAATTAAAATTATTAAATAATTATTTATTAAAGTTTCGACTACAGTAGTTGAAATATTTAAAATTATTAAATAAATATTTATTAAATATCCGACTACATTTCCGACTAAAGTAGTCGAAACTTTCCGACTACTGTAGTCGAAAATGTTTTTTCGACAAGCTATATTCTGACTACATTCCTACTACATTGGCCGTCGAAAATTTAATGTTTTCTAGTAGTGTGGTCCTCTGATATCCATGAGAACCTCTAAAATCTCTACCATGGGAAGATTAATATCTAAACTTACAAAAATGGCACACCTTCTTGGCGCCACCCTAAGATACTCGAAGAATACTCTCTTTTATCTTGGTCTGATCTACAATGCTCTGAAAAGATGCTCTAAACATAACCTTTTGAGAGATAGCCAACACGAGAATCAGAGGAGAGTCCCCTAACACTTCTTCTAGATGGAGCTGATCCACGGGCCTGTCCACTCCTTCGAGTTCGTCCACGACTCGAGGGTCGCCCTCTAGAGAAGCCTCTGTATCTATGACCTCGAGGAACTTAGTAATTACCATCTTTGTAGAAAGAGTGAAACATAACTCAGAACTCAAGGTACACAAGAAATTTGCACGATAAGGAATAAAATGAAGGAAGTTTTTCTAAAGACATCATATAGCCTCTCGAATATAGATACGGACGTCTAAGTACCAATCCGCGAAACACTATTAGACATCCCGTTCTTACACCATTGAGAACAATGAAACCTGGCTACTCTGATACCAATTTGTCATGATCCAAAATCTATAGGTCATGATGACACTTATCGTAATGAACCTTGACAAGTAAGCCTATTACACAAATCAATACATAAGAGGAAAAAAGACAGAAATAACCCTAAGGTAAGGCATCTAGAACAAAGTCAAACGACACAAGTATAAATAATGCGGAAAGAAAACATAGCCATCAACAATCCATAGTTCCCAAAACCAGGTGTCAATAGTAGAGGAACTACTAATACAATCCATGAGTCAAATACATTAGAAAAATCAACAGGAATAATATCTATCTCTGAATACTATAGTAAGGACATAGACTAATATAGAAAAATAGAAGTGGACCCCAGGTGCAAGTAAGTCCAACTGCTACCTTGGATACTAAGAAGGCGCCCAAAATTAAGCCACGTGAGGCATACTCAAACCTGGATCTACACCGAAAGGGTGAAGTAGGAATGAATACGATCCACTTGTACTTCGTAGGTATCATAGGCCGATTGAACAAAGTAAAAAATAAAGCATACAAATAAGAAATATGTATAAGCAAGACCATCAAGTATAACTAGAGGAAGATAGAACAATTATACATTTACAAGTCAAGATATAGAATAAATAGATAGATGACAAGTCCATATGGCAATATAAGCACACCATAAATACAATAAAAAAATGCAATGTATATGATGATGATGATGCATGAGGTCGTTGCACAACCTCCACGATCTTTGTACAATCTCCGTTTATAACCACGGAGGAAAGCCTCCCGACGTGGGACCTATAAAGGGTTCATCAATCCATATACAATCTATATATCAATATCTCCCCTCGACATATCCCCCGAGAAGAGTTTATATAATTCAATGTTCCTAGTATTTCTAGAATTTCTAGTATTTTCAGTATTTCCAGAGAACATAAGACACAAATCAACTATGAAAAACAACAACAATAAGTATATACAAAACATACAACAAACAAGTGAAATGATGCGTGTGATGACATGAGAATGCTGATGCAATGTTCACAACCAATCACAATGAGTATTTACGCAACCAATCTACATGATGTATTTCTACAATTAACCATAATGTTACATTTTCACAACCATGTGAGCCAGCATCCACCTATTATTTCCACATGATTCATATGCCCATAAAGTATGAATTTACCACAATACATCAAAGGTACCACAATAGATATTTTTAACAACAAAATATGATTATTCATGTATATTTAGGGCTATCAACATTACATAAAATCCCACACGGTCACACATAGCACATAATGTCCCAAATTCAATAATTACAAGACATATAGGCCCTCACACGAGCACAACATATAGATAGCCAATTTTTGTGATTAGTCCCACCCTTAAAATGTATTTTGGTATACAAATTAACTACCCAACCTAGTCTGAAAAGTTAAGCCATAACCTACTTCGAATGTCGAAACTAGTTCGCTATACTTTAAACCCATGACATTACTTTCCAAGAATGATCCCAAAATTAACAAAAATAAAAAAATATAGAATCTACACGTTAAAACAAAGCTAACGATACCCACATTGACTACTTTTAATTTGGGTCAAAACGGACACCCAGAATGGGTTTTTAAAAAAGGACAAAATTGTAACTTCACTTTAAAAATGTGTTCCTCACATTTTTAGGAACCTACATCTGAAAATTCAAGTCAAATCAAGTAAAAAACGAGGTTCAAATAAAAAAAAATATTTTTAAGCTTTATCGAATAAAATCTTTGAAATCTGGGTTAAAATCAAGAATCAGAATGTTTTGAAGGTTAAATTGATGAAAAACTAGTAATAATAAGATTAAAATATTATTCAAGTAAAAAGAAGTGAAATTGGAATTTAAAATCAAGCCCTAAGATTTTTGAAATTTTGAAAAATTAATCAAGAAATTACTGAGAAAATAGCCAAATGCCCCCCTAATCTATACCCCGATTCTCAACTACACACTCCAACTTTACGGGGATCCTATTACCCCCTGAAATAATTTAAATAAAATAAATTCCACCCTAAAAGGGCATAGCCAGTCATGTGTCTTGTGGTGAAACAGACGCGCTTGACATGTGTATTGCACCAGTTATTATTATTATTTCTTAAGAATTTTCTCTTTCTTCTTCTTCCTAAGCGATTTTTTTCATTCTAAATCACTGTAAAACACCATTTTAACCTCAAACCTTTTTTGTGTCTAACAAGTATCAACTAAATAAAAATTGTTATGTATTTAATTAGTGACAATTCAAAATTGAATCAATATCCAAGTGAGTATTGTAGCTCCAACGGATCTCAAGCTATGGGAGCAAGTTCATGATACCCCTGCATCCTAATTTTGACTATTATTAATACGAATTAACATTCATCTACTAGCAGTCTTTCATCAGAACGGAAGAAGAAAAATGAATATCGAAAAAGCTCCAAATTCACTCATGGCAAATTTCAGACCAGAAAAATAAAAAAATATGGTGGAAAATGAACACTACTACCATGGAGAAAAATGAAGGGGAAGAGGATGATACTAGAACTCTTAAGAACCAAAATGAGGAAAACTAGTGATGAATATGAGAATAAAAATTCATCAAAAGTTTTTATCTTTGGTATAAGTCGTGTCATGTTTTTCAGTTCTTGTGACTTTTAATTTTCTGTATTCTTTCTAAATTTGCTATATAACTACTAATTAATTGATCCTATGAGTAATTAGAATTATGAACTTCGATTCAGCAACAAAAGAACAACATCAACTTTAGCTTTTGATGTTATTTTCTTTCTTATTTTTGGGTCAAAATTTTTTGAAAGGAAAACTCACATTAGGGGATTAATAAGAAATTACTAAAATTTAAATGGGGCTTGCAAGTGAAAGGTTCGATTTGAGGCAAAGTCATGAACGAATAAAAGTGGATCCTTGAAAATCTTAACATTGATGAAGAGAGAAAAGAAAATCAAAATAAAAAATAATCAAGGCTTATGTGGCAAATGTATTATGGTGAAAGAGAGTGAAAGAAAAAAGAGAAAATGAAATTGATGTGATCCATTGGAGATGAGGAAGATGAGAGATTAATTTTGGACACCATTGATGTATTTTTGAAGCTTTTTGTTTTGTGAGAGTGAAGAAGAAGAAAAATGAAATTGAATAAAAAATAATAATTAAAATTATATATATTTATGTAAAGAAATATTACAAATAAAATTTTAATATATAATTTTCGTGCTCACTCTCTCTCAAAGAGAGTAAAATGCACTCACTTTGCCACCTCAGTATTTGGAGAACAAATAATTTCATTTTTAAAATGTTCAGAGGTGTGATGGGACTCCTGTAAAGTTTGAGTGTGTAGTTGAGATTTTGGATATAGGTTGGGGGATTTTTAGGCTATTTTCTCAGAAATTACTAAGAAAATGAGTGATTTCCTACCTTAAATCCGTAAGAAAATCAAGAAATAAATGTTAATTTAGTTTCTCAAGCACCCACAAACTTCACTTTTAAGCTCTCATACTATTTTAAGATGAAAGAATGGACAAAATGGGCAAAAAAGAGGACAAAAATTGCTATATATTGCAGAAAAATCTACTATACTGCAATTTTTCTAAGTCCAAATGGACTTCGATGGAGTGTCCATGATTCGTTCGGATATACGCAAACGAACTATGTAATCACACTAAATTCGATGCTCTGGACTCAATGACAATATCATATTTTTGAAAAAAAAATGTTTTTTTCACAGAATTGACCCTCGAAATTCGAAATCACAATTTTTCAAATCGTGGGTCGAAATGAGATTTAAAAGCCCTAAAACCCAACCAAACATGTTACCACCCTAAAATCAATGTTCCAGACGCGTTGAAAAATTCAAATTTTTCATCCAAGGTCGTTTTGACCAAATATGAGTCCCACACCCATATTTTTAATTTTTCAACTTTTCGACCAACTGGTTGAAATAAGCTCGGGTGCATCAGGACCTGATACAAAGGCTTACCTAGCGCAAAATTGATATTCCGGAGCTGATGGCGTAGTCCATTCAATCATACATCACACGGATCAAAAGATAACCACACAAGTCCATAATAAGGCCATCGAAATCATAAAAAATCACAATATCACATAAATGGTACCAAAATGCATCGAGAATCGTGTCAATCACTCCCACACCCCAGAAATACCACAATCTAACTACAGGGAGGGATAAAAAAATTAAATCATACAAAATCACAAATTTCACATATTTCATCAAAAAAAGTTTATCGTTACAGGGATAATATGTAATTAGGGGTAAACATCACGGGATTTATTTAAGTTTTACAAAAATAAATTGTGGTGGTAAGTAAGTTTTCCTAAAAAAAATTATACACACTTTTTTGCGCCCCAAACCAAATACACCTGACGAAGCTTAATGCTATCGAGCCAGCCTTGTTTTATATTAGGGTTTGAGCAAAACCCGCTTCTTCCTTCTTCCATAAATGCTACTATATTCTTTAACTTTCATTTATTTCTTTTCTATGTAAATGTAAATGTAAATGTTAAATCTGAATAAGTGGAGATATCCCTCATTCCCTTGACCATTTCTTGCAAGTTGGGTGTATTATTATTTTGAGTTTACCTTTCTCTATTTCATGGGTTTGTTTCATCAAAAGCATCTTTATTCTTCATTAAGACATCTAAAGTTGGGTATTATTTTCTTGAGGTTTTTGTAAAAAAGTCTAGGTGGTGTTGCGATGATTAAAAAAAATTCTTCGTTCTGAATGCCATGGCATGACAGACCCTTTTTACATCCCATAGAATATGAGCAACATCCATTTTTTTCCATATTATTTTACTTAACAATTCTCTGATCTTGATGATAAAGTTGTAGCAGAATAGATCATCTTCTGTTATTGGATATTAGGTAGAAGTGGATGTGGTATTTGGAAACAATTTGAATTTTCTAGTCGATAGGAGTAAGGTCATTCGTTAGAAATATGAAATATGTTGGTTGTTTGGTGGAATTAGTCATGGAAAAACTGGAGTTGGCTTCATTACCTAACAGGGCAATTTTAATTTGCCTTGTATTTAAGTCTCTCCTAAATTGCCAAAAGGGGGTGTTTGAAGCCCTAATTTGTCATAGAAAATTATTCCAGAAGTAGGGTTACACACACCTCCAAATTTTTGAAACTATTTACCTCTTTTCACAAGCAATTAGTAATAGATTTTTAGATGTGTAAGGGATGGGCTATGCCTAATAAACATCAACACCTATTTCATTCCTTCAGTGGTTAAATATTATGAAAATATTTTTCATAATTTGTAGTAATGCACAATAATACAGAATTAAATGTTTGACGTAAAGTTGTAGTTTCATTGGTAATAATTTTCTTGTGTAGCAAAATAGGATTAACGTGAATTCATTGTTTAAGTTGGTGTTCTGAACCAGATTTAAGGCAGGTGTTACCACATTGATGGTGTGTGGAAACTGTTGAACGTCAGGAACATTAAGCAGTGTTCTTCGTTGCCCTGTAGTTTGCTTTTATGACTACTCGAGCTACATCAGAACCCCAGACTTCACATCTTTCTTGGCATTTTCAGGATTGTTTCTCACCTTAGAGCATTATTGTATACTATCTACTAAATCCACTTTTTCTTGACAGTACCTTAATTTTATCTCCTTTTCATATTTTCTGCATATGGTGTAATTTATTGACAGATTATTCTACTCCCTCTGTCCCAATAACTCATTTTCCACTTTAGCTGGTTTTAAAAAGAATGATAAATTTCTATATTTAGTAATAATTTAACTAAAAAATATTCATTTTATTTTAAAAGAATGATTTATAGCCACGTAAATATTTTAGATAAATTTTGGATTATAAATTTCAAAAGTCTTTTTTTTTTTAAAAAAAAAATCATGTCAAATCAAACAACTCATAGAAATTGATGAGATGGAGGGTGTATCTCTTTTAGGAAATGACCGAGGTCAAGTTTCATGTGCTCTTATCTTCTACTAGAACAGAACGGAACTTGAGAGAGATTACTGAGCAGGCTAATAAAACAGGAACAAAAGCAGATTAATGACTTCTAATAATAATATCCGAAAACAATCTGAAAATAGTTGGCTCTCTATTAATGGAATTGATTGTGGAATTACGAAGTACTCCCTCCGTTTAAAAAAGAATAACCTACTTTGACTTGACACAAAGTTTAAGAAAATAAAGAAATTTTTTGAATCTTCTGGTCTTAAATTAAAGTTATGTTAAATGTACCAAAATGTCCTTTAATCTTGTGGCACTAAAAATGACATGTAGAAAGTTGAAATTAAAGTATTGCCAAAAAGAAAAAAGGATATTCTTTTATAAATGATCTTAAAAGAAACTCAGATCATTCTTTTTTAAACAAAGATTTTTTAAACGGAGGGAGTAACTGCACTAATTTTTCCTTCTTTTTTTTTCCTGTATAAAGTAATGACTAATGATATTTACCGAACAAAAGGAATGAGAATCAATAATATATAATTGAAATGATGAAATTACGCTGGCATAAAACTTTTCTTTCTAATCAGTGATCGTTTTTAATAAATTACTAATTGGGTTCCGGTTTTGAATAAAACTTTCCACCAATTTAGTCAGCTCAATAGTTTAATCGAATCAATACTCCCTCTATTTTGTTTTTACATTTTTTTTGAATTGTGCTTATATTCCTAAATAAGTGTATGATTGAATTGATCTTTTAAAAATAGTTTAATCAAAATCTTCCTATTATATCTTTGTTCAAATTACTAAAATTATTAATTAATCTTTCTTTTTAATGTATTTAATATATATTTTTTTAATGTATTTAATTAATTCATGCCAACTTGATTCTTTGACCATAATTAATACTCCATTTATGCTTCAATACTCCCTCCAAGTAGTGTTTCGACAATTGAATGTGAAGAATTAAACATATGGACATTAGAGAGTCATTTGAAGTATTAAACATATAGACAAGCTAAGTTTCTTTTGACATTTATGCTTCAATGCACCATTTGAACTTCAATACTTCCTCTAAGTAGTACTTCACAAATGGACATTGAAGAGTCATTTGAAGCAGTTCAAGATTCTATGGACGTGAAGGTTGAAGAATCATTTGAAATTGTTGAAGACTCCATAAAGATGAAAGCTGAAGAATCACTTGAAGTTGTTCAAGATTTGATGAAAATCGAAATTGAAGACTCACTTGAAATTGTTCCAAGACACTATGAATATTGAAGTTGATGAGATTGACGACTCACTAAACAATGAAACTGAACACTTATATGAAGAACTTCAGGAGGCAATTAAAATTATGCTAAAAATTTGTCTTTCTAATTTTTTATGATTAGGATTATTGAAATTAAAAGAACGATGTTGATAATAGAACTGTTTATTTTTCGAAGTTATTAGTTGTCCATGTAATGGCTTTGCTTATATTCCTTTCTTCAATATTGTGATATCCTCATCCCTATCTCTCTCTCTCTCTCTCTCAACCTAACTTCTCTAAGTAACGAGTTAACTGAATTATCTCTCATAATAACTTATCTCTTGTATAGAAGAACAAACAGAATACACCGTCTATTTGAATGTCAATTCACTATCTCTTTATTTTTCTATAGAAAGACAATGATCAAAAGCAGAAAATTATTTGTTTAACTAACGTTTGACTCTTATAATCTCTCAAGAGGATTTTACAAAATCTCGTCATGGTAACGACATCTAAAAATAGAACATAATTTTTCAACATACCATGAATATTCATTAAACAAGATATTATAAAGTTATCTAACATCCAGGCAAATTTCTTGCTTTTGCTAGGAACAATCACTTACGAGCCTATGTACAATAAACTATTTGCAGAAAGCTGCCTAAAGCACCTGTATAATGCAAAATTAATAGTTAAAAACGCCTTTCCAGTGACAACATTTTGAGAGATTTTAGCCATTTCTTCACAGGGAAGTTCTTCTGAGGATGTAACTTTTGACTATAATATATACGGAGAATAATAACATTTGAGAGTAATAAACATATTCTTTTCGTTGCAATTCGTTCGTCTTACTTTCCTTTTTAGTTCATTTTTTTAAAGATATTTCTTTGTTTTTTCGACTTCGCCTCAGGTTTACTTACTTTAACAGTAGTCCTCTATCATGACCCAAATTATAAATCGTGTCGGTACCTACCTAACCCTACCCTATGTAGGAGAACTTTTACCGCCCAACCGTTCGTCAATGCGGAAGTTAAATCAATTCTTATTTCAAACAACTTAATTTAGTGAATTCCTGAAACAATTCAGATTTAATATATTTGATAAATAAATATGATGTGGAAAGCAACTAAAAGGAAATCCCCAAAAACAACCCTATACCGGTACAAGAGCAGTAGACAAGGGACATGAAATTCCAAGACCTAGTATTCATGTAAGATCGTGAGGACAAGAGCTACGGTAGAATAATCGACATCACCGCTATAGAAACTTTAACTGACTTGCACCATGACTATTCCCAGATGGAGATATAGTATGTGTAGTATCAATACAATCACATGTATTGATAGGCATCATTGCTGATCAGGGTTATAAACATATACCATTAATAGAAAATAGGAAGAAGTCATAGCATCAAGTAAAGTTCTGATTTCTAATTTTCGAATTAGAAATTATTAACACATCACTTTTAGCATTTCTGTGACCTACCTAACATTTAACATTTTCGTATATCTTTGTCCTTTGACAATCAACTCTAACTCACATTCTTTTAACCTTTCCTAACTCATTATTTTGATTTTCGTAAATCCTAACCCACTCTAGACAAACCTACATACTTCACTAAGGACATGATGATACTCACGACTAGATCAAATTTCCTTAGTACTCAAGTAATACAATGCACTATGGGATTACAACCACCAATACGTTTATTACATTGAAACTCATGCAAAAAGATACACTACGATAAACCTCGCCTATACAACTATATACTTAAGGAAAAAAAGTATTATATATAATACAGGACATACCTTTCATACCATGCACAACCACCATTATCAATAGGATCGGTCCACTCAAGGAACCAACAATAACACATAAATGTATCAAAACATTCAATGCATATGAGTGAATGTATGTATGCAACATGTGCGCATCATCTCTTTCTCTTCTGAAGCGACCCGACTGGGGGCCTTGTCTTAATGGGCGTCCCAAGTACGAACGGGATCGGAGACCACCCCCATTACCCAATCCAACCTCCAGCCGACTGCCCTGAGATGGCTAAATTTCTAGCATGTAGCAAGATAGTGCAATAGCTCACATGAAGACTCTGGGATAAGATCACAACTGTGACCGACCCAACCGAGTCCAACCATCCCATACCAATAATCCCATCATACCAAACTGATACCGAAATAAGGGCCATAAACCAGGCCATAACCAAAAATATTCCAAAACATCATATAATTAATCCCAAAATGAAATATGATGGAACAGTGAGAAATTATGTCAAATAATGTCAGCTCTTCAGCTTATTCCAATGCCAAGGCTGATACCAATACCGATCTCGCACATTCCAATCCATAGCAGTATCACAAAGCCTCTAACCAAAAAAGTAATAAAATCCGGTTGGGGCATGCTCCCAACCATAGCCAAAACTAATATCCAAAAATAAACCAAAGTGTCTAAAAGTGTCCATAACATAAAATGGAGTATTCCAAAAGGATGAAAGTTCACCACTTCAGTCCAAATATTGATCCCCGAGTCAATCAATATGTAGGAGGAGTAGAACGACCGGTTCCTGCATAGCGTGGGTATATAACCATTAGTAGACAGGTTAGCGGCTGAATGCTAGCATGATCTTAGGATAAGAATAAAATAATATCATTTATAAAACCATGTAAAACCATTCATATGCACACAATCATACATATATATATATAACCATGTCGGGAAAGGGGACCGTGTTTAGCATACCTTTAAAACCTTTATCTAGGCTGTGTAGTTTTGCCGTCCTAAACCACCCACAGGTTATATGGGTTCAACTCCCCCTGCTGAAAGGGACCCAGTGCGTGAAGCCATACAACTAGTGAAGAAAACCTGGGATGACAAGTACATCCCCCAAAATATAGTGTGACATCATGCACACGATCACCGAGACCAACCTCACATCCGTAAATATGAGTTTCCAATTTGGTCCCCCCGGGACCTCCATCTTCCACGGCTTTGCTACACATCCCACTATTAATGACCAATTAAAAACATTTTCCAAATAATCAAACCATTATCCATTTATTAACCAAAGACATTAATATTGGTATCGTGATACCAACTCTTATTTACAAGTATCATCCATAGCCAACCATTTATAGGTTTAAGAGAATTTTCAAGTGCCCTTTCTAATTACCATATTAAACCATTTGGGGGATTCCATGTACCCCACAAGCATAACCATTTAGCCATTTATCTTTCCAAGCCATTTAAACCATGCACAATTTATTTACCAAGTTTTAAAACATTCACGAGTTCCATTAAAATACTCAATGCAATGAAAACATTATCATAAGCATTTTGTCAAACACATTAGGGGTATAATATAACCAAAACCAATTCCAATTACCATTAAACCATTTCCATGCAATCCAATTATCCAAAACCACTATTAATGCACATAAAGCATAATTAAAACCATGAAAAACTATAACGAACCATTTAATATCAAAATCCCCAATTCATATTTGAAAACCAAAATTATACAATCAATAAAGTCATGAAAAGATTCATAAAAACCATGCTTCTAGTTAGAATTAACAATGAGGAAGAGAACATGCCTTAAACTAAGATGATGATGGAAAGAAATCACCAAGAAAAGCCCCAAATCAATCCTCTAGTTGAAACCCTAGCTTCCCTTGCCCAAAAACTTTTGAGAGAATTATAGTATTTTAGAAGAGTTTCTAAGTGTTAATGAATAGAATAATAGGGTAAATAGCCTCCCAAGTAGGTTAGAAGTCGGGGAACCTTATTAGGATAAGTGGAGAAATGTCCAGAATACCACTTAAGTTGCACCAAATCCCATCCCAGGGATACGACTAACCCTCACGAGTCGTACCCTTTTATACGAGTGGTACCCTTCACTCGTATCCTAAGCCTCAACTTTTGGATCCAACACTTTCCAGCATACGACTTATCCAACCAAGTCGTATCCAAAGCATACGATCCATACCCTTAGTAGATTTAAACCCAAGAAAGATTTAGACATTGTCCACCATATGAGTCTATGGTACAAATCGTGCCCTGACTTACAGATCACGGTGAGCCACTCGTACTCAGATCCAACCTAAGTAATCAAGTCTAAGATTAAATTAAAGAACCAAATAATTTGTAACCACCAATATGACTCATACCCCTAAGTCGTATCCATTCCAGTAACAAAAATCCATCCCACCAACCAACACTAGTCAGCATACGAATGGACATATAGCTCGTACCCTCGAGTCGTATTGGGTCCAGAGATCAGAATTTCAGGAAATTTTCTAAGGTCCAGAAACCAAGGTGTTCATCTTCTCAATCTCATTAACATTATTTTCATCACCATGAACATTATGATCAATATCAATATTTCTATCATCGTCAACAACATCATAATTTCAATATTAACATCACAATCACCAACCCATAATCATCAACATATATGAATATGCATATGCAATCAATAAACACACAAAGTGTTCAAAAATAATCATAATTCTTTGGTTCAGGTACAAGCACAGAGACATCAATTGTATTTCCTTAAATATACATAGGTATATATAGCAATATAATTATGTATACCCACTGTAAGTGGGGATGAAAAGATGTAACGCCCCAAAATCTGATTCTCGGGATGCCACACGGTGCTCTAAACTACAAGTAGTCTTGAGCTAACCCTGGCTGCCTTTTCTAAATCTGAATCTCAAAATAGGGAAATACGATTATGAAAACATAATAGATGCGGAAGTCTTGTCTAAAACATAGGAATCTCATAAATCTTGGTAAGACGATGCTGAAAATCTAAATACTAAATCAAAAGTCATAACTGAAACTAGTAGTCTGACAAGCCTCTACTATATGAATCTAGAGAGTCACTGGGACAGGCCCCAGCTGACTCAAACTATCTGAAAATAACATGAGAGACATCTGCTAATAAACTGAAAGTGTAAGCAACTAAGTCCCCGAACTATGAGGACTCACCAACTGCAAGAATGCAGAAAAGATGATCAAAAATCAATCATGCTGCTGAGACTGAGCACCTGAACCTACATTATGAGACAATGTAGTACATAGACATATATATGGATCAGTTCTTTGATGATGTACTAGTATATGGGGGTGCATGCAATAAGTAAACAATATCATCACAATTTATAAAATCATGCATACTAAATATAAATGACTCACTTAGGCTTGAATAATCTGAAATCTGGAAGTAAAGCATGAATAATAAAACATGTAATCTAAATCTTGTGAGTCATCACACTTAGTTCTGAAATCTGTAGTTCTATTCTATTTCTCAAATCACATAGGCTAAGTGAAGTCTGAAAACTTATTTTGTATATCTTAAGGATTCAAATCAATAAACTATTTTAAGAATGGGGGACATCTTTTGGGAGGTTCTTCTAACCGAAAATACACCATGTGAGCATCCATGGAGTCCCACGACTGGCCCCCATTAGGTAGGGATGTTCTACCCTTGCCATCGGAATAGAACATTCTAATATGTGTGATCAAAATCTGAGTCATCCATGTAGAAGTGGGAATAATCTGATAATCTGTACCTACGGTGGAACGTAGTTCTGGGGTATGAAACCGTAGTAACTTATCCATCTCGGTGCTAAATACTACTCATAATCTTATGCTCAAAATTTTAAGAAATCTACTTTAAAATTTACACAAAGGTTCACAGAAAGCCAACTATGCTTTGCTTTTCTTTAAATCTCAAGTTTTCTTAAATAAAGTAGATTCTTTATCTAAAATCTGAAAATAATCTAGTCATGGGGTGCTTATAGCACAAACAATCTTGAGACAACAATCTTCAAATGAGGTCTAGTGACCCAAACATCAGTCTCATGTTAAAACATCTCAAAATTCATACTTGGTAATGTAAACGTTCATAAATCATCTTAAAATTTGGAAATTTCAGCACTATGCATGGAAACATAAACATAATCATGTAATTCAACTTCTAAATTATGGAAAATCTCATAATCTTGCAAAGAATGATAATGGGTATAAACCCTAACTTGAATTTCATGGAAAATCATATAAGTTGCAGTAAATTTGTAAATAAAATAAAGTTTTGGGCACAAGTATGAAAGAATTATCCCTGTTCAAACCTTACATACCTTAATTGATGATCTTTGATGAAAGGCATGAATCTTGGATTCCTATGAATGCTTTGGAGATGAATTCTTAGTGTTCTTGTATTGGGAATCCTCAATCTTAACTTGTCTTAGAGAGTTAATAGAGGAATTCTTGAGTTTCTTAGAGAGGAAGTATGAGCCTTAGGGTTTTGTTTAAGAGAGAATGATGAATGGAGCATAAAGTGCTCTCAAATATGATAAATCTTCTGTTTTTGGATGGATCGGGGGTTGGCTAATTTACCAAAAGGAAGCTTTTAAATGGAACTGAAAAATGTATATTTTCTCGATCTGGGTGGCCACCACGACGTGCCACTATCACGGTGGATCACTGTTAAATGACAACTGGAAACTGGGCAGACTCTGTGATGCGGAGTCATCGTGGTGCCCTTTTGGAATGCCATTTTGGCACATGGCGCGATGCACCATTATCGCGCTGGACCTCTAGAAATTAACAACTGGGAAATTGGCCCTCTCCGCGATGCACCAATATCGCAGAGAGCTACTGAAAAATGACAATTGGGATTTGACATAGCTTCACGGCGTGCTAAGGGTCTAAATGACGGTGTTTTGGGACTGGAACTTTAAATAGCCATAACTTTCTATCCAACTATCGGATTTAGGCGAATCTTATATCGTTGGAAAGCTATTTCAATTTCCTATGTCACGGAAAGTCTAAATCTAAAGAAATAAACATCACTCATTATAGAAGCTACTCCTTGCTCATTTTCAGGATGAGTTTAAGCTAGGAAAAATCATAGGGTATTACAATATCTCCCCCTTGGGAACATTCATCCTCGAATGTGACTAGTTAAGCTGAAATTTCTAAGGAATCTGAGAGATTAAGATAGCATGCATAACTGAAGTGAACTGGGCAACTGAATCTAAATCATTCCAAGCTTCTGAGTAATTCTGTGAGTGCATAAACTTACATGAAGAAAACTATATAGATGAATGTATGATTAGAAAAGAACTGGATTAAGGAAGAGTAGTACCTTCGGCTAGATCTGAGTTTGCGGAGAAGAGGAGAGGGTACTTGGCTCGCATGTCTGCTTCAGTTTCCCAAGTAGAGCCCTCTAACGACTGATTCCGCCAAAGAACTTTGACCAAGGAAACTTCTTTGTTCCTTAGTCTATGGATCTGATGGTCTAAAATCTCAACTGCAATCTCTTCGTACGAAAGGTTGTTCTAAATATCTGAACTTTATAAAAGAACTACAACGGTGGAGTCACTGATGCCCTTATTAAGAATAGAGACGTGGAATACAGGATGGACAACTGATAAGTCTGCAGGAAACTTAAGCTCATAAGCTACTTTCCCAACATGACTCAAAATTCTATAGGGGCCAACATACCGGGGACTAAGCGTCCCTTTCTTGCCAAATCTCTTCACCCCTTTCATGGGTGAAATCTTCAAATACCTAAAAGAACTAACTTCAAACTCAAGGTCCCTTCTTCTCACATCTGCGTAGGATTTATGACTACTTTGGGGTATTTTCAATCTTTCTCTAATCAAATTAACTTTTTCCATAGCTTTAAACATTGCGTCAGGCCCAAGCAAAGCGACCTCACCCACTTCAAACCAACCTATGGGTGATCTACATCTCCTCCCATAAAAAGCCTCAAATAGATCCATCCAAATGCTAGAATGATAGCTGTTATTATAAGCAAACTCAATCAATGGAAAATGCTCATCCCAACTACCCTTGAAATCAAGAGCGCATGCCCTTAACATATCTTCTAGAGTTTGGATGGTCCTCTCTGCTTGACCATCTGTCTGAGGATGAAAAGCTGAACTAAGATGGACTTGGGTACCAATACCCTTCTAAAAAGCTCTCCAAAACTGGGAAGTAAACTGAATACCCCTATCTAAGATAATAGACAAGGGAACCCCATAAAATCTAACTATCTCTTGGATATACATCTTAGCAAAATCCTCAGCTGTATAGGACGTGTGAACTGGTAAGAAATGTGTTGACTTATTCAACCTGTCTATAATAACCCAAATCAAATCATGATGACACATGAATGGGGTAAACCAGTCATAAAATCCATATTCACCTCTTTCCACTTCCAAGTGGGGATACCAAACTCTTGCAATGTACTACTAGGTCTTTGGTGCTCTACCTTAACCTGTTGACAAGTTACATATTTAGCTATGAACTCCGCTACATCTCTCTTCCTACCACTCCACCAATAGATTTCCCGTAAGTCGTGGTACATCTTGTTAGCACCTGGATGAATAGAATAACGCGAACCATGCGCCTCAACCATAATTCTCTGTCTCAACTCATCAACACAAGGCACACACAATCTATTCTGGTATCTTAGCACATCATCTTCCCCTTGGGAGAAAACCTCTACATTTTGGTCTTTAACCGACTCCTTTAGTTTGACCAAAAAAGAATCCATATCTTGTTTCTCTTTCACTTATGAAACTAGGGAAGATTCAGAACTACTCTGAACCCAAAATATTCCCTTCAGCTGAATCAACCAACCTAACACCCAATCTAGCCTAATGATGAACTTCTCAAGCTATATCTTTCTTATTATTCTCAACATGAGCAACCCTGCCTATAGACAGTCTACTAAGGGCGTCTGCCACTACATTGGCCTTGCCCGGATGGTAGAACATACTTATATCATAGTCTTTCAACAACTCTAACCACCTTCTCTGACAGAGATTCAACTCCCTTTAAGTAAACACATACTACAAGCTTTTGGGGTCTGTGAATACATCAACATGAACACCATATAGATAGTGTTTCCAGATCTTCAAAGTAAATACCATAGCTGCTAATTCCAGAACATGGGTTGGGTAATTCTTTTCATGAGGCTTCAACTGTCTAGAGGCATAGGCTATGACCTTACCTCTCTGTATCAGCACACAACCTAAACCAACTCTAAAGGCATTGCAATACACCATAAAACTGTCTGTATAATCAGGTAATGCTAACACTAGGGCTGAAGTGAGTCGAGTCTTCAACTCCTGAAAATACTTCTCACAGGAATCTAACCATTGGAACTTAACTTTATTTTGGATCAATGTAGACATAAAGGATGCGATAGAAGAGAAACCTTCAACAAAATGGTGGTAATAACCCGCTAGACCCAAGAAACTCCTAATGTCTGACGGAGAGATGGGTCTAGGCCAATTCCTTACAATTTCTATCTTTTGGGGGTTGACTCTAATGCCATCGACATAAACAATATAACCAAGAAGGCTACTGAACTTAGCCAAAATTCACACTTACTAAATTTGGAAAATAATTGGTGATCTCTAAGAGTTTGCAAGACAGTTCTAAGATGGTCTGCATGGTCATCCTTGCTACGGGAGTATATAAGGATATCATCTATGAATACTATGATAAACAAGTCTAGATACTATTTGAAAACTCGATTCATAAGGTCATGAAAGTTGTTGGAGCATTGGTTAGCCCGAAAGACATGACTAGAAACTCAAAATGACCATAGTGGGTTCTAAAAGTTGTCTTTGGAATATCACACTCCCATACTTTAAAATGATCTAAGGTCTATCTTTGAGAAATAACTGGCACTTTGTAATTGATCAAACAGGTCATCAATTCTAGGAAGAGAATATTTGTTCTTAACTGTGACCTTATTTAGCTGATGATAGTCAATACATATATGCAAAGAGCCATCTTTCTTTTGGATGAATATGACGGGAGTTGGGGAAACACTAGGCTTTATGAAACCTTTATGTAAAAGATCTTTGAGTTACTCTTTAAACTTTTTAAGCTCTACGGGAGCCATACGATATGGAGGAAAAATAGGCTGAGTATCTGGAAGAAAGTAAATACCAAATTCTATCTCTCTATCAGGAGATACCCCTAGGAGATCTTCTGGAAAGACATCAGGAAACTCACTTACTACATTGACGGACTGAACTATTAGAGTCTTAGACTTTGTTTCTTTAAATCGAAATAGATGGTAAATGCAACCTTTGGAAATCAACCTTCTGGCCTTAAGATAAGATATGAAATGACTCTTGAGAGACACTGAATTACCTGCCCACTCAAAGACTGGCTCATCTAGAAATTGAAACTTCACCACTCGGGTGCGATAATCTATAGAAGCATAACAAGAATGGAGCCAATCCATACAAAGAATAAGATCAAAATCAACCATATCTAACTCTATCAAGTCTGCTAACATGACTCTATGAAGGAAAGTGATAAGATACTTCTTGTAGATTTGCTTAGCAACAACTGACTCACCTACTGGAGTAGAAACCAAGAAAGTCTCAGGGATCTTTTCAGAACTTATCTCCAAATTCACAGCAACTAGTGGGGTCATATAATAGAAACTCGATCCAGGGTATAACAACACATAAACATCAAAATGAAAGACACGAAGCATACCAATAATAACATCTGGGGAATCTTTCTATTTCTAGCGGGGTGGCAAAGCATAAAACTAATTCTGGCGCTGACCGCCACAGGTACTAGATGATGTGCCCTGAGGAGGGACTGGGCGACCTAAAAGAGCTGGTCCACTATTAGCCTGAATCTGGGGATGAACCTCTCTATTTCTCCACCTAGCATGCAGACACTCTTTGATTCCGTGACCCTCCTGGCCACAACCATAACAACCTTTTTGACCCCACAAATATTTACCTTCATGACTCTTGCCGCAATTAGGACATAGAGATTTA
Source organism: Capsicum pubescens (assembly GCA_030864215.1). Lineage (NCBI taxonomy): Eukaryota > Viridiplantae > Streptophyta > Magnoliopsida > Solanales > Solanaceae > Capsicum > Capsicum pubescens. Next base: position 296,318,761 of record CM061548.1, on the reverse strand, counting down.
TTAGGCCTATTACTCACACTATTCTGAGATATAGACATAGATGACTTACCCCACTGTTCTTTCCTATTTTTGGGTGCAGAATCATTGGCCGAAGAAGGTGAAGGCATAAATGAATAATTTTGAAACTGCGAACAATTTCCTCATCTAGACCTATTCTGACCATGATCAAACTGCCTTGTTTTAGCCCTCTTATTCATTCTCTCCCTTTTCTTCCCCTTTTCTGCCTCAATTTACTGAGCATACATCATCAATCAAGGGAGATCCATGTCCCTATTGAGTATCACAGTCCTATACTTCTTAACTACCATCCCAGACACACTGATCACAAACTTACTCATGTTTGACCTAGGGTCAGCCATCTGATCAGGGGCATACTTAGACAACTGGTTGAACTTGAGGAAGTACTTTTTCATTGTCATAGAGCCCTGCCTCAGGTTCATGAACTTTTCTATCTTAGCTTCCCTTATCTTAAGTAGGAAGAACTTGTCTCAGAATACATTCTAAAATATCTGCCAAGTCATGAAAGCTGCATTCTCCCCTCTACTCTTCTTCCATATCACTACCCAATCATAAGCAACATCCTCTATCCTATAGGATGCCAATTCTACACTCTCCTCTTCAGAAACATGCATAATTTAGGTAATCTTCTTCATCTCATCAAGATATAACTGTGGGTCCTCTCCTACTTTCGACCCAAAGAATTCTGGCGGGCTCATTCTTATGAAATCTTGCATTATGGATACGGCTAAATTCCCATCCTGGTGAGGTGGGACTATATCCTAATGATTTCCCTAAATATTAGTTGTCACAGCTTGGGCTAGCACCTGAAAGGCAGGATGAAACTCTGTATGTGACACATTCTCATTCAAAGGATCTGTGGGCTAAAGTGGATGGTTATTATTTCTGCAGGTGTTAGATTGATGAGGAGTAATTTTCTATCATGTGAAAGAATGAGGTAGAAGAAGATAGAGATAATGAATGTATGATAGATCATGAAAGAAGAGATGATTTTCTAAATGCTCCATAGCCTCTTGCTCATAAATATGGCATGCTTCACACCGATGATGAATACTTTACGTAACGTAGCTTGTCTAACTCCCTAGGACTCTCTAAACCTTAGGCTTTGATACCAAGTTTGTAACACCTCAAAATCTGATTCCCGGGATGCCACACGGTGTTCCAAACTACTAGTAGTCCAGAGCTAACCCTGGCTACCTTTTCTAAATCTGAATCTCAAAATAGGTAAATACAGTAATGAAAACATAATAGATGCAGAAGTATTTTCTAAAACATAGGAATCTCATAAATCTTGGTAAGACGCTGCTAAAAATCTGAATACTGAATCAAAAGTCTAACGCTAAAACTAGTAGTCTGACAAATCACTACTATCTAAATCTAGAGAGTCACTAGGATAGACCCAGATGACTCAAACTATCTGAAAATAACATGAGAAACATCTGCTAATAAACTGAAAGTGTAAGCAACTAAGTCCCCAAACTATGAAGACTCACCAACTGCAAGAATGTAGAAGAGATTCTAGAAAATCAATCACGTTACTGAGACTGAACACCTGAACCTACATTATGAGACAATGTAGCACATGTACATATAAGTGGATCATTACTTTGATGATGTACTGAGTATATTAGGGTGCATCCAATAAGTAAACAATATCATCATAATTTATAAAATCATGCATACTAAATTTAAATGACTCACTTAGGCTTGAATAATCTGAAATCTGGAAGTAAAGCATGAATAATAAAACATGTAATCTAAATCTTGGGAGTCATCACACTTGGTTCTTAAATTTGTAGTTCTGTTCTATTTCTCAAATCACGTAGGCTAAGTGAAGTCTAAAAACTTATTCTGTATATCTTAAGTCTTCAAATCAATAGACTATTTTAAGAATGAGGGACATCTTTTGAGAGGTTCTTCTAACCAACAATACACCATGTGAGCATACATGGAGTCCCACAATTGACCCACATTAGGTAGGGCTGTTCTACCCTTGCCATCGGAATAGAACATTCTAATCTGTGTGATCACAATATGAGTCATCCACGTAGAAGTAGGAATAATCTGATAATCTGTACCTATGGTGGCACGTAGTTCTTGGGTATGAAACTGTAGTAAATTACCCATCTCGGTTCTACATACTACTTCCAATCTCATGCTCAAAATCTTAAGAAATCCACTTTAAAATTTACAAAAAAGTTCATAGAATGCCAACTATGCTTTTCTTTTCTTTAAATCTCAAGTCTTTTGAAATAAAGAGGATTCTTTATCTAAAATCTGAAAATAATCTAGTCATGGGGTGCTTATAGCACAAACAATCTTGAAACAACAATCTTTAAATGAGGTCTAGTGACACAAACATCAATCTCATGTTAAAACATCTCAAAATTCATACTTAGTAATGTAAACATTCATAAATCATCTTAAAATATGAAAATTTCAGCAATATGCATGGAAACATAAACATAATTATGTATTTCAACTTCTAAATCATGGAAAATCTCATAATCTTGCAAAGAATGATAATGGGTATAAACCCTAACTTGAATTTCATGAAAAATCATATAAGTTGCAGTAAATTTATAAATAAAATAAAGTTTTGGGCACAATGGTGAAAGAATTATCCCTGTTCAAACCCATCATACCTTAATTTATGATCTTTGATGAAAGGCTCGAATCTTGAATTCCTATGGATGATTTGGAGATGAATTCTTAGTATTCTTGTAATGGGAATCCTCAATCTTAACTTATTTTGGAGAGTTAATGGAGGAATTCTTGAGTTTATTGGAGAGGAAGTATGAGACTTAGGGTTTTGTTTAAGAGAGAATGATGAATAGAGGATAAATCTTCTATTTTTGGACGGATTGGGGGTTGGGTAATTTACCAAAATGCCCCCTTTAAGCTTTTAAATGAAACTGAAAAACGTATATTTTCCTGATCTGGGTGGCCACCGGGACGCGCCACTATCGCGGTGGCTCACTGAAAAATAACAACTAGAAACTGGGCAGTCTCCTTGACATGGAGTAATCGCGGTGCCCCTCTAGAATGCCATTTTGGCACATGGCACGACACGCCATTATCGCGTTAGACCTCTGGAAATTGACAACTGGAAAATTGTCCCTCTCCACGATGTACCAATATCACGGAGGGCCACTAAAAAAAGACAATTGGGATTTGACACTGCTCCGCGGCGCGCTAAGGGTCTAAATGACGGTGTTTTGCTACTGGAACTTTAAATAGCCATAACTTCTTACCCGGTTATTGGATTTAGGAGAATCTTATATCATTGGAAAGCTAATTCAATTTCCTACGTCACGGAAAGTCTAAATCTAAAGAAATAAACATCACTCATTCTAGAAGCTACTCCTTTCTCATTTTTGGGATGAGTTTAAGCTAGGAAAAATCGTGGGGTATTACAAAAGACATCAATTTTATTTCCTTACATATACATAGATACATATAGCTATATAGTTGCATACACCTATAATGTAAAGATGCAACTTTGTGAACCACTCATCGGTCTTGATAGGTGATGGTATCACATGCTTCTTAGAGAAATCATAAGTGAAGTGAATAATTGCTGTAAATTAGGAGACATTAAAAACAAATAAATTATTGGACCTTTTATGAGATTGTGGTGGTACTATTGAGATGCCAATGTTAAATCTCTATTTACGACCCACACTCATATTTTCAACTCTCTCAATTCCTTTTTGATACCTCAATCGAGATACTCATACTCGACCAAGTCACAATTATCTATATTACTACGAGTTGTTTCAATCAAACCCTAGCTTACTTTTTGCTATCCCATTTTATTGTACTTTTAGCTCACACCATACTTATAAGTCATGGTGTCCATTCAACTAGAAATAATTATCATAAGATTCAAACTATTTCATGCCATGATGTTACACCAATGAGTACAATAATAATATATAATATTATTAAAGCCTAACTGGATTTGTATCAATTTCCTTCATTCAAACAACGTGTACGAAGTTCTAATGTATGAGAACTCCTGACATTACTATCACTATTACATGAATCTAGCCCAAGTCTATTACAATTTAAAACATATCTTACCTCCTAGATTAATCATGCTACTACTGAGAGGATAGTGTTGTCCCGCACATGCTAAGTGTCTTCTCATGTCAGGTTCTAACAAAGTGTGCCTTGAAACTACCCTTATGAATCTTGGCCTTTGATTTCTCATGACTATGGAGGTGGGTTTTACTTAGGGAATTTATAGAGGGAAATGAAGACCTAAGAGAGTTAAAAATTAAAAAGGGTCTTAAGGGGATATCGTCCTAGCCACTATCGATACAACTACAACAATTGATTTTACTGATGTGGTGATACCACAACATTTATTTGTTATTTCTACAGTGGTAGGTAGTAGGCTGACCTAATTTGTTTAAAATTTTATGCCCAATTACTTTGGGTCTTGTTTCTCCCCACAAATTAAACTCCATCAGCTTCAATAAGAGGATTTTAGTAGAATAAAACTTTTTTGGAATATTTTTCAATGTAACAACATTTTTGAGTCATTAAATTAGATACTAATTTACCCAAAGTTCATCCCAAATGGACACATAGTGAGAATCAAGAATTTTAGGCATGGATTAATTATTTAGATACACTACGTATTAAAGGAGGAAGGACTCATAATTTTGTACTCACTTACCTAGTCTATGCTTGGTTAGTTAATATTGAATCCTACGTAATTGATCCTTATATCATTAGTAAATCCCTGTATTGATCGAATTATTAGCCTAAATTTTCATCAACTTTGGGAAAAATTCACAATAATCCTTATGTAACAGGTTATCAGAAAATATCTAAATATCACAAAATACCACAATGTATGAAAAATTTGGACAAAAATAGAAACTATGGGAAGGGGGAAAAGTTATCACTAGAGTGGTTAAATTATGATTGTTGCAGAAATTTACCATAACAATGATTTGCAACACTTCAGAATAGGGGGAATTGAATATTTCATGCAGTTTCACTCCCCACTTTACCTCTCTTAATTCACTATTGAGTAATCTTCCCCCCGTATCAATTTTTATGATAATTTCTCATCTCTACTATTTTATTTACATACTTACTATTGTAGATTCGTAAAAACTCAATAAAAACTTGAAAATTTTGAATGTTTGGAGGTAAAATTTTGAGTTTGAATTTTGGTGGTGTTTTTGCATGAAATAATGAGCATTTTGGTTTCTCTTATTTCTACAACGCTCCTACAACATCCTAGGTGTAAGATTAACATAGTTTATGATGAATTTCGGCCATGAACAAGGTGGGAGGTGAGGGGTTATCTTCCCAAACAAATTTGGCTGATTTGAGGGTGAATTCAAGTATTATACACTCCTTTTTTAGTTTAAAAAGGTTCACATAAACTTTACTAGGCCCGATCTATCCTTAAACCTCAAAAATACAAAGAAATGCCCAAGAACCACCATGGGAGAGGAAGTAAATAGTTGGGAACGATAGAAACACTTCAATAGTAACTTTTCCTTCACACCAGTACCACTGCAGCGGTAAGTTTTTATTGCAGTAGTACTGTTGTAGGGAGTGGTATCTAGCAGTAATCCTAGGATTTAATTTTTTTGTGAAATTTTTAAATTCTCCCCTCACACCATACTCTAATTTCATTACTACCACTGAATTTTCTATTATATTATAGGACTATTACAGAGCATCAACCTCCATACCAAAGGTTCCTTGATATTTCCAGCCGCGACCATTGTGTGGAGAGCCTGAGTATGAGAGGTTTTCCCCATGAGTACGACTTTGTGGTGAGAGATGTGGAGGATGAGGAACTCGAGTTCCATGATCGACTAAGGGTATTTGGGTGGAACATGCTGATTTAGGTTGTCCTAAGGTTCAATCTAGAGTTAGTTCGAGAGTTATATGCTATTTTTTTAATTGTGGATTAGTCTGTGCTCTACTCAACCATCCTTAGTTAGGGTAAGAGGTTCTGGTAATAATGTCAACATTAGTGATGCCGTATGGGTCCCAAACCACTCTAATTCCACTTTTGAGGCCAAGGTTTGGGAGTCAAACTTGAAGTAGGCGTCTAGGATCTTAGTGCCAGAGGGTTAGAGGGAAAGGTGAAGGGGTTCAGTCCTACTCTCCGATGGAGGCTAGGGTGTATTGTAGTTGGTGTCCCAAATGATTCATCCCTTGGGAAATATGACTGACATGGCATTTCACCGAGCTATTATGGTAGCTTATGCTCTTGTAGGGATTGAGATGAATGTAGGGGTACAGATTGTGAATAAGTTGTGACACTTCTATGATAGGAAGGTCAGGAAGGGATATTTTCTTACCTTCTTTGATCATTGAGTTATGCAAGAGGGAAAGAATACCTATCAAGGATTATGACACCTACGAGGAGTGGATATTGAATTTAATCCTTTAAGGGGTAGGGGTAATTCGGTAGGCAGCAAGAAAAAGAGAAATGTGGGATACCTGGGTGGATGTAGCATGGTTGACAAGGGCGAGGAGTATAGCACTCCCCTACTACTGAGGCTTTTGTCTCTCTCAATGGTTAGGAGGTCAACCTTTTTGTGGTACAGAGTTACTTGGACAATCAACTACCTCTTCTTAGAGTTGATCCTTCGAGCTTATTTTTCTCACCGAATTTGGCCTTAGCCTATGCTGAGCTCCAACGAAAGCTAGATGAGTAGAAGAAAAAGCACTGCTCCTAAGACTGCATGTTGGTAAGGATGTGGAAGGTTGTGCAGTTGATTTTGAAATGTGCCTTCCATTAAAAGAAACTCTTAAAGTTGACGAAGTAGGATACCAAAGAGTTCTCCTTACTTAGAGGGATGAAGGAAACGGGTTTTGATGCCTCAATCCTGGAATATGATAGCTCCTACTAGATACCTCCTCAATTTTATATTTTTTTGTTGGATTTAGGTTGCCTCTATTTGGGGCTTGTATCAAATAATTACTCTTTTTCTTTTCTCATATTTTTAAGACACCCCTTACTACCACACCTTAATAATAGTCATTTATCTTACTATGCATGTCGGGGTTGATAGCTACTTTAATTATTGGATAATACAAGGTCGTCTTTGTAGTAATTGCAAAATCCTAAAATAAGGGAACATAACCTGGCAGCTTACTTCCTGGAACTGCTGCAATGATTAATTGACATCATAGCGGTACCCTTTAATGGTTCTATTTCCCCCCTTTTTGCTATTTTTTCTAGGTCTTTTCTCACAACACTATCCCCTGAACATTATTACCAATTCTAACTCTCATGTGCCATGATTTTTAAGCTTTGGAGTACTTAAATTGCCACACCAAGCTATAGTGAATGCAAATTCACTCCTCAACTTGATTAATTCTAATGTATTATTACCCTCTTTTCATTGTGAGTACCGTATCCCATATGAAATTTATCATAAAAAAACAAAACACCTCGATTGCTCATCAAAATTTTGATAGAAACTAAGAAATACTCCAAATTATAAAGAGATAAAGTATGCCTTAAGTCACAAAAATAAAGATACACCCCAATATCACTTCTATCCTCACGATCCCATAGCCTATTGGCCACACCTCATGTATATCAGCACATAAAATGAATATTTTTACTTAAGGTAGTTTTAATCGTCACACGATAATTCACAGTGTACTACAATAGGTATCTATCCACATAACACATTCACAACACATTATTGGAATACAGTAAGTTTTTTGCATAATATCAAGTGTATTTCACAACATAACAATTCAACTCCTATGTCATTTATTAACCTCTAAGGATTGCAATGTCTTGTTCCAAGCTTTTAGACATTAAAGAGATACTAGCTAGGGAAAATCAATCCTAATTATGTTGATTGAGATACCAATTGGAACTTGTCAGATACTAATTAAACTGTAATGACTTAAATTTTGGTGGTTATTGTGAATTATTTATTTCTATGTGATTTGATCATTTATCCCTCCCCGTGGTTGGTTTTTGTTTATCTAGGGTGTGCGAATTATTTGCATAATTCTTAATGCATTTTGGTGTGATCACTATGAGTTTGTGGCTTTTGGAGGTTAGAAAGGCTTTATAGTTGACTTCAATTAACATTTATTATTTTGTGTGTTGGATGCAAAACGGACTCTGCCAATAGATCTAAAACATTGATTTTAGGTTGGTAACACGGTTTTGTGGTATTATGGATTTTGTTTCTCATTTCGACCCTTAGTTCAGAATATTGTAAAATTGAATTTCAAGGGTTAATTTGTGGAAATAATATTTTTTTGAAAATATGATATTGTCATTGAGTCTAGAACATCGAATTTGATAGGGTTGCAAAGTTCATTTGTGTTCTTGGGATTCTGAATGAATACCGAGGGATCCGTGAAGACTTGGAATTCTCTAAGCTCCAGCTGATGCAACACTAAACTGGTGTATCCATTTATGTGTCCAGTCGGTTGATTAAACATTCGGTCTTAACGAGAGAATGTCGCTTAAGCTGTACTTGGTCCACTTAAGTGATAGCCGCTTAAGAGGCATAGTGTTCGCTTAAGCGATGCCTAGGTGGTTTAAATACCCACTTTTCTTGATTTTTCACCATTTTAACACTTGGAGCTTTGGGGTTTAGAGTTTTGGGTGATTTATTCTATTTTTAAGCTTGGGGAAGCTCCAAATTCCTATTTCAGTTATTATTCTTTGATTCTTTTCACTTAAAGCTAGTAGAACTCAATTTTGAAAGTGAAATTTGGGAATTTTGGTCCAAAAGGTCTAAATTAGTAATTCTTTAATTTAAACCCTAATTTCAACCTATTTTAATGCAGTTTTTCTTCAATGGCTTCCTTTAATCATGGATAATATATTTTTGAACTAATATTTCAGTTTTACCCTTCTTTTTGGCAACCCATTTCAGGAGTCGTCTTGACCCCGACCCAAAAATAAGAAATATAGGTATTGTTGTCTTTCTTTTGACATGTAGATTCAATATTTATATGTATTAGTTGACTTCGAGTCCGTTGGCGAGGGGAAGGCCCATGTTGAAGGCTTTCAGACTCAGTTTTCTTTATTTGAGGTAGGTTATGGCTTAACTTTCTTCCGATTGGATTGGGTAGTTAAAACAAATATAAAAGCTTGTTATAGGTGTGGGAACTAATCATGGAAATGGATTTACTATTGTTTTGTGCCCGTGTTGGGGCCTATGTTGTTGTTATTTGGTAGTTTTGAGACATTATTTGCGGTGTGTGACCGTGTGGGGTCTTATATAATGTTATTGGACTGGTATTTATGTAATTTCCCATTTTTCTACTTGGTGGAAAAATGTCTAAGTTGGTATTTGTGTGGTATCAAATGGCATATTATTGTATATCTTACTCTATTGGAATATGGATTACATTTCATCACGTATGGTTGACTTATTGAGTGGATTTTTGGATCACATGGTTGGTATATTGGTTTAATTTGGAAATTCTCATTCTAGTTGATTGTGAGTATTACATCCTTATATCATATACATTCATGAAATATTGGTACCATTATGGAAATACTGGATTTTTTGATAAAAAATGTGGCATAATTAAAAACCATCTATCGATGTATGTGTCATCGAGGAGTTATAATATTGGATTGGTATTGAATATTGTATTTTATATGGGTTTACGAACCCACATAGTTCCTATCTCGGTAGAACAACTCGGTAGGTGTATACGGAGGTTTTGCGACAACCTCATGCATCACATCATCATCATCATCATCTTCATTACTTTTCATATAATATACACATTCTATGTTGTATTTTTATTCTTGATTTGATATCTATCTATTTGTGCTTCTTTTTGGTACTTGTATTTGGTATATGTATATATGTTAGAACTTTTAGTGGAGACAACATAGGCTATCATTTAGGATATTTTCTGATTGCAGGCGATGTACCCATAATATATATTTTATATATTTTATTTTCTACTTTGCTCAATTGGCCTATGGTACCTACTGAGTACAAGTGGACCATACTCAACCCTACTATGCCCTTTCAATGCAGATCTAGGTACGAGTGTGCCATGTAGTAGATGATCAGGCAATATTTGGAGTATTTTTGAGGTAGCAGTTGACCTATGCTTCCAGAGTTAATCTACTACCTCTTCTTGTTTAGTTTATGTCTTGTTTTTTATTTAGAGAAAAGTTATATTTCTCTAAGCTATTGATTGTATATTTTGACTTCGATATGTACTTAGTCCACTGTGGCACCAGATTTTGGGAGATTTATGGTATCTTTGTTATGTCCTTTTATACTATTAATGTATATGTGTGGTTCGGCTTTTCTCTAGAAGCCTTACCTTGGGTTTGGTGTTATTGTTCCCTTTTTTTATTAGTCTGGGTGATAGGCTTACTTGTCAAGACATGATGCAACAAGTGTCATCTTGATCCTTAGTTTTTGGGTCATGACAAATTGGTATCAGAGTAGCCAGGCTAATTGGTCTCATCAGTGTAATAATAGAATGTCTAGTAAAGTCTCGTCGATCGGTATGTAGACGTCCATATCTATATTTGAGAGGCTATAAGATATCTTAAGGAAACTTTCTAGTTTTTTCCATACCACGCGGATCTCACATACCTTGTGTTCTAAATCATATTTCACTCTTTCTTTACAAATTGCGAGGACTAGATCCCGTGAGGTTAGGGATGTTGATCCATCATCGAAGAAGAGAGCTCAGTCTATAGGACGAGTTGTGAGTCATGGATGGGATCGAGGCAGTGGACGGGAACGAGGATCTTCCCCTTCCAAAGGTAGTACTAGAGGGATATCCCTTGAGCCTCAATTTGAGCATGCTAGAGATATGATGCCTACTCTGGTCCCACAGAGTTCTTCTATTTTGATCTTAGAGGGGTTGATGATTTTCTTGCTGACTCATTTGAAGGGTGCTCTTTTGAGTGCACCTAGTGTTCCTCTAGCTACGAGTATTGTACCTCCATCAGTTTTAGAGCCTGTCTTTGGTGTTTCTTCATTACCGAGTGTAGATCCCCTAGTGGCACCAATATCTGCTTATGGTACTCCATAGACCCCAAATGTTGTTCTTCCTTCAATGACTATATTCAAGTATGGTATTCATAGGGGTTGAACCTTCATCTATGTTGCCCCCTTAGGTGGGATATAATCCATCCAGATCCACTATGCTTCCTATTAATATGAGTACAATTATGTCTTCTTAGGATTAAAAAGGTTTGAGATGCAGTGGTGCTATGGGCGAGGATGCCTTTGAGTTCTTAATTGATTGTAAGGAGAAGTTGCATAATCTTGGATCTCTTGAGTCTCATAGGTTTGCTTACACTACTTACCAGTTAAGAGATGCAGTTAGGGTGTAACGACCTAAAAATTTGATAAATATGTGTTTTTGAATAATATGACTATTTTACCCCTCCCTAAAGTTTCATGTGGTATTTTTAGGGTGTGGGGGGTGTAACGCCTCAGAAATACACCCTAGACGCCACATGGTGCTTATGGTCTCAAGAGACCACAAGTTAACCCATGACTGGTACCCGCTGTGAGCACTGAATAAAATAGATAACAAAGTAACATGTGCAGAATTTAACTAAAAATGCCATAAGGTTTTAAATACTAAAACATGCGATTAAAAATCATAGTTTTGAAAGCATCTAAAAATAATACTAAGAAAACTGATAATAACAACTGGTAAACTAACTAACTGTCTGAAATAGCCTGAAAACCCTGTAACTGACTGAGGAGTTGATGGGACAAGCCCCCAAGAAACTCTGACAGACTACTGAGATAAAAGACTAAGATAAACATAAACGGTCCTCGATATATGAGAACTCACCACTACTATTGCTACTAATGCTCTAGAATGTCTAAGTACGGTCGGGAACCTGAGCGTCATAGTATAAGAAATGAGTATGTGGTCTGTACTTTGAATGTACTGGTATATGAGATAAGGTTAGGCTGAAATATATGGGTTATATGCATGAGATAATAACTGACTGAATCACATGAGGTAACTGAGTACGAATGCATAAAAACTGTAAAAATCTAAGAATGCATGACCAAGCATAAAACATAATTCTAATATAGTTTGTAAACTAAAATACTAATACTGAATAACTGGTAGTTATTTGCTATGGTCAACCAATCCTAAAACTGAACTCCGTACTGAATACTGAACTGAGAATGTGAGAGCTAACTATAACCGATATGCCCCAATATACTATTAGGGTCCAACCTGTAACCCTAGTTGGAAGGGCGTCAGTACCGTGCCATGGATACTAACATTGGCTGTGGAGATCTAGTAATATGATATCACAAAGGACGAGGATGTCATACCTAACTGATGGGGGACACCTCAAAGTCTACGGTGGCACCGTAGTTCTGGAACCTAGGGACTGCTACTAGCGTCTTATTCCTACTAACAGGGGAGAAAAGTGCCTCATGTTTACTGACGGGGGAGACACCATCCCTACTTTCACTCGGTGCTAAGTTTTTCTCCCAACTAAAAGACACTGATTACTGGAATGAACTGAGCTTAATTGGACTTACAACTGACCATATTACTGACTGAATGATGTTGCTTATGGTATAACTGAAATAATTTTGTAGATACTAAAAAGTAGGTAAACAGCTAAATTTTGGGTATTCATAACCCCCAGGACACAATAACAATAACAATAGAAACATACCGAAGCTTCGAAAACATAATAAGTTGTAATACCCCGCATGTTTCTAAGCTAGGAAGTGAATAAGTTTTCCTATGTATGAAACCTCCTATCCTGTGAGTAGAATTTCAGTGCATAACTTACAATGAATATCCTAGTGATAGGATAGCTTATGATGCGCTAAGCATGTTCATATGAGTCACTTAAGGTAATACAAGCTAAGAGTTTTTGAATCCATCAAGTTTTAGTGTTCAATTTTGTAAGGGTCATATTTGAACGAGTATAACTCGATGTTAATGTGGTATTTTGGCTGATTTAGACCCACCAAATTATAGAAAATTGAATTAGCTTTCAACCGATACCAATTTCGCCTTAATCCAATACCCGAACGAAAAGTTATGCCCATTTTCGTGAGAGACAGTAAAGATAGGTGATTGGTTAGGCGCCGCCCAACCTAGCATGTGCAATTACTTGGGCGCCGCCTAAGTCAGTTCCAAGTGCCAAAAACACTCCGTTTTGAGTTATTTTGAGGGTATTTAAGTCTTTTAACACTCCTTACACGTCCCTAAACTTAACCCTACAAAATATATATCTTCTAAACATATTACAACCCTATTATCATCTTAAAGCTCATCATCCAAGAGCACTAAAAGAGAAAAACAACTAGGGTTGCATAATTAAGCTTGAAGATCCAATTTCAAGGAAATTCCTTCGTCAATCATCAAGAATCTTCCTTCTAAGGTATGCGTGAGTTAATTCATGGACTACTTTCATAAATGAAGCTCAAGAACCATCTACTAAATTATGTATTATGATGTTTATGTTGTTGGTGGTTGATGTTCATTTGGTTGGAGTTTGATGATGCCTAAGATGGGATCTTTGTATGTTTTGTATGTAGATATGGTGGTATTAAATGTATAAATATGTGAAATTAGTGGTTGAATATTTATAATCTTGATGAATCCACCTATGCCTAAGATGTGCATGTAAGGTGTTTGTGAAAATACCTAAGGGAATAGAAATCATGATTTTATGACATAATAAGTCCTAAATGACTATTCCATGTTCTAAGTTTATGTTCAGCATGATCCCCATGCTATTGTCTTGAATTGAAGATGTTGTATGAGATGCTCATGATATTGTTGTGATACGGAATGACCATGTTATTGAAGCCATGCAAGTATATACATGTTGTGTGCATTCCCGATCATGTGATAGTTTGTTGAGAATCATTCTTATTATGAAATCCTTACTTATGATATTGTGAATTGTGGACTCAAATCTTGTGATCAAGTCATGTCATGTGTGTCACTTTCCTCCTATCGAGTCCTGAGGGTATTCGTACCCAAAAACTATAGCTGTGTGCCTAGAGCCATGTCATGTTTCACGATATCCAAACTCAAGCTATGATTCCATAGACTTCAGTCAGTCATGTGACTTAGGAAAACCTCATGATCTCAGTTAGTTGTCAGATATCAGTAACATTCCGCCAGTCAACGGAATTCAGTAAGATTAAGTCATGTATAGTTAGTTATTCATGTCCAGTCCCTCTAGATGGGAGTAGAGGTTAGCACCGAGTGAACCCAAAGATGGAAACTCACCCGCCAGTTCAGGGTGTGATTCTTAGTAGTCATCCTTGTGTTCCAGAACTACGTAGCCAGCGTAGGTTGAGACATATTAACCTGTTAGATTAGGGTTGATGAGGTGGTTTAACCTGTCAGTTTAGGGTTCCCACCGTTCTCATTGAGTACCTGCCAGATAAGGGTCACTCACAAGCTGTCCTTACCCATGGCACGGTATTGACACCCCTCTAGTCAGGGCAGAGATTGGACCCCAGCTTAGCCATAACGGCATACATGGGGCATGTCGGTTAAACACTACCTCCCATAGTTTCAGTATCTATCTCAGTAAAATAACTCAGGGCGTTCTTTAGATTTCAGTATATATAGGGCTGTCAGATATAGTCGTCCATGTTATCAGCTTGCAGTATCAGTCATGACAGTTATCAGTAAACCATGTTTTAGCTTACAGGTCTTGCTATCACGTATTCACGGTCCTAGTTTCTATATATGTATGTTTGCACTCCCACATTCATATTAGTCAGTCAGTGTTGTTAATGCATGAAACCCTTCATGTTCAGCCTACCTTCCTCATATACTCAGTACTCCAGTTGTAATGATGCATTTGGGCTATGGTGCTTTCTTTTCATATTACACCATAGGTTCCGAGACACGAGCTCCAGCCCAGCAGTAGTGGTAGCATTCCAGTCGCAGAGACACAGTGAGTCCTCATTGATTCGAGGACAATATGATTTGATGCATTTATTTATTTCTTCAGTTCAGTTTTACGGAGTTAGTTGGAGACATGTTTTTTCAACTCCTTACTCAGATGGTTTAGAGGCTTTCAGATTTATGTTCAGATTTACGTTTAGACTTAGCCTTCAGATTGAGTTGTTTTGGGTATTTTCACCCACATGGTTTTATTCAGTTGAACTTTATGGCCTTACAGTTTTATGTATTCCGCCTTATTATATCATGATTTGCAGTATACAGGTACAAGTATCAGTCATGGGTTAGCATGTGGTTCCTTGGGGTCATGAGCACCGTGTAACGTTCCGGTTCAGCAAATCGGGGCGTTACAAACTTGGTATCAGAGCCTAAGGCTCAATAGAGTCCTAGGAAGTCTGATAGCCGTATCTAGTAGAGTCTTGTACATGGGTGTGTTGCGCGCCTCATTTATGTGCGGGAGGCTATAAGATGTTTTAGGAACAGTCCCCTTTCTCCAGTATTCATGTCATGCTAGTGAGTATAATCATAAGTTAAACTTTCAGTCTAATCCATTCTTGTCTTATTCCAGACCATGGCCCCAAAGAGAAGAAATCAGCCAGCCCCTCAGCCCGAAGATCCTTTGGGTGAACATGTTTCCTATGCGGAGTTTAGAGCCGTATTTACCATACTTGCTCAGTCCTTGGCTGCACAGAATGAACGGCCACCAGTTATTCCGGCCAATCCAGTGGTCAATCCTAATGCATCTAGGGTTCGAGACTTCACCCGGATGAACCCTCCATCTTTCCATGGGTTTAAGCATGATTGGGACCCTCAGGAGTTCATTGACCAAGTCCAGAAGGTCATTGACATCATGGGTGTTACTTCTATTGAGAGTGCCGAGTTAGACGCCTACCAGTTACAAGATGTTGCTCATGATTAGTATAGATAGTGGAAGTCTGAGAGGTTAGATGATGCAGGCCCTATCGAGTGGGAGGAATTTGTCAAAACCTTCTTAGACAAATTCTTTCCCCAAGAGCTAAGGGAAGCCAAAGTTCTTGAGTTCATCAACCTCAGGCAGGAGAATATGACGGTTAAGGACTATTCTCTCAGATTTACTCAGCTATCCAGGTATGCTTCTCATGTGGTTGCAGACAATAGGGCTAAGATGAGCAAGTTCGTGTCAAGGGTCAACGATAGCGTGGTAAATGAGTGTAAGTATGTGATGCTGATCGGTGATATGACCTTAGCCTGACTCATGACCCATGCCCAGTAAGTAGAAGAGCAGAAGGTTAAGACTAGGGAGAGGCAGAACAAGAGAGCAAGGTCAGGTAACTTCAACTTTTCTCACCCCAAGTCAGATGGAGCAAATCGTTCACAGTTTCGCTCCAAGTCAGCCGTTCCAGCCCCTTCCTCTTCCAATGCTCCAGTGCCGAAGTTCAGAGAAGGCAACAGAGATAAAGTGCCAGGCTCTAAATCTCAGGGCAGTGTTATCAGTGCCCAAATGAATCCCCTTTCTCAGACTTGTGGTAAGAACCATAAGGGAATTTGCAGAGACGGTAGTGATATCTATTTTGGTTGTGGCAAGCCAGGCCACAGGATTAGGGAGTGTCCGCAGTCAAGTATTCAGGGTCAGCAAAATCATTCTGCAGCTCAGTCTGGTCACCCGAACCAGTAGGGTGCCGTTTCCAGTGCTACCAGTGGGCAGCGCCCAAACAGACTCTATGCTCTTCAGTCCCGGCAGGATCTGGAAAATTCTCCTGATGTTGTTACTGGTATGTTACAGATTTTTCATGTTCATGCTTATGTTTTGCTAGACCCAGGTACATCCTTGTATTTTGTTACTCCATACATAGTAGGCGATTTCAGAATCAGTCCCAAAATTCTAGAAGATCCCTTTTCAGTCTCTACCCTAGTGGGTAAAACCATTATAGCCCGGCGGGTATACAGGAACTGTCTGGTTATGATATCTCGAAAATCCACGTCAGCAGATTTAGTTAAGTTAGAGATGACTGATTTTGATGCCATTATCAGCATGGATTGGCTTCATTCTCGATATGCCACAATCAAATTCAGAAATAGGATAGTTCAGTTTCAGTTCCCGAATGAGCCCGTCCTTGAGTGGAAGGGTAGCATTTCAGCGTTCAGGGGTCAACTTGTTTCCTACCTTCGGGAAAGGAAAATGATTTCTAAGGGGTGTGTGTATCATCTCGTGCATGTTAAAGATTCCAGTTCTGAATATCCCAGCCTCAAAACAGTCCCTGTTGTTAATGAATACTCAAATGTCTTTCCCGAAGATCTTCCAGGCATTCCTCCCGAAAGGGAAATAGACTTCGGCATAGAACTTCTTCCAGATACTCAACCTATTTCTATTCCTCCATACAGAATGGAACCAACAGAACTCAAGGAACTGAAAGATCAGTTGAAGGATCTCTTAGATTAGGGATTCATCAAACCCAACATTTCCCTATGGGGTGTGCCAGTACTATTCGTGCGCAAGAAAGGCCGTTCTCTCAGGATGTGTATTGATTATCGTCAACTCAACAAGGTCACGGAAAAGAATAGATATCCTCTTCCCAGGATTGATGATCTATTCGACCAACTTCAGGGTGCCAGTTACTTCTCTAAGATATACCTCAGATCAGGCTATCATCAGCTCAGAGTTAGAGAGTGTGACATTCAGGTGCCAGTTGCATCTCCCATATCCAGATTGACTCAGACGAACATTAAGTTTCAGTGGTCAGATTCATGCGAGAAGAGCTTTCAAGATTTGAAGACTCGACTTACTTCAACTCCAGTTCTAGCTATTCCAAATGGTTTAGACGGTTTTGTAGTCTATTGTGATTCATCCAGAGTGGGTTTAGGTTTTGTCCTCATGCAGCATCGTAAGGTCATAGCCTACGCCTCCAGATAGTTAAAGCCACATTAGAAGAATTATCTTACTCATGATCTTGAGTTAACAGCGGTAGTTTTTGCCTTGAAAATTTGGAGGCATTATCTCTATGGAGTTCATGTAGATGTCTTCACAGACCATAAAAGCCTCCAGTATGTCTTTTCCCAGAAAGATCTTAATCTTCGTCAGAGAAGGTGGTTAGAGCTCTTAAAGGATTACGACATGAGTGTTCTTTATTATCCGGGCTAGGCCAATGTTGTGGCCGACGCTTTCAGTAGACTCTCCATGGGTAGTATTTCTCACGTTGAGGGTAGCAAGAAAAAGATGGCTCAGGAGATCCATCAGCTTGCTAGACTAGGCGTTAGCTTAGTCGATTATTCAGAGGGTGGTGTATGTGTTCACAGTAGTTCAGAGTCATCTCTAGTTTCTGAGGTGAAAGAGAAACAAGACAGGGATCCTAGCCTTGTCAAGCTCAAATAGTCAGTTCAGAATCAGAAAGTCGAGGTTTTCTCCCAAGGGGGAGATGGTGTTCTTCGTTGTTAGGGTCGTCTATGTGTTCTAGGTGTAGATGAATTGAGGTAGCGAATTCTTGTAGAAGCGCATGGTGCGTGATACTCTATTCATCCAGGGGCCACTAAGATGTACCGTGATATTTGGGAGATCTATTGGTGGAGTGGGATGAAGAGAGATGTTGCAAAGTTTGTGGCTAAGTGCTCTACATATCAGCAGGTTAAGATAGAGCATCAGAAACCTAGTGGTTCCATGAAAGAGTTCACCATTCCTACTTGGAAGTGGGAAGAAGTGAACATGGACTTCGTGATGGTTTTACCTAGAACTCTTCATCAACATGATTCATTCTGGGTCATTATAGATAGAATGACCAAGTCAGCTCATTTCCTTCCTGTTTGTACTTCTTATTCCGCCGAGTATTATGCCAAACTCTATATCAGGGAGTTAGTCAGGTTACATGGTGTTCCACTATCTATCATCTCAGATAGAGGTACCCAGTTCACCTCTCACTTTTGGAAAGCGTTCTAAAAGGATCTCGGTACCCAAGTCCATCTCAGTACAATGTTTCATCCTCAGACCGATGGTCAAGCAGAGAGGACCATTCAGACTCTTAAAGATATTCTAAGGGCGTGTGCAATTGACTTCAAGGGAAATTGGGATGACCACTTGCCTTTGATTGAGTTTGCATACAACAATAGCTATCATTCTAGTATTCAGATGGCTCCATTTGAAGTTCTCTATGGTAGGAGATATAGATCTCCGATTGGTTGGTTCGAAGTTAGTGATGCCTCAGTCATAGGTCCTGACTTAGTATTCGACGCCTTAGAGAAAGTTTAGTTGATCAGAGAGAGACTCTAAGCTGCTCAGAACCGACAGAAGTCCTATGCAAATATTCATAGAAAGGATCTCGAGTTCGAGGTCAATGACTATGTCTATCTTAAGATCTCTCCCATGAAGGGAGTGAAGAGATTCGGCAAGAAAGGGAAACTCAGTCCCCGGTATGTCAGTCCCTTCAGGATTCTCTGTCGCTTCGGTAAGGTAGCTTATAAGCTTGAGTTGCCTTCAGATCTAGCCTCAGTCCATCCAGTCTTCCATGTCTCTTTGCTCAAGAAGTGCATAGGTGACCCAGCAGTTGTTGTCCCTATTCAGAGCATCGACATTCAGAACAACCTCTCTTATGAAGAGATTCCAGTTGAAATCTTAGATTATCAGACTCGTAGATTGAGGAACAAAGAAGTCCCTCTAGTCAAGGTTCTTTGGAGAAATCAGTCTTATGAGGGAGATACTTAGGAAACAGAAGCAGATATGCGTACCAAGTATCCTCACCTCTTCCCCGCCAATTTAGATCAAGCTTAAGGTAACAGTTCTCCTTAAGCTTATTCAGTTTTATGTTCATGTTTCCAGTATAAACTTGGTACCTATTAACCGTTGCATACTCAGTCATGCATTCATGTATCAGTTGTTCGTGCATCAGATATGCACGAGTTCAGTATGATTAGCATGTCAGTCATGAGATTAAGTTTTATTTCTTCATGTTCAGTTCAGGTTCTGTTGTCTTGTATCCCCTCTCAGTAAATTCTCATTCAAGGATGAATGTTCCCAATTGGGAGATATTGTAATACCCCGCATGTTTCTAAGCTAGGAAGTGAATAAGTTTTCCTACGCATGAAACCTCCTATCCTATGAGTAGAATTTTAGTGCATGACTTACAATGAATATCCTAGCGATAAAATAGCTTATGAAGAGCTAAGCATGTTCATATGAGTCACTTAAGGTAATACAAGCTAAGAGTTTTTGAATCCATCAAGTTTTAGTGTTAGATTTTGTAAGGGTCATATTTGAACGAGATGTTAATATGGTATTTTGCCTGATTTAGACCCACCAAATTATAGAGAATTGAATTAGCTTTCAAATGTTACCAATTTCGCCTTAATCCAATACCCGAGCGAAAAGTTATGCCTATTTTGTTAGAGACAGTAAGGATAGGCGATTGGTTAGGTGCCGCCCAACCAAACTTAGGAGATTGGTTAGGCTCCGCCCAACCTAGCTTGTGTAATTACTTGGACGCCGCCTAAGTCAGTTCCAAGTGCCAAAAATACTCCATTTTGAGTTATTTTGAGGGTAATTAAGTCTTTTAACACTCCTTACACGTCCCTAAACTTAACCCTACGAAATATATAACTTCTAAACATATTACAACCCTATTATCATCTCAAATATCATCATCCAAGAGCACTAAAAGAGAAAAACAACTAGGGTTGCATAATTAAGCTTAAAGATCCAATTTCAAGGAAATTCCACCATCAATCATCAAGAATCTTCCTTCTAAGGTATGCGTGAGTTGATTCATGGACTCTTTTCATCCATGAAGCTCAAGAACCATCTTCTAAATTATGTATTATGATGTTTATGTTGTTGGTGGTTGATTTTTATGTGGTTGGAGTTTGATGATGCCTAAGATGGGATCTTTGTATGTTTTGTGTGAAGATATGATGGTATTTAATCTATAAATATGTGAAATTAGTGGTTGAATATTTGTAATCTCGATGAATCCACCTATGCCTAAGATGTGCATGTAAGGTGTTTGTGAAAATACCTAAGGGAATAGAAATCATGATTTTATGACATAATAAGTCCTAAATGACTATTCCATGTTCTAAGTTTATGTTCAACGTGATCCCCATGCTATTTTCTTGAATTGAAGATGTTGTATGAGATGCTCATGATATTGTTGTGATACGGAATGACCATGTTATTGAAGCCATGCAAGTATATACATGTTGTGTGCATTCCCGATCATGTGATAGTTTGTTGAGAATCATTCTTATTATGAAATCCTTACTTATGATATTGTGAATTGTGGACTCAAATCTTGTGATCAAGTCATGTCATGTGTGTCACTTTCCTCCTATCGAGTCCTGAGGGTATTCGTACCCAAAAACTATAGCTGTGTGCCTAGAGCCATATCATGTTTCACGATATCCAAACTCAAGCTATGATTCCATAGACTTCAGTCAGTCATGTGACTCAGGAAAACCTCATGATCTCAGTTAGTTGTCAGATATCAGTAACATTCCGCTAGTCAACGGAATTCAGTAAGATTAACTCACGTATAGTCATTTATTCATGTCCAGTCCCTCTATATGGGAGTAGAGGTTAGCACCGAGTGAACCCAAGGATGGGGACTCACCCGCTAGTTCAGGGTGTGATTCTTAGTAGTCATCCTTGTGTTCCAGAACTATGTAGCCAGCGTAGGTTGAGACATATTAACCTGTCAGATTATGGTTGATGAGGTGGTTTAACTTATCAGTTTAGGGTTCCCACCATTCTCATTGAGTACCTGCCAGATAAGGGTCACTCACAAGCTGTCCTTACCCGTGGCACGGTATTGACACCCCTCCATTCGGGGCAGAGATTGGACCCTATCTTAGCCATAACGACATACATGGGGCATGTCGGTTAAACACTACCTCCCACAGTTTCAGTATCAGTCTCAGTAAAAGAACTCAGGGTGTTCTTCAGATTTCAGTATATACAGGACTGTCAGATACAGTCATCCATGTTATCAGCTTGCAGTATCCGTCATGACAGTTATCAGTAAACCATGTGTTAGCTTACAGGTCTTGCTATCACGCATTCACGGTCCTAGTTTCTATATATGTATGTTTGCACTCCCACATTCATATTAGTCAGTCAGTGTTGTTCATGCATGAAACCCTTTATGTTTAGCCTACCTTCCTCGTATACTCAATACTCCAGTTGTACTGATGCATTTGCGCTATGGTTCTTTCTTTTCATGTTACACCATAGGTTTCGAGACACGAGCTCCAGCCCAGCAGTAGCGGAAGCATTCCAGTCGCAGAGACACAGTGAGTCCTCATTGATTTGAGCATAATATGATTTGATACATTTATTTATTTCTTCAGTTCAGTTTTACAGAGTTAGTTGGAGACATGTTCCTTCAACTCCTTACTCAGATAGTTTAGAGGCTTTCAGATTTATGTTCAGATTTATGTTCAGACTTAGCTTTCAGATTGAGTTGTTTTGGGTATTTTCACCCACATGGTTTTATTCAGTTGAACCTTATGGCCTTATAGTTTTACGTATTCCGCATTATTATATCATAATTTGCAGTATACAGGTACAAATATCAGTCATGGGTTAGCTTGTGGTCCCTCGAGGTCATGAGCACCGTGTAGCATTCCGGTTCAGCAAATCGGGGCGTTACATAAGTAATCATTGTTCAAATCCTAATCATTTAGGCATTTCATCAAACACTTGAAATTCATAGGCTCAAGAATGAGAATAGTTAAAACATGTGATACTAACATAATTGAAATACTAAAATTATGAATTCGGAATTTAACATGCGAACATCATTATTCAAACGTGTCAAGGATAATTTCCAATGAAACATATGGTAAATATAAATTGTAATCATGATTCATAATAACTTCACGAAGATAACTCAAAATAACATGTAACAATCATGGCTTTAAACTTGAAAATGGATTCTTGGACTCCATGGGTGAAAAGGACCCATGAATGAACATCACACATATCTTAATTGATGAATTAGTGAGAGTTCTTGGTGGTTTCTTAAAGCTTGAACTTGAATTTTGAATAGGCTAGGGTTTGTTATTAAGAGAGAATTGCTTTTTTTTTGAGAGAATTTTGAGAAAAAGATGACAAATAATGATTTTGGGACCCTTAATCACGTGTTATGGATCAATTGGGTAAAGCAAAAAGACCCAATTGCCCTTGGAAAAATAGAATCAAAATCTAGAAAAATAGAGGCAGGCGATGAGATAGGTGCCGCGAGCTTTGGACCGGAGGTCTAAGCCCAGTGCCGCGGGGACCCCCAATAGCGGACCAAACCCCATACCTCGAGCCCATTCTGGGAGGTCTACATTGCATCTCCAAATATGCCCTTACGCTCATTTAAAAATTATGAAACTCACCTGAGATGTTCTATCGACAACCCCGATCATGAACCAACTTGAAAATTAACTTTTCGATGTCGGGGAGGTTGAAAAAAAATTATCGAAGTTTAGGGGCTTTAGAAATGACTAAGTCCTAACACTTAGTAAAATTTTCTAACTTTTGGACCCATTTTACATACAATAATAAGCTAGATTGAGATAATATCTTATGTGATCTTACAGGAGGTAATTGACATGATTCCTGATGCATTATGGTTCCTTTTATGCAATATTATGGTTTTTGGAGACTTTGTGGTTATCTTTTGATACGTGCGACGGATGGCTAAATGGACTATGCCAGCAGATCTGAAATGTTGATTTTAGGATGGTAACATGTTTGTCTGGTTTTATGACTTTTAAATCTCATTTTGACCCTTGATTTGGAAAATTATGATTTCGTGTTTCGTGAGTCAGCTTTATGAAAATGACATCTTTTTAAAAATCTGATATCGTCATTAAGTTTAGAGCGTAAAATTTAGTATGGTTACGTAGTTCATTTGCATATATCAGATTACGAATGTATCCTGAGGCCTTGGAGAAAACTTGGAAGAATTTCTAAGTTTTAGCTGGTATCTGGTGCATCTGCGATCGCACCACTTGAGTCGAAAACACACCAGTATGTGCATAGAGGGTAGTCCAATCTTACTAAAGGTGTTGAAGGTTGCCACACCTCCTTGTCACACCAGGGTATGCGATTGCAAAACCTGATTACCTGGAAGAGGTATAAATAGATCCCTTAGATCACGAATTAGCTCATTATTCATCTTGTCTCTTGAGAGATAAATCCTAACATAGTGTGAGAGATTAAAAGTGATTCTTCTGGGTGATTACGAAGCTAGATTAACATCTATTTCTTGATTCTCTTACAGATATAAGGTTAGAATTCACCCTAATCTGGGTTGAATTTCTTGATTAGTTTCTCAAAACCCTAAAAACCTTAGGGTTTGATTTTTAAACCTCAAGTTCACTCTTTTTTACTTAAGTAATGTTCCTAATCCTATAACTACTTTTTTTTCCTCAATTTTTCCTTCAAAATAATTTTGATTCTTGATCTAAAAATGAATTTAAAATAGTTTACCTGATAAAGTTTAAATATGATTTTTCTTCAATTTGAACCTCATTTTTAAATCATTTTGACTTGGGTTTTAAGTTGTAGATTCCTAAAATTATAGAGAACACATTTTTGAAATAAAGTTTTAATGTTTTCCTTCTTTTTTTGAAAATCCATTTTGGGGGTCTGTTTGACCCTGAACCAAAACTAGGCAATATGAGAGTCATTGGCTTTGATTTGATGTATAGATTCTATATTTCTTGGACTTTGTTGATTCTGAGATTATTTGTCAGAAGTAAGGTCGTGAGTTGAAGTGTTGTGGACTAGTTTTCGTCCTTGAGATAGGTTATGGCTTAATTTCTTTCAGACTAAGATGGGTAGTTAATTTTTATACAGAATGCATGTTAAGGGTATGGTATCTAATCATGAAAAATGGTTATCTTGTTGTGTTATGACCATGTGGGGTATATATGTGATGTAATTGGTGACTTTGATATATTATATTCTATGTGAGATCATGTGGGGTCCTATGTGATGATTGATAGCTTACATGAGAATAATTGTGTTTTGCTTGATGAAAAACCTATTATGTTACCAATTGTGAAATGTGATGCATTCATACTCTATTGGTATATAAATTATGTCAAAATTTATAGATGGTTAGAATTAATGAGTAGATAATTGGCTCACGTAGTCGGTATATTGATTGGTTGTAGAAATACGCATTGTGATTAGTTGTGAACATTACATCATCATCCTCATGGCATCACATGGATAATTTCACTTATTTTTTATATGCTTTACATATATACTTTTTGTGTTGTATGTGCACACACTGTATGTCGTATGTTTGTATGTGCTCTTGGAAATATTGGTAACACTGGAAATACTAGAAATACTAAAAATATTGGAGATTATGGAAATAATGGGAACATCAAATTTTATAGAACTTCTTCGAGGGAGGTGCCAGAGAGAAGTCATGGATATTGGATCTTATAGACCTTCGCCAAAGATTATGCTGGAGAAGAGTCATGGATATTGATTGTATACGGGTTGACGAACCCCCCATGGGTCTTAAGTCAGGAAGCTTTATCTCTATAGGTATATACGAGGTAGTATATGGGTTCACGAACCCTCCGTGGGTTCTACGCCGGGTAGCTTTAGCTCTATAGGTGTAATCAGAGGTTGTGTGACAACCTCATACTTCACCCTCATTATCATCATCATCATCATCATTCTTATTGTATTTATTTTATTATGTTTGTGATGTGATTGTATATGCTGTTGTGACTTGTTATCTATTTTGTTCTATCTTTTCTGACTTATATGTAATGTTCTCGTATATGTTGTTCTCCTTTACTTTGCTTATACGCAGTGTAATGGTATTTTTGTATTCCTGTATAGTGCTTGTTGTATTATATGTGGATATTATAGAACTATTAGTGCAAGTGGTGTGCGCTACCATTATGAGACATTTTTTTATTGCAGGTGATGTGCCCTTAGTGTGTATTTTGTATGTTTTATTATCTATTTTTCTTGGTTGTCCTATGATACCTAAAATGTACAAGTGGACCATACTTACGCCTACTACGCCCTTTCGGTATAGGTCCTACTTCGATTGCACCCCAACTTTATTGATTCAGGCGATATTTGGTGCTTTCAAGGTAGTGGTTGACTTTCTGGTATCCGAATGTATTCGACTACCTTTCTTATAGACTATGTCTTTACTTTCATTTCAAAGACAGAGCTTTCTTATAGTTAGACATCTTATGTATTTTATTTGGATTCGAGTTGTACTAGATATGTTCTTATACCGTTGACATCAGGTATTAGGGAGTTATAGATTTATTGTTGATTTTGTTATTTCCATATTTATCATACTTTTATGGTTTGACTTTATTCTTGAAGCCTTACCCTGAGGGTATTTTAGTTCTTTTTCCTTTGTGTATCAGTTTGGGTGATAGGCTTACTCGTCAAGGTTTGCCGCGATGAGTGCCATCATGACCCTTGGATTTAGGTTGTGACACAGGGATTGGTGGGGGTCACTTGTTAGTTGCAAAACTTTTTTTCTCCAGAGATAACTTGGTATTATTTTGTTGAGGCCTTTTTAGACAGGTTTGTGCCTTTCAGTCTAAGGGATTAGATGATAGTTGAGTTTGATTACAAGGAGCTCCATAACTGTTGTGGAGTATGAGGCATGCTTCCATGCCTTATGCAAATATCTTATGTCAGTATTGCACTGAGTCTGAGATTCAAAAGTTATTGAAGGGGTTGGTGTTTCACTTTAGCTAGCTATTTCCAGGATGGTAGTGTTAGGGGCATCAATTTAGAGTATAATTAATCATGCTAAGATGAATGAGGTTCTTCTTTGAGCGTCTCAGAGTGGTGCCAAGAGGATGCATTGTCAGGGCGAGTTTAGAGGTCACACTCCTCAAGGTGGAGATTCTTGAGGTTTTCATGTGTATCATGGTAGATTAGTGCAGGAAGCCCTACAGGGTTTAGGTAGTGGGTCTTCTTGTTATGCCGCTTTGGATAGTCTTTCTACCATAGCCATACCTTCCTCTATCGAGTCAGAACACAAAGGTTCCTTTGTGTGTGATGATATTGGCCACCAGGCCAAGGACTGTCCCCACCATGTTTTTAAGCCTACTTTTATATTGACGGTAAGAGGTGAAGGTTTTACTAGAGGTATGTGAGGC
Source organism: Capsicum pubescens (assembly GCA_030864215.1). Classification (NCBI taxonomy): domain Eukaryota; kingdom Viridiplantae; phylum Streptophyta; class Magnoliopsida; order Solanales; family Solanaceae; genus Capsicum; species Capsicum pubescens. The sequence goes on along the minus strand of CM061548.1, from coordinate 296,291,695 downwards.
AGAGGTAGTGGTTCCTGTGGTGGTGGTCGTAAGGCTACTCAGTCAGGTGGTGGACATGGACAGTGCTATGCTATACCCGCTAAACCAAAAGTAGAGGCTTTTAAAGTTGTTATCATAGGTTTTGTCCCTGTTTATTTCAGATTTGCATCTTTTTATTTGATTTGGGTTCGACTTTTTCCCATGGATGTATATATTTTTCTTTGAGTTTTGATTCAACTAGTGAGTCTCTTTCCATGCCTATCCGTGTATCTACCCTTGTAGGAGACTTTTTAGTGGTGGATTGCATGCACTAATCTTATGTTGTGACCTATCCTGGACGTGAGACTTGGGTAGATCTGATTATCCTAGATATGGTAGATTTTTATGTCATCTTGGGTATGGATTGATTAGTTTTTTATCATGCTATCCTAGAATATTGTGCTAAGACCGTGACCTTAGCTTTGCTGAGTATGTCGAGGATAGCTTGAAAGGTCTGCTTCATTTGGGTCCCAAGAGAGTTGTATCTTTCCTTCAGGCCTGTCACTTGGTTGAGAGGGGATGTTTTTCTTATTTGGCTCATAGTCTTGATACTAGTGTTGCTTCATCGCCTTCTTTGGATTATGTTCGTATTGTCCATGAGTTAATGTATATTTTTCCTATGGACTTGCCTGGTATGCCCTCAGATTATGATATTGACTTTTCTATTAATGTTGAGCCGAACACTAAGCCTATTTCTATTCCTCCTTATAGGATAGATCCAACAAAGTTATAGGAATTAAAGGATCAGTTGCAAGAGTTTTTAGATAATAGATTTGTCCGACCTAGTATGTCACTTTGGAGTGCGCTTGTCTTGTTTGTGAGGAAAAAAATGGGTCTATTCGTATGAGTATTGATTATTGGCAATTAAACAAGGTGAAAATTAAGAATATGTATCCTCTTCCTTGTTTGATGATTTGTTTGATCATCTTCAAGGTTCTTTGGTATTTTTGAAGGTTGATTTAAGATTCGGTTATCACTAGTTGAGTATTAGATCTTTAGATATTCTGAAGACAACTTTTTAGACTCGGTATAGTCATTATGAGTTCTTGGTCAGGTTATTTTGGTTGACGAATTCCCCAGTCACATTCATGAAGTTGATGAACTGAGTATTTCAATCATATCTCGTCTATTTTCTTATTGTATTTATAGATGATATCTTAGTTTATTCTAGGACTGAGGCTGATCATAAGGAGCATTTATGGATATTGCTTCAAATATTGAAGGATGAGAAGTTGTATGCTAAGTTCTCCAAGTGTAAGTTTTTGTTAGAGTCTATTTCTTCCTTGGGTCATATGGTGACCAAGGATGGTATTGTGGTCAATACGACTAAGATTGCAGTAGTTTGTGATCGGGTTAGGCCTACTTCTCCTACTGTGATTTGGAGTTTTATTAGTTTAGTAGGTTACTATGTATGTTTTGTTGAAGGGTTTTTATCCATTGTAGCTCCATTGACCAAGTTCTCAGAATTAGATTTTCCTTTTAGTGGTCCGATGCTTGTGAGGCGAGCATTCAAAAGATCAAGGATTTTTTGACATCAGCTTCTATCTTGACTTTACCTAAGGAGGGCATGGGCTTTACCATCTTTTATGATTCTTCAAGTGTTGGATTAGGTGTTGTGTTGATGTAGGAGGATAAGGTATTGTGTATGCTTCTCGTCAGTTGAAGCCCCATGAGAAAAATTGCCCTACCCATGATTTAGAATTGTGTGCGGTTGTATTTGCTTTGAAGTTGTGGAGGCACTACTTGTATAAAGTTCGCTGTGAGATTTTCTTTGATCATTAGAACCTTCAATATTTCTTCACCCAATGAGATCTTAATATGAGGCAACGTTATTGGCTTTGGTTGCTTAAGGATTACGAATTGACTATTCTTTATCATCCAGTCAAGGCTAACATAGTTATGGATGCCTTGAGATAAAAGTCGACTAGCATGGGTTGTTTGGCGCATCTTTTGACCTAGGAGAGTCCTTTTACCTTAGAGATTCACTGTTTGGATAACCAAATAGTAGGATTGATATCTCGATACCTAGGTGTGTTTTGGAATTTATTGGAGCTAGGTCTTCCTTGATGGAGCATATTTGGGCTTATTAGTTTGATTATATTGGGTTAAGAGTGATTTGGGTTAAGGTGTTAAGTAGAGAGGTTCAGGAAACCTCACTTGATTCAGATGGAGTTTTAAGGATTAGAGGTCGAGTCTATGTGGTGAGAGTAGATGATTGGGTGAGATTGATATTGGAGGAGGCTCATTGTTCCAGGTATTTCATTCATTCGGGAGTGACTAAGATGTATTATGATTTGAGATAACACTACTCGTGGGGTAGTATAAGAAAGGATGTAGTGGATTTTTTAGCTCCGTTGTCTATGTTTCCAGTAGGTGAAGGCCGAGCATTTGAGGCCTGGTGGTTTGCTTCAGAGGTTACCTATTCTCGAGTGGAAATGGGAATGGATTACCATGGACTTCGTGACTTGGTTGCTTTGTACTTCTTGTGGTTATGATAATGTTGGGTCATCGTGGATCGATTGACCAAATCTTCTCATTTCATTCCGATCCAGGTTTCTTTCAGTGCCGAGAATTGGCCCGTATCTATATTCGTGAGATAGTTCATCTTCATGGTGTGCCAGTGTCTATTATCTCAAATAGAGGTTTGGTGTTCACATCTCACTTTTAGATGACTTTTAGGAAGAGATGGGTACTTGGGTTGGTCTTAGCACAACTTTTCACGCTAGATGGATAGTCAGTCGGAGTAGAATAATCAAGTTTTGGAGGATATGCTTTATGCTTGTGCCATGGATGTAGGAGGTAAGTGGGAGCAGTATCTAGCTTTGATGGAGTTTGCGTATAATATTAGCTACCATTCCAGTATTGAGATGGCTCCTTTTGAGTCCTTGTATGGTAGGCATTATTGCTCTCCAGCTGGTTGGTTCTAGGTTTCTAAGATTAGACCACGAGGTACAGACTTGCTTAGTAAGTCTTTGGATAGAGTTTGAGTCAATGAGGATAGACTTCGAGTGGCTCAGAGTAGGCATAAGTGTTATGCTGATTGTAGACTTCAGGCCTTAAGATTTAGTGTTAGTGATCAAATCTTCTTTTGTGTGTAGCCCATGGAGGGCGTGATAAGGTTTGGGAAGAGGGTCAAGCATAGACCTAGGTATATTGGGCAATTTGAGATACTTCGGATTATTGGGGATGTGGCTTATAAGTTAGCACTACCTCCAGGTTTATCAGCTGTTTCTTCATTTTTTTCATGTTTTCATGCTTCGAAATTACATTCTAGATAACTCTCATGTTATTTTTTGGGATTCAGTAGAGTTAGATAAGTGGTTATCTTTTGTTGAGGAGCCCATATCTATTCTAGACATGGATGTTAGACTGTTGTATTCTAGAGATATTTCATTGTTTAAGATCTAGTGGAGATGTCGATGTGTAGATGAGGCTACTTAGGAGGTTGAGTCCTATATGCGTGGTAGTTATCCCTAGCTTTTTGTTGATTTATGTATTTTCCTTGTCTTTAGTTTGAGGATGAACTAGATTTTAGTGGTGGATGATGTAATGAATTGATTTTTTGAGAAATATTCATTTCTGTGTGATTTGACCATTTTAACCCTCCTCGTGGTTGCCTTGTGGTGTTTTTGGGGTGTGGAGATAATTGGCATGGTTCCCAATGCATTTTGGTGTGATTTGTGTGAGTTTATGGTTCTTGGAAGTTAAAAAGACTTTATATTTAACTTCGGTCAATAGTTATTGTTTTGTGCACCAGATGATAAAATGAACTGCGCCAAAAAATATGGAATGTTTATTTTAGGCTGGTAACATAGTTAGTGTGGTTTTATGGATTTTATATCTTTTTTCGACCCTTGATTTGAAAAGTTATGAAATTGGGTTTTGAGGGTCAATTTTGTGGAAAAAACATTTTTGCAAAAATCGTATATCTCTATTGAGTTCAGAGAGTCGAATTTGATAGCGTAGCATAGTTCTTTTGCATACTCAGGATTCCGAATGAATCCCGAGGGGTCCGTGGAGACTTGGAAATCTTCAAGTCTTCAATTGATGCGCCACTCAACTAGTGAATCTGCTTAAGTGTCCAGTCGGTCGCTTAAGCGACCTGACTTAGCCTGTGAGTGTCACTTAAGAAGCCTTGGGTCTGCTTAAGCGGGGGTCTCTTAAGCAGCACTTGGTCCGCTTAAGTGACATGTGCAACCTTGGTGGGTGTCACTTAAGGGACACTTGGCCACTTAAGCGGCCCAATGTCCGTTTAAACGATGCCTGGGTGGTTTAAATACCTTTTTTTTTTCAAATTTTCACCATTTTTAACACTTGGAGCTTCGGGTTTCAGATGGGTGATATCTTCTATTTTCAAGATCCAAATCCCTATTTCAATTATTTTTCTTCGATTCTTGTCATTTAAAGCTTGTTAGAACTCGATTTCAAAAGTGGAATTTGGGGATTTTTGCTCGAAAGGCCTAAATTAGCAATTCTTCTATTTAAACCCCAATCTCAACCCGTTTTCTCTTGGCTTTTCTTCTCCGTTTTTTTTATCATGGTTAATATATTTTTGAAGTATAATTCTAGTTTTACCCTTCTTTTTCGAAAACCATTTCGAGAGTTCATTTTGACCCCGACCCAAAAATGGACAATATGGGTATCATTGGCTTCCTTTTAACGCCTAGATTCTATATTTATATGTTTTAGTTGATTTTGAGTTTGTTAGTGAGGGTAAGGCTCTGTGTTGAAGGCCTTTAGATCCATTTTTCTTCATTCGAGGTAGGTTATGACTTAACATTCTTTAGATTGGGTTGAGTAGTTAATAATGATATAAAAATATGTTATGGGTGTGAGAATTAATCATAAAAATGGTTGTACTATTGTTTTGTATCCTTGTGGATGCCTATGTGATGATAGGCGGATTTACACGCCTATATCAATATATTTTGCCCATATTTTAGCCTAGTTTTGAGAACAAATTATATATTTCATGCACTTTTAGTCCTTTTTCCTGTAAATGAGCTAACGAACATGATTAGTAAAGTTTCAGGTATAAATGATGCAGAATTCAGCATTTTATGGCTTACTTGACGCAAAAGAAAGCTCACGAAGGAAGGGAAGGGAGTTTACACGCCTAAGGACCAAAACTGCTGCATGGAAAATCTGTCCCGGGCTAAAACAGCAATTCTGAAGACTTTGGGGACTTACAGACACAAAGCTGGATTTTGACAATGATACATTAACCTAGTACAATTAGGTTATGTATTTCATTATTTTATGTGGATTATGATAATGTTACCTTAACCTAGTACATTTGGGTTAAGGATTTCATTAGTCTAATAGGATTTGGTTATTTATTTCATTAGCTTAGTAGGATAGGATATGGGTATTATAAATACCTTATCATGCTAGAGATTTTAGAACATCTTCTTAACTTCTCATCTTACAATTCAATTCTATTACTCTACAACTCTTCTAATCTTTCCATTAATTCTATTTTTCTTCTTCTACTCTTCTATTCTTAAATTCCACAACAAGAGAATCGTTACTTGCTAAGGAATCACGCCTCACGCCTATCACTTGATCTACACGCCATTACTCAATATCGTGATATAATAACAATGTCAATCGTGATTTCCTTCACATTCATGGGTAACTAAACTTCTCTATTGGGGTTATGGAAGCCGTATGAGATACTATCTATTGCTGTGAGTTTGTGAGTTCGAGGCACGTATATTGCTTATATCATTATTCTCTTCATCATAATCTACATTCTTTGCGGTTGCAAATGCAAGAATACGCCAGTCTAACATTTAACTTGTTCGAGAGAAAAGTTATTTGTCTGGAAAAGAGATAATGTCAAGGTAGTAGGACACCCTTTCCTATTAAAAAGCTAGTGCCGTAACTGGACTAACCTCTTGGAGAATTCGTACCGTTAGATACGCTTTAAGCTCGAGAGAGTTAAAGTGAAATAGTCCTTGTTTAGGTCGAGTGACGCTTGGATTTACCATCGACTACAATCCTCTATAAGCAATTGCATGACAGAATTCTACACACTCATAGCCAATAGAGACGTATACCTCAGAAGGTGGACATAACCCCAACGCTTCAATTCTCATTGTTTACAACCAACGTAACAATCTCTCTCTTTTTACTTTATTATTTTCTACTTTTGTTTACATTACTTGCAAGACAAGAATCCCCCCTTCTTACGAGATTTGCACCAAAAGTTTAGTAATTTTACTTACTTGTTGGCCAAGCTATTCCCTGTGGGATCGACACCCAACCTAGGTTGGGTTCTATATTTGCTAACGACCACTTTACACTCAAACGAGAGCTGTAGATTGAGCGTTATCAAAAATTGGCGCCGCTGTCGGGGAATACAAGTGTCAATCAAGTTCGTAATAATTACTAGACCCTTTGGTCAAAGACTCTCATACTTTTACTTTTAGTTTTCGTTTTTGTTTACTGCAGGTTTTTTGTTCAGTACATCAATGGATGCACAACGTGAAATACCGTTCGACGATGATGATGATGATCTTGATGGTGCCGGAGCCACTGGAGCTATAATTCCACCACCATTAGCGCCCGGAGCCAAGTTCAACATCACAAGAACCATGATTCAGTTATTGCAACTCAAGGGATTGTTTGGTGGACTAGCAGGCGATGATCCGAATATGCATCTCGTCAACTTTATTTCTACATGCAAGTCTTTTGACAATCCTGGTGTTGGTCAGAATGCAATTCGATTACGTCTATTTCCATTGTCTCTGTCTGGGGAGGAAACACTATGGTTAAATGGGCTGACTCCTGATTCAATTACAAATTGGAGGCAATTGAGAAACGCTTTCCTAGAAAGATTCTTTCCGCCTTCCAAAAGGGCACAACTGAGAGATGAAATCAGCAACTTTCGTCAGCTTCTCACTGAAGCTCTTCATGAAACATGGGAGAGGTTCAATACAAAGCTAGAGAGATGCCCAAACCATCACATGACTAATGTTCACCTCATGGAGATATTGTATAGAGCCTTGAATTCAATAACTAAGCCAGTGGTGGATAACGCAGCTGGAGGATCATTTATGGACCTCACCTTTGGTCAAGCAAGCAATATGCTAGATCGCATGACGAAACAAAGTAGAGCTTGGCATACCAGGGATTCTGAGGTAGCAAGCCCCACTTTATCTATAGGCATGACTGCAGACCAAAGAAGAAGACAAGAAGAACGTGATCAAGATTTAGCCCACATGAAAACGCAAGTGGATCTTCTGACAAAGCATTTATTATCAGGGAAGACCGAAAAAGTGAAAGCTGTGGCGCTAAAAGGAAGAGACGAATCTGATTCGGAAGAGGAGGCTAACTACTTGAACAATCAGGGGGGTTTCCGTGGGAATACCCAAGGAAACCAAGGTCAGAACTATTATGATAAATATGGAAGCAAAGACCAAGGTAGTTGGAAGAAAAACAATGAAAAGAGTGGTTTGTACGTTCCCCCTGGTAGACGTGATACCACCACATCTAATTCTGGAAGTATGGAAGACATGATGGCTAAATTATTGAAAGGAGTGGAAGCAACGAGCGCGGGAGTTACTAAGGTAATTAATGATTTGTCCTCCATGAAACAACTAGTTGATTCTCATTCCACTTCAATCAAGCAAATAGAGCAGCAATTGAGCCAACTTTCAGCAGCACTCAATCAAAGAAAGGCTGGCACTTTACCTAGCGATACTGTGCAAAACCCAAGGAATGATGGGTCATGCATGGACATCACTACCCGAAGTGGTAAGGTGCTGGAAACTTCAGAAAAAGGCAAGCAAGTGGTTGATGAAGAAGTGGAAATTGATGACAAGGCGAAAGAGGAGGATGCCGCAACAGCCTCACCTAACGTTCTTAACGACGTGCAGCCTGAAAAAGCTGGAAAACGGAAGCAAGAGGAGAAGAAAACTGTGGAGAGAACACTTCCATACCCACCACCACCTTTTCCCCAAATATTGAAGAAGGTGGCGGATGATACAAAGTTCAGCAAATTTATGAATATGTTAAAGCAGCTGACCATTAATGTTCCATTAGTGGAGGCACTTGAAAAAATGCCTAGGTATGCGAAATTTATGAAAGACCTGTTGACAAAGAAGCGGGCAGCAAGTTATGAGTTAGCGGATAATGTTCATCATTGTAGTGCAATCGCTACAAGGTCGCTAGTTCAAAAGAAGGCAGACCCTGGTGCTTTCACTATTCCTTGCACGGTTGGATCTATGAATTTTGCTAAGGCATTTTGCGATCTGGGTGCTAGCATCAATTTGATGCCACTATCCTTCTACAAGAAGTTGGGGTTAGGCGATCCGACACCAACCAATATGAGGCTCGTGATGGCTGATAGGTCGGTAAAACGACCTGTGGGTATCTTGAATGATGTGTTGGTGAAGGTGTCTACCTTCATTTTTCCTGCAGACTTTGTGATTTTGGATTGCGAGGTGGATTCTGAAGTTCCCATAATCTTGGGACGTCCTTTCCTTGCAACAGGAAGTGTGCTTATTGACATGAGAGATAATGAGCTTTTATTTCGGTTGAATGACGAAGTGGTCCGCTTTGATATATGCAAAGCAATGAAGCAGCCCAGCGATATGAATGTGTTCTCTGTAGCTGATGTTCATCATGAGGATAAGAAAGCATTATCTGTAGAGAAACAACATACTGTTGAGCCATTGTATGCTGCGCCACTGAATGTTGAGCATGAGGATAATGAAGATTATGAAGAACTTATGGGTGCTCTAACAGAAATAGAGTCTTATACTCCTAAGCAACCGGATTGTGATCTCAAGAATCAACCAACAGCGAAGACTCCCATTGACGAGACACCAACACTAGAATCGCAAGAGCTCCCCAATTATCTAAGGTATGTGTTCTTGGAAAGTAGAAATATACTTCCGGTGAGTGCGGATGATTTAAGTAAACAGCACGTAGAGGCTCTCATCTCTGCTCTGAAGAGATACATGAGAGCTATGGGTTGGACTATTGATGATATAATTGGTATCCCTCCTACAAGTAAGCCTCATTGTCGTCTGAATCCATTCAGAAAACGATCCACCATCTATCTCGACGAAGTCTAAGTACTCGAGGTAACTATGTCGTGCCGCGACAATAAATCAAGCGCTAGATGGGAGGCAACCCATCGTTTATCATTTTTCATTTTTCATTTCATTCTAGTACTTGATTTGTTTTTAATTAATGAAAATCCAAAAATAAGAGTCGTGCCACGACCAAAACTAAGGCGCTTGGTGGGAGGCAACCCATCGTACTAATCGTTTTTATTGTTTTGAGAAAATATAGGTGCAAGAGGTATTCAACGAGGAGATTGGCGATTTGGATGTATTGAATGGTAAAGGTGATAAGTTAGGCATAAGGATGCATAAGGCTACGGATTGAGCATTACTCATGCCAAAATAGGCATCAAGGAAGTCTAGGCCTAGGTAAAACTAGGCCACGAACATTGCAAAACCTATCCTATAGCCTAAGGCCTCAGAATCTAGTATTCTATACACTATGCGCCGCCCATTCTTAAGTGTGCTATACACTATGCGCCGCCTATGCTATAGCATTAGGTCTCAGTATCTCAAATGCTATACACTATGCGCCGCATATGTCCCTAAATGCCATAGACAATGCGCCGCATAGTGTATGGCATTCTTAAATAAATGCATGGCATATGCTATGGCATTCTTAAATAAATGCTTGGCATATACTATGGCATTCTGCTCAACTAGGCAAAGCATTAGGCACCACCTATGGTCACTTTTGGTCTCCAAATCCGATTTTAATGGGCCAAAACTCGACCCAACCTTTTCTTATAAATATGAGACTTAGTCTTGAACCAAAAACACATTGGAAACCTAGCTTATGCACCACCTATAGTCTCCAAAACCTATCAAAAAGTTTCCTTTTGCTCTTTTTCATCACAAGAACATCATCCAAAGGCTTCAACCAAGTAAGTACTACTTTATTCTTCATTTATATTTTGTAAGTACTACTTTACTACACCTATTATGAATTGCTAAATCTTGAAAAAGTATTGGTGATGTGAACGTGTTTGAATTGTTGATACAAAACCAAGTGAGTGAACATGTGCGTTAGGATACTCTTAACTTATGTCCGACTTGAATTTGATTTTGATGCATTGTTATACTACTTGCAGAATTGCTATAGTAATGAACATTGCATAATCTTGTCACTTGAATACTTACATGTTAGAATATCCCGTTCATCGGAATAAGACTTATAACTGCCTACCGACATAGGAGGTTGAGTTTATTGATAGAAACGATACCATGATGTAATCCCTATGTAGTAGTCTTGTTATACCTAACATGAAAGTATTGAAAAGGTTGCAAGAAGTGATATATCTCTGATTTTCTCGTTGGAATATAGCTCCTAAAACGCATGTCGATGAAGTCCAAGTAATCGACCACTTTCACTTCACTAATTTGTAGCAACAAACTAAGTGTGGGGTGGTACCCCTACTGCTTGTGTATAGATTGTATCCATTGGGATTGTGCTACCATTAACACTATTTCAAGTCTCAGGTACAATGGCACCCAAAGAAAGACAAGACAAAGAAAAGGCTACCACTTCCCAAAAGAGCAAGAAAAGAGGCCGCAAGGAGCAAGGAGAACCCTCCTCGCTGCAAATACCTCGACTCACGCTTGGAATTAAGTGGGATACTTATGAGGAACTTCTAAGGATGACGACTCTGATGATGATTCCAATGCAAGGGGTATGACCGTAGACACAGAGGATGAGTCCGACTAACCAGGTTCTTCTTATTTATTTTCCACTGAGGACAGTGTACCGACTAAGTGTGGGGTGGTGGTATTGCATGCTATACTTCTCTACTCGCATCTATGTTTGTTTGCTTTTGTTTTATTTTTGTTTCATTTTTTAGTTAAGATTTTTTTAGTAGTTAATATTTTATTTTTTAACTTAGCTTCGCATGAGATTATTCTAATAGGCAGCATGAGATTATAACAAGAGTATGTGCTAAAATTATGACTATTGAGACGTTTAGGCTCCAGTTGTGACTCATTATGTGATATTGTGTGGTTCAATTCCTTCACTTGTTGGGTCAAGAGTCTATATTACCTCCAATAAAGTCGACCATGTGCCTTGTGTGTGTGAGATAATAGTATATTCTATGTTTGTGGCTGATGCTAGAACTTGCCTGGTATGTATGCAAAGCGAAAATAAGGAGTGTAAGTTTAGGAGGTGATTTAGGCATTTATTTGACAACCTATATTTGTTTACCTTCAGTTTTACCTACCCATGGACATCATCCTAGTTAACCCCTTTTGAGCCTTTAGCCTATTTCTTTGACAACCTTGTATATAAGCCTAATCCATTTTGTTCAAGACCGTAATTTGATCCAAATTCCTAAGTGCTTTAAAGTGAAAAAGTCATGTGACAACATAAGAGGAAATTGGGTGAGTATGATGCTATAAATTGTAATGGTGCTTGAACGTGTTATGAAAAAGAAAGTGCTATCATAAGAGGTATGTTGTGAAAAGAAAAAGGAAAAGAAAGCTGAAAAGCGAGTTGTGCTTAAAATTGAAAAACAAAAGAGGAGAACAAGGGTGGTATAACAAAAGAAAGAAGAAAGGTTGAAAGAAAAAAGTGTCAATGATACAAAGTGATGTATTAAAGCGCTTAGGAACTTAGTCACTATTCCTGGCCAAAATAGTCCTACCCATCCCTTAGCCTACATTACAACCATCAAAAGACCTACTTGATCCTAATCTTAACATTCCAACATTTAGTAGAGTATTACATTAAGGGCAAGCCTATGGTCATCAGTCGCTACATATGAATTCTTTGTGAGAGTGAGAGCAAGGACATTTTGATACCCATGTTTGAAAAATATGCTATATTTATGAGTGATTATGGGTACTATATGGTGAGACACACATGGTTGATGAGTTTTGGATAGTTGTATATGATTCTATGCACTTTAACGTTTGCATGCGAGTTGATCACCATCACGAGTCTATACTTGAGGTTAAATTGTTTCTACTAATGATCGAAAAACTACTCTTTGTTGATAATTGTTGTGCTTGTCTTGACGAATATTTTGTGTTGTTACTGTAAAAACCTTAAGTTGATGCTTAGAAGGACATGATATGTTGTTCGAGGACGAACAAAGCTCTAAGTGTGGGGTGTTGATGATAGGCGGATTTACACGCCTATATCAATATATTTTGCCCATATTTTAGCCTAGTTTTGAGAACAACTTATATATTTCATGCACTTTTAGTCCTTTTTCCTGTAAATGAGCTAACGAACATGATTAGTAAAGTTTCAGGTATAAATGATGCAGAATTCAGCATTTTATGGCTTACTTGACGCAAAAGAAAGCTCACGAAGGAAGGGAAGGGAGTTTACACGCCTAAGGACCAAAACTGCTGCATGGAAAATCTGTCCCGGGCTAAAACAGCAATTCTGAAGACTTTGGGGACTTACAGACACAAAGCTGGATTTTGACAATGATACATTAACCTAGTACAATTAGGTTATGTATTTCATTATTTTATGTGGATTATGATAATGTTACCTTAACCTAGTACATTTGGGTTAAGGATTTTATTAGTCTAATAGGATTTGGTTATTTATTTCATTAGCTTAGTAGGATTAGGATATGGGTATTATAAATACCCTATCATGCTAGAGATTTTAGAACATCTTCTTAACTTCTCATCTTACAATTCAATTCTATTACTCTACAACTCTTCTAATCTTTCCATTAATTCTATTTTTCTTCTTCTACTCTTCTATTCTTAAATTCCACAATAAGAGAATCGTTACTTGCTAAGGAATCACGCCTCACGCCTATCAATATCGTGATATAATAACAATGTCAATCGTGATTTCCTTCGCATTCATGAGTAACTAAACTTCTCTTTTGGGGTTATGGAAGCCGTATGAGATACTATCTATTGCTGTGAGTTTGTGAGTTCGAGGCACGTATATTGCTTATATCATTATTCTCTTCATCTTAATCTACATTCTTTGCGGTTGCAAATGCAAGAATACGCCAGTCTAACATTTAACTTGTTCGAGAGAAAAGTTATTTGTCTGGAAAAGAGATAATGTCAAGGTAGTAGGACACCCTTTCCTATTAAAAAGCTAGTGCCGTAACTGGACTAACCTCTTGGAGAATTCGTACCGTTAGATACGCTTTAAGCTCGAGAGAGTTAAAGTGAAATAGTCCTTGTTTAGGTCGAGAGACGCTTGGATTTACCATCGACTACAATCCTCTATAAGCAATTGCATGACAGAATTCTACACACTCATAGCCAATAAAGACGTATACCTCAGAAGGTGGACATAACCCCAACGCTTCAATTCTCATTTTTTACAACCAACATAACAATCTCTCTCTTTTTACTTTATTATTTTCTGCTTTTGTTTACATTACTTGCAAGACAAGAATCCCCCCTTCTTACGAGACTTGCACCAAAAGTTTAGTAATTTTACTTACTTGTTGGCCAAGCTATTCCCTGTGGGATCGACACCCAACCCAGGTTGGGTTCTATATTTGCTAACGACCGCTTTACACTCAAACGAGAGCTGTAGATTGAGCGTTATCACTATGCAGTTTTATTTGGTAGTTTTGAGAAATTATTTGCTATGTGTTACCGTGTGGGGTCTTATATGATGTTATTGGCCTAGTATTTATGTAATTGGCTGTTTTTCTTCTTGGTGGAAAATATTTAAGTTGGTATTTATGTGGTATCAAATGGCATATTATTGTATATCTTACTCCATTGGCATATGGATTACATTGGATCATGGATGGTTAACTTATTGAGTGGAGTTTTGGCTCATGTGGTTGGTATATTAGTTGTATTTGGAAATTCTCATTCTGACTGATTGTGAGCATTGCATCTTTACATCATATACATTCATGAAACATTGGTACCACTGTGGAAATACTAGCTTTTCTAACAGAAAATGTGACATCTTTTAAAGCCCTCTGCCGATGTATGTGCTGGAGAGGAGTTGTGATATTGGATTAGTATTGGATATTTGATCATATATGAATTGACAAACCCCCATGGTTCCTACCTGAGGAGTACATCTCGGTAAGTGCATATGGAGGTTGTGCAACAACCTCGTGCTCCACATCATCATTTTCATCATCATATTTATTGCATTTCGTATACTGTGCACATTCTGTGTTTTTTTTCATTCATGATCTGATATATATCTATTTGTGCTTCTTTTTGTTACTTTTATTTGGTAATTGTGTATATGTTAGAACTGTTAGTATAGATGGTGTGGGATACCATTTGGGACATTTTCTGATTGCAGGTGACGTGCCTGTAGTGTGTATTTTATATACTGTATTTTCTACTTTGCTCAATCGGCCTATGATACCTACTGAGTACAAGTGGACCATACTCACCCCTATTGTTCCCTTTAGGTGTAGATCCATATACGAGTGCACCACACGATAGCTGATTCAAGCATTATTTGGAGTATTTTTAAGGTAGCGGTTGGTCTATGCTTCCAGAGTTGATCTACTACCTCCTCTTGTTTAGTCTATGTCTTGTTTTGTATTCCAAGACAGATCATGTTCCTTTGAGCTATCAGTTGTATATTTTGACTTTGAGATGTACTTAATCGGTTCTTATACTGTGACACCATATTTTGGGAGGTTTATGGTATCTTTGTTATGTACTTTTTCGCTATTAATGTATATGTGTGGTTCGACTTTGCTCTAGAAGCCTTACCTTGGGTTTTGGTAATGTTGTTTCCTTTGTCTATCAGTTTGGATGCTAGGATTACTTGTCAAGGTCTGCTGCAACATGTGTCATCATGACCTTTAGTTTTTGGATCGTGACATAGACTCAACTCAAAGATACAACATTGAGATCACTGGATGAGAGAGAAGAAAGTGAGATTAATTTCCTTGATGCCTTATAGCATCCTCTAGATTTGATGTGGACATCAATGCGGGCACCTATATTAACACTACCTTATATAAGTGCACCCTTTCTAGCCAAATGTTCATCATTGTAGAAGTTAAACCAATTCTTATTTGAAAAAAATTAATTTAATGAATTCTTGAAATAATTTAGATTTAATACCTTTGGTAAGTAAATATAATGCAGAAAACAACTAAAGGGAAATCCCCTAAAACTAGCCTAAACTGGAACAAAAGCACTAAACAAGGGACAGAAAACTCCCAGACCCAACATCCATGCAAGATCGAGATGACAGAGTTGTGGTAGAATAATCTCTATCACTTCCTTAGCAACTCTAATTAACTCGCATTCAGATGGAGATATATTAAGTGTAGTACCAATAAAACCACCTGTACTGATAGACATCATCGATCGATAAAGGTTAAAACTAATATTAAATAGAAAGAAGTCATATCATCAAGTAAAGTTCCAGTTTCTAATTCTCTAATTTGAAATTATTAATACATTTCTTTTAGAATCTGTATGACCTACCAGTCATTTAATGTTTTCATTTATCAGTTCCTTTGACAATCCACTCTAACTTACATCCGTTAAAACTTTCCTAACTCACTTTTTCGATTTTTGTAAATTCTAACTCATTCTAGAAAAACCTACAGGCTTCACTAAATTACGACATTATGGAACCCGTGACTTGACCAAATTTACTTGGTATTCAACTAATGTAATGCACTACAAGAATTACAACCACCAAGACACTTATGACATTGACACTCCTGTGGGGAGAGACACTGTGATATACCTGATCACCTATACAACTATATACTTAGAAGAAAATTTATTATAAATAATACAGGACATACCTTGTATTCATGCTTTGCTGCCATGATTCAAGAACCCGCAAAATCCTAGTAATTTCAGTCCAAATAGCATGCCAAAAGAGGTCCCAAACTTAGAAAATTTTAGCTAAGTATTGACACTTAGTCTAATTTTTTGCCTCGATATTTCAATGACCTTATTTTCGATCTTTTCGGCCTTGGATTATCGATTTTTCAATTAATTCATGATAAGAGATGTCAATAGGTCATGTTGGATGAGTTTTAAAATTTTTAGACTTCGTTTAAACCATGTATCGATGCCCAAAATATTACATCAATACGATCAGGCCGCGACGCCTCGTAATCGCGTTGACACCATCAACGCGGCATGTTGGGTATCGCATGGATGGGCAGTTTATGTGTGTTAAAATCTAACTTTCCAAGGGCAATTGAGTCATTTTCCCCTCACCCAATTGAGCTAAACCACGAGATTAAGCCCCCAAAAAGGCAAAATTCATTCTTTATTCTTAAAATTCTCTGAAGAATCAAACCTTATTTCATCAAGCTCAAGATCAAGTTCTAAGAAATTCCTAACAATCTTCAAGAAATTAATAATCAAGGTATGTTATGTGTTCATCCTTGGGTTTCCTTCCATCCTTGGAGTTCAATAACCTTTTTTTAAACTACAAGTTTATTAATTTCATGATTTACATGTTTGAATTGAATTGTGTTCATGTGTGTATTGTTGTATGATTTTCAAATTAAGATTCATACTAGTTTCAAGTGAATTAATTAGCATGTATGTAGAATTATGTGATTCTCATGTTAAACCCTTAAATTGCAAGTTGAATGTTGTAGCCATGATGTTTATATATTGATGAATTCCATGTACATTAATTATGCCCCCAAGTGTATGATAGAATGCCTACATAAATTGAGTAGTTAATTCATGATATGTTATTATGTGGTCCCATTCATGTACAAGTTCATGCCTCTCAAGTGTTTCACAAAATGTCTAAATGAAGGCATGGTGAATAGGTAATTAATGTAATGCTTTCAAGATTTTGTCATGTTTTACTATTAATGCTATTGATTCCTAGGGGTATTCATTACCCGACAATCTAGCGGTTTATCTAGAATTATAGGAGACACAGAATAGTCTCAGTAACGTCACGAACAATAGTACTCAGTCAGTTACAGAACTCAGTGAACTCGGTCCAGTTCAGTCAGTCAACACGAGTAGTAATAGTTCAGTCAAGCCTAGTACAGTATAGTGATCAGTTCAGTGTCTATTCAGTTGGGAGTAGGATTCAACACCGAGAAAACCTTGGGATGGGGGCTCACCTGCCAGTTGAGGGTGTAATCTTTAGTAGCAGTCCCTTAGTTCCAGAACTACATTGCCAGTGTAGGTTAAATATATCAACCCTCCAGTTGAGGGTTGATAAAGTGTTCACCTGCCAGTTGAGGGTAACACATATCTCATTTGCCAGATGAGGGTGATTCTTTAGTGGATCCACATAGCCATTGTTAGTACCTGTGGCACAGTTTTGACACCCTTCCAACTGGGGTCACAGGTTGGATCCCAACTCAGCTTATAATCGGGGTATGTCGGTTAGATGAACACTCCAACACTTATAGTTTTAGTATTCAGTACTCAGAAATTAGTACTCAGTCTCAGAATTCAGTAAAGAACTCAGATAGTTTGATAGAACCATGGCTACCAGTTATCAATTATTTAGCCATCATAATTAAGTAATTTAGTATAAGTCTAAACCTCAGTTATCAATATTCAGTTACTAGAATTCAGCACTTTAGTTTCAGTCTAATTTAGATAGAGTTTATGTGCACAATATTACATAGTCAGCATGATCTATAGTTACAGTTTTGTATGTACTCTTATTTAGTTATTTCATGACGTTCATTCAGTCAGTTATCATCTCATGCATATGAACCCATGTATATCATCCTAACTCACTTAGTATATCAGTATATTCAACGTACTGACGCATACTCTTTCTTTTGCGCTATGATGTCTCATATCATAGGTTTAGATTCACGAGCTCCTAACAGTACTTAGCAGCTCAAGTGATCAGCAACAGTTATAGCGGTGAGTCCTCATATTTCGAGGACAAAGTTATTATTTCAGCATTCCAGTAGTTCAGTATGTTCAGTAGTCGGAGTTAGTTGGCGACTTATCCCATCAATTTCATATTCAGATAGTTAGAGGCTTTCAAACTAGACTATTTTAGATAGATGTTTAGTTTTTCAGTATTATTATGAGTATTTGTTTTTAGTTTATGAACCTTATGAAAATTTCGGGCTAACTATTGCATACATTTTTAGTATTATTATTATTCAGTACTCATAGTAGGTACCAGTCATGGGTTAGCTTGTGGTCCTTCAGGATTGTAAGCATTGTGTGACACCCAGGGTGCAGTCTTGGGGCGTTACAAACTTGGTATCAGAGCCTAAGGTTCTACAGAGTCCTAGGGAGTCTAAAATTCACGTCAAGTAGAGTCTTGTGCGTGGGTGTGTAGCGTGCCACACTTATGGACAAGAAGCTATAAGGCATTTTTAGGAAAAGTTTCCCTTGTTTCAGTATTCATGTCATAAGAGTGAGCATGAGCTCAAGTTTAACTTTTTATCTAATCTAACTTTCCCTTTTGTTTACAGAACATACCTCCCAAAAAGATTAACGAAAGAAGAACGGGAAACCAAAAAACACCTCCGCCCGTTCAGGCAGATCCCCTAGATGAGGATGTTTCTCACGTAGAATTTAGAGCAGCTTTCACCACTCTATCCCATTCTGTAGAAGCCTAGAATGAACGCCTAGCAGCTGTTCAGGATAACTCAGTAGCTAATACTACTGCAGCTAGAATTTTGGTCTTTACCCGAATGAACCTTCCTTCATTTTTCAGGGCCTAAGTCTGAAGAGGACCCATAGAAATTTCTTGACATGGTGTAGAAGGTAATAGATATTATAGGGGTAACTTCTAGTGAGAGTTCTAAGTTACCTGCATATCCGTTGCAGGATGTGGCTCATACATGGTTTAAGCAGTGGAAGACAAATAGGGCTGCAAATGCAGGGCCTATAGAATGGGAGGATTTTGCTACTTCCTTTCTAGATATTTTCTTTCTATTGAAGTTGAGGGAAGCTAAGGTGTTAGAATTCATGAACTTGAAGCATGGCAGCACGATAGTGAAGGAGTATTCTTTCAAGTTTACTCAGTTAGCCAGTTATACTCCTCATGTGGTAGATGATAGTAGATCTAAGATGAGTAAGTTTGTGTCTGGTGCATCTGACAGTGTGGTCCAGGAGTGTAGGACCATAATGCTAATTAAGAAGAAGGACTTGGCTAGGTTGATGGTCCATGCTCAACATACTGAGAAGCAGAAGACTAAGAAAAAGGAGAGAGAGAGCAAGAGAGCTACAACAGGTAGCTTCAACTTCACTCAACCGAAGTTAGAGGGTGGTAATCGTCCTCAGTTCTGCTTGAAATTTTTAGTTCCAGCTCCGTCCTCAACCAGTGCTCTAGTGCCTAAGTTTAGAAATAGTAATAAGGATAGGGCACCAGGATCTAAATCTCAGGGTAGTGTTAGCAGTGTTCGAACAAATCCTCTTTGCCAAAAGTGTGGCAGAAACCATCAGGGTGTCTGTACAGCTGGCAGCGATGTGTGTTTTTGTTGTGGCAAGCCAGGTCATAGAATTAGATATTGTCCAATGTCAGGTTAACAAGGTCAGTATAATCGTCCCCCAGCTCAGTCCGATCACCCATCTTAGTAGGGAACCACTTCCAGTGCCACCAGTGGGCAACGCCCAAATGGACTTTATACACTTCTGTCCCGACAGGATCAGGAAAGTTCTCCTGATGTGGTCACTGGTACATTACACGTTTATCATTTACATGTTTATGCTTTTCTAGATCTAGGAGATTTTTTATCCTTTGTAACTCCTTATATAGTTGTTGACATCGAAGTCATTCCCAAAATCCTAGTAGAGCCCTTTTTAATCTCTACCCCAGTGGGTAAGTCTATCATAGCCCGATGGGCATACAGGAACTATTCGGTTATGGTATCTCAGAAAGTTACTTCAGCAGACTTAGTAGAGTTAGAGATGACAGATTTTAACGTCATTCTCAACATGGATTGACTTCATTCATGCTATACTTCAGTTAACTATAGAAACAGAGTTGTCTATTTTTATTTCCCAAATAAACCTATCCTAGAATGGAGGGGTGGCACTTCAGGACTTAGGGGTCAACTTATTTCCTACCTTAGATTGAGAAAAATGATATCCAAGGGGTGTGTCTATCATCTCATTCAAGTTAAAGACTCTAGTTCAGAGACCCTTAACCTTGAGTCAGTTCCAATAGCAAGTGAATTCCTAGATGTGTTTCTCAAAGATCTTCTTGGAGTCCCTCCCGAAAGGGAAATTGACTTCGAAATAGACCTTCTTCCAGATACTCATCCCATCTCTATTCCACCATACAGAGTGTCTTCAGAAAAACTCAAAGAACTAAAAGAGTAGTTAAAAGACCTTCTAGATAAGGGATTTATCAGACCTAGTATTTCCCCGTGGGGCGCACTAGTTTTATTCATGCATAAGAAAGATAGTTCTCTTAGAATGTGTATTGACTACCATCATTTGAACAAAGTCACAGTCAAGAACAAGTATTCACTTCCCAGAATCAATGACTTGTTTAACCAACTTCAAGGTGCCAGTTACTTATCTAAGATAGACCTCAGATCAGGCTATCATCAGCTCAGAGTCAGAGAATGTGACATTCTGAAAACAACTTTCAGAACTCGATATGGTTACTTCAAATTTTTAGTCATGTCATTTGGTCTTACCAATACCCCAGTAGATTTCATGGACTTGATGAAATGTGTGTTTAAGCAGTACATGGACATATTCTTCATAGTCTTTATTTATGACATCCTTGTCTACTCCCACAGTGAGAATAATCAGGCAGACCACCTCAAAATAGTATTACAGAACCTCAGAGCCCATCAGTTCTTCACCAAATTTAGTAAATGCAAATTTTTTCTAAATTTTGTAGCTTTTCTTGGTCATATAGTTTCCGATGATGGCATTAGAGTTGATCCTCAAAAGATCAAAGAAGTGAGAAACTATCCTAGACTTATCTCTTCATCAAATATTAGGAGTTTCTTGGGTTTGGCTGGCTATTACCGATGGTTTATTAAAGGATTTTCATATATTACATCCCCCATTTCTTGATTGACTCAGAAGAAAGTCAAGTTTCAGTGGTTAGATTCTTGTAAGAAGAGTTTTCAGGAGTTTAAGACTCGACTCACTACAACCCCAGTTCTGACTTTGCCCGATGGTTCATACGGGTTTGTTGTTTATTGTTATTCATCCAGAGTTGGTTTGGGGTATGTTTTGATGTAGAGAGGTAAGGTCATAGCCTATGCCTCTAGAAAACTTAAGCCCCATGAAAGGAATTATCCCGCTCATGATCTTGAGTTAGCAACTGTAGTGTTTGCCTTAAAGATTTAGAGGCACTATTTGTATGGGGTGTATATTGACGTGTTCACAGACCATAAAAGTTTGCAGTATGTATTTTCATAGAAAGACTTGAACCTACATCAGAGAAGATGGTTAGAGATGTTGAAAGACTATAATATAAGTGTCTTGTATCATCCGGGTAAGGCTAATGTAGCGGATGATGCTCTTAGCAGGTTGTCCATGGGATGTGTTGCTCACATTGAGGATGGTAATAAGAAGTTAGTTCAGGAAGTTCATTAGCTTACCAGGTTGGGTTTTTATTTAGTTGATTCAGCTGAGGGTAGTGTATAGGTGAAAAATAGTTTGGAATATTCCTTGGTTTCCGAGGTGAAATAAAAGTAGGACAGGGATCCCAGTTTAGTTAAGTTGAAAGAGTCAGTTAGATATCATAAAGTATAGGTTTTCTCCCAAGAGGGAGATTGTGTGTTGTGTTGCCAGGGTAGATTATGTGTGCCATGTGTGGATGGGTGAGGCAGCGGATTCTTATAGAAGTGCATGGTGCGCATTACTAGATTCACCCAGGGGCCACTAAGATGTACCACGATTTGCGGGAAGTCTATTGGTGGAGTGGGATGAAGAGAGACATTGCAAAGTTTGTGGCTAAGTACTCTACGTGTCAGCAGGTGAAGATTGAGAACCAAAAGCCTAGTGGTTCCATGTAGGAGTTTCGTATTCTCACATGGAAGTAGGAGAAAGTGAGCATGGATTTTGTGATGGGTTCGCCTCTTACTCATCGTCAGCATGATTCGATTTGGGTCATTGTAGATAGGATAATCAAATCCACTCATTTGTTGCCAGTCCATATCTCTTACTCAGTCGAGGAGTATGCCAAGCTCTATGTTAGAGAGTTGGTTAGATTTCACAGAGTTGCGTTACCCATTATTTTAGATAGAGGTACACAGTTCACCTCTCAATTTTGGAAAGCCTTCCAAAAGGGTCTTGGTACCCAAGTTCACCTCAGTACAACCTTCCATCCTCAGACAGATGGTCAAGCAGAAAGGACCATTTAGACTCTAGAAGATATGTTAAGAGCGTGTATCATTGAATTTAAGGGTATTTGGGATGACCACTTTCCTTTGATTGAGTTCGCGTATAATAATAACTATCATTCCAGTATTTAGATGGATCCGTTTGAGGTGCTTTATGAGAGGAGATGTAGGTCTCCCATTGGTTACTTTGAAGTAGTTGAGACTGCGTTGGTAGGGCCTAACTTGGTGTTTGATTCCTTAGAGAAAGTTCAGTTAATCAGGGAGAGGCTTAAGACAGCTCAGAGCCGATAGAAATCGTATTTTGATGTGAGAAAAAAAGATCTCGAGTTTGAGATTCGTGATTATGTGTACTTGAAAATCTCTCCCATGAAGGGAGTAAAGAGGTTTGTCAAGAAGAGGAAGCTCAGTCCCCGATATGTCGGTCCATACAAAATTCTCAGTCGTTTCGAAAATGTAGCTTACGACCTTGGGTTGCCTACAGACTTAGCTTCAGTACACCCAGTGTTTCATGTCTCCTTGCTAAAGAAGTGCATTCGTGACCCAGAAGTTGTAGTCCTTATAGAGAGTGTAGATGTTTAGAACAACCTCTTTTATGATGAAGTCCCAGTCGAAATCCTTAATCATCAGATTCGCAGACTGAGGAATAAAGAAGTTCCTTTGGTCAGTCTGTTGATGGAGCTACTTGGGAAGCAGAGGTAGACATATGAACCAAATATCCTCACCTCTTCTCTGCAGACTTAGACTCAGCTTGAGGTAACAGTCTTTCTTAGCTTTACTCAGTTCCATTCTCAGATTAACTTTACAAACTTGGTATCAATTAGCGTTGAATATCATCCTTATGACAGTCATGCATTCATAAATCAGTTCAACCATGTAATTATGTTGCAGTTATGCATGTTCAGTATGAAAACTCAATTTATAAGCAGTTTTAGTCACGTAATCATGCTTCAGTTGTACATGTTCAATATATAAACTTAATCAATTAGTATTCTCAGCTTAGTCAGTCTCATTCGAGGATGAATGTTCCCAAGGGGGAGATATTGTAAGACCCTGCAAAATCCTAGTCATTTCAGTCCTAATAGCATTCCAAAAGTGGTCCTAGACTTAGAAAATTTCAGTGAAGTATTGACACTTAGTCTCATTTTTGTCCTTGATATTTCAATGACTTTATTTTTTATCTTTTCAGCCTTGGATTATCAATTTTTCAGTTGATTCATGATCAGAGATGTCAATAGGTCATGTTAAGTGAGTTTCAGAATTTTTGAACTTCTTTTAAGCCATGTTTGGATGCCTAAAATAGTGCATCGACGCAATCAGGCTGCGACACGTCAATAATCGCATCGACAGCATCGACGCGGCTCATCGACAATCGCATCGACAGCATTAACGTGATGCATCGGTAATCACATCGACACCATCGATGAGGAACATTGGGTATCGCATCGCTGGGCAGTTTTTGTGTATTAAAATACAACTTTCCAAGGGAAATTGAGTCATTTTCTCCTCACTAAATTCAGCCAAAACACAAGATTAAGCCCCTAAAAGGGATAAATTCATACTTTATTCTTAAAATTCTCTCAAGAATCAAACCCTAATTCATCAATCTCAAGATCAAGTTCCAAGAAATTCCTTACAATCTTCAAGAAATCAACAATCAAGGTATGTTAGGTGTTCATCCTTGGATTTCCTTCGACCCTTGGAGTTCAAGACTCTTTTTTTTTAAACTACAAGTTTATTTATTTCATAATTTACATGTTTGAATTGGATTGTATTCATATGTGTATTGTTGCATGGTTTTCAAATCAAGATTCATACAAGTTTCAAGTGAATTAATTAGCATGTAAGTAGAATTATGTGATTCTAATGTTAAGCCCTTGAATTGCAAGTTGAATGTTGTAGCCATGATGTTTATATCTTGATGAATTCCATCTACATTAATTATGCCCCCAAGTGTTTGATAGAATGCCTATGTAAATTGAGTAGTAAATTCATGATATGTTATTATGTGGTCCCATTCATGTACAAGTTCATGCCTCTCAAGTGTTTGACAAAATGTCTAAATGAAGGCATGATGAATAGGTAATTAATGTAATGCTTTCAAGATTTTGTCATGTTTTACTATTAATGCTATTGAGTCCTAGGGGTATTCATTACCCGACAATCTAGCGGTTTATCTAGAATTATAGGAGACACAGAATAGTCTCAGTAATGTCACGAACAATAGTACTCAGTCAGTTACAGAACTCAGTGAACTCGGTCCAGTTCAGTCAGTTAACACGAGTAGTAATAGTTCAGTCAACCCTAGTACAGTTTAGTAATCAGTTCAGTGTCTATTCAGTTTGGAGTAGGATTCAGTACCGAGCAAACCTAGGAATGGAGGCTCACCTACCTGTTGAGGGTGTGATCTTTAGTAGCATTCCCTTAGTTCTAGAACTACGTAGCCAGGTAGGTTAAATATATCAACCTGCTAGTTGAGGGTTGATAAAGTGTTCACCTACCAGCTGAGGGTAACATATATCTCACCTGCTAGATGAGGATGATTCTTTAGTGGATCCATATAGCCATTGTTAGTACCCGTGGTACGGTGCTAACACCCTTCCAACTGGGGTCACAGGTTAGACCCCAACTGAGTTTATAATTGGGGTATGTCAGTTATATGAACACTCCCACAATTATAGTTTCAATATTCAGTACCCAGTAATCAGTATTTAGTCTCAAAATTTAGTAAAGAACTCAGATAGTTCTACAGAACCATAGTTTTCAGTTATCAATTAGTTAGCCATCAAAATTCAGTACTTCAGTATCATCCTAAACCTCAGTTATCAGTATTCAATTACCAGAATTCAACACTTCAATTTTAGTCTAATTCATACACAGATTACATGCATAGTATTGCATAGTCAGCATGATCAGTAGTTACAGTTTTACATGTTCTCTTATTCAGTTATTTCATGATGTTCATTCAATCAGTTATCATCTCATGCATATGAACCCATGTATATAAGCCTACCTCACTTACCATACCATTACATTCAACGTACTATTGTATACTCTTTCTTTTGTTTTATGATATATCATATCATAGGTTCAGATGAACGGGCTCCTGACCGTTCTTAGCAGCTCAGGTGATCAACAACAGTTATAGTGGTGAGTCCTCATATTTTGAGGGCAGAGTTATTATTTTGGCATTTCAGTAGTTCAGTATGTTCATTAGTCGGAGTTAGTTGGGGACTTGTCCCATCAACTCCATATTCAGACAGTTAGAGGCTTTCGTATTAGACTATTTCTGACAGATGTTCAATTTTCCAGTATTATTATTAGTATTCAGTAGTTTTTTCAGTTTATGAACCTTATGGAAATTTAGTCCAAACTTTTGCATATATTTTTAATATTATTATTATTCAGTGCCCACAGTAAGTTCTAGTCATGGGTTAGCTTGTGGTTCTTTGGGATTGTAAGCATCGTGTGATGCCTAGGGCGTAGTCTCGGGGCGTTACACATGCACAACCACTATTATCAATAGGGACGGTCCACTTAAGGTACCAACAACAACATATAAATAAAACCAAACATTCAATTCATATGAATGATATATGTTTGCAAGGTGTGTGCATTAATTTTTCTCTTATCAATCTTATTGACATCATTTTAAACATTATTAACATCATCATCAGTATCACTATTTCCATCATCATCATCAAATTATCAACAACAACATCATGAACATCATGATTTCCACATCAATATCACAATAAAAAAAACCCATTATCATTAACATTTATGAATATGTATGTACAAATAATAATGACACAAAGTGCCTGAAGGCGGTTAGAATTTTTTGATTCACGTACAAGCATTGAGACATTAATATTATTTCCTTACATTTACATTGGTGCATATAGATATATAATTGTGTACACCCATCCCTTCCATGACACTATGGTGGTTTTATCAAGATGCCAAAGCTAACTCTCTATCTATGACCCGCAATCATTTTCCAACATTATCATTAAATTCTTTCCTAATACCAATCGATATACTCATACTCGGCCTTTATTAATGCAGGTCACAATTATCTAGATTACTAAGAGCACTTTTAATCGCACCCTAACTTACTTCCTGCTCTCTCTTTTTATAATACTTAACCCCTACCATTCTTATAAGCCATGGTGTTCATTCAACTAGTCATCATAATTCTCACTAAATTTGACCCATTTTATGCCATGTATATTGCACTAATAGAGTGCAACAACAATTTACAATATTATTAAAGGCTAATCGGCTTTTTATCATTTTTTTTCCATCCAAACATCATGTTCGAAGGCCTAATGCTTAAAAACTCTTGACATTATTGTCAATATTACTGAATTTACCACAAATATACTATAATTTAAACCATAACCTAACTCATAGATGAATCATATTGCTACTGAGAGGAAAGAGTTATCTCGCACGTGCTAAGCATCTTCCTATGTTGGGTTCTCATTGGTTATGCCTCAAAATCATCCTCATGAAGCTTGGCCTTTGAAATCTCATAACTATGCAGATGGGGATTACTCAGGATATTTTTGGAGGAAAAGAACAACCTATAATAATTAAAAACAATAAGGGTTTTAAGAGGAGATTGGGTTGGACACTATCGAGTACTACTGCAATGATTGATTTTACCGCTGCAATGGTAGGAAATAGGTTGTACCAATTCATTTTAAATTTTTAGTCCAATTACATTGGTCCTCATTTCTTATCATAAATAAAATTCCATCAAGTCCAATAGGAAAGTTTTAGTTGTTGTAATTTTCTTTTGGAATATCAACATAATGATATTTTTGGGTCATTATGTCCTCTTACTTTGATCCTAAATTTTAGTAGTTTTATTGACACCAATATTTTGTTCACTAAAAGCTCATTGAGTTCTTCCAACCCTTTTGGATTGTTCAAAGGAATCAAATCCCTCAATGTAAAGA
The DNA here is from genome assembly GCA_030864215.1 of Capsicum pubescens. Classification (NCBI taxonomy): domain Eukaryota; kingdom Viridiplantae; phylum Streptophyta; class Magnoliopsida; order Solanales; family Solanaceae; genus Capsicum; species Capsicum pubescens. The sequence continues at coordinate 296,264,431 of CM061548.1, read as the reverse complement.
TCTTATGCTCTTGTTTCAATAGAAGAGAAAACCATGTAACACACTTCTAAAAATCTGCAATACTTGAGCAATCCTATTATTTTTCTCAGACTAAAACATAGCATAGTAAAATACATTGCTTATACTCTTTCTTATACAAGGCGTCTTGACCATGAACTTACCATTGATCATATTAAAAATAGCTTTCAAACAACCTTTTTCCTTTGAATCACATAATCAAACAAGACAAATAATTTCTAGATGAACTGATGGTTTATATACTTTTTCGGAACATTAGCCTCAAGAGAAGAGGAAGTTACAAACTTAAGTAACATATCATACATAATTTACAAGTGAGGCCAGGAAAGGTTAATTGTAAGCTCACCATCATTATTTACCCTAGCGCAACTATTATTAGACTTATAATTAGGAGGAAAGACTAAAACAAATTAACAGAGCATGTGTAGACATCTAAAATTTTTGGAACTCTACAAGAAGAATTCAAATTTTCTTAGATTTCTTGGAGGCTACTTTACCTAAATCTTGCTTGAAGCATAATCTTACAAACCCTAAATTATGCCTATATAAAGGGAGCTCCAATATCTCGAATATCTCTGAAATTCATGGGATATTCATAAAGAGATCAAAACCCTCTCTTCTTGATAATCAAATACATCAAGAAGATCCATAAATCCTCCTTTCATGGAGATCAAATTTCAATATTCCTATGTTCGATAAATATGCCACTAACAACCCTCAAATTAAGGAGAAATCAATATCAAATCCAACTATGCCTGAGTTCGAGAAATACGCCACTAACGACCCTCGAATTACAGAGAAAATTAAGAGAGAAAAAATGAGGGAGTAATAAATTTGTAACCACATTGTTTATTAATAAAATTGATGTTTCTTCATATTTTTATTCGTGATTCCAATTTATTTTTGTTACTGTAAAAATTTGTTGGAAACAAAATGGATCGCCCAGTGGGACCAAATCTACCCTTCATCTCTTCTCTCATAAATTATATAAGCAAATTTGTAGCCACTGTATAAAGATGGAAGCTTTACAGGTACTTCAAGACTCGTCATCAAGCCTTCACTTCGACGAGCCTTGAAATAGGGGGCATTTGTAGACATCTAAAATTTGTGGGACTCTATAAGAAGAATTCAAATTATGTTATAGTTCTTTGAGGCTACTTTACCTAAATCTCGCTTGAAGGCTAATCCCACAAACCCTAAATTACGCCTATATAAAGGGGGCTCCAATCTCTCAAATATTTCTGAAATTCATGGGATATTCATAAAGAGATCAAAACCCTCTCTTCTTGATAATCAAATACATTAAGAAGATCCACAAATCCTTCTTTATGGAGATCAAATTTCAATATTCCTACATTCAAGAAATACATCACTAACGACCCTTGAATTATAGAGAAATCAATATCAAATTCAAATATGCCTATGTTCGAGAAAATAAGCCACTAACGACCCTTAAATTATAGAGAAAATCAAGAAAGAAGAATCAAGGGAGGAACAGATTTGTAACCATATCATTTATCAATAAAATTGGTGTTTCTTCATATTTTTATTCGTGATTGCAATTTATTTTTGTCATTACAAAAAATTGTTGGAAATAAACTGGCACTTCCAGTGGGACCAAATCTTCCCTTCATCTTTTCTCTCATAAATCAGATATGCAAATTTGTAGTCGTAAGACTGTAAAGATATAAGCCTTATGGGTACTTCAAAACTCTTCTCTAAGTTTCATCACGTCTACATTCTGACAAGAATTGAAATAGTGGGCATCTGTAGACATCAAAATTTTGTGAACTCTAAAGAATCTAATTTTGGTTAGAGTTCTTGGAGGCTACTTTACCATAAATCTAGCTTGGAGGATACTCTACCCCCAAACCCTAAATCACGCCTATATAAAGGGACAAATATTTTGTTAAAGAGGCATCTCTAATATCCCGAATATCCGACAAATTCATGAGATACACATAAATATCAAAAATCTCTAGATAATTTCATAAATTCATGGAATATCACAAAGGGATCGAATATCTCTAGATAATTCCATAAACTCATGGAATACAATAAAGGGATCAAAACACTCTCTTCTTGATAATCAAATACATCAAGAAGATCCATAAATTTATCAAACCTAAATATTCCTACATTTGATAAATACATCACTAACGTCCCTTAAATTACGGAGATAATCAATCTCAAATCCAAATATTCCTATGTTCGAGAAATACGCTACTGACGACTCTTGAATTACTGAGAAAACTGAGACAGAACCCAAATATTCCTACGTTCAAGAAATACGCCACTAACAACTCTCGAATTATAGAGAAAATTAATATCAAATCCAAATATTCTTATGTTGGAAAAATACGCTACTGACGGCCCTCAAATTATGGAGAACATCAAGAGAGAAGAATCAAGAAAATAACATATTTGTACCCACATCTTTTATCAATAAAAATCTTGTTTCTTCATATTTTTATTTATGATACCAATTTATTTCTGTCATTGTAAAATTTATTGGAAATAAAAATCAGAATTTGTTGGACAATAAAATTTTAAGTCGAGAATAATAAATAATCGAGACAAGAAAAATATTGCAACAATCAATTTATTAATTTCAATATGTGTATTACAATCTCTATGGATCCTCTAATTTACCTTTTCAAATATAAATTCAAGGGCTTAAAGCTTGATCTTGAGTTGTTGATTTGATGGACTTGATCTTGACTTGTGCTTTACTTCAAGGGCTTTTGATCTTGTTCTTGAATCTTGCGGTCTTGATCTTGAATTTTGATGAACTGGATTTGAATGCTTGATCTTCGTACATAAATTGCAGTATTTGATCCACGAGTTTTCTCTTGCTTTTTGTTAGAGTTGTTGTTCCTCTTTCTGAATTATGAGACCCCTATTTATAGTTGTGCAAACGGAAGAGTCATGGTGAAGATGAACTTCTTTTGACCAACCAGATTCAAGTAACATGGTGTTTTTCATGGGCTTTTGATTTCACTAGGCCTGCTGCATCATTTTGACACGTGTCATGATCTTATTGGCTCCTTCACTTGACTTGGCATGCCACATCATTCGACATGTGGAGTTCATTTAGGCCTCTAGAATATGAAAATATCTTGGGCGTAGCAAAGTGGGCTCATCATTTGTAGCCCAAATCAATGGGCTAGCCTAATAAAAATTGGACTTTAATTAAATCCATACATGTTTGGACTTAAATTATAATCCAATTCTATTAATCCGCAATATTTATTTGGGACTAATATATTTTGAATTTAATATCATCTGAATTTTGTACGGATTCTAATTTAATAAAATTTTGGTGCTCACAAAATGCCTCCTACTTCAAAACTTGTCTAGATATTTAATCTTTTAGAGACTAGACTTGAAGTATGATTTATGCTTCTTTCGTTCTTCTAAGATTTTTATGCATATGAACACCCCATTCATTAGTTGAGAAAATTTAAAGCTGAATCATATTGATATTGCCTCTCAAAAATTCTCCTATTTTTTCATGAATCTCTACACGTAAGACTCATTGGTGAGGCATGATATCCAATTTCAAATAGATTTTGAAAAACTTTTTACCGACTTGCTTAACCAAGTATAAAACTCCTCCGATTTAAATTTTTACTGGAGAAGAAAACAACCTCCAATTTGAATTTGTATGGAAGAAGGAAACAAGCTCCAATTTGAATTTGTATTGGATATGAAAATTATTCCAATTTGAATTGGTATTGAAGATTGAAACAACATCCAATATGAATTTGTACGGTAGAAGGAAACAACCTCCAATTTGAATTTGTATTAAAGATGAAAACTCTTCCAATTTGAATTTATATTGGAGAAGGAAGTAACCTCCAATTTGAATTTTCATAGGAGAAGGAAACAACCTTCAATTTGAATTTGTAATTGAGAAGGAAACAACCTCCAATTTGAATTTGTATGGGAGATGGAAGCTCTTCCAATTTGAATTTATATTGGAGAAGAAAACATCCATCCTACAACTCTATAAAAGAATGTATGATCTCCACTTTTTCAATATCAATTTTGGGTTTTCCAAGCCATCAATAATATTGAAGTAATTTCTCTCCCTCCTGCTTTTCTCTTATTTTCGTCATTTTTTTTCAGCACAACATGTTAGTGGTAGAAAATTCATATCTCATTGTAGGAATATCGAAATCATGAACCGTTTGATATTCCAGTAACTAGACTTTAATATCTACAATATATCCAAAATTAAGATTTAAATTCCATCAATATAATTCTCGATTATTTTTTGAATTATCCATGAATTTTATCAAGCTGAAAATTTCAAATCCACACACCTCTACTAATATTTTTATATCTCAACGTGAAAACTATGAAATCATGAGATGCTTGATTTTTTATGAAACTAGACTAAAAAATATATAACATATCAGATAATCATTATTTAATACATTCAACATTATTTTAGACAAAACTTTGAAGTTGAATTTAAATTTTGTCATGCCAAAAAATTCAGATTTGTGCGTCATTATTGAAACTCTCATATCTCAAAGTAGGAACGACAAAATCATAAGTCGCTTGATTTTTTAGAAACAAGACTTGAAAATATTTAACATATACGAAATTCATGATTTAACACCTCAAGAATTATTTTAGATAATCTTTTGAAATTGCCTCTGCATGCTGATACATTTTCAATTTCAGGTTTGCGTAGCTTCATTAGACAAATCATATCTAGGCATGGAAACGTTGAAATTGTGAGTGGTTTTTTCGTTGGAAAAAGGACTCTAATATTTACAATACCTTATGTAGGCATGAAAAATCAAGGGTGTAACTTGATCCATCTTTGACGATCGAGATACTTACCATATTTAGGTGAGTATTCCTTCTTTTCCCTCTCGTTCCTTTTATTTCTTTTTTTAGGTGAATGACAAGCTGTTTTTTAAGATAATGTCTTCTATGCAGAGGATATAGTTTTATGGTACAAAGAGAAATATTTGTCCCATCCCTAAGATAAAGCAATTTTATGGTAATCATACGGTGCACAGGGATGGATACTCATCCCCTCCCTAAGAAAGCTAATTCCACGGGTAATCTTATGGCGCATAGGGATGGATAATCGTCTCCTTGCTAAGAAAGGTAATTCCATGGGTAATCTTATGGAGCATAGGGATGGACACTCATCCTTTACCTAAGAAAGGTAATTCCACAGGTAATCTTATGGCACATAGTATGGACATTCATCCCCGCCCTAAGAAAGGTAATTCCATGGGTAATCTTATGGCGCATAGGGATGGATACTCGTCCCCTCCCTAAGAAAGGTAATTCCATGGGTAAACTTATAGTGTATAGGAATGGACACTCATCCTCGACCTAAGAAAGTTAATTCCACGGGTAATCTTATGGCACATAGGGATGGACACTCATCCCCTCTCTAAGAAAAGGTAATTTCATGGTAATATTATGGTGCATAGAGATGGATACTCGTCTTTACCTTAAGAAAATGTGATTTCATGGTAATGTTATGGCGCATAGGGATGGTTACTTATCCCCACCCTAAGAAAAGGTAATTTCATGGTAATCTGACGGCGCATAGGGATGGCTACATGCCCCCTCCTCAAGAAAAGGTAATTTCATGGTAATCTCACGGCATATAGGGCTAGCTACTCGTCCCCTCTCTAAGAAAAGGTAATTTGATAGTAATCTTACAATGCACAAGGGTGGATACTCATCCCCTCCCTAAAAAAAGGTAATTTCATGGTAGTCTTACAATGCATAAGAATGCCTACTCGTCCCCGCCCTAAGAAAAGGTAATCTTACAGTGCATAGGGATGGCTACTAGTCCCCGCCATAAGAAAAGGTAATCTCATGGTAATTTTATGATACATAGTGATGGCTACTCGGCCCCACCCTAAGAAAAGGTAATTTTATAAAGGTTTAAAAGATTTAAAGACTTCAACTTATGGACACAAAGCACATGCCGATTGCAACTTTCAGACTTTGAAGGATTCAATATGACAGATTTGAAAACTTCAAGTTGAAGACTTCAACTTATAGTCGTAGAGCATCTGAAGAATGTAACTTGCAGACTTCGTGAACTTATAGGCTTCAATATGGTGAATTTAAATTCTCCAACATGAAACTTGGTGAATTTGAAGACTTCAACTTATAGGCTTAGGTCATATGAAGACTTTTATTTGCAAACTTTAATATGGTGAATTTGAAGACTTCAACTTATAGACATAGGTCAACTGAAGACTTTCTATAGGTCAACTGAAGACTTTCACTTGCAGACTTACATATGGTGAATATGAAAGTTTCAACATACAAGACTTAGTGAATTTGAAGACTTCAACTTATAGACATAGGTCATCTGAAGACTTCAACTATTAGACTATATAAACTTGCAGACTTCAATATGGTAACTTTGAAAGATTCAACATGAAGACTTAGTGAATCTAAAAACTTTAATTTATGTGAAAGAAGCTCATATTCCATAGGACTATGCCCCCATTGAGTCACCAACACTTGGTCCAAGTCTGAAGATTGATGAAATAGAAAGTCTCTTGGAGACTAAATTTTTTTATGTGATGGGGAACATGTATTTTTTAACACTTATGCAACTGAGCTAAGAATAGAATTCCAAGCACCTACGTACCTCAATGAAGAGGATAAAGTAACAATGTAGTTCTGCGTGAGTATTTGTTTTGTTTTGTTTTATATATTTTAGAGTCCTAACATTTACCTAGGTCACCTCTTTCAAGGTTTTCAATCTAGAGGACTTTTTTTTAGCTGTACATAATTTATAATCTTATGGGCTAGGAGTGGACATGCAGTTTATACTCATGCCTTAAGGAGTGAACATGCAGTTTATACTTGTGCCTTAAGGAGTGTCATTTTTCTTTAAGGATAGTACTTCTTCAAGAGCTTGGCATTAATAGGGCTAATTTTTATGCCATCTGCATCGACAAGCTTATAAGAACCATTTGAATATTCTTCTCATACTACATATGGTCCATCCCACTTTGGGGTGAATTTTCCACCTGACTTACGAGAGGTAATAATGGGCCTTCTTACTGCAAGAACTTGATCTCCAACTTGAAAGCACTTCAAGAAGACTCTTTTGTTGAAAGAATGAGATAGACGAGCTTGGTAAAATTTGAGATTTCACTGAGCCTCCAAACTTTTCTCATCAAGAGCTTCTAACTCAAGATGCAACTTAGCATTTTCTTCTTCGGTGATCCCTTCTTGAATAACCAGTTTAACAGAAGGTATTTAACACTCAAGTAACAGGACTACTTTAACTCCAAAAGCAAGTGAGTGTGGGGTTTCTTGCATTGGTGTGTGTAAGTCATTCTTTATGCCCATAAAGCTTCTTCCATTTGCTCATTCCAGTCATGTTTGGATTTGAAGACAACTTTCTTCAACAAGTTACATAAAGTCTTATTGAATACTGAAGCTAGACCATTGGGGCCAGTATGGTACATAGAACATTTATGGTGCTTGAAACCAAAGAGATCATAAATTTTTTTCATCAGCTTGTTATCAAATAGCCTGTCGTTGTCGATTATTATGTATTGAGGGATTCTGAAATGGTAGATGATATTCACTCGAATGAAGTTTGCAATATTTTCTTTCTTCACTTCCTTGAGAGTAGTAGCTTTAGCCCATTTTGAGAAGTAATCTTTCACAACCAAGATGTACAAGTATCCCACAGAAGATTTTGGTAGTGGTCCAACAACATCCAATCCCCTAGTATTGAATGAACAGAATGCTATAGTTGGGTGAAATACTTCAGGAGATTGATGTATGAAATTGGCATAAGGTTGGCAAACTTTGCATCTTCTAGCATAGTCCAAGCAATCTTTCTCCATCATTGTCCAATAATACCCTGTCATTTTAATGTGAAAATAAATCTTCAATCTAGACTGGTGAGATCTACAAGCTCCCGAGTGTGATTTTTTCAAAGCTTGAACTACTTCTTTCTCCACCAGACATCAAAAGATTACTCCCTCAAATGATCTTCTGTCTAATGTGTCTTTGTAGTAAAGGAAGTGAGGTGCACAGTGACGAATGTCAGTCCTTCTTCTTGGATATTTTGGAAGTATTCCACAACACAAGTAGTAAATGATAGATTGTTGCCAATATTCTTTTTAAAATTCATACATGGTGACTAGGTTCTCAACCTTATTTTCTATGTCTTTATGCTCAGGTAGTACCACCCATTCTTGGAGGATAGTAACTCGTGTATAATTCGGAAGAGTTAGGGTAGAGGCTAAAGCAACTAAGTCATGAACTTTCTTATTTTCTTTCCTTGGAACATGCTGGAGGGTTACTTCTCCAAGCCATCCTATCAACTTCTATGCATAATCATGATATGGTCATAACTTTGGCTTTCTGACTTCATAGCTTCCCAAAAGTTGATTGATCACCCATTGGGAGTCACCAAAGACTTGTAATTATAGTTTCTTTATATCTAAAACCATCTCAAGTCCGAGTATTAGCGCTTGATATTCAGCAACAATATTGGAGCAATGATTTGTCAAGGTAAAAGAGTAGGGGATGACCTCTTCTTGTAGAGTGACAAACACTACGCCCTCACCAACTCCATCTCAATGTGAGGTACCATTAAAGTACATCTTACATGGGGATCCAACTTCAACAACTATTACATCTTCACCAAAAAGGTCATTGATTAGTTCCTAATCATCCAGTATTGGGTGGTTTGCCTAGAAGTCCACCAATATTTGTTCTTTTACATCCTTTTGGGGGATGTACACGATCTCAAATTATTGAAATTATAGGTACCACCTTTCAAGTTGGTCATTGGGGACTGGTTTCGATATTACAGAATTGATGGGATTTGCCCTAGACACAAGACGAAAAAAATGATTTTGAAAGTAGTATTTTATATTTTGGATTGAGAAAGCTAATTCCAAACATAACTTTTTGATTGGAGAGTACTTTACCTCATTTGGTGTCATCATTCTGCTAAGATAGTAAAGAGATTTTTCTTTGCCTTCACTATTTTCTTGAGCCAATAGTTCTCCAATTTACTTTTCTTATGCCGCGATATAGAGTATCAATGGTTTTCTAGGTATGGATTCCACAAGAATTGAAGGCTTCATTAAGTATTATTTGATATTCTCAAAGGCCTTGTGACAGACTTGGTCCCATTTGAAAGGGGTATCATTCTTCATGAGATGGTTAAATGGTTAACATTTTTCAACCAGGCTCAAGATAAACCTCTTTAAATATGCTAGCCTTCCTTGTAGGCTTTTTAACTCATGAATATTTCCAAGCTCGGGCATCTTCAAAATCACATTGAACTTGGCTTGAACAATTTCAATTCCTTAGTGTCATACAATGAATCCAAGAAACTTTCCAGAATTAACTTCAAAGGCACACTTCAATGGATTTATCCTAAGTTGATATCTTCAAAGCAACTCGAATACCATTCTTAGGTTTTTTAAGTTGTCGTCTTTCTTTCTTGACTTCACAACTAGATCATCCACATAACATTCAATATTTTTATGGAGTAGCAAAGATGTTTTTCATATCCCTTTGATAAGTGTCTCCAACATTCATCAAACCAAAAGGCATCACCTTGTAGCAATAAATACCTTTGGGTGTACGAAATACAGTGAGTTCTTCATCCCTTGGTGCACTGTAGATTTGATTATAGTAAGATGAACCATCCATGAAGGAAAGTGCCTCATAGCTAGTAGTAGCATCAATCATTAACTCTGGTATTGGTATTGGAAAGTCATCCTTAGGGCATGCGTTGTTGAGATCCCAAAAGTCAACACAAACTAGAATTTGGCCATTCTTCTTTCGTACTGGAATAATACTTAAAATCCACATGGGGTATTTGACTTTGTTAATAAATCTAGATTCAATGAGTTTGTTAACTTTATTTTTAATAAATGGAACCAACTCTAGTCTAAAGAACCTTTGGACCTGCTGTAGTACCCCAAACATTCTTTAGGTCAAATCTAGTCTCCAGAAGAGTTAATGATGACTTCCTAAATGATTAATATTTAAATCAGATATAATTTCCCCAATTTTAATATTTATCATGTGAGAAATTGAATTAACTTTTCAACGATACCAATTTTGTCCAAATCTGATATCAGAGTAAAAAGTTATGGACGTTTTACTGAGAGCTGTCAGAACCGTCCAGGTGTGACGGGTAGGTTGACGGACCTTCGATCTAGAGATGGAAAATCGCCTAAACCATCACATCTAAGGAATTAAGTCAATCTTTTGGCTAAGGTGCAATGGACAGGTTGGCGGACCATCGAACTTGCGACGGATCATCGCCCAAGCCGTCGTTACTAAGGCAGTGAGTCCCTATTGTAGTCCACGTGCGATGGTCAGAATAACGGACCTTCGATCCAGTGATGGACCATCGCAGAGCCGTTGCAGATCCCGTTCAGTAATTTAAAGCTATTTTTAAAAGGGTATTAGGTCTTTTTCCACCCGTTTTAACCCCTAATTATTCCAGACAATAGCTCCTAACTTCATTATTCATTCACAACACCAAATTAGGATTTCTCTCAAAGATCAATCCCCAGGAATAAGAAACCCTAGGTGCTTAATCTCAAGTTAAGAACTCAAGCTTTCCTCCACCAATCTTTAAGAAATCATCCACCCAAGTATGTCAAGTGTTCATTCATGGATTCTTTTCATCCATGAAGCCCAAGAATCCAATTTTTAAATTATAAATTATGACGTTTATGTTCTGGATTGATTATAATCATGTTGATGTTGTGTATGATACCCAAGTTGAAATCGTTAAATGTGTTTTCATAAATTTATGCTAGCATGTGGATTGAAATCTACTAAATTGTATTGATTTATGCAACCATGATGAATTAATTTAATGTCCATGCCTAAGATTATAGTTATGCATACAAGGTGTTTGATAAAATGCCTAAGAGAATAGGAAATATGCCTTATGACAATTGTGACGAAAATGATGAACCTATGCTTTACCCTTATATTCAAAATAACTTCCATGTTATTGTTATGCATTGAAATATTTTGATGGATTGTTTGATGAGATCATCCTATGAAATTATGACATGTTTATATGCTTTACTATTCATGTACCAAACCATGATAATCAAGTCCCTCATGAAATTCCCCAATGATTGTATTATGGATTGTTGATTATGGTCGTGAGCCTAGGAGTGTCATGTCTTGTCAGTTTCATGCTATCGAGTCCTGGGGGTACCTGTACTCGATAATTTAGTTGTGTGCCTAGAGACAGTGTAATGTTTTTAAGATACTCTCAGTCAATCCATGTTCTGTAGAATTCAGTCAGTCTCATGACTCAGGAAAACTCAGTAATCTTAGTAATCTCAGAAATCTCATTAATCTCAGTCAGTTATCAGATCTCAGTGATACTCCATCAGTTAACAAAACTCAGTAAACTCAGTCCAGTCAGTTCAGTATAATTAATTCAGTGTCTAATCAGATGGGAGTAGGATTCAGCATCGAGTGAGCCCAAGGATGGGAACTCACCTGCGGGTAGAGGGTGTGATTCTTAGAAGTAATCCTTGCGCTCTAAAACTATGTAGCCAGCGTAGGTTGAGATATCTAACCTGTTAGATGAGGGTTGATGAGGTGGCTTAACCTGTTAGATGAGGGTCCTACCGTTCTCCTTAGAGTAGCTATTAGATGAGGGATTACTCATAGATTTTCCTTACCAGTGGCGCGGTATTGACACCCTTCCAATTGGGGTTACAGATTAGACCCCAACTCAGCTATAATGCATTATTTAGAGAATTTCGGTTAGATGAATACTTCCCATAATTTTAGTATAGAATTAGGACTGTCAGATACAGTCATTCAGTCTCAGTAATAAAACTCAGATAGTTCTATAAGATTTAGGACTGTCAGATATAGTCAACTCAGAACAGTACAAAAGTCAGCTAGTTCCATCAGAAACTAGACTGTCAGATACAGTCGCTCAATATTAGTTATTTCAGTTATATAGATATCAATATCTCATGTTATCAGTATTCGAACTCAGTAATCATGTTATCACGAACTCAGTTATAGTTATTATGTAGTCATGTATGTATTCTCACGTTCATATTATGCAGTCAATTAGTGTAGTTCATGCATGGAAACCCTTTTGCATTCAGCCTACCTCACATGCATACCAGTACATTCAAACGTACTAACGCATTTGCGCTATGGTGTTTTATACCATAGATTCAGAAGCACGAGCTCCAGAGCATCAGTAGCATTCCAGTCTCCGCAGCCAGAGTTAGCAGTGAGTTCTCATCCTTCGAGGACATAACCATTACTTTATTATCTCATTAATTAATTTATTTCAGTAGTTGGAGTTAGTTGGGGACATATCCCATCAACTCCTTATTCAGATAGTACAGTTAGTTAGAGGCTTTTCAGACTACAGTATGTTCAGATAGTTTATTTCAGTTGTTTGGGTATTCCATACCCCATCCATATGTTATGTTTTATCGGTTATGTTACAGTTTTGAACCTTACGGCCTTACATCCTTTATTTCTGCATTTATACAGTATATTATGCAGTGTTCAGGTATAAATATTAGTCATGGGTTAGTTTGTGGTCCTTCGGGGTCATGAGCACCGTGTAGCATTCTGGATACCAGATTCGGTGCGTTACACTTGCTTAATAGGATGAGCCCCGTTCTTGACCGTCAATTGATAGACTGTTATTTTTGGATCTAATCCAGGTATTTCCTTATAACTCCAAGTGAATACATCTATATATTCTTTGAGTATGTCCATATAAGATATTTCCTCCTCCATCTCTAGAAAAGTACTTAGGTAATTTGGTCTTGGGTATTCATTGGTACCAAGATTAACTTTGTTCAAATGATCTATTTTGCCCTTTACTCCTTGTTTAAGTTGCGACGGAGCTTCTCCGGCATCTTTCTTTTTTTAGGGTCATCATCGTTGATGGATATATGGTAACACCAGAAAGTATCTTCTATCTCTTCATCAACCTTCATTTGAGATGACACATCTTTGTAACATGATATGAGGAGCCAACAATTTTTTTATCTTCCTCATGCTTCTTGGTATAAACCATGGTATGAGCCTTATCTTTTAATACCTCGTTACATGAAACCACCAATTCTGTCTACCGCGTCATTCTAGAAGGAACCAAACTTTGGAAATCCTTCTGGATTTTGAGTGAAGAGTTCATCATCGTGCTTTGACGACTTCTCTAATGCTTTTTTATTTTTCTTTTATTTAGAGGACCCAACCTATCGAACAAAAATGTTCTTGTAGTTGATTCTCTAAGCTGATCAAAGATAGAAGGTCTTTTATTAGAAGCAGTGGATTCTTCTTCCACGGTGATGTAGTTGCTAACTGCCCTTCTTATAGAGATGCGAACTAGAGGTGACGACGTGTAACCTAGGACTTCACGTGTCTTCCTGGTTGTATTTTCTAACGAAAGTTTACCCAACATTGATGGCTCATTAGAATTATATCCAGCCTTTTCAAATAACTTATAAGCATTTTGATAAAAGCCTTCTTTTGTGTGTTTCACAAAGAGTGTCATATCTTGTAGTAGATTTTGAGCCACAGACTCTCCAAGTAGCCTTGAGGACGGATTTATTGCGTCGATTTGCTTGATAGGTAAATTTAAACCTCCCAGTACATTATCTTTTGCATCAGATGAATTATCTTTCTCCTTCTTTACCCTTGGTGCATAGTGAAGAACAAGAGTTGCCTTCTTTTTTATAGATACGACACTTTCTTAATTCAAAATGGAGAGAGGCTTCTTGGCGGTGGACTTTTTTGACAGTCATCACGACCTTCTTAGCTATAATATCATCACACTTGGTCTTGGTGACTTCATCAATCCTTTTCTCATTTATAACATAATTCTTCAAGTAGAATTTTACATCAGCAAAGTGTAATTCAGCTTCAATGAATGGCTTATTATCGGCAACTATCTTATTTTACACTCTATCTTCGAGATACCTCAGGCATTAATAGTAATATAATGAGATAATTTTGTTCTTGTGTACCCAAGGCCTACCAAGAAATATATTATATGAAGTCTTGGCATCAATCATATGCATCAATGCATTTGATCGAAAATCATCCATACAAATTCCCAACTAGATCGATTCCATGGTCCTCTAACCCCCTTGGTTGAAGCCCTGGATCATTAAATGATTTTTGATAAGTTCATCAGTAGCGATACCAAGTTCTTTCATTATGAAAATAGGGAGAATATTTACTCCAAATCCACCTTCTATCAAGATTCTATTTATCTTCTTTCCTAGAACTTGACCCACCATGTATAAAGGATGGTTGTGTAGGGTTTTACCGAGAAGAAGATCATTATTTGTAAATGTTATTTTTGTATCACATACATGTGCCTCTTGGCCAAGAGGTTCAGTAACCTGTTCAGAAGATGAAGGAACTTCTAGGGGTAGATTTTCACCATTTGCCCCCCTCTTTGACAGTATTAAAACAAGATGCCTCAAGGTTGACGTGAGCAGTCTTTGAATGGAACCAACTTAGTAAGAATTCTTCCAAAGTCACTAGACTCCATAGTTTTTTATGGTGAAGATCCATTACCCCCCTCTTCTTGGAAAGCTCAACCAACCTTTGTTTTTTTAATTTATTTACTATCTTCCTTTTAGTTGGTTACTCAGATGACTTCTTTCATAGAATCATCTTCTTGCGTTTGCGCCTAATCACTAGAGTCGAACGTTCATCATCACCCTTGTTAACTGAAGACTTTTCATGCTCTAATAGTTTTCATTATGCTCTTCAATACATATTTGGATAGGATCGAGCGAGCCAAAAGTGATAGAGATTTGATGAAAACTGGCCATCTCATCATCGAGGAAGATCTTCTCATTTGCTAATTGAATGACTTTTTCCTTAAAGACAACATTTTTTTCCAGAGGGTGACCCACTAGCCTATGATACTTGTAATAATTTGGGTCATTGGTCCTTCCATCTTCGTCGGGTCATTTCATCTCTAGGATTTTAATGATCTTATACTCAAGGAGTTCATTGAAAATCTTGACAACATCATAATCAAGGAAACGGTATTCCTTTTCTTGCATCTCCTTTAAAGTTAGCTTCTGATTTAGACGTGCTCAAGAAGTCATCTTCACGCTTTACTTCTTTCTCACCTTCATGGTGACCTTCATAGGAGACACGTCGACATTTATGGATTCCTTGTTATCATTTTTAGGGACAAACTTGGACCATATTTTGGGTTCCTGTTTATCCTTTCCCCTTCAAGACTCATGGATAGACGTTACTCCATTTCCAGTAGAAAACATGCTCAACCTCATGTCGTGAGTGCGAGTAGATAACTGTTCAAAGTATTCTGGATTAATTCCTCGCAAGATGTAGAGAAGCTCCCAGTATATTCCTTAGACGCACATGTCTATTGCAGAAGCTTTGCTGAGCCTATCTTTGCAGTTTAGGCATGCATTTTTCCATCGATTGATGAAGTCAATGATTGGCTCTTCTTTTCTTTGCCGAGTATTTGTGAGCACTACCCTTCTCACTGTATGACTTCTACTATAGAAGCCATTCAGAAACTAATGCTCCAATGGCTCCCAACTATTGATAGAGTTAGGCTCAAGGTATTTATACCAATCAAAGGAATTTTCCTTTAGGGAACGAACAAACTATTTGACAAGATAGTAACCGTAAGTTTTAGAATTATTACATATCTCAAATAAGTGTGCAACATATTATTATGGGTTCCCCTTTCCCTCAAATTGTTAAAATTTAGGGGGTTGATATCCTGTAGGCATTTTTAAGCTATCAATCCTTGCAGTGTGGGCTTGACATATATCATGGGAGACTTGGTGGGAACATTATACTTGTCTTTGAGGTTCCCTTTAATGAATTCCTTCAATTGATCAATTGGGATCATTCCCTCGAAAGAAACTTGTATCTCTTTAGTCGGTGGTTTTCTGCCCCGTGAACCTCTAGAACTTTTCTAGGTATATGTCTAGACTCTCCATCTATCAGGACATCCATCCTATCCACCAACTTGCCAATACGAGTATCTTAATTCTGAACATATTTGGTCAGACCCTCAATTGCCTTTGTCAGATTCACAAGCTGCTCCTCCATAAATGAGGAATCAGTCACCATTGCTTGCATGATCACTTGGGACGTTGGAGAGTAGCATGGATTTTTGCATAAGTTGATCTTCAAAGTACTCAGCTTATGCATTATAAGTGGAGATGATGCATTTATTGAACGACCATTGCTCTTTGTGCCAGAGTATTTCGAACCAGAGTGCTCAAGTAGAGAAAAAGTATTCTTAAGTGTTTCTTCCATGTTTCTTCCTCCTTCTGAAGCACTTGCATTGTACTTCATTCCTTTTGGGGTTGAAGATCCAAAAACTAGAGTTGGAGCGGACGACACTGGATGTGTTTGTTGTCCTAGCTTGTTAGCCTTGCTCCTTGTGATAGCTCCCAAGCTTTCGAAAGTAACACCAAGGATGATTTCTACTTCAACAGAGAACTTTGAATCAACAGCCTTGGAAGCAGTTGATTGAGAATTTACCTTCTTGGAACTCATTTCAGCGTTCTTCATCTTTAAAGTTGGAAAAGTTTAGATGAGAGGTAGAGATCATCCCACTGGGCGTGCCAGAATTTGTTGGACAATAAAATTCTGAGTCGAGAATAATAAATAATTGAGACAAGAAAAATATTGCAACAATCAATTTATTGATTTTAATGTGAGTGTTACAATCTCTATGAATCTTCTGATTCGCCTTTTCAAATATAAATTCAAGGGCTTAAAGCTTGATCTTGAATTTGAACTTGATTTGTTGATTTGATGGACTTGATCTTGACTTGTGCTTGAATTCAAGGGCTTTTGAGCTTGTTCTTGAATCTTGCGATCTTGATCTGGAATCTTGATGAACTGGATTTGAATGCTTGAGCTTAGTAGACAAATTGCGGTGTTGGTTCCATGTGCTTTCTCTTTCTTCTTGTTAGAGTTGTTGGTCCTCTTTCTGAATTATCAGACCCCTATTTATAGTTGTAAAAAGAGAAGAGTCATGGTGAAGATGAACTTCTTTTGACCAATCAGATTCAAGTGACATGACGCCTTTAATGGGTTTTTGATTTCACTAGGTCTACTGCATCATTTTGGCATGTGGCATGGTCTTATTGACTCCTTCACTTGACTTGACATGCATTGTCATTCGACGTGTGACACTCATTTGGGCCTCTAGAATATGAAATATCTTGGGCTTAGCAAATTGGACTCATAATTTATAGCTCAAATCAATGGGCTAGCCCAATAAAAATTGAAATTTAATTAAATATATATATGTTTGTACTTAAATTATAATCCAATTATATTAATCCACTATATTTATTTGGGATTAATATATTTTGAATTTAATATCATCCGAATTTCATACGGATTCTAATTTAATAAATTTTCCTTGCCCACATCATGTTTTTTACACAATGCAAGAATTGCTGGTTCCAAAATTCAAGTGGATTAGCATTTTAAGTTCATTTTCTGCTACATTCTTAGTTAAGTCCCTGAGATCAAATTCTACACAACAAAGGCTTAACTTGCTAATAAAATGATTCATTAGGCAAACTGGAAATCAATATTTCATTGTTGAATTTCCAGAATAGAAATAAAACATCAAGTAACTGAGAACCAAATTTAACCTAAACTGAGAATTCTTGAAGCATTTCAGGATCACTTTTTAACTGAGTAGGAATTTGGTCCGTCCTTTCTAATTTTCCCTTACTAAGATGCGGTATTTTGTATACATGAGAATATTTTACTTCGATCATACATAATCGTAGTGTTAGAAAAGTATGACTGTCTCTTATGTTGGATGGCCATCATATGCCTTCACAACAGCAGAAACAAGCCCATCAACAAATTTTGGTGTTTTCTTGTGTTGTATAGACTGGATTATTTTGGAAAAACCAAGATCTAAAACATTCAAATTTGACGACTTAGGCGGCCGAGACATTAAGCCATTAACAAATCCATCTTGTCTTGCTACTTATAAAATTCTTCGTTGGTAGATTGAATATGTGTTTGTGCATTATCTTGTTAAATAAATATTGAATCATTTGGGATTTCTCTCTTCCACTTTGCTTTAATAGATGAATTAATTTCTTCAATTAGAAGTGGCCGTACAATATTTTTGGTCACTAAGGTTATTATTTTTTTCTCTAGAATGCCGAAAACTCTATTGACACTTGATTTTTTAGCCCGTTGTAGCGTGACAAAAGGGAACATACTAATTTTTCTGAGAAGATTTGCTTTCTTTGTGCGTCAATCTGGGACGAGCTACCGTACCTAAAAATATAACTTTTGTAATGAAATTTTTGCTCTTGTAAGTGCGCAATGGAGCTTCTTCATCCAGGAGCAAATAAAAGTTCTCAGCTTTTTTCATCATATTAAACTACTTCTCATCTATATGGACAATGTTAAACATGTCCTTAAAAATTGAATCACGTGATATGATATCACTGTGAAGCATCGAAATGCAAAATCGCAATCATGATTTTATTTTTTTTCTTTCAGATGAGGTTTTATAGCTTTTGAATTCCTCCTTATATGTCCTTCTTATAAACGCCTAAACAAAATGGTTTTGCTCACATTCATTGAAAAAGCTAGAGAAACAAGAGTTGTTCCCTTTTGTAAAGTGAGTTGAAGAATGTGATTATAGAACACTTTATGATCGACTTTCTCATCCTTACAACTTTCCAAGTGTCTTCACCATAATTTGACAGTCACCAAATGCATCAAATTATATGGATACTGATTGACAATTTTGATGGCACCATCTTCGTTTCTCCTCTGTCCAATTTTACATCAACACTTTTTGGCAGTAGCATTTCATACATTGCTATAAGTTCAACATCGCTTAATTCCTTTTTTTCTTTGTGGACATGCTAGTTCTTCATCATCTGCACCTTCTTCACCGAAAATATTATTGAGGTCAGGAATTATATATGTATCCACGACATCTTCTTCACTGGAAATAATATTGAGGTCAGAAATTATATATGTATCCATATTAAGATCAAGTTGTTCTCCACCAAGTTACTCACTCTCAGATTCAAAAGGAATATTAAGATCTATTTGAAGTGGAAAATTTTGGTGGTCTTTTTTTTTGTAGCCATATATTTTGTAGCATTTAGTTTCTTATTCAAGTGAAGAAACTTAAAGCTTCTTTTATAAAATAATTTTAGTGGAAAATATTTAAAAGATAAGTTGCAATCAAAATTTTTATTCGTCATTACATTTGAAAGTTTACGTGGTGGAAAATATGAGTTGAAAGTGGTGGAAATAATGAGCTAATCATAATCTAATACTCATGCTTTATTTAAAATATCAAGACTTTGTATTGATCATAAAATTTGGTACGATCAAGACGTTGGACTGATCAACTACAAAGACTGCTCATATATTCTAAGTATTGTAGTAAACCGATAAATTGAATTTGATTTGGAAAAAACTTATTTTTTTCTATAAATGTCACATTAAAGTCTCTCTTTATTTTAAACGCAATCATTGTTAATTCTAAAAGAAGAATAAAATTTAATTAGGAGTATATTGGTATAATTACTTTTAAATATTTAAGGAATGAGGAGCTTATTAAAGAGTGTGCCCAATCTGAAAGGAGCGTAGAATTTTTTTTTTTTTAGGGAGTATCACATTGAATTTCTTGCTCATAGACCCTTAAGAAGTCATTTTAGTTACAAGAATACTCCTATTCTTGAAAAGAACTGTGTCCGTTCGAGTCGAATCATATTAATTTGAGACATGATACATATATTGAACAATTTTTACATGTCCCAAGGCTTTTCTAAGAGAAATTTGATTCTCATTAATAAAAAAATGTATAATTCTAGCGGATTTAAGTGCAATAAAATCTAATGCTTCTATCATATTGTTCACCGCCCTAAAGTTCCTATTCTCCGCATTTATCCTCTTCTATTGTTAGTTTGGACACACTTAATATGGCTTTGTTTCTAACAACTCTAATAATTAATTGTTAGAGTTGCTCATATGCCAGAAAGGGCTAATAATTAGTCACAATTAAGCCATCTATGTGACACCTCATATCACTTTCATCAGATATTATCTTATTACTGAACTTTTGAGAGAAAGGGCATAAGGTAGTATCACTAGCAAGCTTCAAGATGCCTAATGCCTAAAAAAGTAAAATTATGTGTAGAGCCAGGACATGCGAAAAGAATATTAGTACCAAAATGAAATTAAAAGTCACTACAGAATTATCTTAGAGCTATAACTTGACATTTTACAGAACTATTGAAAAAATAATTTGTCTTTTAAAAATTTTCTACAAAGTTTCTAGTTGGGCAAAATATTTAACAAGACAACATTTGTTATCGAGGAATCCATCAAGTCGACCACTAATATGTAAAATACTTAGCTTTTCATCAACAGAAAATTTATTGACGCTGCATCAGATAAATTTATCAATACATGCCATTTACTATAGTGAAATTCAGTTGTCTTTTTCATATTTATATTTGGACCCTTATTGGCAAGAAGCTAATTTCTTTAGCTTTTAGAAAAAACTTTACCAAACCTCGACCTTAGGATAGGAGAGGTAATTGCACATGTTGTTGGATTATGCAAAAGATATTAATTGGACAATGGCTGCTTCTAGTAAAACTTTTGATGAAAGATCATGGCCTAAAATGACTGTTTATATGTTACTTTTTATCTCTTAGTATAGTCTTGTGCTATGTTTATGAGTGTGCAGACGAGATTACGCTTAATCCTCTATGGCTCATAATTGCAGAAAATTTCTAAGACATTGTTACTCTTTATTGATCTGATTGTGCAGTACTCAGTGAGCCATTTCAAGGGTTGAGCGCAAGGTGGAGAGACGTTCCTATTGATGAAGGAAATTCAAGCCAAGGGGAAGATTTTTTTTGTTTAAATTTCAACACATACACAGAGCCAATGCGGAACGAAAATAAATAAATAGAAACGTACCTTCAGTCATTATTGTTCAAGTGTGTTGGGAAGAATCACCTTTGTCAAAATCATAAAAAGAAAAGAGGGAAGAGACACCTAAGAATCTTCTAGCCTATATCTACCAAAGGTATGCCAGACTGATGAAGTCACAAAGCGTATTTATAGGTAGGCTTGGGACTCTAAGACAAATAACTTTAACCCTAGGGACTTTCATAGTTATTTCTTGCCATCAAAGAAATACCATATATGCATAATTTGAAGGAAAGATAATTGACTGATTTAATACTTTACTTGGGAGACAAGGTAAATTTCTTACCAAAAATATGTGGGTCATTAATACGTAATATTATACGTAATATTCTTACATTCTCCCACTTGACACATATATCAAAATTAGACAATCTTTTATGAGTGAAAATAAATAATATCGTCGTAAACACATATTCACTCAACTTAATAGTTATGAAAAGATCACTTTTATCAAGAATATATTAATACAAGAATCATGTCGGTTATTCTCTTAATCAAACACTTCCTTCCATGTATTACGATGTACAATATGTTCTAAATAAAGTGTCCAACAACTTTATAAATGAGCTTAATATAAGTTATTTAGAGTCCAACTTTATTTGATCCAATGATCACTTTATAATACATGAAAATTAAAATGTGCACGTTCATGTATATAAAAACGATAATGTCTAGACAAATTGTTAGAGAATATAGCAAGATTACAATGAGCTACTAAGTTCCATATGGGTCACATGATCCTTGAAAATATTAGTTAGTAAACCTTTAGTCATAAGATCAGCAATCATCAAAGTACTAACATGTTCAAAACTCACATCTTGTTTCTTGACATGATCTCTAACCATCAAATACTTTATGTCGATATGATTACTTGACTACCACTTATTATTCTTCAAAAAGAATACCACATATGAATTATCACAAAATAATTTTAATGATCTTGCAATAGAATTGACAACTTTAAGTCCTGAAGTAAAATTCTTCAACCATAACGTCTGTGATGTAGCTTCATAGCATGCTATAAATTCATCTTCCATTGTGGATGTTGTAATAATGGTTTACTTAACACTTCTCCAAGACGCATCACCTCCAGTAAGAAGAAAAATGTATTCAGAAATAAATTTACCACTATTCTTGCATCCACCCAAATCAGAGTCTGAATACCTAGTGATTTTCAATGAGTCAGAATATCTGTATGTAAGCTTATGATCTTTAGTTCCTTGTAAATATCTCAAAATCCTTTTTCCAGCTTTTCAATGATCAAGACAAGGGTTACTTTGATATCTGCCAAGTATTCCTACTACAAAGGCAACATCAGATCTAGTGCAGACCTGTGCATACATAAGGCTCCCAACAAGTGAAGCATATGGAATGCCTTTCATTTGCTCTTGTTCCAATGCATTTTTTGGACATTGATTCAATGAGAATTTGACACCTTTAATGATAGTTGGTGCTATAGGTGAATAATTTTTCATTCCGTATCTTTTCAATATTCTTTCAATGTAGGCTCTTTGAGATAGTCCAAGCAATCATTGGGATCTAAATTTGTGAATCTCTATGCTAATGACATATGAAGCTTCACCCACATCCTTTATTTTAAAAATTTGGATAAGAAACTATTTTGTCTCATGCATCAACCCCAAATCAGTACAAGAAAGTAAAATGTCATCCACATATAGGACTAAGAAAATATATTTACTCCCACTTATCTTAAGGCATATAAATTGATCAATGATGTTCTCCGTAAATTCAAATGAAGAAAAAATATTATGAAATTTAATATACCATTAGCGGAAAGCCTGTTTTTGTTCATAGATAGATTTATTCAACTTGCAAACAAGGTGACTTTTATTCTTATCACTAAATCCTCCAGGCTGATATATGTATACCTCTTCTTCAAGATCTTCATTTAAGAAAGCCGTTTTCACATTCATTTGATGTAGCTCTAAATCAAAATGAGCTACCAATGTCATGATTATTCTTAATGAATCCTTCTTTAATACAGGAGAAAAGGTTTCATGATAATCAAATACCTTCTTTTTAAGTGAAATCCTTGGCCACAAGTCTAGCTTTATATCGCTCAACATTACTAAATGAGTCTCTTTTGGTTTTATAAATCCATTTAGATCCTATAGTAGAGAATTCTTTTGGTAATTTAACGAGATTCCAGACTTTATTTTTAGCCATAGATTCTATCTCTTCTTTCATGGTATCATACCAAAGTGTGAAGTTTTCTCCACTCATGACTTGTGAAAAAGAACATAGATCATCTTTTAGTCCAATATCATAATCAGACTTTTGAAGATATACAACATAGTAACTAAAAATTATCGATCTACGAACTCTTAAGGATCTTCTTACTTTCACTGCTTCAGGTAATCCTTCAACAATGGATTCAAGTAAAGAGGGTTGTTC
This sequence comes from Capsicum pubescens, assembly GCA_030864215.1. Lineage (NCBI taxonomy): Eukaryota > Viridiplantae > Streptophyta > Magnoliopsida > Solanales > Solanaceae > Capsicum > Capsicum pubescens. The sequence goes on along the minus strand of CM061548.1, from coordinate 296,240,977 downwards.
TTCATGTGGCTCATCAAGTGATAGTGGCTCTTGAACTTGTTGCTCTTCGGGTAATTCATGAGAATTTAACTGATTTGCATTTAAGTTTTCGGTATATAAAGGTACCATAAGCGATTCCCTTATCTTTTTAGTTTCACCACTTGAGTTGAATCACTCCTACTTACTTCATGTTCCTTAAGAAATTTAGCATTTCATCCTCAACAATTTTAGGAGAATGAGAAGGACAATAAAAATTTAATCCTTTAGAGTTAACCACATAGCCTATAAAGAAATCACTTATTATTCGTTCAACCAACTTTTCTTAATGTGTATTATAAATCCTTACTTCAGTTGGACATCCCCAAATGTGTAAGTGGATTAAACTAGGTTTCCATTCTTTAAATTATTCAAAAGGTGTCTTGAGGACAACCTTGGATAGAATTCTATTTAAAATATACACAACAGTTTTTAAGGCTTCACTCCATAAGGATAAAGATAAACTTGATCTGCTAATCATGCTTCTTACCATATTCATTAATGTCTGGTTCCTTCTTTTGACCACACCATTTTATTGTGGTGTTCCTGACATGGTATATTATGCAATTATACCTTCTTTTTCAAGGAACTCAGCAAACAGACCATTAACTTGTCCCTTTTTTGTGTACCTACCATAATATTTTCCACCCCTATAGATCTTATAATTTTGATCTGAGTTCCAATTTATTTCTCTACTTCTGTTTTAAAAACTTTAAATATATCAAGTGCTTCTGATTTATTAAATAAAATATAGAGATATATATATCTTGAATAGTCATCAATAAATGAGATGAAATATCTTTCACCATTCAAGAAAGGGGTAGGAAAAGGCTCATAAATATACGTATGTATGATCTCAAGCAATTAAGAACTCCTTTTGGCACATTTTGTGAATTTGTTAGTCTGCTTACCCTTTACACAGTCTACACAAGTCCCTAAGTCAGAAAAATCAAGATCTCTAAGAACTCCATCATTAACTAACCTTTTGATTCTTTCAATAGATATATATCCCAATCTTTTGTGCCAAAAACTTGATGAGTTCTCATTGATAATACATCTCTTAGTGTCAATTTCTTTATCATACAGAGTTATGACATTACATTCAGTTATAGGGGCCAAATTAAATTTAAATAACTTTTCATACATATTTCAAAACTAATAAGTTTATTGTTTTTAAAAAGTTTCATTATAGACAAATGAAAATTAAAATCATAACCATCTAGGATAGTCTAGAAAGAGAACTTATATTCTTAAAATATGATGGAAAAAAGTATTTTCTTAATCTAATTGAAAATCATCTTTTAAAAATGAGCCTATAAGTCCCCACATGTGATGCCGTGCTATTGCCAGAATAAATATTTTGTTTTCTTTTCGTCGATTTTCTTAGAGTGAAAATACCCTGGATGTTTTTGACAATGTGAGTTGTGGAACCAGAATCGATCCACCATGTTTTATTAGAAACTTTAATGAAACTAAATTCACAACATACAAAGGTAAAATTACCTTTCTTCTTGAGCCACTTCTTATATTTCAGGCAATCTTTCTTTCAGTGTCTCTTTTTTCTGCTAAAATGACAAGTGTCTTCGTCAAGACTGCCCTTCTTCTTTATAAGAACACATTTTCCCTTTATTGTATTTTTCTTATCATGAGTCACTAAATTTAAACTTTTGGGTGTTTCATGTTTCAACCTCTTTTCTTCTTGCACACAAATAGTCAAGAGTTTATTGATTGACCATTTATCTTTATGTGTGTTGTAAGATATCTTGAACGGATCATATTCCATAGGAAGAGAGTTAAGAATAAAATGCACAAGAAATGGTACGGACATATCAACCTCAAGGGACTTGAGTTTAGCAGAAATATCTCTCATTTCCATAATGTGCTCATGCACTGTACGACTACTACCAAATGTTATACTTGCGAGCCTCTTCATAAGGGTGCTGGCTAACTCCTTGTCAAAGCTTAGAAGTTGTTAATCAATTTCCTTCATGTAAGCTTTGACATTGTCGTTGTTAGGGATAGAACCCCTAATGATTTGACTTATATGAGCCTTTATGAGCATTAAGCTCAAGCGATTAGATCGCTCCCACCACTTATAAAAATCCTTAGCCTTTTGCGTACTTGATTTCATGGGCTCAAATGGTTCTTCCACACGAAGTGCCAATCCAGATCCGAACACCCTAAAGTGAGGACTTTCTCCTTTCATTCAGTAAAGTTGTCACCAGACAATATTGGAATTAGAGAATTTTCGTTAAATAGAGCAGCAGAAAAAGTTATGTTAACTACAAAACAAGGATACACATACATAAGCTATGAAATACATAACCATCAAAATGAATCGCGTAAATACCAATTCTTAAGTAAATTCTAAACCTTCCTGTGGGTAGAGGTTTCACTCATGCATAGAATTACTTAACTTTATTAGACTAGTAAACCGAATAAAACTATAAATAATCCATACCTGTGGGCATAAGATAATTTTTAAATAGAAAAGTTTACTATCTATATCAATTAATCTGACTAAACTAGTTATCTCCCTGTGAGGCAAGGTTACTATTTTGATAAGATAATAGGACTTTATTAGATGTCATTATTATATTTGAATCACTTAACTTTGTGTGATTAAAGAAATTATTTTCTTTAAATCATATGCTCGGGATGTTGTGGCTAACCCAAACATATGATAAAAATAACTCAAAATAACATCTCACAATTGTTAATTTTAATAATTAACTTAAACAAAGTGTAATTCTTAAAATATTAAAGGGGATTAAATAGGCATAGCCTACATTAAAGCAATCCATTATATAAAACATCTTTTATTAATCGAAGAAAAATCGTACAACAAAGAAATAGGTTGAGCCTACATGTCCTTCGTTAAAACGGTAATTCTTTAGCCATAGTAATAATAGTTTGCATACAATAAGGGAATAGGATGAGCCTACATATCTCCCATTCATATTTCTTATAGTTAGTCAAGATATTTTAAGAAGAATATGATACAATAATTGAATGTAAAATTAAAACAATACTACTATTTGTGAATACAATGAAATACTTTACAACATGGCTAAATCTGGCTCATGATATCACATTTTGAAATTTCAACACGTACACAGAGCCAATGCATAGTGGAAAAATAAATAGAAATGTACTTTCAGCTATTATTGTTTAAGTGTTGTGGAGAATCACCTTTGTCAAAACCTTAATAAGAAAAGATGAAAGAGACACCTAAGAATCTTCTAGCCTATGCCTATCAAAGGTATGCCAGACTGATGGAGTCATAGGCGTATTTATAGGTAGGATAACAACTCTTAGGCAAATAACTTTGATCCTATGAACTTTCACAGTTATTTCTTGCCATCAAAGAAATACCATATATACATAACTTAGATAAAAAGTAATTGACTGATATAATACTTTACTTGGAAGACAAGGTAAATTTCTTATAAAAAATATGTGGGTCAATACGTAATATTCTTACATTTTTAATATGTCTTAAATTTTTTCCTTGTATACATTTTAGAAAAATCATAATTCTTATTGGTTTAGGAAATCCTTTTTCCTAATAGATTTGTGAAATGAGTATATTATCTTTGTAGAATTAGGAGAACCTTTTTCTTATTGGGTTGAGACTACTTGTGATCTATATGTGTGGGTTGTAGTTGGTGATTCTAAAAAAGGGCATTGTACATGTCTTTTTTGTATAGTGGATTAATCTATTTGCTTTTGCTTGGAAGATTAGGCCTAACTTGAAATCTTCAAATTCCTATGTTATTTTCTTCTCTATTTGCTTTGTGTGTAATTGTATGCTAGTTAAACCACAATATTTTTGCAATAATTAGTATCAAAAATGGTTAGGATTTCTACACACAATCAAGGGTTAAGATGTCTCTATCATCTTCAATAAAGTATGAAGTAGTGAAAGTTCTTAGGGGATTTAGTTTCAGTGTATGGAAAATTAGAATGAGATTGTTCCTGATGTTACAACGGTCATGAAAGGCAATTGAATGGATTAAGAAGCTACATCAATCTCTCCCTCAAATTAAGTTGCATGTGGACCATCCTCATGATTCACGAATCACCGAAATTCATTGTGTGCCACCCATATTGTCTAGTATTATTATGACAATTGAAGCCTGCAAGTAGCTTCTTCTTGTGTATACATCTCCAAGCTTATAAGGGTAAGCAACTGAGGCCAGAACCCATCACCCTACCATATTCCCATAGTTATCCTGCCAAACATGGGATACGATATTAATTATTGAGCTCAGACAACCCAAATATACTCTTACATAATGTGATATTATATAATTTGAGCTAAGTCGATACGAGTTCTCCCAAAAAAGTCTTACGTCATAAGAAATCCTTCATTATATATGTAGCTTTCCAGTCTTTTCAACTATCAAAGTGAGACTTTTGTTCGCACATCCAAAACTTATTATGAAACATATGAATCCAAAAACCAGAAGCTGCTAGAATAATCTCCTCTAAATGCCTTTGTGAAGCCAAACCACTTGAACAATATTTCAAAGAAATCTCAGGTTGATCAACGTTGTGAGGTATCAAGTTTGGAACACTGAGAAGTATGACCTGCCCTTTATATGGACAACTTAAATGTTAGATTTTTGTTCACTTCATGGTTTGAATTTGTGACTTACAGCTAACCCATACTTCACGAACTGTATCCTTACCTTTCACCAAAGCCCTTTGGGCATATCACTGGTGTAATGTGGAAGTGGGCTATCAATTTAATTATTTAACATGGCTAAAAATTCTTGCATATAATCAAATTGACTTTTATATGGCTTGAATCTATAATCAGGACGTTAAACTTGATCTACCCTAATAAACGAAGCATATTAGACTTTCAATAAAAATCTGTTGTAAAAGCATCCATTGATATGACAATATGTGTTAGATTTTCTTCTATGAAGAGTAAAATCTAGCTAATCTTTTTGAGTAATTTATTTTGAGTGAAGTTTGTTTGTATTCATCTTATTCTCCACAGTTTTATTTTCAAGTGATGCTCTTTTGTGTTCGAAATCAAGAGGGCGTCATGCGGAAGCTATTAGTTTCAAACTATGAGACGATAAATAAAATGACAACGAAAAACAATACTAAAAACATAATTTTATTATATGATTTAGCCAACTGGCCTACATATAAAATCTAATATTAAAAACATAAAACTAATAAGAGAGAAAATCTCTCCCTAAACGAAAATCTTAAAAGACTACATTATGGATGTTATTGTGTTATTGTATGAGAAGGGGTTGTTCTATTTATAGAGTTCCAAAATCTTTCCTCCAAGAAAGAGGTTAACCAAATATGGAAAAGAATTATATTTTTTCTTTCAGGAAAACTAAAAGTAATTATAGTAACTTTTATTTTTCTTCTAAGAAAAAGTAAAACTTAAATATAGTAAGAAAATCAGGGAAAACCCCCTAACAAATCTCCCCTTTTTGGCTTGATTTTCTTCACTTGATCCATCTTCTCTTCACATCACGTGCATGAACTTCGTTCTTAATATAATCTTCATAACTGTTGCTTGCTATGGTTAAAAATAAAGTTTAAAATATCATGGTTAAAAATTGGTTTAAAAGTAATATTTTATTTTTATTTTTAAAGATGCAGCAGCAGGAGTGTTGAAAATATGGTTGAAACTTGTTCTCCACATATAGTTCGATAAAAATCTTCATTATCCAAATTGTTGTAGCTTGATTTTGAAACCGCTTTGAACCTGTTTAATCTCGTCTCACCACACCATTAGACCATTGAACTGTAAGCTCTGATACCACTTATTGGGTTCGAAATCGAGAGGGCGTCATGCGGAAGCTATTAGTTGCAAACTATGAGACAATAAATGAGATGACAACGAAAACAATACTAAAAACATAATTTTATTATATGATTTTGCCAGTTGACCTAATATTAAAAACATAAAACTGAGAGAAAATCTCCCCCTAAACGAAAATCTTAAAAAACTACATTGTGGATGCTATTGTGTTATTGTATGAGAAGGGGTTGTTCTATTTATAGGGTTCCAAAACCTTTCCTCCAAGAAAGAGGTTAGCCAAATATGGAAAAGAATTATATTTTTTCTTTCAGCAAAAGTAAAAGTAATTATGATAACTTTTATTTTCTTTCTAAGAAAAAGTAAAACTTAAATATAGTAAGAAAATCAGGGTAAAAACACTAACACTAACCTCACCTTCTCACTCAAGAATTGATAATTTTAAGTTCACATCCTTTGCCCAGATCGCCTAAAATTTCAATATAGAGAACGATGAATTCAAAAGATATGGAAGGTGATCAAAAGGTTTACTATTAAATCTTGGATAGAGAAGTATATAATATTGATCAGCTTATCTAAGAATGTAATTGATCCTTAGCAGAAAAATAAAAAAAATGAGCCGCACAAAATTATAATCATTAATAATTCTATAACTATTCCTTAGATTGCTTCTTTCAATGATGGCATGTGACAAACCATGGCAAGCTGAATTTGCTAACATAGTGATACTACAAAGGCTCAAGTCTTTTCTGTTGACATTTTGTTTCAGTGAGCAGTGATATCACTGGTTCTATTCTTCCAATCAAGTTTTCTCGACTATAAAACTTGTGTTGCATGTTTTAAAATCAGAACATGGAACTCTATTTCCTTGCTAGTAGTGAGTACCACTATTTAGCAAATTCATGAGTGCAAATTGCAAGATAAGATGTAATTCTCATTGAAGCTTATTTGATCTCGGTGCTATTTTATTTTGTGTATATGACAAAAACTATACAACACGATAAAGTAACGATTTGATCGGATGAAATGATTTATTTTTTTATTTTAATATCGACATTATATTTATTTAGTGTTATCACTGCAATTGATAAGTGGAAGGAAAAACAATAAAGAATGAAGATACCTCTTAATGGATTTTTTCAGCTGCTTATACGACAAATTATTAACTGTTATTCTGCTTATACGACAAATTATTAACTGTTATTTGGCATACTTCTTATGTTGATATTGTTATCCCCAGAGGCGGAGCTAGACTTTAAAGTCTGGGGGTTCGGAACACTATTCACTATTTCACTTCACCATATCTTGAAACATCGACGATGAACACTATTGACTTCACCCACATGTTTTTTAAGCCTTTCTATACCTTTGTTCCAACTTCGAAAACCTTCCGTTGTGAAGAATTTACTCACTTTTTTTCCATATCCTTCGAGCTCATTTTTAAACAAGTAACAACGTAAGCAAAATGCTGCATCTTCTTTAATGTTAATATGCTATATTCTAACCATTGAGAAAATGGAGGCTTAAACCGGATTAAAATGACAAAACACAAAATGTTCTACAAAATTATTCTACTGTCTTGCAAATTGCAATCACAAAATACGAAAACTATATGCTGCAATAGAATTACAGATACAATTACTAAAGCACTTTAACCCAAAATCAAAAGCAAAATTAAAAATTTAATCACAATTTATCGATCACAACTCATGTATGCCGATGCAAAATTATGACACATTGAGATTAACAATTAGCATCTACGAAAACTGAAAGTGAAATGAAATTATGGTCTATGGAAACCACTGCACAAGTGCACATTACATACCTTGATAGAGCAGCAGAAGTTTGATTTTGGTCATTGAAGACGAAAATCCAAAGCACTTTAAAAACCCCCAAAGATTTTTGTTAGTCTTGTTTGAAGACTGAAGTATGAAGAACTTGTTTGAAGTCAAGAAAGAGAAAGCCAAAGTTTTTTGTTTGTTTGAAGTCAAGAAAGAAAGCCAAAGTTTTTTGTTAGCTATCAAACACGTTTTTTTCTTTCTTTAATTATTAGTTTAAGGTTCTTTTTTTTTTTGGAGGGGGGGGGGGGGTTGGGGTTGTTGGTAAACCTTTTGACTTTCTTTAATTATTATTAGTTTATATATATTTTATTTTTTAAAAATAAAAGTGTACCAATGAAAATGCAAATTAAAAAGCCTTCAATGGGGTTCGAACCCCCCATCTCATGGGTGGAAGGCTCTCAGCTTACCACTGGACAAATAGACTAGGTTTGTCTATGGGTTCGGCCTTATATAATTATATACGTTTTCCAATAGATACATATATATATATATATAGGGTCTACGGAAAAGTTAGGGGGTTCGGCCGAACCCCCGTACAACACACTAGCTCCACCCCTGGTTATCCCAAATCAAATTTATCAGTCAGATGAATCCCACCATGCCAATGGAATAATGTCCTGTTTGGATTGACTTTCAACTTGTTTTTATCATCTATGCTTAAAATCAAGTGCTTATGATTAATTTTTTATTTTATTCAAGAAATTATAAAAGTATTTAAAAATAATTTTATCTTAAAAATACTTAAAATAAGTCGATCCAAACAGGCTTTAGGAATTTAACATGTTGGTGAAGATAAAATAAATTAAAAATGAAGAGAAAGAAGACAGTGCCTTTCTGATTACTGTTTCTTCAACTGTGCAGGTGATTTAATCTCTATAGTATCTTGTCAACAATGGAAACATAAGAGATGCAATGACTACTGCCAATTACGATACCATTGCAACTGACTGCATTACTATTTTATTTTCCAATACTAACTTCATTTATTGTGTAAATGTACATATAGATAGCGGTGTAATCATGTACGTATATTTAAACAACTAAACAATATTGGCCAATGCTTTCTTCTCATGCCTTTGGATTATGTCTTGAGAAGAAAGTAGTTCCACATAGATATATAGATAAATATTGGGCATGTGCCCACACGGGCAACCACTATCTATGTTATAAAATTTCAGAACTTTTTCTTGACAATAAAATATAAATATTATCATACCGAATAAAAATATACGCCTAGTGAGCCTTTACTTGCTAAACCACCTCCTAGGGAGGGTGCTTAGCTAACCAAAGTCTCAAAGAAAATATACGCCTAGTGAGCCTTTACTTGCTAAACCACCTCCTAGGGAGGGTGCTTAGCTAACCAAAGTCTCAAAGATCCACTTGTTACAAATTCTGTTAATGAAACCCATAACCTTCCTAGCAAACTTAGCCTCTTTATACATTGTTATCCTCTCCTTTACTACAATTTGAATCTGTTGGAATAAGAATTCAGCATTTACATTGAGACCTCTAAATATTTTAGCATTTCTGGCTATCCAAATGTTATTAATTATGGCACCATAAGCAACTGCAACAGTATATCTTCTTGGAATCTTCACCATTTTTTCTTTTTGATCACCTGAATGATCTCCTGCACCCCTCATAACTGCAACATTTACTACAAGCCAACTAGGAAACTTGTGCCACACTGCTTGAGCTATATCACATATTGCAAATGGATGACTAGTACTCGTCTCTCAGTATGCAACTGATCACAGAGCACGCAAGTAGATACATTACACTGCAATCCTATCCTAATTATTCTTGCTTTTGTTAGCAGGTGAGTTTGCAAAATAGACACTTTGAAAACTTATTTAAGCATTTAGACACTAGTCTTGAAAAATTAGGTGAATACCCACTATAATGACATCATCACTTTTAATATACAATCCTAGCACACAAGTTTTAAACTTTACACTTTAGTCCCCTCACATCATCTAATTAATAGTTAATATTTTTCACCATTTTTTATATTTCCACCATTTTCATATTTTTCTATTTTTAATTAAAAAAATTGTCCAAGAAGCCACCAAAAGGAGCTCCCATTTTTCACCTATATTTTCTTATTCCGGCGACTTTTCAGACGAAATCTTGCTCATCACAACTGAAAATCTCCATTCTTGGTCATTGCCTCCATTGTTGTTCCATCCATTTTTAAAAAAATGCAAAAAATATCTTTTCACCATTTTTACTAGCTTGAAGAGTTTTCCAAATCCACTCAATACCTCGTCATTAGATATATTTCAGTAGTTTAGAAGCCCCACACATACATTTCTTCATCCCAGAGCTAGGAGGACATCGATTATATCCAAATTCCGTTCATTCACGTTTTTTTACGGAGGTTTTTCTACCAGTCATCGACCAGTTATAAATCGATACCTCAATCTATTATTGACTAGTGTGGTCTATAATGGCAGTAGCTTAAGTAATTATCACCGGTGGTAATTATATGGTGTGTGGGAGGAGGGTCCAAAATCTTGGAGTTGGAAATCATCTAGCAAGGAAATAGTTCCCATCCCCCTGCGTTGCAATGGTTCGTACGAAGACATGGTTTGAAGCGTAATTGAACAGTTCCCATCCCCCTGCGTTGTAATGGTTCGTACGAAGACATGGTTTGAAGCGTAATTGAGAGTGGAGAATTAGATTGCGAGCCGAAGAACGTTATGATTATCTATCTAATGAATGGGCGGGAGAAAATACATCCCATATTCATAAAGAATGATCGGCATGTGTCCTTATACATGTTGGATATCGCTGCCGATAACTCTAGTCTATTACCGATAAATGTGATTGGGCAGTCTCCGACAATCCCATCACCACCCCTGATAATCGACGAACATGATTCATTTGAAGATGGGAGTTTGAATATTCATCCAATGGATACGGAAGATCATTCAATGGAATCGGAAGATCCCAATTTTTTCTAAGAAAAGAGAGAAGAGTACGGATTGGGATCACAAACCAACCACACTTTTTCCGATGGAACTAATTTTCGTGTAGATCAAACATTTAGCAGCAAAAAAGATCTAAAACTATTGTTGGACGTAGCATCGGTGAAAAATTCTCTTGATTATGCTACGTTGAAGAGCTCCAGCAAATTCTTTGAGGTGAAATGCATTTGTTATAGTTGCGTGTGGATGTTGCGGGAGAGGAAGTATGATCTATAAATACATTGGTGACCATACCTGCGGTGTCGAACACGCTACACGCAACCATAAGAAAATCACGACTAAAGTCATTACATCACTCTGTGTGAATATGTATCGCGAAGAAAAGGGTCCGGACACTAGTGAGATTCGGAGGATCATTTTCAAGAACTTTGACAGTAGATCAATCTATGGGAAATGTTGGATGAGGTATATGATCGCCAAAAAAATGGTTTGAGGGACACCGGAGCACGGGTATTCTTGCCTGCCGGCTTTTCCTACATGATCGACGCTCTAAATGTTGGATCTACCTATTCCATCATGGTGAACAAGGATGATTGTAGGTTTATGTACCACTTTTTAGCCTTGGGCTCTTGCATTAGAGGATTTGCTCACATGAGAAAGGTTATTGCAGTCGATAACACTCATTTACACTGTAAGTACGAGGGCGTCCTGCTAAGCGCAGTTTCACAGGATACAGAGAACCATATTTATCCCATTGCCTTTTGCATCATTGACAAGGAGAACGATGCATCTTGGACATTCTTCTTTGATAAGCTAAAGTCTATAGTGGTCAATAGATAAGATTTGTGGTTTATCTCTGATAGGCACAAGAGCATCGCTAAAGGCATCGCGAGGTTTTACAACCATGATCATCATGGGTACTGCATGAGGCACCTAGGTGAAAATCTTGGGGTGAATCACCAATGCGGAAATCACCTTTTTCTATTCTACCACGCGACAAAGGCATATTCTTCTAAGGAGTTTAGCGACCATTTTGAGAAATTCAAGAATTATTATTCTGAGGCTGCCTTTTTTCTCGAGCATGAGCTTGGTTTTGAAAAGTGGAGTAGGGCATATTTCCCCGCTAACAGGTTTGATGTAATGACCACAAATATTGTCGAGTTGATCAACTCTATATTGTTTGCCGAAAGGGAGTACCCCATGGCATCCATAATCAATTCGATTGCTAAGAGGCAATAAAAATAACAACAACATGCATATGTCCTCAACTATAAGGATAAAAAATTTATGCATGCTGCCAAAAAGATCTTAAGGGACAACATAAGCGAGGGTGACTTCTTTTATATGGAGAACGTAAATGGGAACGACAACCAATTCACAGTGTTCGGAAGTAGTCGTACGACCAAAGTTGACCTACTGGAAAATTCGTGTTCTTGCAGGAAGTTTGACTTGGTCAAAATACCATGTGCTCACATGATGGACATTTTATGATCGAAGAATGGTTATGATTATGGTTTGACCATTTACGAGTACTCTTTGCCCATGTATAAAATAAAAGAGTACCTCCTTGCATATTCAAAATTAATTAATGTTGTCCCTTTAGAGTCCGAATGACGCATGCCACAAGAATTGTTATATGTGAACATTATTCCACACCTTGTCGACACCAAGCTCGGAAGAAAGAAAAGAAAATACGTTAAGGGTATGGGCGAGGCTTTTAAGTCGAAAAGAAGGAATAAGTGCTCACTGTGCAAGAGACCCGGGCATAAGAGAACTACTTGTAATAACAACAAATCATAGACAGACTTGTATGAATATCTATTTTTGTAATCATGATAGTGTATACATTTTGACAACTCTGCAGTGGTCTGATTAGTGTTAGTTTTATCAATTTTGCTCTGTGTCTATTATCGACCTTTTAAGTTATAGAATATATTATGTGTCACGTTTATTGAGAGTATTTTGTATATAACACATCATTTATTATCGATCTTATTTTAAGTCTATTGAAAAACCCTATTTATTTAAGCAAACAGATGAACAGTCGGGCATTTATGACACATTAAAAAAGTTGTTGCATGTCCACTCACAAACTGTGTCGATTGGGTATACGCTACCTACTCGACTTCCATCAATCCATACGTTGACCAACCATTGGGCGAGAATACCAAAGGGCTTCTATTTTGGTCTATATAAAAAACCATCAACTCTACATAATATTCATCTTCTTTAACCCAAAAAATCGACAAATATGATCAGATGACGAAAATCACACTCAGACCATGAAGGAGAGTTCATTTCTAGCGTTTCCACGACCTTCTCCTCCTTCAAAATAACTTAGACCGTCTTTTCTGTAGTCTGGGTCAGGACAAGTTGCACTTCCGCCGTGAACTCCAGCGTATCGCCCAATTTTTATGGGCGATTGTTGAGAGACTGAACATAAAGCTCGACGATTTGATCACCCCCACCATCCCCTTAGTTTAGGTTTTAATTTCTATTGTAGTTGTAGTTCTAAGTTCATTACAAAGAAGATTTCATGGTTAAAAATTTTATTAGATGAAAGCTTCTTTCTTTTGCCATTTTTGCTCGTATTTTGATGTACATATTGTGTTAAATGATGTTGCAATGAACTATCAAATGAAGTATTTTCTGTTTCCTACATATTGTCTATACTTTAATTTTACAATTTTGTCATTGTTTGAATTTTTGCAATTTCCACTGTTAGAAGATGAATGAAACAACTACCAGACTTTAAAATTTATATATGTTAATGGATAATGAATCTGGCCAATCAACGATTCCGTTGATTTATACAACATTAATTGCAAGGTCGATGTAGTATATGGTTGACCGAGATCAATTTCTATGTGTGACTGTCTACGTAATCGATGGATTCCACTATGCAGTTTGGTGAAATATCAATAATTAAATAAATGAAATTGTGTTGATTGTAAATCATAGGCTGCAAGCTTTGTCATAGTTGCAATTGAGGACCAACGATTGTGTCGATTATAAATCATAGACTGCAAGCTTTGTCAATAATATACCATATTAGTATATTGTCCTTTGTAGCATGTTGTGAAAAAAGTATATAAATAATTAAATAAATAAAATTGAATTGAGCGTCATCGATTGTGTCCATTGTAAATCATAGACTTAAAGTCTTGTCAATAATATACCGTATTGGTTTATTTCTCTTACTGGTATATTGTGAAAAAAAATTAATTAATAAATAAATAATAAATAATTGGATTTTATACAATTAAATGAGCTTAACAAGTCATGTGATCGTATAAGAGTCCACGTAAATTGGAGAAGGTGGTCAAAGATGTGTGAAGATGGGTAGTGATTGAACAAATGAATTTCCCACTACATACTTATGCTTTGGATAAGCATTGCCCTGAGGATATTGGTTGTACAACCTCTATCCATCCTCACATATCTTTGACCACCTTCTCCAATTTACGTGGGCTCTTATATGGTCAGATGTCTTGTTTAAGCTCCTTTAATTGCTTACAATCTAATTATTTATTTTTTATTAATTAATTCCCTTTTCAAAATATGTGCTAGCTATGGTCTAGAAATATGTATCCTAGTCTAGTTCATTTATTATCGAAGTTAGCCATAGTTTATGCTAGACTATGCTTAGTTATTTACTCTACTTGATATAGTCTAGAATAAACTGTTCACTACTTCCACAATTAAGTAATTAACTATGATATATATTTATAGACCATGACTAGCACATATTTTGAAAAGAGATTAATTAATTAATAAAAAATAAATAATTATATTTTATGCAATTAAAAGAGCTTAAACAAGTTATTTAATCATATAAGAGTCCACATAAATTGGAGAAGGTGATTAAAGATATGAGGTGATGAGTTGTGGTTGAACAAATGAATTCCCCACAACATACTTGTGCTTTGGGTAAACATTACCCTGAGGATGTTGGTTGTACAACCACTACCCATCCTCACATATCTTTGATCACCTTCTCTAATTTACCTGAGACTCTTATACGATCACATGACTTGTTTAAGCTCATTTAATTGCATAAATTCAATCATTTATTTTTTTATTAATTAATTATTTACTTTTTTCCTAATATGCCACTAAGGGCAATAAACTAATACGTTATATTATTGACAAGGCTTTCAGTCTATAATTTACATTGGAGACAATCTATAGCCCTCAAATCAATTTCATTTGTTTAATTATTTATATTTTTAACTATGTACTAATAATTTTTTGACCATTGCACCAACCCGTATATACCTTAGCATTGACCGAGTGTCGATCTATACAGTTTATCATTTACCTAATGCATGAGAATGTATTGATTATATTTAAGGTTTATGAAAGCGGTCTAGTAGTAAAAAATTTAAATATTATATTTTTACAATGGTAATAAAGTACATGTCACATCACATCCAACGGTAATATCTCACTTCTTTTTTTGTATAAAAGGAAGACTATTTTTGTTTTTACACTCTCATTTTTATGGCTTTATTGTTTGTTCATTTTTAAACAACTACAATGTCTCAAGCATCCAAAACATCAAATGCAAAAGTGTCCTACATATGTCATTATGGCAATCCAGCTGCTTTGAGGACGTTACGCACCGATTTGAATTCAGGTAAAAAATTCTTTAATTGTGCGGTTGGAAAGGTGAGTAATTTATCAGTGTGAATTTTTTTTTTTTGGTTTAAGTAAGAAAATTCTTGTAATACCTTATTTTTTTGGTCAAGGATAATGACAGATGCTCCTCTTTTAAGCATCTTGTGGAAGACTCACCAACGAGCAGCCCATCGACATCAAATTTTCAAGTCACTTTAAAGTTTCAAATACTATAAAGACTTTGAAAATCTAAAGAAAATAGAGATCTACTAATGACATTGTTAAAAGAAGTCGAAGAGCAAAGGGATTACTTGAAAGGATCACTAAAAAATTTTAAATGGAGAGGGATCAACTAAAACAAAGATTGATTTTGGCCGAAAGAAAAGAGAATGGCCTAAAAAAATTATTGTATGGTTTGTTGTTGGTGATGACTTTCTTGAGAGGTGTAATAGGAATTTAGGAAAGTGAATAAATAAATGTATGGTTTCTTAAATTAACTGTGGGTGTAATCTATAATTAACAGAGATTCACTTCTATAACGTTTATCATCGACCTTTATAAGCCATGATAGTGACTGAATTGGTAATACAATGCAACATATAATAGTAAACTTATTTGTCATTATTGTAAATAAATGATTTATTCAATTGATCGTGTGTGCAATCTATAAATTATAGAGAACGACTTTTATAATATTTGCCATCGACTTCTATAAATTAGGACAATAGCTGAACTGGTAACACAATGAAATCAACTATTTAATCTAACAAGATAATGAAATATGTGAACATAATTTCATCAGTAAATGTCATCATTGACATGCCAAATATATGTAATTCAATTATCTATAAAAATCAAATCATTAAAAACAACAAATATTAAGAAAATTATTTGTTCCAAACCACCAAACTACATGTTATCATCTTTGAGTTCCTTAACAATGCACATCATATCAACTTTATTTTCTTCATGTTTTTCTCCTCTTCTTCTACTTCTTTCTTTATATTTTCTTTCTTCTTCTTCTTCTTCTTCTTCTTCTTCTACTTCTTCTTCTTCTTCTTCTTCTTCTTCTTCTTCTTCTTCTTCGTCTTCTGATTCTTCTTCTTCTTCTGATTCTTCTTCTTCTTTAATATTTTCATCCTCCTATTCAGCCACTCCTTTTTCATCAACTGCCTTCTCATTTTTCTCTTCTTCTTCTTCTGATGATTTCTTTTTACCATTTTTTTCTATTTTCTCCCCATTTCCTGCCTCTTCTTCAGCTGTCATCTCCTCATTTTTTTTCTTCTTCTTAGTTCTTATCTTGTTTATCTATTTCCTTCTCCTTCTCTACTTCTTATTCTTTCTTCTCCTTTTCTACTTTTTTCATCTATTGCTGCAAGGATGGTCACTATGACTACTAGTTCTTTGAGGTTTACTTGTTATCAGCTATCAGGGGACTATCGAGGTGCGCTGCATTATTTTAAAAGGATTACCAAAATTATACAAGTAAATTAAATGAGAAGAACAAAAAATAAATTAGTTTACCTTGATGTTGTTGCTTATTCATGTTCTTCTCGATTCTTCTCAACCTCTTATTTCTAATGAATAAATCAATATCCAGAATAGTTTTCTCGAGAAAAGAAGCACGCTAACACAGGTATTCATCATTAGCAGTGTTTGGTGCAGTTTTGAATCCACTTAAACTAGTATGATCACAAACATGTGCTGGACTTGGAACGTAATTGTGACCACCCAAATCTTTGTCTTCTTTCACGACCTCCACTGATGAAGTGAGGACAGTCACGCCTTTCAACTGTACCTTCAAGGCATCAATGGATATCACAAGTATTTGCTGGACTTGGGACGTAATTATGACCACCCAAATCTTTGTCTTCTTCTGCGACCTCCACTGATGAAGTGAGGACAGTCACGCCTTTTAACTGCACCTTTAAGGCATCAATGGATATGTCCTTAGCTTCGTCTTTGTATGGATTAAATATTTTCATGTAGGTTTGCTCCATCTCACAGATGGTAGGGGTAAGGTACGGGTGCATAATCTATCAAAATAAAATATAAATTACATAACATTCACTAATTTGGGAATCAGAAGTGGATTTCACGAATCTATACTCTTCTCTCCCCTTTCTCTTATGCTCTTTCACTCTAACTAATGTCTTCTTCAACGTCTTCTTTGATGTGACTGCGCCATTTTCGTCAAAGAAGACGTCGGCATAGTAATATCATCAGTGATAGGTAAGTATGATACTCTCTCTCTCTCTCCTAATCTCTCCCTTGCCCTCTTCTTCTTGCTCTACTACTAGTTTGGTCTCTCACCGGCGTATGTTTTTTCACTATTTCCACTCCAGCAATGGCTAGATAGGAAGAAGCGGCACTGGTGATGGGAGATAATCAGAAAAAAAAGAGTTACAGATGAGGAGGAAACAAATTGGTCCGCGATTGGTTCAGGCGAACTAAATCGATTGTCGTCTGTGACCCTCCGGCGACGTAATTCGGTGACCATTTTCTACCTCAAATTGCTGAAATCCAGTATAACACGAAGAAGTTGATCTCTTGATCCACGTATTTTGGTGACTTTTAACCTCTGAACTTTATTTTATCGCACTTTACTGTACAACGCTTTATCTGATATCTTCACTATTTTTAATTTGTGTGGGATAATTTATTGCGGGCTATCTGTTGCTGTGTATTGGTGTCTAGCATCTGTTGTTCTTGAAATTGTGATTGCTTTTTGTTCTTTGAGTGTGCCTTCTATATTTATTGTTGTTTTAGCCTTCGTTGTGCTTTTGTTGAGTAGTAGCTTGGGTGACACATGGTGGTCCTGGGGGGATAGGGTTGGGGTTGGGAGCTGTTGCTGGGTTAGGTTGGAGATGCGGAGTGTGAGGTATTAGGGGAGGGGATAAGCAAGTTGATAGGTTGAGGGTAGGGTAGTGAAACATAGAGAACCTTCAGGGGAAGTCGATAGAACTGGTTAAGATTCTTAGAAAGAGAAAAATTAATATTGCGTGTGTCCAGGACACCAAGTGGGTAGGTTCTAAGGCTAGGGATGTAGATGGTTACAAGTTATGGTACTCAGGTCGTGAGAGGTGTAGAAACTATGTAGGTATCTTAGTTGATGAGGAGCTTAGGGAGCAGGTAGTGGAGGTTAAAAGGCTTAGTGATAGGGTGATGACTATTAAGTTGGTCCTTAAGGGGTATACTTTGAACATCTATAGTGCATATGCGCCATAGGTGGGCCTAGACGAGGAGGAGAAGAAGAGTTTTTAGGAGGTTTTAGACGAGGTGGTTAGAGGTGTGCCTAGTTCGGAGAAGATTTTCTTAGGAGGAGATTTTAATGGGAAAATCGGATCATTTCTATTAGGGTATGATGATGTGCATGGAGGCTTTGGGTTCTGAGTTAGGAATGATGATGAAGCTGCTCTTTTTGGATTTTGCGAGGGCCTTTGGGTTGGTGGTAGTGAATTCCTGCTTTCTAAAGAAGGAGGAGCATCTGGTTACTTTCCATAATAGGTTAGCCAAGACTCAAATTGACTTTTTGCTGCTTAGGAAGGGGGATAGAGCTTTGTGTAAGGATTGTAAGGTTATGCCGAGTGAGAATCTAGCGACCCAGCATAAACTCCTGGTGATGGACTTGGTTATCAAGAAGGGCAAAAAGAGGCGGGGTGAGAGGGGTCGACCTAGAGTTAGGTGAGGTTACCTGACTCCGATTAGTGCTTTGGAGATAGGGGAAAAGTTGGAGGAGATAGGGGTTTTGGAGTGTAGTAGGGATGTGGATAGTATGTAGGATAGGGTTGCTGGATACATCAAGGATCTGCTAGAGATCTGTTGGGTGTATTGAGGGGCTGGTCTGACCGGTATTGGTGGATTGATGGTGGAATAAAGATGTTAAGAAAAAGGTGGAGACGAAGAAGGTGGCTTATGCTAAGTGGATTGAGAGTAAGGTTGAAGAGGAAAAACGAGAGAGCAGGGAGAAGTACAAGTTAGATAAGAACAAGGCTAAGTTAGCAGTTACGGTTGCTAAGACAACAACTTTTGAGAGTCTGTATAAGGGTTTAGAGGAGAAAGATGGGGAAAAGAGGTTTTTTAGGATTTCCAAGGTTAGGGAGTGGAAGGGTCGGGATCTGGACCAAGTAAAGTGTATTAAGGGGGAGGATGGCAGAGTATTGGTGGAAGACGCCCTCATTAAGAAAATATGGCAGTCGTATTTTCATAGGCTCTTAAATGATGAGGGGGACAACGGTGTTGTGTTAGGGGAGTTGGAGCACTCTGGGGAGTGTCGCAATGGCTATTGTCAACATTTTAAGGTAGATGAGGTCAGTGAGACTATTCGCAAGATGCGAAGGGGTAGGGCGACGGGGCCTGACAAGATCCCGATGGATTTTTGGACATTTTCTGGCAGGGAAGGGTTGAGGTAGCTGACCAACTTATTTAACAACATTTTCAAGTCCGCAAAGATGCCCGAGGCGTAGAGATAGAGAATAATGATCCCTTTATATAAGAATAAGGGTGACATTCAGTGTTACGATAACTACCGGAGTATAAAGTTGTTGAGTCATACAATGAAGATTTAGGAGAAGGTGGTAGAGCGGAGGTTGAGGAATATTGTGTCTACTTCTGAAAATCAATTTGGCTTTATGCCTGGTCGCTCTACGACTGAGGCAATTTACCTGCTGAGGAGAATGGTTGAGCAGTATAGAGAGAGGAAGAGAGTTCTTTACATGGTGTTTATTGACTTGGACAAGGTGTATGACAAGGTCCCTAGGGAGGTTCTTTGGAGAAGCTTGTAAAAAAGGGGTCCCAGTGGTATACATCAGAGCAATTAAGGACATGTATGAGTGGGCAAAGACGCGGGTAAGAACAGTGGGAGGATATTTCTAGCATTTTTCGGTCTTGATAGGGTTGCACCAGGGATCAACTCTTAGTTCATTTTTATTCGCCTTAGTGATGGATGTGTTGATGTGGAGTATACAAGGCAAGGTGACATGGTGTATGCTTTTTGCGGATGATGTAGTTTTGATAGATGAGCCGCGTCAAGGTGTTAATGATAAGCTAGATGTTTGGAGATAAACCCTAGAGTCTAAAGGGTTCCGGTTGAGTAGGACCAAGACGGAGTACTTACAGTGCAAGTTTAGTGACTCGAGGCAAGAGGAAGAGGTGGTAGTGAAGTTGGATTCCCAGGCTTTTTACTAGAGGGATAGTTTTAAGTACCTTAGGTCTATGATTCAGGGGAATAGAAAGATAGATGAGGATGTATCTCATCGTATTGGGGTAGGTTGGATGAAATGGAGGCTCGCTTCGAAAATCTTATGCGATAAGAAGGTGCCCCATATGCTTAAAGGCAAATTCTATAGTGTTGCAGTCCATCCGGCTATGCTTTATGGAGCGGAGTGTTGGTCGGATAAGAATTCTCATATCCAAAAGTTGAAGGTGGCGAAAATGAGGATGTTGCGTTGGATGCGCAGATTTACTAGGGTTGATAGGGTTAGGAATGAGATTATTTGGGAGAAGGTGGGAGTGGTATCGGTAGAGGATAAAATGCGGGAAGTAAGATTGAGATGATTTGGTCATATTATAAGGAGGGGCACGGATGCCCCAGTTAGTAGGTGTAAGAGGTTGGCCTTGGATGGTTTCAAGAGGGGTAGGGGTAGACCGAAGAGATATTAGAGGGAAGTGATTAAACATGACTTGGAGCGATTACAACTGACTAAGAAAATGACCCTGGATAGAAAGGTATGGAGGAAAAACATTAGGGTAGAGGGATACGGTGGGTGGATGAGTTGTAGTCAGTAGGTAGGAGGGCCTCAGTGTCCTTTGTTTGGCAATGTACAATTTTGTGTGGATGTCGTGCCTATGTTATTTTTATCATGTTCCGTGTTTTTGATGTTTTATATACTGTCCTTTGTCTTGAGCCAGGGGTCTATCGAAAACAGCCTCTCTACCTCTTTAGAGGTAGTGGTATGGATTGCGTAAGTCTACCCTCCCCAGACCCCACGATGTGGGAATTTACTGGGTTTGTTGTTGTTGTTGTTGACATTCACTAATTTAATAATATTATTATCATATTATAATAAGTACACTTTTACCATTGTGTTGTTTCCTTTGTACTTAAAAGGGTCGCCTTTCATTATGTTGTCACTCTTCGATGTGTGCCATATAAGAAGATGGGGATTGGGCAAAGGAGAATCCAACGACTTACCGACGTACCTTCCAAGATGAGTAAAGGCCTCATATATCCAAACCTGCAATCAATAGAAGCATAAGTAAATCTACAAGGTCTATCTATTGGTACATAAATAGGTAAGAGTCTATAATAAATCGATAAAATGGTAGATTATAAGCATTAGAAACGCCCAGGGAAAGCCATAAAAAGCGTACGATGCATTATTCCTCTTCACAAACGCTTCTTTCTGCTTGCTCTAATCAATTTTCTTTTTCAAATAGCTCTATGTCAGCCCAAACGATTCGTTTGCCCATGGATACCTCCTGAGGAAATCTAAATCAGTTGCCATCTTGATGTGGTCTGAATCCACCTTCTTTGACGAGTCCTTTTCCAGTAGCATCGAGTGCTCTAACCAAATCAAAGCACACTTCAACTTTCATTGATTAGTCAAACTATTACCTTTGATCAGGCTAATCAACCTTGCACAGTAATGCTCTTGTTCTTCGTCACCTTAATATGAAAGCTTTCGCTATTTTGGAGGACTTTGTTCATTTTTGATTTACAGGGATAAGCTGAATAATTCATCCCCGTAATCAGAGCAAATTTCTTTAAACAAGCTGGCTTACTGTTCACACAAAATCAAATTTTATGTATTTTTTTATTATTTTTGATACGTTGCAAAAACACATAATGGACCATCTGTCCATTAAACTTAAAATATTCCGACATATATCTCAAGTGCTCAAAACAAGTCTTCTTAAAATTAGCATAAAACTTTTGTTCAACTAGAATCCTTCTAAACTCTCGATAAACTGCCATTCTTTCTCTTACAAAAATCTTTGCAGGAAAAGAACCTAACTCATCCATCCAAGTTGTTAGGTCGTACAGCTCATCAGAGATGTCTCTTTCATAAATTGGCAAGGATAGGGGATCCTCCTCCTCCTCTTCTCCACTATCTCTCCTGTCCTCATTTTCACTGCTATCACTTTCACTTTTTTCTTCACTTTCCCCTTTGCTTTTTCCTTCACTTTTCTCATCATCACTCTCATGTGCATTACTTTTGTCTAATTCATCAATCTCGACAAGGATTTTTTATTCATTTTTCGACTTGGATTCATCAATTACAACTTTTTTCCTCTTTGAAGTTTTGAAAACTTCTTCAGCTTTTCGCTTCCTACTGCTAGAAGCAATGGAAGCAGGCCTTTTAACTGCTCTATGACTTTCACCATCTATGATCTACAATAAAAAATGAATCTATAGTGGTTGATTTATCGACCACTAGTCTATTAAAATAAACAGAAAAATGCATTAAAAATAAATTTGTAGTGGTCGATCTACCGATCACTGGTCTATTAAGAAAAATGAAAAAGCGCCTCAGATCAAACATGCAAATCAAGTTTCAACTTCTCCAAATATTGATAGTGAAATTCACAACAACAAGAACACCATTAAAATGGGTCTAATTCAGTAAAAAAATTTAAAATCAATACGCAATATAAATTCAAAAATTTTCTAGCCATTATCCAAAGCAAAACACGATTAAACATGGCAGAATCGACAATATTAATTAAAACACTCAAATTTTGACTAATTCAAGGAAGAACAGTACAATTTTTGTTAAAATCGAAGAACCCCAACACAATACGGAATAAAAAAATATTTATTAAATGGGATCTAAAACTGATCGGGGAAGATGATTAAACTTACATGAGCAAGAGAAGTAGAAATTTTTTGACTTGGGGAGTAAGAATCGAGCCAAATATTTTTTTTCTACAACTATGAAGAAAAATCGAGAGAAGGAGAATATTTGAGGAGAGAGAAAAGTTGTTGAATTTATTAAATGAATTCAAAAATATTTAAAAATTTAATAAATATAAAAAGGGACCATATTATATTTTTTCAAAGTTATTTTTTATCCTCAAATTTTAAAAATATTAAAAAGGCCCATGACTCCACAACCCTTCCCCACTTTTTACTCTTTTCAAACCCTAACCCTTAAAAAAGTGAAAAAAAAAATAAGTGGTTATTCTTCAAATTAAATTTTCAAATTGAGCATTTTACCAAATCCTCTCTAGTTAGCAATTTATGTTGCTTTGCTAACCACTAAATGAATCTTTGTTTAGGCAGCAAAATTTTTCTCCAAACTAGCTCAGTACCTTTGCAGACATGTCTTGTGCCCAACACTTCATGATATCTCTTAGTAATCCAAAACTTGTTTTAGTGGAGCATGATTGTTTTTCGAAATTAATCTTTGCATAAGTCAACCCACTATACGCCTCACTATTCAAACTCAATGCAGTACTTTTAAAATCTATATTGGTGGTACACGTCGTCTGATATCATTGTTTACAATTATTTTATTCAGTTCTAGCAGTGAAATGATAAGCCAAAAATAATTTTTTCACCATAGAAACCTCTTATTGGACATACATTAAAGGTAGATTTAGGGGTATCTCAACAAATTTGATAGTGTACTGGCAATCTTAATAAGAGGTATCAATTATATTAAATAAAATTAGCTTTTTCGTGCATCACACGTGTATCTTTTGTGCCATACATACACCTTATGCGATGTTTGTGTATCTCGTGCAACATACATGCATGTTTTGTGTATTCTGTATGCTATACTTGCAACCCATTATCAATTATTAAAAGTATTTTAGAGACAGAGATATAATTTTTAAACATGTATACGAGGTATACTACCATTGTGAATTATTTTCTATCTTAATTTAATATTTTTAAAGAAAAAAAATCTAAAGAATATTTCTATACAACAAGAAATTTCTCATTTATCTAGTGAATTTCAAAGCATACCAAGATCAACAATGACCCCATAAAAACCACCGCTAACATAATTATACTCACTACATGCTAATTTTTTCTTAAAATTATTTGATAACATAGCTATAAGGTCAATTGCTCGACTCCATTCCACCACAACCTTCAGAACTTCATAATAGAAGTCCTATTACTTGGATGATCTCCTTATCCTAAAAAATTATGAAATCCTCCACAAGATCATACATTATAAGTTTGTTTGCTGGTAAAGGTAAATGTTAGCTATCCATGAAAAGCTTAGAATAGGCACACACCATTTTAGAGTAGAATGAGAATTTACCATGGGATCTTCAAGAAATGCTCGAAGGCCATTAACTATAGTGTTGACAATTGATATCTTGGTAATCTGACCATTCCTCTTGTATTAGAAAGAATCATGTGCTCTCTTTGTTTCAGCAACAAAAATACAAATGGAAGGATTAATGACTTTGGCATCCAATGTAACTCCAGATGCCATACTACCTTCTTTATTTCAAACTAGAAAATGAGACTGATTTACAAAATAAAATTTCAAGAAAATAATATCATATTCTTTAAAATATTGCTTTCTCACTGATTGAAACTGTTACATATCAATTTTTGAAGTTTGTTCCTTAAGTACAATAATGTTTTTGTCATACTAGTTCCTCTGTCAATCTCTTTTCAACTAATCATATCTCGATAGTTCGCTTTTATCATACTGTAGTTCCTCCATCAATCATTTTTCTACTAATTATCTCTTGATACTATTAGGTCCAAGGTATCCTCTCTTGTACTTTTGATTGATTACTCATTTTTATCATACTCTGATTTCTTCATCA
Source organism: Capsicum pubescens (assembly GCA_030864215.1). Taxonomy (NCBI): domain Eukaryota; kingdom Viridiplantae; phylum Streptophyta; class Magnoliopsida; order Solanales; family Solanaceae; genus Capsicum; species Capsicum pubescens. The sequence goes on along the minus strand of CM061548.1, from coordinate 296,215,976 downwards.
TAATTTATGTCAAGGTGTTTAAATGATTATGAAATTTAACAGAAAAACAAACATTTTTTTGGGAACTTATGATGATATAAAATAAGACATAGAAATGTTGTAATAATTTATTTAAGAATAAAATGAACATGTTGAAATTAAATTGTTATGAAATATGAAAAATATTATTCTTTTTAAAACTAGTCAAAAATGAAAGAGTATCACATAAATTGGGATGTAGTTTAACTTACTCCACTCATTCATAAATAAATGGTGCTTCAACCTTTTTATTTTGTTTCTAAATAAGTGTTGTGTTAGATAATCAATTAGACATCAATGATGTATTTTATCGGTCTTTAAATTTAAAAAATTACATAACCAAGAAACTGGTTATATTTTTTTTCATATTATTTATTAATGATAAGTTAGTAAAAACACTCTTTATTTTCTAGGAATGAATAGTTTATTAAGGGGTATAGCCAAGCTAAAAATACCACTTATTTAGAAACGGAGATAGTAGTAAGATTTATAGGGTTTCTCTATCCTTTATCTGATGTCTCGAGTTTAAGCGTTGTGAATGGACCAAATTCTGATAAGGAGAGCGTATTCTTTCTTAGGGGTGTGCCCAATTTTTCTCAATTTTAGCCACATTGATCTCTATAGCTTTACAATATCTTTTAATGTTTTCTTTTTTACCAAAAAGGTAACATCTAAGAGGTTTCTTATTGTAATTATTATAAGACTCTTCCTTCTTTTCAAGTAAGCTTGAACCATTCGACGATTGAGAGTGTTGCATATATCTTTCTTTCAATTGATAATTCAATCAAAAATCAACTTTATTTTCCACAAGACATGCCCAGAAAAATTACTTTCATTCATTGACCCAATCAATCCAAGAAGAATAGTTTTTGAGGTCTTGATGATTATGAATGCATATATTTTTCAATTGGGAGGAGAAAATTATGAGCACAAAATCATATATTATTAATGAAATTTTTTCTTTCTTCAAAATTTTTTATATCTTTGCTTTGGTATATTCAACATAAGAAAATTATATCATTTAATTAAATTTATTTTAGCACAACTACTTGTGCTTGAATTACTGCATTGAGAATGAATAGTGAGGCGTAATAGTAAGGCGTATAATTCTACATCAAGGGAAATCAAATGAAATAACAAGTTTTTCATTTATCTAATGAATTCCAAAGCATACCAAGATCAACATTTCCTCCCAAAAGAACAATTCTAATATGATTATATTCATTATAAGCTACATTGTTCTTAAAATTGTCAGACACAACAACCGCAAGGTTAACTACTCCACTCATTTCCACCACAACCTTCAAAACATCACAAAAGAGTCTCATTTCTTGGATGATCTCATTATACTAAACAACTATGAAATTCTCCATGAGATTGTGGATGATAAGCCTATTCAATGGTAAAGGTAAATGTCAGATATCTATGAAATGCTTAAAATAAGGATACAACATTTTAATGGTGTAGAATAGAAGGAGACTTTACCATGTGAGATCTCTAAGAAATGATTGAAGGCCATCAACTTACTATCAACTTGAGATAACTTAGTAATCCTATTGATAGAGATTGACTCACAAAAATAAAGAACTAAAACACGAAGCTAAAGATACAAAGATAAAAGGTAAATAAATTGAAAAAAATAAGGAAATCGTAAGAAACTCTAAGGATATTAAACCAAAGAACCTCGAATATGTTAATCCAATAAAAGCACCAACTTCCTACGATAGCCTCGAGGAAATCAAATTATCCCTAAATCTAACTTTTCTAAACAAGGGTTAAATACAATCTTCACAAAGCTCAACTCTCAGAAGGAATATTTTCTTCAAACCTCTATAAAAACTAACAGAGAAGGGAGATAATTAGCTATTTATACACACGAGCCAAAATGTGACCCTAAATGAGAACATGGTCCCAAAAGTGACCCTAAATGAGAAAAAAACTAGTTGGGTGACAACTTGTTAAGCTTTTCAAAGGGAGGCTCATATCGCCAAACTTATGGACGTTACACCAAATTTCACTCTCTATCGCCAAAGTGGATAGAATGTTGTTTTATTTTATGGAGGCATCCATTTATTTGGGCGATGACTCCTTCACTTCAACGAGTTTCTCTACACACTTTGGTGATCATGATCATTCTTCAAAGCAACCATCAACACATGAAACCCTTATTTTTTCATAAAAATATGTTTGTGGATCTTCATCTTTGCAAATAATCCTGGTGTTGCTTGAAGCTCTCTTGCTTGACTACTAGTGAAAGGTCTAAGAAAACCCAAATTACATCATTGTTTCCTTCTTTAATGGAATTTTTCCTTAAATTTGATTCTTCTTCATCAAGAGTACCAGATGGTGAAAGGTCACATACATTGAAGGTATTGTGAAATTGATACTATGAGGGGTAGCCCACCTTATAGGTGTCGTTGTTGATTTTATTTAGAACTTGGAAAGGCCCATATTCTTGTGACATCAAATTTGTCCTTCTATAAGTAGAAAACTATTTTTTCTGAAAGTGCACCCATACTTAATCTCCCAGGTTAAGCACAAACCTTTTGCATTCCCTGTTAGCTATTTCCTCCACTTTATGGATCTTATTTTTAATACAAAGCCTCACTTATTCATGGATTTTCTTCATAGACTCCACTTTTGTTTCCATCTAGGCTTAAAATAATGTTTTGAGAAAGAGGGGTCAGACCCAAGAGGGTTAGGGAGTTAAAATCTTATACACATTCAAACGGTGTCATGCCAATAGTTTTTTGAATAACTCAATTATAAGAAAATTAACATAGAGAAAAATTTTCCTCACATGAGTCCAACTTGCCATGTATTATATCACAAATCATAAAACCCAAGTTCTTATTCATGACTTTATTTTAGCCATTGGTTTGTGGGTGAAAAGAAGTAGAAAACGATAATTTGGTACCAATTATACCCACAAATATTTCTCAAAGTGACGAAGCAATTTTGGATCTCTATCACTTATGATGGTTTGAGTAATTCCATGCAATTTAACAATGTTTTCAACAAACAAAGATGCTACATTTAAAGCATCATCATATTTATGACATGGAATAAAATGAGACATCTTTGAAAGTCTGTATATATTTATAAAGATGTTATATCACCCCCTTTTTGTCCTTAAAATACCCCCAAAAATCCCTAGAGATATAGAGCCAAGGTTATTGGGGAACGGGGAGAGGGGTCTACAAACCATGAGAAAGAAGTCCTAATATATCACTTTTAAATTCAATACATAGACCACAATTTTTTTCAACATTTTTGTGTATCTTTGTCTAGTAGAATTGTTCCTTAAGGATTTCCATGGTTTTTTTAATTCCAAAATGACCCATCAATCCCTCATCATATGCCTCTCTCACAAATAATTCTCACCAAGAGATCATAGGCACACAAGTCTCTTGCTGTAACATTTGACATCATTAAACTTAACATAGGGAGTAAAAGATCTGCCCTTAATCCATCTTTCCCTTTCTCATGCTTCACAATACCAAAAGATCGTAGAAAAAATGGGGTTCTTAGGATCAAATGCCTTCAAACATTCAGATTAAGCAATTTAGAAGATACAAGTATTAAGCAAAATATGGTTTCTTGACAAGGCATCGGCCACCATATTTTCTTTTACCTCCTTGTTTTGGATTACATAGTAAAAAGTTTCAAGAAACTCAATCCATTTCGCGTGCCTCTCATTCAACTTATCTTAGGTCCAAAAATTATTTAAAGACTCATGATCAGGCTAGATCACAAACACTTGGGGCCATAAATAATGTTGTAAATTAGTAAATGCTCTAACTCAAGCATATAATTCGAGATCATAAGTAGAATAGTATAAAGTTGCACTTTTAAGCTTTTCACTAAAATAAGCAATGCAATTTTGATCTTTCATTAAGATGACTCCAATGACTATTTAACTACCATCACATTTAGCTTCAAAAATTTAAATAAAATTGGTCAATTGCAACAAAGGAAAAGAGATAATCTTGGATTTCAAGTCTTCTAAAGCTTATGTTTGATCATCACTCCACTTAAAAGGCTTATCCTCTCAGATTACCTATGTCAAAGGGGTGTCTATAGTGTTAAATTCTTTGACCAATTGCCTATAAAAATTATCCAACCCATGAAGGCTTCTAAAATTTCATATGGAATTTAGAGTTTACTAATTCTTAGTGGCACCTATCTTGGACTCACCCACTTTAACTCCTTGTGATCTTACGAAAAATCCAAGAAACACAACTTCATCCATACAAAATGAATATTTTTTATGTTTTTCATAAAGTTGTTCCGATCTAAGCACATCAAAAACACCTTTCAAATATTCAACATGTTAATCTAGGGACTTTCTATAAACAAAGCTATCATCAAAATATACCACAACATATTTCCCTATAAATGATTTAATCACATGGTTTATTAATCGCGTAAAGGTACTAGAAGCACTGGTAAGGCCAAAGAGCATAACCATCCATTCATATAGACAAAAGTTGATCTTGAAGGTTGGTTTTCATTCATCACTAAGGTTCATCCAGATTTGATGGTACCCATTTCAAAGGTTAATTTTTTAAAACACACATGAACTACTTAACTCATCTAAAATTTTATCTAATCTAAGGATTTGGTGGAGATATTTTACCATTAGTTTGTTGATTATCGGATAATAAACACACATGAATTATATTCCATCTTACTTGGAACTAATATAACTGATAAGGCACACACTTATGCTCTTCTTTATATAGATTTTGTTAAGGAGTTCCTCAACTTATCTTTTAAGATCTTTTGTGTCTTCCAAATTACTTTGATAGGTCTATTTTTTTTGAAATTGAGAACCTGAAAAAAGACAATTTGATATTCAATAACTCAAAACTAAGATAATACACTTGGAACAACCTTAAGAAAGACATTATAATAACCTTTCAAAAGATAAAAAATAGAATGGGGAAAAAATAAAATAGTTAGTTTGTAAATCATGATACCTATGTGTGAGAAGAATCAAAGAACATTGGGCCTCAACATACTCCCTAATATCCATTTAGTTAGCCAACATTACAATTTTTCTTTTACTTTTCAACTTTCTACTCTAATCTACCTCATCAATCTCCCCTTCATTATGTTCATCTTCTTCTTTCTTGCCTTTTTTCTTTAATTTTCTTATCTTTTGATTTAAAATGTTAACTTATAAAGGTCATATGGGATGAAGAACATATTTGAACCTATCTAACATAAGGGAATACCTAATGGTCCTCCCATCATGCTTTGCTGAACAATCATATTGGGAAGGCCTCTCGAGTGATCATGAAAAGCTTGCATTGGAACCACATTAAATAGGACCTCATTTTGGTAGTTCCCAATTTGAATTTAATCACTACTTGTTGATTAACCTTCGATTACCCATACTTACTTAACCATTGGAGATTTCATAGTGTGGTACTTTTGGATGTGGGTATATTTAAGAAATCCACAATAGTGGTACTAACAACATTGATAAAACTCGTACTATGTATGATTAAAAAACAAACATTGCACTTAATTTTTCTTTTATAATGGAAGATATTCTATGGAAGAGATTCTCTCTTTGGCTTGAATCATCCAAGGGTTTACTAATCATCACCTACCTCACCATATAGCTTGGAATCATAAGATCTCTTTCTTAAAAAAAGGCTTTTCAATTAAAGCCTTCCACATTATGCCATGGGTATAGAAAATTTCTTCCATCATAAGGATCTTGTCATCCATTATGGTTATTCCCAAAGTCATCATCTTCTTAGACCTCACCTTCATAGTCCTACTCTTTCTCTACTTGATTGTCATCACATAGATCTCTTCCCCAAATGGTAATATTTCTCTAGTTGGGCCATTCATTCATTCTATTACCGCATCCTTAACATATGAAATATTTAACCCTTAATACTATTGGTTAAATCCTTATTACCTACTTTTTTGGTGGATACTTGATGAGTGGTAAATTTACCACTCATTGACGCCCAAATTTTTGCATACTACTATGATATAAAGGTGTTAATGAGATGAATTTTTCATTTGAATTCAATAATTCTCATGTTTTGTAGGCATATAGGTTGTGAGAATAAAAGAAATGAAATGAGTTGAAAAGAGATAAAAAAGGGAAGAGTTAGTGCAAAAGCTAGAAAAGTAGTAGTAGAAACCGCCCCTCAGTTATTGCGATCGCTGTCTGAGGGTCGCGATCGTGATAACCCAAATCAGGCAAGGCACGTGATCATGATGGGTTCACCATGATCGCGAAGGCATGAAAAATAGCCCAGGGACAGAAATGTAATTTTCCAAAGCTGCTTCCAATTCTCTATAGGATGAAAACACTTTCATATTTTGGATATAACTAACTAGATTTTGAAGTTTTTTCTTTGTAAAACCCTACTAAATTGGGCAAAAATATTGTGGTTAATTTTCAATTGAGTTTAGTTATAATTGAAGTTAAATTGAAGAATGATCTTGCTTACATCTTTAATGGAAGCTTTGAATGACCATTTTGGTATATTTCTTTCCTTAAACTTCATTAATAGATAAACATCTATCTTGGGATTATATTGGAATAGGATGCTCATATGTATGAGTTTTGATTATTAGTGTAGAATATTGGTTAATGGTGTTAGGTTTCACTAATACTTGCTTGTTGGGTGGGAATATGTGGGTGAAAATCCCAAATTCTCAAAATCTCACATCATTCTTGAAAAAGGGATGTGGGTATGCTTATGGATCCTATATCATCCTTTAAAGAGAGATATGAGTGACAAGGTATTAGCGAACAATAAATAGATATTAACTTATTCCTTTACATAGTCTTGAAAATAGGGATGGATTGTGAATTACAATAGGGATAGATTGTGAATTTGCTATGTCTTGGGAATCTTCAAAGAAATAAGGATGCCTAATTGAGGTTCTGGGTGGATTTGTTTGCCACACCCATAAGGTATCTGAAAGGGTACATGGTTAATATTTTTGGTGGTTGGTTGAAAAACTAGCATCAAAACCCCTAACCTAGCCTACCCATACAGTCATTAACTAGAATTAGCATTTGATTATCATGACCCATGTATTATTTTCCCCTAGGCAGACATAATCCCAAGACTATTCTCCTATTGGAATGTTACCTACTTTTGTTGCTTTTAATTGGTAGTTTGATTAGATTTCATCAAAATAATCTTCCAAACCACCCCTATTTTAATTTATATATTTCATTTTGTTTACATTTCGAGTATATCTTTAGTAGCTTTCAACACCCATAGTATTTGAAGATTAATTCCACTCCTCAAGGATTCGACCCCAACTTAAGTTGGGTTATTATATTTGGCAATGATCGCCTTGCTTATAAATAATGAAGTAAGTTGAGCATGATCAAAATGGTTCTGTTGTTGGTGAAACATAGTTTTCATTTGTGCGATGTTGATAGTAACTTTGGGTTTACCCGTAGTGGTTGTTCTTTATTTTGGTTGTGTTTTGATTTCTTTTTAGGTGATTTCAATAGTGTCCACGACATAATGAGTGATCATTCAAGTAATCCCAGGACCTTTGATGGGCCCTTGATGATGAGGAGCAACTTCCTTTTATTGGACGTGCGAGTGTTATCCGTATCCCACCTAATCAAGGAATGGCATGTTCCACATCACAAGTGTTATGTTTCACATGCTTCAAATGAAAGGTCTCTTTGGGGGTCAAGATTATGAAGACCCAAATTTTCACTTGAAGAATTTTATGGAAGTGTGTGCCTCTTTCAACATTGCTCACATATCACAAGAATCCATACGGTTGCGCGTCTTCCCATTTTCTCTAACGGGTGTGGCGGTGTTATGTCTACAATCTCTTCCCGCTATGTCCATCACATCGTGGGATGAACTTACTGATGCTTTCTTAGATTGATACTTCCCACTATTAAATATATTGTAATTGCATAACAAAATCACAAACTTTCATTAATTGAATAGAAAACCTCTATATGAGGTATGAGAAAGATTTAATGGGAAGCTTATGCAATGTACCAAACATGAGGTACTGTATAAAATACTTCTCCAAATCTTCTACTAGGATTTGGATCAACTAAACAAAATTGCGATGGACAATGCGACCGGTGGGTCACTTATAAAGTTGTCATATGGCGTGGCTTCATACTTTCTTAAGAAAGTCACAAAGAAAAATAGAGGTGGCATACTCAAGACACTGAGGTAGAAAAAGGGTCCCCTACCACCTCCTATGTTAATAAAGATCAAGGAAAGAAAAAGAGCGGGAGGAACATATGGCAAATATGATGACACAAGTAGAACTCCTAATGAAGAATGTGATGGGTGCACCCATAAAAATAGAAAATGCCTTGGAATATAAGGGATATGATGAAGACTTGGCTAACCATCTGGGGGGTTCCCACCTGGACTACCAAAGGCATGATGGGAACCAAGGTTGGATTGATCATAAAAGAGAGTGTGAATGGAATGATACATATAGTTATCATGATTGGAGGGACAAGGAAAGGAAATACGATAGATATGTGCCCCCAATGACTGAGTAAAGAGCAAAAAGGCAAACCCCGATGATCCCAAAAAATTCAATACCGAGGATGTGTTAGTAAGAATCTTGATGAGAGTCTAGGGAATGGACAAAATGGTCTGAGAATTAATAGGAAATTTTTTGCAAATCAACCAAAAGATAGTATCACACTCCACCTAAATCAAATAATTGGAAACTCAAATTGACCAAATCTCCACTCAACTTAATACTAGACAAAAAGAGGGAATTCCTAGTGATACCATTATGAATCTGAAGAATGATGCACAAGTATTGGAAACCGTTACTAGGAACGGAAAGACCCTTGGTGATCATGTGGTTGAAGTTGATAAAGATATCAATGTTGAACAAACAAATCTAACGAAAAAACTTGTGGTTGATTCAAGTGAGGAGGATCCAAAGTCTCAAGAAGGGGATGAAAAAAAACCAATGATAATTGAAAAAATAGTTGATAAAGAGAGAGATCCTAAGGTAGTTGAGAATGGTGAACCGTAAAGTGATCCATTTTTCCTCCTTCATTCCTTCAAAGACTTAAAAAGAAGGAGGATAATGTCAAATTAAAAATGTTTCTTGCTAATCTTAGAAATCTTTCAATCTCATTGCTAGAGGCCATTCCATAGATCTCAGAATATACTAAGATAATGAAGAAGTTGATGTCAAAGAAACTCTTGTTGATGGAAAAATCATTAAAGTTACCCATGGATGTAGTGGTATCATGACTAGTGCTACAATGGAAAAGAAGGCCTTTACAATCCCTTACACTATAGGTACACATAAGTTTAAGAAAGCCTTCTGTAACCTTAGTGTAAGTATCAATCTCATGCCCTATGTAATCTGTCAAAGACTTCGTTTGGGGTACTTCTAATCCAACAACAATGAGGCTATTGATGAAGGACCAGTCTATAAAGAGACTGGTTGAAGTTTTGTTTGAAATCTTGGTGAAGGTGGATCACTTTATTCTTTTGGTAGACTTCATTGTGCTTGATTGTGAAATCAACAAAGAGACTCCTATTATCCTTGGGAGTCCTTTAATTTCAATCTAAAGAGCCATTGTTGATACAGAGCAAGGAAAAATAAAATTTTTGGTCCAAAGTGATGTAGTGTCCTTTCAAGTATGTAAGACTAAGAAACAACCCATAGAACTACAAGTTGTGTCCATCATTGATGTAGTGGACACAGAGGTAGATGATGGGTTCCTCAAGGATCCACCTTAAAATTTGAAGAACGTCCTACCACAATGATAAATAAGGCACTGGGTGGGAGGCAATCCATAAATGCTACGTAAGTGGCCCGTATCCTTTGAATTTTGATTGTTAGAGTAGTTTTCATTTTTGTTTGTATTTAATACATGAAATTTTGGTACTATGAGGTATTTCAAATGAGGTTGAGTAAGGGAAAGTATGGTGCATTTGTGTAATGGGTTAAATAGTTAAAAAACAGGGGAGTAAAAATAGCCTCGATTATCTTGATCACAATGGGACAGGGTTCGCAACCGCAATAAAATGGGATTCGCGATTGCGATCCCCCTATCGTTATCATAATCATTTCAAAAGATAAACAGTCGCACCCCTACCCATTTTTCCTTTAAACTTTTTCAAAATTTTCTCTCAATTTGCATGCATTTTCAGCCATATTTTGAGCATCCAAATTGGACATTGCTTCCCTCTTTTCATCTCTCAATCGGTATGTGCTTCAAATTCTCATTTTTATGCATATGTTTAGGCCTTAGAACACATGTTTTAGGATTGGCCTAAAATTAAACTTTTTATGCTAAATCTTTGTGTAATTTGCTTGCTTGGTGTGGTTAGCTGTTGTTTTTTGTGTGCACATACTTAGGGAAATCTTGAGTATCTAAAATTTTTCAAAATGATAGAAATAGATTGCGCACACCAAGTGTTTGATTAACTGCCCGAACAAATTCTTTAATTGTTTTAACATGTTCTAAGGGCATGATCAAACAGCTTAGGACTATGCTTCGTATTTATAATGCAAAATCTTTGATGTGAAGCACAAATGGGAAATGAAGTTGGGAGTTTAGGAGTCTAAGAAGTTGATCAAATCTATCTTAGTTACCATGATTACAACCTCAGACCGCAATTGCGCTAATGCAATTGCGAACTTACCTCGCGATTACTGAGAGCATGATCCTGACCGGGCTTAGGAATTATGATCGCGATCCAGGTAATCACGATTTCAATAATCGAGACCAGTCTAATAGAATGGTCCAAATCTCAGATTTTGAATTTTACGCCTGCCCATATCCCATAAGCCCTTCCTTTAGTTCAATCAAGTAAAATAGCACATGTTCCTCATGTTTTCATTATGAACTAATGCCTTGTTTGTGAATCCTAGGTACTAAATAACAGCCTATGATGATAATTATATCATGTCCTCGAAATACGAGGAGATATATTATGAGGACCTTATGAGAAAGAAGCTGCTACCCGAGAGAAGGATCTCCCTAGAGAAAGTGATCGAAAAAAATCCCAACCTTCTATGAGAGAATGGAGACTAGAGGATGGATTTTCTTTTCCCCAAAACTATGCCGAGTAAATGAGCACTGGGTGAGGGAGTTCTACACAAATCTCAGTATAGTAGATCTATCTAAACCTAACCGAGTGGTAATAATCAGGGGAAAAGAGGTTCGTTTTAGGGGCCGAGCTAATCAATGGAGTTTTTGGGTTGTACAATGTTGAGATAAGGGACTACGAGGCAAAGGATTGTGTTCCTAGAAGTTGGTTAGTTGAACATTTATGCCCAGGAAGGGAGGTTCCATTGGACACCACTAAGACGGGGATACTGATGAATGACTTCATAGTCGAATCAAGGATCAAGTTGACCATTATTTATAGTAGAGTATTCCTCTCCACCAACCTGACAAATATCCTAACTATGTGTGCTCAGATGGTGGCCTACCTCTTGGATAACATTTCTCTGAATGTTGGCTGGTTTATGCTCATATAGACTAAACATTATAGGAATAAAAAAGGGCCCATGTTTTTTTAACATCATTGATCACTGAGCTGTGTAAGCGATTCGAGGTTGATGTGTTCCCAAAAGATAGTTGGGTCTCTCCCAAGACTCCCATTTTCTCACTGAAGATCCGAGGAGTGGGATCTCTTGAGAAGAGCAAAAAGAAAAAGGTTTACTTTGGGAGGTCAGTGAAGGATGATGTGGATTCATATATGCTATCCATAGTAGGTCTATTTTAAGATACCTCAGGTGATATAATAGCGATCAAGAAGCTAGTGTCTAAGCTCCCTCAGGGGTCGAGAGAGTCTTCTACCACCCGTCATTTCTATGTTGCTCGGTCTGACTATAAGATATATCTAGAGGATCATAAGAAGAATAGGAAAACTATTAATAGGATTGAGAGAGCTTACTCATCTCTAGCATATTCATACATAGAGCTCAGGGATTCACTTGAGAAGATGAAGAAGAGGGCGAAGAAGAGAGACAAGTTTTTCATGAAGATGTGCAAGGGGGTGAAGGGCTTTTAGAATGCCCTGAAACCCAGAGAGACTTCCTTATCCTATAACTAATAGTGATTATGAGGTCCCAACTAAGTGGTCAGACTCAGATGGCGTTAGAGGTGATGCAGAGATCGATAGCGACAATAGTTTTTTATTACGATTACATGGAGCACCCTTTTTCTCTCTTTATGCCTTCTTGATTATGTAGTGAGGTCACTGCAAGATTTTAGTTAGGGGGTGACTTTATCTGTATTCATTTATTTGGTCTGTATTATTAAGATATTTGTGGATGTTTTTTATATTGATTTGGATGTTTTTTATATTTATCATGGGTTGTAATAGTCAGACACTATGATAGTGGCCACATTTCATGGATTAGTTGCTTGTTTCATTCTTAGATTTTTTGTTTTATCTTTATCTTGCTTATGATATTGTCAAACAATCCTTCCCTATGATAGATTGAGTGACACATTATTCAGGAAAAATCATCATGATTGGGTTTTATGCCATAGATGCAGAGAAAGTCTAAGTACCCGTAGCATTGGAGTTTTGGGATCGCCCTTATACCTATGGTGAAGTCTGAGTAACCATATGATTTGACCTAATGAGAGATGAAATGTGAGATTACGACTTGGTTTGGGTCTATCAATAACAAATTTTGCGCAGTGTAAATGCAAAACAAACACCCCCTCCATCCAAAACTTTTTGAAAACCAAGGGTATGGACGTGAACAATTTTGTAACAATACTTTACCTCTTTTTTTGACTACAAAGTCTTTAGTTTGTAGTATATGGTAAATATTTCCTTTTGTGTTTAGTAGGAAATGTAATTGAGCCTTTTTGAAAAGTTTGCATGCCATGTACGGTGAGCATAATTGTGTATCTCTCATGTATACTTGTATCATCTAAAACTTTCCCCATTAGTCTTTCAAAGCTAATTGTGATTATGCTTGGTAGGTGAAATGATCTCAGGCCTTCTTTGTGAATATAGGAACCCACTTTAGCCTAAATAGCCTGCCTATACATAGAATAGTATCCTTAGTTACCCATTTTGAGCCTTCAAGACTTTCTTTAGAAACCACATTACAAGCCTTGAACCATTTAAAGTTTATCCCTCTTTTGAACCCTACCCTCTTTGAACTTAAAAAATGAAACTTGAGGTTAAATGCCTAAGTTGGGGGTGGTAAGTCTTGGAAGAGGTGACCTTGGGCAATAATATTGTAAGTGGATTCCTAAAAAGCTAAGCAAAGAGACAAAGTGAAAAAGTGAAATTTAAAGGATTCATCAAAAGAAGGAATAACATAGATTGCAAAAGAAATAGTCAAAGAAAGAATGCTTTTGAAGAGATGGGTAAACCAAGGTAGTGAAAGTTGGCATGTGTAAATTTTGGAAACAAATAAAGTGGGACATGGTCAAAATTTTGGTTAAATAGTGTGATTTAGATGTTCAAGGAGGGTGTAGTAACTTTGTACCTAAATGATATCATACCCTTTCCTGAACCTACATTACAATCTTGAAAAAGTCGTGCGAGATCTCCAACCAGGTGTATTCATAGTAGTGGCGATTGAAAATAAGGGCAAGCATATGATATGGTACTTGTTAGAATTGAAAGAGTCTTTGTGAGAGTGAGTTTTAGCGCTTAAATCCCTTGTTGCATAATTTATAATTTGGTGTGTGGGATTTTCCTTTTGTAAGGAGGCACGTGGACTAATTAAGGCAGGTGAAATTATCATCTTCTAAAAAATCAGGCAAAGATGTATTGTTGAGTTGCTATCGATGGAGAGTTAGTGATTGCTGCATTATTGTTCTTTAAAGTCTTTTGTGTCTTTGAGATTGTGCTTCATGTTGAAGGGAGTTATGAGAATAACATTGCCCATGCTTGAGAGCTACTTGTTGGTATTAATCAAGCTTGAAGTCATTGTGATCATTTGGTCATTTAAATGGGATTACAATTGCATAGTCTCATTGAGTAAGACGTAGTGTTTCTTGAGGAAAAGCAAAGGTTTAAGATGGTGGTGTTGATGAGTGGTAAATTTTCCACTAATTGACGCCCAAATTCATGCTTACTACTATTGTTTAAAGGTGTTAATGAGACAAATTTGTCATTTGAATGCACTATTTCCCATGTTTTGCCGACATACAGGTGATGAGAAGAAAAGAAGTGACATGAGATGAAAAGAGATAAAAAAGGAAAGAGTTAGTGCAAAAGCTGGAAAAGCAGGAGTAAAAACTGACCCTCAGTTACTGTGATTGCGGTCTAAGGGTCACGATCATGACCAACCCAAATTAGTCAAGGCACTCAATCGCGATGGGCTCATCGCAATTGCGGGAGCCACGATCGTGATTAATTATTGGCGATCGCGTAGGCACAGAAAATAGCCCAAGGGCAAAAATATAATTTCCCACAGTTGGTTCCAATTCTTTATAGGACAAAAACCCTTTCAGTTTTTGGATATCACCAACTAGATTTTGAAGTTTTTTCTTTGTAAAAACCTACTAAATTGGGTAAGAATATTGTGGTTAGTTTTCAATTGAATTTAGTTGTAATTGAAGTTAAATTGAAGAATACTCTTGCTTGCATCTTCAATGGAAACTTTGAATGGCCATTTTGGTACATTTCTTTCCTTAAAATTCATGAGTAGCTAAATATCTATCTTGGGATTTTGTTGAAATAGGATACAAATATGTGTGGATTTTGATTATTACTGTAGAATCTTGGTTAATGATGTTGGGTTTCACTAACACTTACTTGTTGAGTGTGAATTTATGGGTGAAAACCCCAAATTCCCAATATCTCACATCATCCTTGAAAGAGGGATATAAGTATTCTTATAGATTCTATATCATCCTTGAAAGAGGAATATGGGTGACAAGGTATTAGCGAACACTAAATAGACATTATCTTATTCCTTTACATTGTCTTACAAATAGAGATAGATTGTGAATTTTCTATGTCATGGGCATCTTCCTAGAAATATGGATGCCTAATTGAGGATATTGGTGGATTTGTTTGCCAGTCCCATGAGGTATTCCAAAGGGTCCACGGGTGATATTCTTGGTGGTTGGTTGAAAAACTAGCATCAAAACACCTAACCTAGCTTGCCCATATAGTCATTAACTAGAATTTGCATTTGATTATCATGAACCCATGCATTATTTTCCCCTAGGGAGACATAATACCAAGACTATTCTCCTATTAGAATATTACCTACTTTTGTTTCTCTTAGTTGGTAGTTTGATTAGATTTCATTAAAACAATCTTCCAAACCCCCCCATATTAATTTATGTCTTTTATTTAGTTTACATTATGAGTATATCTTTAGTTGATTTTAACATCCATAGATTTTGAAGACTAATTCCACTCCTTAAGGATTTGACCCTAACTCAAGTTGAGTTATTATATTTGACAGCGATCGTCTTACCCATAAATCATAGAGTAAGTTAAGCGTGATCAATAATTTAGAGCATTCTTCTCAAAGAACTTTTTCTCAAAGGGCTTCTAGAAGTCTTTGTTTCTGTTCCAAGATGATACACTTGAGTTCCTTATTTATTATTTAACCAAGAATTAGAATATGCACAACCTTTATCTTAATGGTATTTTCCTCATTTAGTTCTCCGCTCAACCTCTATAGCTACTTGGAAGACTTCTTTCATATTGGATGACTTATGGATAGCCGTCCTGAAGGAAATATCTTTATTTAAGCTACCTTAATGAAAATTATGGAATGCTCCTCATTCTTATTGTAGTTAAGCTTCAATATTAAGTTTTGGAATTCATCATAGTGTCATGTAATATCCTTGCTCCCTTGCCTCAAGTTATATAACTTAGTATGTGGCTCTTGTCTATATCATTCTGTTATATATTTGGCTCTTATGAGAGCTTCCAGTTTGATCCATGATAGAGGTTATCCCTTATGAAGGACTTTTTGATACTTCTTTGCTTATTCCCCCTATGTTAGATCAAATCCTTTAAATTATGTAGTGGTATAGCCATTTTTTGACATCGGTCAAATCATTAACTTGGAAAATCCTAGCACAATATGACTCCTAATATACATAAGCATTGGGATCATACTTCCATTTGAATGTTGGGAGAGTATTTTTGATAGAGTTGATTCCCAAATCTTTCCTCCATTTTTGCCTTAGTCTTCATGATAGTTTCCTTTCCCACAAACTCATTGGTTGTTATATCAACATTTTTGGACTTCTCTTTGATCTTTGTTACCATAATCTTCTTCTAGAACTTGACCTTGCTCTTGATTTTCATAAGCTTCTTGTCCCTCTTCCTAAGGATGGTTACCGTAGTTTCTTCACCCTTGTGGAATTAGACCAAACAACCTCCTCTCCCTTGATTTCCAACTTGACTTTTTGACAAATTACTTATGCATCATTCCAAGGGGACTCTTTGCCTTGCCCCTCATATACTCCTTGTTGATCACCAATCCCTTACTACTAATTAGTTTAATGAGTTTTTCTATGTGGAACTTGATGGGATAGATTTTGGTTGTATGGTACTTATTAAGGTGTATTTGGGTATCATGGATCTTTTTGGTCAAGTTAGGGTTGGAGTGGTCAAATGGTATTTTGGTTATTTTGGTTGGTGTTGGTTTGTGGATAGGGAACATTTCCTTGGAAAGGTGGATTACACATTTGGCAGAAGGTTCTGGGTGTGATAGTAGGCAAAGTGTTTTGGTTGGGTCCACTTAAGGAAGCTTGGTAGTTGGTTTGTGGGGTGGAACTAGTTAAGTTCAAACGTCTTTCCACATTGATCAATCTACCACCAATCATTGACACACTACCTTCCATCGATTTTGTTCTACTATTTATTCCATTAAGTGTCTCTAATATAGAGTCAAAAGTAACCCCTCCTGTGGGATTATTTTTTAACTTCTCTATGCCATTGTACCTAGCAATAAAACACTCAACAAAAACATCAATCAATGTTAGCATTAGTAAAATATACCTCACAATAGCTCGTGTTTACACACCTTTGGTTGCCTCGAAAATTGGTTCCGCTAATATTAAAAAATTGTTTTTACTTTGGTAGTATGTGAGGTGTCAATGCTACTCTCGACCAGAATAGATTCTTTGTTATAAGAAAAATAGATGACTCGATTAAGCTAAATCGACTTGAATCAATAAGTTAACTACAAAATAAAATAAAAGAGATGAAAGAAATAGCACTATGAAGAACGAACTTAAGAACTAACAATCAACCAAGTAGATCAAATACTAGTTGAGAATTAGCTTTAGGAATCAAGAAAGTGAATTGGCATCAAGGAGAAGAAACTAAGAAGTTACAATCTGAGATTGGTTTAAGAATTTGGAGTTTAGATCGCCAAATTCTTTCCTTTTATCACCAAACTTGTTTTCTTATCACTAAACTGGGCTTTAGTTCACCAAACTTGAAAGTCTTTGGGCTTGAATTTGGTGATGCTAAACCTTGACTTGGGTGAATCTCCCAAAACTTTGATGATCGGGTCGTGATCTCACCAAACTTGGCATATTTGACCCCTCACTACCAGAAATTACCCTTATGGTGACGGTTGCAAAACCATTGCAATAGACAGAAAAACCGTTGCCATATCTCTACCACAATGGTTCAGCAAGCATCCTATAGGTGGGTGTTACGATAGGTCTATTGCAACGGTTTATGGAACGGTTGTCTGAACCGTCGCCATAGGTCAAGCTATGGCGACGGTTTTATACAACCATCGTCATAGCTTTTCCTATAGAGATATTTATTTTTTGACTTATTGAGACGCCCATTTTCTTCTATTGCAACGGTTACTAACCGTTGCAATAGAAACCATTGCAATAGAAGCTATTGTAACGACATTAAACCGTTGCAACAACATCTATTGCGACACTTTTGTTATTCTGTTACAATGCTTTTTGAATACCTATTACAACTATTTCATTACTTATTGGAACGCCTATTTTCATATATTGAAATAGTTACTAACCGTTATAATAGATTCTATTGCAACGAGATTAAACCGTTGCAATAGCATCTATTGCAACACTTTTGTTATTCTGTTGCAACATTTTTTGACTACCTATTGCATTAATTTATTGATCTATTGCAACAATTGTTGCCACATGTTATTAAATTGAAATGATTTATATAAAATAGTCACTTGTATTAATGTAAATTTTTATTTACATACATAATAAATTATAACACAATATGTACACATCACAAATTAAAAAGTATACATGAATATAATACTATCTGCATACAAAACAATGTTTGGGGTCCAAACACTCCTTATGGACAACAAAGATCACTACTCATAAGCACAATGAAGTAAACTTCCTACCTACTGCTTTAACATATTCTGAACAACAGATGTGGTCCACCTAAAACAACTGATGCTTCAAAGGAGCTTTACCAGAGTATTACACTACAAGGCTTTTGAAGATCCATCTCTTAGTCATCTTTGCAATCTTTTTCAAATGTTGTTGAACCTCAATTTTTTTCACCATTGGCATTTAAAGCTCCCTTTAACTGTGGAAACACAACATCATCAGCTAAAAGTCATACTCCATTCAAAAATAAACATTAACACCTAGAACTTTGTTAACTTGAACAATATGGAAAAGCTTATTAGTTTCATTATTGACGACAAGTAATAGAAATTTGTCAACTTTGTTAACTTGAACAATATGGAAAAGCTCCTTTGTGTTCATTTTTTTTCTTGAGATAGAACTCCAGGAGTATCGACAAATGTTTTATTCTCCAACAGCTAACATGATTAGAGAGAAAAGTTAGGAAAATATGTTCAGAGTCTGGTGAGTTTATGAGAAAGCTCTGATTATTATATGTATGAGTAAAATGAATTAGCATAACTCACAGGATGCGAAATTTGAGAACACTCAAACTTAGACAAAAATGTAGTTCCAAAAGTTGTCAAATCGCTAAATGGCATATTCACTTGAACTGGAATGCGTATCCTGGAATGATCCTTTCGTCTTGTCCATTATGTATAATACCATAAAAAATAAATGCCAGTCCAACAAAAAATTTAGCATAAGAATTGTGATGCGTCCAAATAAAGTTACAATACCTTACATCTGCCATCATTACCGTAACATAATGTCAACACAATGATGTCTCTAGAGAAGAGAGGGAGGAGGAGAAAATATTTTGATCACCTTACATCATAAAACCATAAGTATGTTATTGTGACACTCTAATGCTTCCTCAATAGCTTATGCAACTTGATAATAGATATCCAATTTCTATTGACAAGAATAACTAGGAGTTTCCGTAATAACTACGAGACACCACATGTGCTAGCCACTAGATTAATGAACTTTTCTAAGCATTTTCTCTCCTATATGGACATTATTTTCTTTTTCAAAAGATGAACTTTAAAGAAGAAACAACGAACAGAAAAAAAGAAGATGGGAGAAAGAAAGAGATAATGCGTGTTTATTTGTTGGGTTTCGTCCCCAAGAAAGGCACATTGTTTTCTTGCCAATAGCAGTTCTATTCAACTCCAGTAAAGCCTTATTTGCATCATTCCCACTATAAAAAATTGTATAGATTTGTTACTGAACATTCAGCATCTAATAAGATATCTAAGGAATTGAAATATCACAATCGACAAGCTACCTGTTCGTGAATTGCACAAATCCACACCCTTTCCCAACTGGTATTTTTACAGACACTATTTCACCATACTTTGCAAAAGGTTTTCTGAGATGTTAATCACTAACATTAGAAACAAACCTAATGGTTAATATGGAAACAACCGCAGTAATTTACATTCCTGTTTTAGAAAATTATAATGATTTATCAAGTTACCATAAATCTCATTCATGCTTTCACTTTTAAGTGTCTAAACACAACCTGATACTTGCTGGTTTCAACTAAAAAATTCACTAATATTGTAAAAATATCGGCTAAAATAGACCGTTACAAGAAAGATGACAGTAACAAAGACAACCTCAAGAAGATGACAGTTGCAAATATAACCTTGTTTGCTCTCTTGTCCCCCATGCAGAATGTAGCCCAATTCAGACAGAAAGGTTGTTCCACATTAGGAATTTTTATGCAAGAATATATCTGTAGAACTTTCTATGCAGATGCATGTGTGAAGAAATCCACAAACCCATTTCCTTCAGAGAAACCAGTCTGTTTATTGTGAATTACCTTAAAGGAAGCAACCTGCACAAACAAGAACCATATAAGCTGACAAGAAAACCATGAGGTCAAAGACTTCACTTTCTTTCTTTTAAAAATAAGGCAAAGTCAATTTTGGATGGGCAATCTGTTAAAATTTAACCTCCAAGAACATTCGAGCAACGTATTGACAACCGTCTCTAAAAGGTTTGTTTCCATAGACCCAATTTTTGGTAGTAGATGCTAAAATAGTGGCTGACCAAGATGCATCTGAAGCTAAACACTATAAGCTGGAAATGAGAGCCTCAGGTATTGACTTGCTCCCAATTCCTGTAATCCCCTTGGTTCTATATCTAGTGATATGCATGAATCTAGCGGTGCTGTGAAGGGTGTGAAACACCCACTTGTCAACCCGATTCATGGGGTACCTGGTTTGCAAAACACATCTGAAGTGCAGGGTATGAGGTAATAAATAGAGGTGGTAGTTAAGAAAGGCATTTCTGTAGTTACACCTACTGATTTGGTCAGTGATACCACATAGTATTTACAATTTGTACTAGTACACTAAAGATAAAGATTCTTTTTTAATAACCATGGTATTCGGACCAATCTGTACACACCTTGACTAATTTTATGGGATACTTAATCTTAGGAGAGGGTTAACTATGTGGACCCTTAATCTTTTGAGTAAAGATTTAACTTTTCTTTACTCTGATTGAGTTACATTTTTCTTGTAGAGAACTCTTTAGCTTGGTAATGAGCTTCAGGTTCCAAATTGTGCCCATTAATACATGGAAAACCTGTTGAGATTTTCTTATTTACATTATCTTCTATCAAAGGTAATAAATAACGATTGGATTATTATGTTTTTGTTTTTTGTGTACTGGTTATACGAATTTTGAACATATAGAACTTAAAGGCTATTAAAATAAATAGAATATAGGAAGTATTGATAGCTAGAGTTAGTATGTTTTACAAATTCTACCAGTAGAACAAAGATTAGGAACAAGCTGTTAGTTGATTTGTGTGCCCTTACTTACCATATATGCCTACATCAAACATTTATTACTACAAGTGGCCTTCATTCTATAGGAAGTGTAAGTTTAATAAATGCAAGTGTTTCCTATCTATTGCAGGTAAAGAAAAGTGTGGTTCATCTATCAAGTTCTTATAGTTGTTGTTCAATTACTCTCAACTACTATAATTTCTTTCTTCATGCAGAGCATCTTGGATTGCATTTGGTGAATTGCATAAACTTCCTTATTTAAAGATGGAATGCTTTTATATATTTATAATACCTTTATACACTCCTTTTAACTTGTTAGATAGATACTTTTCTCGGCCAGACTGATGGATAGACTTAGGTGGTGCATAGAACTTTAGTAACTTATTTGTACATCACCACATATAGTGAAGTGCTTCCCTTTGGGAATAACAATACCAACAAGGGAGGGCAATTATCACAGTATTTCTCTTATTTGCAGCACTATTTAGTAGGCATATCTATTTTAAAAAGGGAAAATATTGAAAGATCAAGGATTGTGTCAAAAATTAAAGAGAAGATTATGACCATGTTGATGAAACACACCTCTTATGTAAATTCTTCTATTTTTTTGAAGTCATCCAGTATCTTATTCACAAAATCTAATGTTACAACATCTCCCTCTATTTTTGCACCAGTATATTGAGGTTTCACTTCTGCAATTTAAAGCATGAAACTGACATGTAAATTCAAGTGCAACAAAGCAACAAATTTTTGATTAATTAGATTAGGTAAAGTAGAGGGCGTATTAACAAAGCTTAGACCAATGACATATTACAAGTTCCCCAGCATAGAGTCGACACCTGGAGATGGTGTACTATGTATAGACACAATTTGTCGAGTTAAAAAAGTGTCTCACTGAATAAACGAAAAATTCAAAAACATGTTAAGGGAAACTGATCACACAACCTTTAAAATTCCTCAATATCATGTGTAAAACAAAGCTGACACATAAAAGCAAGGAAAAATCAGAATGATGAGGCATCTGAACATGCACACGTCCACATGTCCAATCCTCCTAAAGGGTAAAAAAAGGGCAGCCCTATGTATTAATAGGGTCCGAGGAAGGCCCCTACCACAAGGACATATTGTACGCTTCCATACCTTGCATTTATGCCAGATGTTGTTTCCAAGGCTTGAAATCGTGATCTCTTTATCACATGACAACAATTTTACCAGTTACTCTAAGACCTCCTAAAGGGTCTTTACATAAAAGGTAATAAAGGAAAAATAGGACCACCAAACTGGCGATTATTTCATACATAAAGCTAATACAACAAGGAATAGTTTGGTTGGGATTTATAGTTGTTACAATGCAATACGTTTGGTAAGTGTATAATTACAGAATAAGCTCCTAATTAAATCCTTGATTGATGCCAATCATATAACATAATAGGTTTAAGGAGATTTACTCTCTGCATTAATTTCTACAATGTCCAGTTGCTACGTATGTTTTAGGCTTAAACGTTTTTGCTAATTTTATTTTCCTCATAAATAATATACGAATCTATGTATTACTTTATACAGGATATGATGTGGAAAACACCGTGTGGATTAGTAACACATGAAATAAAAGAATTAAAATGGCATTATAATAGTAAATAAACTCTTTTTTTGTTTTAAAAAGTAAAAAAACATATTTTAAGCTATACCTTATTACATTGTATACTAATTGGCAAAAACAAACTAAAATTCAACAAGAAATAATTCTTCCATTACTGATCTCCTTGTTAGTAATACATTACTAACCCCTACATAAATTCAAGGGATATATTTCTTGAGCAAGAGACAGCTAAGTACTCTAAACAAGTGATTGATAACCACCTATAATCGGGTTTCAAAGGAGGAAGAGTTCACCCTATACTCATATGGTCTTCAGAGAAGGCCAGAAGAAACAAATAACTACTAACAACACTGAATATAAAGGGAAAAAAATGGTTTTAGTTGGAAGACGATGCTCCTGGTACTTTCATACATAGAACATATCAATTAAATAGGGCCAATATCAAAATGCAACACAATGAAACATAAATCAAAATGCGGACATTTGGTCCAGTTTGCAACTAGTGCTAATTCAACTATTCCGATTATGATCGATGTCCCTTTTTGAAACTACAATTAACTTAGGTTATTTACTAGGTAACGTTTTTTATTAGAAAGGCTCGAAAACGTTATCAAGACCATCAATAAGGCTGCCAAAGCTGCTGCTGCCACCATTGCGAATGCCTTAGTCCCCATATATACCACCAGTACTGCCATTACTACCACTGCCACTGATATAGTAGTTACTTTAGTGGAAATATATGATGATCCAGGGCCCGACCCTATAAAGATGAAATAGGAAAATTTTACTATTAACATTTACTTTTATAAGAATGGAAATTATATGGACTAACACGAAAGGTTGAAAGTTGATTAAGCTTAGAGATTTTTATTTTGTCTGGTTATCTAAAATGAAGGTTTAATGTTGAATAATCTAAAGGGAAAGGGACATATTCAATTCAGGTGGTCATTTCAAGTGGTCATTTAACTAAAAATCTAATGCAGTAGCTGCCAAATTTGAGTTAGAGGGTTTAGTGTTTTCTGTAAGGGACAAGAAGTGTGAGAAATGGCTAAATCAACTAAGTAATTGGAAGTACTCCATGAACATCATCTTGTAATATTTTTATATTCTTACAGAGAGTAAACAAACAACATATCATCTTCGGCAACCAAGCGATAATATATAAAAAATCAAAGGAATTTATTCTTCATTTTGCTATGGTTACTTCAAATGGAACATTTGAACAAGGTTGGGAAGAGAAAAGAAAAGTTCCCATGGTCAAATCAACACTTTCTACCATCCATCCTCGGAAAAATTGATGTCTCCAAATAATCTCAATCTTTTTCAACAAAAACTATCAAATCAATACCCTACATACTTAGAACTGGGAACGAAATGGCAGAACTAAACTACTGACGCATCAGACTTCACAAAAGAGATTCAAACTACCAAGTAAAGCTCATGGCAATAAATTAAATATTTTTAGGATATTGAACAATTCTCATTCCCCAATTAATGAATCAAATGTGTAAGGAAACAAAGAGCAGTAAATCAAGAAAGGAGAGAGAAAGAAGCATTTTTTTCATTTTAGTAACCATATTGAATGCACCTTCAAACGCCAAGACATGTAATAAATTTACCCAATAACTATAGCTATAAAGAAGAAAACATTGTGCACAGCCATGCTCGACAAAAAAATTAGGTAAAAGTTGTGTGAGAACTTACTGATAATGAGCAACAAAAATTCTTTGGAAGAACACACAGCTACCAGATCGTCGATGATTCCATGTAGCTACCAGATTGCCGTCGATTGAAAGTCCTACACAGCTAACAGATTTAGGGATTTAGCGATTTAGAACGTAGGTTAAAGCTTTTTTTTTTTGGTAGAAGAGCAGGTTTAAGCTTAAGGAGAAAAATGTTTTATTAAAAGAATTTTATTAAAATGTTTTTCCTTTTGGCAGACTTGATAAAATTTCCCGTGAAAAATAGAGGGAATAAAATAAGTATTTCAATAGCTTATTTTATTTATCTATTACAACACTTCATATCAAAAGCGATGGTTATAGTGTTAAATTATAGCTTATAGAACAATTATTTTTGGCAACACTTGAAACCATTGCAATAGATCACCTATTGCAATGCTTTGTTAATCGTCACCAAAAAATTCATTGCCATAATGGTAATTTCTAGTAGTGCCTGAAGCACTCTGAATTTTATGCTTCTTTGATCCTCATTATACCTTCGTCACTTAGTATTTACCTCTTTTGGTAAATTCCCTTATTATACCAACTCGTTAACGCTTTCACTTTCCTTTCTTTTGGATTAAACATCCCTTTTGGAAGATTCTCCTTTATGAAGATTTGAAGATCCTCAAGAACACTATGAACAATATGAAACTGAAAAATTATCTCTTATTTTGTCTAGGAATTTCAAAAAATAATTAAATCTAGGCTCCTCTTCGTATGAGAAACAAACCCCATAATTTTTAAATGTGAAATTCTAAGCCAACAATTTCAGATCTCAAAACCCATTTGTACTTTTCTTCAAACTTAAAAACCCGACAATGGTAGTCCCTTCCAAAAAACTCCAATCAAAGCTACGTCTCTGATTTAGGCCTAAATAATACTAGAAATGAAAATATAGTATTAGAAACAATTTTTTTTTTTGAAAAATGTTCTAAAAATTTTTCTTGACTTTTCTTAGTAATAACAAACCCAAGACTAGAATCATATGGACAATCTAAGATCAGCTCTAATACTAAATGATAGAGATCGACTCATAAAAACAAGGAACTAACATACAAAATTAAAGCTATGAAGAGAAAAGATAAATAATTCAACACAAATGAGGAAACCGCAAGCAACTATAAGGTATATTATATCAAAGAACCCAAAATAAGCTAATCCTAAAAAACACCTTCCTATGATGACCCTAAGAAAATCAAATTTGCCTCATAAATAGCTTTTATAAAAAGGGTTCAAAACAAACTTCACCAAGCTCAACTTTCACAAGGAGTATTCCATCAAACTTCAATAAAAAATAAGAGAGAAGGGAAATAACTTACTATTTATATGCATGGGTCCAAAAGTTATCCTAAATGACAACATGGACCTAAAAGTGATTTTAAATGATAATATCCAATTGGGAAACAACTTTATGATTTTGGAGAGCTAGGCTCCCATTGACAAACTCATGGGCATAACTTCACTCTCAATCACCAATGTAGACAGAATGTTATTCCACTTTGGAAAGCCATCTATTCACTTGGGCACTTCCGTGAGATCTTTTAGATACTTTGGCAATCCTTGATCATTTTTCAAAGAAACCATTGACATATGAAATCTTTATTTTGGCATTGAAACATGTTTGAGGATCTTCATCTCTATGAATAACCCTTGTATTGCATGAATCTCTCTTGCTTGACTATGAATGAAAGGTTTTAAGGAAACCCAAATTACATCACCTACCAATACTTTTCACTTAGAAGACATCATTTGGTCCCATTGGTTTGGCAACAAAAATGTGAATGGTAGGATTAATGGCGTTGGCGACCAATGCATCTTCAGATGCTATACCACCTCTTTCATTTCAAACAAAAAAATGAAGTTCATTTACAAATTAAAATTTCAGAAAAATGATATATCAAAGTCTTTAAATTGTCGATTTGCCACTAATTTGGACTATGAAATTTTTAATTTCCGAAACTAGTTCCAAATGCTCCGGACATATTATACCCTGCCCATGGTAAAAACCATAAGAAATTAAATAAAGAAATATTCATTAGCATAGATCATTTTGTTTAGATTGCTAGCAAAGAAAGTTGAGACTCGCGTTACCTTATAAGAGGATCTTGCAATACCTTATTTCTAGTATCATCTAGTAGGACTAGTAGTTACCATTGATTTAAAATTGTTAAATTTGTAGATGGGTCAAGTGGACACTATGGCTTAGCATTGAGTGAGTAGTAAAAGTTTGTAAGATAATATATAAATATTGATAGTAATTTAATAATGCGCATGTTTGATGTCGTCGAAATTACACTTCCAAGAAATTATAAAACGGTCGCTTGCCAAATATGGAAACCAACTAGGTTGGTGTCAAACCCATGAGGAATAGGTCAAAAATCTATCATGATCTTGCTGATGTAATTGAAAATTGTAGAAAGCAAAAGAGGGTTTTAGTGAATATAATAGTAATGGTAATAATGATGGGTATTAGGGTTGTTATCAATATGAGATGAACACTAGGGTTGTGTTCCCACTGACTTCATAACTCCACAGACTGTTCGTGCTTGTCCAACTATCTTAGTATTTTGCAGGCAAAATCTAACAAGATATGTATCACTTAACCATCTCTCAAACTTAGTTTGGGTGAATCTCACTCATCTCCTCTTGGTCCAGAGTGTTACATTACCGACCCTTGTTTTTTTTTTTATCTCAAATTAAATATCTCCTCTCGTTCTTAAGTTAATTAGATGAAGGTTGATAACTTCAAATTACTGTTGTGATCTCCTTAGAATGACTTTGCGCTAAAGTTATTTTCTTAATCCATTAGGATTCCCAAAATCCTAGTTATGGGGTGTAGTTACTTATGGTTGTAAGAACAAACATAGATTCCACAGATAAAAGCATAATGATGAACTTACGAAGAATAAGAATGAAAATCCAATATCTCAAATTAATTGTAAATCCTAAAAACCAAAAACAATAATTTCAAGATTAATAATGTATCTCAGAACTCAAAATAATGTCAAAAGTATATATAGTGCATAAACTGAAAATAAAAAATCAAAAGGGTATTCCTAGATACATTTAAAAACCTATCCTAAATAGTGTAGAAAACTTGAGTCAGCACCAACACACGAGGCAACCTACGAGCCATAGGTTGTACCTATGGGTCATAGGTAGACTAGTAGGAATTAAATAAAATTCCATTCTAAAGAACTTCAACCTATGAGGCAACCTTCGGGTCGCAGGTTATATGTACGCCTCATAGGTAGGCTCATGGAAATAAAGAACAATCTACTTCTTCTGAACTTTAACCCACGTGGCAACCTATGGGGTATAGGTACTACTCAAAACTCATAGGTTGACTTGTGGATAGCCTTTTCAGCTACACTTCATCAATTTTTCTTATTCTTTACTTCGAACTTTGTTTTCCTACAAAATTAACACAAACGGACATCATATCTAACAAGAATACCTAAGTACTTGCATAATTTCCTTGTTTTAAGCATCAAAAGTGCTATGAAACCATGACACATCAACACCCTCAACTTAGAATGTTTGCATGTCCTCAAGCAACTAAGACAAACTTAACAAACACGATGCTTAACTAAAAGAAACCTAAGGCACCTATGACAATCAACTCATTTTAGTTCAATTTTCACACCATATCCTATTCATAACTTTTAAAACCACTGTGTGGAGCCATGCAACACAAAAATATGATGCAAAAGGAATCAAGTGATGGCATTAGATTAGGAATAGACAACCAAACATGTATGCAGATGACACTACCTATAAAATATGTAGTTAATAATACAACACATGTACCCGCACAACAAAAAAGTTCCAACTCTCAAAGTATCATTAAGCACGTCAATATAGGGACTATATCAAAACACTCTTGATCTCAAAGAGGTTCAAATAATGCGCATAAATACCATGGTATTTCCCTTATTTTCTATACCTTAGTTTTTTAAATAGTTGGACTAGGATCACTCTAGGAACTTTCGAAGCTTCTAATGTAGGATTGGGGGAAGGTATGGTACATATGAGACATAGCGATTCACCCTCCTTGACACTACACTTCATTATTGGCTCCACTACTTAACCATGATTTCCTTTCTCCCCATTTCTCTTTTATTGTTTATTCAGATTGAGTGTGACTTCATTCATTCTTTGCACAGATTTTTTCTTTCTTTTTCACACTTTTCTACAACACCCAACCCTACTTTCTTTTCTTTTATTAAACACCTTTCTTTATATCCATCTTCAACTATGCACCCCTATGATAGCCACCCTTAACTAAAAATATTTTCCTGAGTTGAGATACCAGTGTCTAAAGAGGGATCAAGGCGAAAATTGATTTATTGTAATTAAATGGGAAGGTGAAAAACTTAAAACAAGAAAAATAAGTTAAATTAGGCTCAAATTAGAGATCAAGGGATACTTATTCTTATTTGGCCGGGCTTATTCAAATATGGCCTATGATCATGTCCCAACCAACTATCCTACAATCTAGGCAAAACTAATTAGGCAAGTTCTTGATTAAATACACAAAGTAAACTAGTTAAATACCTCACACACACATGTTATAGTGATACATTATTAACTACTACCTATTCGGTCCATTCAATGCTAAGCTATGGTTATTTTGTCCTTAATACTAATGCCATAACAAGATTCAACTATCGCCACACATATATTTACAACACAAAGTTCACAAAATTTTTAGAAGGGGTATCATATTTCTAAAACACTTAGAAACACAAAACATTTTGACTGAACTTAGGTTCCTTATATTACTTCAAATTAACTAAATAACACATAACACATATCATGAAACAAAACAATAACTAAATATTTTAGCTATTTTATGATATCACACCTTGGGGAAAAGAGATACAACAACAAAAACCTTGGGTGGTTGGTACACCCCCAACTTAAAGCTGATGCACTATCCCCAGTTCATACTAGAAATTCAAGAACATATGGGTGTAGGGGCATACCTGGGATGCTATAGGCATTAGATGAGGGCTCTTCCCCAGCTGGGGCATCATGTGGTACATTGGGCTGATCACTAGAAGGTTGTGGTGGTGCTCGACTATAAAAGGCACTCAACACAAGATGGACATACCTCCGCTTGTCAAAATCTAGTTGAATGATAAAATTTATGGTTGCTTTCTTCAAGGATCATCTGAACTCATCCAAGCTATCACTTTTCTTGGTATACACCCATCCTTTCTTGGAAGAAATAGTATGGGCCTCAATATCATCAACAAATAGATCAAATATCAACACTGGTGGAGTGGAAAGTTGCTGCAATAATAAAGGAGTAATCGGAGGAATGATAGGAACATGGCTCTCAGCTAAAGTGATAACCTATGATCTCGAAGTAGTCACCTCCTTGTACAGGCCCAAAAAGTCGAACACCTAAGCCTCGTAGAGTCGGTCTCCTATCCTAGCCTAAAAAACTATCAATTCTCCCATGCAACTCTCTAGTAAACTGCTCTATATTGGTCATCATCCTTTCCTATACTCGTACCTCAAATGTCTCCAATATAGTCCATACCCATGACTTGATTTAACCAAATAACTTAGCCAACTGGTCGTCGGTATGTTTCTATCACTCAATCAACTCTTGCTTCTAATACACTAATTATTGTAAGAAGTCCTATGACAAAGTCACCAGGCCTGAAACTGGTGGGCAGTGGGGCAAAGTAGAAGTAAAATATGGAATTAAAGTGCCTGCAGCCCCTTCACTGCCCTCTGTAGAAGATGACTCTCCCCCTGTTCACTTGCATCAATATTTCCACCCAATATCAGCCTATTACCATACTCAGCCAAGGAAGAAGTCTTCTTAAAGTGGGTCGCGCTAGAAGACATTGAAGTCTATGATCTATATAGTCCAACAGGGTTACGATCATCTCTAATCAACCCTATGTCAGTCGAGCGGGTAGACTCAAACCTATGATCAACCTCTGGTATCTCTAGTACTCCTAAAACATCTTAAAGTTTTTGTATCAAGAAGGGTAAAGGGATAGTGGTGGACTCACAAAAAGCCTTTTCGTGAATCTCATCTCGGATCCACCTAGAAAAATTAATATCCTATCCAAGCATAAAGATGGAAATCAATACAGATCGGTACCATGTGATCATATTATCTACTACTTTCAAACTCATCTGGTGCCTCACAATGTTCCACCGGACCTTTACTATAAAGTGCAGCGATGACTTCTTTATCTCTGCCCTTCTTTAACCTCAGGGGCCTTAATACCAAACTTAATAATCTGCTGAGCTACCCATCTCGCTAAATCTTTCATCTATTTCCTTTAGTCAGCATCTCTTATAGTTCTCCTACTTCTTAGAATCCACAATCTTTAATCAAACTTTGCTAGAGTAGCTAGTCCCACAAACTCTAGCCCAAACAAAAATCAACGAATAGTCTCTTAAAAAAAATCAACCCTAACCTCTCTAACTTGTGTATGTGTCAATGGGAGATGATCCTGTACTCTTCCCTCAACTGGTAAGATCAAATTTATATATAATGCGTACGATACATAAAACTCTCAAACAATCTCTGGGATGTAAGATCCTAAAGGCTCGCCCATCTATTCGAGCCCATATCAATCAAAAGTAACCTTCAGTTCTGGAACACATGCCAAAGTGGTGAGCCCAATACAAGTCTCCTAAAAATACTCCTTTATGATTTTCCCCTATCTCTAATAGCAATGTCCTTGTCATATATGCTCTACATGTCTTCCACACACTATCTCTGAATGTCCTGAGCAACTAGTAGTGCAGAGATATGTGTGGACTTCCTAAGCATTTGTAGTTGAAGGAGACACATCCTCGGTACCCGGTACTATATCAATACCCTTATCATATTGGGGTGTATATATTTCCTAATCAGTGATACATAAAGTAGATTTTTTTCCATTCTCAAATTGGGGGATGGTTGACTCCTCCTTATTAGTATTGAAATTGGACTTATCCTTGACTTTATTAGACTAGGGAGGGATAAGAGAGTATCGTGGTGATGTTTGAGATTCCTTCATCCTCAACCAAGCTTAAATTACATGAGTTAGAGGAACTTAGGCCCTATATTGATATATTGGTGGTAGAGTGGGTTGACAGCCTAGCTGAGTAGCATCCCTAGCTACTGCCTATCTTTAAGTGTAGCCCCTATCCTGTAGTGGATCCAAGGACGCTCTATCGATGGGGTACTCCATGGATCCACTTTATTTGAGAGACTCATCTCTCAATCTAGACTTCACGCCCTTCTTTGGTGTAGCTTTAGGTTCCATAGTACCTGTATTGAGAACTTTCAGTACTTGATCTACAGTAATGGAACAAGAAAAGAAAAGAAAATTTGTAATTCATATTCAGGTCCTACCTACGACCCAACCCATAAGTCATAGGTTATACCTACAACTCGTAGGTACCATAAAAAGCCTCTGACTATTTAGGGCTTCAGGTTTGATTCCTACAAGGACAACGTATGACCTGTAGGGGGAATTCATCTTCAGTAGTGGTAATCACTCTGATTAAATATGATGAATGAATGTAGATGCTCAAAATCTTTATGGCTGGTTAGTAATAACCGAAAAGAGGGAAAATTACTATATCTTATTTTGATGATGAAAATCTTCCAACAAGGGACCAGGTCCCGTGATCTTCAAGGCTAAAGTACAGCTAGCACACGTCTGCACAGTTTTGTCATCTAGTGTAACAAACTGTGTAGGTGCTGCTTGTACTATTTTTGGCACCTGGTCTAATTGCATTTTAGCCCTAATCACTACTCCTCTATAAGAGAAAAAGAATTCTTCTCAATGAAGCAATTCTTAAAAAAATTAGAATTGAAGATAATGAAAGAGGCAAAAACTCAATTCAGCTTCATTGCTGAAGTATTGCTCAAGTTCTTATTTCTTTTGTAAGTTGAAAGAGTGAGTTTTATTGAGTTGAGTCTTGAATTGTAACTGAATTACTCATGCTATAAGATTAATATTTTCTTTGTTTTATTGAGTGTGATTAGGTAGAGTTACCTAAGGTGGATATTAGTTAGAGTTAATCAATATCAAGGTATGTTCTTGCTAGAGTTGTCAAGATAGGCTTGTAGTAGAGTTATTGCAAGCAGTGCGAGTACTTCTATGGTGATCCCCAACTAGAGACTAATGACAACATTCCAAAATACTCATCATCTTAACTTTGGGAATACACCTCGGAATCACACCATACTCACATACCCTAAATAAGTATGGCTTGTACAAAAAGAACTTATGTACCTCATGCATAAATTGTTTTTGCTGTCGAAATGACATGTCTTCTAGGATGAAGTCACTTGCCAAATAATTGGTAAAGTCAACAAACAATGGGATTAAGTATTGTAATGTTTCCAAGTTGTGCTCATCTGGAAGAGTATCACCAATATCAAGCTTATCCCTTGGTTTAAGCATCACCTCCTTTTCTAGGTGGGATAGATAGTCTGCAATGTGATTTTTATTTCCCTTTCGATCCTTCACCTCAAAGTCAAACTCTTTCATCAATAGTACCCATCAAATTAATCTAGGCTTAACATCCTTATTCACCATAAGGTACCTTAGAGCAACATGATGAGTGTGCACAATGAATTTGGTACCGATAAAATAGAACCAAAATTTTTCAAAAACAAACACCACCACAAGCAATTTCTATTCAGTAACCAAGTAATTTTTCTGTGTCGGGTTTAGTGCTTTGCTAGCATAATAAATAGGATGAAGTATCTTCTCACATCTTTGGATTGGGACTGATCCTATTTCCACGTCTCCGACATCACACATTACTATAAATCGAAGGGTCCAATACGGAGACATAATAATAGGAGTTGAGATCAACCTCTCTTTAAGGCACTCAAAATCCTTGAGACAAGCATCAATTAAAACAAATTTCACCTCCTTCTCTAACAACTTGCATAATGGATTTTCAATATTAGAGAAGTCTATAATAAACTGCCTATAAAAGCCTACATGACCTTAGAAACTCCAATACCTTTTATAGAAATTGGTGTAGGCTATTTTTTAATCACCTCAATTTTAGTCTTATCGACCTCTCTTTCCTTCTTTGAAGTTTTGTGCTCAAGAACTATCCCCTATTTGATGATGAAGTTACACATCTCCCAATTCAGAACAAGGTTATACTATTCATATATTTGTAGTGCATTAGCCAAATGCACCAAACAATCATCAAACAAGTCACCCATAATACAGAAATCATCCTAGAAGACCTCGATAGTATCCTCCATATCAAAAAATATAGACATCATACAATGCTGCAAAGAGGCATCTTCTTAAGTGCAAACATACCATAAAGGCAAGTGAAAGTCTTCTTCTCTTGGTCCTAGGGAGAAAATAAACCTGATTATACATTAAATAGCCATTGAGAAAATAATTTCATCCTCTACCTGCAAGACAAACTAACATATGATCCATGAATGGCATAGGAAAGTGATCGTTCTGCGTCCATGTATTCCGCTTCTAATAAAACATACAAACTCACCAACCCATGACTGGTCTCTTAGGAACTAACTCATTCTTCTCACTGGGACCACAATGATCCCACCCTTCTTTGACACACACCATACTGGGCTCACCCACTTGTTGTTGCCAATAGGATAAACCACACCAAGATCTAAAAACTCAATAGTCTCCTTCTTCACTACCTCTTGTATAGGTATATTTAGAAAACTTTAATGATCCATACTAGGCATATATTCCAATTCAATCTGAATCTTGTTAGTGTAAATATTTGGCAAAATTTTGACAATGTTTGTAATAGTCCAACCAATGGCCTATTTAAACCTCAGCAACACCAAAATCAAGGCCTGAACCTGTGAATTTAGTAAATCTATTACAATAATAATCTACAAGGTATTTTTGTCCCTCAAGAATGCATAGTGCAAATGAGAAGAGAGGGATTTCAATTCTAAGACTGAGGTCTCCTCAATAGATGGTCCCATCATAGGGGTTGCTCTGTTCTTCAAATCATGATCCAACTTTTTTGATGCATAAGTATAAGACCTCTGCCAATAATTTCACTCACCATATCATCATTTTCATCAATTCCATTATCGTTAAATTCATGAACACTTCTGTCAGTGCCTCGGCACCAAGTCTCTTCTAAATTGGTGCAACTAATGCATCTTCATCTATGGTGTCTATCACAGAAACTACTCGCATATCTTTCAGCTTCCATTTTGACCGACACACATTGAAAGTGACTTATTCATCATTAAGTTTGAATTTCATTTGTTCAATCTCCATGTTAACCAATGCCCTACCAATGGCTAGGAAGGGCCTTCCCAAGTTGATAGAGACATCAAAAGAAACCTCATAATTGATAATTACAAAGTCAACTGGGAATATGAAAGAATTTACCTTCATCAACACATGGCATAATATACTAATTAGATTCTTCACTGTATGATCAACTATTAATAGTCTCATGAAGGTCAGTTTGGGCAACCCCAACCCCAACTACTTATATACTACTAGCGGCATAAGATTAATACTATCTACCAGATCAAATAATGCTCTTACAAAATTAAACGACCTAATAGTGCAAGGAATAGTGAAAGCTCTGAGATCCTCTTTCTTCTCTACTAAATATCCTGAGGCAATAGAGATATAATGGTGTATATTGTCAGTGGGCTTAAAATTCATTATCTGCTTCTTACTCACTAAATCCTTCATGAATTTTTCAAAATCAGGCATCTTCTTCAAAGCTTCCAAAAGAGGGATATTAACAGACAATTCCTTCAACATCGACATGAATTTTTGATATTTCTTTTCTTCCAGTTTATTCTTCAACCTTTGAGAAAAAGGCAGGGAAGGTCATAGAATGGACTTCAACATTAGTGAGATCTCTTTACCCTTCCCTTTATCATTATCATCTTATTTCTCTACAACTATTAGTTTTTAAGATTCCTTACCATTAGTCATTAACTTCTCAGTTTTAGTCTCGAGAACATCATCAGTATACACATTATCATTTCTTACCTCATCAACCACTTGCATAGGTGGATCAATAATAGCCTTACCATTCTAAGTGGTGATAGCTAGGTAGTAACTGTAGTTCCTCAGAATTTGAATGGTATTTCTAGGAAGAGCGCCCAACTGATGTTGATTCAATACAACCACCATCTACTTAAAATATTGCTCAAGTTGCTTAATTGTGGTTGCATGCGATTCTACTCTTAAACCTTATATATCTGCCTTAATTTCTTTAAGGAAACTCACTTGGCTCTCTAAAACCTACACAAGCTTATAAAGAAATGTTTATATTCTTAAACTTTTGTACTCAACATCTCGATTCCTTTGTGGAACATAAAGAACACTCTTCTACTTGTAATCATTCTTTCTCTGCCAGTCCCCATCAAGCTATCTAATACTATCCCTAAACCTATCTCTATAGTAGTTTCGACCTTGATTCTCTTGTCTTGAGTATCAAGTGTCTTGGTTAGAACCTTGTCCCTTGGATCAAAACCCTGTCATCTCCATGTTTAAGTACTTTGCCTCTTCTTCAGAATTAGACTCTTCATGTTTAAAAGCCTTGCCTTAAGTACCCACAATATTTACTTTTTCTTTTCCCATAGCTATGAATTGCTTAGTAAGCAACCCAATGTCAGTCCTCAGCTATGCTATGACTTGAGATACTATCTAATCCAATGATTTATGCTCATTGGAATTACCAATCATATAAGTATCAACTAATTTATCTGTCTGTCGAGTGTGTCGCGCTTGGTTCATTTTAGTAATTTGATCTAAGATTTCTGAAACTTGATCCCAATAAAGAGTTATGAAAGCTCCACCTATAATAGTATCTTCTATACCCTTGTTATTTACATCCAAGATCCTGTAGAAAATCTCAAGAAAGTTTCTCCCTGTGATTCTATGATTTGGAATATTCATTAGCTTCTTCTTGAACCTTAACCATGTCTCATAAAGTATCTCTAAATGTAACTGTCTAAAATTATAGCTCTGATTTTTTAAATTGTAGCATTTAGATGGAAAAAAAAACTAGTCCAAGAACTGTGTCCTCAACTTATTCCAAGTTGTACTAGACCCACGAGCTAACTCTCATAACCATAATGTCACTTCTCATGTAAGGCAGACTAGGAACAACCTGAGTCGTTAAGCTTTCCGAATCACTCCGATAGATTATACAAATTGTAAATTCCTACAAAGTTCATAAGGTGCATGTTTGTATCATTAGTAGGCAAATCAACAAGCACTCCCTTCAGATTCAGCAACTGGATCATTATACTCATAATATCAAATTTCATTCCTTGGGATAATTCTGGAGGAATGATAGATCCTAGTTAATTGGTTCAACATACCTCAAATCTTCTTTTGGATCATTATAAACTAGAAAATATGGATGAATTAGCAGTTAAACTCTATTCTTTCTAACTCTATCTCTTTCGAGCACTGCTCAATGATCTTTTTCCTCCTATCTAGCCCTTTCTTCTGTAGTAGGGCAAGTACTAACCTATAATTTTCTTTGGCTATTAACTGGGAACTGATTTTCTTGGAATTTTCTTGAACACCAAGATAAGGTGGTTGATTCAATGTTGTTGGGTCATCATGAAACCCTTCATGCCAGGCTCCTTGATTATACTCGTCTACTCTCTCCATCATACAATTCTGTCATAAGATTTGTTGAAGCTCAGGATTAAATAGAATCAGGGGATTGCCTTAAAGTTGAGTATTGGGCATACTTTGCCCTAGAAATAGTAGAAACCAAAAAAACTATCAACTTCAATAAACTCAATGAATCAATCTGTAACTATATTCCCCGTGAATGATGCCCAGTTTGATGCCTCCTAAATTACACCTCAAAGAAAGTATATAGCAGATGTCTGTTAAATATAGAACCTTACCAGGTTAGGGTCGATCCCACAAGAAATAGATTAGAAATCTATTATGATCTTGTTGATGTAATTGGAAATTCCAGAAAGTAAAAGGAGGTTTTTGTGAATATAATAATAATAGTAACATGGTTGGGTAATTATGGTTTTTATCCATATAAGACAAACACTAGGATTGTGTTCCACCCGAATTCATAACTCCATATATTGTTCGTGCTTGTCAAACTATTTTGGTGACTTGCACACAAAATCTATCAAGTTATGTATCACCTAACCGTCTCTCGACCTAGGTTTGGGTGAATTTCACTCATCTTATCTTTATCTTAGAGGGTAGCATTACTAACCCTTATTTTTTATCTCAAATTAAATATATCCTCTTGGTCTCAAGTAAATTATATGAAGGTTGATATCTTCAAATTATTATTGTGTAAGACCCCGCAATGTTCCCTCATAGTCCAAGCCTTAGAGCGTGTCAAGTGAAGTGTAATTCTGGCCCTAAAATATTGAGAGGAGATTTCCCAAGTGATTGATGTTTAAACCATATAGAATTTTCTTAAATTTGACTTTTTGTCATGTAGATAATTGAATTAGCATTCCAGCGATACCAATTTCATCAAAATTTGGCATCGGGGTGAGAAGTTATGGCTATTTTACTGCGAGTTATCGGAACCGCCCAGGTGCGATGGATGATCCGAAGGACCATTAAGTCTGTGATGGACCGTTTGTCCACCCATCAAAACCAAGGCAGTAACTCTCTTTTCTGTCCCAAGTGCATTGGCCAGGACGACGGACCGTCAAGGCTGCGATAGACCGTCACTGAGACCGTCACCACTGAGGTAGTGTGGTCTCATCCTGTCCAACGTGCGATGGACGATCCGATGGACCATCAAGACTACGAAGGACTGTCGCTTCAACCATCACATCTAGGCAGTGTGTTATTTTTCTGATCGACATGTGATGGACAATCCGACGTACCGTCAGGCTAGCGACGGACCGTCGCTCCGACTGTTGCAGCCCCCGTTCAGTATTTTAACTCATTTTTAAAAGGGATTTTTGGTATTTTCCACTCTTTTATCAATCAGATATATTTCAAGCGAAGAAAATGGATTCATTCATCATCCAAAACATAAGAGAGATAGGGTTTGTCCTTCAAGATCAAATCTAAAACCTTTGTCCAAGAAATTCAAGAACTCACCATAGATTCTAAAAATTGAGTTGATATTTAAGTTCCCCAAGTTAAAGGGTGGCAAGAACCCTCTCTTAAGAGTAAGAAGAAGAGTTGAAGCAATCTTGTTCATCCAATTTCACAGTCTAAGGTATATGAGGTTTTGAACAAGGTTAATCCTTTCACCCTTGTTCCAAAAGGCTTTTTAAACTACAATTTTCTGCAATTTATGAGATTTTACATGAAATTGAATTGGGTTTTTTCACCCATTGTTATTAGTTGCAAGCTTTTGATGTTTTCCCATGAATTGAGAGTCTAATGGCATGATTTTTACATGTTTTCTTGAGAAATTGCAACTGGGTCTATACCCCATGATTTTAATCCCTGAGAAGTTAATAGTTTAAATGTTTGAGATATTGAAGTATATGAGTATATTGATATTATGATCTAATAGATGTAAATTCCAGATTTCTATATGATTTATGAATCTATATGTTATCTAATACGCATTTTGATGAGTTTTAACTTGAGATTGAATAATAGGTCATTAACCCTACTTGAGACTTGCAATTTCATGAACTTTTGTGCTATAAGAATCCATGATTTGACTATTTTAAGATTATTGAGAAATGTTTTGACCTAATGGCCATAGAGTTTTGAAATCCACTCTACCACATAAGATTACAGATTTGATTATTGGGTTCTTATAAACCATGAGATTATTTTGAAAGTAGATTTCCATAAGATGAGAAAGATAAAGTAAAAAGAGTAGTATTTAGCACTGAATTGGGTAAGTTACCATGGTTTCTTACCTCAGAACTATGTGCCACCATAGGTTTGAGATTTTGGGCCTGAGGCCGAGATGATTGGGCCTGAGGCCGAGATGATTGGGCCCGAGGACAAGATAAGTGATCACTGAGTTGAGGTTATACTCCTTGGCAAGAGTATGATACCTCTACCCAATGTGAGGTTTCTTCCTTAGGAGGACAATACGTTGGACTCCATATAGTTCGCATGGTTTATGTCGGTTAAGAGAACCTCCTTACACTAAAGTATTTTCCATTGAGATAGAATATTTCCCCTAAAGATTTGAGATGAGATATTTTCTAAAGTGAATGAATTTGTTTTAAGTGTTTTCCAAAGAAGGAAGTAGTTTTCTCTACTAATAAGAGTTGATCATCGGTTTTTAAACCAAATTCATATGATTCCGAGTTCCAAGTGGTTGAGTTCAAAAGAGTTATGAAACCAAAGTATAATGACTCACGAGATTTGTATTACATGCTTCATTATACATGATTTATGATCTTTACATTTTAGACTTATTCAAGCCACGTGAGTCATTTCTATTTGTATGCATGATTTGATTAAAGAGTATTGATATTGTTTTATGTAAATGCATACACCTCCATATACTCAGTACATTCCCAAGTGCTGATCCGCATATATGTCTATGTGCTACATTATCTTATAATGTAGGTTTAGGTGCTCAGTCCCAGCCTCGTCAGTGATTCTCGAGTACCTTTGTCTACATTTATCCATTGGTGAATCCTTTTGGTTCAAGGTCCTATCTTCAGATATTTCAATACTTGAGTGTTTATGTCATTACTTTTAGTTCAGTTTGAGGTAGTTGGGGACCGATCCCAACGGCTCTCAAGTTCATGAAGTAGTAGAGACTTATTCAGACTAGTTATCAGACTGTGGTTGTATTGAGATTTCCAGTATTGTGGTCATTTGGACCGAGTATTATTTTTGTATTTCCTTTCATTTGATATAACAGTGCCAGTGTTTTGTATATTCCTTCTTAAATGAGTTATTATGAGAAGTGATAGGCTCAAAAGGTTAGCTTGGTAGCCCTAAGCACTGTGTGACGTCCTAAGAGGTGATTTTGGGTCGTTACAAACTTGGTATCAGAGCCTAATATTTTAAGGGAGTCCTAGGGAGTCTGATATACTGCGTTGAGTAGAGTCTTGATCATCGGTGTATAGTGCGCCACATATAAGATCAAGAGGCTTTAAGACGTTTTAGGAAAAAGTTATTTCTTTCTTTTTGGTTCCATCGTGCTTGCAGTTATCCCTCTTATCTAACAATTCGTGCTCTTCTATTTCAGATAATGCCTTTCTGAACAGCGAATGCTCGCGGAAATAATGATGTGCAACCCCCACCTGTTGATCCTTTGAATGAGACTGTGTCTCATGCCGAGTTTCAGGCGACCTTTCAGGCATTAGCCCAAGTATTCACCGCTAATGTTTGGGCCAATAACCAGGCTGCTATTACAAATTAGCAGGGAGGTGATGTAGCTGCTTCTAAGATTCGTGATTTTATGCGGATGAATCATCTAGATTTTTATAGGTCCAAGGCAGGTGAGGACCCATAATTGTACCTTAAAGAGGTGAGAAAGATCACGTAGGTGATGCATATTTCTAAGAAAGAAAGTGTTGAGTTGGAGTCTTATAGGTTGAAGGACATAGCTTATGAATGGGTTGTATCGTGAATGAAGGGTAGAGGTGAGGATGTTGCTTCTATGACTTGGCAGGTGTTCCAAGATGTATTCTTGGACAAGTTCTTTCCGCTTGAGATGAGGGAAACAAAGATTGAGGATTTTATGAACTTGAGGTAGGGCTCCATGACTGTTAGGAGTACTGCTTGAAGTTTAACCAGTTGGCCAAGTATGCTCCTGATTTGATTTCTGACACCCGAGATAGTATGAGCAAGTTCATGACAAGTGTTTCTGGTTTGGTACTGAAAGAGTGTAGGAATGTGGTGCTGCATAGGGATATGGATCTGTCTAGGTTGATGATGCATGCATAGAAGATAGAGATGGATAAGATTAAAGAGAGAGATAAAGTGAGGGGTAACAAGAGGGATAGATCTGAGCATCATGAGTATAGTCAGCCTAGGTTCCATGGAGGAAACTACCCTCAGTTTTAAAGACGTCCATCTATTCCAGCGCCTTCATCAGCTAGTGCTCCGGCACCTAGAGGCAAGCAGGAGCAAGGGAGCAGGTCTTTTATGTCTAGGTCGCAGAACAGTGTTGGTAATAAGCCCTTTTATCCTCCTTGTGCTAAGTGTGGTAGGGATCATCCCAGTGAGTGTTTCGCAGATTTGAGGGGTTATTTTGGTTGTGACAAACTGGGCCACAGACTTAGAGATTATCCGTATGCTAGGCAGGGGACCAGAGATGCCCGACCTCAGGAATAAACTACTAGTACATCAGCTTTTGTCCCTCATCCCACCCTTGTTCAGGGTGCTTAATCTAGTACTACTGGTGGTTAGCGCCAGAACAGATTCTATGCCTTACCATCCTGTCAGGAGCTGGAGGACTCTCCCGATGTTGTTACTGGTATGCTCCGCATCTTTTGTTTTGATGTTTATGTGTTGTTGGACCCCGGGTCAAGTTTCTCCTATGTGACCTCACTTGTAGTTGTGAAATTCAAAATGAGTCCCAAAAAGATTCCTGAGCCTTTCCAAGTTTCTACACCAATAGAGGAGTCAGTTGTTGCTGAACAACTATATAGAGATTGTCTTGTTCCTGTTCTTAATAGAGTCATACTTGGTGATTTGATAGAGTTAGACATGGTGGATTTTGACCTTATTCTGGGTATGGATTGGCTTCTTCTTATTATGCATCTATAGACTATTGTACCCATGTGGTCCAGTTTCAGTTCCCTGATGAGCCAATTTTTGAGTGGTTTGGGAGTTCGGTATCTCCCAAGAGTCATTTTATCTCCTATATCAAGGCCAAAGAGCTAATATGCAAGGGTTTCATCTATCACCTAGTTAGAGTGAAATATACTAAGTCTGACGCTCTAACTATTTAGTCAGTCAATATTGTTAATGAGTTTCCAAATATTTTTCCAGAAGATCTCC
The DNA here is from genome assembly GCA_030864215.1 of Capsicum pubescens. Classification (NCBI taxonomy): domain Eukaryota; kingdom Viridiplantae; phylum Streptophyta; class Magnoliopsida; order Solanales; family Solanaceae; genus Capsicum; species Capsicum pubescens. Next base: position 296,173,572 of record CM061548.1, on the reverse strand, counting down.
CAGGGGGTACCTCCCAAAAGAGAGATAGAGTTTGGGATTGACCTTCTTCCCGATACTCGTCCCATTTCTATTCCACCATACCGTATGGCACCTACTAATCTTAAGGAGTTGAAAGAGCAACTCAAAGATCTTTTAGAAAAAGGTTTCATAAGGCCCAGTATTTCTCCTTAGGGCACACCTATTTTATTCGTGCGAAAGAAATATGGTTCCTTGCATATGTGCATTGACTATCGTCAGCTTAACAAGGTCACAGTAAAAAATAAGTATCCTCTTCCGAGAATTGATGACCTATTTGATTAGTTTCAAGGTGCAAGTTATTTCTCCAAGATAGACCTTAGATCCGACTATCATCAACTTAAAGTGAGGGAATATGATATTCCAAAGACAGCCTTCCGAACCCATTATGGTCACTTTGAGTTTCTAGTCATGTCCTTTGGGCTAACCAATTTCCCAGCAGCTTTTATGGACCTCATGAATCAAGTGTTCAAGCAATATCTTGATATATTTGTCATAGAGTTCATAGATAACATCCTTGTCTACTCCCGCAGTCAGCATGATCATGCAAATCACCTTAGAATTGTCTTACAAACCCTTAGAGGTCACCAGTTGTTTTCCAAATTCAGTAAGTGTGAATTTTAGATAAGGTCTGTAGCCTTTATGTGTCATATTGTTTCAGCCAAAGGTGTTAGAGTTGATCCCCAAAAGACAGAAGCTGTAAAAAATTAGCCTAGACCCGTCTCGCCATCTGACATTAGAAGTTTCTTGGGTCTAGCGGGATACTACCGTTGTTTTGTTGAAGGTTTCTCCTCTATTGCGTCTCCTATGACCCAGTTGACCCAAAAAAAGTTAAGTTCTAGTGGTCAGATTCCTGTGAGAAGAGTTTTCAAGAGTTGAAGACTCGACATACTTCAACCCCTGTGTTGACTTTGCCTGATAGTACAAATGGTTTTGTGGTGTATTGTGATGCCTCTAGAATTGGTTTGGGTTGTGTGTTGATGCAAAGAGGTAAGGTTATAGCCTATGCCTCTAGACAGTTTAAGCCGCATGAGAAGAATTATCCAACCCATGATCTTGAGTTAGCTGTTGTGGTCTTTGCTTTGAAAATCTGGAGACACTATCTTTATGGTGTTCATGTTGATGTGTTTACTGATCATAAGAGCCTGCAGTATGTGTTTACTCAGAGGGAGTTGAATCTTAGGCAGAAAAGGTGGTTAGAGTTGTTAAAAGACTATGATATGAGTGTGTTGTATCACCTGGGCAAGGCCAATGTAGTGGTGAATTCTCTTAGCGGATTTTCTTTGGGTAGTATTGCTCATGTAGAGGAAGGTAATAAATAGTTAGCTCGTGATATGCATTGTCTGGCTAGATTGGGTGTTAGGTTACTTGATTTAGCTGAGGGAATTACTTTGGTGCAAAGTTGTTCCAAATCCTCTTTAGTTTCGGAAGTGAAGGAGAAGTAAGATAGAGATCCTAGTTTTGTCAGACTGAAGGAGGCAGTTAAGGACCAAAAGGTAGAGGTTTTCTCCCAAGGGGGAGATAGTGTGTTGAGATTGCAGGGTAGATTGTGTGTTTCATATGTTGATGAATGAGGCATAGGATTATGGATGAAGCGCATGGCGCGTGGTATTCTATTCATCCCGGCACTACCAAGATGTACCGCGACTTGCGGGAAATCTATTGGTGGAATGGTATGAAGAAGGATATAGCTAAGTTTGTAGCAAAGTGTGCAATGTGCCAACAGGTTAAGGTAGGCCACCAAAGACCTGGTGGTATGATACAAGAGTTTTTTATACCCACTTGGAAGTGGGAGGTGGTGAATATGGTTCGTGACCGGGTTTTCCCTCTCGCGTCGTCATTATGATTTTATTTAGGTTGTTCTACATAGGATGACTAAGTCCGCGCGCTTTTTACCCATGCATACATCTTATACAGCTAAGGATTATGCTAAATTGTACATTCGGGTGTTAGTCAGGATACATAGAGTTCCCTCATCTATCATTTCGGATAGGGGTACTCAAATTACTTCTCAGTTTTAGAGGGCGTTTCAGTAGGGTCTTGGTACCCAAGTTCTTTTGAGTTTTGCTTTTTATCTGCAGAAAGATGGTTCGGCTGAGAGTACCATTCAGACCCTAGAATACATATTGAGGGCATGGGCTCTTGATTTTAAAGGTAGTTGGAATGAGCATTTTCCATTGATAGAGTTCGCCTATAATAATAGTTACCATGCTAGCATCGGGGTGGAACCATTTGAGGCCTTGTATGGTAAAAGATGTAGATCACCCATAGTTTGGTTCGAAGTGGGTGAAGCTGCCGTGATTGGGTCTGATGTAGTATTTGAAGCTATGGAGAAAGTTAAGTTGATTAGAGAGAGGTTAAAGATAGCTCAGAGTTTTCAAAAGTCATATGACGATGTGAGGAGAAGATATCTTGAGTTTGAAGTGCGTGATTTGGTGTACTTAAAGATTTCACCCATGAAAGCGGTGAAGAGGTTTGGTAAAAAGGGAAAGCTTAGTCCCCGTTATGTTAGCCCATATAGAGTTTTGAGCCGTGTTGGAAAAGTAGCCTATGAGGTTGAGTTTCCTGCGGAGTTGTCAGTCGTTCATCCTATTTTTCATGTCTCTATGCTTAAGAAGAATATTGGTGATTCCGTTGAGGTATATCCTTCAGAGAGTGCTGATATTCAGAACAGTCTTTCATTCGCTGAGATTCCCATTGAGATCCTAGATTTTCAGATCCGTAGACTGAGGAACCAAGAGGTTCCCTTGGTCAAGGTGTTATGGCGGAACAAGTCAGTTGAGGGCGCTACTTAGGAAGCAGAAGCAGACATGTGAGTCAAGTAACCACACCTCTTTTCCGTGAGTTCATATTGATCCAAAGGTATTATTCTTCCTTAATTCAACCTTTCTAATCTAAACTTCAGCTATATATCTATTCTTGCATGAGTTCTTGCAATTTCTAAGGTATTCAAGAGTTTAGAAAGATTGTAAGCCGTTTAGCAAATTGCTTCAGCTTTGTGTACTCTATTTTCCTATGTTCCTAGTCTAACTAGTGACATTTGAGGATGAATGTTTCCAAGGGGGAGATATTGTATGACCCCACAAAGTTCCCTCGTAGTCTGAGCCTTAGGGCATGTCAAGTGAAGTGTAAGTCTAGCTCTAAAAGATTGAGAAGAGAATTCCTAAGTGATTGGTGTTTAAACCATATAGAATTTTCTTAAATTTGACTTTTTTTCATGTAGAGAATTGAATTAGCTTTCCAACGATATTAATTTCATCCAAATCCAGCATCAGGGTGAGAAGTTATGGCTGTTTTACTGATAGTTGTCGGAACTGCCCAGATGCGATGGACGATCCGACGAACCGTTGAGTCTGCGATGGACCGTCGTTCGGACCGTCGCAACCAAGAAAGTAACTCCCTTTTCTATCCCAAGTGCGACGGCCAAGACGACAGATCGTCATGGCTGCGACGGACCGTCGCCACTAAGGCACTGTGGTCTCATCCTGGCCAACGTGTGACGGACGATCCGACGGACCATCAAGAATGCAATAGACTATCGCTTCGACCGTCACATCTAGGCAGTGTGTTCTTTTTCTGACCATCGTGCGATGGACGATCCGACGGACCATCAGGCTAGTGACAGACCATTTTTAAAAGGGCTTTTTGGTCTTTTCCACTCTTTTATCGACCATATATATTCCAAGAGAAGTAAATGGCTTCATTCATCATTCAAAATACAAGAGAGCTAGGGTTTCTCTCTCAAGATCAAATCTAAAACCCTTTTCCAAGGAATCCTAGAACTCACTATAGATTCTACAAATTGAGTTGATATTTAAGTTTCCCAAGTTCAAGGGTTGCAACAACCCTCTCTCAAGAGTAAGAAAAAGAGTTGAAGAAAGATTGTTCATCCAATTTCATAGTCTAAGGTATGTAGGATTTTGAACAAGGGTAATACTTTCACCTTTGTGCCCAAAGACTTATTTAAACTACAATTTTCTGCAATTTATGAGGTTTTACATGAAATTGAATTGGGGGTTTTCACCCATTATTATTGGTTGCAAGCTTTTTATGTTTCTCCATGAATTGAGAGTCTAATGGCATGATTTTTACATGTTTTCTTGAGAAATTGCAGCTGGGACTGTACCCCATGATTTTAATCCTTGAGAAGTTAATAGTTGAAATGTTTGATATATTGAAGTATATAAGTGTGTTGAGATTATGAGCTAAATTGCTGTAAATTCCAGATTTCTATATGATTTATGAATCTATATGCTATCTAATACGCATTTTGATGAGTTTTAACTTGAGATTGAATTATAGGTCATTAAGCCCTACTTGAGACTTGCAATTTTATGAACTTTTGTGCCGTAAGCACCCATGATTTGAGTATTGTGAGATTATTGAGAAATGTTTTGACCTAATGGTCATGGAGTTTTGAAATCCACTCTACCACATGAGATTACAGATTTGATTATTGGGTTCTTTTGAACCATGAGATTATTCTGAAAGTGAATTTCCATGAGAAGAGCGAGATAAACTAAAAGGAGTAGTGTTTAGCACCGAATTGGGTAAGTTACCATGGTTTCTTACCCCAGAACTACGTGCCACTGTAGATTTGAGATTTTGGGCCTGAGGCCGAGATGATTGGACCTGAGGCCGAGATAAGTGATCACTGAGTTGAGGTTATACTCCTTGGCAAGAGTATGATGCCCTCCTTAACGTGAGGTTTCTTCCTTAGGAGGACAAGACATTGGACTCCATGCAGCTTGCATGGTTTATGTCGGTTAAGAGAACCTCCCTAAACTAAAGTATTTTCCATTGAGATAGAATATTTCCCCTAAAGCTTTGATATGAGATATTTTCTTAAGTGAATGAATTTCTTTTGAGTGTTTTCCAAAGAAGAAAGTAGTTTTCTCTACTAATAAGAGTTGATCATCGGTTTTTAAACCAAAGTCATATGATTCTGAGTTCCAAGTGTTTGAGTTCAACAGAGTTATAACTTTTTTGAGCAATAAAGAAGTTTTACTCTCCATGATATACATGCATGAGTTAAAAGTATTGCTTAAAGCTTCCTTCATCCTATGAGTAATGAGAATAAGAGAAGAGCACAGATTTTAAAACCAAAGTATAATGACTCACGAGATTTGTGTTACATGCTTCATTCTACATGATTTATGAGCTTTACATTTTAGACTTATTCAAGCCACGTGAGTCATTTCTATTTGCATGCATGATTTGATTAAAGAGTATTGATATTGTTTTATTTAAATGAATGTATCCCCATATACTCAATACATTCCTAAGTTCTAATCCACATATACGTCTATGTGCTACATTTTCTTATAATGTAGGTTCAGGTGCTCAGTCCCAGCCTCGTCAGTGATTCTCGAGTACCTTTGTCTACATTTCTCCAGTGGTGAGTCCTCATGGTTCGAGGTCCTATCTTCAGATATTTCAATACTTGAGTGTTTATGTCATTACTTTCAGTTCAGTTTGAGTCTGTTGGGGACCTGTCCCAATGGCTCTCGAGTTCATAGAGTAGTAGAGGCTTTGTCAGACTTGTTATCAGACTGTGGTTATATTGAGATTTCCAGTATTGTGGTCGTTTGGACCGAGTATTATCTTCATATTTCCTTTCATTTGATATGACAGTGTCAGTGTTTTTTATATTCCTTCTTGAATGAGTTATTATGAGAAGTGATAGGCTCATAGGGTTAGCTTGGGGCTACTTGTAGCCCTAAGTACCATGTGTCCTCTCGGGAGGTGATTTTGGGTTGTTACATGTTGTTTTATCCTTTTCCTAATCTTTACCTCCCTCTTAAGCAAGTATCAAATACGACGAAGTTCATAATGTTTGCAACTGTTAAAAAAGTAATGTAAGTGAAGGAAACTCCAATACATGCAAGAACACCAATTTAGAATGACTTTGCACTAAAGTTGCTTTGTTAATCCATCAGGGTTCCCACAACCTAGTTATAGACTTTAGTAACTCATGGTTATAAGAACAAGCATAGATTACATAGATGAAAGCATAATGATGAACTTACAATGAATAAGAATGAAAACCTAAAATCTCAAATAAATTGTAAATCCTAAAAACCTAAAACAATGATTCTAAGATCAATAATGTATCTCAAAACTCAAAATGTCAAAAATGTATACAGTACATAAATTTATAATAAAACAACCAAAGGGTACTTATAATACATATGAAAACCTATCCTAAATAGTGTAGGAAACTTGAGCCAACACCAACACACAAGGCAACCTACCTTAGGGTCGTAGGAAGGTTAGCAAAAATCAGATAAAACTCCATTCCATAGAACTTCAACCTCCGAGGCAACCTACGGGTCATAGGTTGTACATACACCTCATAGGCAGGCTCGTGGAAATCAGGAACAATCTATATTTTAAGAACTTCAACCCACGTGGCAACCTACAGGGCATAGGTACTACCCACGAGTCATATGTTGACTCATGGGTAGCCTTTTCATCTACTCTTCATCCATTTTTCTTATTTTTTTTCTCTGAACTCCGTTTTCCTGCAAAATCAATACAAACACACATCTTATATAACAATAATACCTAATTACTTGCACAATTTCCTTATTTTAAGCATTGAAAGTTCCATTAAACCATGGAGCATTAATGTTAAAGTTAGAGAAAAAATCTTTGGCCAAATATGAATCGTATAATCAAAATCCCTATGCTACGATTTGGCCTCAATAGGGAATAAGATTCTACTGAGAAAGCAAAAGTAAAATACATAAAACTTAGAGACAAAGAAAAAAGAAATTTTATTACTTAAGAAGTATAGAGATGGTGGAGCAGAAGATTCTTGTAAAAGGTTGGACTTTGTATAATAGAAGAGTTCCATCACTTTCGCACCTGAGATCCCTAAAACATTGATATCATTTTTATCCCTTGATGTGAAATTTCTATATTTTCCTAAATTGTGAGGGTGTATCTCTATCTTAGTGTTTTTCCAAGATAACTTGACTATAGATAGTTTTTAATTGTACCCCACTTGAGATGGACGATAACTATTAACTCTATTTTGCCCCGTATATATTGTCCCTCTATTTTTTTGAGTTTGATACTACATTTTAGTGGAATGATAGATTTAAATACAAAGTTCATTTTTATGCATTAATCTAAGAATCCTCCTAACTAAACTATCGCTTTGTTCTATTCATAATGTGATATTTCTCTTTTTGAGTAAAAAATAAGGCTTCTTATTGCTACTTTATGGGTTTATTTGGGCCTTTATCCTAGTATCACTTGGTCCTAATTGAGTGATTATGAAAGGATAAATACTATCAAGATGTTAAATGTATTATATTTCCTAATTATAGTTAAGATTCTGATTGACGGGTGGTAGAGTTTGTTATAGTTTTTATGGGGCAATCCTAAGATTGTAATTCTGAATCTATTCCTTACTAAGGTTGTCTTCCCTTTTTGATACAATATCCTAATAGATACTTTACCCCTTCACCAGATATCTAAGAGTTGATTTAGATACCTTAGCCTAGTCCGCGGTAGAAATTGACTTAGAATGTATTTCGGGGATTTAGAAATGGGCTAGTTGACCCACCTTAAGGCAAGATTAAGGATTAGTTTCCTTGAACCCTAATTCTTATTAATTTACTATAGAGTGACCTTTTGAGGCAATATTGATGATTCTTGGTGTTTGTTGGTTATATGGAATGGCATTAAGAATGATGCCCAATTGATTATGCCTTTTTGGATAAAGCTTATGTCAAGTTATTAATTATGTTATTATGATTTACAATTGTTTTCCCTATGTAAATGATATAAGTGTATCCATCATAAATCAGAACAACAATGATATAAATTTGTGATGTTACATTGTTGTTTTGATTTGTCTTCCTATTATATATAGTGATGATAGAGATGATTCAGGTTCAATTCGGTACCATCACTTAGTTATGATTATATTGCACTTTATCATTCTTATATCATGATTTAGCTCAGTCAACCGATGATGCCTACTGAGTACCCATTATTTTAGTACTCATACTACACCTCTATACCTTTTGGTGGAAATTTGAGTATTAGTTATCACCATTAATCATGGTTGCGGTGATTAGTCTTTTGTAGATAGGGTGAGATCATAGAGTTTGAGTCGTCCATTTTCCCTCTATATTTTACATTCAGTCTTTAGTATTTGAGACAGATGTATTGACTACACTTTAAGTCTTCTGAGTTGTATTGTTGACATTAGATATTCTTGTACTATCTTTATCAGGTCATGGGATTGGTATCTTATGATGATTATTTATTTATTTTAGAGAACCTTGTTTATATTTTAACTTATATTCATTAAATTTAGCCTATGTTGGCATTTCTTACTGAATTAACGCATTGCAATAGCTCTAGGCTATGGTATTGGCTTACCTACTGGCGGGATATAGTAGGTGCCATCATGACTTGTAAATTGGGTCATGACACTGAGTTGGGTATTTAGCTTAAGATAAGCACAATTTGTCACCCTCAGACAGATGACCAATTAGAGTCAACCATTCAAGTGTTAGAGGACATGCTTCAAGTGTGTGTTATGGATTTTGGACATCATTGGCCCCAGTTCTTTCCCCTAATAGAGTTCACCTACAATAATAGTTACCATTCCAGCATTCAGATGGCTCTTTTTAAGGTTTTGTATGGGCAGAGATGTAAATCTTCTGTGGTGTAGTTTAATTCATTTAAGGTTAGGCCTTGAGGCACCAATTTGTTGAGAGACTCAATAGATTGAGCTAGACTGATGCACTAGAGGCTTATGGCTACCTAGAGTAGGCATAAGAGTTACACCTATTAATGAGTTCATAATGTAGCATTCATGTTTTACGAGCGAATTTTGTTAAAGGTATCACCTATGAAGGTGTGATGATATTTGGGAAGAACGAAAAGCTTAGTTTGAGATTTATTGGGACTTTTAATATTATTGAAAAGTTTGGAGATATGGCATATAGGCTATATTTGCCTCCACATCTATCAGTTGTTCATCCAATATTTTATGTCTGTATAATGAAGCGATATCATCCAGATGATACTCATGTTGTCCGGCGAGATTAAGTTGCATCAAATCATGAGTTTCCATTCACTTAATTGCTATCCTAGATATATAAATTAGGAAGATGAGGTCCAAGCATATTAATTTTATGAAGGTTCTATGGAGCATTGCCTGATTGATAAGGTTATGTGGAAGGTTGAGTACCATATTAGGAGTATATATCCTCATCTTTTACTGATTTAGGTACTCTATTTGTTTTATCATTCGAGGAAAAAAACATATATTTATGGTGGATAATGTAACAATCCTTGTTATTATTTATATATTTTCCTATCAGTTGAATATTTTGCCTTTATCCATATCTATTATATGTAATGTATGTGTTAAGGGGATGGTTGGCATGGTTTTTGAAGAATTTGAGAGTGATTTGAGTGAGTTTGAGGTTTTGCGTAGCCATAAAAGTGATTAGTTTGACTTTGATCAATATTTTATAATTTGATCATCGAATGGTAATTCTATTAAGTTCCATTAGATCTGGAATATTGATTTTGTGTTAATAGTATGGTTGGTTTAGGTTTTGAGTTGTTATTTTGAGTTTTGAGCATATAGATTAAAAAAACTAGTTAAATTAGCTTTGATGAGGTCCTGAGAGTTAAATTTTTGATAACTACCTCTTTTGATAAGTCTTATGGTTTCATTAAGTTTGGAAAATTAAAATTAGTCTAGTGGCATTATTGATTTATTTTTATGGGATTTTAAAAGTACAATCATCCATTCGGAGGATTTTGGATCATTTTTCTTAGCTGGTTTGTTGATAACTAGTACAATATTTGAATCTTCATCATGACTTCATGGACATGTGACATAATCGCAAGTCTTGAACAAATTACACATCACAATCATAAGGTATGTCACCGTGATCATAAAGAGTCATCTTGTGGATTAGGTCGAGTTTGCCTATCGTAGTTGCGAAGCCCACCTCCCATGATCATGAGGGCTTATTTAATTATCGGTTAATGTTGACACTCACGATCATGTGTAGGGGCTGCAATCGGAAGGAAATGTGCACCTGAATGGTATAAAACTTTTTTTTCTCTATTTTTCATTATTTTTTAACTTAAAAACCTCTCTATTTTTTATTTAAAAGGGATTTTTTTTTCATTAAAAGTGGTTGAGTAAGCTTCTAAACATGATTTACATCTTTATTCATTGATTTAATTTCAAAAACATCTTCAAATATTAATTTTAAACTTGAAATTTTGAGGTTTTACCAAGTAAATTGAGAAAATAATTTTTCTTCGACTTCAAGTTTGATTTCAACTTCATGTTTTTTTTTATGGATTTTCATATTTGGAACCCTTAAAGTATGAAAAATTTCTTCTTCAACAAAATTCTGGTTTCACCCTTTTTCTTTTGGGGTCGATTTTTGAAATACTTTTGAACCTGGAATGAAAGTAGTTAATATTGGTATCATTGGACTTCTCTTGATGTGTATATTAAGTTTCTAATAGATTGGGTTTGTTCCAAGACCGCACAACAAGGAAAATGTAACACTCCAAGTTCTTGAGCTCTAGACCCTCCAAAGAGATGAATTAGCCAAGTTATTGAAGTGATGTCAAACTACCAGTGAAAATGGACCTGACGATGAATCATTATCAGACATATCAAGTCGTTAGGAGGGACTCGTTGTTAAAATAGAATGATACCAAAGAGTTCAACCCCTGACCATGATTCTTCATGATGACTCATTACGTCAGATAATGATTCGTTATGAGAGAACTGTTGTCATAACAGTGAAGGACTAGGTTTCCTCAGGTAACGACTCTAGTCCACAACTTGTGGTCAAGCCTCAAGAGTCGTTACCTAAGCTGTGACAACTGTTCTTAGGATTTTCCTTGCATATTTTAGGGTCTTTTTGTTTTTTTCCTCCCTACAAACTCTTTCCCATGACATAAAAACACCAAAATGACCCCTTTCCCTTTAGTTATCAAGATTAAACCTTACTCTTTTCTTCTTTAACTCCCAAGGCAAGAGATACTAGGTTTTATAAGGAATTCAACAATTAGGCTCCAAACTTTGAGTCCTCTCTAATTTTCTTTATATTTCAGGCATGTTGGTCATCCCTAACTTGTATTCTTACATTGTGGCATTTACTTTCTCAACCTTCATATGTTTAAATTATTGTGTTTGAAATTAGGTTGATGGATTTTGATTTAGTTTTACTTGAATTGTTTTCCTATGTTTTAAAAATGTTTTTCATGTATGATTAATGGTATTTTTGGGATTAAATTGGTGCAACATGGTACGATTTGGAAGGGGTGACATGGGTTTCCCTAAACTGATGAAGTTTTAGCTTAATAATGATATTAACCTCAACCCACTTTAAAAAATCATGATTTTAAACATTCAATTTACATCATTTAACTTACCTTTGGAACATTGCATTTCATTAAAGCATAACGGATAATGAAAAAAATGGTTTTGAAATGACTTTGGTGGCCCTGGACTTGGATTTTAATAGAACTTGGGAATCAAATAGTTAAATGGACTTGTTTGACATAATTGAATTAACTTGTAGGCATTTTGGTATGACGATACCAAGTTGGTAAATTCATTAATAAATGACTCCTTGATTCATGGTTGAGTTTATGTGCTAACTTTTTTAACTTAGGCTTAAAGAGAATTGTGTAGCTCATAGTGAAAGTTTAGTCCTGAGGGAACCAACACTGGGAACCATGTTTGTCGGTATGTGGGTCTATATGATTGTGTGTTTGGATGCACACTATATTTTTGGATGGCTATTAACTTGGTGTCTTTAGTCTTTTCTCGGCTTGTGCAGTTAACACACACTGGGGCCCTTCCACAGGGAGAGCCAAACCCATATAGGCCATAGGTTCCTTTAGGATGGAGCGAACTACACATTTCAGGCTAATTGTTTAAACTCTCATGTTTATGACCCTTGTACCTATCCTGGCATCCACTATGTGTATATATAAATATTGTGCATATGGTTTTGGCTGATTTTTAGCAATGACATTATTTTATCACTTTCCCCTAAGTTACATGCTAGTGCTTTCCCCACTGACCGTCCTTGGATGATACATCATTTCATGATGTAGGGTTTGAGGGATTTTTTATCACTCATATGCAGATTTAGGTGGTGCAGTACATCAGTTAAGTTGTCGTGAAATGGTGAGCCTCCATCTTTCAAAAAATCATGCCATTTCATTAGGTTTCCTTTTATATTTTGGAATCGTGAATTCTCTTTTGTCATGGTTGGGGGCATGTCTCAACCTAGTTTTTTTTTTAGAGGCTTTTATGGACAGTATTAGAATGGTTGGTTGTCTTGTTTAAACTATTAGATTTCATTTGATTCATCTATACTATTTACTATTTTGGTTGGCTTCTGTTATTTTTTATATTATGCTCTAGAGGTTAGGCGAAGGGGTGGTCTTCAGCCTACGGTGGGCTTGAGATACCCGTCACGACTAGGCCCTGGTTCAGGTCGTGACAAGATTAGTATTAGAGCACGGTTCAGGGTCGATGGGTATCCATAAATTCATGTCAAGTATAGTCCTTTTTATGGATGTGTAACATTCCACACTTATAAGGGAGAGGCTACGAGACATCTAGGAATGTTTTCCTTTCTTGTATTCTATTTTAGGCTATAGAGTCTAGTTACCTTGAATCTTCTCTAACTCCTGGTTTACTCACATTTCAAACCATGTCTCCTCAAAGATCTTACAGTCGTAGAAACTCTATCGGAACTGTTATCCCACCTGGGGAAGATTTAGGGGGAACTCCCCATGTTTATAGAGTACAGACTCGGTCTAGGGTCCTTGCTGCTAAATGTATCACTCCACGTGGGGTTCCACTGGTCCCTACTAGTCCTTCTCAGGCTTCTAGGGCTGGTAATACTTGTGCTCAGTCACCTCAGGGAGATATTTCAAATGCGGAGTTCCATTAGTCTATTCATATACTTGGCCAACTGATGGCATCACAGTTTCATTGATCTGATCAGGTTGGTTTTGTTGCTAGTTCATTTGAGGTCACTCGAGTTGGCTTGTTTATGAGATTGAATCCCCCAACCTTTTACAGGCTCTAAGGTTGATGAGGATCTTCAGGGGTTTATAGATGAGATAGAGAAAAATTTTTGTTATATATGCTACTAATTTAGAGGGTGTGGAGTTTGCAGCCTATCCGGTAAAGGATGTAGCTTACCATTGGTATGAAGAGTAGAAATCAATGAGGGGTGATGATGCCGAGTTGGCGGTATGGGATGAGTTTTCATGTGCTTTTCTTGATCACTTCTTTCCTCAAGCATTGAGGAAAGATAAGGCTGAAGAGTTTGTAAACTTAAAGTAGGCTAAGATAAGTGTGAAGGAGTATGCCATGAAGTTCCAGCAACTATCTCATTATGCTCAAGAGTTGGTGTCTAATATGAGGTCCAGAATGAGGAAGTTTGCTTTTGGTTTGTCTCGTGATTTGGTATTGGAGTGAAAGAATTCTATGCTGAATAATGACATGGATACCTCCAGGTTGGTGGTTTATATGCAGTAGGTAGAGGATGAGAAAAAGAAGCAGGTAGAGATAAGAGAGAGGCAGAACAAGAAGTTTAGATATTCAGAGTAGAATGCAGGACATCAAAATAGTAAAATAGATGGAAGACAGTGGACTAAGAAAAATAATTAGGGAAGTTTTTATTTGTCAGCAAGTGCTTCTCATCCTAAGCCTTCGGGTGATCATCATTTTAAGGCTAGCAGCATTCCTAAGGTGCAGGGTGCTTAGTCTCTAGCTAGTGGAGCTTAGTCAGTCGCACCTTATCCTCCTTGCCGATTTCATGGAAAGCATCACCGTGGGTCTTATAAGGAGGGGAGGAATTTGTTTTAATGTTGGTCAGACTATCCATATGCTGTGAAATTTTCGTATAGCTAAAATTGTTACTGGAGATAATAAGGTCCCGGTCGCCACTTCTCTGGCTCCTGCATCTAAGGGCACCCCTTCAGGTACTGATAATAGCTGAAATTGCCTCCATGCACTTTCTACTCATAAGGAATCTAAAAAATCCCCATATGTTGTCACTAGTATGTTACAACTCTTTCCTCATAATCCTTAGTGTTTGTTCAATTAGGGCTCTACCCTATCCTATATGGCCCCTTATGTGGCTGAACATCTTGGTTTTGGTCCTGAAAACATTTTTGACCCCTTTTCTGTTTCTACTATGGTTTGTGATTCTATTATTTCTAAAAAAATATATAGGGGTTGTGTAGTGTCTATTCATTGGAGACATTGGTGGATTTGATAGAGCTGGATATGGTAGATTTTGATGTTATTTTGGTAATGGATTGGCTTCACTCGTGCTATGCTTCTCTGAGTTGTAGGACCCGAAAGGTCAATTTCCATTTTTATAATAAACTGATGATTGAATGGGAGGGGAGTTCCTTAATACCCAAAGGGGAGTCTATTTCCTATCTTAGAGCTAAGAAAATGATATCCAAAGGATATCTACACCATCTAGTTTGGGTTTAGGATTCTAATTCTGAGAGCCCCTTATTGCAATTTATTCCCGTGGTTAGTGAATTTTCTAAAGTTTTTCTTAATGATCTTCCTGAAATTCCTCCTGATAGGTAAATAGATTTTGGGATTGATCTTCTGCCAAATACTGCCAAATACCCCTTCTATTTTCATTCCTCCATATAGGATGGCTCAGGCTGAACTAAAGGAGCTAAGGGAGCATTTGAAGAATCTTCTTGAAAAGGGTTTCATCAATCCTAGTGTTTCACTATAGAGTTATCCTGTACTTTTCATGCAAAAGAAAGACAGTTCTCTTTGGATATGTATAGACTATCATCAGTTGAACAAGGTTACAGTGAAAAATAAGTATCCTCTTCCTAGGATTGATGACCTATTTGATCTTCTTCAGGGTGCTAGGTATTATACTAAGATTGATCTTCATTCGGGCTACTATCAGCTAAAAATTAGGGATGTTGATATTCCCACAACTATTTTCTGAACTTGGTACGACCATTATGAGTTTTTGGTAATGTCATTTGAGTTGACCAATGCTCTGTCTGCTTTTATGGATCTTATTAATTGGGTGCTTAGTTAGTTTCTAGATTAGTTTGTTATAGTCTTCATTGATGGCATCTTTGAGTACTCCATAAGTGAGGAAGATCATGTCAATCACCTCTAAATTATATTTCAGACTCTTAGGGATCAGAATTTGCATGCAAAATTTTCTAAGTGCAAATTTTGGCTAAGTGTTGTGACCTTCTTAGGCATGTTGTTTCTAATCAGGGGATCAAGGTAGATCCACAAAAATTTGAGGCTATTAAGAAATGGCCTAGACCCATGACTACAGTCGACATTAGGAGTTTCTTGGGCTTGACAAGGAATTATAGGAGGTTTATGCAGAGTTTCTCATCTATTGTCGCTTCGCTGATGATGTGAACTCAGAAAAAGGTTAATTTTTTTGGTCTACTGCCTATGAGGGTAGTTTTGAGAAATTGAATGATGGATTGACTTCTGCTCCTATTTTGACCCTACACGAGAGTTCTGAGGGTTTTGTGGTGTATTGTGATGTATCCCACATGGGACTGGGTTATGTTTTGAAGAAGCATGGTAAGGTTATGGCCTATGCTTCTAGGTAGATTATGGTTCACAAGAAGAATTATTAGACTCGTGATTTAAAGTTGGCGGATATGGTTTTTTCTTTAAAAATTTAGCGTCATTACCTGTATGGGGTTCATGTGGATATTTATTTGGACCTTAAGAGCTTATAGTATGTGTTTACGTAGAACGAATTGAACCTCAGGCAGAGGCAGTGTCTTGAGCTACTTAAGTATCAATACATGAGCCTTTACTGCCATCTAGGTATAGCTAATGTTGTTGCTGGTGCTCTTAACAGGTTTTCTATGGGGAGACTATCTTACCTTAATGAGGAGAAAAAAGGGTTGGTGAAGGGTATTCATAGGTTGGCTAACTTTGGAGTTCATCTCTTGGACTCTAAGAATGGGGAGTGATTGTTCAGGAAGTGGTTAAGTTCTCTGTTGGTGCTGAGGTTAAAGAGAAGCAAGGTTTGGATTCATACTTATACATATTAAGGATGATGTGTGTCAGTACAAGGTCATGGCTATCAAGATTAGGGGAGATATCGTCTTGAGGTATCAAGGAAGATTATATATTCCTAATATTGATGGGCTACGCGAAAGGATTTTGACTGAAGCTCATGAGTCTAAATATACAATTTATCTGGGTTCGACTAAGATGTATCATGCCGAATGAAATCTACTCGTCAAATAATATTAAGAGGGACGTGGAAAATTTTGTTGCTAAGTGTATGGTTTGTCATCAAGTCAAGGTAGATCATTTGACGTCCAGTGGCATATCTCAAGAGATAGAGTTTCCCAAATGGAAGTTGAAAGATGATCAATATGGACTTTTTTAAGGGTCTTCCGCGGTCTCACAGTCAATATGATTCTATTTGGGTCATTGTGGATAGGATGTCAAAGTCTGCTCACTTCTTTCCTGTAAGGAATAAGTACCCAAAAGAGGATTATGCTAAGTTGTTCATTCAGGAGATGGTTAAGTTGAGTGGAATGCTGGTGTCCACCATTTCTGTTCAAGGTACGAAATTCTCTTCTTATTTTTAGCGCTCGTTTTAGAAAGGTTTGGGGACTAAGGTGAACCCTAGCACCGCTTTCGACCCTCAAATGGATAGAATAGTGGAGCATACCATTTAGACCTTGAAGGGCATGATAAGGACCTATACGATTGATTTTAAAGGTAGTTGGGTTAATCATTTTCCTTTTATTGAGTTTTCGTACAACAACAGTTATCACTCCAGCATTCAGATTGCCCTTTTAGAGGATTTTTATGTTAGGAGGTACAGGTCTCCGATTGGATTTTGAGTTTGGTGATACTAGGTTATTTGGTTCTGACTTAGTTCACCAAACCAGGTGAAAGTGATTAGAGAAAGATTTAACACTGCTCAAAGTCGCCAAAAGTCTTATGCGGATGTCAGATGGATCGAGTTGGAGTTTGGGGTGAGTAATTAGGTATTTTTAAAGATTTCTCCTATGAAAGGAGTCATAAGATTTGGGAAGAAGGGGAAGCTCAACCTTCATTACGTTGGTCCATATCAAATTATGAGAAGAATTAGGAATGTCGCTTATGAATTAGGTTTACCAACAAGTTTATCTTCGATTCATCATGTTTTCCATGTGTCTTTGATAGTGACTGTTGATCATGCTGGTGTCATGGATTTGTTGTCTTATGAGTAAGTACCAATTGAAATATTGGATAGGCAAGTTCGTAGATTGAGAACGAAGGATGTAGCTTTGGTAAAGGTTCTTTGGAGAAATCAAAAGATGGAGGAAGCTACATGGGAATCTGAAGAAGATACAAAGCAAAATACCCATCCTTGTTTTCAGTGATGGATGGAAATGCTTAAGTATTAATTTTTTTTCCCTCTTATTGTATTTAGAATTTTTCCTAGGATTGTTTTTGTATTCTTTCTTCTACCATGCTAAGGGTGCCCTAACTTCTCATTCAGGGATGTATAATCCAAAAGGGGGAAGGGTAATGTAACACCCCAAGTTCTTGAGATCTAGACCCTCCAAAGAGATAAATAATTGAATTAGCCAAGTTGTTAAAGTGATGTCATCCTTCCAGTGACAATGGCCTTGATGATGACTCATTATCAGACATAACGAGTCTTTAGAATGGAATCGTTGTCACAATAGAAAGATATCCAAGAGTTCACCCCTGTCCACGATTCTTCACGACGACTCGCTACATCAGACAATAAGTTATGAGAGACCCATTGTCATAACAGTGAAGGACTAGGTTGTTGATCCTCACATAACGACTCTAGGCCATGACTCGTGGTCAGACCTTACGAGTCGTTATCAAAGCCGTGATGACTGTTCTTATGAATTTCCCTGCACATTTTAATTAGGGTCTTTCCCTTTCTTCAAACTTTTTCCCAGGACTTAAGAACAACAAAATTACCCTTTCCCTTTAATTATCAAGATTAAACCTTATTGTTTTCCTCTTTAACTCCAAAGGCAAGAGATACTAGGGTTTTACAAAGAATTTAATAATTAGGCTCCAAACTTTGAGTCCTCTTCAATTTACTCTATATTCCAAGCATGTTGCTCATCCCTAACTTTTATTTTTACATTGTGGCATTTACTTACTCAACTTTCATGTGTTTAAATTGTTTGGTTTGAAATTGCATTAAGGTCTTTTGATTTATTATTACTTGAATTGTTTGTCCATGTTTTAAATATGTTATTCATGCTTGATTAATGATTTTTGGGATTAAGCTGGTGCAACATGGTATGGTTTGGAATGGATGACATGGGTTTCCCCAAACTGATAAAGTTTCGACTTGATAATAATATTAATTGTAACCCACTTTAAAAATCTTGGTTTTGAACATGAAATTTACATCATTTAACTTACCTTTGGAACATTAAATTGCATTAAAGGATAATGGATAATGAAAATGGTTTTTAAATGGACTTATTGGCCCTAGATTTAGATTTTAATAGAACTTGGGAGTCAAATGGTTCACTGGAGTAGTTTGGCATAATTGAATTAGCTTACAAGCATATTGGTATGATGATACCAAGTTGGTAAATGCCTTAATAAATGAATCCTTGATTCATGGTTGGATTTATGTGACAACTGTTTTAATTTAGGCTTAAAGAGAATTGTGTAGCTCACTGTAAAGGTGTAGTCCGGGGGGGACCAACACTGAAAACTACGTTTTCCGGCGTAGGGGTCTATATAACCGTGTGTATGGATACACACTATATTTTTTGATGGATATCGCCTTGGTATCTTTAGCCTTTCCTCGGTTCATGAGGCTAACATGCACTGGGGCCATTCCAATAGGGAGAGCCAGACTCATATACCCCATGAGTACCTTAAGGATAGAGCGAGCCACACGGTTCAGGATAATGGTTTTAAATCTCATGTTTATGACCTTTGTACCTATCCTAACATATATATATATATATATAAATGTTATGCATGTGGTTTTGGATGGTTTTTCGTAATGGCATTATTTTATCACTTTCCCCTGAGTTACATAACAGTGCTTGCCCTACTGATCATCCCTAGACGCTGCATCCTTTAATGATGTAGAGTCCAAGGAATCTTCTGTTTCTCCTGTGCAGTGTTAGGTAGTGTGTTATGCTTGTTGAGTTATTGTGAAGTGGTGAACCTCCATCTTTGAAATAACCTTGCCATTTTATTAGGTTTCTTTTCATATTTTGGAAATTATGAATTCTCTTTTGTCATGGTCAGGAGCATGTACTGACCTATATTGGTATTTCTAGTTTTAGAGGTTTTTATGGACAGTATTGGGATGATTGGTTATATTGTTTAGATTCTTATATTTCATTTGATTTATCTATCTTATTAACTATTTTTGTTGGCTTCTACTGTTTGTTATATTGTGCTCTGGAGGCTAGGCTAAGGAGATGGTATCTGGTCTATGGTGGGCTTGAGATACCCGTCATGATTAGACCATGGTTTGGGTTATGATAGAAAATTTCCTTGTTAAAGGTTTTGGGCTCATATTTTAACTTTTTAAGGTAGGTTATGACTTAACTTTCTTCAGACCGGATTGGATAGTTAACCATTTATGTAAAGTATGCTATAGATTGGAGATTTTATCGTGGAATTATCTTTTTGAGATGAATACTTTATCGTGTTGACCTTGTGCAGGCTTATGTGAATATTATTATTTACTTAAAGATTATTATTATTATTGTGATACCTGTGTGGGGGATGATATTGGTTTTGTTTGAGAATTCTTTTCCTTTATTATTATTATAATGATTGTGTATGGGCTTAGATTGATATTATTGATCTCTTACATGACTCTTTAATACTATGGAGCCATGCAATGGCTTATATCATTATCTATTAAGATTTGAGGAGATTTTATCTCATCTATACCATTATTGTGTTGATTAATTACATGAAATTGATTTAGTTATGGGAAAGCATCCTCATTTCATTTATCCATATTCATGGAATTTGTAACACATAGAAACACTAATTTTGAAAAATAATGAAACACTTTATAAATGTTTAGATCGAGGGATGTACTGGTAAGATTTATTGAGATAGTATTTGGATTGAGAACCTCGTATGAGTACTGCCCTGGAAGATTATGCTTGGAAGGTGTATATATAAGGTGATATTGAGATATTCAATCCTTATCATATCATTGTATTGTATCATTTGCATTTCTCTTATGTTACATGCTAGTTTGTGTAATTTAAACTTTCTTATATTGTTATTGTACTTGTAGTATTTATATTGTTAGGAGATACGGCTTGAGACATCGTTGAGAACTTTTCTATATAATGTGTAAGCATGCTCATAGTATCCTTTATATGTATTGTTTTATACTTTACTTGGTCAACCTATTAAGCATACTGAGTACAAGCAGACCATATTTACTTCTACTTTTTGTATTCTTTCGGTCCTTATCTCAGTTCGAGTGCGACCCATGGAGCGTGAGATCATGTTGTGTTGAGGTTATTCTCGCAATACTGGTAAGCTCCTTCTCTAGAGCAGGTTCTATCCTCCCTTATTTCCATTATGTTATCTTTATTCTACTTTTTAGATATAAATTTATGCATTTTTGGATTCTATATCAGTTAGATCTTTAGATTTTACTTGTATAGTTTTAAAGTTGGTTTCTATATATATGCCTGAATTTATCGTAGAGTCTCATATTTGGGATTCATTTATTTCTTTTCTTCATCTTTATCTCTTTTGGTGTTGGGATTACCCACCTAGAATTAAGATGGAGTAGGTATCGTCGTGACCTCAATTTCAGGGTCGTGACACCAGCCAAGTATCTCACACCTGACACGGGCCAACAGAGGATCACCTGTGCACCTAAAAGCCCTGTCACATGGGTCTCATTCCCATCCTTTAATGCACAGTTACTATGCCACGACTCAAAATCCAAGAGTCATGATAGCATTTTTTTGCAGCAAACTTGATAAGTCAGCCTATCAGGGCTTACCCAAACTGATATACAAAGAGAAATTTGTGCTAAAAACCCAAGGCAAGGCTTCTAATGCGAAGCCGAACCACACAAACATGATAATAGTACAAATATAATCGAAGAGGACAAATCAAATCCCAAAATTTGGTATTATAGTGTACGAACTACTAAATACATTCCGAATGTCAAAGATACAATAATAGTCCGAAAAGGATCAAACTTTGTCCCTAAATACTAAATAAGATATGAAAATAGACAGGAAAAGGTAGTAGGCCAACTCCTGAAGCATAGGACATCCTCTACCTTTAATATAATTCAAATGCCACCTGAGTCAACTATCCGTGCGGCACACTCGTACCTAGATCTACATCAAAAGGCACAGTAGGGATGAGTACGGTCCACTTGTACTCAGTAGGTATCATAGGCCAACTGAGTAAAGTATAAAATAAAGCATATAAACACAAACTATGGTCACATCACCTGCAATCAGAAAATCTCCCAAACAGTAGCCCATACTATCTCCACTAACAGTTCTACTATATACACATATAACAAATACTAATATAAGAAGAAAATACAGATATACACATATACCAAGAACAAGTAGGAGAAGGGAATACACATAGATAGATATCATATCAAGAACAGAAACACAACACAGAATAAGCACAATATATATGGAATGCAATGAAGATGATAATAATGATGATGATGATGCACGAGGTCATTGCACAACTCCGTATACACCTACCGAGTTGTTCTCCCAAGGTAGGAACCATGGCACATACATTGGTAGAGGATTTTTAAAGATTTCACGTTTTCTATCAGAAAAAGTCAATATTCCAATATCTTCACCGTGGTACTAGTGTTTCATGGACGAATATGAAATAAGGATGTAATTCTCATAACCAACTAAAATGAGAATCTCCAATATACAACCAATGTACCAACAATGTGAGCCAAAAAGTTTACTCAAGACAACCATCCATCATCAATAATCCAATATAATCAAGAATCCATCAAGTAAAATATGCAAGGAAAAGGTCATTGATACCACATAAATCCCAAAATCTAGGTTTTTTTCCACCAAAAGAGTGCAACCAAACATCCATATATCAATACCAAGCCAACAACATCATATAAGACTCCACACGATCATACATAGCAAATAATGTCTCAAAACCACCAAATATTATCCAGATAGGCCCATGTACACATAAATCACCTAAACACATTTTTCATGATACAACCTCATACCCGCAATATGCTTTTACATTATTATTCACAACTCAATCCAGTCTAAGAAAGTTAAGCCATAACCTACCTTGAATGCAAAATTAGAACATAATAAACCTTTATCACCAAGCTTTCAACTCACGCATGTACTCAAAATCATCTAAAACATACAAATAAAAAATCTATGCATCAAAAGAATGCCACCAATACCTATATTGCCCACTTTCGCATCGGGGTCAAAGCGGACCCCTAAAATGGGTTATAAAAAACAAAGGGTAAAACCAAAATTTTTGTCCAAAAGTATATTTCTCAGGACTAAAGGCACTCATTGGAGAAAATCCAAGTGAAAACAAATAAAAAATGGTATTTGAACCGAAGAACTGCTAATTTAGGCTTTCTGGATAAAAATTCCCCAAATTTCACCTTTAAATTCAAGTTTAAACAAGATTTAAATGATAAAAATCAAAGAAAAACAATTGAAATAGGTATTTGGAGATTACTCAAGTTTAAGCATAGAAGAAAGTTTTGAACCCCAAGCTCCAAGTCTCGAAAATGATGAAAGAATCTTGAAAATAGGGATGTAATCCATCCAAGCATTGCCTAAGCGACTACCGAGTCGCTTAAGCGGCCATCACTTAAGCAACTAGGCATTGCTTAATCAAAGCCTGCCTCTTCGAGTAAGTGACTTGATTGGCGCTTAAGCGATAGGCGTCTGGCATGCCAGTATCGCTTAGGCGACCTGGCCATCCCTTAAGCGAGCCTGGTATTGTTTAGGAAAAACTTTGGCTGTAAAGACAAGTCTCTTAAGCGACCAAAACATCGCTTAAACGAGTGCACCAGCTGGAGACTTGGAGAATTCCAAGTCTCTGCGAATCCCTCGGGATTCATCCGGAATCTTGATTATGCAAACAAACTATGCTCCCCCCTAAGTTCGACGTTTTGGACTCAATGACGATATTAAATTTTTGAAAAAATATTAACGCAAAATTGAACCCCGAAATTCAATTTCTCAACTTTTCGAACCAAGAATCGAAATGAGATATAAAAGCAGTAATACCACACCAAACATGCTCCAATCTAAATCAACGTTCTGTAGCTGCTGGCGTAGTCCATTTAGCCATCCGATGTACAGATCAAAAGATATTTACCGAAGTCAACTAATAAGCTTGTAAGACCAATAATTAAAAACCACAATCTCACATAAATCACACTGAAAAGCATTGAAAACTGTGTCAATCATCTCCACACCTCAAAAATACCACAATACAATCACGGAAGAAGTAAAATGGTCAAATCACATTGAAACAAATATTTCACATAAATCACCAAAAATTCAGTCATTAGAACACTATCTGCTCCTACACCGAGAGAGTGCATTCCCATCTTTGTGTGTTTTCTAGGATAGCATGATCACGGACAGTCTATAATTTTACCCTATCCAAAATAGCCCATAATGGTTAACTTTATTTTACCCCATTCAACTAGAGAAAGAGGATCTTCTATACTTACAAAAAAGAAAAAAAAAAGGATCTTCTGGCATTAATTTTGAGAATCAGGGTTTTGACATGAAATCATTCCATGTGAAGTTGTGCTTCATCAACCTAATAATATCATGTTGATGTTTTCGGCCAACCAATGTTTGGACAATTATGAACTGGCATATGCCAAAATATAAAAAGATCTACATACATGCATTAAGAACTATCCGACCAATTAATATTTTAAAATCATTTTCCCAATAGGTTTACAATTTGAGAGAAACAGTAATTAAGTGCATGCTATTCTCTTTCTAATTAACTACAGGGATATGTAGTATAATATAATCACTGTTTTTTAAAAAATAAATAAATCAACCTTTCAATTTTCAAAAATTCGAACTTATTATATATATCGATATCTATAATCAATAATCTATATCTATAATCTATAATCTGTAACCTATATCTATAATATATATCTATATCTATAATCTATAATCTATATATATATATATCTATAATCTATAATATATTAAAAGTGTGAAGACATCTATATCTATAATTTATATCTATAATCTATATCTATAATATATAATCTATATCTATATTTATAATCTATAATATATTAAAAGTGTGAAGACCTTAGAAAAGTAATTTGAACTTTTTGCCCTTCATTAAAAACTCTTCTTTCGACAAAATTGTCTTTTCACTATTTTTTAATTTATTATTTAATTATTTTTTATTATATTAACTAGACTTCCTAAAATATATGGGACTTCTAAAATATATGGTAAGAGAATTAATTAATATTTTTCTTTCTACTACACTTTCTAAAATATATGGGACTCCTAAAATATATGGTAGAAGAATTAATTAATATTTTACTTTCTACTTTCAATTCGAAAAATACTCCTAAAATATGACTCTATTAAGAAAGTACTTCTATAAATATTGAGATATACGTTAAACTAGAGAACAAACTGGTTTGCCTATTGGAATATTATTGATGTTCATCTAACTTGATTTGGTTGCATGTCTAGATTAGTGGATGCTTGATTTTTCTAACCCTTAACTTCTTCACTATTTTTGTCAGCATAATATAATTCAACATGTGTGTATATATATATATATCTTTTTTGTTTTCATTGAAAATTATTCTTTAGGGTCAAAATTTTCGCTTAGACAAGAATTAGTTGGATCAAAATCAAAGCTTTGTGATCACTATTATATTTTTTCTTATAGTTTACAGGTTGTAGCTGAATGTTGGTTGTCTTTGAAGAATTTCTTGTGTAAAGATTATGTTTAATTGTATTGTTTTGATATCTTTATTATCTTATTGTTTTAATTTAATTTACAGATGCTAGATGAATGTGGGTCGGCTTTGAAATTCTTTTTAGGTAAAGGTTAGGTTTAATTGTATTATCGTAATATCTCTATTAGTTTGTTATTTTGTGATAGTTTACAGTTAGTAGATGAAACTCGATCGGCTTTGAGAAATTTTTGTGTAAAATTTAAGTTTAATTGTATTGTTTTGACATCACTTTTATCGTATTATTTTGTTGCAGTTTACAGGTGATAGATAAATGTTGGTCGGTTTTGAGCAATTTTTTTATGTACAGGTTAGGTTTAGTTGTATTATTTTAATATCTCTATTATCGTATTATTTTGTTATTGTTTACAGGTGGTAGATGAGTGTCAGGCGACTTTGGGAAAATTTTTGTGTGTAAATATTAGATTTAATTGTATTATTTTGATGTCTCTATCATTGCATTTTTTTTGTTGCAATTTACAGATAGTAGATGAATGTCGATCGACTTTTAAAAATATTTTTGGTAAAAAATAGGTTTAATAAATAAATTCTTCATCTTTACATACTCAAAAGATATTAAATTTAATTATTATATTCATCTTTATTATTTTAATAAATATCCTATTTAGTGTAATGTTTGGACTCATTAAAGAAAGGTACACACGCAAGACGCGTACACCTAAACTAGTATATTGAAACAACAAAAGCCAGCTATTAGAATAATTTATCATTGCTGAAGTCGAAATGAATAAGTCAGTTGCGCATAAATCCACAACAAACAAACCATAGGACTGAACAATTTGCTAGAGATACCAGTTCTCCTTTGTACATGTAACCTTTGGATAATCAAAGTGTGACACTCATTCTTTTTCCATTTGATGGAATAGGCTATGAATCCTATAGTAGATGAGCTCTGCTAAACTGTAAGAATAGATAGATGATCATTATGATCAAGTGAATGGTGCAAAACTCTATCAAATTCAGAGAGAAATCAACGCTCTCTGTCAAGGTAGCCTCAACATCACATCGTACAATACTAAGATGAAAAGCTGTGGGAGAAGCTTAGCGCTCTGCATTTGAAGTCATAGTGCAACTGCAATTGTGTTTGCGGTGCTAAGGAGAATCTCTACAAAGCTTAATAGGACCACTGTTTTATTAAATTCCTTATGAGATTGAACCAGGTATACACTGTGATTAGAGGGAATATCCTTATGTTGAATCCATTTCCCTAGTTGGCTCAAGCATTTTTTCTACTGGTGCAAGTTGAGAAATACAGAGAAATTAAGTCCAAGTGGCCAGTTGTTTGCTGGATCCATATCTCTAAATGCAGGTACTTCGAGATAGAACAATTTCAGAACAAACTACTCCTTATATCCAAATAGTGGTCAAGGAAATACCTACTACTCTAGGATCAACACTGTTGCAAGTAGAAATGTTAAGTATTGTAAATGACTAGGACATTCCAAGGATAAGTGTTACAAACTACATGGATACCCTACTCAAAACTTTTCTACTTCCTCCTAGGGAATCAAAACATCTACAAGAAGATTACACTCCTCCACAGAAATCTAGGCTCAACAAAGAAAAGAGAGTAATGGCAAATGTGCACGGACGAGGTTTCGATGTTATGTCATATCAGGGGAATGGGATCTACGGACAAGATGAAAATCATAATATCTGTCTAACCAAGAGCAATTTGGATAGTTCAAGAGCATATTACAGCACTTTCAATGTGACGATGGACATCCTAAGGATGGAGGAGAATGCTCTAACACAGATGCGACTGTAGCCAATGGAACAGTAAATTTTGCAGGTACAATTATATGCACATCTTCTATTGATTTTGGCAAATTATCTTGTAAATATTTTGAAAACAAAGCTGACTCTTGGATTTTAAACTCAGGTGCATCCAACCATAGGACGTTTAACAAATCCTTATTGACCAACATTATGATTTTACCTTACCCCTTGTTTATCTACCTTCCAAATGGTTATAGAGTGAAGGTGACATTAATTGGTAGTGTGAAATTACATCCACCACTTTTGTATTAAGTGTTGTTTGTGCCTTCCTTCAAGTTTAATCTAATATACATTCATTGTTTGACTTCTTACTCAAACAACGTTGTTGTATTTTCCAGAACTTCTTATTTGCTACAGACCCTTCCATAAAGACGGCTCAGGATATTTATAATGTCACAGATGGCATCTACTTCCCATTTCCTAAATGTCTCAACAGCAAGAGCACATCCCACAACTCTATTTTTCTGCTTGTCATTCACATAGTGCACATGTTATCATTATGTCCCTTTCTTTAGTTCAGTTTATGTCATTACGTCTCCTCTCAAGCCTAAAGTAAATAGGTCTGATGCACACAAGTTACTCCTTGATAAGAATGCTCTTGCTGTAAACATTTTGTGTGATAATGAATTTTGATCTTGTTCTTCCTTGTCTCATATAGATGATGTGAGTTTCTGGTGGCATAATATACTTAGGCATGTTTCCTTCGTGAAAATGAAAATATACCATTTATAAACCTTTTCAACCACACAACCCTTTACATGTTCAATATTCCCAATGTTATGGCAAGCAAGGCTTTTTTTCAGAAAGAACCAGAAATACTAGCAAACCTTTTAATTTACTCCATATTGATTTATAGGGACCTTACCATGTGAACACTTATGTCAATTTAAAATAAATCATTACCATAGTGGATGACTATAGTATATGTAAGTATCTAGACACAACTCTTGTCTTGTAAAAACAATGACTTGACAATCATAAAAGCCTTTCTGCTCTTGATTAAAAACCACTTCAACACCACTATCACATCAGATATGCAATGATCCTCCAGGCCATTTCTCAATTTCTATGCATTTCTAGTGTTTTGAGCCTTCCCACAATAGCTACAAGTTATTTATGTCTTGCCGAAACTATTGATTTGATTATCGAATAATTCATTTGGATTCTAGATTCATTTTCCTATTTTGGAGCTTTTGTTATTAAGGAATTGGTCTTGGACCAAAACTCGTAAAATTAGCCTCAATTGAGAATTCTAAAAGCGCCATCAACTCCAAAACATTTATTTTAGGCTAGGTCCTAAGGCTTTTGGACTCATTTTAGGCTATTTGGTGGATTTAATGGATAATGGAACTATAGGTATGGGACCCACATTTAATCAAAATGATCTTGAATGAAAGTTATGATAGTTCCTTTGAGTTTAGAATATTGAATTTAATATGGTAGCATAGTTCGTTTTTGCGTATGAGGTTCTGAATGAATCCCAAGCAGACAGTCAGATTCGTACGAGCTTTTATATTTGTTAGTTTTCTAGCTTCTGGTGCAAGGTGAATTTACCCTTCGTATTTGTGAGGGATAGGACATGATCACAAAGGGCCAAGACATTGACCATCGCATTTGCGAGCTTTTTTCTTTGCGTTCATGATGAAGGTTGCCCGATCCAATTTGTCTCTTTTCTTCGCATTTGCAACCATCTTGTGTCACATTCATGGTCTTCTAGCCTTTTTCCCTTTAGATTTGCAAACTATTTGGCCATATTCATGAAAGGTATCTTTACTAGGAATCGTGAACATGGCCCTTGGCCTTTGCGATCGCAACGACCAGATGCCTGGTAGTATATATTTTCCCCTTCCATAATTTCCATCATTTTAAACCATTTTTATGCCATTTTAGCCCTAGAAGAACAAAAAACTTAATGAAATCATTGATTGGAGCAAGGGATGTGTAGAGGATGATGGAATGACCATTTTTTACTAATTTCTTCGTAAGTTATCAGCCAAATTCCTCCATTTAATTCTTATTTTTCCCTCTTTATCTCTTTTTTTCGAGGCAGATTTGGGCCTTGATTTGTAGTACATTTGTGCTTAAATTTTGAACATACATTCCTTGTCCTCCGAGGGACATCATGATGGATTCAATTTTGGAATTCCATTAGAAGGCTCTATGGGTTCATATTTGACTTAGTCTTGGGCTCAAAGTTTTATATTATAATATGGGTATTATTTTACTCATTACTAATATATAGATTATTATCTTGATAGTATAACATCATTTTGGGATCACATAGCAAAGCCAAGCGGTTCGTGGATGATTTACGAATAGAGTTCGACATCGAGGTAGGCTCTGACTACTTTTTTGTATGAGATTGTGTGTAGTATAGATTTCATGTTAGGTAGGTAATATAGGCTGGGCTGATAAATAGTATACCATGGCCTAATTAGGGAATTTGACAAAGAAATATGACCTAAACCTTAGGATAGGATACTGTTATGGCCTTATAATCCTATTACCCTTGATTTTAGACATGATTAATCATAAATTAATATTAACAATCCTTTAGCATAAGACTTACCACTTGACTCGGTGATTTGGGTAGTATTTCTCATGTTAGATCCTTTTAGTGATTTTACGCCCTTTGTTACTATAGTTTCCAAAGTTATGAGGATTTATTATGTTGATTATGTATTATTGGGACTACAATTATGATTACGATGCAAGTTAGACACTAGGTTAGTACTTTATCATTGAAAAGGATGTGGTATAGTTATAGATAAGTATACATCTATGGTCGTAATATTTGTATACTGGTGATGGCACACATATTTTTAGCTGCATTCATGCTCTCTTAGTGGTACTATTCTAAAACACCCTAGATTTTGGTCCTTGAAAATTCCTTTACCTGTGAGTTTACTACCCATACTATGAATCTCCCTATGAGTCATAGGGTGTCTTGACGGGTCATATGACCCAAGTCGTAAGTGACATTCAAGAGTGGGGGCTGAATTGAAATTTTCTTCTATGAGTCAACTACTGTCTCCTCACAGTCGACTCACCCGCAAATCCTATCACTTCACACACAGATTAATCTTAAAAATAGTTAAGTAAGTAAATAACAAAACATAAAGTAACAACACAAAGATTTATCCTAGTTTGGCACGCCAATATAGTGCCTATGTCCAGTCCCCTTGGGTTTTGAAGTTTCCTTAAATCGTTTAAAGTTTGGCTCAAGTATAATGATAAGAAATAAGTTCTGAAGACTTATTTTGCTCTTCAGATCTTATGACACAGCTTCAGTTAAAGTTACAAAGTTGACTCGATCCTACTCTTTATATAAAATTGTAAACTAATGCTATAGATCTTTGTAAGACTAAGAATGAGACACTTTGAATTTTCTCCTTGAAGTTGCATAAGAAGTGTCTGTCTTTGGTCTTCTTCTTTTATAGTCTTTGGCTACTACTCTTCATTAGAAAACCCAAGAGACTTCTTCTCAATCAAGGATTTAAATTGATTCTTTGATTGAGGAATGTAGCCGTTAGATATGTCCATATTAGATATGTCCATATATGGCTTTGGATCATGTCCATATTAGATATGTCTATGATTTATTTTTCCTCTTAGTCTTTATGTCCATGTGACGGTTTTGCCCTTTCTTTTTTTGTTTAAATCCTAATTAATTTCCTAATTGATCTATTCTACCGTGTTTTCTAGGATGGTAATTCTCCTTCATTTCAAACATATTTGATTAATTCTCTTACCATGCTTGTTTGAGTGTCGTGATCTTCTCGTGACATGTCTTTCCATGTCTAGATCCAGCTTTCTTTATCAGTGGAATTCAATATCATGCAAGTTCTAACAATCTCCCCCTTTTTGACAATGACAAACAATTGTAAACATCAGTAGACTTCTCTGTTAGACATTTTGTTCCCCCTAACTTTGTAAGCATCGGTCGACTTTGCTCCCCCTGATATTGTAGGCATAAGTCAACTTTGCTCCCCTTGACTTGTGAGCATCTTTGTTGATTAAGATGTCGACCTTGTAAGTCGATAGTTGACTTATCCTGACTTATAAGTGCTTTATTTTCTGTCTTTCTCCCTTTTTTGGCATAATAAAAAGGAATAGCAAGCAACAGAAAGAGGGTAGCACACACGAACAGAGCATATAGACAAAGGCAGTAGATGACCATGGATAGTTAGCAACGGAAAATGTCAGATAGTAAAAAGTATCTTTACAACCCAAAAGCATAAGGGATAGGACCCCTTTTTGAAAGAAAAGTTCATAATTCACTGTTTCACTAGAAAGTAGGTGAGAGTGTTATGAATATTTAGAGAGAACTTTCCATAAGATTTTTAAATGTTCTTAACAAAGGAATATTAGGAATTTTGAACACAGACAGCCAAATCATCATTCGAGAAAGAGACTTGGGATTTCAAAGAGTCTATGTGAGAGAGCACTCGAGAGAACAACTTGAATCCTTGTTTGAGACCATCAAGACTCAGCTAGACCACACTTATGTTGGAGATTGTACTTTTTCCAAGGTATAAGATCTTAGAAGTAGAATCTTGGAGTTGCATGATATCTCCCTTGATAGCCTTGAACTTGATGCTTAAATTCTTCAAGTTCCATCATCAAAGAGATAGAGGGGTTAGAGACAGACTTACTTACCTTCGGAGGCTCGGCCTTCGCATGGGCAGACTCCTTCCTGTAACACTTGTCTTCTACCAGGACATATCTCATCCTGCTGAAAGTTATAAAATTGTAACGACCCGAGACTACCCTCTAGTCGTTACACGGTGCTCAAGATCCCGAAGGAACACAAGCTAACCCTGTACTGATATCTATACCTGGACACTGCATAATATATAGATAATAAATGCGGAAACTGGCCATAAGATTCAAAACATCTAAAAATACTCAAAATTGAAAACTGAACGATGATACATCTATCCAAAAGCCTCTAAACCGTCTGATCTGTGGATTTGATGGGACATGTCCCCAACTAACTTCGTCTACTAAAAATAAACTAAGTTTGATGTGATGATAAAAAAAATAAGGATCATCCTCGACTGAAGAGAACTCACTTCTATGTCTACTGCTGCTGACTGGGACTGAGCTGCTAAGGGTACTTTGGATCTCGTGCCTCTGAACCTATGGTGTCAAATAAAACACCATAGCGCAAATACGTCAGTATGAAAATGTACCGAGTATGAAGACGAGGTAAGGATAAATGCAAGGGCTTATGCATGAACAATTACTTAACTGAATAATCATGAGAGTACTGAATGAGAACACATGCATGAATGCACAAACCATGACCGAAATCATCGTGACTCGAAATACTGAAACTCGGATACTACTTTACTTTCATCTGAACTTACTACTAATGCTTGAGATACTGAACAACTGAATCATCTGATATTGATAAGTAAGTACTGGAGTTGCGATCAGTCTTATCTAGCGAGTGATCTCAAAAACTAATGATACTGAAACTGATTAACTGAATCTACTCATATCAAAGACTAAATTCTGAGTTTTCTACTCTCGACTGACTGCATTGGAGATTAAACGACTTTAACGAATGATTCTGGAATCTAATATCAATGATAAGAAATGATCATGCCCGAATCTGATAACAAGAATACTCAACTGAATCTGAGACAGAGATCAAGCCTATCTGATGGGTGATCTCTAGGTCTGATAACAAGAATACTCAACTAAATTTGAGACTGCGATCAAGCCTATCTGATGGGTAATCTCTAGATCTGATAACAAGATTACTCAACTAAATTTGAGACTGAGATCAAGCCTATCTGACGGGTGATCTCTAGATCTGATAACAAGAATCCTCAACTGAATCTGAGACTGAGATCAAGCCTATCTGACGGGTGATCTCTAGATCTGATAACAAGAATACTCAACTGAATCTGAGACTGAGATCAAGCCTATCTGACGGGTGATCTTGGGATCTGATAATTAGATTACTCAACTAAATATGAGACTGATATCAAGTCTATCTGACGGGTGATCTCTAGATCTGATAACAAGATTACTCAACTGAATCAGAGACTGAGATCAAGCCTATCTGATGGGTGATCTCGGGATCTGATAATGAGATTACTCAACTGAATATGAGACTGAAATTAAGCCTATCTGATAGGTGATCTTTAGATCTGATAACAAGATTACTCAACTAAATTTGAGACTGAGATTAAGCCTATCTGATGGGTGATCTCTAGATCTGATACTAAATAAGTTTATATGGGACCAAACCTATCTAACGGGTGGTCCATGAATCAATGAAATTATCTGAGTTCCTTATTGAGATAGATGACTGTATCTGACAGTCCTGATTTCTGAAGATTGATACTGAAACTGTAACTGTGGGAAGTAGTCACTTAACCGACATGCCCCGAATCTCAACTGGTGGGGTCCAACCTATAACCTCAGCTGGAAGGGTATTAATATTGTGCCACTAGTAAAGACCTCTCTGGTCAAGCCTATCTGACGGGTGACCCTTGCAGGAAGTCAAGCCTAAGGAAATATAATAGTCAAGCCTATCTGACGGGAGACCAACCTTTCCTGAAGGGTGACTCATGCATCCTGCGCTGGCTACGCAGTTCTGGAGTTCAGGGATTGCTCCTACCAGCTCTGCCTCTCTGACGGGGAGCCGTCATCCCTGCCTTCGCTCGGTGCTAGCTCCTACTCCCAACTGAATGACTCTAAAATGATTCTTAACTGAACACAAACTAAACTGAATCTGATAATGATTATGTTTCTCGAATGATCTAACTGAGTTAAGCTGAATTCACTTGGTTCCGTATATGACGAAATACTACTAAATCTCGTTATCTAACTGAACGACACTGAGCTTTGAATAGAGTACTCGATTACTACAAAGGTCAGAATTGAACACTTAAATACTACTAGATCTGAGTTGGGTACAGAACTGAGGCTAGATTACTAGCGATACTAATATTACAACGATTACAGAGATTACTGAGATTTCTTAAATTTTGTATCTTTCTGAGAATACAGAGTTCTATAACTCGTGTTCTGAGAATCATGGCTCGACTAGAATTATCGAGGAAAGTGACACGGGCTCTAAACTGAAACTAATTTGTCGGGTATAAACACCCCTAGGAATCAATAACATAAAAGTAAAGCATAACCATTGTTGAATTATCAAGACCATGGACAATCATTCACCATCACAATCACTAAGGCATCACTTCAAGAATTTAGGAATCCTAAACATGTAATAATATAGTGGTACATGCTATTGGATCATACTCTATTCAACAAGGCCATGCATCAAGCACTTCGCAAATATTTAAGTCTTGGCATGTACCGGAGAACACATAATTAGGGAACTTCATGCTATCATGCTACAATTCATTCATCAAACACTTAGCATGTATTAAAGTCTTCACATGTATCAAATAGAACATAATTGGGGAATTTTATCCAATCATGCCACAATTCATTCACTAAGGCTTTTCAACAAACACTTGGCATGCATAGGCTTACACACAATTGGGGATTTCTAGGCAACATGCTAGAATGGCTCTAATTCCTTCACATAAGAATTTTATCAAACATATGGGGTGTATGCTTTGATTATTCAACAATTTCTACACCTAATTGATATGAACACATCACTTAAAAAGCAACTTGAAGAGGGTTTATCATGAACATCACATGAATATCACATTCTAAGGTCAAAGCTTGAAAACCTTGTAAACAAACATGAATCACAACTCAATAATAGAATGAAAATCAATTTTAACTCACATGAATCATGAAAACTCATAAACATAAAATCTTTGAAATTTAGATAAGGATTCTTGAGCTTCTTGGATGAAAGGGACCCAAGAATCAACATCTGCATACCTTTGAGAAACTCTTTCTTGAA
The DNA here is from genome assembly GCA_030864215.1 of Capsicum pubescens. Lineage (NCBI taxonomy): Eukaryota > Viridiplantae > Streptophyta > Magnoliopsida > Solanales > Solanaceae > Capsicum > Capsicum pubescens. The sequence continues at coordinate 296,138,775 of CM061548.1, read as the reverse complement.
AGCTCTTGGTAAGATTCTTGATTTCTCTTGAAGAAGAAGGAAGGGTTTTGATTATGTAGAAATCCTAGCTCTTGTTCTTGAACAACTTTGAGAGAAAATTAGTATTTTTTAGGTTAAAATGAGGCCAAATCCCGTGTTAAGGAGTATATATAGGGGTTGGGAAAAGACCCATTTTCGCCCTTGGAATTAAACTAAAAAATCCCAATTTTACATGCTGGCGTAACGCTCCATAATCGCGCCAGCTCACTAGAAATTGGACAATCGGAAAATTGCTTGATGGCGCGACGCGGTGGAAATCGCGTTGCCACCTTGGTTGCGAACTGGAAAGGCACCGCAATACGGTGGAATCACATTGGTGCACTGGAAATTGATAATTATGAAAATAAGCCTTGGCGCGATGCGCCATAATAGTGGAGGCTCACTGGATTTTGACGATTGCTATTTTGGCTGGATTTGAGACGCGCTAAAGTGCCAGGTGACACACTGTCTCACTAAAATAGCTCTAACTCTTTGCCTGAGTATCGGATTTGGGTGACTTTGGTATCAAACGAAAGCTTATTCAATTGTCTACATGAAAAAAGTTGATATTAGTGAAATTCTACACGATTTAAAGAACTTTTCACTTAGGAATACAATTCTCAACCTTTTATGATTGGATTAACACTTTACTGAACACACTCTAAGGCTCAGACTATGAGAGAATTTTGCGGGGCCTTACAATATCTCCCCTTTGGAAACATTCATCCTTGAATGTTGCTTGATAGGCTAAGAATACTGGTCGACTGAGCTTACTCAAGGAACGGGAGCATCTAAAACATAACTATGCAACTGGAACCACTGATACTCCAAATTATCATACTGACCATGCATATCTGATGCATGGAATACTCGACTGAAGCTACTCATAAGCTGAATTCTCATAATAAACATGCATATCTGATGCATAGATGCGTAACTGAGTTGCTCTCATGAAAGAATGACTTCATACACTGAAAAACTGAACTCTTTCTACTGAACATGCATATCTAATGCCTGAATATTTGACTGAACTGACTCTCGAAAGCATGACTGTCTATGCACTGATAACTGATGTTAACTTCGTAAGGAGAGTCTAAACATGCAACTGAATGAGTCTAAGGACATCAAAGCATTACAATATCATGGGGGATCTCCCCCTTGGGACTCTATGTCCCTCTAAACATACTTCGCTGAAATACTGGGGTAGTGCACGGGGCACCTACGAAATGGGTCATGAAGGACTCATAACATACCCGAATCTATATCAGGGAACCTTTCCTGATCATGGTGGGTCCTCACCTACTACTGACCCAAAGAATTTTGGCAGGATCAATCTTATGAAATCCCTTATTCTGGCTGCGGATAAACCCTCATCTTGCTGACGTGGGGCCACAGCCTGATGGTTCCCCTAAACATTAGTCACATCTTGGGCTAGCACCTAAAAAGCTTCCCGAAACTCGGCATGTGACACACTCTCATTTTCAGGATCTACTGGCTGAGGGGGATGTTTATCAACCCTACGGACATAATCTCTGCGAGGAGGCATCCTCTATAAATGGAAAAAAGAGGTGGATTAGACTGAGGATCAACTTGAGCTCATGCTCACTCACACGACATGAATACTGAAAGAAGGGAAACTTCTCCTCAAAACATATTATAGCCTCTTGTACATAAATGTGGCGTGCAACACACCCATGCACAAGACTCTACTAGATGCGGCTTTTCAGACTCCCTAGGACACTATTGAACCTTAGGCTCTGATACCAATTTTGTAACGACCCAATACAACCCCCTAGTTGTTACACGGTGCTCATGATCCCGAAGGACCACAAGCTAACCCTCTAGTAATATTTGTACCTGGACACTGCATAATATATAGATAATAAATACGAAAACTGGCCATAAGGTTCAAAACATCTAAAAATACTCAAAATTGAAAATTGAATGCTGATACATCTGTCCTAAAAGCCTCTAAACTATCTAAGCTGTGGAGTTGATGGGACTGTCACCAACTAACTCTGTCTACTAAAAATAAACTAAGTTTGATGCGATAATAAAAAAAATAAGGCTCATCCTCGACTGAAGAGGACACACTTCTATATCTACTGCTGCTGACTGGGACTAAGCTGCTAAGGGTACTCTGGATCTCGTGCCTCTGAACCTATGGTGTCAAATAAAACACCATAGCGCAAATATGTTAGTACGGGAATGTACTGAGTCTGAAGATGAGGTAAGGCTAAATGCAAGGGTTTAAGCATGAACAATTACTTAACTGAATAATCATGAGAGTACTGAATGAGAACACATGCATGAATGCACAAACCACAACTGAATCATCGTGATTCGAAATACTAAAACTCGAATACTGCTTTACTGTCATCCTAACTTACTACTAATGCCTGATATACTAAACAACTGAATCATCTGATACTGATAACTGAGTACTGGAATTGAGATCAGTCTTATCTAGCGAGTGATCTCAAAAACTGATGATACTAAAACTGATTAACTAAATCTACTCATATCAATGACTAAATTTTGAGCTTTCTACTCTCGACTGACTGCATCGGAGATCAAACCTCTCTAACGGATGATTTCGAAATCTACTATCAATGATAAGAAATAATCATTCCCGAATCTAACAACAAGAATACTCAACTAACTCTGAGACTAAGATCAAGCCTATTTGACGGGTGATCTCTAGATCAGATAACAAGAATATTCAACAGAATTTGAGATAGAGATCAAACTTATCTGATGGGTGATCTCTAGATCTGATAACAAGATTACTCAACTGAATATTAGAATGAGATCAAGCCTATCTGATGGTTGATCTCTAGATCTGATAACAAGAATACTCAACTGAATCTGAGACTGAGATCAAGCCTATCTAACAAGTGATCACTAGATCTAATAACAAGAATACTCAACTAAATCTGAGACTGAGATCAAGCCTATCTGATGGGTGATCTCGAGATCTGATAATGGGATTACTCAACTGAATATGATACTGAGATCAAGCCTATCTGATGGGTGATCTCTAGATCTGATAACAAGATTACTCAACTGAATCTGAGATTGAGATCAAGCCTATCTAACGGGTGATCTCAAAATCTGATAATGAGATTACTCAACTGAATATGAGACTGAGATCAAGCCTATCTGACGGGTGATCTCTAGATCTGATAAAAGATTACTCAACTAAATCTGAGACTGAGATCAAGCCTATCTGATGGGTGATCACTAGATCTGATACTAAATAATATTTTATGGGACCAAGCCTATCTGACGGGTGGTCCATGAATTAATGGAACTATCTGAGTTCCTCACTGAGATAAATGACTATATCTGACAGTTCTGATTTCTGAAGATTGATATTGTAACTATAATTATGGGAAGTAGTCACTTAACCGACATGCCCTAAATCTCCACTTGTGGGGTCCAACTTGTAACCCCAGTTGGAAGGGTATCAATACCACTCCATGGGTAAAAACCTCTCTGGGAAAGCCTATCTTATGGGAGACCTTCGCAGGAAGTCAAGCCTAAGGTAATATAACAGTCAAGCCTATCTGACGGGTGACCAGCTTTTCCTGACAGGTGACTCATGCATCTTGCGCTGGCTACGTAGTTCTGGAGTTTAGGGATTTCTCCTAACGACTCTACCTCTCTGACGGGGAGCCTCCATCCCTGCCCTCGCTCGGTGCTAGCTCCTACTCCCAACTGAACGACTCTGAATTGATTCTTAACTGAATACAAACTAAGTTGAATCTGATACTGATCATGTTTCTCGAATGATCTAACTGAGTTAAGCTGAATTCACTTGGTTAAGGAGTATATATAGGGGTTGGGAAAAGACCCCTTTATGCCCTTGGAATTAAACTAAAAAATCCTGATTTTACATGCTGGCGTGACACGCCATAATTTTGCCAGCTCACTGGAAATTAGACAATCGGGAAACTGCTTGATGGCACGATGCGGTGGAAATCACGTTGCCACCTTGGTTACGAACTGAAAAGGTACCGCGATGCAGTGGAATCGCGTTGGTGCACAGGAAATTGACAATTATGAAATCAAGCCTTGGCGCGACGCGCCCTAACCGGGGAGGCTCACTAGATTTTGACAATTTCCATTTTGGTTGGATTCGTGACGCGCTAAAGTGCCAAGTGGCACACTGTCTCGCTAAAGTAGCTCTAACTCTTTGCCTGAGAATCGTATTTGGGCAAATTTGGTATAGAAGGAATACTTTTTCAATTCTCTACATGAAAAAAAGTTGATATTAGGGAAATTCTACATGGTTTAAAATACTTCTCACTTAGGAAGACACTTCTCAACCTTTTAGGGCCAGATTAACACTTCACTGAACACACTCTAAGGCTCAGAATATGAGAGAATTTTATGGGGTCTTACAAGAATCATAAGTTGTAGCAACATCTATAGAGGTAGGCAGAGAGATCAATAGAGTAGAATAAGAGGATCCGAGTGATAAGTAGTCCGTATGGTAAACTGGCCAAAGTATTTTCTTCCCTTGTGCTCTCAAGCATGTATTCTCGTATCCAAGTTTCCCAATTTATTTTGATCTTCGTGACTAGACAGTATAGCATAAAGACATCATGACAAGTGATGTTGCTTAGAGATCCTTTTCTAGGAATCGAAGTGATGGTAACAATATGGTCCGTAATGTGATATTTAAAACAGAGAGACAAGGGAATAAAGTTGTTTGACATAGAGTCAAAATTAGATAAAATATTTTTGGCTTTCTCAAAGCCCACTTTGAATCCCTCGGGCTAGTTATTATTCATGAAGAGTACCACATCGGAGAAGTTGGTACCAAAAATATTTTCAAACAGAAAGTTATTTAAGAAAATTCTTGTGCCTAGCATTAGAGTCTCGAATTTGCCACTGTCTGGGGAAAGATAGATATTTTCGTAAAATATGCGTACAGGGTCTTCATACACTAAAAGTCCACAGAGGCAAAACAGCAGAGATAGATCTTGAAATTTGAAAAATTGGCTATCATTGCAAGAGGCATCTTTAAGTTGGTTAAGATTGATGATACGTCCAGGAACAATTGAAAATTTTTTGAAAGTAAGGAACTTTTCGTTGTGAAGATTCTTCCAGAATTGGTGCATCTCTTTTGGAGGGAGAGAGTTAGAGGGATTTGAATGGGTTTTCTTTGCCAAAGAGACAGGGCTAGGAGAGAGTCTCCATCTCTTAAGAGGAACGGACTGAGATGAGGACTCATCGAAGGATTCTAAAAGAAGAATAGGACCTTTAGAGGAGATTTTAGAAATGCTGGCCATTGATCGGGTTTTTAACATGAGAGAGAAAAAGGGTGAGAATAAAAAATGAAGAGAAAAGGAGAGGGAGATCCAGTTAAGAGAGCTTGGGAAGGAGACTGTTTAGAAGGGATAGGAATGGAGAAGTGAAGAAACGTGAAGTGAAATAGAACTGATGGAAAGAAAGGACATAGCATGGGGAAGAGTGAGGGGTGCAGGGGTGGAGTGGCAACGGTGAAATAATGATGACACCTTTTTAAAATAAATGAACTTTTTGGTAAAATAGGTAAAATTGGACTAAGTAAAAGAATATTGTGATCAAAATATGACCCATAAGTCATTAATGCTAAATCCCTTTTTGAAGATTTTTCTTCAAAAAAAAAATATCGGACTAAGTAAAATGATTTGTGTCCAAAAATATGACTAAAAAATTATTAATACAAAATCTTTTTCTGAGAAATCAAGATTTTTTTAAAAGGGATTCATTTTTTTCTAGAACAATTAAATAGATTATCAGCACAACATTAACATACATTCTGTGAACAATCTTAAGTGATAGATTGCCATCAAGTAGTTGATGAAGGATTCAGAGAATTTAAGTGCAACAACTTCCAAGAGTTGTGCATATGGCTCCAGTTGTTGGAGAGCCAACTAAAGTTTGTTCCTTGCTAAGCTATGAGTTTAGGATATTACACATGAGACGAAGCTTTCATCAGAATGGCAAAAATTCTCACAAAAATGTTATAATTATCAAGAATAGTGTCAAAACATGTAGCAAAGATAATAGAATAATATAATTTTAAAATAACACAGAGAATTTGCCTCCCTTTTAAGAAGGTTTTAAAACAGATTTTCAAATTTTGGAGATTCTTTCATGAAAATCTCTTAAGAATTGAGGCATCTTAAAAAATTTGAGAGTATCAACAGACAGGGATAATTCATATTTAATTCTGATATCGACAGGGATTTAATTGATTTCAATTCCCTCTGCCTTTATTTCTATTTGAAGAGTCGACTCTGAAGGGGGCCTAGTCAACTCTGGTGACATTGCCTCCATCATTGTCACTGAATCTGATAGTTTTTCATCTATATTTTGTACAAATAGTTGAGACCTTTTTATTTCCATCTATACTTCTAGAACATCCTCTATTAATCCCTCCCATTTATAGACTTTGCGGACATGTTCCTACAAAATATGAAGATTAATTCTACTTAGGTACCCAAGTGGTCTTGGGTCCTTATAGGTTAGATGTAATTTCTTTGGGCTTCCAAACCCATACACTTTTAGGCTTATTGCCTTCAACTATAGGATTTATGCTCTTTTTATCCCCAGATGAAACAAACGGACCCTCAATAGGAGAAAAAGTTCTTAGCTAATTAAAACGACCCTGATGAGGAACTCAAATAGTTTTTGAAGGAGTTTGAACTTACAAAAATATGGCTTGGGATGTCTTAAAATTGTTTAATTTTATTTTTGGATCATAAAGCTATTCATGAAGAAGGTCAATTTCAATTTGACATGCTTCAATTTCTATTTGTCAGTTTCTTCGTTCCTCTTTGGATTTTCATTTAAATTGAGCTTTACAACTTTACTTTTCTTGAGCGAGTTTGTTATATTTATCTATAACCTTTTGAAGTTCGTCAGTAATCATAACTAAGTTAGATTCAAGAGTGTTGCAATTATGACAATCGTGTAGTCTTACCTCACTAGATTCACCTGTTGCCATTAAACACATATTTGTGGCTTCTATTTCTTCTTCAATTTCATATTCATCGCTGTAGGCTCCAAAATTTTGATTTTTCCTGGATTTTCTTCTTTTTAATTTTGGACAATTCTATTTGAAGTGGCCAGGCTTTCAACAGTAGTAGTAGCGTTCATAATTTCTTATGGAATCATTATTTTTGCCTCTTTGTTGTCTCTGCTTCATGATCTTTCTTACTCCAAGGTTGATGAGGTCCATTCCTTTACCGTTAACATCTTTCATAATGCCCTCCTCTTTGGTTGGAGCAATATTAAAGGTCACTGGTTTCTTCTCTTTATCCTTGTGAAACCTATTGATATAATTTTTCTTAGATGCAATAAGATTACCTTGTAGTTCATTGTATGTCATGTTGTGAAGATCTTCTTCTTCCAGAATGGCAGCCTTGGTTTCCCAAGTTTTTGGGAGACTTCGGACCAACTTCTGGACTTGTAGGCTATAAAGATAAATCATCCCCAGTGATTTTAGTTCGCACACAATTTTACTGAATATGGTAAACATTTTTTCAATGTTCTCATTTTCCTCCATTTTAAATAACTCATATTTATTGACAAGAGCGACTATTTTTACCTTCTTGACTTTATTGGTTCCTTCATAGGTTACCTCCAGTTTGTCCCACATTTCTTTTTCTATTTCACACATTGAAATCTTGTCGTATTCTTCTCTGCTTACTGCATACCTAAGCAAAATTATAGCACGAGCATTAGTTTGAATTACCTCTTACTGTTCTTTGGTGACCTCAAATCTTTCAAGGTCCTCTATATCCTAGATTTTTCTTTGGACCTTTTTTGGTGACAGCCCAGGCTTAAAAGTCATTTGATTGGACAAAGATCCTGAACCTATTCTTCTAGTAAAAATAATATTTCCCATTAAAGTATGGTGGTCTTGTGGAATAGTGACCATCCTGAAGGAGAGCATCGGGAATCTGATAATTGGTCATTTTATCTTTGGTCACTTACGGTTAAGCAATGCTATATGTGATACCTGCTCTAATACTAATTGAAAATTTAATTGGAGGAAGGGGTGAATTGAAATTTTCTTCTGTGAGTCGACTACTGACTCCTTACAGTTGACTCGCCTCCAGATTAGAACACTTCACACACAGATTAATCTTAGAATATTTAAGTAAGTAATAACAAAACATAAAGTAACAACAAAAAGATTTATCCTGGTTTGGCATACCAATGTAGTGCCTACGTCCAGTCCCCTTAGGTTTTGAAGTTTCCTTAAATCATTTAAAGATTGGCTCGAGTACAATGATAGGAAAACATGTTTTGAAAACTTATTTTGCTCTTCAGATCTTTTGACACAACTTCAGTTGATGTTACAAAGTTGAATTGATCCTACACTTTATATAACAATTGTAAACTAATATTACAGAGCTTTGTAGGACTAAGAATGAGACACTTTGAATTTTCTCCTTGAAGTTGCATAAGAAGTTTCTGTCTTCAATCTTATTCTTTTATAGTCTTCGGCTTCTACTCTTAATAAGGAAACCTAAGAGATTTCTTCTCAATCAAGGATTTAAATTTATTCCTTGATTGAGGAATGTATCTATTTGATATGTCCATTTACGACTTTGGATCACATCCATATCAGATATATCCATGATATATTTTTTCTTTTAGTCTTGATGTCTATGTGATAGTTGTGCCCTTCCTTCTTTTGTTTAGATCCTAATTGATTTCCTGATTGATCTATTCTGTCGTGTTTTTTGGGATGGTGATTCTCCTTTATTTCAAATATATTTGATTAATTCTCTGGCCATTCTTGTTTGAGTTCCGTGATACTCTTATGATTGGATATTCTTCTATTTCTAGAGCCATCTACCTTTATCAGTGGTCTTAAATATCCTACAAAGATCCGCTTGTTAGTTTGTCATTATTAAAATATAGACTTTAGAGGCTAACAGTATGGTGTATAGGGAGATTTGCCTGAGTTACTGCCTTGGTGATGACTTAAGGTCATGAGTTGTAATGACTCCATACGATTCATAAGGTGGAAATCGTAGGGTGTTAAGTGGATGCAATAATAGTTTCTATCTTGATTATGAGTGGTGTTTATGAGTCGTAATGTTTGGCTATGAGTCATATGGTACGACTTGTAACCAGACTAGTGTAGGTGGACATGGACACTATCTATCCTATGACTGGATCTCACGAGTCGTAAGGTGACCCTACAAAGTCGTAAGGTCACCCATAAGACCTGGCGATGATTTTTAACTTTATTAAAAAGGGCACTTTAGTCATTTCCTTTATTCCACAATTAAAATCCCCCATCCATAAAAATACTTTGGGGTTTTATTTTAATCTTTTATCAAATCAAAACACTCTTAAAGCTCTCTCAAATTCTCTCAAGCAACAACATTAGGGTTTCAAAGATTCAAGGGTAAATTCTCTCCATAATTCTTGATATTTCAGGAATGTGACTCTACCCTTAAACTTGTTTTACTCATGGCATGAAATTAGATGATTGTTTATGTGGATTTGAACAAAGGTGTTGATGTGGGTTGAGGATTTTGGAAAAATTGACTCTTAACTTTATTTCTCATGATTTATTTTGCATTATTCATGATCTATTAATGATTTTGAACTTGTGGGGTGCATGGGAATGATAAATAAACTAAGGGGTCATGGTTATCCCTAATTTGATGATTTTTCCTTGATATATGGTTTTGGAAATTGTGTTCCATTAACCCAAATTGTGAAATTGATATTGAATATGGCTTGTCACATGGTTTGACTTGTTCACTTATACGAATGCATTGGCAAAAAGGTTAATGAATAATGGATTGATTTTATTGAATCTTGGGGTTTATGGATACCCCGTATGAATGAATAATTGAACCTAGAAGGGTTATGAGTTTCCCCATATGAATGGTTAATTGTTATGGCATAATAATGTTAACTTACAAGTGAGGTTGGTATGAGATACCAACGGCATGCTTTAATGAATGAATTGGTTCAATTAATGGGAATGTGTGCTAAATATTTTTAATTAGGCTTAAGAGAGGGTTGTGTAGCCGAGTCGTGAAACTAGAGGTCCCGAGGGACCAATACTGGAAATTGCTATTGTGGATACGGGGTCTAAATTATAAGGAGGTTTGAGTCCCCCTTATTACATGATTGGGAGGTTCGAGTCCCCCATGTAACATGATTTGGTTCTTAAACCACCATAATAGATGTCGGGAGGTTTGAGTCCCCCATAAAGCATATGCACATATGATCATCCTCTAATTTGTATAGATTTACGTACTGGGGCCCTTCCAACTGGGGAAGAGCTAGGGCCATATAGCCCGTGGGTGCCTTATTCTGACGGTTATTCTACACAACCTAGGCTAAGGTTTTAAAAGTCATGCTAAGCCTTGTTCCCTAACCCAATATGTGATATGTATATGTATTTGTATATGGTTGTGTACATTGGATTTTGACTAGATTTGAATTATTGATCATAGAATTATTTTATCCTCTTATCCCCGAGTTATATGCTAGATCTTAACCCGTTAATCATCTGTGAACGTTGTATCCCCATGTAATGCAGGGCATGGAGACACAACTAGCTTACTTATGCAGTGATCAAGTAACTTCTGGATTGAACGAGAGTTGACTTGAAGTGGTGAGCTTTCATACTCTCGAAGACCCTTATTTCATGTTTGTTTTTCTTATGTCATATACTCTTTTTAGACTTGTTTTGGCTATTATCAAGGGCACATCCCAACTTTTATTGGTATTTGGTTATTATAGGCTTTGTGGATATTACTGTGGACTTGGGTATTGGTTATTGGTTCTTTTGGCATAACATAAATGTCTTGAATTTTACCTTTTCTATCTTGATATATGTTCGGAATTCAATCTCTGTTAGTATGTATGCTCTGTTGATTTGGCTAAAGAGGTGGTCTCTGGTCCATGGTAGATACGAAATACCTATCACGGCCAGGTCCTAGTTTGGGTTGTGACAAAGTTGATATCAATGCCTAGGTTTATGGTCAATTGGGAGTCTACAAAGCCATGTATTGTAGAGTCTCTTTTATGGGTGTGTAGCATGTCACACTTATAAGAGAGAGGTTATGAGATATTTAAGAATGTTTCTCTTTCTTGTGATCCATTTTCTAGCTGTACAGTCTAGGGTGTTGAAATTTTCTGTAATTCCTATCTGTTTACTTTTTAGATCATGCCTAACAAAAGATCTAATGCTCATGGAAAATCCTCTATTGTGCATGAGGACAATGAGGATGGGACTCGTCCTACTTATGGAGTTCGGACTTTGTCTAGTATCACTGCTTCTAATTACCTTAGTGGAGTTCCACCAGCCTCCACTAATCCTTCTCCCACTTATGACACTCCTGCTCAGTCGCCTCAAGTAGATATTACTAATGCTGAATTTCATTGTTTCATTCATATGTTGTCCTAGTTGGTGACATCTCTGTCACATTAGTCAGGTCCTACTAGTACTGTTGTGATTTCTTCTAAGGTTACCCGAGTTGAGTAGTTCATGAGGCTGAATCCTCCAACCTTTACTGGCTCTAAGGTTTAGAAGAATCCCTTAAGGTTTCATTGAAGAGATGGAAAAGATTTTTTGAGTAATGCATAGCGCTGATGTAAAGGTTGCGGAGTTTGCTACTTATTAGTTGAATGATATGGAATATCAGTGGTACGAAGAATAGGAATAACTTTGAGGTGATAATGATGACTCATCCTTATAGGATGACTTTTCTAGTGTTTTTCTGGATCTCTTATTTCCTTAAGAGGAAGGCAAAAACAGAGAAGTTTGTGAATTTAAAACTAGGGAAGGTGACTGTGAAGGAGTATGCCTTGAAATTTCATTAGTTGTCTTGCTATACTCTTGTGTTAGTGTCTATCATGAGGGCTAGGATGATGAAGTTTGCCTTAAAATTGTCTTACGATTTGGTTTTGGACATTAAGGCCGCCTTATTGAATAAGGATATGGACATTTCTAGATTTGTGGTGTATATGCAACAAGATGAGGAGAAAATAAGAGGCAAGAGAAGATAGGAGAAACACAGAGTAAGAGGTTCAGACATTTGGGTTAGGGTGAAGGTTAGCAATAGAGTGGTTGAGATACCAGGCAGTAGTCTAAGAAAAAGAGTTGAGGGAGTCCTAACTCCAATTTGATGTCTAGTTCTCCCTTTCCAAAGTCATCTGGTCATCATCGTTTCTAGAGTAGTGATGGGCCTAAGGAACAGGGTGCTAAATCTCAGGCCAGAAGGGCCCAATCAGCTATATCATATCCCCCTTGTCAATTTTGTGGTCAATTACATCATGGATAGTATAAGAAAGGGAGGAATTGTTATTTTAGTTACGGTCAGATTGTTCAAATGCAACGGGATTGTCCTTCTAAGGTTACTTCTGGGAAAATAAGGTTTGCTACTTCATCAGTTCCTGCATCGAAGAGTGCCACTTCTAGTACTGGCATTGGCTAAAACTGTATGTATGCTTTTTCCATCCATCAGGACTCTGAAGCATCTCCTGATAACATCACTGGTAAGTTAAAAATCTTTTCTTGTGATTGTATTGCTTGCTTGATCTGAGGTATACTCTTTTCTATGTGACCCAATATATGGTTGTTTATTTTAGTTTTGGTCCTGAGTGTCTTTCAGATCCCTTTTATGTATTTACCCTGATTGGTGACTCTATTATGGCTAAAAAAGTCTATAGGGTTTATATGGTATCTATCTATGGTAGAAAGACCTTGGTAGACTTGATAGAGTTGGATATGGTTTATTTTGGCGTAATCTTAAGGATGGATTGGTTGCATTTGTGCTATGCTTCTCTAGACTAACAAACTGATAAGGTCATTTTCAAATTTCCTAATGAGTTGGTGATTGAATGGGAAGGGAGTTCCCTAGTGCCTAAAGGAAGGTTCATTTCATACCTTAGAGCCCGAAAATTGCTTTCCAAGCGGTGTATTTGTCATCTTGTGCATGTTAAGTATTCCAATTTAGATGGTCCCTTTTTGCAATCTGTCCCAGTGGTTAATGAATTTCTTGAGGTTTTCCCTGATGATTTTCTTGGTATTTCTCCCGACAAGGAAAGAGACTTTGGGATTTATCTTGTCCTGGATACCCATCCTATATCTATCCCTCCTTATAAAATGGCTTTGGTTGAGTTGAAAAAACTTAAGGTTGAGTTAAAAGATCTTATTGATAAGGGTTTTATCCTTCCTAGTATGTCTCCATGGGGTACACCTATTCTATTCGTGCATAAGAAGGAAGGTTTTCTTCGTATAAGTATAGACTACCACCAGTTGAATAAGGTGACGGTGAAGAATTGGTATACCCGTTCCTAGAATTGATGACCTATTTGATCATCTTTAGGGAGCTAAGTACTTTTCTAAGATTGACTTTAAGTCGAATTATCATCATTTGAATATTAGGGAGATGGATATCCCTAAGACTTTATTTCATATCCGGTATAGTAATTTTGAGTTTTTCGTGATGTCCTTTGGTTTAACAAATGCCTCGATGGCATTTATGGATCTTATGAACTGGGTATTCCATTATTTTCTTCACTTATTCGTCATTGTATTCATTGATGATATTCTGGTATATTCGAAGAGTAATGGGGATCATGCCAATCACCTCTGTATAGTGTTACAAACCCTTAAGCATCGTGGTTGTATGATAAATTCTCAAAGTGTAAGTTCTAATTGAATATTGTTACTTTTCTGGGTCATGTTGTTTCTAGTGAAGGGATCATGGTGGATCCACAGAAAGTTGTGATGGTTAAGAAGTGTCCTAGACCCACAACTCAAACTAAGATTTGGAGCTTCTTGGGATTACCTAGGTATTATAGAAGGTTTGTGAAGAATTTCTCTTCGATTGTTGCCCTATTGACTAGGTTGAATCAAACGAAGGTGAAGTTTATGTGGTCCGATGCTTGTGAGGGTAGTTTTGAGTAGTTGAAAAATAGATTGACTCCGGCTCCTATTTTGACCCTACTCAAGGGTACTGATGGTTTCATTGTATATTCTAACGCGTCTCGTGTAGGACTTGGTTGTGTTTTGATACAGCATGGCAGGGTGGTGGCGTATGATTTTGGACAACTTAAGGTGTATGAGAAGAATTATTCAACTCATGATTTGGAGTTGTTGGTTGTGGTTTTTGCTTTGAAGATTTCGCACCATTACATGTATGAGGTTCATATTGACATTTATTCTGACCAGAAGAGTTAGAAGTATGTGTTCATCCAGAAGAAGTTGAATCTCGAGCAAAAGAGATGGCTTGAGTTGCTCAAGGATTACAACATGAGTCTCTATTCTCATCTAGGTAAAGCTAATGTGGTTGATGATGCTCTTAGCAGGTTGTCCATGTGGATTTTATCTCATATGTATAAGGAAAAGTGTAATACCTCGGGAAAATTTTTGTTTAAATTTTGTGCGTAAACGTGTTGGGTTCTATCTTCTAGAATGAATTATAAATTTTTCGTGCGTAATGTCTTATATTATGACCCACCATTGCGTAGAGTATCGAATAAGCTTTCCAACGATATGTGGATCATCCAAAACAGACACCAAAGCGACGAGTTATGAACATTCCGATCGAACCGTGAATAGTAGTGAATAGTAAAACGTGCAGGAATAAAAGTACTGAGGCCTGGCGTATTTTTGCTCCAACTTTAAATGATCACAACTAATTGTACATAATGATCTGGGTGATCTACTATGTATCAAAGGAAATCTCTGCGAGTCCTCTTTCTGAAGAAATTGGTTTCATCCAATTTGGATATCGGAGTAAAACGTTATGGTTGATCTACTTCAGACTATCAAAACAGTCCACCAAAGGACAGATGCGAGAATTATTTGATTTTTAGGGGCGTTTTGGTCATTTTCCCTCACCCAAAATCCATCCAAACCCTATATTAAAGCCTATTAGAAGCATTATATGTTATATTTCATCAAATTCCCTCAAAAAGAAAACCCTAAGCTCCTATATCCAACTTCAAGAACCTCCAAAGTTCACCATTAATTCTGCAAATTTATTCAAGATTCCAAGTTCCTAGTTCAAGAACTCCAAGAACCATCATTCAAAGGCACGATTAACATCTCAAAAACGAGTATAGATCTAAAGTTCATTCAAGGTATGTGGGATTTTTCAACAAGAACTCTCTTTCGTTCTAGTGCCCAAAAGTAATTTTTCTTACAAAGGAATGATTTTTATTTGATTTTTTTTTTTGAATTTGAAGCATGAACCCATATCTTATGATGATTATTATGAAATCTTGATGTTTATGATTTTGAAAGATGAATTTACATGTGTGGTGATATAAAGTATTAATCTTGAATGATCTTTATCATGATTTTGATATTTGGGTCGCGAACCCCATTTGAAATTATGTTTTTGAGAAAATGTGCATTATAAGCACGTTGATGTTGAATATTTGAGATGTTTTGAATGATTTGACCTTTTGGTCATGAATGAGTTATTTTGAACTCGACTGTGAAGGAAATCCACGTTTTTATTGATTATGATAAAGGGGTAGCAAATTGGCTCCCGATGAAAATTGTTGAAGTGTTTATTGTGGATTCTCTTTAATGTGAGCATGAGGCTGATTTAAATTTCTGAGTTAAGTCTGGGAGTAATCTTTAGCACCGAGTGGGAGGTATAAAGTGACCTTACTTCCCTAGAACTATGTGCCCCCGTAGGAGTGAGCCTGAGGCTGATTTATATAGTGATCACTAGTTTGTGTGGATTTGATATCGATATTCCTACTCCAATGGAAAGGATAGTACGGCTCTCCCCAACGCGGGTTGTACGTTGGACTCCATGTATCTCAGATTGTTTATGTCGTTTATAGGATCTCCCAGTGTGTGTGTGTTTCCTTGTGTCTATGGTGAATGGTGAAGTGATTTGAAAGTGGAATTGTGAAAGTTATTCTTTCGAAAGATTTAAATGATATTTACATTATGAGAATTGATATTCTTGATGAACTGAAAGTGATTGAGAAATTATATGATGACTCACATGTGTTATTATACTTATTTCATCCTCTCATGATTATGATGATTTTCTTCGGGCTATGTGAGTCTTTCATACATCCTGCATATTTCTTATAAATATTTATAATGATGATGTTTATACAACTTCATAAACCCCCATATACTAGGTTCCTTTCCATGGTACTGACCCACATCTTCGGATGTGGGCTGCATTTTCTCGAAATATAGGTACAAGGTGTAGTTGCACCTTCGGATCCAATCAGTTGGTGGTATTCAGTCAGCTGGTGATGAGTCCTTTTGATTCAACGGCTTGGGTTTTTTATGCAGAGTTATCGTGTTGTATTTTCTTTATTCAGTCGTATTGAGTTGGGGTAGTCGGGAGTCATGACCCGGCTACCTACAGTCAGTACTAGTAGAGGCTTCATAGACAGTCAGTAGAAGTTGATATATTTTGTTTCAAATTTGGTTGTAAAGGTAGAATTGTAATCCTGTAAAATTCTATTTTTGTATCGATCAGATTCAGAAAAGAGTTAATTTCTGTTGATTTGTATGGATTTGTATTTTTATTCAGTTGCTTATGAGTTATGCTTGTAGAAGGGTTAGCTTGGGGTCACTTGTGACCCTAAGCACCGTGTGACGTCTCGGGACCCGATTTCGGGGCTTTACAAACTTGGTATCAGAGCATAGAGTTCAAGTGTCCTAGGGTGTCTATAAAGTCGTGTCTAGTAGATTCTTGCGAAACGGTACAGAGACGTCTGTACTTTTCTTTGAGAGGCTACAGGGCATTTAGGAAATATTTTCCTTCTTTCAAGTCTAAGATCGTGCTATAAAAAGGTTCTCCAAGAAGCTTATATAGATTCTCATCTTACTCTATTCTGGCCAACTCTGCCTTATTTTCAAGGTATCAGAAACAGTTAATCTTAATTCTCCGTACATAGTTATGGGATTGTAAGAGAGCTAGAAAGTATCCTGTCAGTGCTTTTGTAAGAGAGATAGAAAGTATCCCGTCAGTGCTTTTGAGTTCCAAAGATTGAAGTAATTTATTCATGTTCATAAAAGTCGTGAGCTAAGCCTAGGTTAGATGTGCTTTCAGATTCCTCCTCAGAATCTACAATGTTAATCTATACTTCTCCCTCTATGTATTATTTTTAAGATAACATGATTCGCAAGCTCCAGTTCTTTCCTAGGTAATGCTTCTATATTTTCTTTAAGAATTTTCAAAAGTTACACAAAGGGCTTGAGAGGAGCTCTCTAGTGTGTTAAGTTCCTTAAGTTGAAAGTTATGCCCTCATTCTTATGAGTTATTTAATTAAGACAGAGTGTATAGGTTAGTGATGGAAGTACTCGGTGGGTAAGCGTTGTTAATCTAGGCACTCTCCAAATTGCAAGAGGAAGTTAAGTTAAGACGTAGAGAGCTATGAACTATGTTAAGTTATGTATGAAGGATAGATAGTAGTGACGGGTGAAAGAAGTATGTGTTAATGGATTGTGAATAAGATAGGCTATATGATTAGGACCAATTATTATTGTTATGAAGTTTAAGTAGGCTAGTGTTCATGGATGTGTTGTTTTATAATATTCACGTGGGAGTTATGCGTGAGATGGAGTTATAAATTATATGAAGTGTGAGACCTTAAGTTTTAACGATTGGTGATCATGAAGCCGAATGTGACGGTTTACGGATTAATGGTATTAGTTGTCGGAAGTGACCTAATAGGCTTGAACAGTATACACAAGAGTTTAAGTGTAGTTGACTTGTAATTAAGTTTAATATAATATTATGATGAGAAAGCTTACCCAAGATATTATGGGACTGCTTTAATTTCGAGGATTAGTGTATGTGGTGTAGTGAGTCATGCCATGGGATTGTTAGATGGATAAATACTAGTTAGACGATGGATGATGTTTTGATGGCTAAGTTAAGGCGAGGCGTATGATTGGAAATGTTGAGCCTCTTAAGTGTGATTTTAATTCTTATGGGTTAGAAACATAAGTTCATAGCCATGGTATTAGAGGGAGAAGACATAAGTAGCATGGTCTATCAAAAGGTTAGAAAGTATTCAAGTTGAGCTGATAGAAATAAGAGTTGAAGCACTAGATGGTGTACTTTCTGGCGATAGAGATGTTCGTGGAGATTCGAAATTAGTAAGCATTTGAGAATTTGAGTGGTGTCTTAAAGCTAAGGGGGAGATGATAGAACAAGTAGTCAAGTCAAGCTTTTACATTTTAGTAGAAGTACTAGTAAGTTGTAAATTTGCTGTGAGAAATATCAGTGCTTGACCCAATGTTATTTCAGTATTTTCAGCTGTTCCAAAACCTACTCATGCTTTACATTTCAATTCCATGATCTTAATTCATGTTCATACACGTGATAGAGAATTACATACTCTTCTAGTTTCAAAAAATGAGAAATTCCAGTTCTTCTAGCTGTTGGAATCACATTCCATAAGTTATGAGCTCTAAATTTAGGGCATGCCGCCCATGACTCATATACTCAAGTTTTACAGTATGTTTAGTTCCAGTACTCAGGCAATACTCTTATTGATCAGTGAGATTCAGTTTCCGTTATGGGTGTCTTCAGTTTTGATACCTTAATGAACCCATTGTATTTGATATTTTATTCCTAAGGCCTCAATAGAGAGAGTCAAGTTATTTACATTATCCCTTCATGTTTCAGGTCTTCATGTTTTAAAATTTTGTGACCTTTTCATTAAGTCAAGCTAATGGTGTTGAGCAGTTGTCTAGAAGGGAGAGAAGATACTTCCGTATCTATGATAGAAGGTGGTGTGCTCACGGCGGTGAAGTGAAGTTAGATTGAGGCTAAGTCCTTGATACATGTCGTGGTTAGTTGAAGTTTTAAATGTTTATTTGGAAAGATTGTTGTGCGTTGGTTTTATGCACTTCTATGAGGTTGTAGGAATAGTAATACAGAGTTTTTGTGTATAGTTCAATTGGTTGAGAAAATGTTATGTGTGCCATTTAAAGAATTGACCAGTATGTGTGAATGATGTAGTTGATGGAATCTTATAGAAAGCGAGGAAGATGCTTTATGAGTGTTCGTTTAGAGGTGAATGTGCAAAGTGCGTATGTGGTTATGAGTATTGGATTGAATGTTATAGTTGTATATCTAAAAGAATGCACTGCAAGTTAGCGGATCCCTAGTATAAGATTGTATGTGGTTGTTGGAGTAGCAATAAGATTTATGTTTGAAGTAAGAAGTTGTGAGGCTCAGTGTGTATTGAGGTTCATGGTATAGATTAATATTATAGTGTTATGTGGCGTATCTCATGAGTACTTGGAGTTAGGCTTGAACATAGTCGAGGGAGTAGTTGGGAAGTGTTGCTAAGTTTGGAAGCAAGGAGTTATGTTTCCCAAGACCTAGAAATTCCTATCTTAATTTATGCCATATGGGTCCTTGTTCCCATACGATAGGATTGTATCAAATTATGGTTCATTTTCTCCCCGAACAATGTCATTTGAATCTTTTGGAGGGAGTGTTGAGGGACATTTCATTTGGGCGCAAGTGGTCCTTCTTTTGATGAGATCCCCTTCGAGACCTTTAATTCTCAGTCTCTGAATAAACCCAAGATATCGATTCCTTAAAATCAGTCTCCTTTGTTTAAGATCCAACTATGTGACCATTCTAATTATGAATCGCATGTTCTATGAAGTATTTGAAAGTTTGGAGTGAAGTAAGTGGATTGACTTTGTTATCCTAGCCTTTTGTCCTCATTTCCATGGTATTCTGTACTTATTCATCGACATTCGAGGATGAATGTTTCCAAGGGGGAGATGATGTAATGCCCCGGGAAATTTTTCGTTGAAATTTTGTGCGTAAACGTGTTGGGTTCTATCTTCTAGAATGAATTATAAATTTTCCGTGTGTAATGTCTTAGATTATGACCCACCATTGCATAGAGTATCGAATAAGATTTCCAACTATATGTTGATCATCCAAAACGGACACCCGACCGACGAGTTATGAACATTCCGATCGAACCGTGAATAGTAGTGAACAGTAAAACGTGCAGGAAAAAAAGTACTGAGGCCTGGAGTATTTTTGTTCCAAATTTAAGCGATCATAAATCCTTGTACATAATTATCTGGGTGATCTACTATATATCAATGGAAATCTCTACGAGTCCTCTTTCCGATGAAATTAGTTTCATCCAATTTGGATATCAGAGTAAAACGTTATGGTTGATCTACTTCAGACTATCAAGACAGTCCACCAAAGGACAGATGCGAGAATTATTTGATTTTTAGGGGTGTTTTGGTCATTCCTCCTCACCCAAAATCCGTCCAAACCCTATATTAAAGCCTATTAGAAGCATTATATGTTATATTTCATCAAATTCCCTCAAAAAGAAAACCCTAAGCTCCTACATCCAACTTCAAGAACCTCCAAAGTTCACCATTAATTCTGCAAATTTATTCAAGATTCCAAGCTCCTATTTCAAGAACTTCAAGAACCTCCAAAGTTCACCATTAATTCTGCAAATTTATTCAAGATTCCAAGTTCCTAGTTCAAGAACTCTAAGAACCATTATTCAAAGGCACGATTAACATCTAAAAAATGAGTATCGATCTAAAGTTCATCATTCAAGGTATGTGGGGTTTTTCAACAAGAAATCTCTTTCGTTCTTGTGCCCAAAAGTAATTTTCCTTACAAAGGCATGATTTTTATTTGATTTTTTTTTTTGAATTTGAAGCATGAACCCATATCTTATGATGATTATTATGAAATCTTGATGTTTATGATTTTGAAAGATGAATTTACATGTGTGGTGATATAAAGTATTAATCTTGAATGATCTTTATCATGATTTTGATATTTGGGTCACGAACCCCATTTGAAATTGTGTTTTTGAGAAAATATGCATTATAAGCACGTTGATGTTGATTATGATAAAGGGGTAGCAAATTGACTCCCGATGAAAATTGTTGAAGTGTTTATTGTGGATTCTCTTTAATGTGAGCCCGAGGCTGATTTAAATTTTTAAGCTATGTCCGGGAGTAATCTTTAGCACCGAGTGGGAGGTATAAAGTGACCTTACTTCCCTAGAACTACGTGCCCCCGTAGGAGTGAGCCTGAGGCTGATTTATATAGTGATCACTAGTTTGTGTGGATTTGATATCGATAGTCCTACTCCAATGGAAAGGATAGTACGGCTCTCCCCAACGTGGGTTGTACGTTGGACTCCATGTATCTCAGATTGTTTATGTCGTTTATAGGATCTCCCAGTGTGTGTGTGTTTCCTTGTGTCTATGGTGAATGGTGAAGTGATTTGAAAGTGGAATTGTGAAAGTTATTCTTTCGAAAGATTTAAATGATATTTACATTATGAGAATTGATATTCTTGATGAACTGAAAGTGATTGAGAAATTATATGATGACTCACATGTGTTATTATACTTATTTCATCCTCTCATGATTATGATGATTTTCTTTGGGCTATGTGAGTCTTTCATACATCCTGCATATTTCTTATAAATATTTATGATGATGGTGTTTATACAACTTCATACACCCCCATATACTAGGTTCATTTCCATGGTACTGACCCACATCTTCGGATGTGGGCTGCATTTTCTCGAAATATAGGTACAAGGTGTAGTTGCACCTTCGGATCCAATCAGTTGGTGGTATTCAGTCAGCTGGTGATGAGTCCTTTTGATTCAACGGCTTGGGTTTTTTATGCAGAGTTATAGTGTTGTATTTTCTTTATTCAGTCGTATTGAGTTGGGGTAGTCGGGAGTCATGACCCGGCTACCTACAGTCAGTACTAGTAGAGGATTTATTGACAGTCAGTAGAAGTTGATGTATTTTGTTTCAAATTTGGTTGTAAAGGTAGAATTATAATCCTGTAAAATTCCATTTTTGTATCGATCAGATTCAGAAAAGAGTTAATTTCTGCTGATTTGTATGGATTTGTATTTTTATTCAGTTGCTTATGAGTTATGCCAGTAGAAGGGTTAACTTGGGGTCACTTGTGACCCTAAGCACCGTGTGACGTCACGGTACCCGATTTTGGGGAGTTACAAAAATCGAGGTTCGTTGAAGGATATTCACCATTTGGCTTATCTTGGAGTTCGTCTCTTGGACTCTGAGGATGGTAGTGTGATTGTGTAAGAGGTGGTAAGGTAATCTCTTGGGGCTGAGGTAAAGGAGAAGCAGGTTTTGGATCCTATCTTTATATACATCAAGGACGATGTTAGCCAGAAGAAAATGATGGTTTTCAAGATTGGGTGTGATGGTATTTTTAGGTACCAAGGTAGGTTATATGTCCCCAATGTTGATGGGCAGAGAGAGAGGATCTTTACTGAGGTTCATGAGTTAAGGTACTCTATTCATCCTAGTTCTACTAAGATATACCATGACTTAAAAGAGATCTACTAGTGGAATAACATAAAGAGAGAGGTGGATAATTTTAGGGCTAAGTGCATAGGTGTTAGTAAGTGAAGGTGAAGCACTTGAGGCCTGATGGATTATTTCTAGAATATGAGATACCTGTCTGGAAGTGGGAGTTGATTAATATGGATTTTGTTACCGGTCTTCCGCGGTCGCATAGTTATTTTGATTTGATTTGGATCATCCTTGATAGGATGACTAAGTCTGCTCACTTTCTGGGAAGGATTATGCTAATCTTTTCATTCAGGAAATCATCAAGTTGCATAGTGTGCCTGTCTCATTATATCTAATCACAGTACGCAGTTCTCATCTCACATCTAGCATTCTTTTCAGAGAGGTTTGGGGACTAAGGTGAGACTTAGCACCACTTTCCATCCTCAAGTGGATGGACAAGTGGAGAGGACCATTCAGACATTGGAGGATATGATAAGGTCTTGTGTGATCGACTTTGGTGGTAGTTGGGTTGATCATTTGCCTCTCATAGAGTTCGCGTATAATAACAATTATCAATCTAGTATAGGGATAGCTCTTTTTGAGGCCCTCTATGGTAGTAGGTGTAGGTATCGTATTAGATAGTTTGAGGTTGGTGAGAATAGCTTGTACGGTCCCGACATTGTTCACCAAGACATGGAAAAGGTGAAGCTAATTTGGGATAGGCTTAAGATCTCTCAAAGTTGCCAAAAGTCCTATGCGAATGCGAGGCAAAGGGAGTTGAAATTTAAAGTTGGCGATTGGGTGTTCTTGAAGATGTCTACGGTGAAGGGAGTGATGTGGTTTGGAAAGAAGGGGAAGCTCAGTCCTCGTTATGTGGGTTCGTATTTGGTTTTGAAAAGAGTGCCTAATGTGTCTTATGAATTGGATTTGCCTGCTAGTTTGGGTTTCGTTCATCCGGTGTTCCATGTCTCAATGTTGAAAAAGTACGTGGGCGATCCTTCCTTGGTTATTCCTTTGGAGAGTGAAGGTATTTCGGATTCCTTATCTTATGAGTAAATCACCATTGAGATGTTAGATCTGTAAGTCTGTTGATTACGGACTAAGGATGTGGTTTCAGTGAAGGTTCTATGAAGGAACCAAAAGTTTGAAGAAGCTACTTGGGAAGCTGAGGGGACATGAAGTCCAAATATCCATTCGTGTTCCCCATTGTGGATGATCGTGTTTAAGGTATGTGTTTTCGTTAATATCCTTATTTTTTGTCATTGTTAAAGGTAAGGTGTGGTTTTATTCTCTATTAAATCGTGGTAAGGAGTGCCTTGTCTCATCATTTGAGGGAGAATGATCATAAAGGGGAGAGAATGAAACTTCCTAGATTTTGGTCCTTGAAAATTCCTTGACCTCTGAGCTCACTACCTAGACTACGACTCTCCTAAGTGTCGTAGGGTGTCTTAATGAGTCATAGGACCCAGGTCATAAGGTTTCTAGTGAGATTTACTTGAATTACTGCCTTGGTGACGACTTGAGTTCATGAGTCTCAATGACTCCATATATTTCATAAGGTGGAAATCATAGGGTGTTAAGTTTATGCCAAAATAGTTTCTGTAATGATTACGAGTGGATTTTACGTGTCGTAATAAATGGCTACGAATAGTATGATATGACTTGTAACTAGACCAATGTGGGTGCCATGGAAACTATCCAGCCTACTATCAGATCTCATGAGTCGTAAGGTGACCCTACAAGTCGTAAGGTCACCCGTAACGACTGGCGACAATTTTCAGCTTTATTTAAAGAGGCACTTTGGCCATTTCCGTTACTCCCCAATTTAAAACCCCATCCATAAAACACCTTTGGGGATTTATTTTCATCCTTTATCAAATCAAAACACTCTCAAATTCTCTTAATCAAGAGAATTAGGGTTTCTAAGAGGTTGGTCAATTAGAGCTTCCAATGGAAAATTCTCTCCATAATTCTTGATATTTCATGCATGTGACTCTACCCTTAAACTTTTTTTAATTATGGCATGAAATTACATGATTGTTTATGTGGATTTGAACAAGGGTTTTGATGTGGGCTGAGGATTTGGCATGATTGACTCTTAACTTGATTTCCCATGATTTATTTGAATTATTTATGCTCTATAAACGATTTTGAACTTGTGAAGTTCACGGAAATGGTAAATAAACTAGGTGTCATGGTTATCCCCAATTTGATGATTTTTCCTTGATATATGGTTTTAGAAATTGTGTTCCCTCAACCCAAATTGTGAAATTGATATTGAATATGGCTTGTCACATGGTTTGACTTGTTCACTTATATGAATGCATTGGTAATAAAAGGTAAATGAACAACAAATTGATTTTATTGAATCTTGGGGGTTTTATGGATTCCCCGTATTAATGAATAATTAAACCTAGAGGAGTTATGAGTTTCCCCATGTGAATGGTTAATTGTTATGGCCTAATAATATTAACTTGCAAGTGAGGTTGGTATGATGATACCAATGGGATGCCTTAATGAATGAATTGGTTCAATTAATGGGAATATGTGCTACATGTTTTTGATTAGGCTTAAGAGAGGGATGTGTACTGATTACGCCCAAGCAACACCTTCACTCCAAAGGTTATGCAGTCGCTGCCAAATATTGTAACCTAACAAAGGTTGGGGTTGAATCCCAAGGAAATACGTGGAATCGTGGCTCTCAACTGTTGTAATCAATGGGAAGAACTGGAAATGTAAATAAGGAGTTTTGAGTTTCAATATCGAACAAGTGGTGAATATCAACTTTGGTTGTAATTAGTCATAGGTAGACACTAGGATTGTATCCCCCCTGACTTCTTTACACTATAGGCTTATCGTGTTTTATTGAACCAACCTGATACCTTGCATGCAGAATCAATAATTATGTACCATCTACTATATTTTGGACAAGAAGACAAATTTCACCTTTTACCTTTTGAGACTCGGGATGTCGCCTTACTAGCTCTTATCATGATCCCAGTTAACAATTACCTTTTAAGTCTTTAGTTATTAGATGAAAGCTAACCATCTTACTTAGATAATCCCTAGTAGCGTGGATCGACAACTAACTATCAAATTACTGTTGTTATTATCTTTTCCTAGTCACTACTCCTTTTTAGAGTGAGTAGCAATAATCTAGGCGGGATCCTAACATTTGAAACCTCTAAGAAAATTATTAAATTGAAGATAATGCAATGCATTCATGGGTATCGGTTCAGATCAACAATAGAACTTCCCCTACTTCGTTAATCTGTTAGGGTTTCCATAACCCTAGCTAAGGGTTTTTATCCGCTCATGCTTGTGAAGATCAACAACATTGATGATTGAAAACATAAGATGAAATCACAATAATCACAAGTAAAAATCCAAAATCGTAACTGAATTAATCAACCAAAATAAATACAAGAGAATTCTAATACCAAAATTGAATCTATGAATCAAAATATGTTTGTAAGTATCAAGAGTGTGTAACTTCTACTAAAAAACACATAAGGGTTATTTATAGTACATGATGAAACCCTAAAGTCAAATCCCAAACGAAAAAGGAGAAAAAAAGGGTTAGTGACCACATGTGGTGTCCACATGCATCCTAGCCTTGGGTGCATATGGCACATGTGGCCTGAGACTGGGCGCATGTGGCCACCGCATGTGCTTAGACTAAAAATTCCTGTAGGTATGCTCCCAGGATTTTGGAATTCTGAACATACTTTGCCCACATACGGTCCACATGTTCTACATGTGGTCCACATGTTGACCTTGGTAGGTGTCGACCATCTTTTTTCAGCTTTGCTTCAATTCCCGCACATGCTTTAGTCGCGAACAATCCAGAAAGTGTCACAAACACCCATAATTGATCACATAAATAGCAAAAAACACCATTTTTCATCTTTTTCACGAGCTTAGAATCCAAACCTAGTTTTCTGTAAAACATATCCAAAACACATCATATCTAACATAACAACCTAAGAAACTTGCATACTTTCCTCATTTTAAGCATCGAAAGTGCTATATTTCTATAGTATATCAACACTCTTAACATAAAATGTTTTTATGTCCTCAGGCAATACAAGAAAATAAAATAAAACACGACAATTAATTAGGAGAATCTAAGCTATGCAAGGTAGTCAATCAACACTTTAAGCTCAAATTACAACACCCCCTCCTATCTCTACTTTCAAAACCAATTGTGTATAAACATGAACTAAAACAATGTGACACAATGAGATCAAGGTATGGAATTATATTAGCAACAGAAAACCATGAATAGGTACAAGTTACACTACCCAAACACATAAATAGCTAGCAATATGGCTCATGTGCCCTCACAACAAAGAAGTCCCACTCACTCATATGAAATAATGCATGTCAATACAGGAACAGTCAAAAGACACTCACACTAAGAAGAGAAGTTCCAATCAATATGCATCAAATAACATAAGCTTGTCCTTATTTTCTTTTCCATAGTTTTCAGACAGTCAGGCTAGGATCACTATAGGACTTTTCTCGTCTTGTAATATAGTCTTGGGGGGCTGGTATGGTATACATGGACATATCAACTGACTACGCCTCCTTGGAACCACACTAACCTTGGGGTCCCACTTATTAGCTAATTTACTTTTTATTCTATCCTTATTTCTCCCTTTTTTAAAGCACATTCAGGTTGGGTGTGGTCTTTTATTCTTTCTTTTTCACTTTTTCACAATCTCTTTTGTTCTTTTTCCTTTTCTTCCACACCCATTCTATAAAAATTTTCTCTAATTTTACCTTTCTACATACCCACTTTACACTACAACCCCTGTGATAGCCACCCTTAACTTAGGTATTTTGCTTAAGTTGAGGTACACAATGTCCAAGGAGGACTAAGGCCAAAATAGGTTACTTGTATAACAAATGGGAAGGTGAAAGGTGTAATAAGAAGAATAGTCTATAAGGCTCAAAATAGAGATCAAGGGATGTACTACACACATGGAAGGCTATTTAGGCTAAAAGTGGACTCATATAAAAAATGGCCTATGATCTTTTCCCAACCGACTATCCTAAAACCTAGGCAAGAATAACCTGGTAAGTTCTGAATTCAACACACAAAAGAAACTAAGTAGCATCTCACAAATACACTGCACCGATTGAATATTGAAAGCGGCTACTTTTTTGGTTCATGCGATTTTTAGCAAGTGATAATCATTTCCCTAATCCTAATGCCATACCAAAATCCACAATGTTCACATATATATACATACACATAGTTCTAAAACACAAATTTTGGAGGGGTGTCATTTTTCTAAAAACTCAATCAAAACATGATAACTGCCCTAAATACATAAAAATCTCCTAATTACACAAAAACACAACACAATATGAAATAAAACATAATAAGACACAAATTAACCTAGATATGCTAGTTTAAAACCATACCATGGCTGATAGGAAAAGAAGCACGACAACAAAAACTCGTAACAGCTATGGTATACCCCACCCCCAACTAAAAATAATGCACTATCCCCAATGCACTAAAATAATATAAAACAAAAGGAATAAGGACATAACTGGGACACACTAAGAGTCCATGTCATGAGCATCCCCAGATTGGGGCATATCAAATGGCAGAGGCCATGGTGGTAGCGATGCACTACAAGAAGATGCACCCACTTCTAGCTTGGCATACCTCTACCTATCAACAAATACAATCTCTATCAAATCATGGGTTGCCCTTTTCAGTGCTTGCTCATATGGCCTGTTTAGATTCTGCAATTCCCTTCTCGACCTCTCTTGGTCCCAACTATGGAGACTGCCACATCATCCTCCATAAATAAATTGAAGTATCTAGGACCATGAAGAGGTAATTGTTGAACCATTGGGGATACAACTAGTGGGATGGCTAATATATGGCTCTTAGTACGAGAGTGTACCTCTAGTCTAAATAGGTCTACCTCTTTCCTAATGTCTCCTACCTCCTTCCTAATGTCTCCTAGATCCAATATCTCAATCCTGTTAAATCGGGATGATAATTGACCCTTAAAAGTATCTATCCATGAGTGTGAGTTAGATCGTAGCTTTAATATTGCATCCCGATGTAAAGACTGTAGTCTAGCCTCAATCGTATCTAGTTTAGTCTAGACTCATGTCTGGATCTGCTCATATAATATAGCTACCTCATTCTTAACAATCAATAATTGAGTGGCCATCACCTTTATTATCTTCTCAATACCTAGTAGATCTGATCTGGCACACTGGCCTCTATAACAATATCCTCATCAATAGTGTCTATCATAGATACCACTCGCATATCAACTGGTTGTTGCACTGTCATACACACATAAAAAATTACTTGCTCACTATTTAGTTTGAAGGTGATCTTCCCAAGTCCATATCAATCAAACCCCTACCAGTGGATAGGAAGGGTCTACCCAATATAATGGGGGGTTGAAAATTTACCTCACAATCAAAAACCAGGAAATCAACAGGGAACACAAAGGATGCCACCCTTACTTCTACGTCACAAACACACCTACCATTTTCTTCACAAATAAGTCAGCTATCAACAACTTTATGGATGTAGGTTTGAGTTCCCCTATCCTCAATTTCTTGTACACAACTAGTGGAATCACATTTACTCCTTCTCACAAGTCACATGAAAGGCCTAATAGAATAAAAAAAAGTGACTACTCCGATATCTTCCTTTTTTTATTAACGGTAAGAAAGGGTCGCACTAAAAAGGTGCACATCATTATTAGGATCTATGACCCAATCCTTACCATTATCATATGAAAAATTATCATCACCCTATGTCTACTTCTCAAACTCTACCTCAGGTGTCTCATTGCTCTCAGTGCTATCAATCTTCAACTCCTCAATAGTAGGTACATAGGGATCATCAATAGCGGTACAACAATTAGTAGTGATAGCTAGAAAATGACTGATGTTTGAAAGATTCTACACCGTATTACTTTGGAGGGAACCCGTGTTTCTTTGATGAAAAGTGGCAAACATCTGCCCAAACTGATGCTCTAACTGCTTGATAGTTGTTATATGGGACTCAACCTTTTAGGTAAAACCTAAAATATCAGGCTTGATATCCTTAAGCCTTGCCTCTGGACTCTCTTTCACCTTGACCAGTTTGGTCAATATTTCTTCCATGTTTGATTCTGTATCTCGTCTGTCAGGTGAAATGAACCTATCTCCCTTCTCCTTGTAATCATCTCTCCATCCTCAGTCACTATTTTTTCCTTACTACATTCTCTGTATCTATCATTATTGTAGTTACAACCTTTGTTTTCTTGCTCTTGGGCTCAAAAACCCACCAACTATCGATCCAACTATCTAATCTCCTCTTCTAATTCAGATTCATAAACTCTAGAAGCTACACCCTATGCTCCTACTGCATAAACTTTTTCAAAATTCATAGTCGCAAACTGCTTTTCCAACAACCCAAGATCAGTCCTCAGTAGCACAATCTCTTCTTCTATAGAATCATCAGCTACTCTATGGTCATCGAAAGGTCCAAAATCATAAGGGATAGAACCCCTCTTAGTCTACTGAGTTTTCCACCCTCGGTTAGTGAGAAAAGTCTAGTCTAGAATAGGAAAAGCTCTTCTAGAGATAGTGTCTTCCATGGCTCTGGAATTGACTATTAGGGCTCTATAGAATATCTCCAATAAGCTCATCCCTGAAATACAATAGTTGGGTACCACACTCAGCTTCTTATTGAACTTGAACCTAGCCTCGTATATGTAATCTAACTTCAACTTCCTAAAGTTATAAACCTCATCCTTAAGATACAATATCCTAGATAGAGGAAAGAACTTGTTTAATAATTCCCTGCATAACTCTTTCCATGTAGTGGTAAATCCCTTTGGAAATTCCCCTAACCATAAAGATGTTTCTCCAGTAAGAGATAATGGAAACAACCTCCATCTAAGTGCCTCTTAATATACCCCAGGTATGGTATATGAAGTGCATATCCCTGTAAAATTTTCCAGATGCATGTTTGTGTCATTTATAGGCAATCCCGCAAACACACACTTTAAGTATAAGAGTTAGATCATAGTAATACAGATATTGAACTTGACATCAGGCGGAAAAATAAGAGGAATAACGACTTCAGTATCTACCGGCTAAATATTTCCCAAATCTTCTTTATCATCCTCGAACGACTACAAATATTGATATGTTGGGATCACTTGAGGAAGACCTCGTCTAGCTCTTTTTTTATTTACACTGAGTGTTGCTCGATGGTCTGTTGCCTGTCTTTGCACAGCGAACTCTGCCTCTCGATCTATGTGCAGAGATTCTTCTACTTCCCTCTTCTTATTTTGATATTAATATAAAATATCACCAGTCTATCAGTTAATAATATCCTATACTTCTTCAGGAGGAGGGGGAGGCACATTATTACAAACCCCTTCAGGAATATCATCTCTTTTTTTTTTCGTCATCCTACTAGATATTTGTAGGATTCTCTCTGGATTCAAATTCAATGGGAGTAAAGGATTGCCTCTACTCTATGTGTTAGGAATACACTGGTGTATACCCAACAAAGAACAAAAACAAAAATAAAAACCTGAAAACTACAACAACTTCAAATCATAAATCAACATCATATTCCTCAAAAACGACGTCAAAATTTTGGTAACGCCCAAGCTACACCTTTAATCTGGAGGTTATACATTCACTACCAAATATAGTAACCCAACATAGGTTGGGGTCAAATACCAAGGGAATACATGGAATCGTGGATCTCAACTGTTCTAATCAACAGGCAGAACTGGAAAAGTAAATAGGGGGTTTTGAGTGGCAATATCGAACAAGTGGAGAATATCAAATTCGGTTGTAATAAGTCCTAGGTTAACACTAGGATTGTGTTCCCCTATCTTTTCAACTCTTTTGGTTTATCATGCTTTATTAAACCAACCCAATACCTTGCATGTAGAATCAATAAGTTATGTACCATCTATAATTTTTGAATGAGCAGAAAGATTTCACCCTTTACCTTTTGAGTCTTAGGATGTTGCCTTACTAACCCTTATCTTGATCCTAGTAAACTATTACCTTTTAAGTCTCTAGTTATTAGATAAAATCTAACCATATTACTTAGATAATACCTAGTAGCATGGATCAACATCTAACTATTAAATTATTATTGTCATTATCTTTTCCTAGTCACTATTCCTCTTTTGGAATGAGTAGCAATAATCTAGGTGGGATTCTAACGTTTGCAACCGTTAAGATAACTATTAAAGTAAAGATAATATAATGCATGCATAGGTATCAGTTCAGAATAATAATAGCACTTTCCCTAGTTTGTTAATCCGCCAAAGTTTATACAACCCT
This sequence comes from Capsicum pubescens, assembly GCA_030864215.1. NCBI lineage: Eukaryota > Viridiplantae > Streptophyta > Magnoliopsida > Solanales > Solanaceae > Capsicum > Capsicum pubescens. Next base: position 296,107,072 of record CM061548.1, on the reverse strand, counting down.
AGCTAAGAGTTTTTAGCCGCTCATGTTTGTGAAGTAATAAACAATATTCATGATTGAAAGCATAACATGAAATCACAATAATCACAAGTAAAAGACCAAAAATGTAATTGAATTAATCAACTGAAATTAATACAAGAGAATTATAAGACTAAAATCGAATGTTGGAATCAAAACATGTTTGTAAGTATCAAGAATGAGTAACTTCTACTAAAAAGACATAAAGGATATTTATAGTACATGAGGAAACCATAAAACTAAAGCCTGAACAAAAAAAGGAGAAAAAAGGTTGGTGACCATATGTGGTGTCCACATGTGACCTGGCCTTGGGCACATGCAGCCTGAGGCTGGGCGCATGTGGCCATAGGATGTTCTCAAACCAAAAATTCCTGTAGGTTTGCTCTCAGGATTATAGACTTCTGACATATGCTTTGCCCACATGCGGTCCACATGTGCTACATACGGTTTGCATGTTGACTTAGGTAGGAACCAAAAGTCTTTTTTTAGCTCTTCTTTAATTTAGGCACATGCTTTAGTCACGAATAATCCATAAAGTATCACGAACACCCATAATTGATCACATAAGTAGCCAAAAACACCCTTTTTCATTATTTTCACAAACATAGCATCCAAAACCTAGTTTCCTACAAAACTTACCCAAAATGCATCATATCTAACAAAAGAACCTAAGAAACTTACATATTTTCCTCGTTTTAAGTGTTCAAAGTGTCATGTTTCTATAGCACATCAGGTAGTTGGAACGTGAAAGTGGAGGTCCCGAGGGACTAATATTGGATAATATGGTTGCCGATGTTGGGGTCTAAATTACTGGGAGATTCAAGTCCTCTTTATTATATGATTGGGAGGTTTGAGTCCCTCATATTTCATAATTTGGTGCTTAAGTCACCATAATATGTGTCGGGAGGTTCGAGTCCACCATAAGGCATATGCACGTATGATCATCCTCTGATTCGTGTGGCTTCATACACTGGGCCCTTCTAGCTGGGGGAGAGTTGGGCCTATATAGCCAATAGGTGCTTTATTATGACGGTTATGCTACACAACTCAGGCTAAGGTTGTAAAAGTCATGTTATTCCTTGTTCCCTACCACAACATGTGAATATTGGATTTTTACTAGTTTCTTATTATTGATGATGGCATTACTTTATCTTTTTATCCCTGAGTTACATGCTAGGGCTCAAATCTCTAACCATCTCTGAATGTTGTACCCCTATATGATGCAGGGCATGGAGACACAACTGGTTTTCTTGCGTAGTGATTAGGTGACTTCTGGATTGATTGAGAGTTAACTTGAAGTGGTGAGCTTCCATACTCTGGAAGACCCTCATTTCCTGTTTGTTTTCCTTTTGTCATATGCACTTCTTTAGACTTGTTTTGGCTATTGTCGGGGGTATATACTGAATTTATATTGGTATTTGACTATTAGAGGCTTTGTGGATATTAATGTGGACTTAGGTATTGGTTATTGGTTCTTTTGGCATAACATAGATGTCATGAATTTTACCCTTTCTATCTTGATATATTTTAGTAATTCAGTCTCTATTGGTGTGTATGCTCTATTTATTAGGCTAAGGGGGTGGTTTCTGGTCCATGACGTACTCAAGATACTAGTCACCGCCAAGCTCTGGTTAGGGTCGTGATAGATTCCCACCAAACACTTAATTTTACTATTATTTTCTAAAAAGCGATTTATTCTCACTTTTCACTTTTAAAATGGATTTCTTCTACACTGATAATTGTACCTCCTTATTTAATAAATTATGATCTTTTGAAACTAAATATAATTTTTTGAAATCTGGATCGAGATTGATTATGGTCCATTAATACTCAACTTTTTTTATCACTATTATTTGCATTAGTCGTGAGATATTCTGACCCTTTCTATGCTATTAAGTTGATTAGTCTCAAACTTGATCTCAAGAAATGGATTTATAAATGCACACTCTTTTAGTTATAATTTGAGTTCGTGCACTTATTATACTGGCACATAGATCTCTCTAGTACTGGATAGAGTAGATTGATCATGATAGTTATTAGAAATCCTAGTTTGGTACTAGGCAGTGTATATACAGATATCTCAAGTCCTCATCCTCTCTAGCTTTTAGGCTCTTTCTATCTATTGACTTTCACAGACTAAAGTTCTTTTAGTAGTAGATATCGTAATGACCCTCTAGGTTATTTTCTCAATTTCTGTGCATTCTAGCTTTTTAAGCCTTCCCACAGTGGCTACAAGTCATTCATGACTTTCCAAAAGTATCAATTCAATTATCTGGAAAAAAATTTTATCCTTGGTTAATTTTCCTATTTTTGAACTTTTACTGTTAAGGAATTGGTCTTGAACCAAAACTCCTAGTAAACGGCCTCAAATAAGAATTTTGACAATAATATTAGTTTTGGAATAATGATTTTAGGTTGGACCTTTTTTTAGGTCCTAAGGCTTTCAGACTCATTTTGGACTGTTGGGTCGATTTAATGAAAATTGGAGTTATAAGTGTGGGTGTCACATTTAATCAAAATGATCTTGGATGAAAGTTTTGATTGTTCTATTGTGTCTAGAATGTCGAATTCAGTATGGTATCATAGTTTGTTTATGCGTATGGGGTTCTGAATAAATCTCGAGCACCCAATCAAAGTTTGTGAGGACTTAAGTTTTTTGTTGATTTTCTAGCTTTTGGTACAGGGTCTATTTACCCTTTGGGTTCACGAAAGGTAAGTTGTGATCGTGAAGGTTTAACACGTTTACCATCGTATTCGCAAGCCATCTCCTTTGCATTCACAATGAAGCTTGCCCGACCCAATTTGCCTAACCTCTTCGTGTTTTCTACTACCTCGTGTCGCGTTTCTGGTCATCTAGTCCCTTTAACTTTGGGTTTGCAAAACATTTTTCAATAATCGTAAAGGTAACTTTACCAAGCATTGTGAACGTTACCCTTGGAACCCACAATCACAAAAGCCAGATGTCTGGCAGTATATATTTTCCCCTTCTGCGATTCCCATCAATTTTCAACCTCTTTTCGTCCATTTTATCACTAGGAGCTTAAGAAACTTTTGGGAAATCATTTATTGGATATAGGGATATGTAGAGGATGATTAAGTGACCATTTACCACTAATTCCTTCGTAAGTTCTCAGCTAAATTCCTCCGTTTAATTCTTATTTTTCCCTCTTTTCCCATTATCTTTTGGGGATAATTTTGGCCCCAATTTGTTGTCCATTTAAACTCAACTTTTAGCACATATTCCTTGTCCTTCGGTGGACCTCATGGAAAATTTAATTTTAGGATTCCATTAGCAAGCCCCATGGGCCCATATTTGACCCAATTTTGGGGCCAGAGTTTTATCTTGTAATATGGTCATTATTTTACTTCTATTAATTTGTAAATATTACTTTGATAGTGCGACACCATTTAGGTATCATGGAATAAAGATGAATAGTTTGTGGATGATTTCAGGAATGAGATTTGGCATCGAGGTAGGCTTCGATCTACTTTTCTCTATGAGAATATGTGTAGCATAGATTGTATGATATGTAGAGATTATAGGATAGTTTACTGACAAGTATACCATGACTTATACTAATTAGAGAATTCGGGATAGAAATGTGACTAAACCTTAACATAGGATACTGTTATGGCCTTAGAATCCTATTTCCCTTGATCTTAGACATGATTAACCATAGATTGATGTTAATGATCCTTTAGTATAAGACATACCACTTGACTTAGTGATTTGTATTGAATTTCCTTAATTAGATCCTTTTAGTTATTTTATGCCTTTGATTACCGTAGTTTTCCAAGTTATGAGTCTTTATAATGTTGATTATGTATTATTGGGCACGAAGCCATGGTTATGATAATAGTTGGACCAAGTTAGTACTTGATTCTTGGGAAGCATGTGGTTAAAGTTATAGATATATAAACACCTATGGTTGTACTATTTGGATACTAGTAATGGCATGAAGACTTTTAGGGGCATTCATGCTCACTTAGCAGTACGATTTTAATCAAACCTTTGATACTATTTTTTAAAAAGGGGTTTATTCTTACTTTTCACTTTTAAAATGCATTTCTTCTATGCCCGTAATCGTACAACATTATTTAGTGAATTATAAGCTTTGAACTAAATGTGATATTGTAGAAACTAGATTGAGATTGATTCTGGACCATTACTATTCCACTCTTTTAACACTACTATTTAGTTTGTTTGGGAGAGATTTTAAGCCTTTCGATACTATAATGCTGATTTAGCCTCAAACTTGATCTCGGGTAGTGGATTTACAAATCTACACTTATTTGGTCTTGGTTTGAGTCCCTACACTTATTATACTGATACATGTATCTCTCTAGTATTAGACAGAGTAGACTAGTCATGATAGTTATTAGAACTCCTAGTTTGGGGCCAGGCAGTGTATATATAGATATATCAAGTCCCTTATAGGCCTTTTTTTTGTGAGCCATAGTGCCGAAGAAGAGCAGCCTCAATAGGTACTGCCTTTGAAGCTACTGAGATGGAAAAGATGTATACATTTGTATATATAGCACACAAAATAGATATGGTTTACTATTGGTTTATGTGCATTCATTCATTCATAGACATTTCCTATCACCAACATAATTGTTTGGTGCTTATATCTATTAAGATTATGGAGGGTTCGTATAAGTATAATCTATGGTTGATGTTTTATAAGTGTTTGATTGAACCTTTCGGGTTTATAGGGGCTCGGTTAGATGTTATTTGTTCAGGCTATCCAGTTACTTTATCATTGATTTATGGTTAGCTTGTGGCAAGATGGTTATGGAATGATACCTAAAATTATCGGAGCTTTTCTGATTCCTTATCTTTCTCTACTATTGGTAAGTTACATTATTGATAGGTTACCTTATGATTTGTTACACTTTGATTAAAGGCTTGATTATATTAGTATTAGCTCCCCTACCTAGTTATGATCTTTGAGATGTTAGGTTGGTCCCTCAGGTTTTGACCTTTGAGTTTTGTCATTTGTGTGTATATATATATGTGTGTGTGTTATTATTGTATATCCCCCTAATTCATTATCAATTCATATTGTATATGTATCCTTTGGCCTTGTATTTCTACTATATATTCTTCTTTCACTCGTCACTTGTATATTGGCTAGTGATATATGATATTGCATTTTAATTCCTAAATTTTATTAGGATAGGATAGGTTATCCTTATTTCTCTCTAAGCATTATTATATTTAGTTTCATGGATAATTGTATATAATTTATATTCTTACTATAGATGTTATTTATGGTTACACTATCTTTAGAGCTCTATCAACTAATGCCTACTATGTACCACATATTTGTTACTTATACTGCATTTCTACAACCTGTAGATCAAAGTATGAGTTCTTTCCATTGATGTGTGCATCGTGTGGAACAACTATGGAAACAATATTTGGGAGATCTCTACACATTCGAGTATTCCTACTCTCCTTTGTATTGATTAGACTTATCTCCATTTTATATTTTGGGGATAGTTTGTATATGTATATTTATATGTATTTCCCTTTGCACTCTGATTGTATTAGAAACTCCTGTACTGACTTCACCAGGTCTTGGGGTTTAATCTATGTTAGTTTTTTACATAACTTTATTTCCATTGTTCATTTTATTTCTCTTGATAGTTTTTACTAGTTGTTCCAAATTATGGGTTCTCTTACCTATTGGTGGGTTATAGTATGTGTCATCATGACCTGAGAAATTAGGTTATGGTACGATAATGGTCTAGAATTTGTAAATATAGAAACCAACACATATCATCAAACTAAGGGAATTACTCATGAGAAAACGTGTCCCTACACACCACAGCAAAATAGTGTGGTAAAGAGAAAACACAAATATCTCCTTGAGACTGCCAGGGCACAACTTTTCCAATCAAAATTACCCGTTAATTATTGGGGATAATTCTACTATGTGCCACATATATAATAAATAGATTGCCAACCTCGCATATAAAGATCAAAACCCTTACGAACTGTTGTACAATCAGACACCAACTTATTCGCATATGAGATGCTTTAGTTGTTTGTGTTATCCTACAGTACCCAAGACACTAAAACATAAATTCCAAACAAGAACCACCCCACATGTCATCATTGGATATCCCTCTGGAACAAAAGGTAAAAGGTCTTGATTCTTTCCACCAAGAAGGTTTATATCTCTAGAGATATGGTTTTTAGAGAGTTTGTTTTCTACTTTTACCTATTGTCTCATTTTTCTTCCTTCTTCTATACTAAAATGAGTTCCCTTCATTGATCCACTATATGATGATCTTGATCACACCAAACAACTTGTTCCTAATGAATCCAACAATGTTGATTCCACTATGCTTCTTATCATGATGTCTCACCCTTTACTACACATACCTCATCTCCCAAAACTTTATTTTCTTCTCCTATAACACACCTTATACCTATACCTAATCTAGTAGAATATTCTCCACCAACTATTCCTATCCATCATCCATATATTGATCCTTGAAGATTTAATAGACACACTATACTACCAAGTTACCTACAAGACTACTCTTATCCTAACTAGAATCTAATACCATGGACCAATCTTTCTTTTAATTCTATACACAAACATATTAACTATGTGCCACCTACAAATCTAATTCCTGAAAGTCTTAGCTTTGTGATGAATGTTTGTACTGATAGTGATATGAGAATAATCACATATATGGACTTGTGAGAGTGTGTGTTGGTCCCGAGCCTTGGTGTGTGTAATTGATGTGTAAAAAGGGCCTGAAATGCAGACTAAAACCATCAAAACACTACACTTAATCTACACTTGTGGGCGCCCTTAGTGGAGGGGTCTTTTGGTCATTATAGTTTCTATTAGGCTAAATACATATACAGGCCCCTCAACTATTCGACTTTTTCTATATAGGTACCTCAATTAAGACACGTACATATTGAACTGTTTACTCCTTCACAAAATATATCAATTGAGCCCAATCACTGATGTGGTGCTAACATGGCGTGGCATGTGTAATACACTCTCCAAATGGAGAGTGAGAAGCCATAATTAATCAAAAAAATTAAATATAAAAAAAATAACCAATCAAAAAAAGATACATAAAATAAATTAGAAAACACATAAAAGGAATAAAAAGCTATCATCTTCTTCTCCATTGTCAAGCTTTTATAATCTTCCTCATCAATAAATCTTAAACTTAGTATTATATTTCTTTAAATTGAATCCAAAATCAATGAGGTGTTGTATCTTTCTGCCAAGATTACTCGAGGAATTCCTTTCTTGAACGAACTAACAACGGTTATTGGAACCCCTGGTGTCAAGTGTTCCATCAAGACTCTAAGCCCTGAAATGGCTCCTCTTTTCTTTTAAGCTATCGAGACTTTGCTTAAGAGTTGATAGCTTGTTTTTCCCCTCTCCTTTAAATTTATTTCCCCTGTAATTTTGTATTTCACGCTCTTTTATTGCGACATGTTCTTATTTTTGTTCTTATTAATAGCTCGAGAGTTTCCAGGTTGAACTGTTAATTCATGCTTCATCCTATTTCAATCGCTTGTTAGTATAGTTTTCTTTATTGCACGAAGTGAAGATGGGGAAGATGAATATTGTTGGATATTATTGTTTATCGACAGAATCAAAGTACTTCAATGGTGGGGAAAGGGGTATCGACGAAATTAAAGTGCTTCAATGGTGAGGAAAGGGTACCTATGGAATAAAAAGAAGATACATTTTTTATGTTTCTATTGCTTTTGGAAGAGAAAAAAGAGAAGGAAGAGGGGGTTAGGATTGGGTAGGGCTGTAGTGGGGGGTATTAATGGTTTTTTTTAATTTAGATTTAATTATATTAAAAATTATTTTTGTAATTAGTTTAAATTAAAATGCCACATGTGATTATTTAATTTGCCACTTTGCCACATAATTGGCATATGTATTAAACCCAGTTTAGATTTTTTGCCACATCAGTAAATTGGGCTCAATTGAAACCATTTGTGAATGAGTATAGGGTTCAATAGGTACATGGCCTAATTGAGGTGCCTATACGGAAAAAGTTGAATAATTGAGGGGCCTGTATATGTATTCTTCCTTTCTATTATTGTAATGTACTATATAAATAACATTGTAGGGTTTCTTTAGTTAGTTTTCTAGAATGTTTTAAGTCATAAGACACAAAGAAAAACAAGTCCTCTCTCCTTTGAGGCACCAAACCGAAACTAGGTCAAGAACTAGTGTGGAATCACTAGTGATTGTGTTTTACTTGGAAACGCCAATGTTTGAGAGGTGGAATCCGATCTTGTGTCACATAAGAGATAGGTATTTATTGTGTATGGTGTTAAGGGTCCAAGAGTGGAATAAGATCTTGGGTTCTTAAGATTATATGAACCATTGGTCTATTTATCTATCCCTTTACTTTTATTATAATCTTGTATTGTTTCCTCTCGTTTAGTGTAAGCCGTGTAGGGCATTGTTGTTGTTGTTGTTCATTATATTATTGTTTCATCTTGTTATCCTCCTTGTTAGTTTTTTAGCTCACTGAAATAGGTGTCAATTCACCTTGATATCGTGTTGTTTCCATTGTTGTTGTTCAACCCGAGACTAGGTTTCATTTGGGGGTTCTCAGGTTTGGCTCTTTAGTGGACTGTTTTATGAATTTCTTGTGTTTTTCAAGTTCTTAGTGTATCATTTGGTATCAAAGAATGGCTTGATTTTGTTCCTACAAGATCAATCTTGGGATTTCTTGTTAGAAAAAAAAATTGTTCAAAAGCTGAAAATTCCAGAAAAAGGTGCAATTTATCCATTTTTGTTCTTGGTTGAGAAATTGTTGTTCTTGTTGTTGTAGTCTTGGCCGAATTATGGTGTCTAGATCTAAGTGTTCTCTTATTTATTTTTTTGTTTCTAGTGTTAGTTTTCTTCTTCTCTAACACTCTTGAGTCTAGATCTAAAATTGAGCTTGAATTGTTGAGATTGTTGTTGTGAACAAGGTATGACCGTGTAGTAGACATTGTTGTTGAGAAAAGTTGCCTTGGCCATGTGTTGTGATTGTTGTTGTTGAGAAGAGTGTTGTTGTTGCTGTTCTTGAAGTTCTTCACAACCTTCATCTCTTGTTTAAAACCGAAATACAACATCAAGAGACTAGGTCTTTTGTTGGAGGTTTTATAGTTAACCTTGTTGTTGTGGAATTGTTGTTGTTCTTGAAGATTATTGTTGGATGTTTTTTTTGTGGTTGTTGTGTTCTTAAAGTTTTTCATCATATTCCTCACCTTGTTAATATTAAAGTGAACTTAGATCTTCAAAAGGTTTTATACAAGGTGTAGAACTTGTTAAATCATGAAAGACTTACACTTGTCAATCACATCTCACCTACTTCTCCATATTTCAAGGGCCTGGTTTTGTGGAACAAGTACAAGTCAAGTCTTGCCTTTTGAGTTTGAATTTGAAAAGAGATTATAAGACTTGTGTTTTCCCTCCAAAGTAAATTTCTTCCATTCCAATTGTGTAAGGATTAAAATTTCAAGAATAGTGATTAAAAACGTATGGGACCGTGACCAATTAGGAGGTGACACGACATCAAATTACTGTTCACGTGACAAATTTTGGCTCAAATTATGATCTTTTAGTTTTATTGTGTGTCTTTAGTTTCGTTTGTTGATTCCAAATCTAACTTAGAAGCTTGTACTAGATTGTGAGTTAGTTTTGAAATTGTTCTTCGTGTTAACTTTCCTTTGTGTGTATTAATTCTTTTGGAGTCATTATAAATGTTGGATTCACCTCTCAACCTATCTCGAAGTACAAGCAAGCTTGCAACACTTATGAGATTAAGTGTGAGGAATCCCAGAGGCAAAGAAATAAAGAGACCTTTACTCATGTGAGTTTGTGACTGTCAAATATTGTCTTAGAATTATTAGTTCAAGTGATCGCAAATATTTGTTTCTTGATAAATTTAAAGAAAAAAGTTCACAAGAACATTCTTTTCATAGGTGCATGTAAAACCAATGTACTAGCTAGTATGTACATATATATATATAAGAGAGAGAGAGTTCAACCACACATGTTTCGCACGTGTAGCATTTGATTATTGAAAATTAAATAATTTTATCTATCGCGGAGATTTTTAGTGAAGTGCAAAAGGTTTAGCACACTTTTCAAAGATCATTCATATTTTAATATAATAATGTAAAACATAAACATATATTTTAATGTAAGCACATATATATTTTACCATCAGAAGTTTCTACTGGTTGATCGATCATCACTTTTGCGTTTGTCATGCAGTACCTCTTTCCCTTGCTGCTAGAGGCTAAGAAAGATGCATCAATTTGAACTATACTTGTAGTATAATTATTTTTTTCTATATTTAAATTTTTTTCTTATTTTTAAAGTCAAACTTTTACAAAATCATTGATTATATTCATATTATATACTTAAAACTTTAAAAAAATTGGTACCCCTTAAATTTTTCTTATTATAACGCTTTTATATTATTTTTAGGTTTTTGAAATCTTTATAAATTCAAATTCAGTTGATTTACAATTCTTAAACTAATCAAAAAAGTATTAGTTGTCATTAATTCTAATAACTTTTATAAGAAAAGGTTTTACAATAAATATATTTAAGTAATTTCAAATCTTAAATATTAGGAAAAAAATAGTGAAAAGACTATTTTGTCTAAAGCAAAGAATTTTAATGAAGGGCAAAAAGTTCAAACAACATTTCTAAGTCCCTTCACACTTTTAATATATACTAGTTTAGGTGTATGCGCCTTGTACGTGTACCTCTCTTTAATGAGTTTAAACGTTACACTAAATAAGATATTTATTTAAATACTAAAAATTAATACGATAATTAAATTCAGCGTCTTTCTGACATGTGAAGATGTAATTATAAATATCTAAAATTAAAATAAGGTAGGTGAAATACTTACAACTCCTTAAAATATGATTATATTCTAATGGTTAAAGTGAATAATGTGATTGGATCTTCGATGTGCTATTTAGGCATTTTCTTATTTACAAAAAACTTACTGTTTTTATGATAACAAATATATTTATTTATAATGATGCATACTTCGACTTTGAAATAGCATATTCACTGAGAATCTAACAACCTAGTCTACTGCTATTGCTAGAACAAAATCTATCTTGACATCATGAAAAAATTATTTTTGCATATTCAAATGCTAATCATATAGTCTAAAGTTAAGTAAACCTGCAATATAACATCTATTCCTTCAAATTATGTATTTTCGCGAAGTATCACTTTTACTGCCTCGAATAGCTGCACATCGTGCTTCCAATATAAATTTTCTCTTGAATTCCAATCAATTATATCATTCAATATCTTGAAATTCTCCAATTTATATATCACATACCTAAAATATTTTATCATTAAATGTACATCTTCAAATCTTATGAATTCAAGAAAAGTTCTTTTTAGATGAACTAAAAAGATAAAAAATATCACATAAAATAATACGAAGGATATATTTTTTTCCTTGCATTGTTTTTTAAGAAACCACCGTGTGAGGATGATATTGGAAAGATTCCCATTAATTCATATTTTCATATGATAGCCATTCAGGTCATTGTTGTTGGCTTTTTCTTTCTTCTTCTTCTTCTTCTTCTTCTTCTTCTTCTTCTTCTTGGGTTTGTTTTTCACTATTTTTTTTTCTTTTCCTTTTAGTGTTGGTATTTTTTTTATGATCTTTTAATTGTGAAATAAAGAAATTGTAACATTAGTTTCTTGCATTTATATTACAAAAGGTGGTTTTCTCTTGCCTCGGGATGAGGTGCTATGGATCGAACTCTTTCTAAAGCTTCTCAACTCGAGCAAAATTTTATTTTTGACCAATATTTACATGTTCTCATATTTAAGAGATAGTTCTATCATTTCAAATTTTGTATTTTGATGTTAGTTTTCATAATAACATTAATTCCTATGAACATTCATATAGTACATTAATCATCAAATATTTGCATAACAAAAGAAAAAAATATTGAAATAATTTGCATATTAACCAATTCCTTGACCCTTATAATCACATCAATGCAATTTCTCTTGCACTCATTCAAACTTTTAGCATAAAAATTAAATATGCCCCGAAAAATGTTAGATGAGTTAAAATAATAATTATCATGATTACAATATTAATTTTTCTCACGTCTTCTTCCACTTCAACTTTTCCTTGGAAATTAACCTAAATTAATAAACATATCATACTTAACTACAAACAGAAGACACAAACATAAACAAATAAAGAAGCAAATAGATTGTGAAAAAAAAAATATTTGAACATGTCACTCACCTTTTTCGCCTTAGGGGTCAAAGTCAAAGGATTTTTTCAATTGAAGTGACAATTTTGAATAGGGTTTATTTTTATCATTTTTAGAGTCGCTACTTGGAATTGAGTTGTGGTGTTTCAAATCACCTTACTGAATCCCTAATCAAAAGGAAATGACTCTTTATTGGTTTGCGAAAATAAAAGATCGGGTGAGGAATTTTGTTGACCGAGGAGAAGATGTGAGGCATCCCTCGAGTCTTGTGGTTCTAGCATGGTCGCTTTTATTGACATATCTTAACTTAAATTATACTGATAAATTATGTTTGGGCCTAAAATTGTTCATTTATATTATACTAAAACTTGTCTATGATCTTATATTAAATAAATCAGTGAAAGATAATTTTAGAACAATATTTGCCAACAGTTGGAGTTCGTCCATGTCACGTAGAGGTGTTCAATTTTTGGGTTTAATTTTTGTAATCGTTAAGACTCCCCGTTCATCACTTACGGTGAGCCGACAGTGACAAAGAAATAGAGAAAAGGGAATAAGGTAGAAGGATGGAGCCGCTGGCGGAATGTTTGGTCGAATCCCACCCGTCAGTGGTCAAATTCGATGTGGCGCGACAAAAGAAAGGAGGAAAGGAATGGAAAAGGGGCGCCGGCAGACCTGGAGGGAATTTTCCACTGCAGTTCGCCGGAGTTGTACCATCAGGGTGGCTTTTGAAGGCGGATCTTGCGAGTTTTCTTCGGCCATGGTGGTTGTTGGACATCGGAAAAAAAGGAGAGAGATGTGACAGTGCTAGTTGGGGGTTTTCGATGAGATTTTTCCTTTTTCGATGGGGAAGAAGGTCGCCGAAACAGTAATGGGGGGCAGATTTTATGGCGGGTGAGTCTGGTTTGGAACTCGATTGCTGATGGAGATGGTTATTCCAATGAAAATTTTGCCGGAAATTAAGCGATTATCCCTTAGTTTTTTTTACTTCACTTTTCTTTCTCAATTCCACTCTTATTTTTATTGTTTTTTCACTATTTCTTCTTTGTTTCCATTTTCTATTTTACTACGTTTGTATATGTACGCGTGTAGATGTTTTTGTTGTGTGTGTACAGTGAACTGCTTGTAAGTGTGTGTATTTTGAGGTGTGTGTGGAACTGTGTATATGAAAAAGTTGATTGGTGTAACAGTGTATGAATGTGTATTCCGATGGTAAGTGTATGTCTATTTCCTCTTCTTTTCTTTTACAATTCTTTTCAACGAAGACTAGATCATCATATAAATTTTAGAGGAATATCTCAACATTTAAAAATAATTTCAACGAATAATCAGAGAACGACAGACACCGATTCAAATAATCGTACAAATAAAAACATGATTCTACAATAACCACATGTACTACATAATCCATGAAATTACTGAAAACAACTTTATTTATGATTTAATTTGTAATAAATAAAAAGAATAAAAATACAGGATTGAATAAGAACCTGTGTGTTGGATAACAATACTGTCACTGAAAACTCAATCAACGACCTGAATTCTAACCCAAATCTTTCTTTTTTTCTTTGTTTTCTTCTCCAAAGTTTCTAAGTGTTCTTTTTTTTTTGTCTGGTCTCTCTGGCTTTTCTTTTTCTATTCTCTAGTTTTTTCTCTAATGTTCAATGTACTTTTTCTTTGATTTTTGGGGAATTTGGGGAGTTAGCCCTTAAAAGGGAAATATGAGAGTGAACAGTTGAGGGAAAGTGAGATTCAGATAGGGGTGGAAGCAGTTGGGTAGATTTAGGATAATATTTTTTTTATATTTTTTAAATTTTAAATATATATATATAAAACAAATAATAAAAAAATAATATTAACTAATTAATTTTTATATTTAAGAAAAATTTAATGAAATTTTATTAATAGCCTAAAATAATGTAATTAATACTAAACTAGTAAATTATTTATTAAAATTTAAAAGGGAAATATATTTTTGAATCTTTCGTATTATTTTAAAAATAAAAATAAAAATATCCCAAAATGTAAATTTATTTATTATTTTTTATTTATTTTCAATCAAAACTTATTAAAAATGAATTAAAAGCTAAAAAAAATATATTGGACAGAAATAAAAAATATTTAATGCCAGAAAATATATTAAACTCGGGAAGGGTTAAAAATCACGTGTCTACATTTTGCTCCACTTTGTATGAAATCTCGAAGAGTTTTCATACAAAGAAGTAGACAAAGAGATGATTTTTGACCCTCCGATTATTCAAAAAGCGAGTATAAAATAAAATAAAATAAAAAGTATGATTGAGTCCTGGTTTTGGACTGCCTACATATCCCAAATTATAGGGGAATCAGGTCACGTGTAGTTCAATAAGATAAAATGGTGAGATATTGAGTTAGAAGTCGTGTGGAGTTCCGTCGAGTTTCCAATTCGCGACTTCTGCTTTTACATCTAAATGAATAACAAAAATAAAAAATAAAGATACAAAAAAGATCCTATCTTATTCAGTTTCTCTGGAATCTTGACTTGAATCTTCATGACTTCTCAAGTGATGAGATAGTCATTCTTTCGAGTTGGACTTGAAACGTGGAATATTCCTCCATGTTGATTTTTCGCATTGGAGAGGAACTTGACAATTGACTCGTTCTTTAGACTTTCTTCTGACTTGGTCTTGAAAACTTTCACCCTATTCTTCTGGTGCGCTCCTAACTTGTTACCATTTCACCCTATTCTTTAAGCGAGTTCCTAAACTTGCAATTTCTTTACCCTGTTCTCTAGGCGAGCTCTTGACTTGCTATTTCTGATTTTCCAAATATGTTCCTGAACTCAAAGTAAAATATGAACTAGAAAAGAAAAGTCCCATTATCCAGGAGGGTCCTAGGCAGAAATTTAAATCCCATTATCCAGGAGGGTCCTGAGCAGAAATTAAAGTCCCATTATCCAGGAGGGGCCTGAGCAGAAATTAAAATCCCATTATCCAGGGGGGTCCTGAGCAGAAATTAAAGTCCAATTATCCAAGAGGGTCTTGAGCAGAAACTAAAATCCCATAATTCAGTAAGGTCTTGAACAAAAATTAAAGTCCTATTATCCTGGAGGGTCCTAAGAAAAAATTAAAGTCCCATTATCGAGGAGGGTCCTGGGTAGAAAGTAAATTCCCATTTTCTAGGAGGGTCCTGAGCAGAAAGTAAAATTCCCATTTTAAGGAGGGTCCGGATCAGAAAGTAAATTCCCATTATCCAGGAAGGTCCTAAGCAAAAATTAAAGTCCCATTATCCAGGAGGGTCCTGAGCAGAAAGTAAATTTCCATTCATGAGCAGAAAGTAAAATTCCCATTTATAAGGAGGGTCCTGAGCAGAAAGTAAATTTCCATTATCCAGGAGGGTCCTGAGCAGAAAGTAAATTCCCATTTTTAAGAAGGGTCCTGAGCAAAAAGTAAATTTTCATTTTCCAGGAGGGTCCTGAGTAGATGTAACGACCTAAAAATTTGATGAAATATGTGAAATTTATGATTTTATATGATTTGACTGTTTTATCCCTCCCCATAGTTGCATTATGGTATTTCTAGGGTGTAGGGAAGATTGACATAGTTTTTGATGCATTTTGGTACCATTTATGCTATATTGTATTTTTTTATGGCTTCAAGAGCATTATTTTAGACTTATGAAGATATCTTTTGATCTGTGTGATGGAAAGCTAAATGACTGCACCAAAAGATCTGAAATATCGATTATAGCTAGGTAGACCTTTTGTTTGGGTCACGGCACACCCGAGCTCATTTCGATATATTAATCAAAAAGTTGGAAAATTAAAAATATGGGTGTAGGACCCACAGTGGATCAAAATGACCTCAAATGCAAAATCCGACTTTGCCAGCAGATCCAGAACATTGATTTTAGGGTGGTGATAAATTTGGTGTAATTTTACGTCTTTTAAATCTCATTTCAATCCTCAATTTAGAAAATTATAATTTTGGATTTCGGCGGTCGAATTTGTGAAAATGATATTTTTTTGAAAATATGATATTTCCATTGCATCCGAAAAATTGAATTTAGTATGGTTGCATAGTTCATTTGCATGTATCGGACTTCGAATGAATCCCGGGCACCCCGTCGAAGTTCGCTTAGAATTAAAAATATCTGGTGCACTAGGGTGCTGATGCAACCAGATACATAAATGGTTAATCGTGATTGAGGAATGAGTTTTATGAGTTAAATGTCTGGTAACCCGGGTACATTATAAATAACCTTTTTTATCTGATTTTTGCTCATTCTTTCACCTTCCTCCTGAGAGTTAAACCCTAAAATAGTGTGGGAGCTTAAAAGTGAAGCTTGTGGGAGCTTGGAAAACAAGATTAAAATATATTTCTTGATTCTATTATGGATTTAAGGTAAGAATTCACTGTTTTCTTAGTAATTTCTTGATTAATTTCTCAAAACTCCAAAACTCTTATGGCTTGATTTTAAACCCCAATTTCACTCTTTTTCAATTGAATAATATTGTTATCTTATAATTATTAGTTTTTCATCAATTTAACCTTCAAAAAAACTCTGATTCTTGATTTTAACCTAAATTTTAAATATTTTACCTGGTAAAGCTTAAAAATAGTTTTTCTTCAATTTGAACCTTGGTTTTTACTCGATTTGACTTGGGGTTTCAGTTGTAGATTTCTAAAAATATGGAAAACATGTTATTGAAGTAAAGTTTCAATTTTTCCCTTCTTTTTTGGAAACTCGTTCTGGAGGTCCATTTTGACCCCGAACCAAAAATAGTCAGAATGGGCGTCGTTGATTTTGGTTTAATATGTATATTTCATATTTGATTTTTTAGTGGAGTTAGAGATTGTTTGTGAAAAGTAAGATCATGGGTTCAAAGTGCAGCTGACCGATTTTGGCTTTTGAGGTAGGTTATGACTTAACTCTTTCAGACTGGGCTGGATAGTAAATGATCATACAAAATACATGTTAAGGGTGGGAACTAATCATAAATAATATCTATTTATGTGTTTTTCCCATGTGGGGCCTATATGGATGTAATTATCAAATTGAGTAATTATGTGATATTTGTAACTGTGTGGGGTCCTATGGGATATTGATAGCCTTGAATACATGTGAATAATTATATTGTGTTGTTAAGATGCTTAATATGGTACCATTGGCATATTTTGATTATATTTATACTTTATTGGCATATGAGACATGTGGAAATTCGTGGATGAAACTGAAATAATGAATGGATATTGGCTCACGTAGTTGTGGAAATATATCATTATAGTTGATTGTGAAAACAATCATTGTGATTGGTTATGAGCATTACATTCTCATATCATACTCATTTATGAAACATTGGTACCACTTTGGTAACATCTGAGAAACACTAGCAATACCTTTTAAAACCCTCCTCGAGGAATGTGTCGGGGATGAGATATTGTAACGCCTTATAAAACCCTTTTCAAGGGATATGATGTAAAGGATATATTAGATATTTGGATTGTATACGGGTTGACGAACCCCCTATGGATCCTACGTCGGGAAGCTTTAGCTCCGTAGGTGTATACGGGGATTGTGCAACGATATTGGAGCTTGTATGATGCCCTCTTGCATCATCATCATCATCATCATCATCATATACATTGCACCTACTTTATTGAGTTTATATTGTGTTGTATTGTCATATTAACTTGCCATTTATGTAATTGTCTTAATTTCTTTTACTTGTATTTAATGATCTTGTATATGCATGTTCCCTCTTATTCTACTTAAATGTGATATAATGCATACCTGTGTTCTATCTTTTTGTGACGTTGCAATATATGTGATATATATAAATATTAGAACTTTTAGTGCAAACGGTGTGGCCTACCATTGTGGGACATTTTCTGATGGCAGGTGACGTGCCCTTAGTATATATTTTGTATGCTTTATTTACTACTTTTCTTGGTCGTCCTATGATACCTATTGAGTACAAATGGACCATGCGCATGCCTACTGTGCCCTTTTGGTGGAGATCCTAGATCGAGTGTTCCTTAATTTGCTTGATCTGGGCGATTGTTGGAGCTTCCAAGGTAGCGGTTGGACATTCATGCATCCAAAGTTCAGCGGTTTGACATTCATACATCCGAAGGTCACCTCTATCTTTCTATAGTAGTTATGTATTTATTAGTAATAGAGACAAATACTATTCCTTTATGTTTATTTTTCTGATGTATTTGACTCTTGGATTGTATAAGTAGTTCTTACACTATTGACATCTGGTTTTGGGCATTATCAGTAGTTGGATAGTTTTTTCTGCATTATTATGATTACTTGTATAGTTTGGATTCGTTCTAGAAGCCTTACTTTAGGATATTTCTTTATTTTCCTCTTTTTGTATCAGTTTAAGTGATAGGCTACTAGTCAAGGTACGCCACGACAAGTGTCATTATAACCCTCATTTTTGGGTCGTGATAAATTGGTATCAGAGAAGCCAGGTTTCATTGGTCTCAATGGTGTAGGAATGGGATCTCTAATAGAGTCTCGCGGATCAATATGTAGACGTCCGTATCTATCTTCCAGAGGCTATAGGACGTCTTTAGGAAACTTTCCTCATTTTATTCTTTATCGTGCAAAGTTCTTTCATACCTTATGTTCTGAGTTGTGTTTCACTCTTTCTGCACAGATGGTGTGGATTATACTACTATCAGTTGAGAGATACTATGAGTGATTGGTAGAGATTATTTGTCGATTGTAGTCTTGTTGATGCTCTTGAGTTGTCATGGGATCAATTTGATGATGCCTTTCTGGAGAGATTCATGCCTTATAGTTTGTAGGATCGGATGCAGGACGAGTTTGATCATTTGGAGAAGGGCTTCATTATAGTTGTGGAGTATAAGGCATGTTTCCATGCCCTGTCCAGATATTTCTATGATAGCATTTCCATCGAGTTTGAAAAGATTTGGAAGTTTATGAAGGGCTTGGATGTCTCCCTTCAGTTGGCTATGTCTCAGATGGTTGTGCTTGGGGCTCCTCTTTAAAGTATTGAGTATCACGCTAAGAGGACAAAGGTATTATTAGAGCATATCAGGGAGGCGCCAAGAAGGCATGACATTTTGGTGAGTTCAGGAGTAAAACCTCTCGACACAGAGATTTTAAAGGTTCTTGTGGATGTCATGTTAGGCCAGTGCAGACGTCTTTATAGAGTTTAGGTGGTGGATCTTCTAATTCAGTAGTTTAGGGTGGCCATTTAGGCCCAATTGTACCTTCTCTTTTCAAGGTTGTTCATAAAGGTTGTTATATATGTGATGAGATTGGCCATGTATCCAGGGATTGTCCCCATTGTGTGATTTGGGCTACTCTTATTTCAGCTATAAGAGGTAGGGGTTCTACCAGAGGTGAAATAGGTATAGATGGTGAAGCCTATGGTGGTGGTCATGGGGCCACCAAAGTAAGTAGTGGTCGTGGTTAGTGTTATGCTATACCAGCCAGACCTGAGGCAGAGGCTTTTGATATTGTGATTACAGGTATCGTCCTCATTTGTTTTAGACCTGCATATGTATTATTTGATCCCGAATGGATTTTCTCCTATGTGTTTGTATTTTTTTCTTTGGGTTTTGATTCTATTAGTGAGCATGTCGTCATGCCTATTCATGTATCTACCCTGTTAGATGATTCTTTAGTGGTGGATTGGGCATACCGATATTGTGTTATGACTTTTGTCAGGCGTGAGACTTTGGTAGACTTGATTGTGTTAGACATGGTCGATTTTGATGTTATTTTGGGCATAGATTGGTTGGCTCCTTATCATGCTTTTTTAGATTGTTTTGCCAAGACTGTGACTTTAGCTTCGTCAGGTGTGCCAAAGATATCTTAAAAGGGTGCACTTTATTCTGGTCCTTAGAGGATTATATCTCATTTTTAGGCTCGTAAATTTGTTGAGAAGGGATGTTTATCATTCTTGACTCTTATTAGTAACACTAGTGTTGTTTTGCCTCCTTCATTGGATTCTCTCTGTGTTGTTCATGAGTTTACGGATGTGTTCCCTACAGACTTTCCTGTTATGCCTCCGGATCAAGATATTGATTTGCTATTAATGTTGAATGGGCACCAAGCCCATTTATATTCCTCCTTATACGATGGACCCATTAGAATTAAAGAAATTGAAGGATCAATTCCAAAAGTTGTTGGATAAGGGATTTATTCGACCTAGTATTTCATTTTGGGGTGCGCCTGTCTTGTTTATGAAGAAAAAGGATGGGTCTATGTGGATATGTATTAATTATCGACAGTTTAATAAGGTGACGATTAAGCATAAGTATCTTTTTCCATACTTTGGTGATTTGTTTGATTTCAGGGTGTTGTGGTGTTTTCAATAATTAATTTGAGGTTTGGTTATCACTAGTTGAGAATTAGAGCTTTGGTATTCCAAAGACAACTTTTCAGAATTGATATGGTCATTATGAGTTCTTGGTCATGTCCTCTGGGTAAACCAATGCCCCTGCCACATTCATGGGGTTGATGAACTCGGTGTTTCGATCGTATCTTAACTCCTTTGTTATTGTATTTATAGATGATATCTTGGTGTATTCCAAGAGTGAGGTTGAGCCTGAGGAGTATTTGTGAATTGTGCTTCAGAGATTGAGTGATGAGAAGTTGTATGCTAAGTTGTCTAAGTTCGAGTTTTGGTTGGATTCTATTTTTTTCTTAGGTCATATGGTGACTAAGGAAGGTATTATGGTTGATCCAACTAAGGTTGCAGTGGTTCGTGATTGGGCTAGACCTACTTCGTCCACTGAAATTCAGAGTTGTGTTGGCTTGACAGGTTATTATCGGTGTTTTGTTGAGGGTTTTTCATCCATTACATCTCCATTGACCAAGTTGACCCAGAAGAAGATTTCTTTTATTGGCCTGGTGCTTGTGAGGCGAGCTTTCAAAAGCTTAAGGATTTGTTGACCTCAGCTCCTATCTTGACTTTGCCTAAGAAGGGCGTGGGTTTTACCGTCTTTTATGATGCTTCAGGTGTTGGGTTAGGTTCTTTGGTGATGCATGAGGGCAAGGTAATTACTTATGCATCTTATCAGTTGAAGCCTCATGAGAGAAATTATCCTACCCATGATTTGGAGTTGTGCGCAGTTTTGTTTGCCTTAAAGTTGTGGAGTCATTACTTGTATGGAGTCTGTTGTGAAATCTTCTCATATCATCGTAGCCTTCAGTAATTCTTCACCCAGCGAGATCTTAATATGAGGTAGCACCGTTGGCTTGAGTTTCTTAAGGACTATGACTTAACTATTCTCTACTATCCTGGCAAGGCTAATGTGATTGCGGATGCCTTGAGACGAAAGTCGACTAGCATGGGTAGCTTGGCGCATATTTTGACCCAAGAGAGGCCTTTGTCCTTAGAGGTTCGGTCTCTAGCTAACCAGATGGTTAGACTTGATCTTTCGGCACTTGGACGTGTTTTGGCATTTGTGGAGGCTAGATCTTCTTTGATGGAAAAGATTCGAGTTCATCAGTTTGATGATGTTAGATTGAGGTTGATTTGAGATTAGGTGTTGAATGGGGAGGCTAAGGAAGCCTCACTTGATTTAGATGGAGTTTTGAGGATTGGGGGCCGAGTTTGTGTGCCAAGAATGGGTGATTGGATTAAGTTGATCTTGGAGGAGGCCCATTGTTCTACATACTCTATCCATCCAGGTATGACTAAGATGTATTATGATTTAAGGCAACATTACTGGTGGGGTCGTATGAGAGGAGATATAGAGGATTTTATGGCTTGTTTCCTATGTTATCAGCAGGTTAAGGCCGAGCATATGAGACCTAATAGATTGCTTTAGAGGTTACTGATTCCTAAGTGGGAGTGGGAACGAATCATCTTGGACTTTATGATTGGTTTTCCTTGTACATCTCATGGATCTGATAGTGTTTGGATCATCATGGATCAATTGATCAAGTCAACTCATTTTATTCTAGTTCAAGTCTCATTCGGTGCTGAGAGGTTGGCTCGTATCTACATTCATGAGATTGTGTATCTGTTTGGTGTGCTGGTTTTCATTATTTCATATCGAGGTTCTGTGTTCACATCTTACTTTTGGAAGACTTTTCAGGATGATTTGATTACTTGGGTTAATCATAGCACATCGCTTCACCCCTGGACTGATGGCCAGTCAGAGCGGACTATTCAGGTTTTGGAGGATATGCTCCGCGCATACATTATGGTTTTTGGTGGCCAGTGGGAGCAACATTTGGCTTTAGCAGAGTTTACATATAATAATAGCTACCATTCTAGTATTGATATGGCTTCTTTTAAGGCGTTGCACGATAGACGTTGTCTCTCCTCAGTGGGTTGGTTTGATTTTTCTGAGGTGAGACCTCAAGGTACGGACTTGCTTCGTGAGTCTTTGGATAGAGTGTGGGTCATTCAGGATAGACTTAGAGCGACTCAGAGTAGGAAGAAGTGCTATGCCTTGAGATTTGGTGTTGGTGATTGTGTTTTCCTTAGAATTTCACCCATGAAGGGTGTTGATAAGGTTTGGGAAGAGGCGCAAGCTTAGACCTAGGTATATTGGTCCATTTGAGATTCTTCGAACTGTTGGTGATGTGGCTTATGAGTTGGCTTTGCTTCTTGATTTATCAGTTGTTCATCTAGTTTTTCATGTTTTTATGCTTCGTCTCTATATTTCGGATGAGTCTCGTAGTATTTGTTGCGAGTCAGTCCAGTTAGATGAGCGATTGTTCTTTGTTGAAGAGACAGTTTCCATTTTGGCTATGGATGTTAGGCGGTTGCGCTCTAGAGTGATCCCTGCGGTTAAGGTCAAGTGGCGACATCGACCATTAGATGCGGCTACTTAGAAGGTCGAGTCTGATATGTGTAGTTCTCATCCTCATCTCTTCATTGATTCAGTAATTTCTTTGTCTTAGTTCGAGGACAAACTAGATTTTTAGCGGTAGATGATGTAACGACCTAAAAATTTGATGAAATATGTAAAATTTGTGATTTTATGTGATTTGACTATTTTATGCCTCATCATAGTTGCATTATGGTATTTCTGGGGAGTGGAGGTGACTGGCATGGTTTTCGATACATTTTGGTACCATTTATGCGATATTGTGGTTTTTGATGACTTTGAGAGCCTTATTTTAGACTTATGGGTATATCTTTTGTTTTGTACGACGGATGGCCGAACGGACTATGCTAGCAGCTCTGGAATATCGATTTTAGGCTAGGTAGACCTTTAGTTAGGGTCCCTGTGCACCCGAGCTCATTTCGACCTATTGATTAAAAAGTTAGAAGATTGAAATTATGGGTGTGGGACCCACATTTGATTGAAACGACCTCGGATGGAAAATACGACTTCGCCAACAGATCTAGAACGTTGATTTTAGGGTGGTGACATATTTGGTGTAATTTTATGGCTCTTAAATCTCATTTTGATCCTCGGTTTAGAAAATTGTGATTTTGGATTTTGGGGGTCGACTTTGTGAAAATGATATTTTTTTGCAAAATCTGATATTTCCATCTTGTCCAAAACGTAGAATTTAGTATGGTTGCTTAGTTTGTTTGCATGTATCTGACTCCAAATGAATCTCGGACACATAGTCGAAGTCCACTTCAAATTAAAAATATTTGGTGCACTAGGTTGCACCAGATACATAAAGGGTAAATCGGGTTTGAGGAATGAGTTTTATGTGTTTAATGCTTGGTAACTCGGGTACAGTATAAATAGCCCTTTTTATACAATTTTTGCTCATTCTTTCACCTTCCTCTTGAGTGTTAAACCCTAAAATAGTGTGAGAACTTAAAAGTGAACCTTATGTGAGCTTGGGAAGCAAGATTAACATATATTTCTTAATCCTATTACGGATTTAAGGTAAGAATTCACCCTTTTCTTAGTAATTTCTTGATTAATTTCTCAAAACCCCAAAAATCTTAGGGCATGATTTTAAACCTCAATTTCACTCCTTTTCACTTGAATAATATTTTTATCTTATAATAACTGGTTTTTCATCAATTTATCCTTCAAAACAACTCCGATTTTTTATTTTAACTCGGATTTCAAAGATTTTACCCGGTAAAGCTTAAAAATGGTTTTTCTTCAATTTGAACTTCATTTTTTTACTCGTTTTGACTTGGATTTTCAGCTTTAGATTCCTAAAAATATGGAATACATGTTTTTGAAGTAAAGTTCTGATTTTTCCCTTCTTTTTTGAAAACTTGTTCTCGGGGTCTGTTTTGACCTCGAACCAAAAGTTGTCAATATGGGTGCCGTTTGTTTTGTTTTGACGCATAAATTTCATATTTGATGTTTTTAGTGGCGTTCAAGATTGTTTGTGAAAAGTAAGATCATGGGTTTGAAGTGCAGCAGACCGATTTTGACTTTTGAGGTAGGTTATGGCTTAACTCTTTCAGACTGGGATGGGTAGTAAATGATCATACAAAATGCATGTTAAGGGTGGGAACTAATCATGAAAAATAGTTATTTGTGTGTTGTGCTCGTGTGGGGGCCTATATGTGATGTATTTATCAAAATTGAGTTATTATGTGATATGTGTAACCGTGTGGGGTCCTATGGGATATCGATATCCTTGAATACATGTGAATAATTGTATTGTGTTGTTAAGATACTTAATATGGTACCATTGGTGTATTTTAATTATATTCATACTTAAAACCCTTAGTGAGGGATGTGTCCAGAAGGATATATTGTAACACCTTATAAAGCCCTTTCCGAGAATATATCGAAAAGGAAATATGAGATATGTGGATTGTATACGGGTTGATGAACCCCCCATAGGTCCTACATCGGGAAGCTTTTGCTCTGTAGGTGTATACAGAGATTGTGCGATGAGCCCGGAGGTTGTGTGACGACCTCGTGCATCATCATCGTCATATACATTGCACTGTGTTTATATTGTGTTGTATTGCCATATTAACTTTCCATTTATGTAATTATCATATCTTCTTTTACTTGTATTTGGTGATCTTGTATATGCTTGTTCTCTCTTGTTCTACTTATATATGATATAATGCATACTTGTGTTCTATCTGATTGTGATGTTGCAATATATGTGATATATATATTAGAACTGTTAGTGCAAGCGGTGTGGGCTACTGTTATGGGACATTTTTTTATCATAGGTGATTTTCCCTTAGTGTATATTTTGTATGTTTTATTTACTACTTTGCTTGGTCGGCCTTTGATACCTATTGAGTACAAGTGGACCATACTCATGCATACTTCACCCTTTCGGTGCAGGTCCTAGCTCGAGTGTGCCTTAACTTGCTTGATTCGGGCGATTGTTGGAGCTTCCAAGGTATTGGTTGGACATTCACGCATACGAAGTTCACCTCTATCATTCTATAATAGTTATGTCTTTATTAGTATTTAGAGAGAGATATTATTCCTTTATGTTTATTTTTCCAATGTATTTGACTCTTGAATTGTATTAGTATTTCTTACACTATTGACACCTGGTTTCGGGCATGATCGGTATTTTGGATAGTCTTTTTGTCATTGATATGATACTTGTATGGTACGACTTCGTTCTAGAATTCTTACCTTAGGATATTTCTGTCTTTTTCTCTTTTTGCATCAGTTTGGGTGATAGGCTTACTTGTCAAGGTACGCCGCGACAAGTGCCATCGTGACCCTCATTTTTAGGTCGTGACAGTAGAAAGTAAATTTTCATTATCCAGGAGGATCCACAACTGAAAGTAAATTCCTATTATCCAGGAGGGGCCTTAACATAAAATAAATTCCCCATACAACATACATAAAATTTTGCCCTAGTTTGTACTGAAAAATTTGTGAGTGTTACCAGATCTTAGTGTTTTGAAAAATATAGTAAAAGGATGAAGCAAAGCCTGGAATAACTTTGGTAAGTACATCTCGCAAAGAATAAATTTACCATAACCGAAATCCAACATTGTGTGTTGTAACCTTTCTTATTGCATTGACAGAAGTGTGGAATTCCATCCTTTATTTGAAAACTTTAATGTGAAATCAATATCCCATCTCTTTTTCAAACAAAGAAAAATTGTGAGTTTTAATACATGTGGTGGTTGGTTTCTGGCATTTGTGTTGTGAGGTGACCGCTTTTGCACTTTCCATGCTCAACTCCTTTTCCAATCGTTGATAAGTATTCATTGACCTGTCATACTTCTAACCCCAAATTTTGACTACTGAGACTCTTGACTCAAATCATATTTCTCTAGCATGATGCCTCTGAGTTTAACTTCTAACACACCTTTAATATTTCCACGAGTCCAAAAACTGTCAAGGCACAAGCATTCCCGAGTATCGTACTTTATTTTAAAATATGTTATCTTTGTATCAGCCCTTTGTCTTGCTTTGTATGATTGAAGGAGTTGGTAGCAAGTTTTGAAGTCTTTTCATTTGACTTAATGTGAATTCGACTCAAAAATACGCAAAAGATGATATTTTTTCATTTGACGACAAAGATACAAAAATAAAAAATAAAAATAAAAATAAAAATAAAAATAAAAAGAAAAAGAAAAAGAAAAAGAAAAAGAAAAAGAAAAAAGAAAAGGAGATTCAATAATGCCCAAAAGAAAAGTTATCTGGGTGTGGAAGTTGATTCTAGTGATTATGACATGCATTTTAAATTAAACAACCTGATCTACCCATACTAATTATTATCAACTTTTTCCCACTCATTTGAATTGGAAATGAAGCCATTCTTAAACCTGTTCCCTCTGGATTACAATCCTCCTTAGGCTAATGGCACCTCAGTGGGTTTTTTGCCAACGAGCCTATCTTATTTTTATTTCTTTCTCAACCCATTGTCACCTTATGGTGCCCATGAGGGTTTTCACCAATAAGGCTCTCTCATTTTTATTTTCATCATTTTTTTCCATCATCATTTTTTTAATTTTTTAAGGAAAACAATGCCCAAAATATGAAACATCACATACCTTTAACCTGTTTAGCCTTGACATTCACAAAGATCGATCTGAAGGTTTTTCTTTGGTTTTAACTTGGCTTTTGGAAAGGGTTAGAAGAAAGGGCGACGTGAGACTTAAAAAATATACATGACATTGGGTGAAGCATACAACTTTTGGAATCAACTTTTAAGAAAAATAATTTTTGCCCTAGTTTTATTTCATACTGGGTAACTTGAATTTTTACTTGGTTGGACCGAACCCTAGAGTAGGGCTGCCTATATATCTTGTCATAGCAAGAATCAGGTCAAACATAGTTCAGGCAAGTCATTCTTTTGCTTGATTTTTTATTTTTTTTTTGTATTTTGAACTTTTTACTTTAATTGATTCCAAATGAGGGTTTATGAAAGAAAAATCAAATCAAAGCTCAAAGGGGGTAAGCAAGGGTTGATATAATGTTCGGATAGTAGAACAAAAGGCCTTCATCATTTCAATCTTTTAAAAATACAAGTACACAACATACATGACATAATTGTACATGAATATCATACATAATATATCTTGACTGCATCAGCATTGATCGGTATTCCTTCCATTCTGCCTTCTACATCACTCAGATATAATACACCATTGGGTAACACTTTTTTCACCATGAATAATCCTTGACAATTAGTATAAAACTTGTCTTTAGCTTCAATCTGGTGGGGTAGAATGCGTCTTAGTACTAACTGACTTGCTTCAAAATGTCTGGGAATTACCTTTCTGTTATATACCTTTGCCATTCTCTTCTGGTATAGTTGTCCATGACATACTGACATCAATCTCTTTTTATCAATCAGTTTTAATTACTCCAATTGATTTTTGACCCACTGTTCATCATCAATTTTGGCTTCCACGACTACTCGAAGAGATGAAATCTCATTCTCTGTAGGTATAACTGCTTCAGTTTTGTATACCAATAAGTAAGGAGTTGCACCAATTGAAGTCCAAACTGTAGTACGATAACCTAATAAATCAAAAGGTAACTTTCCATGCCATTGTCCGAATCCTTTCACCATCTTACAGAGTATTTTCTTTAGGTTCTTGTTGGCAACTTCTCCAGCCCCATTCGCCTTTGGGCGATAAGGAGTTGAATTCCGATGCATGATCTTAAATTCCTGACATACTTCTTGCATCAAATAGCTACTGAGATTTGCAGCATTATCCGTGACAATTATCTTTGGAATGTCGAACCGACAAAAGATGTTAGAGTAAACAAAATTAACCATTGCATTCTTAGTCACTGACTTAAAAGTTCTTGCTTCCACCAACTTTGTGAAATAATCAATGGCCACCAGGATGAACCTATGTCCATTCGACGCTTTCGGTTCAATTGGTCCAATTACATCTATTCCCCAGTCCACGAAAGGCCATAGAGCAGTCATTATATACAACTCAGATGGAGGGAAATGTACCAAGTCTCCATGTACCTGGCATTCATAACACTTATGAATTAAATGGATGGAATCTCTCTCCATGGTGAGCCAATAGTAACCTGCTCGAAGTATTTTCTTTGCCATAACATACCCGTTCAAATGCGGTCCACAAATCCCAGAATACACTTCAGTCATGAGTTTTGAATCTTCTTTAACAGTCCCAAATCTAGAGTCCTCTTATACAAGATTCCTCCATTTAAGAAAAATCTGCTAGCCAGTTATCGAATGGTTCTCCTTTGATTACTATCGGCATGTATTAGATATTTTCCAGCCTAAATATATTCTTTGATATCATGGAAATAAGTCTTCCTATCAAGTTCTTCCTCAACCACATTGTAATATGCATGTTGATCATGTATCTGTATATGCAAGGGGTCGATATAAGTTTTGTCGAGATATTGGAGCATCAAATATAAAGTCACCAAAGCATCAACAATATCATCCTAAATTCTGGGAATATGTTTGAACTTTACTAATACAAATCATTGACAAAGATCTTGCAAACCACCTTGATATGGTATGAGCTTTGAGTCACGAGTCTCCCAAGCTCCTTGGATCTGGTGGACTAGTAAGTCTGAGCCTCCTAATACCAACCGTACTTGGATTCCCATGTCAACAGCTAGTCTCAAACCTAGAATGCAAGCTTCATATTCTGCCATATTATTGGTACAGTAGAATCGAAGTTGAGCTGTTACAGGATAATATTGTCCTGACTCAGAAACAAGAACTGCTCCTATCCCAACTTCTTTCACATTAGCAAATCCATCAAAGAACAACTTCCAACCTAAATGAAAACCATCAGAAATAACCTCATCAATACACAATACCTCTTCATCCGAAAAATAAGTCTTCAATGCTCATATTCCTCATCAATAGGATTTTCAGCCAAATGATCTGCTAAAGCTTGAGCTTTCATTGCAGTTCGTGTCACATAAATAATATCAAATTTTGTGAGCAGCATCTGTCATTTCATGATTCTTTCTTTGGGCATAGACTTTTGAAAAATATACTTTAAGGGATCCATACGGGAAATAAGGTAAGTAGTGTAAGATGAAAGGTAATTCTTCAACTTTTGTTCCACCCAAGTCAAGGCGCATCATGTCTTTTTAAGAAGAGTGTACTTATCCTTGTAAGTGGTAAACTTTTTTCTAAGGTAGTAGATGGCCTATTATTTTCTTCCCGTGACATCATGTTGACCCAATACACAGCCAAAAGAGTTGTCTAAAACAGACATATACAATATCATGGGTCTGCCTAGCTCTGGTGGAACCAAAACAAGTGGATTCGACAAGTATCTCTTGACTTAGACAAATGTCTCTTGACATTCTTCAGTCCATTCAACTTTAGCATTCTTCTTTAACAACCTGAAGATTGGCTCGTAGGTTATCGTGAGTTGGGGAATGAATCTGCTAATATAATTCAACCTTCCGAGTAGGCTCATTACCTCTGTTTTGTTCCTTGGTGGAGACATTTCTTGAATAGCTTTTATCTTTGAAGGATCCAACTCAATACCATGCCGACTGACTGTAAACCCCAAGAGTTTTCCAAATGAGACTCCAAATACATATTTTGCTGGATTAAGTTTAAGATTATACCTGTGAAGTCTTTCGAAGAATTTTCTCAGAACTTTGAAATGGTCGTACTGCTCTTTTGACTTAATGATCACATCATCCACATAAACTTTAATATCTTTGTTCATCATGTCATAAAATATTGTGGTCATCGTCCTCGTGTAAATTGCCCCATCATTATTTAGTCCAAATGGCATGACTAGATAAAAATATGTCCTCCATGATGTGATAAATGATGTCTTTTTCGCATCTTCTTGGTCCATAATGATCTGGTGACACCCCGCGTAACAATCCACAAAATATACAAGATCATTTTTGGAACAATTGTCCAATAAAATATGGATATTGGGAAGTGAAAAATCATCTTTTAGACTTTTTTTATTTCGATCACAATAATCAACACACATCCAAACTTTGCCATCTTTCTTGGGAACAGGGACAATATTTGCTAACCAGGTAGGATATTGTGTCACTCGAATGACTTTAGCCTCAAGTTGCTTTGTTATTTCCTCTTTGATTTTTACACTTATGTCAGTTTTAACCTTCCTCAACTTTTGTTTTACCAGAGGAAAAATAGGATCAATTGGCTACTTATGACCTACTAAATCAGTGCTCAAACAAGGCATGTCATCATAATAGCATGAAAAGATATCCTTATAAAAAAAAACTTCAATTATATCTTTCTTTTGTTGTGGTTGAGATTGTACACTTATCTTAGTCTCCCTAATATTTTCATGATCCCCTAGATTGATTGTTTTAGTTTTATCCATATTGGGGTTTGACTTATTCTCAAACTGTTTGAAATCTTTGCTTATTTCCTCGAATGATTTGTCTTCATTGTATTCAACTTCTTTATTCATTATTTCATAATTAGATTAAGTTTTAAGATCCGATTAACAATTCTTTATGCATGTCATATCACTAAAATCAGCATAGAAAGAATTATATAATAGAAAATAAATATTAGACTCAAAATAAAACAAAGGGAAACTACATTTCATTAAAAACACAGATAGAAGAGTTTTAACCTTAAAACAACAAGATAAAGATCTGAATTACAACCCTACAATGATTCAAATTGCAGAAAGACAAACAAATAAACTACCAAGACTCCTTCATAGTAGGGAGAGGAATGGCCTCCCAATTATTAGGCTGGACATCAAGGCCGATAAACTGCACATCTGCATTGCTGGTACCTTCCCCAATTTCAACCATATCAGCTTTATATTACATATTCTGGAAAAGGACGATCAAGTCTATATTATCATTCATTGACTCTGTGGCAGGTAACATGGAGGACCCAATAACACTGATTTTGATGAAAGACTCGTTGAGCAGCGGTATTGGCTTGGTAAGTGACCATGAATCTTTTTTACACTTCTTAGCCTTCTTTCTATCCTCAAAAGTAGGCTCGTATCCCAAACCAAAGGCACCAAAGCTCTCACAGAGGTATACTGGATGAGCCTTGCCTTGTAAGGACATCCCTAGACCATTCCTTGATTCAAAACCATGCTTTAATATTTCGTTCACTACCATAGCAGATGCATAGTACAATTGTGGTTTTGCAATGAGATTCCCCTCGAGGATATGCTCAACAGCCACTACCTCAAAAACTTAATAAATTGGCACTCCATCTGCATTATCAGCTCAATGGATGAAACTAAATAATATTTATACATGAACAAATCCCCTTCACCATGAACAACTATTTCTTGCCTGTCATTATAAAATTTGATTATTTGGTGTAACGTAGATGCGACTGCTCCAGCCCTATAAACCCAAGGCCTTCCCAATAACATATTATCTGAAGCATCGATGTTCAACACTTGAAAATCCACAGCTAAATCCACAGGCTTTATTGTCAGTATAAGCTCTATCTCATCAATGGCATCCATTTTTTTTTTGCTAAATCCTTTAACACATACATTATTAGGTCGGATCCTCTTCACGTTATCATTAAACTTTTGCAAAGTTGACATAGGACAAATATTAGCAATAGATCCTCCATCAATCAATACATGAGTGATATAAGAATTCTCATACTTCACAGTAATGTAGAGGTATCAATTATGTCTGGTACCTTCTGTAGGTAATTCATCATTTGAGAAAGTGATACTATTCACCTCAAAGATTCTACCAATAATTTTCTCCAATTGATTCACTTTAATCTCACTAGGAATGTGTGACTCATTAAAAATATTTATTATAGATTTGCGATGATCATTTGAGTGTATTAGTAAAGACACCAAAGATATTTGGGTTGGCGTCTTCCTCAATTGTTCCACAATAGAATATTCTGGCAATTTCATCTTCTTCAGGAATTCTTCAGCCTCTTCTTTGTTAACTACTTTCTTGATTAGAATTCGTTCTTCATTACCTTGTTTAAATTTATTTAGCTCTTCTAGAGCATAACACCTCCCCGAATGGGTCAATCCTCCTACTTCATCCACTTTTTTAATAACTTTCTCCCCTTGTATGTCACTATAATGGGATTGTAGTTCCAAGGGACTATCTTAGCATTAACCATAGGCAATTATGACACAAACTTAATAATAATTGGAGTCATGGGAGATTCTTTTATGGTTAAGAGAGGCTTGATGGGCATTTCGGGAATATTAATCTTTGGCTTTATCTGACCTGACCCAACACTTTCTAAAGTTTCTTTCCCCATAAACAAAGAAGTATTCGATGGTTTGGGTTTTTTTACTGCCTCTTCTACTTCTGCAAGTTTTACCTTTATCAAATCCACAATATTTACTGACTTTTCCATATTAGTTTTGATCTTAATAATAGGCTTGAAGGAAGCTACAGTATCTACACCACTAGGTATCAACTCGAGCATATTTGTTTTAGTATGAGCCGACAGTGGATTCTAGTTAATGTTTGGAGCGTCTGGACTTTGCATCATAATTTGTTGTGTGTTGATCAACTCTTGAATTGTTATTTTCAAGTACCAATATTTTTCTATGTCATGCCTTGAGGCATCAAAACATTATTCACATCTTTTAGAACACTCTAAGTTTTTTAGAGGAGGATTTGGAATCCTTCTAGCATTGGGCTTAGAACATTCATATCCCTTAGTCTTTGAAATAATCTTGAATAAGATATTTCGATAGGAGTGAAATTTGCTTTGCCTATGTTAGCCTTATTGTAATCTGATCTGGGCCAGAAATTTGATTTAGGAGGACCGTGTTGAACTTGTGGGATTTGAGGGTGATTCTTAACGGCTGGTGCATGCCATTGTGGGTAAAAAGGATCTTGAACATATGGTTGTGGATTATAAATAGGATACTGGGGGATGCAATGGTATATAATGGGTTTTGGGGAGGCACAGTATCGTGGATGATTATATGGATCTTGCACATAAATTTGAGATTGAGATTGTGCGTATAGTTGATGTGATCCTCTCATATTTTATCTTGGATCTGGTACAATAGTAGCACCATCCTCCTTTCTATTCTTCCCACCAAAACTTCCTGAACCATTTTGAATTGCCTGAGTTGTTGCCTTTAAAGCAACTTGACTTATGATTTTTCCAGACTTAATTCCATTTTACTATTTCTCCGACCTTAATGACTTTAGGAAATGTACTTCCAATAGTAGAAAGAAAATGATGGAAATAGTCAGGTTACTGTGCCTATAGAAAAATATCAATTATCTCAGACTCCTTTATTGATGGTCTGGCTCTTGCAACTTGTTCCCTCCATCTAACAGCATATTCTCAAAAACTTTCAGTTGTCTTTTTCCTCATGTTGTAAAGTGTGGTACGATCTGGCACTATATTAATATTATATTAAAATTTGTGGACAAAATACTGAGCCATGTCATCCCAAACATGCCAACGAGAACTATCTTGATCAATGAACCATTCTGAAGCTATTCCTACCAGATATTCCCCTAAGTAAGCCATCAACAGTTCTTATTTTCCCCCTACTCCTCTCAATTGATTATAAAACCTTTTCAAATGGGCCACGGGATCACCATGTCTTTCGTACTTTTCAAATTTAGCATTTTTAACCCTAGAGGAAAATGGACATTGGGAAACACACATAAATCTTTATATGAAACACACTTTTTCCCTCCTAATCCTTGCATATTTCTCATAGTTTGTTCCAAACTTCTCACTTTCCTAGCCATCTCTTCTTGTTCCTTATTTTTAACAGTCTTCTCAATCACGATAGGAGGACCGTATTGACGAGAGGGATAATATGAATTTGGGGGTTTGAAATTCACTTAAGGAGGATGAAATTCATCATGACTTGGTTCACCCATAGTCTTATGCGTTGTCCATTGAGGACACATACTAGCTGGTGTTGCAGAAGTAAAAAGTGGGTTATTTGTGACAGATGGATTAGGTGGATGCATGGTAGAAGTACCATCATCTCCAGACATATTAGTATATGGGCCGAATCCAGGTGGATAAAATGGATCACCAGTTTGGGCTTGAGTAGGATTTGGATCATTCGTATTCAAAAGTCCAGGAATTGAGGAAAGCGGGGATTGTCTATTCATCCAAGCTTGATACATCTCCCTATCTATTATTTCAATAACTTATTCTTCTCCAAGGATTCAAACTCCTATGAAATTAGTTGATTTTTATCTTCCTCACTGTCAAACTCTACACCCTCTTTGCAGGTCATCTTTCTCTTTTTTTTGTATCTTGTGTTGTACGGATGAGATGCCAATTTAAACCTTAAACCAACCACCAACTACTTTATATTTCTCTGTATCAAGTAGCAAACAGGTGAGTATTTCATATTTAACACATTATAATGACATGTTGTACGTTATGCCTCTATATGCATTTCTCAGTCTATCATGAAAGGCCTTGTATTTCATCCCAGCTTTTCTAGGCGCACTTTTTCAAAAAGTTTTGATTGAACCCTATGGAGGGTTGCCTACGTATCATTCCAGGGCATGATTCAGATCTCTGTGTAGTTTAGGAAAACTTAACAAAAATAATTGATGATTTTTTTTCTTTATTATTTTTTTAAAATTTATTTATTTATTTTTTTTAAAAAATAAAGTAAGGGAAGTAAAATATATGTAATATATATAGAAATAAATGGAAAACATCATTACATTTAATAATTTTCAAATACAAATACCACAGAACAAGTGACACAACTCCTAAAATAAAACCTAACAACTGACATCTGACAAACAAAACTAAACTTAAACAAATAAGATTAAATAAAAGACATAAAATTTAAACAAAAAGTTCTAAAACTGAAACTAAAAGACTGCGACAAAAGAAAATACTATCTTTCCATACAACTAAAATCCAGTGTCTCAAGGTCTTAAGCTAATTCTCATAACTTTAACATGCTTAATCAAGGAGATTTCAGCTTTATATAACCTCCCAAACCCAAGTATAAGTCTTCCAACAAAGTAGTGAGACGTTGGGCGAAAACTGCTACTTGTGCCAAAAATTATTGTTGATTCAACTGTTGGTAGTCCAAACCCATTCTACCCGTATCCTGTGCCACACCGTGGACCTTTCCTCGAAGGGAACTGAAGGCTTGATCCCACCTTCAGGCCTATCGATCACAGGAATCAATAATCTCTCTTGCATGTTGCTCTCGAGTGAAAGCAACCTCCAGTTGTTCTCATAGTATTCCTCTTTCACGTATCCACTTATATATCACCTCCAGCTGTTCTCATAGTATCCCTCTTTCACGTATCCACTTAGATATCTCATGGTCAAATTCTTCTTACATCTTTTTCTCACATTCTTGCAACTGTTGGCGGTAAGATGCGGAATGTTCTGCAACGTGTGAACCCCTAGTTATGGCCAACTTGATTTATCCTCGAGGTGCGACCTCAATATCTGCTGACTTATGTTATTCCTAAGCAAATTTCCTCTGTTGTTCTTCTGTTCTTTCCCTAGTTCATTCTAGATCAGCATTTAACACTTGAATAGTGGACTGATAATCTCTCTCTACCTCCAATCATGCTTGCTTAACTTTTGCCTCATTTTATGGATACTTATTTTATAATAGTTAAGTAAAGGCCACCCTAACATACTCTAATTCTTCTATCAAAGATCCATTGACATCATGATATTCTCGCATGACCATTTTGATCCCTACTTATTACAGTCTCTTGATCTATGGGTCCTTTAACCAATCTTTCTGGTCTGACTGGCAGAGGTGGCTGTTTTTCAAACCATTCACGGTAGCCTGGGTTTACTTATACTTTATCACACTCTATGACCATTATTTCAATCCCTATGATACAATTAACATCCCAAATTTTCTATGGCAATCCCTCTGGAAGGGGAATCTCTGGTCTGACTTCAAACAAGAACTCTTTCATATTTTCTGTTATGGGAATTATTTGATGTCTGCCCAGCTGACGTAGAATCCTTAATGTCACATATGTTTGAACACCCCTAATAACCATCAATAACAAGAAAGGCCGAATAACGAAACTATGTATGACTTGCCTCTAAGGGAAAAAAGGGAGATTCTAAGTGATCTTATTTGTTGTTAGTAAGCGAAAAAACTTATCCTAATCACTAAATCCTTCTGGATACTTATATTTCTCCATCATTTTTTCAAAATCTTTGATGTGATTGACTCATTCAGGAACAAATCTTGCCACCGTAGGATGTTGATAAAGATGCTCTACAATCCACATTTGTAGCAAGATGTTACATCTCTCAAAAAAACCTTTTCTTTTCTAACAAATAGTTGGAGCACGGTAAATGTCAGCCAAGATCATTGGTACCATAGTGTAATCCTCTTTCTTACTCAATATATGTACCACTCCAGCTAAACGAATATTAATTTTTCTCTCACTCTTCAGTAAGACCATAGTTCCTAAAAAGGCTACCATAAATGCAAATCGTCTATGAACTTTCCACGCCTCAAAACTTCCCTTGTTACAAAATTGTTTACCGAACTCCTCAAACCCCTCTTGTATTCCATATCTTTCATACAAAAACTGTAAGGAGATCCAACATTTTTTTATTGATTCTTCTTTTGATTTATGTATGTTCTAGAGCTTACAGAAACTGTTTATTGAGATGAGTCTTGGGGCTATAAGTTTTTCCAGTGAATATCCCCAAATCCAATATAAACCGTTATATCCTCTAAAGTTGGAGTCAGCTCAAAATTTGAGAAGCAAATTACATTGTTCATCGGATCCCAGAAAGTTAGCAGTGCATCAACCACCTCCCTGCTAGGGTTGGTTGTTATGATACTTGTCAAAACACCCAAATACTTATATATCTCACCATGATCAATGAATCCATCTCATTCCACCATGCCCAAAGCTGCCAAGGGGTACAATTTATAACTTGTAATGGTATATTCCAATCTCTTTTCCTTTTTTTACACTTTTCACGAACAGGAGGAGACATGTTATACCTATGGATAAGGACACAAGATTAGGAAATGTCTAGACTTAGGCATAACTTAATTCATTAATTTTTGAAGTTTTTAATTTGACTCGTGAGAGTTAATGCAACCATTAATTTTGACTCAGATGCAAAATGATTTTATTCAAAATAAGAAGTGAGAGAAACAGGAACGCCAATATTCTTTTAAGGGGTGATGCTTATTTTCACCAACTATACCAGAAATTTTTCAATGACAGATCCCTATACAATCTCGACTATGAGTTTGATAGAAAATATAACTAAGTACACAAGAAAAATAAAAATAAATAAAAATAATTTTAAAAAAGGGAAAGAACAGAAAAGAAAAATGATTATTTTGTATACGATGCTTGCAAAAATCATCCTCACGGCCCCTAAAGGTTCAGGGCTTTTAAGTTATATATTTACATGTTGTATTAATTTATTAAAACTTAGATCACAACCCCTAAAGGTTCAGGGCCATTAAGAGATGTATTAAAATTAAATTTGAGGATAAGAAGAAAAAAGAAGAAAAGGGGAAAATAAGATAAAATAATAATAATAATAATAATAATAATGAAAATAGTCATTTTTCATTTTTTTAAAATTTATTATTACTATTGTTATTATTTTAAAAAATACCCTTCAATAAATTTTTGAATAATAATCTTTAAAAGACAGGGTCGTATCCCAAAAAGGATTTCCTACGTAACTCACCAAAGTGTGAGAATCAGACCCTCATAGTTCATGAAGACCTTAAAAATATATATATTTTTTAATTTCTTTAAAAAATAATTTGTTAAATTTGAGGAAAAAATACTCTCTTGCGTTTTACCAGGTTGCCTAAAGTCGATCAACAATCAAATAGCCTTCTTAATAAATGTTAAAGAGCACGTAGAATGCACATGTTGGTCATTATAAAGAAGGACACCTGTCCTAGACAGACCCGACCCCTGTGCCGAGTCCCTCTAAGTCAAATACACAGGATGCAGATAAAGAAAAACCTAATCAAGATAACTAGATTCTGAGTTTCAGTTCTACTAAGTTTAGCCTAATAGGGATAGGTGTCTAGACTGGCTTACCCGAGCGGGCACTCGAGTTGGGGAGGGACAACTTGTTTAGTAGCATTGCTACTCCTCTTTCCTTGTATATCTAAACCCCACCTAATATGTGTGACTAATAATCCTTCACCAAGCGCCTTGACACTCCGACTATCTCAAAAAGAAAGTAGGATGCATACGTTGCATTCCTTTTATCCTATTTCAGAGACTCAGAGGGGGTGCATAAGATAAGACAGTTTATAAATATAATTCAACAATATCAAAGCGATAAATGAGCAAAAAGTAGAACATTAGTCCAACAAAAACAATATCAACAATAATTAAAGCAAGTAAAAGACAATATCAAAAGCTCGAATTCTAGTTAGTTTCCCCAACAGAGTTGTCAGAGATGTCACGCCTCTTTTTCGCCCATGGGGTCGAAGTCAAAGGATTTTTCTAATTGAAGTGACAATTTTAAATAGGGGTTATTTTTATCATTTTCAGAGTCGCCACTTGGAATTGAGTTGTGGTATTCCAAGTCACCTTATTGAATCCCTAATCAAAAGAAAATGACTCTTTATTGGTCTGTAAAAATAGAAGACCGGGTAAGGAATTCTTTTGACCGAGGGGAAGGTGTGAGGCATCCCTCGAGTCACGTAGTTCTAGCACGGTCACTTTTATTATTTTTTCTTGGCTAAAATTATTTTGATATATTATGTTTGGGCCTAAAATTGCTCATTTTTATTTTACTTAAACTTGTGTATTATCTTATTTTAAGGTTGAGGAGGTCAGAGAAATTATTCGTACAATGCGAAGGGGAAGGGAGACGAGGCCTGATGAGATTCCAGTGGATTTTTGAAAGTTTACGGGTAGGGCAGGATTAAGGTGGCTGACTG
Source organism: Capsicum pubescens (assembly GCA_030864215.1). NCBI lineage: Eukaryota > Viridiplantae > Streptophyta > Magnoliopsida > Solanales > Solanaceae > Capsicum > Capsicum pubescens. The sequence continues at coordinate 296,067,572 of CM061548.1, read as the reverse complement.
ATTTCTTTAACGGCATTTTCAAGGAGGCAAGTAGGGGTGTACAGACCAAACCGTCAAGTCAAATCAAACCGAAGAACCAAACCAAATCGAGAAAAAAAACCGACTTATGATTTGGTTTGGTTGGTTTGGCGTTTGAAAAAAAAAATCGACCATTCTTGGTATGGTTTGGTGTTAACTTAAACAAAGTTAAACCGAACTCAAATAAAACCGACATAATATATATTTATGTGTGTGTGTGTATATATGTGTGTGTGTGTGTGTGTGTATGCATGTATATAATTTAACTTTTTATACATAAAATATTAATTATAATTTACTTTTTAAATACTTTTTAAATTAGTTTTATTAATTTTCAATATTAGAAAGTAGATGTATATATCTATAATATATTAAAAGTGTGAAGGTTATTAGAAATATTGTTTGAACTTTTTTTCCTTCATTAAAAGTCTTTGTTTTAGACAAAATCATCTTTTGACTATTTTTTTCTAATATTTAAGAGTTAAAAATTAATTAAATATATTTATGGTAAAACTTTTCCTTATTAGAAGTCATGAGAATTTTAATATTTTTTTTCTAATTTAAGAATTTACAGTAAAATCTTTCTTTATTAGAAGTCATCAAAATTAATGACAACTAATACTTTTACCACAAGTTTAAGAATTCTAAGTCAACTAAATTTGATTTATAAAGATTTGAAAAATTAAAGATAAATATAAAACTATTAGAATAAGAAAAATTTAAGAAGTACCAGATTTTTAAAAGTTTTAAGTATGTAATAGGAATGTAACAATGATTTTGTAAATATTTGACTTTAAAAATAAGAAAAGATTTTAAATATAAAAAAAGAGAAAAATCGTAACACCAATATGGTTAAAATTGATTCATTTCTCTTAGCATGTGGCAACAAGGGAAAAAAGTATTATATGACAAACGCAAAAGTAATGATACATCAACCACTTGAAATTTGTAGTGGTAAAACATATATGTGTATATTTTTATATTTGCATTATTATATTAAAGTGTGAAAAAAATTTAAAAAGTGATTTGAACTTTTACACTTTATTAAAAATCTCCGCAATAGGCAAAATTATTTAATTTTAAATAATCAAACGTTACACGTGCGAGGCACGTGCGACTAAAATATCTGATAGGACAAACAAAGAAATAGGAAGGGATGGTTCTTTCATTCCATTGATGGAAGTCTAACTAGTCATTGTCGCTCATCATCCTTGTTAGAATATATATATATATATATATATATATATATTCATATTTGGGCCTTTAAGTTGTAATATTTATTCATTAATTGCTAATAAAATGATCCAAAATCCAATATAAACTTAAAACCTAAACTTTTCACTCTTCATCTTATTTTTTAGTGTCAAGAGAGTTTTTCGTTCCTCAATTTTTTATAATTGTGGTTTTTCATTAGCACATAAATGAAAACATACTTGATCTAAACTTCAATCACAATATAATTGTAAGAAATAAAGATTATAAAAAAAACTAAGAAAAACTGAGAAAAATCAAAAGAACCGACTAAAACCTAAACCGGAAAAACCAATTTATGTTGGTTTGATTTGGTTTTTAGTTTTAATAAACCGACATAATTGGTTTGTTTTTTTTTAATAGGAAACCAAACCAACCCAACCTATGTACACCCCTAACAGCAAGAATGCCTGAGGCTTGGAGTTGGAGTACGATGATTCCATTATATAAAAACAAGGGTGACATTCAGAGTTGTACCAACTATAGGGGTATCAAGCTATTGAGCTATACTATAAAGATTTGGGAGAGGGTCATGGAGCGGAGATTGAGGAAGATCATGTCTATTTTCGAGAATCAGTTTGATTTTATGCCTGGTCACTTGTCGACAGAGACAGTCCACCTAGTGAGGAGATTGGTGGAGCAGTATAGGAAAAGGAAGCGGGATTTTTACATGGTGTTCATCGACTTGGAGAAGGCATATGACAAAATCCCTAGGGAGGTTCTTTGGAGATACCTAGAGGCAAGAGGGGTCCCGGTGGTGTACATCAGAGCTATCAAGGACATTTACAATGGAGAAAAGACTCAGGTGAGAACGCCGGGAGGGGACTCAGAGCATTTTTCAGTCGTGACAGGGTTTTACCAGGGTTCAACTCTTAGTCTGTTTCTATTTGTGTTGGCGATGAACGTGTTGATGCGATGTATTCAAGGGGAGGTACCGTGGTGTATATTGTTTACGGATGATGTAGTGTTAATTGATGAGATGCAGAGGGGTGTGAATGAAAAATTGGAGTTTGGAGGCAAACCCTGGAATCTAAGGGGTTCTGGTTGAGTAGGTCTAAGACGAAGTATATGGAATGCAAGTTTAGTGACTTGAGGCAGGAGGACGATGTGGTGGTGAGGCTGGATTCCCAGGATGTTTATAAGAGAGATAGTTTTAAGTATTTTGGGTCTATGATTCAGGGGAATGGCGAGATTGATAAGGATATCTCTAACCGTATTGGAGCAGATTGGATGAAGTGGAGGCTCACCTCGGGAGTGTTGTGTGATAAGAAAGTGCCACTTAATCTTAAAAGAAAATTCTACAGAGTGGCAGTCCATCCAACTATGCTATATGGAGCAGAGTGTTGGACGATCAAGAACTCCCACATTCAAAAAATAAAGGTAGCGGAAATGAGAATTGTGCATTGGATGTGTGGAATTAATAAAGGGGATAGAGTTAGGAATGAGACAGTCCGAGAGAAGGTGGAAGTGGCTTCGGTGGAGGACAAGATGCGAGAAGGAAGGCTGAGATGGTTTGGGCATGTGATGAGGAGGGGCACGGATGCCCCAGTTCGTAGGTGTGAGAGGCTAGCGTTGGATGGCTTCTGGAGAAGGAAAGGTTGGTCGAAGAAGTACTGGAGGGAAGTGATTAGACATGATATAGAGCAGCTTCAGCTTACTGAGGGCATGAACCTACATAGGAAGGTGTGAAGGTCGCGGATAAGGGTAGAAGGCTAGGACGCGTGTGTGGGTTGGAGCAAGTAGTTAAAAGAATTCATGGATAGCCGGGTTAGTAATCATAGGACTGTGTCCATAGGTAGGAGACCCTAGTCAGGAGGGTTTGGGTGTGGTGGGTGCCTCTGGTCTGTGAGTGTATGTTACTACTAGGTGGGTGTCATTTTTTCGGATGCCCTATTTCTTATCTTTTATTTCATATGGCGCTTATTTATCTTATTTTGTATTGCTCTAGTTTCTATTTTATTTTAGTATGTCTTATTCCTTTTTATGTTATGCCATCCATCATGCTGCATGTTTCATTACACTCTTGTTTACTATTCTCTATCTTCAGCCGGGGGTCTAACGAAAACAACCTCTCTACTTCTTTGGAAGTAGTGGTATGGACTGCGTACATTTTACCCTCCCCAGACCTTACTTTGTGGGAATACACTAGGTTTGTTGTTATTGTTGTTGTCTATTATCTTATATTAAATAAATCATTGAAATTTAATTTTAGAAAAATATTGGCCAAGGTGCATTGTTGCATCCTTGAATTTTTAAATGTCTCAGAAAGATGCGTGCGCCACATTCTTAATTGAGACAAAAATTTTAAACGTGTGTAAAATTTACCTAGCGTTAAAGGCGCGGTTTGTCTCTTATAAACTCATTACAATTTTATCTATTCGAAACTCTATTTATTCTTAGCGCTAGACTAAAGCGATAAATTAATTTAGTAAATAATTATCAAGCTTTGTAAATGATAATGAAATAAAAATAAAATAAAATAAATAAAAAACAAATAATAATAATAAAAATAAAATGATACAAATATACAAAAATTAGCCATATTATATTAATTTTATTATGTTCCCCCAAAATTTATTCAATTTAAAAACAATACAGATCCCAAATCATACGATATCAGTCTAAGCAAAAACACAAATACTCAACAGTTTGAATTCAATTTTTGGAATAATAGAGGTGTCGCTTTCCGATAGGCTTTGCCGGAGTAACGCCGGAAGTCATAAATTTTGGCCAGATCTAACCCCTTTTCGGAAAGAGATATAAGTATGGATAAAGATAAAAGAGAAATTGACTGGTCATACGTATGTTATTGTAAAAATGTTTAAGAACCTCAGAAAATCAACATAAATGGGCACTGCATTAATTACATTAAAAATTTCATAAAGCTGTAAAATATGAATTGGCTATATTAAATATTTTCTATCTTTTTCCTAAAGTCCCACATACATCTATTTATTTATCAATAGTTGGAGATCGTCCATGTCACATAGAGGTGTTCAATTTTTGGGTTTGATTTTTGTAATCATTAAGACTCGTCGGTCATCACATATGATGAGCCAGCAGTGACAAAGAAATGAAGAAAAAGAAATAGGGTAGAAGGATAGGTCCACTGGTGGAATGCCTGGCCAAAGCCCACCCATCGGTGGTCAAATCTGGCATGGGGCGGCAAAAGAAAGGAGAAAAGGAGTCGAAAGGGGGCGCCGACAGACTTGGAGGGAATTTTCGGTGGCAGTTTGCCGGAGTTGTAACGACGGGGTAGTTTTTGAAGGTAGATCTTGCGAGTTTTCTCTGGCCATAGTGGCTGTTGGGCATCGAAAAATGGGGAGAGAGACGCAGCAGCGCTGGTTGGGGGTTTCCGATGATATTTTTCCTTTTTTGATGGGGAAGAAGGTTGCCGAAACAATAATGGGGGCTGATTTTGTGGCAGGTGATTCTGGTTTGGAAATCGATCGCTGGTGGAGATATTTATTCCGGCGACAATTTCACTGGAAAAGAAGCGGTTATCCCCTATCTTTTTTACTTCACTTTTCTTTCTCAATTCCACTCTTCTTTTTACTGGTTTTCACTATTTCTTCTCTGTTTCCGTCTTTTATTTTACTGCATGGGTATATGTATGCATGGAGATGTTTGTGTTGCGTGTGTATAGTGAACTGCTTGTGAGTATGTGTATTATAAGGTGTGTGTGAAACTGTGTATATAAAAAGTGGATTGGTGTAACTGTGTATAAATGTGTATTCCGATGTTAAGTGTATGTCTATTTCCTCTTCTTTTCTTTTCCAATTCTTTTCAATGAAAACTAGATCATCATATAAATTTTAGAGGAATATCTAAACATTTGAAAAACAATTTCAATTAATAATCAGAAAATGACAGACACTGATTCAAATAATTGTACAAATAAAAACATGACACTACAATAACCACATGTACTACATAATCCATGAAATTACTGAAAATAACTTTATTTATGATTTAATTTACAATAAATAAAAATAATAAAAATATAGGTTTGAATAAAAACCTGTGTGTTGTATAACAATACTGTCACCAAAATCTCAAATGAAGACCTGAATTCTAACCCCAATCTTTCTTCTTTTTTGGTTTTCTTTGTTTTCTTCTCCAAGGTTTCTAAGTGTTCTTTTTTTTTGTCTGATCTCTCTGGCTTTTCTTTTTTTTCTCTGGTTTTTCTCTAATGTTCTGTGTACGTCATCTCTATTTTTGGGGGAAATTGGAGAGTTACCCCTTAAAAGAGGAATGTGGGAGGGAACAGTTGAGGGGAAATGGGATTCAGATAGGGGTGGAAGCAGTTGGGTAGATTTAAGATAATATATATATATATATATATATATATATAAGCAAATAATAAATATTATAATAAAAGAATATTAACTAATGAATTTTTAAATTTTAGAAAAATATAATGAAAGTTTATAAATAGATTAAACAAATATAATTAAGACTAAACTAGTAACTTATTTATTAAAATTTAAAAGGGAAATATATTTTTGAAATTTTTTTGTTATTTTAAAAATAAAAATTAAAATGCAAATACAAATAAAAATATCCCAAAAATGTAACTTTATTTATTATTTTTTATTTATTTTCCACTAAAACTTATTAAAAATAAAATAAAAGATAAAAAAATTATTAAAAATAAAAATATTTAATGCCGAAAAATATATTAAACTCAGAGATGGTTAAAATTCACGTGTCTACAGAACACATAATATATTAAATTAATTAAATTTCTATTAATTGGCCTACATATAGTTGATATAAAGAAAAAATATACAAAAAAACTATTTTTTGCCAGAAGTCTATAAAATATTCATCTATCTATAGAAAGAACATTATATTATTTGTGCGTAGGAAAAAACTTTATATTCTATTGGACATAAAGAAAGATTCTAAAGGGCCATAGAAAGCAAACCTTTTCGGCTCGGGAACTAAGTAACTACGGACCATCGATCACTACATGATATCCTTTCTCTTAAGGGTAAAAAATCTTCATCTGCGTGAACATAAATTAAGATGTGATGTTAAGAGAAGATGTATGTTTGTGTAGTTTAGATTTTCCCAATTAAGAGGTTTTAAAAAGTAAAAAATAGAATAAAACTTACCTGGAGCTTTCTTTGGTGTCTATGGTCCAATGTTTTCAATCTCTTTGAATAAAGCTCTCCTAGAAGAACCATAAATTCATGTCGTCAATAACATATTCAATAAAATCCCACAAGAAAGACCTATGGAGGAGGTTGTTTTCGGAAGAACTTCGGCTCAAATATAGCAAATCCAAATATAAAGAAGAAACAAATTGTTTATGAGAACCATAAAAAAATAAAACTATAATATCCAAAATCTCTTAGCCTTTTAACAATGTTATAAATCTCCATAAGAATAAAGCTTAGTCAATCACCCAAAATTGCTAGAGTTGGTGGTTTATTAAAGCTAGCAAATGATAAAAAATGTACTGGAAAAAGAAGATGACCTTGCACATCTGTTATTGAAGGACAGTGGCTGCTAACTATATTGACACTATCTGTTGCAGAAAATAAAAGAGACTAAGTCAAAGTAAAAGATTAAAATACCTTTCTTTAATCAAGAGATCTGTGAGAAAAGGTGATACCCCTACCATTCGAACTATCAAGATAAATAAAAAAAGAAGAGCCTGGAAAATAAAAGAGATAATAATTCCAAAAGTTTCCACAGTCCAAAAACATTCACATATATATCGTTAAAAAAGAGAGGAAGAAATAACATTGAGGAATAAACATGAAGGATCCACCAATTTATTTGACCACTAAAACATTGAAGAGCAAACATTGAATTTGACACATACTGCTTTTCAAACCCTTTGAGAAATTGAAGGATCCACTGGTTGATTGTTAAGAGTGCAAATTCAATACCACTAATCTCACTATCCCGATATTCCATAAATAAGTTCACACAACAACCCAACAAGGTCATTTGTTTCTGTCGAAAAAAGTAAAAAATTTCGTGTGTGGATTTGCCTTTTAAATGATTTTTTCCATATATTTCTTTTCCTTGTCTTGGTAGAAGAGGTAAACATAGGTAGAATATTTTCATATTTAAGTAGAACACTCCCAAATTTAACATTAATTCCATATATTTTATCTTTACCATATATTGTAGGTTTTTTAAAATTTTTAATAATTAAATAATAATTTGAGAAAATAAGTGAAAAGACTATTTTATCTAAAGTACAGAATTTTAATGAAGGGAAAATGTTCAAATCAATTTTCTAAGGGTCTTTATATATATATATATATATATATATATATATATATATATATATATATATATATATATATAAACTCAGCCTATTCAAGGGGAGGTGCCTTGGTATAAGTTATTTACTGATGATGTTTTACTGATTGATGAGATTCGGGGAGGAATTAATGATAAGTTGGAAGTTTGGAGACAGACCCTTGAGTCTAAAGGATTTAGGTTGAGCTGGACCAAGTAAAGTACATGGAATGTAAGTTTAGTGATTTATCGCATGAGGCTGACGTGGTAGTGAAACTAGATTCTTAGGCCATTCAAAAGAAGGAGAGTTCTAAGTATCTTATTTCTATGGTTCAGGAGAATGGTGAGATTGGCGAGGATGTCATAAACCGTATAGGTGCAGGGTGGTTGAAATGGATTCTCACCTCAAGAATGGTGAGATTAACGAAGATGTCACAAATCGTATAGGTGCAGGGTGGTTGAAATGGAGTCTCACTTTGAGAGTCTTGTGAGATAAAAAATACCTTCTAAGCTTAAAGGTAAGTTCTACAGAGTGGCACTTCGATCGGCTATGTTGTATGGAGCAAAGTGTTGGCCTGTTAAGAACTCCTACATCCAAAAATTGAAGGTGGTGAAGGTGAGAGTATTATGATAGATATATGGACATACAAGGAGAGATAGAATTAGAAATAAAATTATTCTAAAGAAAGTTAGAGTGACTTCGTGGAGGACAAGATACGGAAAGTGAGGTTGCGATAGTTCGGACATGTGATGAAGAGTTGCACAGATGCTCTAGCACATTGGTGTAGGCTGGTTATGAATGGTTTTAGGTAGGGTAGAGGTAGTCCAAAGAAATATTTAAGGAAGGTGATTGGGCATGATATAGAGAAGTTACAATTTACAAAGGACACGACTCTTGATAGGAAGGTGTGGAGGATGTGGATTACGGTAGAGATTTAGTGGGTACAAACTCATTCGTAATGGTAGGAAAGAGTGCTGTGTTTGTATTGATTCCTGTAGTTTTTTGTTCATGATGTTTCGGTGATGTCTCTGACTTCGAGTAGATAGTTTATAGTATTACCTTGTAGTGTCTTATTTCCTTTATTATTTAACGACATGTTATATTATTTTTTGCGTGCTTTTATGTATTTTTATTTGTTATACTACTATCTGTCCTGAGTTGGGGTCTATCAAAAATAGTCTATCTACATCATCTAAGATAATGATATGGATTGCATACACTTTACCCTCCCCAAATCCCTTTTTGTGGGAATACACTGGGTATGTTATTGTTGTTGTTTATAGAAAAACTCAAGACATGATTTTCCCCTATTAATTATAAAATAGGAGGCACCCTCCTCAACTAAAGAGAAGCACATGGTCTAATCAGTATGACCTAATTTAATCAAGCTTTTCTCTTAGGCTGTATGTGATACAAGTATTACTAATTAAATCCCAATTCAGTCGAAAATTCAATTATTTCAAAAAGTAGTTATTTGGTGAGAAAATAGTTATTAGGAATGTTTTGCATTTCTGTTAATTTCGGATCATTTATGTTGTTTCTTTTATTTTTAAAATAGTATTAAGTAGCATCTCTTCAAGTTGTAATCACACTTTTGAAATGTCAATAAAATAGTTCACCTCTATCTCTTTCCCTATTTTCTCCCTCCCTCCAAATTCTCCTTCTCTTCTACTCTTCTTCGATTCTTCTTACTCTTATTTTGTTCCCTGGTTAGTTGTTTTGAAATTGATATCAGGTTTTGGTATTAATTGGTTTCAGAGCATCAATCTTAGTTCTCACGGAAAACCTACTGATGGTTTTTCAGCTTTCATAGCTTCAAACTTGTAGGAGCAATACGAACATCTTGCTGCTCAGTTGGGTTAATTGAGTGCCTTACTGGACCAACAACATAATAAGTTGTGTAGAAATATGGATCACAGTTTTATGAAGCTTATTCAACTGGTGAACTATTTGAATGGTTCAATTGACGGGTACAAATCTCACAAAAGGTAAAGGATATTTCAGTGACCTCATCCTCTAAGACAACGACTCTTACTCAGGTTAGGATATTTTGGGTGAAAACCCCTACTGTTTTCCTTCTCATCATGGGAATCAATTGTTTTTTCCTTATTTCAATGGAGAAAATTTGAAAGCATGGTTGTATAGGCTTGAACAATTTTTTTCCATTGATGGAACTCCTTACGATCAACGGGTGATCTTGGTTTCCATGAACTTAGAGGATGATTCCTTAGCAATGTACTAATCTATGATTCCATTTACCCTCCTCCCTAGGAAGAGTATATTGCTTCTTTATCTAAAATATTTGGTGATGATTTTGTGAGTCTCATGCTCGAATTAAAACAATTGAGGCAAACTGGTTCTGTTAGGGAATACCAATTTGCTTTTGATAGATTATTAGCCCAAAGCAGTCTCACTACTAACCAAGCCATTCTATGTTACCTTGGTGGCCTGAAGGATGAATTAGTTAATTCTGTCATGATGCATAAACCATAAATCTTACCAAAAAACTATAGACTGGCTCGCTTAGCTGAAATTTCCCTAGCTGTTTTCATAAATCTCCAAAGCCTTTCTCACTACATGTTCCTGTCCAACCATTTTAAAAACTTCACCTATTGACCTAGCCTTGCCCAAACCATCATCCTTTTCCACTAGTCACCTATATAAAGGACCAACTGTCAATCCTCCAAATAGCCCATATCTACCTAATTTTTCCAATTTCAGAAGAACTATATCACCAGCTAAATTACAAGCCAAATAAGCTAAGGATTTATGTTACTTTTGTGATGAAAAGTACATATTTGGTTGTAAGTGCACTCTACCTAAATAGTTCTTTGTCATAGATTTGGAGTACTCTGAAGATGAGCCTTTTGAAGAGTTATCCCTTGTAACTAAAACTATTGTCTCTACTGGTGAATGGTTAGAAGGTTGTGTCGACAATCCTGTCATCTCTCTTTGTGCCTTAATTGGCTTGCAAGGTGCTCAAACTATCCATATAGTGGGGTATAGCTATAAAAGACCTTTACAAGTGTTATTGGATGGTGGTATTACTCATAATTTTATTGATGTTGAAGTTGCTAAATGTCTTGGCTGTCAAATTACCCCAACTAAGGTGGGGTATGTGAATTTAGGCAATAACTCTATGGAAACTACATATGGAGTTATAAGGAACTTTCAATGTGTTCTTCGGGGTACTACTTATACTACTGACTTACTTGTGTTTTATATGGGTAGATATGATGTAGATCTTGGTGATTTGTGGGTGAAAACATTGAGGCTAGTGCCTATGTATTTTAATTCCCTGACTATGTCTTTTTACTATCAAGTTATACATCACTTATTGAGAGGTGTTTCTGAGGAATGCAAGCACTCCAGTACTAAGGCTACAAATAAATGGAACAGTGAAGGTGTTCAGATATTTATGTTACGGGCTTAACTAACTAGTTCTGATGAGGCTAATGAGGGTCACTTTCATGATTTGTAGTTGAGTAGCACCAATACAATTCCTCCTCTTATTGATCAACTCCTTTATGCCTACAACAAAATCTTTAGTAATCCTGTGGCTTTACCTCCTAGAAGAGAACCTTTTGATCATAGAATTCCCCTGCAGCCTAGGACTAAACCTATCAACTTATGACTTTACAGGTATTCTTCAGTGGAGAAGGATATTGTGAAAACATTGATGAAGGACATATTGGATGAAGGTGTAATTCAGTACGCTAATAGCTCATTTGCCTCTCTAGTAGTACTGTAGGCAAAAAAAGATGGTACTTGGAGGCTATGTGTGGATTATACAAAATTGTGCAATATTACTATGAAGGATAAATTTCTCATTCCCATTATTGATGATCTCTTAGATGAACTAGCTGGTGTATCTATCTTTTCTAAAATTGATGCTAGGTTTGGTTATCACCAAATTAGAATGGTGCCTGAAGATGTACCCAATATTTATTTTAGAACTCACATGGGACATTATGAATATTTTGTTATGCCCTTTGTCTTAACTAATGTTCCCTAAACTTTCCAGTATCTTATGAATCACTTGTTCCAACCACTCTTAAGAAAGTTTGTGCTGATCTTTTTGATGATATTTTAATTTATAGTTTTTCCTTACAGAATCATGTATGTCATTTGCATTAAGTTTTTGTTAGATAAGAGATCTAAATATGTTTTTGGTGTTGCTAATGTTAAGTATCTAGGCCATTTTATTTCCAACGCTAGTGTGGCCACAGATCCTAATAAAATTATAGCTATTCAGTCATTGTCTCAACCTACTGCACCGAATGAATTAAGAGGGTTTCTTGGGTTATCTGGTTAATATAGGATTTTTATCCAAAGTTATGGACTTATCAATAGACCTCTTACATATCGCTTAAAAGGGGATAACTTTCATTTGTTAAAAGATGCTAAAAATACCTTTCTTGCTCTGAAGTCTGTCCTCATTTCGGCTCCTATTTTAGCTCTTCCACATTATGCTATTCCCTTTGTTGTTGAAACTGATGCTACTGGCTCATTAATTAGTTCAATAATGATTCAATCAAGGGACCTACAACCTTTATCAGTAAAGGTTTAGCACCTTAACATATTGCCTTGTTTTTCTATGAGAGGGAACTTTTAGCTTTGGTGTTTGCTGTGACCAAATGGCCATACTACTTGATGGGAAAACCCATTATTGTAACAACTGATTAGAAGGCTCTGAAGTTCTTACTTGAACAAAAAATGCACACTAATTCACAAGTTAGATGGCTTACTAAGCTTTTTTTCTTTTGATTTTGAGATTCAATATAAGAAGGGCAAGGAAATGTTATTGTTGATGCCTAATCTAGTTTCATGAAGCTGATCTCACGTATCTTATGGTATCTCCTATTCAAGATACTCTTTGGTAAGAGATTGAAACTAGCTAGTCCGTTGATCCTGAGTTACAACTCTCATCCAATCCCTCACTTCTGCTCCTCAAGGCTCCTTCACCTGGCTCAATAGTCAGTAAGGATAAAAGGCAAGTTATTGGTGGTTAAAGATACAACATTGAGAACTAAGATCATCTCACTTTAGTATTCTACTCTAATAGGTGGTACTCTGGCTTTGATGCTACTACCAAGAAAGAATTACCTTATTTTTACTCATAGTGCATTAGGAAGGATATCTTGGAATTCATTCATAAATGCACAATATGTTAGAGGAACAAGTATGGAATTTCTATATCTCATGGTCTTATACAACCTCTCTTTATTCCCTCTCTTTCTTAGACTGATATTACTATGGATTTTATTAAAAAGCTTTCAAAATCCAAGACTAAAACTGTTATTTAGGTAATTGTTGATAGACTTACCAAATATGGATACTTCATTTCTTTTTTCCATCCTTATACAAGTCAATCCTTGGTTCCCATCTTTTTATATGATATTTTAAACTCCATGGGTTCGCTGCTTCTGTCACTAGTTTAAGGATCCCATCTATCTTAGTTATTTTTTGGAAAGAGTTCCTTAATGCTCAGGGAGTCACTTTACAAACTTCCACTACTTACCATCCACAAACTAATGGCCAAAGTGAGGTTGTAAATAGGTACCTAGAGACTTATTTAAGTTGTTTTGGTTCATATTCTCCTCATGATTGGGATTCTTTTCTAGGCTTATCTGAATGGTGGTATGATTCTTCTATCAAAATATCTATGTTTAAACTTTTGTATGGTTTTACACCTTTTCTGCATCTTTCTTACTCAACTGGTGATACAACCACAGTTTCTATTGAAGAAGTGTTTCTTTCTAAGAATTCAAGTTGCAAATGGCTAAGCTTGATCTCATTAAAGACCAATAGAGAATAAGAGCTCAGGTTGACTCTTACAAAACTGATAGATAGTTTGCAGTAGGTGATCGGGTATTTCTTAAATTCCATCCTCACAGACAATCATCTTTGGATTCTTTTCCCTATCATAAGCTCATTTTTAGGTATTTGGACCTTGTCCTATAGTTTAGAAGGTTGATGTAGTAGATTATACTCTTTTATTACCTCATGAAGTCTTGTTGCGTCTACATTTCACATTTCCCAACTCAGGTATTTCCATATTGTTCCTTCTGAGATTATTCATCCTCCGGTGATCAATTGGGCCATCCCTCTTTGTCCTACTCCTGAAGCAGTATTATATAATATAATGATCAAACGTGGTAATAGAGTTGTAGCTCAGTGGTTAATCAAATGGACTGACCTGTACCCCTCTTATGCTATGTGGGAATTAGCTTCAGTTTTGAAGACCAAGTTTTCTTTATTCGCCCTTTAGGAAAAGGGTGTAGCTCCAAAGTGGAGTATTGATACTACTATTATTGATTAAGTCCCAATTCAGTCGAAAATCAATTATTTCAAAAATAGTTATTTGGTGGGAAAAATAGTTACTAGGCATGTTTTGCATTTTTGCTAATTCCAACTCATTTATGCTATTTCTTATTTCTAAATAGTATAAGTAGCATCTCCTCAAATTTTAATCATACTTTTGGAATGGCAATGAAATATTTCTCCTCTATCTCTTTCCCTATCTTTTCTCTCCCTACAAATTCTCCTTCTCTTCTACTCTTCTTCTATCCTTCTTCCTCTTATTTTTTCTTAGGTGAGTTGTTCTTCAATCAATATCATTTTTTGGTGTCAGTATGTATATTATAAAATTTCCTTAAGGAATCATTACTGTTTTGTTTACTTTTCTTAATGAATGGTAAAGTTTCATTCACGTATATATATACTGCTAATAAACTCCAGTTGTTTGTTTGCAAGCACAAAATACTATTATCCGAAAAAAATGTTGAAAACTTATTTTTCAATGTATCCTTTGATATTTTTTATATACGTTGTACCATTGATAAGAATTAAGATGAAATTATGTCAGAAAAAGACATTTGTTGGCAACTTGGCCTTTTTATTTTTCTTTTCTTACTAATTAAGGCATTTTGTTTAAGCATGTTATGTTCCATTTGTGAGTAATTTAATTTGTAGGCCTTGGTCTGATTAATTGATAACATAAAAGAAATTACAAATAAATATACATGATAAGTGAAAATAGTTATTCACAAAATAAAATAGTTAACCTATTACGATAAGTTAACTTACAATATTTATTAATAATAGAAAAGAAATTTACAATATCAATATTGTTAGGGATATGGCGATATGTCCTAGATCCAATCTCACATGTGATGATTTAAACATATTATATAAATATTATTTGATAAACATATATGACATGCAATATTCTTTTTCATAGTTATATCAAATTTTTTGATTAACATGATAAGGTCCTTGAATAAGTTTGGAACTTGATGAAGTGGTAAGAGAGGGGGGAGGGTGAATTGCTCTTTTTTATAGTCAACTTGTGAGGTCAGTCGGCTAATCTAGACAATTTGGAAAAACTTCAAGAATATAAAATGATAAATGTTGAAAGTATGGCACTACATATTTTATGCTGGTTGAGAACTTAGATAGGTCTTATTCCAGTCCCCTTAGGTTGCGAGGGATTCTACTAGTTCTTGTTTTTCAAATAAAATTATTAGTATTGAGTTAAGCCTTTTGGCTATAACTCAAACTTTTTTTTTCTCACTTTTTGATATATTTCCTCACCAACTATGTATTTCTCTCATCTCTTTTAAAATGCACAGTGAAACACAAGTGAATACAATGCTTGAATAAAGTAGAGTAAAGAACTAGAGAAGGTTGAGACAAATGTATGTCTCTTCCTTTGTCTTCCATTATTTAAATAGTAATCGTTGGGATACTACTAGTCGTTGAAAGATAAATGTAGAAGACAACCCAAAATCTTTTCTTCTTGAAAATGGAATAAGATATATCCAATTTCCAAGAATAAGTAAAGACTATAAGAAAAATCTAAACTAAGTAAGCCTTAAAGAGAGAGACACAACATATCTTCTTGGTACAAGGAGAATTATTACCTTCCTTAGGCGAGATATGCATCATTAAATGCTTATAGGATTATAATGATCTTCTTTCTTTTTTAGATATTTTGTTGATACTTCTTCCTTTCTGATTTTTTATCAAGAATTTTGATTATTCTTTTTCTAAAATCCTACGAAAAATTATTCATCAAAATTAACATTATCAATCTACCCCTTTTTTATGAATGACAATAAAAAGATAAATATAGTTAACTTTCTTTTTAGGCTCCCCTGGGTGGTAGCATTGGTTCCTTCTGAATTGGGTTATCTCATCTTGTCGGCATATCCTGCAAACTGAATAACACACACTTCTTCCTCTTTAAAATCAATCAAAAAGAAAGAATAGCCCTAAGGTAACAAAAGGACTAATAGAAAGCAAAACAAGACAGAGTATTCATGAGCTTAGTCCCATATACAAACCAAAAATAAATAAAGTAAAATCTATTCAAGTAGCATAATTAGGGAGCAACAACAACAATAGAAGGTTGTTCAAAAGGATGGAAGAAATATGCTAGAGTTTGAGAAATAGCATCCTCTAGTTTGGTGAATTGATTGACAATTGTGGTGGAAAGTGTATCAGTCGTGGCCTAGATTTTTGCAATAATTTTTGTTGCCTCCGTAATTACTTGATATAATTTGACCCAAAGTCGCGCAACATTTATTTCAGTTTCCTTATTGGTATCCTCTATCTTATCAAGTTAAAAGAGAGTAGGTTGTAGAATCTCCTTTAAGATATTAAGTTTGGAATCAATATCTATCAACCAAAGATCAACATCCATGGAGGAGGAACCAAGATCATGAGAATGAGGAAAAGAGGAACGTAATTTAGGAGAGGATGGAGTGTCAACAGAGTAATTTTCAAAAATTTAAGCCCATACATCATCAATTAGAATACAACCATACATCCAAACATTATAGATTGTAGCATTTCTTTATATAGATAGATGGAGCAACACAAAGATACACATCACCTACTTTTAAAATATGAGTAAAAATGAACCCATAAGGGAGACTGGTAGGATCAAGTGAGACTTCAATCGTATAATTGAAGATAAAAGAGGACAGATTAATTTTACGCTAAGTAGAAATACAAAGTGTGAGAAATGTGTCTCATTAATATAGAGTACAGAGAGAACCAACCCTAGGTATCAATGTAGTGGCCACAGTATGGGCAATCACATGGATTTCAAAGGACAAATGCTCAGGACCAAGAGCAGGGGAATGAGACATAGAGTTATTCTAGATCAATATAACATTTTTCTTTCTCAAAAGAAATATTAAAGTTAGAGGGCCACGAATTTTAGATAAAGTAGTAAAACCTGAGCAATTTATATAAATAATAGCATTAAACATAGCATAATTGAAATACTCTAATTTCTGGACCTTAGAAAATTTCCTGGAATTATGATCTCTAGACCCAATACGACTCATAGGTACGAACCGTATATTGGGGTACGAATGGTATGGTCCAGTCGTATCCTAACCAATGTTGGTTGGTGGGATGGATTTTGGTTACTGGAATGAATATGACTTAGGGGTACGAGTCGTATTGGTGGTTACAAATTATTTTTTTCCTTAATTTAATCTTAGACTTGGTTACTTAGGTTGGATATGAGTGACTCACCATGAGCTGTAAGCCAAGGTACGAGTCATACCCAGGACTCATATGGTGGACAGTGTCTAAATCTTCTTTGGGTTTAAATCTGCCAGGGGTAAGAATCATTTACTTTGGATACGACTTGGTTGTATGAGTCGTATGCTAGAGTATTGGATCCAAAGGTCGAGGCTTAGGATACGAGTAGAGGGTACCACTCGTATAAGAGGGTAAGACTCGTGAGGGTTAGTCGTATCCCTGGGATGAGATTTTGTGCAGCTTATGTGGAGGTATTCTAGACATTTCCCCACTAATCCTTATAAGGACCCACGACTTCTAACCTAATTTGTAGGCTATTTACCCTATTATTCCATTCAATAATACTTAGAAACTTTTCTAAAATACTCTATATTTCTCTCAAAAGCTTTTGGGCAAGGAAAGCTAAGGTTTCAACTAGAGGATTGATTTGGGCTTGTCTTGGTGATTTCTTTTCATCATCATCTTAATTTAAGGCTTGTTCTCTTCCTTCTTTCTTAATTCTAACTAGAAGCATGGTTTATATGAATGTTTTCATGACTTCATTGATTATATGATTTTGGTTTTCAAATATAAATTGGGGGGGGGGGGTTAATATTAAATGCTTGGTTATGGTTTTATATAGTTTTAATTATGCTTTATGTGTATTAATGGTGGTTTTGGATAATTTGATTGAATGGGAATGGTTTAATGGTAATTGGAATTAGTTATATTATTCTCCCAATATGTTTGACAAAATGCCTATAATAATGTTTTCACTGCATTGAGTATTTTAATGTAACTCTTACATGTTTTAAGACTTGGTAAAGGAATTGTGCATAGTATAAATAGATTGGAAGATTAAATGTCAAAATGGTTTTGCTTGTGGGGTATATGGAATCCCCCAAGTGGTTCAATATGGTAGATGGAAGGACACTTGAAAGTCCCCTTAAACCTATATATGGTTGGCTATGTATAGTACTTGAAAGTAAGGATTGGTATGATGATACCAATAATAATGGCCCTGGTTAATAATTAATTAATTGTTTGGTCATTTGAAAAATGGTTTTAATTTGGCATTAATGGAAGGATGTGTAGCAAAGCCATGGAAGGTGGAGGTCCTGAAGGGACCAAAACTGGAAACTTATAGTTTTCGATATGCGGTGGTCTTGGTGACCATGTTCATGATGTCACACTATATTTAGGAGGATGTACTACTCAACCCAGGTTTTCTTCCCTGGTCATGAGACTTTAAGAACTGGGGCCCTTTCAGTAGGGGGAGCTGAACACATATGGCCCATTGGTAGTTTAGGACGGCAGAGCTACACAGCTCAAGTAAAGGCTTTAAGGTCATGCTAAACCATATCCCCTTTCCTGGCATAGTTATATATATATATATGCAGGGTTGTGTGCATAAAATGGAATTATCTTATCCTTACATGAGATTATGCTAGTGTTAACCCACTAACATGTCTACTAGCAGCTATATAACCACGACATGCAGGAATCATCCATTCTACTTCTCCTACATAGTGATTGACTCAGGGATCAACATTTGGATTAAAGTGGTGAGCTTCCATCCTTTCGGAAGGCTCTATTTCATGTTATGGATATTTCTAGACACTTTGATTTTGTTTTGGATATTGGTTTTGGCCATGGTCTGGGGCATGTCCCAACTAAATTTTATTACTCTTTTGGTTAGAGGCTTTATGGTACTTCTATGGGTTGAAATGGGTGGTATGGGTATTGGTGTCAACCTTGGCATTGGAATAAGCTAGAGGGTTGCCATTGGACATAATTTCTCACTATTCCATCATATTTCATTTTGGGATTAATTATATTATGTTTCGGAACATCTTTAGTTATGGCCCTTGTTTTATTGGTTTGATTTGGTTGGATTATTGGTATGGTAAGGTTGAAGTCGGTTGGATCATTCATGGTTGTGATCTTATCCCAGAGTCTATTTATGAGTTGTTGCACTGTCTTGCTACATGCTCAAAATTAAGCCAACTTAGGGTAGGCGACTAGAGGTTGGGTTGGGTACAGGGGTGGTCTTTGGTCCCTGTCGTACTTGGGATGCTAATTTCGATAAGGCCCTAAGTCGGGTCTCGTCAAGTTTGTATCAGATCCTAGGTTCATTGTCAATTGAGAGTCCACGAAGTCATTTTGAGTAGAGTCCCTTTTAGGGGTGTGTAGTGCGCCATACTCATAAGAGAGAGGCTACAAGACATTTAAGAATGTTTCACTTTCTTGGTATTCTATTCTAAAGCTTGGACTCTCAAGACCTGAGGGAATCAAAGATGGAGGAGTTTGTGAACCTCAAGCAGGGGAGGATATCTGTCAAGGAATATGCCTTAAAGTTTCACCAATTGTCAAGGTATGCTCCTGATTTAGTTGCTGACATGAGGGAAAGAATGAGGATGTTCGCTTCTAGGTTTAATCGGGATTTGATTTTGGAGAGCAAGACTGCCTTGCTGATTAAAGATATGGACATCTCTAGGTTGACTGTTAATATGCATCCATTGGAGGATAAAAAGAGAACGAAGATAGAGTTTGGGGATAAACAAGGTAAGAGGAGCAAGTTTTTTTATTAGGGAGGTGCTTAGTCTCAAAGTGGTCGGATGGTGGCAAATAGCAGAAAAAAAAGTGGAGGAGTTTTGATTCCTACTCTTCTGCTAGTGTTCCTTACCAGGCGGGCAACAGGCGTCATCAGAGTGGTGACAATTTTTAGGCACAGGGTTTCCAATCTCAGGCAAGCGAAGGTTAGACCGTTTCTTCATGCCCTCCTTATCAGTTCTAAGGTCATCCTCATCAGGGTTATTGCGATGAAGGAAAGGAAAAATGCTTCAAATATGTCCAGGCCGTCCATCAGCTCAGGGATTGTCCAGTTAATAAGGTTACTATGGTGGTGTGGCATCTACTTTTGTTACTACTCTTGGTTCTAGTGTTGGTCTAAATAGGTTGTACGCTTTGACATCCCGACAGGAATCTAAGGCATCACATGATATTATTATTGGTACGTTATAGCTTTTCTCTCATGACATATATTGTTTTCTTGATTCGGGATCCACTCTCTCCTATGTGACTTCTTATTTGGCTATATCTTTTGGTTTTGATCCGAAAGTTATTTCATATCCTTTTTCTATTTCTACTCTAGTAGGTGACTCAGTTATTACTAAGAGAGTCTATAGGGGAGTGTGGTATCTGTTGGTGGCAAGCAGACCTTGGTGGATCTATTTGAGTTAGGTATGGTGGATTTTGATGTTATTCTGGGTATGGATTGGTTGCACTCTTGTTACGCATCCTAGGATTGTCAAACTCGTAGGGTTATCTTTAGGTTCCCTGGTGAGCTGGTTATAGAATGGGAGGGTGGTTCATTAGCACCTAAGGGGAGATTTATTTCTTATCTTAGAGCTCAGATGTTGATCTCAAAAGGTTATCTTTTTCACTTGGTCAGGGTTAAAGATTCTAACTCAAAAGTTCCTTCTTTCCAGTCAGTTCCAGTGGTTAATAAGTTTCCAGAGGTATTTTTGAATGATCTTCCTGGTGTTCCTCCGGATAGGGAAATAGAGTTTGGTAATGACTTGGTTCTGAACACTTGTCTAATTTTTATTCATCCGTATAGAATGGATTTGACTGAGTTGAGGGAACTCAAGGAGCAACTTAAGGATTTTTGGGATAAGGGGTTTATTCGTCATAGTGTATCACTTTGGGGTGCACCGGTGTTGTTTGTGCACAAGAAGGATGGTTCCCTTCGAATGTGCATTGACTATAAGCAGTTGAACAAGGTGATAGTCAAGAACAAGTATACTCTTCTAAGGATAAATGATCTGTTTGATCAGTTGCAAGGTGCTAAGTTCTTTTCTGAGATAGATCTTCGATCCGGGTACCATCAGCTAAATATTAGGGATGTGGATATCCCTAAGACAACTTTTCATACTTGGTAGGGGCACTTTGAATTTTTGGTGATGTCATTTGGATTGACTAATGCTCTGACTGCATTTATGGATCTGATGAATAAGGTTTTTCATCAGTATTTGGATTTTTTCATTATTATGTTTATTGATGACACTCTGGTTTATTCAAAGAATGAGGTGGATTATGCTAAATCACCTCCGTGTGGTGTTGCAGGCCTTAAAGGAACAACAATTGAATGCTAAGTTCTATAAGTGTGAGGTTTGGTTGAACGTTGTAACTTTCTTGGGTCATGTTATTTCTAGTGAGGGGATCATAGTGGATCCACAAAAGGTTGCTACGGTGAAGAGGTGTCCTAGACCCACGACTCTATCTGACATTTGGAGCTTCGTGTGTTTATCCGGATATTATAGGCTATTTGTGGAAAACTTTTCATCTATAGTTGCTCCTTTGACTAACTTGACATAGAAAAAGGTTAAGTTTTCTTAGTCAGATGCTTTTGAGGGGAGTTTTGAGAATTTGAATGATAAATTGACTTTAGCTCCAATTCAGACTTTGCTGGAAGGCAATGATGTGTTCGTGGTTTATTGTGATGCATCTTGGGTAGGTCTTGGTTGTGTGTTGATGCAACATGGGAAGGTGATTGCCTATATTTCCAAGCAGTTGAAGGTACATTATAGAAACTGTCCTACTCATGATTTGGAGCTGTTGGCAGTTGTGTTTTCTTTGAAAATATGGCAGCATTATTTGTATGGTGTGCACATGGATATCTTTTATGATCATAAGAGTCTATAGTATGTGTTTACGCAGAAGGAGCTTAATCTCAGGAAGAGGAGATGGCTCGAACTTCTCAAGGACTATGATATGAGTCTTTACTACCACCCAGGTAAGGCTAACGTAGTTGCTAATGGTCTTAGTAGGTTATCCATGAGGAGTTTGGATTATATAAAGGAAGGAAAGCGGGAATTGGTGAAGGATATTCACTGCTTGGATAATCTTGGAGTTTGCCTCTTGGACCCCAAGGATGGTGGTGTGATGGTGCAAAAAGTAGTTTGATCATCCCTTGGTGCAGATATTAAAGAGAAATAAGTGTTAGATCCTATCTTGATAAAAATCAAGAGTGATGTTTGTGGACAAAAGGTAGTGATGTTTAAGATCATTGGTGATGATACTTTACAATACCAAGGGAGGTTGTGTGTTCCTAATGTTGACGCTTTGCAACAAAGGATTTTGGCTGAGGTGCATGAACTATGCTATGTTATTCATCCTGGCTCGACAAAGATGTATCATGATCTCAAGGAGATATATTGGTGGAATGGCATGAAAAGGGGTGTGGGTGATTTTTGGCTAAGTGCATGGTGTGTCGACAAGTTAAGGTTGAGCACATGAGGCCAGGAGGGTTGTATCAAGAAATTGATTTGCCTAAGTGGAAATAAGAAGTGATCACTATAGACTTCGTTACTAGTCTTCCTCGGTCTAGTAATTAATATGATTTGATTTGGGTCATCATGGATAGGATGACTAAGTCTGCCCAATTTTTGCCAGTGCGGACTACCTTCTCGGTGGAGGACTATGCAAAGTTGTATCTTCAGGAGAATGTGAAGCTACATGGGGTGCCTGTTTCAATTATTTTTTATCATGGTACGTAATTTATGTCTCACTTTTTGCGATCTTTTTAGAAAGGGTTTGGGACTAAGGTTAGTCTAAGTACTTCTTTTCACCCACAGACGAATGGGCAAGCAGAGAGAACTATTCAGACATTGGAGGATATGCTTCAGGCTTGTGTGATTGATTATGGTGTCAATTGGGTTGAGCATCTACCTTTGGTGGAGTTTGGTTACAATAATAGCTATCATTCTAGTATTGGTATAGCCCCTTTTGAGGCATTGTATGAGAGAAGGTGTAGATCTCCCATTGGTTAGTTTGAGCTTGGTGAGGCAGATATGTTTGGTCCTGACTTGGTTTACTAAGATATGAAGAAGGTGAAGGTGATTTGGGAGAGGCTCAAGGCTGCCCAAAATCGCCAAAAGCACTATACGGATGTTAGGCGTAGAGACTTGGATTTTGAGGTTAGGGATAAGGTTTTCCTCAAGGTATTTCCCATGAAGGGAGTAGTGTGGTTTGGTAAGAATGGGAAGCTTATTCCCCGATATGTTGGTCCTTATGAGGTTTTGCAGAGAATTGGTAATGTTACTAATGAGATGGAGTTGCCTTATAGCTTGATTTTGGTTCATTCGGTCTTTCATGTTTCCAAGTTGAGAAAGTGCATTAGTGATCCTTTTTTTATTGTTCCTTTGGAAGGATTGGGTATCACAGATTCTTAGTCTTATGAAGAAATCTCAGTAGAGGTCTTGGATAGGCAGGTTCGTCAGTTGCGTACCAAGGATGTGTCTCCGATTAAGGTTCTTTGGCGGAAACATAAGGTGGAAAAAGCTACATGGGAAGAGGAAGAGGACGGGAAGTCCAAATATTCACATTTGTTTTTATCTTCTGGGATTCGTACTGAAGGTGTGTGTCTTCAACATATCTTTATTTTTTTAGCTTGTTAAAGGAAATATTAATATCTTTGCCTCTATGTTTTCAAACTTTGTTAAAGATTGGAAATATATTTGATAATGCAAATGACTTTTGCGAGTGGTTACCCCTACCTAGTCCGTCATTCGGGGACGAATGGTCCTAGTGGGGGAAACTGAAACACTCTGGTTTCTGGATCTTCAAAAATTTCTTAGAATTCTTATCTCTGAACTCAATACGACTCATGGGTATGATCTGTATGTTGGGGTATGGATGGTATGGTCTAGTCATATGCTAACTAGTATTGGTTGGTGGAATGGATTTTGGTTACTTGAATGGATACACTTAGGGGTATAAGTCATATTGGTGGTTACGTATTGTTTGGTTCCTTAACTTAATCATAGACTTGGTTACTTAGGTTGGATCTGAGTACGAGTGGCTTACCATGAGCCATAATCCAGGGTACGAGTCGTATCGAGGACTCGTATGGTGGGCAATGTCTAACTCTTCCTTGGGTTTAAATCTTCCAGGGGTATGGATGAAGGGTATGAATCGTATGCTTTGGATACGACTTGGTTGAATGATTCATATGCTTGAATGTATTGGATACAAAGGTTGAGGCTTAGGATACGAGTGGAGGTTATCACTCGTATAGGAGGGTACAACTCGTGAAGGTCAGTCGTATCCCTGGGATGAGATTTTATGCAACTTTAATGGAGGTATTCTGGATATTTCTTCACTTATCCTAATAAGGTTCCATGACTCCTAACCTATTTGGGAGGCTATTTACCCTATTATTCCATTCATTAACACTTAGAAACTTTTCTAAAATACTCTATAATTCACTCAAAAGTTTTTGGGCAAGAGAAGGTAGGGTTTAAACTAGAGGATTGATTTGGGGCTTGTCTTGGTGATTTCTTTCCATCATCATCTTGGTTTAAGGCATGTTCTTTTCCCTCATTGTTAATTCTAACTAGAAGCATGGTTTCTATGGATGTTTTCATGTCTTCATTGATTGTATGATTTTGGTTTTCAAATATAAATTGGGGGGTTTTGATATTAAATGGTTGGTTATGGTTTTCTATAGTTTTAATTATGCTTTATGTGCATTAATGGTGGTTTTGGATAATTGTATTGCATGGGAATGGTTTAATGGTAATTGGAATTGGTTTTGGTTACATTATGCCCTCAATGTGTTTGACAAAATGCCTATAATAATGTTTACATTGCATTGAGTATTTTAATGGAACTCTTGCATGTTTTAAGACTTGGTAAAGGAATTATGCATGGTTTAAATGGATTGGAAGGGTAAATGGCTAAATGGTTATGCTTGTGGGTAATTGAAAACCCTGAAGTGGTTTAATATGGTAAATGGAAGGGCACTTGGAAGTCCCCATAAACCTATATATGGTTTTCTATGGATAGTACTTGCAAGTAAGGATTGGTATGATGATAACAATAATAATGGCCTTGGTTATTTGGAAAATGGTTTTAATTGGGCATTAATGGCGGGATGTGTAGCAAAGCCGTGAAAGGTGGAGGCCCCGAGGTGAGTAAAACTGGAAACTTATATTTGCCGATATGCGGTTGGTCTTGGTGACCGTGTGCATGATGTCACACTATATTTAGGGGTATGTACTACTCATCCCAGGTTTTCTTCCCTGGTCATTCGGCTTCACGCACTGGGGCCTTTTCAGTAGGGGGAGCTTAACTCATATAGCCCGTGGGTAGTTTAGGACGACAAAGCTACCCAACCCAAGTAAAGGTTTTAAAGGCATGCTAAATCCGGTCCCCTTTCCCGGGTTGTATATATATATATATATTTATATATATGTATGGTTGTGTGCATATGAATGGTTTTACTTGGTTTTATAAATAACATTATTTTCTCCTTATCCTGAGATCATGCTAGCTGTATACCTACGCCATGTAGAAATTATCCATTCTACTCCTCCTACATAGTGATTGACTCGGGGATCTATATTTGGACTGGAGTGGTGATCTTCCATCCTTTTGGAAGGATCCATTTCATGTTATGGATATTATTGGACACTTTGATTTTATTTTGGATATTGGTTTTGGCCATAGTTGGGGGCATGTCCCAATCAAATTTTATTACTCTTTTGGTTAGAGGCTTTGTGGTACTGCTCTGGGTTAGAATGGGCGGGATCGGTATTGGTGTCAGCCTTGGCATTGGAATTAGCCGGAGGGTTGTCATCATTGGACATAATTTCTCACTGTTCCATCATATTTCATTTTGGGATTAATTATATTATGTTTTGGAACATCTTTGGTTATGGCCTGGTTTATGGCCCTTGTTTCGATATTGTTTTGGTTTGGTTGGATTGTTGGTAAGGAAAGGTTGGACTCGGTTAGGTTGGTCACAATTGTGATCTTATCCCAGAGTCTACTTGAGAGTTGTTGCACTATCTTGCAACATGCTCGAAATTTAGCCAACTCAGGGAAGGCGGCTGGAGGTTTAGTTGGGTAATAGGGGTGGTCTCGATCCCAATTGGACTTGGGATTCCCATTATGAAAAGGCCCCCAGTTGGGTCATGTTAACAATCAAGAAAAATTCATTTTCCATAACATGGGTTTTTAGTTCAGTAGATCCGAAAGAACAAAAATTAGCATAAAAAAATGAATAAGGGGATCATAAGAACGCTTAGTAGTAGAGGTGAAGATGTTTTCTCAACCTTGAAATTTAAAAAGTTACTTTATAGGACAAAACAGAGATTCTAAAAGATCTAAATCAACAATTCTACCATGAACAAGTGATAGTTTCTTCATAGAGTGAAAGTGAGTTTCATTCGTCGGTCACTAGAAATTAGTTTTGATATTCAAAGAACTATTGAAATCAAACTTAGCTTTATTTTTAGAACACTTGGAGTCATTAGGAACGCTGGAATACTTACCTATAAGTGAATGGGAGGAATCATAGAAAGCTTGAGAAAGATTCTGATTAGATAAATCCAAATCAAGAAGGACTAAGGAAGAGACTTTCCCTTTCTCTTGGAAACATGAACTTTTTCTATCATCCAAGGAGGATTTTTAGAAACCTTAGCCATTTTAGAATGAGAGAGAGAGAGAGAGAGAGAAAAGTGATACAGATAGAGAAAAAAAAAGAGAATTATATATAGAGGGACAGAGAATATGAAATGAAAAGAAAAGAGATGAAAGAGTCTCCTAGGAAGACATAGAGGTATTATAATTACCATACACTAAACCCTGTGTCAGACTGCAAAAAGGAAGGAAAATTAAATGACACATTCATCAATCAAATCAACAGAGATTAAAGACACTTTTGCACATAAATGCACTCAATCAAATATGGAAGTAAGTATTTTCAAAAGGATTTTGCAATAATTCCAAGGGATTTTCTAAGAAACAAAATCTTTCTTTCAGTAATAGTTTATTAAGAATATAAGCTAATTGAAAATCAATACTAAAAAAATATAACTCAATACACCTTTTAAAACATAATATCGAATAAAATAGTGCGCTATATCATTGTGTTTAGCCATAGAACGATGCAAAAAATTTAGAATGATAGATAGCACCAAAATTATCACAAATTTAAAATA
This sequence comes from Capsicum pubescens, assembly GCA_030864215.1. Lineage (NCBI taxonomy): Eukaryota > Viridiplantae > Streptophyta > Magnoliopsida > Solanales > Solanaceae > Capsicum > Capsicum pubescens. The sequence goes on along the minus strand of CM061548.1, from coordinate 296,040,488 downwards.
TAAATCATAGTCATTGAGTTGATGAGACATCTAAGGAATTTGAGAACAACATAGGCTAATTGCAATGTATTCTGATTTAGTAGTAGAGTATAACACCCCAACTTAGGATAAGGAGTCCCACATCAAAAAAATATAAGAGAGATACTGGATATATAAGTAAGCAAGACTTACTCCCTAATGATGCATTTTAAAGCCATGCGGGTCTAGCACCCGAGCGATCAATATCACTACTGGGCTGGATCGTTACAAATAGTTCAAAGCCACTCCTGTATCAACTTTTTTTATGTGGTCCAGAATTCAAATTAAGTTTAGGCAAATCTCTATAAGGTAGATAAAAACTCAGTCCTGAGTCTAGGAAAATCTCATTCGATGGGGCAAACCTCAGTGGGGACGCTTAGTCCATATGATGGGGGTGTATGTAACAACCCAACTTAGGATAAGGAGTCCCATATTGGCAACACACAGGAGAGATAATGGGTATAGAAGTAAGAAAATATACTCCCTAGTGATGCATTTTAAATCCGTGTGGGTTTAGGCCCATAGAGGACAATATCATTAGTGGGTTGGGTCACTACATAGAGAGGAAAAGACAGTTGTGTTTCTTGCTATTCCATGAGACAAGAGATAAGTCCCACTAGTGCTTTTTCTATCAACGTTGTCACCTGTATAATCCACATCTGAGAAACCTTTTAAATAAATGTCATTACATTTTGGATACCATAAACTATAAGAACTTTCTCCGATAAGGTATTTGATAATTCATTTGGTTGTAGTCAATTGAGATTCCTTAGGAGCTTACTAAAATCTGGCACTTTTTCAGGTACTGAATAAGATGCCTGGTCGACTTGCAGTGAGATATAAAAGATAGCTAATTATATCTTAATAAATTATTTCATCAACAGACTTACTTTCATCACTTGATTCAAGAACACATGTGGAGCTTATTGAAGTACCAAAAGATTTTGCATTATCTATCCCAAACTTATGAATGATCTCTTTACTATTATTACTTTGGGAAACAAAAGTTCCTTTAGTTGACTGATGGAATTAAAACCCCAAGAAGAAGGTTAACTCTCCCACCATACTCATTTTAAACTCGATTTGCATTAGTTAAAAAAATTCCTTGCATAAGACAACATAAGAACTTCCAAAAATAATATCAACATATATTTGAAAAATAAAAATTAAAAGGAGGTTCTTATAATAAATAAGGTGGTATCAATTTTATAGCGAGTAAAATCATGATCAATTAAGAAATTCCTTAACTATCATACCAAGAATGAGGTGTTTGTTTTTAACCATATTGAGCTTTTGCGAGATTGAAAACATGATAGGGAAATTTTGGATTTTCAAAACTAGGGGGTTATTTTACAAAGACCTGTTTATCAATGAAACCATTTAGAAAAGCACTTTTGACATCCATTTGAAAGAGTTTAGAACCTTTGTGAGAATCATAGGCAAGAAAGATTCAAATAGATTCTAACCTTACTACTGGTGCAAAAGTTTCATCATAGTTGACTCCCCTTTGTAGTGAGTAGCCTTGTGTGACTAGATGAGCTTTAATTTGAACTGTCTTTCCTGATTCATCCATTTTGTTTTTGAAAACCCATTTTTTACAATTATTAATGAAGTACCTAGTTTGGGAACAAGAGTCCACACTCTATTTTTATCAAATTGCTCAAGTTCCTCATCTATTGCTTTGACCTTACTTTCATCTTCTAAGGCTTCATTAACTTTCTTAGGTTCAAGTTGGGATATGAGAGATACATTTGCACTTCTTATGTTGGAAGATCTTATTTTTATTCTATTTTGGAATCTTCGATGATGAATTTCATTGGATACTCTGTTCACCTTTCAATTCATTTGGAATATTTTCTAGAGCAAATTTATCATTTGTAGTAGAAGTTGGCTAATTATTTTCTGTTGTAGTCGACTATGATATAGAGTCGACTAATGTAGATTTTGTAGGTTTTTTGTATTCATCCTCATCTTCTTTGCTGTTAATATTCTCAACAATATAGTTAGAGTCATCAAAGACAACATGCACAAATTCTTCAATATATAGAGTACATTTATTAAAAGTTCTATAGGATCTACTAGAGAAGGAATAACAGATAAATATACCTTCCCCACTCTGATGATCAAGATTACCAATGTTATCATTACAATTGTTATGGACAAAATATTAAGATCCAAATGAATAAACGTACCTAATATTGGGTCTCTTGTTGTTCCAAAGATCATAAAGGGTTTTCTTCAAGATAGGTCTGATAAGACACCTGTGCCAAAATTTATGAAGTAATGAGTGTTTACAAATCATGGTTCTTGACATATCTTAAAGAGTTCTATTCTTGTGTTCAACTACTATATTTTATTGAGGAGATCTTTAAGAATAGAACTTATGAGTGTAACCTTAACTATGACAGAAGGTTTCAAAATCCTTGTTCTCAAATTCTCCCCCGTGATCACTTCTAATTGCTGAGATATAGTAACCTTTGTCTCTTTGAATATTTTCATAGAAAATTGCAAAATTCTATAAAGTATCATCTTTATTCAAAGAAACATAACCCAAGTAAATGGAGAATAATAATCAATAATCAAGAAGGCATTTCTTTTACCAACAATGCTAGCAGTTCTAGTAGGACCAAACAGATCCATATGAAGTAGCGACCATGGTTTAGTTGTAGAGACATTATCCTTAACTGTAAAGGGATTTATAGTTTACTTACCAAGTTGACAAACATCATAGGTATGAGTCTTATTGTAATAAAACTTTGGAAGACCAATGACAAGTTCATGTTTATATAGCTTTTCAATTTGTCTCAAGCTTACATGACCAAGCTTTATATGCCAAAACCAAGAATCTTCAGAAATGGATTTCGGACATATATGTCCTTTTGTACTTTTGATATAATCTAGGACATACATATTCCTACATCTATTTTCAGCAAGAATTTGCTTTCCATTCCTTTCATTCATCCTTTTTAAATCTTACTTCTAGTTTATCATCACATAAATGACTTACACTCAACAAATTATACTTCAAGCTTTTAACCAAAAAAAATTAGTGATATCACATGATTCATTAAAGGATATAGTACCTAAACATATTACTTTGCCTTTGGAGTTGTCTCCAAACTTATATCACCTCCATCACAATCAGTTACAGTTTTAAAAAAGGTTTTTGTTCCCTATCATGTGATTTGAACATCCGTTATCCAGATACCATTTTTATTTAGATTTTGATTGGTGTTCCTTCAAAATAGATATATCACTTATATCTAGGTACCCAAGTATTCTTGGGTCCCTTTGGATTAGTACTTAGATTGGTAGACTCAATTTTGGGTCTCCAAATCTATTTGCCAGGATTTCTAAAATGAAATCTGCAATTATACAATTTATGACCAGGTTTGACACAGTGATAGCAAGAATAAGAATATCGTTCAGTAGTTAAACAAGTATTATAGGTATCACGACTGTGATTGGTTTCTTTGATCTACTAACATGAGTTAGTTGACTATTGAGATCTTTGTAACTATAATATTTTTTATGATAGTTATTATGAATACGATTGCTTTCTTTTTTCAACTTACTAGAGTTAGTTTTCCTCTAGATCCTTTACATATATAATATCGATTATCATGCATAGATCTACCACTGTCAGATTCATTAGCTGACTTAGAAGAACTAGTCGACTGATTAGATTTGACAATCGTATGAATGGAAGATTTTTCAATACTGTTGATTTTGACATTTAATTCACCAATTTATTCTTGTAGAAAATCTTTTTAAATTTCACTAACCTCGATTATAATTTCTCAGTCTCTTCTTTGCATGATTAAAGCCCCCTTTTTAATCATGATCTTTATTTAAATTAGCTATGGCAAGATCTAACATATTTTGTAATTTAGAGCATTCATTACAGGAGTTAGTCCTCACCTGACTAGATTTCCAAACTGCCATGAAGTAGCAATCTCCAATGATGTTATTCTCATTTTCAGATTGTTCTTCATCATTCTAACAAATTAAAACTTTTTGACTTCCTTTTGAGGGTCCTTTTCTAGATTATAGACAATCTTAAGCAATATGACCATACTTACCATAATTATAACACTTACCTTTATTCCTATTGTAATCAGCATTCTGCTTTCCTTTTGAGTAATTTGGTTTTCCCCTTCTTTAATTTTTAAATCTCCTGTAATTTTAAACAATTGTCATGGTGGTGAGGTAAAGTTCATCTTCATCCAAGGCATCGTCTTCCTCTTCATTTGTATCTTTAAAATCCATAGTTTTCTTCTTTTCATCTTACGGTTGATCCTTCTCATTCAAATGAGCTTTTTCAAAGTAAATTAGATCTCTTCTAACATTATCATAGGCCATATTATTTGAGTTCATACTTTCAAGAGTGATAACTTTAGAAAGCCATTGAGGAGGCATGCTTTTGATAATCATAGTGATCGATCTGCTATAAGATAAGATTCTCCTGCAACTTTGAGTTCACCAATAATTTTGCCAAATCTGGCAAATATTTCTTCAATATACTCTTCATCTTTCATCTTGAAAAGTTCATAATCGTAGACCAATAAGCTTACAAGTGTTTTTTTGACTTTCTCAGTTCCTTCGTAAGTAACCTCTAATTTATCCCACATTTCATTAGTAGTTTCATAGAATGAGATATTTTCATTTTTTTCACCATTCATAGCATTATATAGAATATATTTAGCCTTTGAATTGATCTGAATAATTTCCATTTATTCATCTGTGTAGTCCCCTAAAGTTGGAATGTTGTCAGTAGATGCTTGACCATTCTCTAGTTTCTTTCCATCCTTGTCTTTGTTGGCAGAGACAGGTAGAAGATCACCAAGTTTGATCACCTTTCATACTTTGACATCATAGAACTTAATAAAGGTTTCCATCCTTATTTTCCAATGAGAGAAATATTTCCATAGAAGTAAGGAGGTCTGGTTTGAATGTTCTGTCACTACCTGAACCCGGGCCTGGATGTGATGGGTACCTCGAGCCCACCATGGCCCGAAGACCACCCCCTTAGACTTACCTCAAGAGCACATAAATGTAAACAGCAAAAGCCAACCCAAAACAAATAATAAGATGTATAGATAACAAAATGAAAACTAAGAGTCAAAACAACATCCAACCTACACTTGTCCACAAAAGCCTCTAAAATCAGAAATCCAGGACATACCCCCTACCCTAACCAAAAGAATTCAAATTAAAAAACTAAGAAGTGAAAAAAAAATATGAAATGACTAAGCCTTTTGAAAGATGGGGGCTCACCACTTCACAACAACTCAACAGATGTACCGAACCTCCTAACACTGCACATGAGTAACAGAACTCCCTTCCAACCCTACATCATGAAGCGATGTAGTGTCCAGGGACGGTCAGTGGGATAAGTACTGACATGTAACTCAAGAAAAGTAATATGATAATGCCAAAACCATAAACCATTCAAAATCTTATGCACAACAATTATTTATACATATATAGAATGTCGAGATAGGGACAAGGGTCATGAACATAAGAGTTTAAATCATTAACCTAAACTATGTAGCTCACTCTATCCTATTGGTTCAGCTCCCCCTGCGGAAAGGGCCCCACTGTGTGTTAGTCGCATGAACCAAGGAATCCAAAAGAAGGACTAAGGATACCAAGGCTCTATCCATCCCAAACTATAATGTATCAACCAAGAGCACGGTCATATAGATCTCCATGTCAGAAAATGTGGTTTCCAGTGTTAGTACCACCGAGACTACACCTTCATGGTGAGCTACACAATTTCCTTTAAGCCCAAATTAAAATAGTTTGCATGTAATCCCAATCATTAACCCAGGAGTCGTATAATTAAGGCATTTACCACTTGGTATCTCCATACCAATTATGCTTGAAATCTCATATAATCATGCCTAACCAATCCACGTAATCTTGGACTCCCAAGTTCCATTTAAAATCCAATCCATGGCCACCAAGGGCCTTTCAAATCCATTTTAACCATTTATCCATTAATGCAATGCAATGGGTTAATAAATAAGTTGAATTATACAATTATCTATGTTCAAAAACCAAATTTACAAAGTGGGTTGGGTTAATGCCATTACAAAGCCAAAAAGCCATCAATTTGGGAAAATCCATATTCCATAACAATGTACCCATTCAGTCCAAAAACCATAAATTTAAAGCACGAATCATTAATTTTAAACATGAAAAAAGTAATTCAAGCAATACCAATCAAAACCCCACAACCCAATTTCAAATCGATCAATTTAAACCACATGATAATGAGTAAATAAATACCACAATGTAAAATTAAAGTTAGGGAATAATATACATGCCTAAAATACATAAGAAATTGAACTAAATTCAAAGTTTGGAGACCAGATAATGAATTCTTTGTAAAACCCTTGAATGTTCTTGGGTTTTGAGTTTGAGAGAGAAAGAAAATGATTTGATCCTTGGAAACGAAAGAGAATGGGTAATTTAATGTTTAAAGGTCGTACAAGGGGTAAAAAGACCAAAAGATCCTCACCCTAAGTGAATAAAACAAAAAATAGGCAAATTTAACATAGCAGCATGGCACGCCAATATCGAGGAGGGTAGCCTCCATGATAAACCCTTATCGCGGAGGCTAACCTCCGTGGTACACCAACATCGCGGACCCTTACTGCATTGGGGTCCCAAAATAACTCAGAACACCTTCAAATAATTCATAAACTTTCCTAAATTACCCTTTTAACATATAAACGTAATTCAAGTTAAAAATTGTTAATACGCATGCGGGAGGGTCAAAATTAAAAAATTTGAAATTTTTAGGGGGCTTACGTTATCCCCCCTTAGGATCATTCATCACCGAATGATGAGTTAGGACACTTTTCGCATAAGAATAGTAAGAATACACCAAAATAAAATGATAATTTCAGAAAGTGACAAGAGGGAAATGAAACTTATACCTTAAGCACTTTCATCCAACCTGGGGAATAAGAACGGGTATTTGGCCTTCATATCTTCCTCAGCTTCCCATTTAGCTTTTTCCACCTTTTGATTTCTCCAAAGCACCTTTACTAAAGTTATATCCTTGTTCCTTAATATATGAACTTCCCTATCCAATACTCTATCATGACTTTCTCATAAGAAAACAAATCCATAATACCAACATCTTCAATAGGCACTATCAAAGAAGGATCACCCACACACTTTTTCAGTATGGACAAATGAAAAATAGGGTGAATAAAAGTCAAACTTGCTGGTAACTATAACTTATAAGAAAAATTCCCAACTCTCCTTACAACCTGATTCAAACCAACATAACGAGGACTGAGCTTCCCCTTTTTCCTAAATCTCATAACTCCTTTCATAGGAGATACTTTCAAAAACACCCAATCACTTACTTCAAACTCCAATTCCCTTTGCCTCACATCTGCATAAGACTTTTGGCAACTTTGAACAGTATTAAGTCTTTCTTTAATCATTTTCACCTTTTCCATTTCCTGGTGAACCAAGTTAGGACCAAACAACCTAGTCTCACATACTTCATACCACCTAAAAAGAGATCTGCACCTCCCACTATAAAGAACCTTAAAGGGAGCCATTTGGATGCTAGAATGGTAACTGTTATTATACACAAACTCAATAAGAGGAAAATGTTAAACCCAACAATCGTTATAATCAATCACACCATCCCTTAGCATATTCTCTGAAGTTTAAATAGTCCATTCCACATGTCCATCTATTTGAGGGTGGAAAGTGGTGCCAAGGTTCACCTGAGTACCCAAAACTTTCTAAAATAAATGCTAAAAATGAGAAGAAAATTGTGTACCTCAATCTAAAATAATGGACACAGGACTCCATGCAACTTGACTATCTCCTGAATGAATAACTTGGCATAATCCTCTTCTGAGCAGTTAGTCCTCATAGGCAAAAAATAAGAAACTTAGTCATTCTATCCACAATGAACCAAATAGAATCATATTGATTGTAATAGTGAAAGAATCGTAATAAAATCCATATTAATCTTCTCCCACTTCCACATGGGAAGCACTATCTCTTGAGATATGCCACCAGGCCTCAAATGCTCATCCTTGACTTCCTGACAAACCATACATTTAGCAACAAAATTCTCTATATCTCTCTTCATATTGTTCCATAAATAAATTTCTTTAAAGTCATGATACATCTTAATCGATCCTGAATGAACTGTATACCTGGAAATCTTTTTGCGCAGCTTATTGACATCAAGAACTCACAGCCTCCCTTGATACCTCAGAATGCCATCTCCCCTAATCTCGAAAGCCATAACCTTTTGCTGACCCACATCATCATTAATATGCACAAGTATGGGATCCATAGCCTGCTTCTCCTTTACCTCTGCACCAAGAGATGATTTAACGACTTCTTGAACAATCACTCCTCCATCCTCAGAGTCCAAAAGATAAAATACCAAATCGGTCAACCTATGAATATGTATCACCCCGAAAATAAATCTTGAGATATCACACGATGCTCAAGACTATGAGTAGCCTCAAGCTAACCCTGTAAGCCTACTACTAGATCTGTAACTCTGTTCAAGATAAACTAATCAAGTAACAATGCTGAATTATATCAAAACTTAACTAAAATAAGATGAATGTACTGTCTGAACAACTACTACTGAAAGTCTGATTAATAGCTAGTAGTCCGACAAGCCTCTACTACTAAGAAACTAGAGAGCCATTGGGACAAACCCCCAAATGACTCAGACTAAATTGAAAGGAACTAGTCAAATACTATAAAAGTTGGAAATAGGGATAAATGGGTCCTCAAACCATGAGGACTCACCAGTTGTCGGGACATAGATACAGATGCCCAAAATCACTCACACTGCTAAGACTGGGCACCTGAACCAACATTATTAAACAATTTAGCATATAGACATATATATGGATCAGCACTTTGAGAATGTACTGAGCATATGGGGTTGAATGCATAAGTAAAAGTAATATCTCAATGTTATTAAAAATTAATAAAATATGCGTACTGTATGTTATGACTCACATGGTTGGAATAACTGAAAGCTGAAAATCATATACCATGAACAATAAAACATATTGTATAAAACTGGTGAGCCATCACATTTCAAGTCAAAAAAAATCGAACGGTTATCTGTCGTTCTTTTCCGTTAGACCGCAGGAAATTCTAGTAAAAGCTTTTCTATCAGGGAATTCTTTTAAAAGTTGTTCTATTATTTTTACTAGTAGGGAGGTTCTTCTAACCGAAATACACTATGTGAGCTATCATAGTGTCCAACGTTTTATTCCCCTAAGGGGAAAACCTCACGTTGGGGAGAGGTATCATACTCTTTCCAGGGAGTATAACCTGAGCTGAGTGATCACATCTGTAACTGTCATCCATGTAGAAATGGGAATACTAAATTTGTACCTACGTTGGTTCATAGTTCTAGGAAAGTAGGATGTGCTAAACCCACGCTTCCCACTCGGTGCTAAATACTACTCCCTTTAATCTGTATGCTCATTCTGTAGGAAATTCACTTTTAAAAGTCATAATGTTTCATACTGAAAGCTAATTGTGCATCTGTTCTTTCAAAACTAAATTTAAGCTGTAAAGTGGATTCCATGTCTTAGCTAAACATCCAAAAGATCAAATCTTTATTCAAAGTTGTCAATAAACATATCATAGGATGCTTAAAAGCATAATCATTCTTGAAATGGAAATATTCAACTAGGGCTTGATAACCCATGCATCAATTTCATGACAAAACATCTTAAAGTTCGTGTTTGATAATGAAAATATTAATAATTCAACTCAAAATCTGGAAAGTATAGTCACACGCGTGAATTTAAGAAATTAGACATACAATTCAACATCTGAATCACTTGAAATATAAAAATCTTCAATTATCAATAAATAGGTATGAACCCTAAATTGAAATTCATGTAAAATCATGTGAATTTGTAATTAAAACTAGTTTTCGGCACAAGGATGAAATATTTCTCCTTGTTCAGAACCCCCACATACTTTAATTGATGAACTAGATGAAGAAGCTTGGTTTTGAGATCCTATTTGTTCTCTTGAAGGATGATTCTTGGAATTCTTGAATTTTGAACTATTTTGGGAAAAGAATAGTGAAAATTTGGGGATTCTTGAAGTTGAATGTTGAAGCCTAGAGTTTTAATTGAGAGGGATTTGATAAATAATGAGCATATTTTTCTCAATATTATGATTAATCTTCTGTTTACACGATTTGGGGGCTTGATAAAAAACAAAATTTCCCTTGAGATTTAAAATCCCCCAACTGGAATGCCGATTAAGGACCCACCGTGACGCGGTGAGTGGGTCATCACAATGCCCACCGTGATGCGGTGGAGTTGCGGTGACTAACTGGATTATGACAATTGTTAATTCGGGCCTCATCACGACGTGATGTCATTCCCATCGTGATACTCACTGCGATGCAGTGCAATCTCGATGAGCTACTAGAAACTAACAAATGCGAATTTGGCCTCCACCATGACACGGTGGCCTCCTCACCGCAATACTCACCGTGACGCGGCCTAATCACAATGAGCTACTATTTTGCCAATTCAAATGCGATCCAATCCTCATCCAAAAATTCCAAAACCTACCCGAGACATGAATGCTATTTTCACCCCTACTATTATTTAACTCAAAAATCATTGTCTCGGAGCCTGGAAAGTCAACTTAAAAAAAAATCTTCGAAGTTTAAAGGGAGTCAAAATGGCTAAGTCCCTCAACTCTTAGCTTTATTTTCGAGTTCTAAGTGTTTCAAGTACGTACTAAGGGATGGACTGAGTTAGAAATATTCAGGGTATTACAGAATATCCTTAACCAAACCTCTTTTCTCCTCATCAACGTGGGATAAGCTCCCTATAGAAAACCTTCTAAGAGCATCAACAACAACATTATCTTTACCTAGATAGTGGTGAAACCTCATATTGTAATCCTTAGGTAATTCGAGCTATCGCCTCTGCGTGAGATTCAACTCCTTCTGAGTAAACACATACTTCAAGCTCTTATGATCTGAATAAATGTACACATGCATGCACCCCATACAAATAATGGCGCTAGATCTTCAAAGCAAAGACTGCAGCCGCCAACTGTAGATTGTGTGTCAGGTAATTCCTCTCTTGAACCATAAGATACTTGGACGCATAAGCCACAACCTTACCATGCTATATCAAAACACGACCCAGACCCACATGAGATGCATCACAATATATAACAAATCCATTATTACCCTCAGGCAAGGTCAAAATTAGCATAGAAGTCAGCTTATCTTTCAACTTTTCAAAACTACCCTCATAAGCATCAGATAAAACAAAACTAACCTTTTTCTAAGTCAACCGCATCAACGGACCTGCAATAAAAGAGAAACTCTCTATAAATCTCTTATCATACCCAGCTAAGCCCAAGAAGTTCCTAATATCGGTTGGAGTCATGGGTCTAGGCCACTTTTTAACTGTCTCAACTTTCTTTAAATCCACCTTAATCCCGTCACTAGAAACAACATTCCCAAGAAAAGTCATAGCATTCAGCCAAAAACTCACACTTAGAAAATTTAGTATACAACTTCTGATACTTATGAATCTACTACATAATTCAGAGGTGATTGGCATAATCCTCCTTACTCCTAGAGTATACCAAGATATCATCAATGAAGACAATAACAAACAAGTCCAAAAACTGCCTAAACACCCGATTCATAAGATCTATAAAAGCAATTGGAGCATTAGTCAACCCAAATGACATAACCAGGAACTCATAATGACCATACCGGGTTTGGAAGGCAGTCTTGGGAATATCAACCTCTCGAATTTTCAACTGATGATAGTACAAATAAAGATCAATCCTAGATAAACACCTAGCATCCTATGATCAATCCTAGAAAGGGGATACTTATTTTTCACTATCACCTTATTCAGCTAACAATAGTCTATACACATATCCAAAGAGAGCTATTTTTTCCACACGAAAAGTAACGGATCTACCTATGAAAAAACACTAGAATGGATGAAACCCTTATTAATAAGATCCTATAACTACTCCTTAAGTTTTTTTAGTTCAGCCAGAGCCATCCTATAAGGAGGAATGGAAATAGGATGGGTATTTGATAGAAGATAAATCCCAAAATCTATTTCCCTATCAGGACGAATTCTAGGAAGATCATCTGGAAAGACTTTCGAAAATTCATTGACCATAGGGACAGATTGCAAAGAAGGACTTTCAAAGTCAGAATCCTTAATCCGTACTAGATGATACAGACACCCTTTGGAAATTAACTTTTAGGCTCTAATATAGGAAATGAACAGCCCTTTAGGTACTAAGGAACTCCTCTCCCATTCAATCATAGGTTCATTAAGATCGTGGAAACTAGCCTTTCCGGTCCTACAATCTAGAGAAGCATATCATGGATGAATTCAATACATCCCCAAGATTATATCAAAATCCACCATATCAAGCTCTATCAAATCCACCAATGTATTTCAATGAAAGTTGGACACCACACGGAAACCACACAACCTCTATAGATTTTTCTAACAACAATAGAATCACTCACCGAAGTAGAAACAAAAAAGGGGTCAAAAATATTTTCAATGACAAAACCAAAGTGTACAGCCAAATAAAGGGTCACGTAAGATAGGGTAGAATCCAAATCAAGCAAAAACAAATATCATGAGAGAATAGATGTAACATAGCAATAAAAAAATTCAGAGATGCCTCAGATTCTAGTGAGTAGAAAGCTCATAAAGATGATTTCAAATAGTGTTGGTATGAGAAGTAGCGTCCTTAGGTCTGGGTCTGAAGAAGTTATGATTGAAACCTTATTAGCTCCAGTGGAAACTTTGGTTGTAGGATAATTTTTCTAAAAATGACCAAGCTAACCATAATCAAAACACAAGTTCCTTCACTCCTTATAATAACTACGATAAGGTTGCCCATAAGAACGACAAGGAGGATAAGGTGGAGCTGACTGAGCTCCACTAACCTGAGACTGGGCACCCTATTTCTTAGGACCACTACTAGACTGAAAATGATGATCACCATAAAGTTCAGATAAGGTGCACTAGCAGACAGATAAAAATTTCCCTAATTCTTCTTGTTGGTCCACTTCTTACCATCTCTCCTACTGTTCTATAGAATCACACCCTACTTTAAATATCTAAACTTCTTGTTCTACCTCTCTCCATTCTCCCCTTATTTTTTTCCATTGTCTACCTGTTGTATATAAACTACCAACCTACAGATTTCCATATCATTATTCAACATAGCATCCTTACATTCTAACACCAAATTATGGGACAACCTAAAAGAAAACTTTCTCATTAGGACCTCATATTATCTACTAATTTCAGAGCATAATGGGAAAACTTCTAAAATTTCAGAGCATACTCTTTCATGCTCATCTTATCCTGCTTTAAATTCACAAACTCTTCAGCCTTAACTTCCTTCAACTTCTAAGGAAAGAAGTGATCAAGAAAAATGCCTGAAAAGTCATCCCATACCTCCTGCTCAACATAGTCACCCCTCATAGATTCCCACTCTTCATACCACTGGGAATCTACATCCTTTAACTAATACACAACAAACTGTACACCCTAAGAATCAGTTGCATGCATCACCTTAAAAATCTTCTCCATCTCAATAATGAACCACTAAGGATCCTTATCAACCTTAGAGCCTGTAAAGGTTGAGGGATTCAATATCATGAACTGGCCAACCCGAGTGACCTTAGATAAACTAAAAGTAGGACCAACATGATAAGATTGACGAGACTAGGCCTCTCTAGTTAAGCAAGCATTAGAATTGAAAATGAAACTATGTATTAAATATATCTCCCTGAAGTGACTGAGAATAAGTGTCACTAACATGAAAAGCTTGAGAAGAACTAGTAGGGGATGGAGGAACCCCACGTGGAGTAGTACAATCAGAAAAAAGGACCCTAGATTGGGTCTGCACTCCACAAATATGGCAAGATCCCTCTCTATTATCCTTAGGTAGGACAAAGTTTCCAGTAGATATGACTGTTAGATCTTTAGGGGGCATGATCTAAGATGCGAGTAAGCTAGGAATTAGAGAAGTTTCAAGACAACTAAACTATATAGCCGAACATAGAATGCAAGAAATAAAAACATTCCTAAATGCCTTATAGTCTTCCCTTTACAAGTGTGGTGCGTTACACACCCATAAAAGGGACTCTACTTGACACAACTGTAACGACCTAATTTTCTAGAACCGAAATGTCACACGGTGCTCATGATCCCGAAGAAACACAAGATAACACTCTATTGATATCTATACCTGAGCACTGTATAATATCTATAATAAATGCAGAAAACTGGCAAAAACTCGCAAAAACTGGCCATAAGGTTCAAAATATCTAGAATACTCAAAACTAAAAACTGAATACTGATATATCTGTCCAAAAAGCCTCTAAACTATCATAACTGTGAAGTTGATAGGACATGTCCCCAACTAACTCCGTCTACTAAAAATAAACTAAATCTGATACCATAATAAAATAAGGATCATCCTCGAATGAAGAGGACTCACCTCTACGTCTACTGCTGCTGATTGGGACTGAGCTGCTAAGGGTACTCTGGATCTTGTGCCTCTAAACCTATGATTTCAAATAAAACACCATAGTGCAAATGCATCAGTATGGGAATGTACTGAGTATGAAGATGAGGTAAGGCTAAATGCAAGGGCTTATGCATGAACAATTACTTAACTGAATAATCAGGAGAATACTGAATGAGGACATATGCATGAATGCACAAACCATAACTGAAAACATCATAACTTGAAATACTAAAACTCGGATACTGCTTTACTGCCATCTGAACTCACTACTAATACTGAGATACCGAATAACTAAATCTTCTGATATTGATAACTGAGTACTTAAGTTAAGATCAGTCCTATCTAGCAAGTGATCTCAGAAACTGATAATACTGAAGTTGATTAACTGAATCTACTCATATCAATGACTGAAAGCTGAGCTTACTACACTCGACTGGCTGAATCTGAGATCAAACCTCTCTAACGGATGATCCCTGAATCTACTATCAATGATAAGAAAAGATTAGGTCTGAAATCCAACCTATCTAGTGGAAGATCTCTAAATCTGATAATGAGAATATTTAACTAAATCTGAGAATGGGATTGGGCCTATCTAATGGGTGATATCTGAATCTGATAATGAGATTACTCAACTAAATCTGAGAACGAGATCAGGCCTATCTAACGGGTGATCTATGAATCTAATAATGAGATTACTCTGCTGAATCTAAGAATGAGGTCAGGCCTACCTAATGGGTGATCTCTGAGTTTGATAATGAGATTACTCAATTGAATAACTTTATGAGGGACTAGGCTTATCTAGAAGTTGGTCCATGAATCTATAGAACTATCAGAGTTCCTTACTAAGATAGGTGACTGTATCTGATAGTCCTGTTTTCGGAGTTCTACTCTGAAGACTGATACTAAAACTGCAACTGTGGGAGTGCTCACTTAACTGACATGCCCCGAATCTAAACTGGTGGGGTCCAACCTGTAAGCCCAACTAGAAGAGTATCAATACCGTGCCACGGGTAAAGACCTCAACTTTGGTCAAGCCTCTCTAATGGGTGACCCTCAGAGGAAGTTAAGCCTAAGGCAATATAATAGTCAAGCCTTTTCCTAATGGGTGACTCCTACATCCTGCGCTGGCTATGCAGTTCTGGAGTACAAGGATTGATCCTAACGACTCTGCCTCTCTAGCGGGGAGCCTCCATTCGTGCACTCGCTTGGTGCTAGCTCCTACTCCTAACTGAAAGACTTTGAAATGATGCTTAACTGAACTTAAATTGAGCTGAATATGTTACAGATCATATTTCTCGAATGACCTGACTGAGTTACGCTGAATTCACTTGGTTCCGTATCTGATGGAATACTACAAAATCTTGTTATCTGACTGAATGATACTGAGCTCTGAAAAGATTACTCGAATACTACTGAGGTCTGAACTGAACACTCGAATACAACTAGATCTGAGCTGAGTACTGAATTGAGGCTAGAATACTAGCGATACTGAGATTAGAAAGATTACTTAAATTTTGTATCTATCTGAGAGTATAGAGTTCTATAACTTACTGAGTTTTGAGAATTGTGGCTGGACTGAGATTATCATGAAAACTGACACTGGCTCTAGACTGCAGCTAAATTATCGATATAAATACCCCAGGACTCAATAACATAAAAGTAAAACATAACCATTCTTGAATAGTCAAGACCATGGACATTAATTCACTATCACAATCACTAAAGCATCTCTTCAAGCATTTAAGAATCATAAACATGTGATAGTATAGGGAGACATGCTATTGGCTCATACTCCATTCAACAAGGTCTTGAATCAAACACTTAGTTTGTATTAAGGTCTTAGTATGTATCGAAGAGAACATAATTGGGGAATTTCATGCTACCATTTCATAATTCATTCACTAAGGCTTTTAGACAAACACTTGGCATGCATGGGCTTGCACACAATTGGAGATTTCTAGTCAACATGCTATAATGGCTCTAATTTCTTCACATAAGCATTTCATCGAACATATGGGGAGCATGCTTTTCTTATTCAACAATTTCTATACTTAATTGATATGAACACATCACTTAGCATGTTACTTGAAGAGGGTGTATCATGACCATCACATGAATATCACATACTAGGGTCAAAGCTTAAAAACCTCATAAATAAAACATGAATTAAAAACTCAATAATAGCATGAACTCCAATTTCAATTCACATAAATCATAAAAACTCATAAACATAAGATCTTTGAATTTAGAAAAGGATTCTTGAACTTCTTGGGTGGAAGGAACCCAAGAATAAACATCTAACATACCTTAGAAGACTCTTTCTTGAAGGTTCTTGAATAAATCCTTAGGCTCATTCTTGATTTCTTGACTAGGGTTCTTGACTTCTTGAGAGAGAAAATATTTTAATTTAGGGAAAAATTGATGAATAATGAAGTATTTTCATTATTTAGGGTATAGATCCCTAATATAGACGGGTTTGGGGCTTTAGTAAATTACTAATTGGTCCTTAAAATTTAAAAACAAAATCTAAAAATCCCAATTTAACATGCTGGCACGACGCGGTGAAATCGCGCCATCTTACAAGAAACTGGACAGTTAGGAAACTGGTTGGTGGCGCGAAGTGGTGGAAATCGCGTTACCACCTTGATTGAGAACTGGAAAGGCACCGCGACGTGGTGGAATCGCGTTGGTGCACTAGAAATTTACAACTATAAAATTAACCCTTGGCGCGATGCACCATAATTGCGGATGCTTACTATATTTTGACGATTTCCATTTTGGCTGGCTCCGTGACACGCTAAAGTACCAGGTGGTACACTGTCTTACTAAAATGGCTCTAACTCTTTGCTCTAATGTCGAATTTAGGCAAATTTGGTATTGACGGAAAGCTTATTCGATTTCCCACATGATAAAAAGTCAAAATCTTACAAATTTCATATGGAATAAAATAAATTTATCTTTGAAGAAAGATCTTTAATGTTCTAGAGACGAATTTGAACTAGGAGAAGTATGGGGTATTATAATATCTCCCCCTTGGGAATATTCATCCTTGAATAAGACTGATTAAGCTGAGAATACTAGCAGGCTGAACTTACTTACTGGACATGAGCATGAGAAATATGAATATATGACTGGAACTACTGATATACTGAGATTTCATGGTGAACATGCATATCTGATGCATGGAATACACGATTGAAGCTACTCATACACTGAATTCTCATAATGTACATGCATATCTGATGCATGGATTCGTGACTGAGTCATTCTCATGAATGCATGACTGAATACACTGATAAGCTGAGTTTCTTCTACTGAACATGCATATCTAATGTGTGAATACTTGACTGAACTGACTTTTGAATGCTTGACTGATTATGCAATGATAACGGATGCTAGCTTTGTGAGAAACATATGAACATGCAACTGAATGGGTTTTAAAGACATGAAAGCATCGAGGAATTATGGGGTATCTCCCCCTTGGGACTTTATGTCCCTCTAAGAATTCTTACTTCACCGACATACTACAGAAAACTAAGGCGATGCACAAGGCATTTATGAACTGGATCATAACTAAACCTCGGAGAGCTAAAACTAATGCATGACTCATGAACTGAACTTATCTTGCAACTACTAGGACTTTCTACCTTGGAATAGTTACATTCTTGAGTTCTCGGATGGTAAGGTTAGATGGAAAGAGGGGAAAATAAACCATATGAATCTGACTGTCTGACTACTAAACTAACTTACTTCCTTTACTGACTAACTCATGCTGAAACTTATACTTAACTAAAGTACTTCTTATGCACTCTTTCAACTATACTCTTCTCTTTAGCTTCAAGTCATTACCATAAGTCTGAGAACCCTTTACTAAACTCTGAACTGAACTACAATCAATCTACTCTAGAGTCTGGGGCATAATAATGCACATGAATGATAAACTCATCCGGAAAGTCTGTACCTGAAAGTATAAAACTCACTGCTAATACTATCTTCTGGAATACAACTCTTAACATTATTTAGTTTCTGGCATTATCATCACATGCCTACACCCTCTTTTTGACACATACTTGTCTCGCTAAACACATCATATTCTTTTGTTCCTTCATCGACTACTAGGATCACACATCTTAACTCACATCCACAACTTTACACTTAGTTTCCGATCAATTACCTTAAATTATTGCATGCACTGGTCAAGCCTACTGATTTACCTCTTATACAACTATCCCCATGAATATATAATCTGCTCGATATGGTTAACGCTATTCCAACTCTACTACTGCTAAACTCCTAGGTTCATGTTTCTAACTCTAGGTCATATGCTATCATAGGATTCTGAGAAAGGATCTGATGGAATACTGTTGAGCCTGTAGGTGATCCCATAGCTGTCTACAGGGACGGTCTGAGAAAGCCCTATCTCTAGGACTTTGAGCTTCACTGTTTTAATCACCTTGAAGATAAGGTGGAGTTGACATGAGTGAAGCATGTAGAGAATCTACATAACTTTCTTAGAGGACTTTTCGATAGCACGATCTGAGACATGAAAAAAGGGAAAATTTTCCTAAAACATCTTATAGCCTCATGTACATAAATGTGGCGTGCAACACACCCATTCACAAGACTCTATTAGATGTGGCTTCCAGACTTCCTAGGACACAATTGAACCTTAGACTCTGATACCAAGTTTGTAACGACCCAATTTTCTGGAACCGAAATATCACACGATGCTCATGATCCCGAAGGACCATAAGCTAAACCTCTACTGGTATCTATACCTGAGCACTACATAATATCAATAATAAATGCAGAAAACTGGCAAAAACTGGCCATAAGGTTCAAAACATCTAAAATTCTCAAAACTAAAAACTGAATACTGATACATATGTCCAAAAAGCCTCTAAATTGTCATAACTGTGGAGTTGATGGGACATGTCCCCAACTAACTCCATCTACTGAAAATAAACTAAATCTGATACGATAATAAAATAAGGATCATCCTCGAATAAAAAGGACTCACATCTACGTCTACTGCCACTGACGGGGACTGAGCTTCTAGGGGTACTCTGGATCTCGTGCCTCTAAACCTATGGTGTCAAATAAAACACCATAGCGCAAATATGTCAGTACGAGAATGTACTGAGTATGAAGATGACGTAAGGCTAAACGGAAGTGCTTATGCATGAATAATTACTTTAACTGAATAATCATGAGAATACTAAATTAGGACATATGCATGAATGCACAAACCATAACTGAAAACATCGTAAATCAAAATATTGAAACTCAGATACTATTTTACTGTCTTCTGAACTCACTACTAATACTGAGATACTGAATAACTAAATCTTCTGACAGCGATAAATGAGTACTAAAGTTGAGATCAGTCATGTCTATTGAGTGATCTCAGAAACTGATGATACTAAAGCTGATTAACTGAATCTACTCATATCAATGACTGAAAGTTGATCTTAATACTCTCGACTGACCAAATCTGAGATCAAACTTTTCTAACGGATGATCCCTGAATCTACTATCAATGATTATAAAAAATTATGTCTGAGATCCAACCTATCTAGCGGAAGATCTCTAAATCTGATAATAAGAATACTCAACTGAATCTGAGAACGAGATCAGGCCTATGTAATGGGTGATCTCTGAATCTGATAATGAGATTACTCAGCTGAATCTGAGAATAAGATCAGGCCTATCTAACGGGTGATCTCTGAATCTGATAATGAGATTACCCAACTGAATAAATTTATGAGGGACCAGGCCTATCTAGTGGGTGGTCCATAAAACTATGGAACTATTTGAGTTCCTTAATAATATAGGTGATTGTATCTGACAGTCCTGATTTCTAAGTTCTATTCTGAAGACTGATACTAAAACTGCAATTGTGGGAGTGCTTACTTAACCGACATGTCCCGAATCTGAACTGGTAGGGTCCAACCTGTAACTCCAGCTGGAAGGGTGTCAATACCGTGCACGGTTAAAGACCTCAACTTTGGTCAATCCTCTCTAACGGGTGACCCTCACAGAAAGTCAAGCCTAAGGCAGTATAATAGTCAAGCCTTTTCCTAATAGGTGACTCCTGCATCCTGCACTGGCTATGTAGTTCTGGAGTTCAGGGATTGCTCCTAACGACTCTGTCTCTCTAACGGGGATCCTCCATCCCTGCACTCGCTCGGTACTAGATCTTACTCCCAACTGAAAGACTTTAAACTAACTCTTTAATGAACTTAAACTGAGCTGAATCTGTTACTAATCATATTTCTCGAATGACCAGATTGAGTTACACTGAATTCACTTGGTTCAGTATTTGATGGAATACTACTGAATCTCGTTATCTTACTAAATGATACTAAGTTCTGAAAAGATTACTCAAATACTACTGAGGTCTGAACTGAATACTCGAATACTAATAGATCTGAGCTGAGTACTAAACTGAGGCTAGAATACCAGCGATTCTGAGATTACTTAAGTTCTGTATCTATCATAGAGTACAGAGTTCTATAACTCATTGAGTTCTGAGAATCGTGGCTGGACTGAGATTATCATGAAAACTGACACTGGCTCTAGACTATAGCTAAATTATCGGGTATAAATACCCCCAAGACTCGATAACATAAAAGTAAACATAAGCATTCTTGAATAGTCAAGACCATGGACATTCATTCACCATTACAATCACTAAAGTATCTCTTCAAGCATTTAGGAATCATAAACGTGTGATAGTATAGGGAGATATGCTATTGGCTCATAATCCATTCAACAAGGTCTTGCATCAAACACTTAGCATGTATTTAGGTCTTAGCATGTATCGAAGAGAACATAATTGGAGAATTTCATGCAACCATGTCACAATTCATTCACTAAGGCTTTTCAACAAACACTTGGCATGCATGGGCTTGTACACAATTGGGGATTTCTAGTCAATATGCTATAATGGCTCTAATTTCTTCACATAAGCATTTCATCGAACATATGGGGAGCTTGCTTTTCTTATTCAACAATTTCTACACTCAATTGACATGAACATATCACTTAGCAAGTAACTTGAAGAGGGTTTATCATGAACATTACATGAATATCACATACTAGGGTCAAAGCTTGAAAACCTCATAAACAAAACATGAATTAAAAACTCAATAATAGCATGAACTCCAATTTCAATTCACATAAATCATGAAAACTCATAAACATAAGATCTTTGAATTTAGAAAAGGATTCTTGAATTTCTTGGGTGGAAGGAACCCAAGAATCAACATCTAACATACCTTACAAGACTCTTTCTTGCAGGTTCTTGAAGAAATCCTTAAGCTCGTTGTTGATTTCTTTGCTAGGGCTCTTGACTTCTTGAGAGAGAAAATATTTTGATTTGGGGAAAAATTGATGAATAATGAAGTATTTTCGTTATTTAGGGTATAGATCCCTTATATAGATTGGTTTGGGGCTTTAGGAAATTACCAATTGGTCCTTGAAATTTAAAAACGGAATCTAAAAATCTTGATTTCACATGTTGGCGCGATGCGGTGGAATCTCGCCAGCTCACTGGAAACTAGACAATTGGGAAACTTGTTAGTGGCGTGACGCAGTGGAAATCGCGTTGCCACCTTGGTTGAGAACTGGAAAGGCACCGCGACGCGTTGGAATCGCGTTGGTGCACTGAAAATTGACAACTCTTAAATTAAGCCTTGGCATGATGTGCCATAATCGTGGAGGATCACTAGATTTTGATGATTGCCATTTTGGCTGGCTCCGTGACGCGCTAAAGTACCAGGTGGTATACTGTTTTACTAAAATGGCTCTAACTCTTCACCCGAGTGTCGGATTTGGGTGAATTTGGTATCGATGGAAAGCTTATTTGATTTCCCATGTGATAAAAAGTCAAAATCTTAAAAATTTCACATGGAATAAAATATATTCATCTTTGAAGCAAGATCTTTAATGTTCTAGATATGAATTTGAACTAGGAGAAGTGTGGGGTATTACAACAACTTTGTGGGCATCCAATGATACTGAATCGTGCTCTGATACCAAACTTTTTATGACTCAAAATTAGGCATGACCGTGACGGGTATCTTGATCCCGGCGTGTGCCAGAGACCCCTTTCCCCCCTTATCCTTACCTCAAGAGCACATAAATGTAAATAGTTAAAGCCCACCCAATACTAATAATAAGATGTATACATAAATGAAATAAAAACTAAGAGTTAGAACAATATCCAACCCATATTTTTTCAGAAAAGCCTCTAAAACCAGAGATACCAAAAAGTTCGGGACATGCCCCCGACCATGACCAAAAGAATCCAAATTAAAATACTAAGAAGTAAAGAAAATAAATGAAATAACCAGGGCTTACAAAATATGGAGGCCACCACTTCATAGAAACTCAGTAGATGTGCCAAACCACCTAATGCTACATAGGAGTAATAGAAAACCCTTTGGACCTTACATCATAAAGCGATGTAGCATCCAGGGACGGTCAGTGGGATAAGCACTGGCATGTAACTTAGGAAAAGTGATAAAATAATGCCAATATCATAAACTAGTCAAAACCTTATGCACAATAATTATATAAATATATAGGATGTCGAGACAGGGACAAGGGTCATGAACATGAGAGTTTAAATAATTAACCTAAACTATGTAGCTCGCTTTGTCCAAAAGGAACCCACGGGCTATATGGGTTCAACTTTCCCTGTTGAAAGAGTCCCAATATGAGTTAGTCGTATGAACTAAGGAATTCGAAGAATGGGATAAAGATACCAAGGCTCTATCCATCCCAAAATATAATGTGTGAACCAAGCACACGATCATATAGACCCCTACGCTGGCAAACATGGTTTCAAATTTTGGTCCCACCCGAACTACACCTTCATGGTGAGCTAAACAAATCCCTTTAATCCCAAATTAAAATAGTTTGCATGTAATCCCAACCTATAACATAGGAGTCTTATAATTAAGGCATTTAACACTTTCTATCATCTTACCAATTATGCTTCCAAGCTCATATAATCATGCCAAACCAATCCACGTGACCATTGTTCTCCTAAGTTCCATTTAAAATCCAAACCATGGCCACCAATGGCCTTTCAAATCCATTTAAACTATTTATTCATTAATGCAATGCATTGGGTTCATAAATAAGTTGAATTATGCAATTATCCATGTTCAAAAATTGAATTTACAAAGTGGGTGGGGGTTAATGCCATTACCAAGTGAAAAAGCCATCAATTTAGGGAAACCCATATTTCCCAATCCAATTTCCATAAAAATGGATCCATTTAGTCCAAAAAACATAAATTTAAAGCATGAATCATTAATTTAAACCATGGAAAATGTAATTCAAGCAATACCAATCAAAACCCCTCACTCTAAATTCAAACCCACCAATTTAAACCACGTAGATAATGAGTAAATAAATGCTACAATATAATATTAAAGTCAGGTTATGAGATGCATGCCTAAAATACACAAGAAATTTAAGTAAATTTAAAGTTTGGAGCCCAAATAATGAATTCTCGGTAAAACCATTGACTGTTCTTGAGTTTTGAGTTTGAGAGAGAGAGAATAATTTGATCTTTGAAAACTGAAGGGAATAGAGTTATTTTATGTTTAAAGGACGTACAGGGGGTAAAAGACCAAAAGCTCCTCACCCCAAGTGAATAAAACAAAATCTTGTGAACTTAACTTAGCGGCTTGGCACGCCAATATTGTGGAGGGTAGCATCCATGCCATGCCCTTATCGCGGAGGTTAACCTCCGTGGCACGCTAATATTGCGGACCCTCACTACTCTGGGGTCCCAAAATAATCACGAACCCCTTTCAAATATTACAAAACCTTTCAAATATACCATTTTAATATCTCTAAACATAATTCAAGTCAAAAATTTACACTATGCACGTGGGAGGATCAAAAATAAAATAGTTGAAATTTTGAGGGATCTTACATATTTCTTCTGACAATAACGCTCCAACAATTGTATGGGCCATGGTATTTTATTACTTTTCTATTAACCAAATAAATGAAAGTCCAGGCTCTAATACTAATTAAAAGTTGTAAGAGGGAGAGGGTGAATTACTCTTTTTTGATAGTCGACTTGTAAGGTCGATTGACTAATCTAGATAGTTTATGAAAGCTTCAGGAATACAAAAATGATAAATGTTGAAAGTAAGTATGACACCATATATTTTATAATGGTTGGGACCTGTAACAGTTCTTACTCCATTCTATTTGGATTAAAAGTGATTCTCTAGTTCTTGTTTTTCAAATCAAATTAGAAGAATTGAGTTACGCCTTTTGGCTATAACTCACACTTTTTCTTCTTTTGTAACTTTTTGATATAGTGCCTCACTAAATATGTGTTTATCTCCTCTCTTATTGAATACACAGTTAAGTAAAAGAGAATACAATGCTTGAATAAAGTAACACAAAGAACTAGAGAAGGTTAAGACAGAAGTAGGTCTCTTTCTTTGACTTCCATTATTTAAATAGTAGTGATTGGACTACTACTACCTGTTGGAAGTTAAATGTAGAAGGAAACACAAAATATTTTCTTCTTGGAAATGGAATATGAGATATTTAATTTCCAAGAATAAGTAAAAACTATAAAAAGAAAATTTGAATGAACTAATCCCTAAAAAGAGAGACGCGGCCAATTTTTTTGGTACAAGGAGAATTATTTCCTTCCTTAGGTGAGATATGAATCAATAAATTTTTAGGGGATTATAATGATATTCTTATTTTTTGAGATCTTTTATTGATACATTCATCATTTTTTATCTTTGATGAAGAATCCTTTGATTATTCTTTTTCTAAAATACTGCAAAAAAATCATTCATCAAAATCAAAACGACTAATCAAAACCTTGGAAAGGACAACTGAATAATAGAAGAAAAAAGTTTCTTCAGTTATTTAATAGTTGATTATAATCTGACATGCACATATAGTTGATCACCTATTGGTATTTGATAGTTAGACCATATCCTATGTTGATCCAGAGCAATAAGGATAGAAAGAAATACTGCATTATTCTTCTACAAATTCTTGAGATTAAATTGTATACTTCATGCTATTCTATCGTTAAGGAGTATTTCTTGATGACAATATTTATTATTATAATGATATGATTAATTTACTGTTGAAACTAGGCGTATTTCTGCACCTAAGTGTCATTATTCATACGTTTTTAGCCTAGTTTTGAGGACCTCTTGAAGTGTTAATGAGTTATTTAGGGTGTCATTATGTGTTGAAGTACATGGTTAGAATTTTTATGGTGCAATTTAAACAAGTTAAGATTCAAAATAATCAAGTCGAGTTTAGACAAAAAAACTAGTGTCACTAGTTTGAGCTATGCTTTGTTCTAGTGTTCTTAGATGAACTCTATTGTGTCATGTGCAATAATTCTTGTTGTTTGATGTTATAGGACACCTTGTAAGATACTAGGATCAATTCCTATGAGTTTAAAAAGGCCAAATAAAGTGGAAAAGGCATCCACAAAGTGAAAAAACTTAAAAACAAATGAAAGGAGTTAACTACAAAGAAAATTGGACTTTTGGCACAAAGGTGTGCCATGCCCTCAAAGATCCAAGATAAGGGCATTCCATGACCTGATACACAAATTACGTGACCAATTATAGTGATCATCCATGTTAATAGCATGCCTTTCCCTTGGACATACACTATTTAGGGCTTGCCACTCCCAAGGGTGAAAATAGGCCAAAGTCTTCCATACTATAAATAGGACACTTGACTCTTATCCTAAACATCTTGGATAACTTTGGGGCTTGAGAAACACATAATGAGTTTTCAATAAAGGTTAATATTTACATATGAATTCTATTCTTGTGATTCATTATAAAACTATGAGTGGCTAAACACCATCGTTCTAGGGTTGAGGCTACGAACATGAATACTTTAAGTTATAATTAAGTTGGTTAATTATTGATTATAATGTTTGGTTGTTCTTATATTCTTTTTATTACTATTCTAGTTATTCCCGGCCTCTAGAATAAACTTGTATTTCAATTATGAGTTTGAAAGGAGGAACAAATAGATTAGACACTAGGATATATGGAGTGGGATATTATACTTTAAAGGAATTAAAGATGGGATTTTTTGTTAGGATAGGAATATAACTAATTTTTCCCATGTTCTTCGAATATGTTAAGAAATACAAATGCGTTTAAGTTAGTTCTCACATCCCTGCTCAACGATGTAGTTGTGGGTCTACCTTAGATAGACGATTAGAGGATAACCATTCCCTACCATGTTATCAACCCCATGAATCAAGAAATAAGATAATTGACTCAACCAATGAGATTTTCTAATTTAGTAGGATTATTCAAAGTGCTTTGAACCTGTATTTCTCATAGTCATAGTCCCCAACACGATATAATCTCGTATTGTTTACTATTAATCTTAATTCTCAAACTTAAACTATTTTTGGTTATTTGCACTTGTTTAACCTTCTTAGTGACATGATAATTGGATTTTTGCTAAACACAAGTCCCTGTGTGATCAATTTTTGGCTTTTATGGGCTACTTTATTAATTGCATAGCCACAAACACTTGTGTGTGTGGTAGAATCACAACAAGTTCTTGGCGTCGTTGCTAGGGGCTTGAGAATTGGATACTATCTTATTCTTAGTTTTGTTATGTTATTTTAAAAGTGCTAACAATTTGGTGTTAGCTTATGAATTTGAAGGTACAGGTCTAAATCTCAAGTAAGATGACAAGGGAAAGGGATTTTGTTGACCCATATCCTGAACCTGAGCAACACTTACATCAGTTAAGAAAAGAAGCACTACTTCTCTATCGTATACTGCAAGTTCAATAGCATAAAGCTAATCCTGCTTTCATGACTGAATAACAAACAGACCGCAGGATAGTATGCAAAGTGGAAATCCCATTCACAATTAATATTACCTCTGTCATCTGTAGATTGGAACCTAGAGGTAGATTTGAGCTCAAACAGAATGTGGTGTAATTGTTGCATAACAGTTGGCAGTTCATATTCCAATCACATGAGGATCCTCAAGTTCATCCACAAAACTTTTTAGAGATCAATGATACTTTCATCTTAACTGGAGTCTCCACAGACTATGTGAGTCTCACTCTCTTCCCCTTCTCACTGTTAGGGAAAGGAAAGAAATGGTTGACAACAGAACCTTCAAAGTCCATCACTACTTAGGACGACCTGGCAAAGAAGTTCCTCATCTAACTCTTTTTATTTGGAAAAACTACAAGGTTACGGAGTGAGATCATGAGTTTTATATAGAAGTCATATGAGAACCTATATCATGTATGAAAAAGATTCAAACCTTTTCTCAAAGATTACTCACACCATCAGCAGACCAATGAGGTATTAGCTTATACTTTCATAGAATCTCTTGACCATACCACAAAAATTATTTTAGATTCGACTGCAGGTGGTCAAGCATTGAAGAAAACGTATAATGGGTTATAAACCCTCCTGAACCGAATTGCACAAGGTGATCTAGAATGGCAGGGTGATATGTCTAAAAGTGCAGTGATAAAGTTTGAGGGGATTATTGAGGTTGATAATGTCATAGCTTTGGCCCTCAGTTGGCTTCTTTTTAGAATCAAATAATGACACAATTCAATAAGTTAAGTGCAAATCAACCTCAAGCCCAAGTAAATATAGTTCAGCATGCCTAGTCTTAGTGTGAGATTTATAAAATTTGTCGTCACTTTATAGACTCATGTGGAGCAAATACAGATTCGATTAACTTTGTGAGCAATACACATAGGGGCAATCTAAACTATGGTAATGCCTACAACTACAATTGGCAAAGTCAGCCCAATTACTCATGAGGCAACAATCAGGCTCAAACTCAATAGTTTTAATTGCAGTAGAATATATAGAATAACTCTTAGGACAGTAATATTATAGCAACTTTAAAAATGATCCTGGCCAGTCAAGAACAAATGGCTGTAGAGAAAAGAATCAGCAACTTGCCTAAAGGAATTTAGAGATGCAGCTGAGGCAATTGGCTTAGGCTCAGAATACAAGACCTTAAGGGGGTCTGCCAGGGACACAGAGAATTCAGAGCATGTAATAGAAATCACCTTGAGAAGTGGTAGAGACTTGATTGATAGACCTCTAAAGAAAAATTAGAAGGAACAGAAAGAGTTATTCCCACAACAGGTAGAAGAGAAATTAGCACAAACTAAGAAAGCTAAAAATTTGGGGAAGTCTGAGTACCCAAAAGCAAAGGCAGTGGAGCATAAACAAGAGAAACCACCACCATTCCCTTAAAAGCTTTAAACGGCTGAGGAGGATTCTTGTTTTAATAAGTTCTTTGACACGTTTAAAGAACTTCACATTAATCTCTCATTGTTAGATGTTATGCAGGGAATGCCTAAGTACATAAAGTTCTTGAAGGATGCGGTGACTAATAAGATAAAGCTGGGAGACATTGAGATAGAAGCACTTACTGAGGAGTGAAGTTTAGTAGTGATGATGAATATGCCTAAAAAGCTTAAGAACCTAGGGAGTTTCACTCTTTCTATACAAATTACTGAAAGTGATGTTGTCCATGAATTTCGTGATTAGGGGAGAGCATAAATTTGATGCCCCTCTCTGTGTTTAATACTCTTTATTTAGGAGAGACGAGGCCATATTCCGTGGTGCTCCAAATGGCTGATAGAACTAGAGTAGTGCCCAAAGAAATCATTAAGGATGTTCTCATTAATTTGGTAAGTTCATTATTCTTGTTGACTTTATTATTCTTGATTATGATACATATGATAAGGTATCGATCATACTGGAACATCCATTCTTTGCACGGGATGAGCACTTATTGATGTGATAGAGAGCACTCTAACAATGAAACTAAATGATGATAAGGTAGTCCTCAAGGTACATACAACTCTCAATACACTCTTACACTACAAGGATTAATTTGTGTATGACCACAACTATAGAAGTGGATGAGTGAGGGATAGTAGAGTACAAGAATCCAATGACCTCTCCGAACTATCTCATAGAGTTGCCCAAATCAAAAATTAAGCCTGATTTCAAAAACAAAAGGAGGAGCATGAAAAGGCTAGTGTGAAGAAAGATGCAGACCTTGAGAGTAAGAACTCAAGAGGTCAGAAAAGAGTAAGAAGATGGGTATGAGTAGGAGGAAGAGGTTAAAAGAATATGGTTGAAAGTAGTGATGTGAGTCGTGCCATTATACTAAATCAGACGTTGTTTTGGAGGCAACCCGAGTTAAGATAGGTTTTTTATTTTTTAAGTTTTTATTCATATCACCATTTTTTTATTTGAGTCACACGTTAATAGAAAGTTTAAATACCATTAATCTAAGATAAGAAGCATGGCAAGGACAAGGTGTGGGGTCAATCAGACCTTATTGATGATGAAGATGCTACTAGTTAGGCCCAGAGGCCTAAGGGGTCCTTACTTTTAATTTATAATTTAGGGACAAAGTGTTATTTTAAGTGTGGTGTGGAAAATATTCCAATTGTTTAGGATGAAATGCTGCTATAAGATTTTCACTTTTAGTAGTTTCTAGTTTTCTAGTTTTTGACTAAATTTGAAAAAATTACAAAAAGATTTCCTCTTTGTTTGTTTTTAATTTGTTTTTATTTTGTTGGTGTCAGTTTAGTAGGGGCACACTTCACCCACCCCTTTGTTTTTTATTTTTAGTTCTCTTTTGGGGGAGCACCCTTTGAACCCATTATCCCTTTTTCATTTTAGGAGTTATTTTAAATTTTTGATTAGGAATAAATGAGATGTTCTTGTAGTTTCTATGTATGACTACATGATGAAAGTGGTTATGAATGTGTAAACATGTTGAGTTGAGTTGAAAAACTATTTTTGAGACACCTAGGCTCATTTATATGACTCGTGTGCGATGTTTGCTTAATTTTAAATTTGTTTTATTTCTTGGTTTAGAGTATATAGTGATCCTACTTGATTCGAGAATGTGCCATGTGTGACCAAGGACTTTTATAGTTTTATATTGATGTCTAAAACTTTCCTAGTATGTGTGCAAATCAAAATAAAGAATGTTGAGTTTAGGAGATAATATAGGCATTTCTTTGACAATCAGGTTTTATATCCTCTTTATCTACCCTTATTGCATGATCCTAGTTAGCCCTATTAAGCCTTTAGCCTATTCATTAGTAGCCAATTTCCTTTCTTTCAACTGACTTGAATTTGATCCAAATCTCCTAAGAGCTTAGTTAAAAAATTAAGATGTAATAAGTGCCAAGTTAAAGAAGGGAAAAGTGATAGTGAAGCCCCCAAAATAAGAACTAATGGTATTTTAAAGTCATATGTGTGGTTGGGATAAATGTAATGAAAAGAAAAAATGATCAAAAGTGAATCAAGTCATGATAGAAACTACTCCCTACTTAATAAGTGTGAACTAGCTTAATGGGATGGAGCAAAACAAAAGAGAAGCAAGAAGATAAGAGTGCTGAAAATTTGGGGATGTTAGAGAAGTGTTCAATGTTATGTGTGATGTATTAAAGTGATTTGGGATGATAGTCAATATTACTGGCCTTAATAGTTCCTATCCATCCCTTAGCCGACATTACAATTGTTAAAGTCCTACTTAATCTTAAGCTTGATATTCTAAAACTAGTGGAGTATTACACTAAGGGCAATATTATGGTTTATCTTATGTGGTATGAGAATTCCTTGTGAGAGTGAGCGGAATTTGATTCTTATACCCATTCTTGTGATAAATTGCATATTTGTGAGTGAATATGGGTGACTCTCTTATGGTGAGGGAACATGTTTGATGAGGTTTAGTTGATTTGTATGATGTCATTGATTTAGTAATATGTATGGGTTTCCAACTTGGTTGACTAAATTATTGAGGGTAGGATATTTTGAAGTAGTGTTCATGAACTTTCAATTGTAATATCACATACTTGGTGTAGAACTTGCTATAAGTCATCGTAGTTCTAGCTTGAGTGTCTTAGATATAGTAGTAATGTTGGATTCTTTATTGGATGGTGCTCAGGGTAAAGATTTATTCGAGGATGAACAAGGCTTTAAGTGTGGGGTGGTGATCTTAGGTGTATTATTCACGTAAGTGTCAATATACATACTCATTTAGACTAGTTTTAAGGACTTATTGATGTGTTATGAGTTATTAAGGGTGTGATAATATGTTGAAGTAAATGGTTAGAATTTTTATGGTGCAATTGCAAAAAGTTAAGACTCAAAATAATCATGTAGAGTGTAGACTAGAAAACTAGTGTCGCTATCTTGAGCTATGCTTTTTTCTAGTATACTTGGATGAACTCTATTGTATCATGTGCACTAATTATTGCTTTTTGATGTTATAGGAAACCATTTAAGATGTTAAAAATAATTCTATAGATCAAAATAAGGCCAAATGAAGTGTGAAAGGTAGCTACAAAGTGCGGAACTTAAAGACATACAGAAGGAGTTAACTACAATGAAAGCTGGACTTTTTTAGCACAAGGACGTGCCACGCCCTCAAATCTCTAAGATAAGGGTGTGACACTCCATGAGACACAAATTACATACCAATTCTAGTGAGAATCTACGTTAAGGGCGTACCACGCCCTTGGGCATGCGCGATTTAGGGTGCTCCACGCCCAAGGGTAAAAATTGGCCAAATTCTTCCATACTATAAATCGAACACTTGGATTCTATCCTAAAAATTTTGGACGACTTTGGGGCTTGAGAACACATGAGGGGATTTAATTAGGGGTCTTATTTCTAAACTTTATTTTACTTTTAGTTTTTACGAATGAATCCCATTTTTGTGATTCATTGTAAAACTATGAGTGGCTAAATGCGCTCGCTATAGGGTTGAAGCTACGGACATGAATATTTAGCTTATAATTGAGTTTTTTATTATTGATTATTATATTTGGTTGTTCATACGTTCTTTTTATTGCTATTCTAGTGATTCGCAACCTCTAGAATAAATCTATATTTCTATTGTGAGCCAGGAAGGAGGAATAATAGATTAGATCATGGGATATATGGAGTGGGATCTTATAATTTAAATGAATTAAAGATAGGATTTTCATTTAGGATATGAATATACCTAATTCACCCATTTGGTTTGGCTACGAGAAGAAATACAAATGTGTTTGAGTTAGTTCTCACATCTCCACTCAACGATGTAGTTGTGGGTCTAACTTAGATGGACGATGTGAGGATGATCTTTCCCTAATCATGTTATCAACCATGTGAATCATCAACTAAGATAATTGACTTAACCAACGAGATTGTATAGCTTAGTAGGATTGTTCAAAGTGCCTTAACCCTGGATTTCTCATAGTCGTTGTCTCCAACACTGTATAATCTCGTATTGCTTTATGTTATCTTAATTCTCAAACTTGAACCCTTTTTGGTTATGCTTTGCACTTGCTTAACTTTCTTAGTGACATGAGAATCTGATTGTTGCTAAATACAAGTCCATGTGTGATCGATACTTGGCTCCTAAGGGCCACTTTATTACTTGCACGGCCATGTTCACTTGCGTGTGCGGTAGGATCGCAACAACTACCGTCTTTGTTTTGAAGCTATGGGTCACACACTTATGAGTATTCCAGTTTTTGTTAATGTAGTACTTATTTTATTGTTTGATAATTAAATTAGAGAATTTAATTAGTCTAATAAATAAAGCATTAGTTCAAATGAAATATTAGTATATTCTTTTCTAACATCAAAAATATAATTAATATTATAAATAATATAAATAGAAAATTAAATAATATTTGTTAATTGGGATTGTTAATTAATATTTATGAATGCTAATAAGATCTTATTGTTGTGACTAGGATGGAAAGTCCATACCTAGCCACTACTACACGTGCCAACTCATTCCAATTTGGAATTGGATGAACATAGAATGCCCATATATGGGGTTTGCTGCATACGTACAACAACTAATTCCATTAGGACTTGTAATGCTACCCAAGTAAAACAATTCCAATTTGGAATTGGATTGAACATGAGGACTTGCACGTGTAATCCCTTAAGGTGGGATTTAACTTTTCTTTTGGGTATTTTTTTCGAATTAAATTTTTATCGCAAGTAAATTATTAATTGAACCAAACAGAAGAAAAAATTATGAGTGATTCTATATAATGGGTGCTGGGAAAATTCCATACATAGAACAAGTTTCATGAAAACGGTTTTCATTGTAACATATGCTCTTGAGAAAAATGTTGTTCATTATGAGAAAAGTTTTCATACGACACACCTAAAATATAATTTTTCTTTTAGTTTCATATCTAAATTTGAGGGTGTGAGAAATACATCTAAACTATCACTCATTAGTTTGAGAAACGCACCTCAAAATGAATAAAAATTTATTAAATATCTAGAATGTAAAAAAATAATGTTTTAGAAAACAAGAATAAAAATATGCTACGTGGACTAATTTTTATTGTCTAGACACACATAAAGAGTTTGTAAGCAAATATTTGATCTGATCAGCTTTTAGGTATTTTTCTCAAACTAATAAGTGGCAGTTTAGGTGTGTTTCTCAAACTAAGCGTGGTAGTTTAAGTGTGTTTCTTAAATTAAAAAAGATAATTTAGGTGCGCTTTTTCACACTTTCATTAATTTAGGTGTGAAACTAAAAAAGGGAATAGTTGACGTGTGTTTTTAATACTTTACTCTTTTTATAATGAAAATGATTTTCATTGCAAAAATAGTTTTTATGAGAAAAACACTTTTTAAAAAGTGTATGAGTCCAATACCAAATCAAAAGAGAAAATATAATTGAAAAGAAAAGTGTTTCTTGTTTCGTTTACTGTGGGTTGTGATTCTTGAGAAAAGTTTCGACATAATATTTGTAATCTAATTTTTTGATCAATAATTTGATTGAAAAGATCGGTCTCAGTATGGATACATATAAAGTGTTTGTACTATCGAAGAAATTCTGAGCTACAACTAGCGTTGACCAGGTTTGTCTTGAAACATATACTTTTGGTTGTTAATATATTTTAAACCCAAGTATATTTGTCTAGGGTTGCTTCTTGTCTTCTACAACGTGTTTTGAATGACCCGCAACCCTATAAATATATTTGAGTGATAAATCTATAGTGATGTAGCTATGGGGAAGGCCTGGTCATCACAAGTCCTTATATATAAAGAGAGAAAAATATCTAGATCAATCTAGGTGGCATGCTAACCGACTGACTAACTACCTCGAACTACCCAACTGATATGACTACTAACTACACTGCTTAAATAACTAACACACACTAATCAACTAACACTGTTAAATTATACAACACATTTATTATAAATCTATACACCCTTCTCAAGTTACAGGTGTAGAAAACACCGCCATCTTTCTGAGGATAGCATTATGCTTGACTCACGTCAAGGCTTTAGTTAGGATATCAACAAGTTCTTCATGAGTAGGAACACGTTGTAAAGAGATTAGGCCTTCTTGGAGCTGGTTTCTCACAAAGTGATAGTCTATTTTTATGTGCTTTGCTCTTTCTTGAAAGACATGATTTCTTGTTATGTGCAAGGCTGATTGATTGTCACAATATACCTTCATTGGTAGTGTATTAGGGACTATGAGTACAAGAAAAAGCCTGTGCAATAAAACCAACTTACCAAAACTTTTCTCAGGGGTCTGTATTCAGCCTCAACAAATGACAGGGATATGGTTTCTTGCTTCTTGGGTGTTCGGGCGGGATGCCCAGTCTGAATTACAATATGTTGTACTTCAATATTCTTATATTGTGTAAGGAAGAGGCCTAAAGAAGTGTCAGATTTAAGAGATCTCAGTAGATAAAAAGCAACTGCCTGGTGAGGTTCTCTAGGATTTTTCATAAACGGGCTTAAATGTGGAACTTCATAGGTAATATACATCTTAGTATTGGTCAGGAAATTGATTTTACCAATCAACTTTCTATAGACGGTGGGATCCTACAAGACTGAGCCTTCTTTGGCATGCAATTTGATAGTGAGATCAAGTGGTGAGGAGAAGCTACTATGTTCAACAACATTGTACTCTTTCAACAGGTCTAGAAGAAATTTTATTTGAGAGATAATTATGCCTTCCAAGCCTATGAAGTAATGAAACTTACCCAAGTTCTTTATCTTAAAGGTGTCGTGAAGAAACATCTTCAACTCTAGTATCTCACTTAAGTCTGTCCTAGTAAGGATAATATCATCTACATATACAATCACAATGATAATAGATTTATGATTCTTCTTGTAGAAAAAGGAGTAACCATGCATGGAATATGTGTAGCCTTTAGAAAACAAGGTCTTAGTATGCTTGGCATACCATTGTCTATTGGCCTGCTTTAAACCATAAAGAGATTTATGGAGTTTGAATACTAATCCTAGAGTATTGGTGACCAAACTTGGAGGTACTTCCATGAATAACTCTTTATGTAAATCTCCATGCAAGAATACATTGTTCACATATCTAATTGAAACACACTCCATTCTATCTTTATTATAGTGGGAAGTAAGGTTCTAATAGTGGTCATCATTACAATCTGTGTAATCAATTCCTTTCTGTTGAGTATAACCCTTAACTACTAACCTTATTTTAAACCTCTCAAAAGTACCATCATCTCTGTGCTTCATTTTATACACCTACTTGCAGCCAATAATTTTCTTTCCATGTGGTTGGGGAACAAGGCTCCAGCTGTGATTTGCATGCGTAGGCTCAAACCTTTTTCTTATGAAATCCTGTTAGGCATGGTTTATTATAGCCTTCTTTTATGAGAATGGATCACTATCAGTACAAACATTCATCACAAAGCTAAGACTTTCAAGATTTAAATCTTTAGGGGGCACATATTTAGGGTGTTTGTGCATAACATTAAAAGAAAAATTGGTTTGTGGGATCAGATTCTAGTTGGGATGAGAGTAGTCTTATAGGTAACTTGGAAAAATAGTGTGTCTATTGGATCTTCTAGGCTCTACTTGTGGATAATAGATGGGATCAGTTGGTGGAGAATGTGCTACTGGATTAGGTACAGGTATAAGGTAGGTTGTAGTAGAAGAAAACAGTTTTTGGAGATGAGGTATGTGTAGTAATGGGTGAGACATCATGATGAGAAACATTGGTGGAATCAACATTGTTGGATTCATTAGGAATAGGTGATTTGGTATGATCAAGATCATCATAAAGTGGATCAATGTAGGGAACATATTTTAGTACAGAAGAAAGAAACAGAATGAGACAATAGGTAAAAATAGAAAACAGACTCTAAAAACCATATCTCTAAAGATATAAACCTTCTTGGTGGCCTGAATCAAGACCTTTTAAACCTTTGTTCCAAACGGATATCCAATAAAGACATGGTGCATGGTTCTTTGTTGGAATTTATGTTTTAGCGTCTTGGGTAATGTGGGATAACACAGAACACTCAAACATCTCATATGAGAATAAGTTGGTGTCTAATTGTACAACAGTTTATAAGGAGTTTTTCCCTTAAATGCGAGGTTGGCAATCTATTTATTATATATGTGGCATATAGTAGACATTCTCCCCAATAACTACAGGGTAATTTTTATTGGAAAAGTAGTGCCCTGACAGTCTTAAGAAGATATTTGTGTTTTCTCTCTACCATACTATTTTATTTTGGTGTGTAGGGGCATGTTTTCTCATGAGTAGTTCCCTTAGTTTGAAAATATGTATTGGTTTTTGTATTTACAAACTCTAGATCATTATCGTACCACGACCCGATTTCTCAGGTCATGATCACCTACTATAATCCATCAATGGGTAAGCCAACCCATAATCTGGAATAACTAGTAACAGACCATCAAGAGAAATGAAATGAGCAATGAAAATAAACTTAGGCAAAAGACTAACATAGATTACAACCTGTAATACCCCGTAATTGTCTTAGCTCAATTCAACCCATAGCACATGTACAAGAGGCTTAGAACCTGAAAATTTAGTTAAGTGTTGGAGACTTTGTTTCATTTTTGGCCTCTTAACTTCATTGATTTTTAAATTGACCTTCCTGACCCCGAGACGTATGTTTTTTAGTTGATTCATGTTCAGGGGTGTAATCACTATGCCTCGGGTAAGTTTTAAATTTTTTGGATGAGGTTTGGACCACGTTTGGATTTCCAAAATAGCAGCTCACCGCGATTGTGGTGCGTCATGGTGGCTATAGCGGTGGCAGCCTTGGTGTGTCATGGTGATGGTCAAATTCGGGTTCCAATTATGAATTTTAATTTCCCAGGGGCAGTTTGGTCTTTTCTCATGGCCCCAATCCATGAAGAACATGGGATTAAAGACCCCAAAAGCATATTTGGTCATCTTTTGCTCAAATTTTCTAAATTGAAAACTATTCTTTCTTAAGAACAAACCCTAGCCTTCAAATATTCAAGTTCAAATTTCAAGAAAACCACCAAGAACCTCTAAGAATTCTTCAATTAAGGTATATGTGATGTTCATTCATGGGTACTTTACACCCATGGAGTCCAAGAATATGTTTTCAAGTTTAAAGTTATGATTTTTACATGCATTATGAATTATCTACATAAAGCTACTATGAACTTTGATTTCAAATTATGTTTACCACGTGTTTTTGTTGAAACTTCTCCGTGACAGGTTTGAATGGTGATTTTTGCATGTTACATTCTTAAACCATGATTTTTTTTTTGCAATTATGTTAGTAGCATATGTTTTAACTATTCCCATGCTTTAACTTATGACCCTCATGTGTTTGATGAAACGCCTAAGTGATGAATGTTGAACAAGGATTCCCCTCTATGGTTTCAAAGTTTTCATGTGGTCCTATTGTTATTTATATTGAGTCCTGGGGGTTATGAATACTCAAAATTTAGCTGTTTACTTAGTCTCAGTATTTTTAGAATGGTTTCAGACACATATGAGGATTATTAGTTTAGTCAGTTATCATGTCAGTCAAACTTAGACCAGTTCAGTAATCCGAGTCATTTCCTTCTTTAGTTAAACTTAGTTTAGTCCTATAATCAGTGTCAGTTCTGTTGGGAGTTGGATTCAGCATCGAGAGAACCCAGGGATAGAGGCATTCATGTTAGTATAGGGTTTGACCCTTAGTAGCAATCCCTGAGTTACAGAACTATGTAGCCAGCATAGGTTTGAGATATCTTCCTGCTAGTTTAGGGTTGACACATATATCATGAGTCATCCTATTAGTTTAGGGTTGAAAACGTGTCTACCTTCTAGTTTAAGGTTGACAAAGCCATTGTTAGTACCCGTGGAATGGTACTAGAGCCCTTCCAACTGAGGTCACAAGTTGCACCCCTATCAGCTCAGATTTGGGGTAGGTCGGTCAGATGATACCTCTCACAGTTTCAGTTTCAGTATTTAGTCCAGAACTCAGTTCAGTTATACTTGACCATAGCATACAATTTATCAGTTATTTAGTTATCAGATTTTAGTATTTCAGTTTACAGACTATTTCAGAATCATGTTATATGCTTGGTCATGCATTCTCAGATTTTACAATATTTACGCATGTATATCAGTTATTCAGTTACCTCATGCTACTCATTCAGTAAGTTATTACTCATGCACATAACTCATGCATAACCGCCTAACCTCATCTAGCATACCAATACATTCAAAGTACTGAACGCATACTCGTTTCTTGCGCTATGATGTATCATATCATAGGTTTGGATGCTCATGTTCCTGACCGCACTTAGACATTTCAGCACATCAGTAGCAGTAACAGTGGTGAGTCTTCATATTTTGAGGACCGGTTATGTTTATTTTAGTATTTTCAGTTCAGTATTCAATTAGAGTTAGTTGGGACCTGTCCTATCAGCTCTTATTCAGACAGTTTTAGAGGCTTTCAGACACTTCTGACAATCATTCAGTTTGTCATTACTTTTAGCAGTTTTCAGATAGTTATTTTCTGGCATTTGTTTTGAGACTTATGATTCAGAAATGTTTTAGTATTTAAAACCTTATGGAGAATTCCGTTATGCCACATATGTGTCTATTGTTATTATTATTCAGGGCTCACAGTAGTACTAGCTCATGGGTTAGCTTGTGGTCACTAGTGATCATAAGCACCGTGTGGCATCCAGGGTGTACTCCCGGGGCATTACACAACCCCAAGACCTGATAAAGTCAGTACAAGAGCTTCTAATACAATCAAAATGCAAGGGGAAATACAAAATAAATATACATATACAAACTATCTCCGAAATGCAAAATAGAGATAAGTCTAATCAATACAAGAGAGAGTGGGAATACACGACTGTCTAGAGCTCACCCAAATCTCTGATACATAGCTGCTCCGCACGATGAATCCATGAACGGTGAGAACTCATATTTTGATCTACATGTTGCAGAAGAGTAGTATGAGTACTAAATATGTGGTACTCGGTAGGCATTGATCGACTAAGCTCCAAAGATAGTGTAAGCATAAATAACATGTAAAGCAAGAACACAAACTATATGAAATCATCCAAGAAGCTAAACATAGTACTTCTAAGGGAGCAATAAGGATAAGCTATCCTATCCTAGTGTATTTAGGAATTAAAATGCAATATCACATATCACAAGCCAATATACAAATAGAGAGTTAAAGAAGAATATATTGTAGTTATACAAGGCCAAATAATAAATATAAAATATGAATCAATAATGAATTAGGGGGATATATGATAATAACATTATATATATATATAAGAGAAAACTCAAAGGTCAAAACCTGAGGGAGCAACCTAACATCTCAAGGATCATAACCGAGTAGGGGAGCTAATACTAGCATAATCAAGCCTATAATCAAAGTGTAACAAATCATGAGGTAACCTGTCAATAATGTAACTTACTAATAATAGAGAGATAAGGAATAGAAACATACTGATGATTTCTGGTAGCACTCCATAACCATCCTGCCACAACTAACCATAAACCAATGATAAATTAACTAGATAGCCTAGACAAACAATACCTTAACGAACCCCTATAAACCCGAAAGGTTCAATTAACACTTAGCAAACATCAACCATATCTTATAACTATACAAACCCCCATAATCTTAATAGATATAGGCACTAAACAATCATGTTGATGATAGGCAAT
The DNA here is from genome assembly GCA_030864215.1 of Capsicum pubescens. NCBI lineage: Eukaryota > Viridiplantae > Streptophyta > Magnoliopsida > Solanales > Solanaceae > Capsicum > Capsicum pubescens. Next base: position 295,999,824 of record CM061548.1, on the reverse strand, counting down.
GCTTATAAATGAACGAATACACATAAACCAATAGTAAACCATATCCAATTCGAGTGCCATACGTACAAGTGTATACACCTCTACCAGCTCAGTAGCTCACAAAGACAGGACCTATGGTGAACATCCTTCTATGGCACTATGGCTCACGAATAAAGAGGATCATATGGGACTTGAGATATCTATATATACACTACCTGGTCTAATCCAGTAGTTCTAATAACTATTATGATCAGTCTACTCCATCCAGTGCTAGAGATATATATGTATCATTATCTAAGACCAAATAAGTATAGATTTGTAATTTCATTGCCTGAGTTTATGTTTGGGACTAAATCAGTATTATAGTATCAAAAGGGTCAAAATCTCTCTCAGGCAAACTAAATAATAATGTTAAAAGAATGGAACAGTAATGGATCAGAATCAGTCTCAATCTAGTTTCTAAAATATTACATTTAGTTTTGAAGCTCATAATTCATTAGATAAGGTGGTACGATTCCGGCAATAGAAAAAATCTATTTTAAAAGTGAAAAGTGAGAATAAACTCATTTGTAGAAAATAATAGTAAAATGAAGGGTTTGATTGAAATCCTACCACTAAGTGAGCACGAATGTACCTAAAAGTCTTCATGCCATGACCAGTATCCAAATAGTACAACCATAGGTGTCTATATATCTAAAACTATAACCACATCCTTTCCAAGAATCAAGTACTAACTTGGTTCAACTAGTATTGTAACCATGACCATATTCCCAATAAAACCTAATCAATATCACAAATACTCATAACTTGGAAAACTATGATAATCAAATCATAAAATCACTAAAAGAATCTAATCAACGAAATATATTACAAATCACTGAGTCAAGTGCTATGTCTTATACTTAAAGGATCATTAACATCAATCTTTGGTAAATCATGTCTAAGAACAAGCGCAATAGGATTCTAGGGCCATAACAGTATCCAATGCTACGGCTCAGTCACATTTCTATTCCAAATTCCCTAATTAGTATAAGTCAATGTATACTTGTCATTAAACTATCCTATAATTCCTACCTAGCATACAATCTATACTACACATTTTCTCATGGAGAAAAGTAGATCGATACCTACCTTGATGCCAAATCACATTCCTGAATTATCCACAAATTGCTTGTCTTTGTTCAATGATCCCTAAATGATGTTGCACTATGAAAATAATAATATACACATTAATAGAAGTAAAACAATATCCATATTACAATATAAAACTATAGACCCAAAATTGGGTTAAATATGGGCCCATCGGGCCCGCTAATGGAATCCCAAAACTGAATCTCCATCATAAGGTCCCCTGGAGGACAAGGAACCTGTGGTAAAAAGTTAAGTTTAAATATACTACAAATGGGGGCCCAAATTAAGCCAAAAAGATAATTGGAAAAAGAGGGAAAATAAGAATTAAACGAAGGAATTTAGCTGAGAACTTATCAAGGAATTAGTGGTAAATGGTTAATTCATCATCCTCTACACATCCTTAGCTCCCATAAATAATTTCCCACAAGTTTCTCAAGCTCCTAGGGATAAAATGGAGGAAAAGGGGTTGAAAATTTATGGAAATCGTAGAAGGGGGAAATATATATTGCCAGGCATCTGGCCTTCACGATCGCGAGGTCCAAGGGTTGCGTTTGTAATGCTTGATAATGTTTCCATAGAGATTATGGCTAAATTATTAGTGAACCCAAAGGAAAAGGGACTAAATAACCACAAATGTGACACAAGATGGTAGAAAATGCGAAGAGGTGAAGCAAAGCGGGTTGGGCAACCTTCATTATGAATGCGAAAGAGATGACTCAAGAATGTGACGTTCAATGTGTCAGACCTTCATGATCACATCCGACTCTTTGTGAACACAAAGGAAAATGGACCCGATACCAAAAGCTGGAAAACCAAAAAAAAATGTAAGTACTCACAGATTCTGATTGGGTGCTCGAGATTTATTCGGAACCTCGCATGCATAACAAACTATGCTACCATACCTAATTCGATACTTAAACTCAATGGAACAATTGAAACTTTTATCCAAGATTATTTTTATTAAATGTGAGTCCCCCACCTATAGTTTTATTTTTCATTAAATTACCCAATATCCCAAAATGAGTCTAAAAGGCTTAGGACCTTGTAACACCCTGATTTTCTAAACCGGAATGCTACACGGTGCTCATGACCCTGAAGGACCACGAGCTAACCTATGACTGATATATGTACTTGTGTACTGTATAATATACATAAAATGCAGAAAAATGAACATGAAAGGCCATAAGGTTCGAACTGAATAAACGTCTGATAATAAAATATCTGAAAAAGGTATAACAATACCAAAACAAGTCATAAATACTGAAAATAATGAGATCTAAATATCTAATCTGACATATAGTCTAAAAACCTCTAATTAAACTGAATAAAGAGTTGAAGGAACATGTCTCCAACTAACTCCATCTAGCAACTGAATAGTAAATATAGCAATAACCATATCATTCTCGAATAAGAAGGACTCACTGCAAACTCTGAACACTGGAATACTACTGCTAATCTGGAGCTCGTTCCTCTAAACCTATGGTGTAACATAAGAGAAAGAACCATAGTGTAAATGTGTCAGTACGTCTGAATATACTGAGTATACGAGTGAGTTAGGCTAAATGCAAAGGGTTATATGCATGAACAATGCTAACTAATATGAATGTGAGAATACATACATGCATAAACAACTATAACTGAACTCATGATGATGTTGACTACTAAGTCTAAATGTTAACGACATAATTTTACTGTTACTGAGGTACTGAATAGATTATTGACTATTTCTGAAAGTTCAAATTATGAAGAACTGTTTGAATGACTGTGTCTAACAGTCCTGAAATGGAATACTGGTAATGTGAGCTATGACAACTGATATAGTTGATATAACTGTAATGATCGGACTAATTGATATAATCGATACTGAGAAACTGTATCTGACAGTCTAAGTTCGAATGGAACTATCTGAGTTCCGCTCTACTTGGAGTAACTAAATCTGAGATCAGTCCTATCTAGCGGGTGATCATGAGTATACTGATAATAAGGATGATTTGACTTAGTCTGAGATCAGTCCTATCTAGCGGGTGATCTTTAAATCTAATAATTCTGATACTAATTAATCACAGTTGAGATCAGTCATAGATAATGGGTGATCTTGAAGTCTATTTACAATGATAAGCATTGAATGTATCTAATAGTACTGAATCTGTACTACTAAGCTGAGTTGACTGTGTCTGAAAGCCCTGATTCTGTAACTGAAGTTGTAGGATGTGTTCATCTAACCGACATGCCCCAAGCTAAGCTGACTGGGATCCAATCTCTGCCCTGACTGGAAGGGTGTCAGTACCGCGCCACCATTAAAGACATCTATTGTGGAGTCAGTCCTAATCTAGCGGGTGACTCCTAGGATTAGTCCGATACATATAAATGTGCTAACGGGTGACCCCTGAGTATGCCAGTCCTATCTAACGGGTGACATCTCAAACCAATGCTGGCAACGTAGTTCTGGAACTTAGGGATTTCTTCTAGGGATCTCAGTTCTATTCTAGCGGGTGAGCCCCCATCCCTAGGTTCGCTCGGTGCTGAATCCTACTCCCATCTGAAAGACGTTGAACTGAATAACTTGGCCAAACTAAATAACTTAACTGAACTGATTTGCTGAACTGATACTGATTAACTGAACTGATACTAGTGGTATTGTTTAACGGAGCTAAAACTGAGTTTACTAGATTCCGATGACGGATGGTATATAATGAGTTCTGAGGAATGATTAAGAGAACTGAAGTTACTGAGATTTACTGTGATTACTGAGGTTACTAAGTACTGAGATTACTGAGAATACTGAACTACTGAGATTACTCATTTTTCCTGAGTCACATGACTGACTGATTTCTATAGATCATGGCTTGACTGAGAGTATCGTGAAAACATGACATGGCTCTAGGCACACAGCTATATTCTTTGGGTACAAGTACCCCCAGGACTTGATGGAAGAAAACTGACACACATGACTGACTTGATCATAAGAGTAGAGTCCATAATCCACAATATCATAAATAAGGGATTTCATACTAAGCATGGTTCTCAACAATCTATTTCATGGAAGGGAATTTCATACAACATGTATATACTTGCATAGCTTTCAATATCATGCTCATTACATATTACAACCACAATCCATAATATCATAACTTGGGAAATTTCATGAAGTACATGGGTATTCTACATCTTGTACATGAGTGGGTTTTGCAAGTAAGCATAGCATAATTCAATAAGACTAGTTCATGAGTAATCCAACAGTTTTCACAAGACACATTATCAACATGGATGACATTGAATCATAGAGGCCTATCATGAATCCTTCACTTAGTCACAATTTAGCTATAATACGTGATTTCTAGTCTCTTAGGTATTTTATCAAACACCTTACATGCACTCTTTAAGGCATAGGTGTATTCACAAACTTACACCACTTTAATCCAACCAAATTCATGGGTTCCAACTATATGATCACAATCTTCTTGGAAGTTCATCAAATTCCCATTCTATAACAAAAACCACAAATAACAACATGAATACAACCATATCACCAAAAAACATTCATGATTTTGTTATCAAAGATTGATTCTTGAACTCCACGAACGAAAGGGATCCGTGGATGAACACTACGCATACCTTAATGGCGATGAAATTATTGAAAGATTGGACCTTCAAGCTTGATTATGCAACTCTAGTAGTTTTTCTCCTTCTTGTGCTCTTGGATAATGAACTTAAGATGTTAATAGGGTTGTAATGTGATTAGAAGCTATAAATTTCGTGAGTTTAAGTATTGGTACATGTAAGGAGTGTTAAAAGACTTAATTATCCACAAAATAACTCAAAAACTAAGTGTTTTTCATGGCTGAAATCATAAGTGTGCGTCGCACACCTCATCGCACATACTAAGGTGTGCGCCGCCCATCCAATCTCATAATCTAAGGTGTGTGTCGCACATGCTATTGCACACTTGAGGGTGTGCGCCACACAACCTGTCGCACACTTGTTCCATTAGCCATGTGCGATTGTTTATGAATCGTACTCCTACTTTGCAGGGCCATAACTTCTTGCTCGGGTGTCGGGTTTTTATAAAATTAAAATCATTGGAAAGATAATTAGATTCTCTACAATTTGGTGGGTCTAAATCTGCAAAAATGGCATATATAAATCAATTTATCCTCGTTCAAAAGTCACTCTTGTGGAATCACACACTAAAACTTGATGGATCCAAAATCTATTAGCTTGCCTTACTCTGAGTGACTCACATGAGCATACTTAATACATCATAAGCTATCTTATCGCTAGGATAATCATTGTAAATCATGTACTCAAATATGAATCACAGGATATAAGGTTTCATACGTAGGAGAACTGATTCATTTCCTAGCTTGGAAACATATGAGGTATTATAATATCTCCCCCTTGGGAACATTTGTCCTCGAATGATACTGGTTGAGATAAGAGAAAAGACAACTTACACGAATAAATAGCATGAATGACTGATCATGATTTCATGGAAGACATGACTGAAAACTGAGCATAGCATACTGTACATGCATATCTGATGCATGGGTAGCTGATTTACGAATGTAGGACTGAGTGTTCCGATAAACTGAGTTTCTCAAAATGAGAATGCATATTTGATGCTTAACTGATAAGTTGAATCCATACATATCTAATGCATGATTATATGACTGACATGATACGTGAATGCATGAATGAAAGTACTGATAAGCTGACAATGCATATCTGATGTGTAAATACACGACTGAACTGACTCACGAACATGCGACTGAACATGCAATAGTAAAGGAACTAAGATTGAACTGAAACATAAGAACATGACTGATTCTGCTACGTGACATATGGACTAAACATCATGAACTGAACTGAACCTTTGAATACTTGACTTACAGTTGAGGTCTACCTTGAAGGTCAACTTATGAGTACCCTCTATTCTAAACTAAATTCATTATGCAAGGAGAAATTGAAGGATCTAAGGCATGAGAGAGTTAAGAGAAAGTGGGGTATCTCCCTCTTGGGATGCTATGTCCCTCTAAGAATGCTTACCTTACGGAGATACTGGGTGATGCACAGGGCATCTACGAACTAGATTATAACTAAACTTTGGGAGTCTAAAACTAATGCTTGAGATGGACTAAACTTACAACTACTAGGAGGTTCTACCTTGAAATAGTTAGTTTTTCTGAGATTTTGGATAGCATGAATAGATGCAATGATGAGAAAACAAGGTATGCAAATCTGACTGCTCACTAGCACGACATGAATACTGAAAGAAGGAAAACTGCTCCTAAAACATCTCATAGCCTCCTGCACATAGGTGTGGTGCACAACACACGCATGTACAAGACTCTACTAGATGTAACTTTCAGACTTTCTCGGACTCTATTGAACCTTAGGCTCTGATACCAAGTTTGTAACACCCCAATATTCTGAACCAGAATGCTACATGGTGCTCATGACCCCGAAGGACCATGATCTAACCCATGACTGATCTCTGTACCTGTATACTGAATAATATACATAAAATGAGGAAACATGAACATGAAAGGCCATAAGGGTCAAACTGAATAAATGTCTGATAACAAAATGTCTGAAAAGGGTATAACAATACAAAAATAAGTCATAAATACTGAAAATAATAATATCTAAATATCTAATTTGACATCTAGTCTGAAAGCCTCTAACTAAACTGAATAAGGAGTTGAAGAAACATGTATCCAACTAACTCTATCTAGCAACTGAATAGTAAATATATTAATAACCATATCATCCTCGAATAAGAAGGACTCACTGCAAACTCTGAACACTGGAATGCTACTGCTGATCTGGAGCTCGTGCCTCTGAACCTATGGTGTAACATAAGAGAAAGCACCATAGCACAAATATGTCAGTACGTCTGAATGTACTGAGTATATGAGTGAGGTAGGCTAAATGCAAAGGGTTATATGCATGAACAATGCTAACTAATATGAACGTGAGAATACATACATGCATAAACAACTATAACTGAACTCATGATGATGCTGACTACTGAGTCTGAATGCTGATGACATGACTTTACTGTTACTGAGGTACTAAATAGATTATTGATTATTTATGACAGTTTAAATTATGAAGAACTGGTTTAAATGACTGTGTCTAACAGTCCTGAAACTGAATACTGGTAACGTGATCTATGACAACTGATATAGCTGATATAACTGTAATGATCAAACTAATCGACATAACCGATACTGATCGACTGTATATAACAGTCTAAGTTCTGATAGAACTATCTGTGTTCCGTTCTACTTGGAGTAACTAAATCTGAGATCAGTCCTATCTAGCGGGTGTTCATGAGTATACTGATAATAAGGATGATTTGACTTAGTCTGAGATCAGTTCTATCTAGTGGGTGATCTGTATATCTAATGATTCTGATACTGATTAATCATAGATGAGACCAGTCCTAGCTAATAGGTAATCTTGAAGTCCATTTATAATAATAAGCATTGATTGTATCTAACAGTACTGAATCTGTATTACTAAGCTAAGTTGACTGTGTCTGAAAGCATTAATTCTGTAACTGAAACTGTGGGATGTGTTCATCTAACCGACATGCCCAAAGCTAAGCTAACTGGGGTCTAATCTCTGCCCTGACTGAAAGGGTGTCAGTATTGCGCCACCAGTAAAGACATCTGCTATGGAGTCAGTGCTAATCTAGCAGGTGACTCCTGGGATCAGTCCTATACATATAAATGTTCTAACGGGTGACCCCTGAGTATGTCAGTCCTATCTAATGGGTAACATCTCATACCTACACTGGAAATGTAGTTCTGGAACTTAGGGATTGCTTCTAGAGATCTCAGTCCTATTCTAGCGGGTGAGCCCCCATCCCTAGGTTCGCTTGGTGTTGAATCCTACTCCCATCTGAAACACACTGAACTGAATAACTGGGCTAAACTAAATAACTTAACTGAACTGATTTGCTGAATTGATACTGATTAACTGAACTGATACTAGTGGTATTATTTAGTGGAGCTAAAACTGTGTTTACTGGATTCTGATCACAGACGGAATAAAATGAGTTTTGAGGACTGATTAAGAGTACTGAAGTTACTGAAATTTACTGTGATTACTGAGGTTACAGAGCCCTGAGATTACTAAGAATACTGAACTACTGAGATTACTGAGTTTTTATGAGTCACATGACTGCCAGATTTCTATAGATCATGGCTTGACTGAGAGTATCATGAAATCATGACATGGCTCTAGGCACACATCTATATTTTTTGGGTACAAGTACCCCCAGGACTCGATGGAAAGAAACTGACACACATGACTAACTTGATCATAAGAGTAGAGTCCATAATCCACAATATCATAAATAAGGTATTTCATACTAATCATGGTTCTCAACAATCTATTTCATGGAAGGGAATTTCATACAACATGTATATACTTGCATAGATTTCAATATCATGCTCATTACATATTACAACCACAATCCATAATATCATAACTTGGGGAATTTCATGAAGTACATGGGTATTCTACATCTTGTACATGAGTGGGTTTTGCAAGTAAGCATAGCATAATTCAATAAGACTAGTTCATGAGTAATCCAACAGTGTTCACAAGACACATTATCAATATGGATGACATTGAATCATACAGGCCTTTCATGAATCCTTCACTTAGTCACAATTTAGCTATAATGCATGATTTATAGTCTCTTAGGTATTTTATCAAACACCTTACATGCACTCTTTAAGGTATAGGTGTATTCACAAAATTACACCACTTTAATCCACCCAAATTCATGGGTTCCAACTACATGATCACAATCTTCCTGGAAGTTCATTAAATTCCCACTCTATAACACAAACCACAAACAACAACATGAATACAACCATATCACCACAAAATATTCATGATTTCTTTATGAAAGATTGATTCTTGAACTCCACGAATAAAAGAGATCCGTGGATGAACACTACGCATACCTTAATGGCGATGAAATTATTGAAAGATAGGACCTTCAAGCTTGATTATGCAACCCTAGTAGTTTTTATCCTTCTTGTTCTCTTGGATAATGAACTTAAGATGTTAATAGGGTTTTAATGTGATTAAAAGCTATAAATTTCGTGAGTTTCAATATTGGGACGTGTAAGGAGTGTTAAAAGACTTAATTGTCCTCAAAATAACTCAAAAACTAAATGTTTTTCGTGGCTGAAATCATAAGTGTGTGTCGCACACCTCATCGTACATGCTAAGGTGTGCGCCGCACATCCTATCGCATAATCTAAGGTGTGCTCCGTACATGCTCTCGCACACTCTAGGGTGTGCACCACAAAACCTATCGGACACTTGTTCCAGTAGCCATGTGTGATTGTTTATGTGTCGCACTCCTACTTTGCAGGGCCATAACTTCTTTCTCGGGTGTCGGATTTTTATAAAATTGGAATCTTTGGAAAGATAATTAGATTATATACAATTTGGTGGGTCTAAATCTGCCAAAATGTCACATATAAATCAAGTTATCCTCCTTCAAAGGTCACTCTTGCGGAATCACACACTAAAACTTGATGGATCTAAAAGCTATTAGCTTTCCTTACTCTGAGTGACTCACATGATCATGATTAACACATCATAAGCTATATTATAGCTAGTATACTCATTTTAAATCATGTACTCAAATATGAATCACAGGATATGAGGTTTCATACGTAGGAGAACTGATTCATTTCCTAGCTTGGAAACATACTTACAGACCTGAACCAAGGGTCCAGCCTAAAATCATTGTTCCATAGCTGATATTTTGTTTGAAATCTCACATGAGGACATTTACTAGTATTTTTTGTCAAAGAGTATTTCCTTAATAGTAAAATTTCTAAAATAGGCAAATGAGCCAAAACTCAAAACGAATTGTCAAATAATCAAACTGACAGATTTGAAAAGTCATAAATAACTTGTAGCCTCTGTAGGAAGGCTTAAAAAACTAGAATACATATAAATTAACAAAATAACCTAGAGGGTCATTACAATATCCACTACTAAAAGGACTTTTGTCTACGAAGGTCAATGGATTGGAACAACCTAAAATCTAGAAAGGATGGGGACTTGATATCTATATGTACACTACCTAGACCCAAACCAGGACTTCTAATAACTCTCATGATCCATCTAATCTATACAATACTAAAGAGATATATGTATCAGTATAGTAAATATATGAACTCAAATTATGACTAAAAGAGTGTAGATCTATAAATTTATTGCCTGAGATCAAATTTAAGACTAAACGGCATAATAGATAGAAAGGGTCAGAATCTCTTACGACTAAAATAAATAGTAGTGGTAAAAGAGTGGAGTAGTAATGGAACAGAATCAATATCTATCTAGTTTCCAAAAAATCATGTTTAGTTTCAAGAGCTCATAATTTATTAAATAAGGTGGTACGATTCTGGGTATAGAAGAAATCCATTTTTAAAGTGAAAAGTGAGAATAAAACCTTTTTTAGAAAATAATAGTAAAATCAAGGTTTTGATTGAAATCGTACCACTAAGTGAGCATGAATGCACCTAAAAGTATGTATGTCATCACTAGTATCAAAATAGTATGACCATAGGTGTTTATTCATCTATAACTACAGCCATATACTTTTCAATGATAAAGTACTAACCTAGTGTCCAACTAGCATTGTAATTACAACTACAGTCCCAATAATACATAATCAATATCATAAATCCCCATAACTTAGGAAACTATAGTAATCAAGGGCATAAAATCACTAAAAGGATCTAATCAGAGAAATACCACCCAAATCACTGAGTCAAGTGGTAAGTCTTATACTAAAGGATCATTAACATCAATTTGTGGTTAATCATGTATAAAGTCAAGGGTAATAGGATTCTAAGGCCATAAAAGTATCCTATTCTAAGGTTTGGGTCATATTTTTATCTCAAATTTCCCTAATTAGGCTATGGTATACTAGTCATCAACCCAACCTATATTACCTACCTAACACAAAATCTATACTACACATAATCTCATACAAAATAGTAGTCAAAGACTACCTCGATGCCAAACCGCATTCCAAATCATCCACGACCCACTCGTCTTTGCTCCACGATTCCAAAATGATATTGTACTATAAAAATAATAATCTATACATTAATAATGAGTAAAATAATACCTATATTGTTATATAAAACATCGACCCCAAAATTGAGTCAACTATGAGCCCATGGGGCACACTAATGGAATCCTAAAATTGAATCCATCACGAGGTCCCTCAAAGGACAAGGAATGTATGCTCAAAAGTTAAGCATAATTGAACTACAAATGGAGGCCCAAATCATCCTCGAAAGATAATAGATAGAGTAGGAAACATAAGAATTAAAGGGAGGAATTTGGCTAATAACTTACAAAGAAATTAGTAAGAAATGGTCACTACATCATCCTCTGCACATCCCTAGCTCCAACCAATGATTTCCTCAAGTTTCTTGTTCTCCTAGGGCTAAAATTGAGGGAAAAAGGTTGAAAAATGATGGAAATTATGAAAGGAGAAAATATATATTGCCAAGCATCTGGCCGTCGTGATCGCAGTGGCCAAGGGTCATGTTAATGATGCCTAGTAAAGTTACCCTTCATAAATATGGCCAAATAGTTTACAAATCCAAAGGAAAAGGGGTTAAAGAACTGTACATGTGACACAAGATGGTCGCAAATGCGAAGAGGAGAGTCAAATTGGGTTGGGCAACCTTCATCATAAATACAATGTTTGGGCCCTTCGTGATCACATCCTTCCTATCACAAACGCGAAGGGTAAATGCACCCTACACCAGAATCTAGAAAACTAGCAAAAATATAAGTTATAACAAATCTGACTGGCTGCTCGAGATTCGTTTAGAACCTTGTACGCACAAATGAACTAGGCTACCATACTAAATTCAACATACTGGACTCAAAGAAACCATCAAAACTTCCATTCAAGATTATTTTAATTAAATGTGGGTCCCGAACCTATAGTTTTATTATTTATTAAATCCATATGATAGCCTAAAATGAGTTTAAAAGCCTTAGGACCTAAACCAAGAGTTTCTCTAGCCTAAAATCAATGTTCTGGAGTTGATGGCACTTTTAGAATTCACATTTGAGGCTATTTTTACTAGGAGTTTTGGTCCAAGACCAATTTCTTAACAACAAAAGTTCCAAAATAGGAAAATGAACCTAGAATCTAAATGAATTATTCGATAATTGAACCAATAGTTCTAGTAAGATATAAATAACTTATAGTGATTGTGGGAAGGGTTAAACACTAAAAATGCATAGAAATTGAGAAAATGGCTTGGAGGATCATTACATATTTGTTCTGATGGATTTGATAGTGGTGTTAAACTAGTTTTTAATTAAGAGCACAAAGGCTTGTATGACTGTCAGGACATTGTTTTTACAACACAAGAGTTGTGTCTTGATACATATATTTCTATAGTCATCCACTATGGTAATCTTGTATTTTAAATTATCACAAGTGTTCACATGGAAAGGTCCCCATTAATCAATATGGATTAAATTAAAAAGTTTTCTAGTATTTTTGGTTCTTTCTAAAAAGAGAAGCCTTGCTTGCTTAACATTGGGCATATTGAACATGTAAAGGGTTGTGTCACTTAAAATGTTTATAATGGTATATTTTCATTTTCACAAATAAAACATGCCTATGTCTACTATGCCAAAATACTCTCACCTCATCTATATGAGACAAGGAAGAACTAGAACAAGATCGAAATTCATTATCACAAAAAATATTTACAGCAAGAACATTCTTATCAAGGAGTAACTTGTGTGCATCAGACCTATTTACTTCAGGTTTGAGAGAATACATAACTACATAAAGTTAACTAAAGAAAGGGACATAATGATGAAGTATGATATAAAATCCAAAATCGATTGTATGGAAGTGCAACAAATTGTAATTGAACCTATGACAAATGATAATTAGAGAAGAAGGAACAAACACGAGTCACTTATACTCTAGTACCATGATAAAATCTACAGTGATGCAGCTATAGAGAAGGCTTGATCATAAGTTCAAGACATTAATGAATGTAAAATATATAGAAGAGAAAAACTAAAAGCTGAATTTTTTGTAGTTGTATGGGGTAAAATAAAGTTAACCATTATGGGCTATTCTGGATCGGGTAAAATCATAGACTATACATGATTAAGTTAACCCAAAAAACACACAAAGATGGGAATACACTCTCTCAGTGTAGGAGCAGATAGTGTGTAATGACTAGAGTTTTGGTGATTTGTGTGAAATATTTATTTCAGTGTGATTTGGCCATTTTACCCCTTTTCATGGTTGCATTGTGGTATTTCTAGGGTGTGGGGATAATTGACATGATTTCCAATGCTTTTCAGTGTGATTTATGCGATATTGTGGTTTTTGTTAGTCTTAAAGGCTTATTAGTTGACTTTTGTCAACATCTTTTGATCTTTACGTCGGATAGCTAAATGGACTACACTAGTAGATCTAAAACATTAATTTTAGATTGCTAGCTTAGTTTGTATAATTTTATGACTTTATATCTCATTTTCATCCTTGATTTGGAAAGTTGTGAAATTGGATTTCGGTGGTCAGTTTTGTAACAAAAATATTTTTTTCAAAAATCTAATATCGCCATTGAGTCTGAAGCATTGAATTAGAGGGGAAGCATAGTTCATTTGCATACTCAATATTCAGGATGAATCCCGAGGGGTCTGCGGAGACTTATAATTCTCCATGTTTTCAACAGGTGCACCATTCAGCTGGTACACTCACTTAAGCGATGCTTTGGTCACTTAAGCGACTTGGCTTTAGTGTTGGCTAAATTACACCAGGATCATTTAAGCAATTTTCACTTAAGGGATGGTTTGGTCGCTTAAGCAATACTGGCGTGTCAGGCGCCTGTCTCTTAAGTGACAGTGAAATCACATACACGACGAGGCAGGATTTTCTTAAGCAATGCATGGTCGCTTAAACGATGGTTTCTTAAGTAACTAGGTAGTCTCTTAGGCAATTCTTGAGTGGATTTCACCCCCATTTTCGAGATTCTTTCATCATTTCTTAGACCTGGAGCTTGGAGTTTGAGTTTTTCAACTTTTTTTTCTATTTTTATGCTTGAGTAAGCTCCAAATCCCTATTTCAATTGTTTTTGTTTGATTGTTATCATTTAAGTCTTGCTTAAAGTCAAATTTAAAGGTGGAATTTGGATTTTGGTCCGGGAGGCCCAAATTAGAATTTCTTCAATTCAAAAACCTCAATTTTAATTCATTTTCACTTGGATTTTATCCTATGAGTTTCTTTAATCTTGAGAAATATGTTTTGGACAAAAATTTTGGTTTTACCCTTTGTATTCGAAAGCCCATTTCGAGGGTCCATTTTGACCCCGATTTAGAAGTAGGAAATATGGTATCAGTGGCTTTCTTTTGCTGCATAGATTTTTTATTTATGTATTTTATATGATTTTGCATCCGTGCATGAGGTAAAATATTTGTGATAAAGGCTTATTTGTTTTAATTTTGGTATTCGAGGTAGGTTATAGCTTAACCTTTTTTAGACTGGGTTGGGTTATGAATAATAATGTAAAACATGTTATGGGAATAGGGTTGTACTATGAAAAATGTGTTTAACTGATTTACGTTCCCATGGGCCTATGTGGATAATATTTTGTGGTTTTGAGACATTATTTTTTATGTGTAACTGTGTAGAGTCTTGTATGATGTTGTTGTCTTGGTATTGGTATATGTATGTTTGGTTGCACTCTTTTTGGTGGGTAAAATCCTAGGTTTTAGGATTTATGTGGTATCAAAGACCTTTTCCTTGAATATTTCACTTGATAGATTTTGGATTATATTGGATTATGGATGGTTGGTTGACTTGAGTGGACTTTTAGCTCACATGGTTGGTATATTGGTTGGATATTGGAAATTCTCATTTTGATACAATGTATAAATTTGTATCTGAGAAGTAGAATAAAGATAAGATAATGGAAATGAGGGAGGCTAGAACATGATCCAAACAAGGAGCTCACCAGTATTAGGAGAACAACCTCAACACAACATGATCTCACGCATCATGGGTCACACTCAAACTGAGATATGCACCGAAAGGATATAGAAAGCAGGAGGGAATATGGTTTGCTTGTATCAGTAGGCATAATAGGCTAACCAATCAAAGTAGAAAATAATACATATAACGGATACTATGAGCATGCTTACATATTCATATAGAAATGTTCTCAGCGGCGCCTTAAGTTGTATCTCCTAACAATATAAATACTACAAGTATAATAACAATATAAGAATAACTACTCACGAATTTCAGAAGGAAGTTTACATTACACAAACTAGCATGTAACATAAGATAAATGCAAATGATATAATACAATTATATGATAAGGATGAAATATCTCAATATCACCTTATATACACCTTCCAAGCACAAGCTTCCAGGGCAGTACTGATACGCAGTTCTCAATCCATACACAATCTTAATAAATCTTACCGCTACGTCCCTCGATCAAAACATTTTATAAAGGGCTTCATTTCTTTCAAAATTAGTATTTCTATGTGTTACAAATTCTATGATTATGGATAAATGAAATGAGGATTCTTTCTCATAACTAAATCAATATCATGTAATTAATCAACTTAATAATGGTATAGATGAGCTCAAAGTTCCTCAAATTTTAATAAATCACAATATAGGTCATTGCATGACACCATAGTAGTAAAGAGTCATGCAACAGATCAATAATATCAATCTAAGCCTCCACTCGATCATTATAATAATAATAATAAAGGCAAATAATGCTAAAAAAACCAATATCATACCCCACACGGGCATCACAATAATAATAATAATCCTTCAAGTTAATAATAATATTCACATAAGCCCACACAAGGTCAACAAGATAAAATAATAATCTCAAAAGGTTAATTGCACGATAAAATCTCCAATCTATAACATACTTTACATGAACGGTTAACTATCCGATTTGGTCTAAAGAAAGTTAAGCCATAACCTACCTTTAAAAGCTGAAATATGAGCCTGGACCCTTTAACAAGGAAATCTTCTACCATAACCCGAACCAGGACCTAATTGTGATAGGTATCTCAAGCACGTCGTAGACTGGAGACCACCCCCTTACCCTAACCTCCAAATCATAATTTAATAAACAGCGGAAGCCAATCCAAATTTTTAATAAGATAGATGAATCAAATGAAATCTATGAGTCTAAATAAGACAACAAATAATCCCAGTACTATCCGCATAAGCCTCTAAATCAAAAATACCAAATTAGATCGGGACATGCCCCTGACCATGATAAAAGAGAATTCACAATTTCCAAAATATTAAAAGAAACCTAATAAAATGGAAGGGCATTTTAAAAGATGGAGGTTCACTACTTCACAACAACTCAACCAACATACCACACCATCTAACGCTGCATAGGAATAACAAAAAAGCCCTCGGACCCTACATCATGAAACAATGTAGCATCCAGGGATGGGAAGTACGGCAAGCACTAGCATGTAACTCAAGGGAAAGTGATAAAATAATGCCATTGAAAAAAAATAGCCAAAACCATATGCACAAAACTTATATATACAAATATTGGATGCCGGGATAGGGACACAGCTCATGAACATAAGAGTTTAAACCATTATCCTAAATTGTGTAGCTTGCTCCATCATAAAGTCACCCATGGGATATATGAGTCTGGCTCCCCCTACCAAAAAGGCCCAGTGCATGTTAGCTACACGAACTGAGAAAGGTGAAAGACACCAAAGAGATAGCCATCCAAAAATATAGTGTATATCTAGACACACGGTCATATAGACCCTCACAATGGCAAATATGATTTCCACTATTTGCCTCCTCTCCCCTGGGACTACACCTTTTATGGTGAGCTACACAATTCCTTTTATGCCTAAATTAAAACTGTTAGCACATAAACCCAACCATGAATCAAAGAGTCATTTATTAAGGAATTTACCAACTTCGTAACATCATACCAATATGCTTGCAAGCTGATTCAATTATGCCAAACCAGTCCATTTAACCATTTGACTCTCAAGCTCCATTAAAATTCAAATCCAGGGCAACCAAGGGCATTCCAAAACCTCTTTTTTCATTATCCGTTATCCATTAATGCAATACAATGTTCCAAAGGTATGTTAAATTATGTAAATTGCATGTTGAAAACCAAGATTCTTAAAGTGGGTTGATGTTAATATCATTATCAAGCTAAAACTTCATCAGTTTGGGGAAACCCATGACACCCATTCCAAACCATACCATGTTGCACCAACTCAGTCACAAAATCCATTAATCAGCCATTAATAACACATTTAAAACATAGAAAAAATAATTCAAGTAATAATAAATTAAAAGCCCTTAACCAAAAATCAAACCTAACAATTTAAACACATGATGGTTGAGTAAGCAAATGCCATAATGTAAAAATACAAGTTAGGGATGAGCAACATGCTTGAAATAAAGAGCAAATTGAATAGGACTCAAAGTTTTGAGCCTAATTGTTGAATTCCTTATAAAACCCTAGTATCTCTTGCTTTGGGAGTTAAAGAGAAAAAAAGTAAGGTTTAATCTTGATAACTAAAGGCAAAGGGGTCATTTTGGTTTTTTTAAGTTGTAGAAAAGAGTTAGAAGGAAGAAAAAAACCAAAAAGACCCAAATTAAAATGTGCAGGGAAATTCCTAAGAACATTCATCATGACTTGGGTAACGACGTGAGGTCTGACCACAAGTCATGGCCTAGAGTCGTTACATGAGGATAAAAAACCTAGTCCTTCACTGTTATAACAATAGGTCTCTTAATATGACTCATTGTCTAATGTAGTAAGTCATCATAAAAAATTGTGGCCAGGGTCTGAACTCTAGGGTATCCTTCTGTTGATACAACGAGTCCCTCCAAATGACTCATTGTGTCAGGCAATGAGTTATCATCAGGGCCATTGCCACCGAAAGTTTAAAATCACTTCAGTAACTTGGATAATTAAATTATTCATACATTTGGAGGGTCTGGAGCTCAAGAACTTGGGGTGTTACATACCCCTCCCTTTGGATCATTTATCCCGAAATGAGAAGTTAGGTCACCCTTAGCACAATAGAAGAAAGAATACAAACAGAATCCAAGGAAAAATTCTAAATTCAATAATAGGGAAATGAAACTCATACCTTAAGCACTTTCATCCATTGATGGAAATAGGGAAAGGTAGTTGTCTTTCATATCTTCATCAGATTCCCATGTAGCTTCCTCCATCTTTTGATTTCTTCAAAGCACCTGTAGTGAAGCTACAACCTTAGTTCTCAATCTATGAACTTGCCTATCAAATATTTCAACTGGGACTTCCTCATAAGACAACAAATCTGTGACACCAATATGCTCCATAGGCACTATCAAAGAGGGATGACCTACTTTTTTAGCATAGACACATGGAAAACAGGATGAATCGAAGATAAACTCACTGGCAAATCCAATTCATAAGAGACATTACCAATTCTCCTCACAATCTGATATGACACAACAAAATAGGAATTGGGCTTCCCCTTCATCCCAAATCTCATGACTCCTTTAATAGGAAAAAACTACAAGAATACTCAATCACTCACCCTAAACTCCAACTCCCTCGACCTCACATCCACATAAGACTTTTGGTGACTTTTAGCAGTTTTAAGTCTTTCTCTAATCACTTTCACATTCTCCATGTCTTGGTGAACCAAGTCAGGACCAAAAAACCTAGTCTTTCCAACCTCAAAACATCTAATTAGAGACCTGCACCTCCTAACATAAAAAGCCTTAAAAAGGGTCATCTGAATGCTGGAGTGATAACTGTTGTTGTAAGCAAACTCAATAAGAGGTAAATGATCAACCCAACTACCTTTAAAATCAATCACACAGACCCTTAGCATGTCCTCCAAGGTATGAATGGCATGTTCTGATTGTGCATCTATTTGAGGGTGGAAAGCAATGCTAAGGTTCACCTTAGTCCCCAAACTTTTCAAAAATAAGCGCCAAAAATTAGAAAAAAATTGTGTACCTCGATCAGAAATGATGGACACTAGTGATCTACGCAACTTAAATTTCTTCTGAATGAGCAGCTTAGCATAATTCTCTCATGAGTAGTTAGTCCTCACATACAAGAAGTGAGTAGACTTAGTCATCTTATCCATAATGATGCAAATAGAATCATACTGATTACAAGACCGCGAAAGAACCTTAATAAAGTCCATATTGATCATATCCTACTTTCACATTGGCAACTCTATCTCTTGAGACATGCCACCATACCTAAAATTCTCTACCTTGACTTACTGATAAACCATACACTTATCAAGAAAATTTCCCATATCTCTCTCTATTATTCCAACAGTAGATTTTCCATGATACATCTTAGTCGAACCTGGATGAACTGTATATCTAGACTCATGAGCTTCGATCAAAGTCTTTTCCCGTAGACCGTCAACAACATGAACACATAATCTTTCTCGATACCTCAAGTTGACATATCCCCAATCTCGAAAGTCATAATATTTTTCCAACTCACATTATCCTAAATCTACATAAGTATGGGATCCAAAGCCTACTTTTCTTAGCCTTGGCAGCAAGAGATGACTTAACCACTTCCTGAATAATCATTCCCCCATTATCAGAGTCCAAGAGATGAACTCTAAATTTAGCCAACCTATGAATATACTTTACCAACCCTCTTTTCTCCTCATCAAGGTGAGATAGGCTCTCCATAGACAACCTTCTAAGAGCAGCAGCAATAATATTAGTTTTACTTGGATGATAGTGAAGGCTTATGTCGTGATCCCGAAGTAGCTCAAGACATTGACTCTGCCTGAGGTTTAATTCCTTCTGTGTAAATACATACTGCAATCTCTTATGGTCCAAATAAATATCCACGTGCACCTCATACAGGTAATGGCACCAGATTTTTAAAGTAAAACTACAGCCGCCAACTCTAAATCATGAGTTGGATAATTCCTCTCATTAACCTTAAGCTTCCTAGAAGCATAGGCTACAACCTTACCATGTTGTATAAAAAAAACTAGTCCCACACGGGATGCATTACAATACACCACAAACCCCGCAGTACTCTTGTGTAGGGTCAAAATAGGAGCATAAGTCAATCTATCCTTCAATTTCTCAAAGCTACCCTCATAAGCATCAGACCATAAAAACTTAACATTTTTCTGAGTTAAGTTTATCAGTAGAGAAACAATAGATGAGAAACTCTCCACAAACCTCCTATAATTACTAGCCAAGCCCAAGAAACTCCTAATGTTAGCTGGTGTTATGGGTTTAGGCTATTTCTAAACTTCCTCACCCTTCTGTGGATCCACTTTGATCCCTTTACTAGAAATAACATGCCTTAGAATGGTTACAAGACATAGCAAAAATTCACACTTAGAAAATTTTACATATAATTTTTTATCCCTAAGAGTCTGCAATGCAATTAAGAGGTGATTGACATGATCCTCCTCACTTTTGGAGTACACCAAGATGTCATTAATGAAGACTACAAAAAAAATCCAGAGACTGTCTAAACATCCGATTCATAAGATCTTTGAATGGGGCCAGAGTATTGGTCAACCCAAATAACATAACAAAAAACTCATAATGGCTATATCGGGTTTAGAAAGTAGTCTTGGGAATATCAACCTCCCTATTTTCAGTTGTTGGTAGCCCAAACGAATATCAATCTTAGAGAAACACCTAGCACCCTAAAGATGATTAAATAGGTCATCAGCCCTAGGAAGGGGATACTTATTTTTCACTGTAACTTTATTCAACTGACAATAGTCTATACACATTCGAAGAGACCTATCTTTCTTTCATACAAAAATTAAAGGAGCACCCCACGGAGAAATACTAGGATAGATGATACCCTTATCAAGAAGATCCTTCAACTGCTTTTTGGATTCTTTAGTTCAACTGGAGCTATCCTATAAGGAGGAATGGAAATGGGATAGGTATCGGGCTGCTGATCAATCCTAAAATCTATTTACCTATCAGATGGAATCCCAGGAAGATCATCGAGAAAATTTTCTAATAATTTCATTAACCACAGAGACAGATTGCAATGAGGGACTCTAAGAATTAGAATCCTTAACCCAAACTAGATGGTATAGACACCCTTTTGAAATTATTTTTAAGCTCTAAGAAAGGAAATAAACTTCTCTGTAGGTACTAAGGAACTACCCTCCCATTAAATCATCGGTTTATTAGGAAAATAGAAATTGACCTTTTGGGTCCTACAGTCTAGAGAAGTATAGCACGAATGAAGCCAATATATTTCCAAGATGACATCAAAATCTACCATGTACTCTATCAGATCCACCAATGTCTCCCTATGATGAATAGATACCACACAACCCCTATATATTTTTCTAGCAACAATAGAATCACCCACCAAAGTAGAAACAGAAAAAGGGTCAGAAATATTTTTAGGACCAAAACCAAGGTGCACATCCATATAAGGGGACTCATAGGATAGGGTAGAACCCAGATTGAACAGATAATAAACATCATGAGAAAAGAGTTGTAACATACCAGTGACAACATTTAGGGATTTTTCAAATTCCTGATGAGTGGCAAATGCATAGAGAAAATTCCAAACATTGTCGGTACCTGAAGTGGTGCACTTAGGTACAGGAGCCAATGAAGTGGCAATCGGGACCTTATTATCTCTAGTGACAACTTTAGCTATAGGACAATATCATTGTTTATGTCCAGGTAGACCACACTAAAAACACATATTCCTTCACTCCTCACAATACCCACGGTGATGTTGTCTATAAAATCGACAATGAGGATAAGGTGGGCTTGACTGAGCTCCACTAGCCTGATACTAGGAACCCTGTTCCTTAGGACCACTTCTATCCTGAAACTGATAATCACCTGAAGTTTTAGGATAAGGAGCACTAGTCGATGAATAAGAACTTCCTTAATTCTTTTTCTTAGTCCATTGCCTACCATCTCTCACACTGTTTTACTGACCTGCACCCTTCTCTGAATATATAAACTTCTTGTTTCTCCTCTCTTCTATCTCTACCTACTTTTTTTTCTCATTCTCCACCTTCTGCATATAAACCATTAGCCCGGAGATGTCCATGTTATTATTCAACATAGCAGCCTTACACTCTAATACCAAATCACGGGAAAAACCAAAAGCACACTTTCTTATTCTGGACCTCATATTGGACACCAACTCTGGATCATAACAAGACAGTTGCTGGAACTTTAGGGCATACTCCTTCACACTCATCTTACCCTGCTTTAAGTTCACAAACTTTTTGGCCATAGCTTCCCTCAACTCCTGAGGAAAGAAGTGGTCAAGAAAATCACCTAAAAACTCATCCCTGACCATGAACTCAGCATTATCACCCCTCTTTCCTTCCTACTCCTCATACCACTAGTAAGCCACATCCTTTAACTGATAGAAAGTAAACTCCACACCCTCTAAATCAGTAGAATGCATAACCCTAAAAATTTTATCCATCTCATCAATAAACTTCCCAGGATCCTCCTCAACATTAGAGCCTATACAAGATTGGGGGATTCAATCTCATAAATAGGCCAACCCAAGGGTAGCCTTCATGTCACGCCTTTATTGTAGAGGCTAACCTCTGTGGCACGCTAATATCACGAACCCTTACTGCCTTGAGGTCCCAAAATGATCCTGAAACCCTTTTGAAAATTTTAAAACTTTTCCAATTTACCCTTTTATTATCTCTAACATAATTCAAGTCAATATTTTACATTATGCAACTGGGAAGGTAAAAAAAAGTAGTTGAAATTTTGAGGGGTCTTACATGTTCTTTCTGAGAATAAAGCTCCAAAAATTACATGGGTCATGGTATTTTATCATTTTGTTGTTAAGAAAATAAATAATGAGTCCAGGCTCTGATACCAATTAAAAGTAGTAAGAGGGAAGGGGTGAATTACTCTTTTTTGATAGTTGACTTGTGAGGTTGGTCGACTAATCTAGATAGTTTATGCAAGCTCAAGAATACAAAAATAATAAATGTTGAAAGTAAGTATGACACCAGATATATTATACTGATTGGGACCTCTAATACTTGTTACTCCAGTCTCTTTGGATTGTAAGTGATTCTCTAGTTCTTGTTTTTAAAATAAAATTACAAGAATTGAGTTATGCCTTTTGGCTATAACTCACACTCTTTCTTATTTCTAACTTCTTGATACAATGCCTCACTAAATATGTGTTTCTCTACTCTATTTTTTAATACACAATTAACCACAAGAGAACACAATGCTTGAATAAAGTGACGCAAAGAACTAGAGAAGGTTCGGACAGTAGAAGGTCTTTTCCTTTGACTTTCATTATTTAAATCTTAGTGATTGGAATAATACTACTTGTTTGAAGATAAATGTAGAAGGCAACCCAAAAGATTTTCTTCTTGGAAATAGAATATGAGATATCTAATTTCCAAGAATAAGTAAAGACTATAAAAAGAAAATCTAAACTAACTAAACCCTAAAAAGAGAGATGCGATAGATCTTTTTGGTATAAGGAGAATTATTTCCTTCCTTAGGTGAGATATAAATCATTAAATGATTAGAGAATTATAATGATCTTCTTTCTTTTTGAGATCTTCTATTGATACATTCATCCTTTTTTATCTTTGAACAAGATTCCTTTGATTATTTTTTTCCTAAAATACTGTAAGAAAATCATTCATCAAAATCAAAACTATCACTTGACATCGTTATGGAGATCATGATAATGAGAGAGTAATGTTTATTATAACCTACTTAGTCTAAATTAGTTGTTGATTGTAGGATTACTAATTTAGACATTGGTAATCCAGTTAGAAAAATATGTATGTGGTGGTCTTTATAAGATAAAGATTAGTTGATCTCATTAACTAAATCATAGACAAAGGTGATCCATATGGAGATATAAACATTGAACAGACTCGCTAGATAATTCTCAATGGTTAGAATTACCATAAACTGTCACTAAGATATTATCTTGAAGAATGTGATGTAAGAGTTTCCTATGACCTGATCGAGATTATCATAGTAATTAACAAGTTATTTATTATACTTTGATACCAGACATCCATGTCGATATAGATATAATTAAAGGATATTAGGTATGATTAAATGCTTGTGAATTAATAATTGATGCAAGATAGAATCTGTCAACTCTTAGTAATAAGTTTAATCTCTATATTGTCATGTATTATAAACTACTAATTAAGACCTTGGCAAGGACAACTGAATTAAAGAAGAAAAGAGTTTCTTAGGTTATTCAATAGTCGATTATAATCAGACATGCACATATAGTTGATCACCTATTGGTATTTGATAGTTAGACCATTTCCTATGTTGATCCAGAGCTATAAGGATAGAAGGAAATACAGCATTATTCTTCTACAAGTTCTTGAGAGTAAATTGTATACTTTATGATATTCTATTGTAAAGGAGTGTTGGTAGATGCCAACCTTGACTAGTATTATGATATGATCAATTTATTATTGTTAGGTGTATTTATGCACCTAAGTGTCATTATTCGTACGTATTTAGTTTAGTTTTGAGGACTTCTTGAAGTGTTAATGAGTTATTAAGGGTGTTATTATGTGATTATGTGTTGAAGTACATGGTTAGAATTTTTATGGTGTAATTGAAACAAGTTAAGATTCAAAATTATCAAGTAGAATTTAGACAAGAAAACTAGTGTTGCTAGCTTGATCTATGCTTTGTTCCAGTGTACTTGAATGAACTTTATTGTGTCATGGGCACTAATTATTGTTGTTTGATGTTATAGGAGACCATTTAAGATTTTAACAATATTTTCGTGAGCACAATAAGGCCAAATAAAGTGAAAAAGATAGCCACAAGTGCGAAACTTAAAGAAAATGGAAGGAGTTAACTACAACAAAAACTGGACTTTTGGAGCACAAGGGAATGCCTCTCCCTTAAAGCTCTGACATAATGGTGTGACACACCTTGAGAAATAAATTACATAAACAAAGAAATGGTTGATGACAGAACCTTAAAACTTTATCACTACTTGGGAACGACCTGTCAAAGAAGTTCCTCATCCGATTCTTTTTGTTTAGCAAAACTGCAAGGCTACAGAGTGAGATCCTGAGTTTTAATAGAAGTCATATAAGAACCTATATCATGCATGGAAGAGATTCAAAAGTCTCTTCTGAGGGATTGCCCACACCACCAATAGACCAATGAGGTATTATCATATACTTTCATAGAAGCTCTTGCCATACCACAAAAATTTTGTTAGATTCGGCCATAGGTGGTCAAGCATTGAAAAAATGTATGATGAGTTATAGACTCTTCTAAACCAAATTGTGCAAGGCAATTTAGAATGGCAAGGTGATATGTCCAAAAGTGCAGTGAAGAATTTTGCGGGGATGATCAAGGTTGATAATGTCATAGCTTTGGCAGCTCAGTTGGCCTCCTTTCAAAATCAAATAATGACATAATTCAGTAAGTTGAGTGCAAATCAACCTCAAGCCCAAGTAAATAAGTTCAGCAAGCCCAGTCTTGGTGTGAGATTTATAGAATTTGTTGTCACTTTATAGACTCATGTGGAGAAAATGCGGAGTCTATTAACTTTGTGGGAAATGAACATAAGGGAAATCTAAACTATGGTAATGCCTAAAACTTCAATTGGCATAGTCGATCCAATTACTCATGGGGCAATAATTAGGCTCAGGCTCAACAGTTTTAATAGCAGTAGAACATATAGAAAAACTCTTAGGGAAGTAATATTGAAGAAACTTTAAAAATGATCATGGAAAAGTAAGAACAAATAGCTACAGAGATAAATAATCAGCAACTTGCCTAAAAGAATTTAAAGATACAACTGGGCCAATTAGCTCAGGATCAGAACACAAGACCTCAAGGTGGTCTGCCAGGTGACATAGAGAATTCAAAGTAGGTAACAAAAATCACCTCGAGAAGTGGTAGAGACTTGATTGAAAAAACTCTAAAGAAAAATTAGAAGGTATAAAAAGAGTTATTCCTACAGTAGGTAGAAGAGAAGGAAGTACAAACCAAGGAAGCTGAAAATTTGAGAAAGTCTGAGTACCCAAAACAAAAGGCAGTTGAGAATAAACAAGAGATACCACCACCACCATACCCCTAAAATCTTAAAAAAACTAAGAAGGATTCTTGTTGTAAGAAGTTCTTTGACACGTTCAGAGAACTTCACATTAATCTCTCATTGTTAGATATTTTGCAAGGAATGCCTAAGTACACAAAGTTCTTGAAGGATGTGGTGTCTAATAAGATAAAGTTGGGTGACATTGAGACGATAGCACTTACTGAGGAGTGCAGTTCAGTGGTGATGATGAATATGCCTAAAAAACTTAAGGACCTAGGGAGTTTCACCCTTTTCATACAAATTAGTAAAATTGAAATGGTCCATGATTTGAGTGATTAGGGGCGAGCATAAATTTGATGCCCCTCTCTATTTTTAATACTCTTCATTTAAGAGAGCCGAGGCTATTTCTGTGGTGTTCCAAATGGAAGATAGAATAAGAGTGGTGCTCGAAGAAAGCATTGAGGTTGTTCCCATTAATTTGGTGAGTTCATTATTCCTAATAACTTTATTGTTCTTGACTATGATGCATATGATATGGTATTAATCACACTGGAACATCCATTCTTTTCACGGGATAAGCACTTATTTATGTGAGAGAGGGCACTCTAACAATAAGACTGAATGATGAGGAGGTGGTCTTTAAGGTACATAAAACTCTCAATACACCATCACACTATATGGATTAATTTGTGTATGATCAAAACTATGAAAGTGGATGAGTGTGGGGTAGTAGAGTGCAAGAATCTAATAACCTCTTTGAACTATCTTATAAAGTTGCCCAAATTAAAAATTAAGCCCGATGTTCAAAAACATAAGGAGGAGCATGAAAAGGAAAGTACAAAGAAAGATGTATACCTTGAGAGTAAGCACTCAAGAGGTTAGATAAGAGTAAGAAGATGGGCTTTGAGTAGGAGGAAGAGGTTGAAAGAATATGGTTGAAAGTAGTGTATTAGTCGTGTCGCGACACTAAATCAGACGTTGCTTAGGGAGGTAACCCAAGTTATTTTTCTATTTTTTCTTCGTATCACCATTTATTTTGTTTTTTTTAGTCACGGGTTAATAGGAAGTCTGAGTACAAATAATCTAAGCTAAGAAGCATAGAAAGGACTAGGAGTAGGGTCCATTAGACCTTGTTGATGATTAAGATTCTACTAGCTAGGACTAGGGGACTTAAGGGTCCTCACATTTAATATATGCTTTAGGTACAAAGTGTTATTTTAAGTGTGGGGTGGGAAATGTTCTGATTTCTTAGGATGAAATGCTGCTATAGGATTTCCACTTTTTATAGTTTCTAGTTTTCTAGTTTTCTAGTTTTTGACTAAATTTGAAAAAATTATGAAAAGATTTTCTCTTTGTTTTTTTAATATGTTTTCAATTTGTTGATGTCAGTCTATTAGGGGCACACTTCACTCACCCCTTTGGTTTTTCTTTTTAATTTTTTTTCGAAGGAGCGCCCTTTGAACCCAGTATCCCTTTTTTCATTTTAGGAGTAATTTTAAACCTTTGATTAGGAATAAATGTTATGTTCGTGTAGTTTCTATGTATTATTACATGATACAAGTGGTTATGATTGTGAAAGCATGTTGGGTTGAGTTAAACAACTATTTTTTAGACACCTAGGCTCATTTATATGACTCATGTGCGATATTGGCTTAATTTTGAATTTGTGTTATTGCTTGGTTTAGAGTCTATAGTGATCCTACTTGATTTGAGAATGTGTCATGTGTGAATGAGGTCTTTTTTTGTTGCATACTAATGTTTAGAACTTTCCTAGTGTGTGTGCAAAGCAAAGTAAAAAATGTTGGGTTTAGGAGATAACATAGACATTTCTTTGACAATTATGTTTTATATTCTCTTTATCTACCCTTATTGCATGATCCTAGTTAGCCCTATTGATCCTTTATCCTTTTTTTCGGTTGACTATTCCCCTTCTTTTAGTTGACCTGAATTTGATCCAAAACTCCTAAGATCTTAGTTAAGAAATTAAGATGTAACAATTGTCGAGTTAAGGAAGTGAAAAGTGACAGTGCATCCCCTAAAATAAGAGCTAGTGGTTTTTTAAAGTTCATATGTGTGGTTAGGAGGAATGTAATGAAAATAAAAATTAATCGAAAGTTAATCAAAACTTATCCCTACTTAATATGTGTGAACTAGCTTAATGAGATGGGGCAAAACAAAATAGAAGTAGGAAGATAAGAGTGGTGAAATTTTGGGGTTGTTAGAGAAGTGTTTAATGTTATGCGTGATGTATTAAAGCACTTAGGGGTGATAGTCATTGATACTGGCCTGAATAGTTCCTACACATACCGTAGACTACATTACAATCCTTAAAGTACTACTTGATCTTGAGATTGATATTCTAAAATTAGTGGAGTATTACACTAAGGGAAAGCTTATGGTTCATCTTGTGTGGCATGAGAATTCATTGTGCGAGTGAGCGGAATTTGATCCTTACATCCTTCCTTATGATAAATTGCATATTTGTA
This sequence comes from Capsicum pubescens, assembly GCA_030864215.1. Taxonomy (NCBI): domain Eukaryota; kingdom Viridiplantae; phylum Streptophyta; class Magnoliopsida; order Solanales; family Solanaceae; genus Capsicum; species Capsicum pubescens. The sequence continues at coordinate 295,971,074 of CM061548.1, read as the reverse complement.
AGTGAATATGGGTGACTCTCTTGTGGTGAGGGCATATGTTTGATGATGTTTAGGTGATTTGTATGATCTCATTGATTTAGTAATATGCATAAGTTTTCCACCTTGGTGGAATAAATTCTTGAGGATAGGATATTTTGAAGTAGTGTTTATGAGCTTTCAATTGTAATATGACATGTTTGGTGTGGAACTTGCTATTCATATGTCGTCATAGTTCTAGCTTGAGTGTCTTAGTTATAGTAGTAATGTTCAAGTCTTCATCGGATGGCTCTTAGTGTAATGAGTTGTTCGAGGATAAACAAGGCTTTAAGTATGAGGTGGTGATCTTAGGTGTATTATGCACCTAAGTATCCTTATTCATATGCATTTAGCCTAGTTTTAAGGAATTATTGGTGTGTTAATGAGTTATTATGGGTGTGATAATGTGTTACATGGTTAGAATATTTATGGTACAATTGAAAAAATTTAAGACTTTAAATAATCATGTAAAGTGTAGACGAGAAAATTAGTGTCGCTAGCTTGATTTATGCTTTGTTCTAGAGGACTTGGATGAACTCTATTGTGGAACGTGCACTAATTATTATTGTTTGATGTTATAGGATACCATTTAAGATTTTAAAAGCATTCTCGGGAGCAAATCAAGGCCAAATGAATTGGGAGAGGCAGCCACAAAGTGCAGAACTTAAAGACAAACAGAATGAGTTAACTACAACAAAAAGTGGACTTTTGGAGCACAAGGGCATGACACGCCCTCAGATCTCTGAGATAAGGGTGTGCCATACCATGAGACACAAATTACATGACCAATTCCAGTGACAATCCGCATTAAGGGCGTACCACGCCCTAGACATGCGCGATTTGGGGCGTTCCACGGCCAAGGGTGAAAATTGTCCGAATTCTTCCATACTATAAAGAGGACACTTGGTTTCTATCCTAATCATCTTGGACGACTTTGGGTCTTTATAAACACACAAAGGTCTTCAATTAGGGTTCTTATTTCTTTAATTTAGTCTACTTTTAGTTTTACGCATGAATTCCATTCTTGTGATTCGTTGTAAAACTATGAGTGGATAAACGCCCTCGTTCTAGGGTTGAGGCTACGAACATGAATACTTAACTTATATTTAAGTTTGTTTATTATTGATTATCATGTTTGGTTGTTCATATATTCTTGTTATTACTATTCTAGTGATTCACGACCTCTAGAATAAACCTATATTTCTATTGTGAACCCGGAAGAAGGAATAACATATTAGATCGTAGGGTCTTATAATTTAAAGGAATTAAAGATAGGATTTGCATTTAGGATAGTAATATACCTAATTCACCCCATTTGGTTTGACCACGGGAAGAAAACAAATGGATTTGAGTTAGTTCTCAAGTCTCCGCTCAATGATGTAGTTGTGGGTCTAACTTAGATAGACGATTAGAGGATGATCTTTCTCTAATCATGTTATCAACCCCGTGAATTATCAATTAAGATAATTGGCTTAACCAATGTGATTGTATAGCTTAGTAGTATTGTTCAAAGTGTCTTAACCCTGGATTTCTCATAATTATTGTCTCTAACACTGTATAATCTCGTATTGTATACTGTTAATCTTAATTCTCAACTTGAACCCTTTTTGGTTACACTTTGCACTTGTTTAACCTTCTTAGTGACATAAGAATGGGATTGTTGCTAAACACAAGTCCCTGTGTGATCGATACTTGGCTCTTAAGGGTCACTTTATTACTTGCACGACCATGTACACTTGCGTGTACAGTAAGATCGCAGCAACTACTAACTTAGTTTCGAACCTATGGGTCACACACTTATGAGTGTTCCGATCTTTGTTAATGTATTACTTATTTTATTGTTTGGTAATTAAATTAGAGAATTTAATTAGTCAAATAAATAAAGTATTAGTTCAAAATATTATTATATTCTTCTCTAGCATCAATAATTTAATTAATATTAATAATAAATTAAATAATATTTGTTAATTGAGATTCTTAATTAATATTTATGAATATTAATAAGATCTTATTGCTGTGACTAGGATGGAAAGTCCATACCTAGCCACTACTACACGTGCCAACTCATTCCAATTTGGAATTGGATGACCATAGAATGCCCATTTATGGGGCTTGCTGCATACGTAAAACAATCAATTCCATTAGGAATGGAAATTCTACTCAAGTAAAACAATTCCAATTTGGAATTGGATTGTACATGAGGACTTGCACGTGTAATCCCTTAAGGTGGGATTTAACCTCACTTTTAGGTAATTTTTTCGAATTAAATTTTTATCTTTAAGTCAATTATTACTTCAACCAAATAGAAGAAAAAATTATGAGTGATTCTATCTAATGGGTGCTGGGAAAATTCCATATATAGAACAAGTTTCAAGACAATTATATAGTGAAGATCCATTAAAAGGATGGAGAAAACATAAAACTACTATAAAAATTGAATTAATAGATAAAAATAACATAATAACTCCAAAACCATTAACATATAACTTTGACGATTTAAAAGAATTTAAAATGCATATAGATGAATTATTAGAAAAACAATATATACAAAAAAGTAATAGTAAACACAATAGTCCAGCATTTATAGTAAATAAACATAGTGAACAAAAAAAAGGAAAAAGTAGAATGGTTATTGACTATAGAAATTTAAATGCAAAAGCTATTGTAGGGCGGTGCGGATAAATTGGGTAACTTAAATAGATCTATTATAACTCTAATGGATCTATTTTTGTTTGTGCGTGGATATTTCTTAACTTCTCTAAACATTTTTATTTTTAGTTTATTTATTTTAATTTTATTAATGTTCATATCTTGGGGGGTGATTGGATGGTATTTGATTAAATATTTTACTGTAATATTCTTTAGTTTTTTCTCTTAGTCTTTGTAATTCTTGTATATTATTTTAGAGGTATTCTAAATATTCTATATCTTTTGTTCTAAAATATTCAATTAAATTCTCTTTCATAAGTATTTCTGTTAATCTTATTTCTTCCATATCTTGTCTTCAATATTTTTTAATACTCATAGTCTATCATTTTATCCTAAAGTAGTTGTGATACTGCAAATTTCTTTGTAATAATTTATTCTAATTATACTATATCTGATATTAAATTTTAGGTTATCTATTTCGTTAATTATCCTGTCTTTTTCGTCTATGAATAATTTCATGTCTAGATCATATTCTAAACTGTCTTTTAATTCTAGTTGTTTTATGGTTTTATTTATCCAAATTAATCTTTCTTTTAATTGTTTTCTTCCTTTTCTAAGCTGGTTTCTATAATTAATTTCTTCATATAGCCAAATTTGTTTTTCTTTAACTTTTTGAATATATTCTAGCATTCTTAATCTGTATAATATCTATCTGATTAATAACTATCTGGATTATTTCTACCATAAAAATCTATATTTTCTAATTCATCTTCTATCCAATTAGTACTTAGTAACTCATCTTCATAATCAAATATTTTTCCCATATTATTTTCTTTATGTCTTCTAATTCTAAGTCTTTTATGATATATAAAACTAGTATCTTAGTTTCATCAGATATATATCTTCTCATATTATTCATATTATGCTAAGGTTTCTACGAATAACTTGGATAACTTAGAATTGGATTCTAGTAATTAAATACTTTATCATAGTATTTATTAGTTGTTTGTTTTAATCTTAATAATTCCTCTATATTTTCATTAAGGAATTCTATATATTTTATATCTTTAGTTATCATATATTCTTCTAAATTTGTTTTCATTAGTTTTTCTATTAATTCTATATTTTTCATATCCATTTTCCAATTTTCTAAATATACGTAATTTATCATGGTTGATGTGTAGGTTTGGTATGTAAGTATTTGTAAGAGTAGGTAGGTAGGTGTGGTATGTAATTTATTCTAGTCATAAAATATTTATCAAATATTTTTTTCAATATGATTTTTCTTATATCTATAATTTCTATATCCTTAAGTATATACAAAACAAGTATTTTGAATTTATCTACCATTTCGTCAGATAAATAAGTATTCATTTTTCATATGATGCTTTTTCAAAATATTCCCTTCAACCATATACATAACAAAATATGATCATTTTAGATTACTATATACTAGATTATTCTTAAATAACAGGTTTTTCGGTCACTATTAGCATGGTAATCTGGATACTTTTCCCTTAAACAGCGCCTCTACTCTGGCTACTCCCCTATCACGGCTTTCTTGCCTCACCGATTTTACCTTTAGGATGGCATAGTTCTTAGGGATTTTTCTCCTATTCCACTTTGCTAATAAACTTCTTAACATGTTATTCTTTGAATAATTCTACTATAAAGTAACTAACATGAACTTATTTTATCATATCATGATTGTCAGGAATTTATGAATTTAGCTATTCATAATCATAAATATAAATATTTGTTCTGGTAAATCTGATAATTCTAGATTTTCCATAGCTGTCTGATTCATAGCTTTTCCTTGAAAATATACCTTTTTTTATTAAATAATTCAAAAGTTTTTTGTGTACAAGAGAGGGTTTTGCTTCAACTCATGAAGGCTTACCTCTAATTGAGCAAATGTTCTACTATTTAAAATTCTAAAAAGAAAACGTGTATCATTTTCTATGTTATTCCTAACTTTACACGTATCCTACTTAATAATTCACATGTTACAGAAAGTCAAAAAGTCTATAAATCTATACAAGATAAAGACAAAAAATCAAAGACTCAAAAAATCAAAAATAATAACTACATAATTTCTTTACGTAAAGATAATTCATCTTTTCTCAATATGTCTCTTTCTATCTTCATATGTCATTTTTTTTCATTAATATTTTGTCTTCTATCATTATTGCTTCGTTACTTTTTTTTATCTTCTTGCTATTGTAGCATCACATCTGGAATAAAGTTGTGTCTTCCACTACATCTTCTGTATATGTGGTCATCGTATCTTTGGCCAACTTGTTTACAGAATTGTTCCATAACTTCTTCTGAAATAACTCCTTTCATAATAGATCGTGTGACTGGTAATTCTTCTGGTTTTAGGATCGTTATGACCCATTTTCTTATCTCTTCTCTGGAGTTTTCTCTAATATTTTTACAAGTAGAGTAAACCAATAATTGATTTCTGTTATAGTAAATCCAAACAGGGTTTTGATTTATATAATTATTTGCTAACTCAGTCAATATACTGCTAAGTCCAATAACTCTCTTGTTTCGGTAGAAGTTTGCTATCTGATTTTTGGTTATCTCTTCTTGTTCGCATATTTCTTCAGGGATAATATAGTCTCGTGTCATTCCTATCTTGACAACAGTAATTTTCTATTTTATTTCATCAAATAATATTTCTGTTGGTGCTGAGTAGAAACGGACATAGAATAACTGTCCTTTCGTAATCCTTTTATAATCCATAAATTTTTTGCGAATATCTGGAATTCTTGTTAGCTCATCTTCAGTAATTGTGTAAATTGTAGATAATAATCCATAATAGTAACATGAAGAAATTAAGTTTGCACTGGTGTCTGGCAAAGCAATAAGTTTGTTATAGTTCTGATATTTTTGTGTAATGTATCCTTGGTGTTGTTTTGCTAAATCTTTACTCTGGATAGGTTTTTTATTTAACAATTTTTGTAAGGTATAAATATTATCAATATATGTACGAGTGATATGGTTATAAGTCTGCTTTTGTTGATTGAGTGATTCGGAATATGTGTGTATCTGGGGAGGTATAGATGACTCTTATATTTGTATATTTGGTGTATATGGTTTTGAGAATACCTGGTTGAGGTTATAATTCTTTTTCTTTGGTGGTTTAGGTTTATTTTGAGTGACTATATTCTTTCCCTTGGATACATCACCTGCGCCTGCAGCTGTAACTGTAATTTCGTTAGTAATTTGAGTATTTAGGTGTTTCTCATCGTCACCTTCTAGGTCTAGTTTTTTAATGTGCTCTTCCTGCACAGTATCTTTGCTAATAGATTCTTGTTTTTTATAGTGTTCAACCTGCACTTTTACATTTGTAACTTCAGTAGTTAATGTAATAACTCGTTCTTGTAATAACTTATTTGTTCAAACACTTGTAATATTAAGTCTGTTTGGGTATCTTTGACATCAGCTTCTTCCATTGGTAAATCAGTTTGAGTAGCTTTGTCTTGATATGTAATCTGCAATAACATTCTTGTCAGTCTTGATTACTTCAATCGTAAATGTAAAATTCAATATATTCAATACTAATCTCCGAATTTCCTTCGTCGTAACTGAGTTTTGTATTTTTCTTGTTAACCACCATCGAACCTGGGTATTATCTGTTCTCACAATAAATTTGTTATATACAATATATGGTTCAAAGGCTAATAAATATTTATATAATGAACATAATTCTTTTATATTTATTTCCCATTTTATTTCTGTTTCATTAAATGTACCTGAGTAATATCTACAATGATGTTCTATTTTTTCATTTTCGTACCTATATTTAAGTACTCCTCCATAACTATATTCACTTGCGTCTGCTTCTACTATATATGTAAATTTTTTATTTTCATCTGGGAATTGTAATTTTGGTAATTCTTTACAAAGTATTTTTATTTTCTGAACTTGTTTTTTATCTTCTTCGTTATAATTATATTCTACATCCTTTTTTAATTTTTTCTGTAAAGGCTTTAGGTTTTCTGCTAATTTTGATATATATTCTCTTACTTGGTTTACTAATCCTAAAAATGATTGTAATTTCTTTTTTGTATCTAATTCTTCTTTTGAATTTATTATTTTTTGTACTATATGTTGTTGCATTTTCACTCCACTTTTATCTATTTGTATTCCTAAAAACTCTATTTGATTTTTCATAATTTCAGCTTTCTTTTCACTTAAACTTATTCCTGATTTTTCTATTATATCTGTAAACTGTTCTAGTAATTTTAAATGTTCTTCTTTGGTTTTTGTGTATAGTAGTATATAATCTATGTATACTATACAATTAGGTAATTATTTAAAATAACTATTCATAAAGTGTTGGTATCTACCTGGTGCATTTTTATATCCAAATGGTAATACATTTCATTCATAAAATCCTTGTGGTACCGTAAATGCAGTTAATTCTTTAGAATTTTCATCTAACTTTATGTGGTAAAATCCTGATTTACAATCAAATTTACTAAAGTAGTTATATCCTTATATTTGTCTTATTTTCAATATCTTATTTGGTATTGGATAATTGTATGTCATAGTTTTTGCATTTAAATTTCTATAGTCAATAACCATTCTACTTTTTCCTCTTTTTTGTTCACTATGTTTATTTACTATAAATGCTGGACTATTGTGTTTACTATTACTTTTTTGTATATATTATTTTTCTAATAATTCATCTATATGCATTTTAAATTCTTTTAAATCGTTAAAATTATATGTTAATGGTTTTTGAGTTATTATGCTATTTTTATCTATTAATTCAATTTTTATAGTAGTTTTATGTTTTTCTCATCTTTTTAATGGATCTTCACTATATAATTGTCTTAATTTTTTTCTTTATTATTTCTACCTTATCTATTGAAAATATAGTTATTTCTTTTTTATTTATCGAAAATACAACTAGTTCTACTGTGTCTTCTGTATTTTTTATATTTTCTAACTTTTGTGTAATTTTTTCACTTCCTTTTATCCAATCAGTTTTCTTTCTTATTTTATTAATAACTCTTTTTGCTCTTACTTTTTGTTTACATGGTGTTGTAAACCACCAATCTGTTTTAGTTATTATATGTGGGTATAATTAATTAAAAATGGCATTCCTAAAAGCATATCTTTTGATGTTAGTTCATAATTATAGATTTCGTCTATTGTTATTATTTTATCTCATATCTGTATTTTTACATTCTTAGCTTTATATGTAATTAAGTTTCCTTCATTATTAAATCCTTTGACTACTGTTGGTACTTTTAGCTTATCCCATTTACCTTCTGGTAAACAGTTGTATCTACATAAGTTTGTTTCTGCTCCTGTATCTATCATAGGTGTATAATACCTATTATAATATCCTTCTACTATTATTTTGACAAATACATATATTTTCATGTCATGTCAAAGTTCTTTTTATGAATAATTTCTCTTTATTATATGTTATAGATAATTGTGTATGTTCTATATTGTATGGTTTTATTTGTTCTAACCATTTTATTTCTAATATTATATCTGCTTTTTGCATTTCTTCTTTTATTTCAAATTTTGTTTTTATTTTTCTAACTCCTATTATTATTTCTTTTTCTGCCATATCTTTAATATTTATCAGACTCCTTGGTAGATCTGGGCATATATTACTTAGATTTTATTTCTTCACTTCTTACTAGATATTTTGCTATATAATTTTCTTCTTGTCCTGTGTTTAAGAGTATTAAATATTCTTTTTCATTTATTGTTCCTTTTATGTAATATTGATTTAAATTAATTGTTGAAGTTGTTTCATAACTTGTTCTCTCTGATAAGTTTGATGATTCTGGTTTTTCATGAGCTATTCTTTTTGATGTACTTATTCTATATTTATTATTTCTAAATCTTCTTCTATGTCTATATTTTTGTAACTATAATCATTATTATCAATTGTTTTTACAAATTGTTCAAAAGGACTTTCTATTTGTATTTTATTAATTTTATTTTTTCCTGTTATTTTATGTTTTGTTGTTAATACATATAGATTTTTACATCTTGTTGTAAATATTTTACTTTCTGGGGTTAGTTCTATTCCTGATATTTTCTAATATAATACTAATGATTTATCTATATTTTTATCTATTATTGCTATTGAACAATTCACACTTATTATAAATTTAAATTTTTGGTATATTAAATTTTCTTTTATGGCAGTTATTATACGTTTTTTCTATAGGTTTTATAATTCTATCATCTTCTAAATATAATTCTATTGGTGTATCTATTCCTTCTCTAAAACATGCTTTTATTAATAGCTCTGTTCCTCCAAGGTGTACATATTTTATTGGGTCTTTACTTTTTATATCGTTTATTTCTTTATTAATTATTTTTTTTGTTACTAGTGGTATACTAGCTCTTCCTTTTGCATATCTACAGTCTATTACATGTTCTTTTTGGCTTACTACGTAGGATTCTTCCTTTTTTCTACTAAATATATTTTTTATTGTTGGTATTTTAAATATTTTTTCTACACTTAGGTCCAACTCTTTTCCTTTCGTCAAATATATTATTATCAAATATTATTTTTTGATATGTTCCTTCTTCATTTAAATATTCTTCCTTTGTTATTATTTTTATATCTTCTTCAGTTATTTGGTTCATTTTTATATCTTCTTCAGTCATTTGATTCATCTAATTCACTATCTATTTCATTATCTGTTTCATTCTCCGAAATTTCATATATACTATCTTCACTTTCTAATTCATAATCTATATAATCTATCTGCATATATTCTGTATTTTCTATTTTTATTTCTGATATTTGTTTCTTTTTTGGGTTTTATGATAATTTACAATCTCTAGCTAAATGTCCTAGTTTTTCACAATTACAACAAGTACATTCCTTTATAGATTTCTTTTTCCTATATGGTATTTTATGTTTATAATTTTTTACATAATATCTTTTTCTTGGTTTCTTATGCTTATATTTTGATTTTTTGTATTTCTTATATTTCTTATGTCTTTTTCTTTTCTTATAATATCTTTCCTCACATCCAAATTGAGGTGTTATTTTATCCTTGCAACATGCTAAATTTCTTATTAATGTTTTTTCCATTTTTATTTCTTCTCTATATTTTTCACATAGATTTTTATACCATTGTTGTAAGAATTTTATTCTGGCTCCTAGGGTATCTACTATTTTTGCTTCATCCCAACTCTTTATTATTTTTGAACTAAATGGTTTGAGTAATTTACTAAAATATAATCTTCTTATTTCTTTACTTTCTTCTATATTATATGTTCCTTTATAATAATATTCTTTAAATGCGCACGTGTACTCATCTATATAGCACATATTACATATTGCTAGTTTTAACATTAAATTCCTATTCGTATCTTTTTCTTTATTTTGCTCTTCTTCTGTTGTTGTTACACTGCTAAATTCATCTCTTATAGCTATTTCATATTTTTTCAATATTTTTGTTGGTAGCATTTTGTAGTTGTTGATGTTCCTTCTGTTTTATTATCAGATCTTAATACTTTTTTACTTGCTTCGGCTAGGTTTAAAAACCATAATTTTACTGTTCCTATTAATGTCTTTTCTATATATTTTGGTGTGTTTGTTGTATCTATTTTATTATCTAATAATTGTTTTGATATGTATCCTACCCATAGTTGTATTATTTTATTTGTGTCTATTACACAGCGTAAATCTAAAAAGTTGTAATTAATTATTTGTTTTGGTGTCCATTTATTATATTCATCCTTTGGATTATATCTTTTAAACTTATTTTTGTAATTATAAGTTGGTTTTCTTATTTCTGATGTACTAGGTATTATATTTTTATCTAGAGTATTTACTTCTGTATTTATTAGTTCTAGATTTACTTTATTAATTACTTCTTTTTTTTCATTAATTTCTAGTTTTCCTATGTTTTCTAGAATTTTTGTATATGTTTCACTATCTTCTGAATCATAATTATCTGTTTCTTCAACATCTATTGTATTTATTTCTAATTCACTGGTTTCTAATTCTTTATTTTCTAATTTTTCTTTAATTGATTTATCTCGTTTAATAATTTTTGTTCTTTATCCTTTTCTTTTTTTTCTTTCTGTCTTTTTTCATACAGGTCTTTTAGCATTTGTAGTTCTTTTTCTAATTCAGCAATCCTACTATTTTTAGTTTCTTCTATTTTTCGTATATCTTCTGTGGTTTGTTGTTTTATTTTATCTATTTTCTTTTTTCTGTCTATTTCTTCGTTTTCTTTTGCTATTCTTACCATGACTGCCAACTTATCTTCTAATTTTAATTCTTCTTTTTCTAACATTAACTATAAATGTTCACCTATTTTCTTATATCTTCTTCCTAAATTAGAGAATACTATTTTTATTTTTGATCCTTCGTGATTTTCATATGTTTTTTCATCTATTATAAATTCTTCTTTGTTCATTTTATTTAAATGTATATAGGTTATGTTGATATATATATTCTAGACTATCTATTGTTGATTCTAAATTTGATATTTCTTCTTTTTGTGCATCTATTGAATTTTTACTAACTTCGACAATTATGTTATACTGTAGTCTTTTCATCCTTATTGTTAATCCTTTACATTTTTCAGCTATTATTTATTTTAATTCTTTATATTTTTGTAATTTTTGTTCGCTATTCATCTAAGCAATATTTATAATATTTTGGTGGATATCTAAATCTAATTTTAAAATACATAATAAATGAATCAAATAAATTCAAATACATACTACTTCCGTAACTTTAAATAACATAAGCTCTGATACCAATTGTTGGGGGTGCGGATAACTTGGGTAACCTAAATAGATCTATTATAGCTCTAATGGAGCTATTTTTATTTGTGTGTGGATATTTCTTAACTTCTCTAAACATTTTTATTTTGAGTTTATTTATTTTAATTTTATTAATGTTCATATTTTGGGGGGGTGATTGGATGGTATTTGATTAAATGTTTTACTGTAATATTCTTTAGTTTTTTCTCTTAGTTTTTGTAATTCTTGTACATTATTTTGGAGGTATTCTAAATATTCTATATCTTTTGTTCTAAAATATTCAATTAAATTCTCTTTCATCAGTATCTCTGTTAATTTTATTTCTTTCATATCTTGTCTCCAATATTTTAAATACTCATAGTCTATCATTTTATCCTAAAGTAGTTGTGATACTGCAAATTTTTTTGTAATAATTTATTCTAATTGTACTATCTCTGATATTAAATTCTAGGTTATCTATTTCATTAATTATCCTGTCTTTTTCTTCTATGAATAATTCTATGTCTAAATCATATTCTAAACTGTCTTTTAATTCTAGTTGTTTTATGGGTTTTTTCATTGTAAAATATGCTCTAGAGAAAAAAGTTTTTCATTATTAGAAAAGTTTTCATAAGTTTGAAGTGTCAAAAACGTACCTAAGCTATATTTTTTTTTTGAGTTTCATACCTAAATTATTGAGGGTGTGAGAAATACGCCTAAACTATCACTCATTAGTTTGAGAACCACACCTCAAAATGAATAAAAAACAATTAAATATTTTAAAAATTAAAAATAATGCGTTAGCAAACAAGAATAAAAATATGCCACGTGGACTAATTTTAATGGCAACACATAAAGAGTTTGTAAGCAAATATTTGGACTGATCAGCTTTTAGGTGTTTTTCTCAAACTAATAAGTGACAGTTTTGGTGTGTTTCTCAAACTAAGAATGATAGTTTAAGTGTGTTTCTTAAATTAAAAGTAATAGTTTAGGTGTGTTTTTCACACTTTCGTTAGTTTAGGTGTGAAACTAAAAATAGGGGGGGGGGAGAGAATAGTTGACGTGTTTTTTTAATACTTTACTATTTTCATAATGAAAAAGATTTTCACTACAAAAATAGTTTTTATGAGAAAAAACAATTTCTTAAAAGTGTATGAATCCAATACCAAAAAAAATAATATAATTGATAAAAAAAAGTGTTTCTTGTTCCTTTTACTGTGGGTTGAGATTTTTGAGAAAAGTTTCAACACTATATTCGTAATCTAATTTGTTCGATCAAGGAGTTGATAGCAAAGATCAATTTCAGTATGGATACACATAAAGTGTTCATACTATCGAAGAAATTCTGAGCTACAACTATCGTCAACCAGGTTTCTCTTGAAACATATCTTTTTAGTTGTTAATATATTTTAAATCCAAGTAGATTTGTTTAGGGTTGCTTCTTGTCTTCTATTGCGTGTTTCGAATACCCCACAACCCTACAATTATATTCGAGTGACAAAATTTGCAGTGATGTAGCTATGGAGAAGGCTTGAGCATCATTTCAAGCCATGAATGAATGCAAAATGAAAAGAAATGCAGAGAAAGACAGCAACTAAAAACTGAATTTTCTGAAAATGATTCATTAGATTCCTTCCTTCTCTCACAAGTCCTTATGTACAAAGAGAGAGAAAAATATCTAGATCAATCCAGATGGCATGCTAACCGACTAGACTAACTACCTTGAACTAACCAATTGATATGACTAATAACTACACCGCTTAAATATCTAACACATACTAATCAACTAACACTATTTAATTATACAATATATTAATTATAAATCTTTACATCCTCCTCAAGTTAAAGGTGTATAAAACACTGCCAACTTTCTAATGATAGCATTATGTTGGACTCATGTCAAGGCTTTAGTCAGAATATCAACAAGTTGTTCATGAGTAGGAACACGTTGTAAAGAGATTAGGCCTTCTTGGAGATAGTTCCTCATAAAGTGACAGTCCACTTCTATGTACTTTGTTCTTTCTTGAAAGATATGATTTCTTACTATGTGCAAGGTTGATTGATTGACACAATATCCCTTCATTAGTAGTGTATGAGGGACTGTGATGTAACACCCCAATTTGCTGAACCGGAATGCTACACGGTGCTTATGACCCCGAGGGACCACAAGCTAACCCATGACTGATATCTGTACCTGTACACTACATAATATACTTGTAGAATGCAGAAAACATGAACAATAGGACATAAGGTTCAACTAAATAGAATATCTGATAAATAATAACATCCATATAGGGTAAAATATACCCAAAACAACTGAAAGCTGAATCTAAAATCTGAACTAAATCTGAAAGCCTCTAAATACTGTCTGAAATAAGAAGTTGAAGGAACATCTCTCAAAATAACTCCGTCTAGAAAAACTAAACTGAAATAATGAATGAAATAAAATAATATCATCCTCGAATGGATGAGGACTCACTGCAACTCTGCGACTGGAATGCTACTACTGATCTGGAACTCGTGTATCTGAACCTATGGTGTAATATGAAAAAAAAACCATAGCGCAAATGCGTCAGTACGACTGGGAGTACTGAGTATACGAGTGAGGTAGGCTAAATGAAAAATGGTTTACATACATGAACAATGCTAACTGACTGGCTGATATGAACGAAAGAGTACAAACATGCATACATAGTAACTAAAATCATGAATACATGATATCTAGATCTGTACGCTAATACATGGTTTACTGTTATCTAACATGACTGATACTGAAATTTTAATAACATGGATGACTGTGTCTGACAGTCCTGAATCTGATGGAACTACCTGAGTTGCGTACTGTAACTGAATTGACTGTAACTGACAGTCCTGGTATACTGAAATCTGAAGAACTATCTGAGTTCTTTTACTGAGACTGGGACTGAAACTATGGGAAGTAGTTGCTTAAAAGACATGCCCCAATAACGCATATAGCTAGGTTGGGGTCCAATCTCTGCCCCGACTGAAAGAGTGTCAATACCGTGCCACTGGTAAGGACAGCTGAGAGTGACCCTTAGCTGAAAGGTACTAGAATGAGAACGGTAGGAATCCTAAACTGATAGGTTAAGACACCTCATCAACCCTAATCTGGCAGGTTAAGATGTCTCAACCTACGCTGGCTACGTAGTTCTGGAACACAAGGATGACTACTAAGAATCACACCCTAAACTGGCAAGTAAGTTCCCGTCCCTGGGTTCACTCGGTGCTAACTTCTACTCCCATCTGAAGATACTGAACATGATTTAACTGGATGTACATGGACTGAGTAACTGACTTCCGTTGACTGACGGAATAGTACTACTATCTGAGAATTTATTAAGATCATGAGATTTCTAAGATTTCCTGAGTCACATGACTGACTGAGTTCTATAGATCATGGATTGACTGAGATTATCGTGATAACGTGACATGGCTCTAGGCACACAACTATATTTTTTTGGGTACTAGTGCCCCCAGGACTCGATGGAAGGAAACTGACACACATAACTGACTTGATCATAAAATAGAGTCCATAATTCACCATATCATAAGTAGGGGATTTCTCACTAAGCATAGTTCTCAACATCTTACGTATGGAAGGAAAATTCATACAACATGTGTATACTTGCATAGCTTCAATATCATGCTCAATCCATATCACAACAATGACGCATATCAATCACGTGGATATCATGTGAAATCATAAAGCATAGATCATGGACTTGTCATTTAAGCACTATTAAATCATGGGACATGAATTCTCTCATCCTAGGCCTTTTATCAAACACTTTGCATGCATTTTTTTTAGCTTAGGTGTGTTTTCATGAATTTCCCCATTTTAAACCACATAAAGTTCATGGATTTCAACTAACGAACACATATACTTCATGAAAACACCTTTAGATATCATCTTGAAACTTAAACAACAATCAACAACATGTACATGGTCATATCATAACAAGACAATCACAATATAATATTTAAAACATGGTTCTTGAGCTCTATGGACAAAATGGATCCATAGATGAACACTACGCATACCTTAGATGGAAGATTCTTGATGATTGATGGACAAATTTGCTTGAACTAGAATCCCCAATTGAAAACCCTAATGTGTTCTCGAAAGGATTTTGAGAGAAAGAGTATGTTTTGGTGAAATAAGGTCTTAATTCCGTGTTAATGGAATATATATAGGGGTGGAAAGATGACCCAAATACCCCTCTAGATGCGTCATTTAATTTTTGTGAAAATTACCCGATTTAGGCCCCCGGCGCGACACAAAGATATCGTGTTGCCCCCCGTTTGTGACCTGGAAACTCACCGCAATACGGTGGAATTGTGGAGAGACACTGGAAATTGACAAACGTCATTTTGGCTTACGGCGCAATGTGCCACTGACTGAAATGACGCTGCTGAAACTTTAAAACCGTCATAACTTCTTCACCGTGTGTCCATTTTAGGCGAATTTGGTATCAACGGAAAGCTTATTCAATTCTCTATAATTTGGAGGGTATAAATCTGCCAAAATACCACCTATCAACTAAGTTATGCTCGTTCAAATATGACCTATGTGAAATCACACACGAAAACTTGGTGGATTCAAAAGTTCTTAGCTTGGCTTACTCTAAGTGACTCTTATGAACATGATTAACACATCATAAGCTCTATTATTACTAGGATACTCATCCTAATTCATGTACTCAAATATGAATCATAGGATAAGAGGTTTCATGTGTTGGAACAACGGTTTATTTTCTAGCTTAGAAATATACGGGGTATTACAATATCTCCCCCTTGGAAACATCCGTCCTCGAATGAGACTGACTGAAATGGGGATAGACGATAAACTAGAGTACGTGAAGGAAATACACTACTGGAACATAATCTCATGATGGACATGAATGATAAGCTAAACATGTCATGCTGGACATACATATCTGATGTATGAGTAACTTATTCATGAATGCATAACTGAGATTTCTAATAACTGAGTTCTCCCAATGAGAATGCATATTTGATGCATGATTATACAATAGACTGATACATGACTGAATATACAGTGGTACTTGATACTAGATGTGTGATAAAACGTGAGCATGAACTGAATAATAAGTGGTATAGAATACTTAACGAGAAACTGAATAAGCTTAAGGAGAACTATTACCTTGAGCTTGATCTGGATTGGCGGAGAAGAGGTAAGGATACTTGGTATGCATGTCTACTTCTGCTTCCCAATTAGCTCCCTCAAAGGACTGATTTTGCCAACGACCTTTGACTAGAGGGACTTCTTTGTTCCTCAGTCTACGAGTCTGATAGTGTAGAATTTTGATCGGAATTTCCTCATAGAAGAGACTGTTTTGACTGTCAATGCTCTGAATAGTGACTACGACTGATGTATCACCTATACACTTCTTGAGCAAAGAAACATAAAAGACTAGATGAACTGAGGCTAGATCTGAAGGCAATTGGAGATCATAAGCTACCTTGCCTAAGCGACTGAGAATCTTGAAGGGACCGACATATCGGGGACTGAGCTTTTCCTTCTTGCCGAACCGCTTCACTCTCTTCATGGGAGAGATCTTTAGATATACATAGTCATCGACCTCGAACTCAGGATCCTTTCTACAAACGTCAGCATACGACTTATGTCGGCTCTGAGCAGCTCAGAGTCTTTCTCTGATTAACTGGACTTTCTCTAAGGTGTCGAATACTAAGTCAGGCCCTATGACTGAGGTCTCACTAACTTTGAACCACCTAATTGGATATCTGCACCTTCTACCATAGAGAGCTTCGAACGGAGCCATTTTAATACTGGAATGATAGCTATTGTTGTATGCAAACTCAATCAAAGGCAAGTGGTCATCCCAACTTTCCTTAAAATCAATTGCACACGCTTTTAGTATATATT
The DNA here is from genome assembly GCA_030864215.1 of Capsicum pubescens. Classification (NCBI taxonomy): domain Eukaryota; kingdom Viridiplantae; phylum Streptophyta; class Magnoliopsida; order Solanales; family Solanaceae; genus Capsicum; species Capsicum pubescens. The sequence goes on along the minus strand of CM061548.1, from coordinate 295,953,724 downwards.
CAAGAGTCTGAATGGTCCTTTCTGCTGGACCATCTATCTGAGGATGAAAAGTTGTACTGAGATGAACTTGGGTACCAAGACCCTTTTGGAATATTTTTCAGAAGTGAGAGGTAAACTGGGTACCTCTGTTTGAGATGATAAATAATGGAACACTGTGTAATCTGACCAACTCCCTGATATAGAGTTTTGCGTAATCCTCAGCTAAATAAGAGGAATGGACTGGAAGAAAATGGGCTGACTTGGTCATTCTATCTACAATGACCCAAACTGAATCATGCTAATGACGAGTTCGAGGCAAACCCGTCATGAAGTCCGTGTTTACTTATTCCCACTTTTAAGTAGGAATAGTGAACTCCTGCATGGAACCACTAGGTTTTTTATGCTCTATCTTAACCTGCTGATATGTAGGGCACTTAGCCATAAATTCTGCAATATCTCTCTTCATCCCACTCCACCAATAGATCTCCCACAGGTCACGGTACATCTTAGTGGCCCCAAGATGAATAGAGTATCGCACACGATGTGCTTCTATAAGAATTCATTGCTTTAAATCATCTACACCTGGAACACAGAGATGACCCTGACGACGAATGACCCCATCTCTCCCTTGGTAGAAAACCTCTACTTTCTGATTTTGAACTGACTTTTTTAGCTTGACAAGGCTAGGATCCTTGTCTTTCTTTTCTTTCACCTCAGAAACTAGAGATGACTCTAAACTATCCTGAACACATACACTATCCTCTGAAGAATCGACTAAGCGAACACCTAGTCTGGCAAGCTGATGGATTTCCTGAGCTATTTTCTTCTTTCTATCCTCAATGTGAGAAACACTACCCATGGAGAGTCTACTGAGAGCGTCGGACATAATGTTGTCCTTGCCTGGATGATAAAGGACACTCATGTCATAATCTTTCAAGAGCTCTAACCACCTTTTCTGATGAAGATTGAGATCTTTCTGAGAAAAGACATATTGGAGACTCTTATGATCTGTGAAGACATCTACATGAACTCCGTATAGATAATGCCTCCATATCTTCAAGGCAAATACTACGGCTGCTAACTCAAGATCATGAGTAGGATAATTTTTCTCATGGGGCTTTAACTTCCTGGAGGCGTAGGCTATGACCTTACCATGTTGCATGAGGAAACAACCCAAACCTACTCTGGATGCATCACGGTATACTACGAACCCATCTGAACCATCTGGAAGAGCTAAGACTGGAGCTGAGGTGAGTCGAGTCTTCAATTCCTGAAAATTCTTCTCGCAAGGATATGACCACTGAAACTTGACCTTCTTCTGAGTCAATCTGGACAGGGGGGATGAAATAGAAGAAAATCCCTCAATAAATCACTTGTAATAGCCAGCCAAACCCAAGAAACTCCTGATATCTGATGGAGAGACAGGGCGAAACTAATTTCTTACCACTTCGGTCTTCTGAGGATCTACTCTAATACCATCACCACAAATAATATGGACAAGGAATGCTACTGACCTTAGCCAAAACTCACACTTACTAAATTTGGCGAATAGCTGGTGATCTCTGAGAGTCTGAAGAACAATTCTGAGATGGTCTGAATGATCACGCTCTGTGCGAGAATAGACCAGGATATCATCTATGAATACTATGATGAACATGTCCAAGTACTGCTTGAACACATGGTTCATCAAGTCCATGAAAGCGGACGGGGCATTGGTAAGACCAAAGGACATAACTAGAAATTCGAAGTGACCATACCGAGTACGGAAAGCTGTCTTCGAGATGTCACATTCTCTAACTCTGAGCTGATGATTTCCTGATCTGAGGTATATCTTGGAGAAATAACTAGCACCCTAGAGTTGGTCAAACAAGTCATCTATTCTAGGAAGAGGATACTTGATCTTGATCGTAACTTTGTTAAGCTGACGGTAATCAATACGCATCCTGAGAGAACCATCTTTCTTGCGCATGAATAAAACTGGTGCGCCCCACGGGGAAATGCTGGGTCTAATGAATCTGTTATCTAAGAGATACTTCAACTGATCCTTCAGTTCTTTGAGTTCTGCTGGTGCCATTCTGTATGGAGAAATAGAAATAGGCTGAGTATCTGGAATAAGGTCAATGCCGAAGTCTATTTCTCTTTCGGGAGGAATGCCTAGAAGATCTTCGGGAAAGAAATCTGAATATTCGTTAACCACCGGGATTGATTCAAAGCTAGGAGATTCGTAACCAGAGTCTTTAACATGAACGAGATAATAAACATATCCCTTAGAAATCATTTTCCTTACCCGAAGGTAGGAAACAAGCTTACCCCTATTCCTGCAGTCGACTGTGGCATTCGGGAACTAAAATTGAACTATCCTATTCCTGCAGTCGACTGTGGCATAGCAGGAATAAAGCCAATCTATGCTGAGAATGACATCAAAATCAGTCATCTCTAACTCGGCTAAATCTGCTGACGTGGCTTTCTGAAATATCATAACCGGGTAGTTCCTGCATACCCGCCAAGCTATGATGGTTTTACCCACTGGGGTAGTGACTGAAAAGGGCTCTACTAAAATTTTGGGACTGATTCCGAAATCTCCTGCTATATAAGGAGTAACAAAAGACAAGGATGCACCTAGATCTAGCAAAGCGTAAACATGAACATGGAAAATCTATAACATACCAGTAACAACATCAGGAGAATTTTCCTGATCCTGTCGGGTCTGAAGAGCATAGATTTTGTTTGGGCATTGCCCACTAGAAGCATTGGAAGTAGCACCCTGCGGATTTGGGCGACCGAACTGGGCTGTGGAACGATTCTGCTGACCCTGTAGACCTAACTGCGGACACTCTCTAATCCTGTGTCCTGGCTTGCCATAACCAAAACAAACATCGTTACCAGCTCTACAGGTACCTTTGTGGTTCTTACCATAAGTCTGACACAGGGGATTAGTTCAGGTACTGCTGACACTACCCTGAGACTTAGAGCCTAGTGCTCGATCTTTGTTGTCGTCTCTGAATTTTGGCACTGGGGCACTAGCGGAGGAAGGAGATGGAACTGCTGGCTTAGGAAGGAACTGCGAATGGTTTCCTCCTTCTGATTTGGGTTGAGAAAAATTGAAACTGCCTGATCTTGCTCTCTTGTTCTGCCTCTCCCTAAACCTAATCTTCTGCTCCTTTAATTACTGAGCATGGGTCATGAGCCTAGCTAAAGTCATATCACTGTTCAGCATCGCAGACCTACACTCATTTACCATGCTATCATTCACTCCTGACACGAACTTGCTCATCTTAGCCCTGTTTTCTGCAACCACATGAGGGGCATATCTGGTTAGCTGAGTAAATCTGAGAGAATACTCTTTAACCGTCATATTTCCCTACCTAAGATTGATGAACTCAAGAATTTTTACCTCCCTCAGCTCTTGGGGAAAGAATTTGTCTAAGAAAGTCGTGACAAATTTCTTGCACTCAATGGGACCTACATTCTCTAACCTCTCAGACTTCCACTGTTTGTACCAAGTATGAGCCACATCTTGCAACTGGTATGCGGCTAACTCGGCACTCTGACAAGAAGTAACTCCCATGATGTCTATGACCTTATGGACTTGGTCAATGAATTCCTGAGGGTCTTCATCAGACTTAAACCTGAATAAAGATAGAGGGTTCATTCGGGTGAATTCCCGAATCCTAGATGCGGCTGAGTTGGCCACTGGATTGGCCAAAATAACTGGTGGCAATTCATTTTGGGTAGCCACAGACTGAGCAAGTGTAGTAAATGCGGTCCTGAACTTCGCATGAGAAACATGTTCGCCCAAAGGATCTTCAGGCTGAGGAGTTGGCTGGTTTCTTCTCTTTGGAGGCATATTCTGAAATAAGAGAAGAATGGATTAGACTGAGAGTTTAACTTGAGATTATGCTCACTAGCATGACATGGATACTGAAAGAGGGGAAACTGTTCTTAAACATCTCATAGCCTCTTGCACATAAATGTGGCGCGCAACACACCCATGCACAAGACTCTACTAGATGCGGTTTTCAGACTTCCTAGGACTCTATTGAACCTTAGGCTCTGATACCAAGTTTGTAACACCCCAATTTGCTAAACCAGAATGCTACACGGTGCTTATGACCCCAAAGGACCACAAGCTAACCCATGACTGATATCTGTACCTGTACACTGCATAATATACTTGTAGAATACGAAAAACATGAACAATAGGCCATAAGGTTCAACTGAATAGAATATCTGATAAATAATAACATCCATATAGGGTAACAAATACCCTAAACAACTGAAAGACGAATCTAAAATCTGAACTAAATCTGAAAGCCTCTAAATACTGTCTGAAATAAGGAGTTAAAGGAACATGTCTCCAACTTACTCCGTCTAGTAAAATTGAACTGAAATAATGAATGAAATAAAATAATATCATCCTCGAATGGATGAGGACTCACTAAAACTCTGCGAATGGAATGCTACTACTGATCTGAAACTCGTGTCTCTGAACCTATGGTGTAATATGAAAAAAACAACCATAGCATAAATGCGTCAGTACGACTGAGAGTACTAAGTATACGAGTAAGGTAGGTTAAATGCAAAAGGGTTTACATGTATGAACAATTCTAACTGACTGACTGATATGAACGTAAGAGTACAAATATGCATACATAGTAACTAAAATCGTGAATACATGATATCTGGATCTGTACGCTAATACATGGTTTATTGTTATCTAACATGACTGATACTGAAATTTTAATAACATGGATGACTGTGTCTGACAGTCCTGAATCTGATGGAACTACCTGAGTTGCGTACTATAACTGAATTGACTGTAACTGACAGTCCTGATATACTAAAATCTGAAGAACTATCTGAGTTTTTTTTACTGAGACTGGGACTGAAACTGTGGGAGGTTGTTGCTTAACCTACATGCCCCAATAACGCATATAGCTAGGTTGTGGTCCAGTCTCTGCCCTGACTAGAAGGGTGTCAATGTTGTGCCACTGGTAAGGACAACTGTGAGTGACCCTTAACTGGCAGGTACTCAAATGAGAACGGTGGGAACCCTAAACTGATAGGTTAATCCACCTCATCAACCCTAATCTGGAAGGTTAAGATGTCTCAACCTACGCTGGCTACGTAGTTCTGGAACACAAGGATGACTACTAAGAATCACACCCTAAACTGGCAGGTGAGTTCCCATCCCTGGGTTCACTCGGTGCTAACTTCTACTCCCATCTGAAGAGACTGAACATGATTTAACTGGCTGTACATGGACTGAGTAACTGACTTCCGTTGACTGACAGAATAGTACTACTATCTGAGAATTTATTGAGATCATGAGATTTCTGAGATTTCCTGAGTCACATGACTGACTGAGTTTTATAGATCATGTCTTGACTGAGATTATCATGATAACGTGACATGGCTCTAGGCACACAGTTATATTTTTTGGGGTACTAGTACCCCCAGGACTCGATGGAAGGAAACTGACACACATAACTGACTTGATCATAAAATGGAGTCCATAATTCACCATATCATAAGTAGGGTATTTCTCACTAAGCATAGTTCTCACCATCTTACGTATGGATAGGAAATTCATACAACATGTGTATACTTGCATAGCTTCAATATCATTCTCAATCCATATCACAACAACGACGCATATTAATCATGTGGATATCATGTGAAATCATAAAGCATAGAGCATGAACTTGTCATTTAAGCACTATTAAGTCATGGGACATGAATTCTATCATCCTCGCCCTTTTGTCAAACACTTTGCATGTATTTTTTTAGCTTAGGTGTGTTTTCATGAATTTCCCCATTTTAAACCACATAAAGTTCATGGATTTCAACTAACGAACACATATATTTCTGGAAAACACCTTTAGATATCATCTTGAAACTTAAACAACAATCATCAACATGTACATGGTCATATCACAACAAGAAAATCACAATATAATATTTAAAACATGGTTCTTGAGCTCTATGAACAAAATGGATCCATAGATGAACACTACGCATACCTTAGATGGAAGATTTTTGATGATTGATGGGCAAATTTGCTTGAACTAGAATCCCAAATTGAAAATTCTAATGTGTTCTTGAAAGGATTTTGAGAGAAAGAGTATGTTTTGGTGAAATAAGGTCTTAATTCTGTGTTAATGGAATATATATAGGGGTGGAAAGATGACCCAAATACCCCTCTAGATGCGTCATTTAATTTTTGTGAAAATTACCCGATTTGGGCCCCCTATGCGATGCAGAGATATAGTGTTGCCCCCCTTTTCTGATTTGGAAACTCACCACAATGCGGTGGAATCGCGGAGAGATACTGTAAATTTACAAACGTCATTTTGGCTTATGGCGTAACGCGCCACTGACTGAAATAGCGTTGCTGAAACTTTAAAATCGCCATAACTTTTTCATCGGGTGTTCGTTTTAGGAAAATTTGGTATCGACGAAAATCTTATTCAATTCTCTATAATTTGGAGGGTATAAATCTGCCAAAATACCACCTATCAACCAAGTTATGCTCGTTCAATGATGACCTATGTGAAATCACACATGAAAACTTGGTGGATTCAAAAGTTCTTAGCTTGGCTTACTCTAAGTGACTCTTATGGACATGTTTAACACATCATAAGCTCTATTATCACTAGGATACTCATCCTAATTCATGTACTCAAATATGAATCATAGGATAGGAGGTTTCATGTGTTGGAACAACAGTTCATTTTCTAGCTTAGAAATATACGGGGTATTACATGTGAGTTCAAGAAAAAAAGTCTGTGCAACCAAACCAGCTCACCAACAACCTTTCTCAGGGATCTATACTCAGCCTCAACAGATGACAGGGATATGGTTTCTTGTTTCTTAGTCTTCGAGTTGATAGGGAAAGTTCCTAGTAGAACAATGTATACTCTTACATACTTTCTAGAGTTTGGGCGGGTTGCCCAGTCTAAATCATAATATGTTGTACATCAATATCCTTATATTGTGAAAGGAAGAGTCCCAAAGAAGTGTTAGATTTAAAATATTTCACTAGATGAATAGCAACTTTCAGGTGAGGTTTTCTAGTATATTTCATAAACTGGCTTAAATGTGGAACTTCATAGGTAATATACATCTTAGTATTGGTCAGGAAATTGATTTTACCAATCAACTTTCTATACTAGGTGGGATACTTCAAGATTGAAACTTTTTTGGTATGCAATTTTATAGTGAGATCAAGTGGTGAGGAGAAGCTACTATGTTCAACAACATTGTACAAGAAATTTTCTATAAGAGATAATTATGCCTTTTGACTTATTTAGTATTTCCAAGCCTAGGAAATCTTAAAACTTACCCAAGTTCTTTATCTTAAAGGTGACTTGAAGGAACATCTTCAGCTCTTGTATCTCACGTAAGCTTGTCCCAGCAAGGATAATATCATCTACATATACAACCACAATAATAATAGATTCATGATTCTTCTGGTAGAACAAGGAGTAATCATGCATGAAATGTGTGTAGACTCCAGAATACAGGGTCTTAGTATGCTTGGCATACCATTGTCTATTGTCCTACTTTAAACCCCAAAAATATTTATGGAGTTTGCATACTAATCCTAGAGTATTAGCGACCAAACCTGGAGGTACTTCCATGTATACCAATTCATGTAAATCTCTATGCAAGAATACATTATTCACATATATAATTAAAACATACTCTATTTCATCTTTGTTGAAGTGGGAAGTAAGGTTCTAACAGTAGTCATCTTAACAACAGGTGAAAAGGTATCAATTTAATCAATTCCTTCCTATTAAGTATAATATTTCACTACTAACATTGTTTTAAACCTCTCAAAAGTACCATCATATTTATTCTTCACCTTATACACCTATTTGGAATGAATAATTTTTTTTCCATGTGGTTGGGAAACAAGGCTCCAGGTGTGACTTATATGCATAGCCTCAAACTCTTGTCTCATGACATCCTGCCAGGAAGGGTTCAATAAAACCTTCTTTTATGAGAATGGCTCACTATCTGAAATACTAAGAACTTGAAAAACACAAGAAATGCACAAAACAGTCCACTAAAGATCCAAACCCGAGAACCCCCAAATAAGACCTAGTCTCGGTTTGAACTACAACAATGGAAACAACACGATATCAAGGTGTACTGACACCTATTTCAGCGAGCCAACAAACTAACAAGGAGGATAAAAAGATGAAACAACAATAGGATGAACAACAACAACAACAACAATGCCCTACACGGCTTACACTAAACGAGAGGAAACAATACAAAATTACAATAAAAGTAAATGGATAGATAGATAGACTAATGGTTGGTATAATCTTAAGAACCCAAGATCTTATTCCACTTTTGGGCCCTTAACACTATACACAACAGAGACCTATTTCTTACGTGACACAAGATCGAATTCCACCCCTCAAGCATCGACGTTTCCAAGTAAAACACAATCACTAGTGATTCCACACTAGTTCTTGGCCTAGTTTCGGTTTGGTGCCCCAACAAAGAGAGGAATTGTGTTCCTTTAGGTCTTATGACTTACAACATTCTCAAAAACTAACTAAAAAACCTACAATGTTCCTTATATAGTATATTACATAATAGAAATTAAAATGACCAAAAGACCCCTCCACTAAGGGCGCCCATCAAGTGTAGATTAAGTGTAGTGTATGGATGGTTTTAGTGTGCATTTTGGGTCTCTTTTACACTTCAATTACACATACCAAGGCTCGGGTCCAACACACACTCTTATAAGTCCATATTCGTGATTATTCTCGTATCATCCTCTCCATCTTGAGAGGAATTTGTCCATAAATTCACGACTTCACCTCATTCAATTGGACACTTCAAAAGAAACCACTCAAAACAGCCCACAAAATATAAGATGGCACAAAAAAGTTCACAAAAATATGAGGAACCCGAGAACTCAATAATAGAAGTCTCAGCCAACATCTTCATTTTGAACCTCAGCTTCCTCTCCATCTTGAGCCTTGTCTTCAATCTTATCTGAATCAAGTCTCCTACCATCATACAAGCATCGTCGTAGACTCCATATCCGTCATATTCCTTTCTACCATTCTCCTCTACATGGACATGTCGACTTTGGTGAAGTGGAGTTTTGATTTAGAGGATTGATTTGGTAAAGTGGAGCTTCGGTTGTGGAGCTTAGATGGGAGGGATTTGGTTTCCATGTCCTTTTTGTTGGACTTGATCGAATTAATGAGGGATTGACCTATGTAGGTCTTGGGTTTGAGGACATTTGGTGGCTTGGCTTATGTCTATACCATTTGGTGGTGGTCTTAGAGGATTGATCGTTTAGTGTAAAGCTTCGAGGGCAAAGGTGGTAGAAGTGTCTTAGCCATGCTCACTTGAGGAAACATTAAGTTGAAGAGTATAAGCATAAGAACTCCATCTACTCTCCAAACGATCCAACTTCTCACCAAATGTTGTCACGTCCGCTTGCATTTTTACTATGTTTTGATTGAGAGTTTCAATCCTGGCCAAGATAGCACTAATAACATTGTTATCCATTATAGCCAAGAAGTTACCTACAAAACACCAAACAAGTTAGTTATACAAGAAAGGTCCTCACATTCTCAATGATAACTTTTTTTATACAAGTATATAGCTAACTTCAATCACAACCTCTTATTCTCTTTAATATTTACGATGTTCTCTTTAATATTTATGAATTTCTTTGTGTTATTCGTGTTAGGATTTTTGCCCTGATTTTCTTACCAAAATGAAGATTTACTTTTTCTTATAAGAAAAATAAAAGTAACCATAAATACTTTTACTTTTTCTAAAAAGAAAATATAATTCTTTTCCATATTTGGCTAACATTTTTCTTAGAGGAATGGTTTTGGACCTCTATAAATAGAAGACCCCACTTCTCATACCATAACACAATAACATCCACAATATAGTCATTTAAGAGTTTTATTTAGGGGGGAATTTTCTCTCTCATTAGTTTTGTAGTTTTGTAATATTAGGTTTTATAATATATAGGCCAATTGGCCAGAATATATAATAATTTTATGCTTTTTAGTATTATTTTTTTTGTCATCTGATTTATCATCTCTATGGTTTGCAAACTTTAAGCTTCCACATGACGCCCTCTCGATTTCGAACCCAACAAGTGATATTAGAGCTTACAGTTCAAATGTCCAATGATTTGGTGAAACGAGGTTGAAGACAAGTTCAAGGCGGTTCTAATCAATTTGCAACCAAATTGATGATAATGAAGATCTTTATCTAGATACATGTGGAGAAAAGTTTAAAATAATTTTTCAACAATCTTGTTGCTAATCCATCTTTAAAACCATATCAATTTTCAACCCATGTTTATGGGCTTCAACTTTTAACCCTCTGCTTACTTTCAACACTTGGGCTTCTTTCAACTCATGTATTTACTTTTAACGTATGAGCTCCACTCTTAACTTGTGCTTACTTTCAATGCACAAAGCTCCACTTTCAATCATGTTTACTTATAACACAGGGCTCCAATAATATCAACCCATGCTTTTATTTCTAACGCATAGGGCTCCCATTTTTAATCCATATCAACTTTTAATCATGGTAAACAACAGTGATATATGAATATCGCGTGAAGAAGGAAGATCAAGATTATATTTCTAGAAAATCAAGCCAAAAAGGAGAGATTTGTTAGGGTTTTTGCCCTAATTTTCTTACCAAAATTAAGATTTACTTTTTCTTGTAAGGAAAATAAAAGTAACCATAAATATTTTTACTTCTCCAAAAAGAAAAATATTTTCTTTTTTCATATTTGGCTAACCTCTTTCTTAGAGGAATGATTTTGGACCTCTATACATAGAAGATCCCTCTTCTCATACCATAACACAATAACATCCACAATGTAGTCGTTTAAGAATTTTATTTAGGGGGAATTTTCTCTCTCATTAGTTTTTGTAATTTTTTAATATTAGGTTTTATCATATGTAGGCCAATTGGCCAAAACATATAATAATTTTATGCTTTTTAGTTTTTTTTTTTTTTTGTCATCTGATTTATCATCTCTATGGTTTGCAAACTTTAAGCTTCCGCATGATGCCCTCTCGATTTCGAACCCAACAATTCGATTCTATCCGATATAACCTAAGCATATTCTTTGATAAGCCTATTAATTGACGCATCATATAAATTTTTTCTAGAATAGGGTAAAATAATTTCCTCTATGTCCATTATCCGCCTAGATTTTGGATATGGTAAAAAATCTAAACACCACCCAACATTTATTGTTATTTCAAGAGTATGAATTCTACTAGTCCGGGTATATTTTTATAAACAAAAGATACATAATTGAAGAAAAGAGATTGAAAATTAAGAAAAAAAGAGAGGGAAGATTAAAAAAAATAAGAAACATACAATTACTTAATCTCTAATCTCATCTCTGATCTCTAATCTCTAATCTCTATCTCTAATATATTAAAAATGTGACGGACCTTACAAATGTTGTTTGAACTTTTTAACCTTTATTAAAACACTCTCCAATAGATAAAATTATCTTTTTATTATTTTTTATAAATTATTATTTAATTATTTTTATAATTTTTAAATAAAGGAGTTCTAAGTTATATGTAAGTTTTAAAATTTAAGGAGTATTAAATTATATGGTAAGTTTTAAAATTTAAATTGTCTCATTTAAAATTAAAACTATCGTAGCCCCCACATACTGAAAAACTATCAAAATATTTGGCGGCAATAACTATACCTAGGAAATTTATTTATTTTTCGAGGAAACATGTGGGCCAATTAAAAGAGCCGATAAAAATATCATTTATTATTTAATCTCTAATTTTTAATCTCTAGCTCTAATCTCTATCTCTATCTTTAATCTTTAATTTTTATCTTTAATCTTTATCTTTATCTTTATCTTTAATCTTTATTTTTAATCTTTAATATATTAAAAATGTGGAGGATCTTATGAATGTTATTTGAACTTTTTATCTTTTATTAAAATATTCTGCAATAGACAAAATTATCTTTTTATTATTTTTCATAAATTTTTATTGAATTATTTTTAGAATTTTTTAAATAAAGGAGTTCTAAGTTATATGTAAATTTTAAAATTTAAGGAGTATTAAATTATTTTGTAAGTTTTAAATTTGAAGTGTCTCATTTTAAAACAAAGCTATCGTAGCCCCACATACAGAAAAACTATCAAGATATTTGGCGTATCTTCGGCAATACCTATACCTAGGAAATTTAAGTTTTTTGCGAGTAAACATGTGGGCCAATTAAAAAGAGCCAGTAAAACTGTCATTTATTATTTAATCTCTAATTTTTTATTTGTAGCTCTAATCTCTATCTCTAATCTTTAATCTTTATTTTTATTTTTATTTTTAATTTTTAATATATTAAAAATGTGGAGGATCTTATAAATATTGTTTAAACTTTTTAACATTCATTAAAAGATTCTGTAATAGACAAAACAACCTTTTTATTATTTTTTATAAATTATTATTTAATTATTTTTATAGCTGGCTAAATAAAGGAGTTCTAAGTTATGTAAATTTTAAAATTTAAGGAGTATTAAATTATACGGTAAGTTTTAAATTTAAGGTGTCTCATTTAAAAACAAAATTGTCGGAGCCCCCACTTACAGAAAACTATCGAAATATTTGCCATATTTTTGGCAATAACTATACATAAGGAATTTGTTTTTTCAGGAGGAAACACGTGGATCAATTAAATAGAGCCGGTAAAAACGTCATTTGACTCTGTAACAAAATCAAATAGGAGTTATTTTATCTATATAAGAAGTACTAGTATACGTACAAGTGTGATGTGCGTATAATATTAAGTATTAATTATTTCATATTGAAATGTTTATCTGAGCATGTTAAATCATATAACCTCAAAAATAAATTTAACTATCATATAATTTCTCAATAAAATGCAAAAAAAATAAAAAAAATTACCCTCACTCCTATCCACCTCCACCTAGGGCTGGATATTCGGGTCTTTTGCTTTGATAGTTTAATATCGGTTCAATTTTTAAATTTTTGGAATGACAAAAATGACAACCGTAACCAAACCAAAATAAATTTGGTTCGATTTCTACAAATTCGGTTCGGTTATTTCGGATTTTTATTTCGATTTTAAAGATTAAAGTACTGAACCTCTCTTTGTTATGACAGGACATTTAAAATTAATGATTTTTTTTAAAAAAATATTTTTTTTCAAACCTATTTTTCATTACCAGATATAAATAACTCAACATGGATGAAACTAAATGATATAACCATAAGTTTAGCATAATATATAACTTCATTATGCATAAGTTTGCATAAACAGTCGGAACTCGAAAAAGTGGTCGCTGCCGAAAAGACCACAGCCGGCACTACAGGCTGCAACCCATAGTGGTCGTCTGGTCGACTGGTCGCCGGCTCTGGTGTCATTGTACAGACGACGATCTTGCTGGCGGTCTATAAATGATTCAATCGATTGTTTGACTATTGGACTGATGTATGTTGTTAGTTGTATGCGGCGTGCTATTACTTATTAGTTGTTAGGATTGCTATTATATATTTATATTATATTATTATATATATATATATATATTATTAATTATTTATACAATTTCGGTTAATTGGTTTATCCGAATTATTTTTTAAAAAAATCAAAAACCGAACCGTTTAATCGAATTTGAAAAATTGAAAATCAAAATCAATCCGAAAAACCAAAAAAATAAATCAAAATTAAAATTTTGATTTGATTTTTCGGTTTAAACCAAAATATGCCCAACCCTACCTCCACCTCCATCCCCCACCCCTTCCCCTCTCAATTTTTTTATAATAAAAAGTAAAAAAAATAACCCCTTCCCCCACGCCTCCATCCTCTCCCGCCCCACCTATAACCAAATTCATATGAAAAAAATTATGTAACTATAAAAATAATATATATGTTTCGCATTTTTTTAATAATGTTATTCACATTTTAAAGGTATTAGATTGTTAATATTTTTCCTCTATCCATCCACCACCACCACCACACCACACCTCTAATCAAATGTATATGAGAAAAACAAAAAAGTAATTGCAAAATAAGTGTTAATGTTTTATATTTTTCTTTATTATATTGTTTATAATAATTTAAAGATTTCAGATTGTAAAAAACAATTGATATTTTTATTCTACCATCTCCCCATCTCTTCCATTTAAAACTTATAAATAGTAATATATGTTATAAATGTATTTACATTATAGTGAATGTCTATCAAGAATATAGATAAGATCTATCAAGATATATTTGATATCTATCAGGATATGAGATATCTATCTTTTAGGGAGAAATTAGGGATAATTTCCCCTATAAATAAAAGGATTTTCTTCATTGTAAAAGACCATAAGAGAATCTTCAATAGAAATAAGAATTACTCTTTGTCCCTCTCTACTTTATTTTTCATAACACGTTATCATCACGATGCTCTAACCAACTGAGATTAAGTTCCTAGTTTTTCGTCGGCTCATGCTCTACTTAGTCTTATGAGAAATAAAAAGGTTACTATAATAAAAAATATTGGTGAAAATCAGGTATGCTTTTTTATATTTTCTTATAATTTAAAAAGAAATTTCAATTAATACTCTACAGTACAATAATGTTCTATTACCAACATTGACCTGGAACCATGAGTATTTAGTATTGAATAGTTACAGTCATCACGTGATAATTTTTTTTTAAAATAACGTCTACTGTCATCACGTAGAAACGAAGCATTAGACTAAATAATATATATAGTTATTGTCATCATTTGGTAAAACATTATTTTTAATTTGAAATGCTTAAGGGTGAGTTCCATGGTAATTTGGTATACTATGTTATTGGTTGATGATAAGATAGTGGATCCAAATCTCATTGCATCAAACTAATAAGACATTAGGTTCAAGTCCTAATGCATCGATGATAAGATGTTGGTTTAAGTCTCATTAATTTTTGCCTAAGACGCCTTTATATGGATAAGACATTGAGTTTGAATCTCAATACATCATATTATGATATTATGATGGCTAAGGTAAAATGATGTGTATTTGGTGAAAAGTCACATCTGTCCCATTAAATATGCTCCATTCCATGAAGTGAATGTGATAGTAATATGTGATAAGTCCAAAAAATGATAATTTGCTCCATTCTTGAAGTAAACGTGGTAGGAATATATGATGTACTCTGAAAGATATGTTAAAAGAAAAATTCTCTACATTATATGTATGCCTCACTTGCTCCTGAAGTAGCAATATCATAAAAGAGGTCATAAGCTATCAAAATTTGATAAACCTAAGGCACGATTATATTTTATTTCTGGGAAATAAGGATTTCAATTGTTTCATACAAACGTGCACTTGATTGTGATGGTATCACAACTCACCTTCGAATGAGGTAGAATAACTGAAAAGAGTTATTTTGAAATCTACTTCTAAAGTAGTAAATCTAAAATTTATTGCATGTAATAGTAAATTGAAATTTAGTAAAGAAAAAATTACATGTGAAGGTAAATTGGGGTTTACTAGTATAAAAGTTCATAAATTGACATAAACGATTGCGACATCCCAAAGATGTGCATAGTGAATATTAAACATATATTGAAGAACTAGAAAATTCTTTATGAACTTTTAATTTTGCTTGTTCTCATGATAAGTTGGTTGGACCAACTGATATTGGGATTTGATCCCTCAAAATCTGAAGAAAAAAATATAAAAGGTGAATATGGGCTCATTCACCAGTCATGTGATCTATTAAGATGCATCGATATTAGATGATCACTTGTACGTTTATTATCAACCTACAGTTTAACATTCATAAAGTTGTTTGCTCAATAAATTGAGTTAAGAGCATAACTTTCAGATTGTGTAATGAAGATAATTCATCTTGATGATGACGGTTTCATATTGAATGTCTTCGATAAATAGCTAAATCATTGCTAATGAGAACAAAGCTCCATGTGTTGGTCTAAAATGTGATATGTTGCATACAATAGTACTTGTATGCATCAGACCAATATATTATGATTATTTCTTCCCTCTCAATTGGTTCAAAGTAAGGAACCAACTATTTCATCTAATAGTTTTGATGTGTGGTATACAATTAATGAATTTACCACGATGTACAAAGATGGATTTCTCAAAGAAGATGAAGGATGCATGTTAGTTTTTCTAACACAAGGGGGGGATTATAAGCAACTATAAAGTATGTTATGAATTATCATCAGATCCTCATTCAAAGGATATTCAAATCAAATGTCGAATGCATCTCATATTTAAGTTGTAAGTTCTTCTATTTTGTGTCTCTAAAGGACAAAACCTACGCATACGTGAAGCATAGTAGACCAATCGGTTCCAAATAAAATAATTCTTGAAAAGAATAAGGGCAAAATAATCACAATAAGAAGGTAATGTTCTCATGAAGAGTCTACGACATAAAATTTCATGAAACCTTATGAGAGGTTCAGGTACCTAAAAATAATAAAGTGGTGAGCTCTCAAAATGTTATGTCACATTGTGAATCGATACGAAATGATATATCATCAATGTCCTTGATACAATATTGGCGCAATATTGTGAAAGATTACGAGGATTTGAATTCTACGTTTATTTAAGCATGCTGACATAGAAATATTTATCAAGTGACATGAAAGGATGCATCTTGGTAAGCATAAACCTTATTTGATTTGTAGTCCAGATACTTGAAAATATCGTACATGATATGCTGAATATTATCACATGACAAAATTTATATGAAACTTTGTAAGGATTCAAAATGTTTGAAGCATATAAAATTTTTTGGGTAACTTATTTATAATCCTTATATTGGATAAGGTTATAGCTTGAAAATTATTGGAACTCTTGAAGAGTTTTTAAAAGTAATAGATTATTTGCTGAAGTGAGAAATATATCAATTTGGATTGGTTATGAAGTACCATATCTTAGTACAATTGGTGCACTCATGTATTTTGCAAATACTACAAGGCCTGATATAACTTTTTCGGTTAATTGTTTAGCAAGGTATAGTTCTGCTCCTACTTGGAGACATCAAAATGGGATCAAACACATGATATTATTTTATTCTAGAGATTGCAGTCTTGATCTTGTTGATTATGTTGATGTTGGGTATTTATTCAACCCACATAAATCCTGATCTCAAACATGTAATGTGTTCACATTTGGGGATACTGTCATATCTTGGAGATAAATAAAACAGTCTATCATAGCCACTTTATCGAACCATGCTTAGATAATAGTTATTCATGAACCAAGCCGAGAGTATGTGTGATTGAGGTCCACGATATATCTCATTCACAAAAAATGTGATTTGAAATGTGACAAAATACCCATTATTTTTGTATGAGGATAATGCAGCATACACAACATAACTTAAGGGAGGACTCAAAGAGATAAAACGAAGCACATTTTGCCAAAAGTTTTTTATACACACGAGTTGCAAAAGAATGGTGATATTAACGTACAAATTGTTCAAGTGATAATATGACTGATTTATTCACCAAGTCTCTTTCAACTATAACTTTCAAGAAGATGGTGCACAAGATCGAGAATCAAGGGTTCAAGTATGTTCTAATTAGGTAGAGTTAATACATGTTGTACTCTTTTTCCCTTATGATGTTTTGTCCCACTGGGTTTTCCTTGTAAGGTTTTCAAGGAGGCAGCCTATATGCGTATTGTTAGAGATGTATACTCATTTTCCTTCACTAGATTTTTTCTCATTGGATTTTTTCTATTAAGGTTTTAATGAGACACATTATCTATCAATTAGACATTCAAGGGGGAGTGTTATAAATGTATTTACATTATAGTGAATGTCTATCAAGAATATATATAAGATCTATCAAGATCTATTTGATATCTATCAGGATATGAGATATCTATCTTTTAGAGAGAAATTATGATAATTTTCATTATAAATAGAAGAGTTTTCTTCATTGTAAAAGACCACAAGAGAATCCTCAATAGAAATAAGAATTATTCTCTCTTCTTTCTCTACTCTTGTTCTTCTCTACTTTATTTTTCATAACAATATATGTATTATCTAATTTATATTCTCAAAATTTTTCACTCCCCCTCCCCCACCCCCCTCGCACACACAAAACCTTGGTGTACAATTTTTTATTGTATTTAATTATTTTACTTTTCTCTGATTTGACTTTGAATGAAATTATTTTTTATGTTATACACATAAGCAATTGAGTTTTCTTCTCTCTTATCTCAAAATATAAAAATTAGAATAGATAAATCTTGTTATGCCAAAATAAATAAAATATAGATTAGAAGAATACTCTACAATAGTCTAATATATTAAAAGTGGTTATAATTTAAAATTAAAGTTAAACACTTTCACATCTAGAGATATATATATTTTTTTCTCATATTCTTATCTTTTTCTCAAGATTCAAAAAAATTATTAATTTGTCCTAAAAATTAAAAGAAATTTCATAATTCATGTAAAATTATTGAATATTATTTTTGAATATGAATTTTAAAGAAATATTAAAATCATAATTTATTCGATGAAAAAGAATTTTGATGTGCAACTGTGTAGACTATATTTAATTATATCTAAGCTACAATATTAAAAATTCATTTTTTAGACTATGATTTAATATTTTATTTTTTTCAATAAAAATTTTAAGCGATAAAAATTATTAGCACAAGAAACTATCATTATAAAATATTTAAGTTGTTACTTGTGTTTTAGTCATCACGACTTCTTCTTTTTTTCTTAACTTTATCAACTAGAAATTTAAATATATGTGTAATATGAGAAAATTGAAGGAAAGGTGTCTTTTAAGTCTTGAATAAAGGATTGGTGACATTGACCAACAGATAGGGTCAAACATCATTAGAATACTTGATTCAGTTAATTGTGGACTTGATTAATATTTTCAAAACTTTCTAATCTTTTCAAAAATATAAATCAACCCAACCCACACCCCTCTTCAATCCAAATCAACCACTCTCTCCTCTCTCTCCAATTTCTCTCAACTCTCTCCCAACCAACAGTTCTGCAAAATTTCTCCCTTCAACCTCCGGCGACAAATAGTAGGGCGAGTTCCTTTTTGACTTTCAACCGTCAATCGACGTGAATACTTATCCGGCAACAACAACTTTGAGTTTTTCATCCTCTCATTTCTTTTTTCACATGTAAAAAATTATGAAGAAACAGAAGAACTTGAGCCAACTACTCTTCTGGTATTGAAATGTGGACTGAATAAAACCCTAATTTCTCATATTTCTGCATTTCTTCTTCTTATTTTCGTACTGTTGATTTGAATTTGTTAGTGATTTTTGGTCACAGTTGCTAGTCTTAATGTGTGTGTATGTGTGTGATGTGTTGGTGTTGCTGGGTTGATTTGTTGTTTGTCTTGGTAGAAATGGTATTGCAACAGTTGAAACATCTGATGTAATAGATGAAACATATGATGCAACAGATGAAAATCTAATGCAACAGATGAAAAATCTGATGCAACTATGAAAATTTGATGCAACAGGTGAACAATTTAATAGATCATTCATCTGTTGCGATAGAAGACTTTTCTGTTTGGAAGAAATCTAAACAATACTGATCCAACAGATAACTGACTAGTGATCTGTTTTTATTCTTTCCAACGGTTTACTCTTCATTTTGCAATAGACTAGGACTGTTTTTATTCTTTCCAACGGTTTACTCATCTGTTGCAATAGGTCGGTTATCTGTTGCAATAAATAACATACCTGGTGCAATAGATTAGTGATCCATTTTTATTCTTTCCAACGGTTTACTCATCCGTTGCAACAGGTCGGTTATATGTTGCAACAAATAAAATACCTGATGCAACAGATTAGTGATCTATTTTTATGGCTTCCAACGGATTACTCATCCATTGCAACAAGTCAGTTATGTGTTGCATCAGATAAAATACCAGGTGCAACAGATAATGCTATTTTTATGGTTCCCACGGATTACTCATCCATTGCAACAGGTCGGTTATATGTTGCAACAGATAACATACCTGGTGCAACAGATTAGTTGTCTATTGGAACTATTATATTACTGTTATGCATTATTCAATTATAATCTATGTTATGTTCCTGTTAATTTAAGATAACATGGCTCCCAAAAGAAAAAAAATCAAATCAAGTCCAAGTAAAGAAACAAGTGCAACAGCTCAGCTACATCCAACACTCTATGAGCTTGCTTTACAAGCGCTATCTCAATCAGGAGCAGAAGATAATGAACAAGGGGGGGGGAGGAGAAATCTTTCAAAAGAGATAATTCAAATACTAATAGCCCTTCTGTCAAAAAGTTGGTCAAAACCTTCAGCATTGATCGTTATCCTATGAGAATGCAGTGCGATGGTGCCACAGATTTAATGGGTGATCTCATGGTTAAGTCAGTCATGGGAAAATCTTTCGACGCATTCAGAAAAATACTTTAAGAACAAAAATTGGATTCTTATTTCAGGAAAAGTTGCTTTGGGCAATATCTTGATTTGCCAGAGGACAACAATGCTCGTTTTCAGATGAAAATAGTATATGATCTTCTCAAGCACAGGTTTATGTATGAAAACAAAGATAAGATGGATGAGGTGTGGATAAATT
Source organism: Capsicum pubescens (assembly GCA_030864215.1). Lineage (NCBI taxonomy): Eukaryota > Viridiplantae > Streptophyta > Magnoliopsida > Solanales > Solanaceae > Capsicum > Capsicum pubescens. Next base: position 295,933,124 of record CM061548.1, on the reverse strand, counting down.
ACTGTGGTATGCCTGTTTGTTTTGGTTGGGAGGAGTTTTCCATAGTTACCGGACTAAAATGTTATCCTCCTTCTCCTTCTCAAGTTATACCTACTCTGACCTAACAAAAGCACCCCGCACACCCAAAAAAGGAAAAGGCAGGTCGAGTGATCGTGATGACCTGGTGTCCATTATTGGTCCAATCTTCAAAACAAAAATCTGATTGAAGCGTTGAAAGGTAAAGGACTTTCAAAGAAGCACAAGCAATCATTGTGCTTGGTTTGGTTTGTACATAATGTTCTTTGGGAGAGAGACATTAACAACAACATAAGCCTCAGTTTAATAAATCTCTCTGAGGATCTTGAGGTATTTAACAACTATCCTTGGGGTTATGAAAGCTTCAAAATGACTGTCGAATATTTGTTGACTCCATTAATGCCAAAAATAGTCAACTCATATGGTTTTCCATGGGCCTTCATGGTAAATATTTCTTTTATCATGATATAATTCATCATTTTTTTATTCAATAATGTTTTTGATTTATTGGTGTTATGTTATAGGCTTAGGCATTTGAAGTCATTCCTTATTTGAGACAACAAGTGAACTACTAGAAAGAAGTTTTCTGTCCAAGAATTCTGAGATGGTTGTCGGTTAAAACTAATAAAAATGCAAAATTTCTTGATCTTGTCAATCCCCCCAAGGAAGAAGTAAGTCCAATTCTAATCAAGTTTTCATTTTAATTAATGATTGAATGATTTTATCATCATTTTTAATATATGTATCGATTTATTTTAGATTATCCATCCGTGGCTTGTTCCGACCAACCGAGAGTTGAAGATGCCATTTTTTATTACTTTACGGTCTGTGCAAACTTTATTGGACCCTAAGGTCGTTGATGGAATAAAAATGGAATTGTTTGGAGCAACAACCATTACAAGAAAAATAATTTTGAAGGGTGGGGCTAATGATGCTCCTCTTACAGTTTTTGAAACAATAAGCCATTATGATTATGATCATAATGGTTGTACATATTTTCTCCAGATTTTTCCACATCTAGCCAATGTTCTTCATGAAAATTTCAAGACTACAAGGCAAAACACGATGGAGTAATTAATGCTATTAATGCACTAACTGCTTATGTAAAGAAAATGACATCTAAGAGGGGTGTCATTCCATCAAAGAGGATTTCATATCCAGACACTCCACTAGAGATCAAGGCGGCTAAGAGGAGAAGAAAAGATGTTTCCAAGGCATCATCAATCATCAAAAAAGGCAAGATTGGAATTCCTCTGTCTTTGTCTTGCACCAATGTTCAGTGTGTAAGTGCCACAAAAGAGCAACATGAGCTGAAGAAGGTGAATGTACATCATCTATTCCAAAAAACAAACAGACACATATCTGTTTCAACAGATGATACATCTGCTAAAAATTATCAAACAGATATATACATCAGTTGCAACTGTTGTCTAATCTGTTGCATTAGATTTGTTATCTGTTTTAACAGATGAGTCTTATGTTGCAACAGATGGGTCATCTATTCGAAATTATCGTACTTCTCTGATTTACCTGTTCGAATTTGTCCCAATAGATAATCCATCTGATGCAACATAAGACTCATATGTTGCAACAGATGGAAAATCTGTTGTATATCTCTACTTAGCATTGACAATTCTGGCTTTCCAAGTGGATGTCACAGCTACTGCCGAAGAGCATAATATGACAGTTGATAATCCATCAACTGCTTCCAAAGATGAAGAAAAAGTGGAGCCTGTCAGTTTGGGAGAACGGAAGAATTACCCGTTTGAAGGGTTCAACATCTCAGACGAAGCTCCAAAAAAACTAACACAATTAATCAACGACTATTCAGAATGGATTACCGATGGGTTGTTAAAGTATCATGCCAGTAGGTACATAAATCAATTTTATGGATATTGGATTATACAATTCTTGTTGTAAGAACATGACATTAACACATATAAATCATCATGTAGAAAACAAAATGATGAGCGCTACAAAGTGAACGAATCGAGTCTTGGTTTTGATATGTTCGACTTTGTTGTTGCACATCCCAGAATGAAGAATTGGTTCTATTTGATGTCACAGCCCTAAACTTGCTGGAATGATGAGGTTTAAATGACATACATATTACTATTAATTAATACTTTATTTAATTGCATCTGCGTATTGATTTTTACATCACGTAATTAAAAATATTTGATAATATGTGCAGCGCATCGATGTCATTTTTTACTACCTCTGAAAGAAGGCCAAGTTGCAAAAACAAGAACAATACAAATACACAACATGCAATTATTTGTACAAAGTTTACATCAATAATGCCTACGATAGGTATTGTCAACAGCAGCCGGAAGTTTCCCGAAATGAGAAATGCTTAATCAACATCATCAAAGGTTTTAGCATTCCGGCAAACTTACCTTGGCATTTGGTTGACGAAGTGTACATCCCAATCAATTGTGGTGATGAATTCCATTGGGTGTTGGCTGTCGTCGTTCTAAAAGAGAGTCGCATCCGAGTTTATGACTCGATGTCGTGAAGGAGACATTCCGAGCCGTCGTCTGAGATACAAAAGATGGCCAAAATATTGCCTAATTACCTTGATATGAGTGGTTTTTTAGATCAAAAGGTTCGTACTGATTGGTCGACGATTGAAGCATGCCGGGATAAAATGGCTAATCCATTTGATGTACAATATGTTGACGGAATTGCTCAACAAACCATTGGTAGCCTATAAGTTTAATTGTCATGATTTAGTTTCATTTCACAAATTTCACAACGCTTGCATGAACTGCAAGATATGGATTATCTATTTTTTATAACACAGGGATTGCGGTTCTTTTGTTGCCGCCTATGCCGAGTATTTGAGCGATGAATTACAAGTACCAAATGATGAACTTGATGCCGGATTACTCCGCAAAATATATGTTGATCTTTTATGAAAATATGGAGAAGAGAAAGCTCAGAAGCCATACCCAACCGACGTTAAAGATCCACGACGATCAAAGCCGAATTCCATAGCACTGGATGAAGAACAACTTATCCATATTGATTAGATCTTTATAGCTTGAGTCCGTCAATGTAATAACCTATCCTCCTAGGTTTAACTTGTTGATTTATTTGTAGAGTAGATCGTTTGTACCCATAATGATTTTTTTTACATTTTATTTATTTGTTGAGTTATTTCATATAATTTTCGAAGGCTTTAATTTTTTTTATTCTGTCTATGAATATAATTAATTTTGAGTTTTGAACATGTTAATTGAAATGGAGTACTAGATTCAAATATTACAACAGATAATACATCTGCTGCAACAGGCGGCATATCATATCAGACAGATTTAGACATATGTTGTGACATGAGATGCAACACGTAGGTCATCTGCTGGAAATTATATAATAGGTCTTCCTGCTTTTTTGATTTGCTCCAACAGACTATCGATCAGTTGTAACAGATACGTTATATGTTGCAACAGATCGTAAATCTATTGCGACAGACAGGCGGGGAACATCTACATAACGCAATAGATGACCAACCAATTCCAACAGATAATCAATCTGTCACAACAGGTACTATATCTATTACGACAGATATAAAATCTATTGTATTATAAAAAATCAACTTTGCCAGACATAAAAATTATTACCCCTACATGTATAATGAATTGGCTTGAAATGAAAATTTATTATCGTGTTCGTCTCTGTCTTTGTACATGTTCTTTTTTATACACGGGATCCAACCATTTAGTTAGTATCCCATATGCCCATACCCATTACATCTTTCCCACAACGGTGTCGCACACACCGGTCATTTGTGTGCCGGTCAGCAAACACTCGATGTATGCAAGCGAGTACGGCCGCACGCTGCACCGGTTGTATTTTTTGGGAGCTGGATATTCTTATTTCGACCTTCAAAAACCCATGATTCTTTCGACAAGACTTCAGCCGGCAAATGATCCATCGGCTTACTCTGCATCAACAACTTGGGCAACAACTTCAAGAGTGGTTGCATGTGGGTTAAAAATGTCTTCTCGCTGAACACAGGTAAGTTGCAGTCATAAACTTTAATCTTTCTCTCGTATAGTAGTATCTCAACAGTGAGAAAATGGGTGACATCCATGCTCATGACTATAAGGATTTTTTTTTCCTTGGTCCAGCTCTTACCGTGTGGATATGGCCTCTTTCCTCTAACATATTTAATCGTTTCTTCATTCCATTGGAACGTAGAAACTAACTGATCAAATCTCGGGCCACTAGAATCATCTATATTACAGAGTTTAGGGTACGTATCCTTGAAATTATTGTAGAAATTGAGGTCCATTATCCTATCGGCAGCATCATAAGTATCCGAGTACGCTAATTGCCTGCCCCTCATGAGGCAGAGAATTTCATCAACATACTGTGGTATAAGAAGACAATTTTTAAATAGGTTAGTAATTGTAAAGAATAAAAACACAGTCGAAAGAATCCGATACAGAGGGTTCTCTGAATCAGTTCACAGATTACCCAGCCAACGCAACTTATGCAACAGATGTGTATTATGTTACAACAGAATACCAAGTTTTCACAAAAAATTACTCATCTGCTGCGTAGATTCTTCTTCATGGAGTAGATTGGAAAGGTAGGTTAGCAAAAGTAAACTTACCTTGTCCTCGTACCACATGCACATATTTGTCATATTCGAGAAGTCTTTGGCGGCAAATGAATGCATGGTGTATTCTTTTTGAACCTTCATCTTGATGAATTATTCCAGTTCCTTCTTCTTCTCCTTGCCAAGCGTCGCGAATATGTCCACTTTCTTCTACGGCCCCTGAACTTCAACAATTATTGGAGCGGGATGAGTTGCAATTTTTGCTGATTTCAGAACGGAGAGAATTTGTCTAATTTTTCTTCTCTTCCTCCTAACCTCCACTGTAGGAGTGCATGGCTCTCTCACCTCATTGGATGGTATGACACCCCTCCTGGATTTTAACTCCTCGACAGCTTCAGCAATAACCTCTAGCTTGTCGAGGATTTTATCCTCTCTGTCTTTGCACACTTTGTATTTGCAATGAGAACATGAGGGTGAGGAGGGGTGAAAGGGAACACTGTAAAGGTGGGAGGGACCGGTGTAGAGGTGAGAGGGAGGACCTGTGCAAGGGGTGTTTTCAAACATATTTATTTTTTGCTGAGCACCAACATGCTCATAATCACGACTGGCAGCAGAAGAAGCAGCAGGATGGCTGCCACCATCACAATCAACTCCACTAGCAACACCCCCAGAAGAAGCACCCAAATCTTTTGCAGTTTGAGTTTGGTCGTGAAGAGCTTCAACATTAGACTGACCTTGCCTAACTGCTCTTCTTATGGATATTGCTCTATCTAATTCCTTCTTTATTAACTCCGCCGTTGGGTCTTCTTTTGTATTAACAAGACCCAGAGTAAGAAAAGAAGTCATCCCCAGCTCATCAATGGTAGGCACAATCCAAGGATGCACAACCTATAAAAAAATGACAGGAGGAATTTAAATCATATAATAATAATTTGCAGTCAGTTGGGTTACATAGGGCTCGGGTTATGTTAACACAGCCAACTTATGCAACAGATGATCTAGATACCGCAATAGCTGATCTGTATGTTGAAACAGATTGATAATATGTTGCATCAGAATACCCATCTGTTGCACCAGTTGCAGTTGACGGGTAATCTGTTGCAACAGATGGAACATCTATTTCAATATCTTTCATTGAATCAAATTATTTTAGTTGAAAAAAGACGTACTACATCATCCGAAGGGTTAAAGAGATCATCCTCGTTAATATTTTTTTTGCTGCTCTCTACTACAGCCAACCACCTAAGGATCCTTAGATGAGAAACCTTATCCGGGTAATCCGTGAAATGCTTTCAGAGGGGAGGAATGGCTTCACATGCCCAATCCTAAAAATTGTAAACAGAAAGCGAGCAAAAAAAAAGTCACGAGTATATTCAATATAAATTAATGAATGAGTAAAAATAGTGATCAATTATATCATGAAAGCCCAAGGAAAGCCGTATGATGTGGTCGTCTTTAGCTTTAGCTCTTTCAGTAAATATTTGACAGCCAAGTAGTAGTTGTCGTAGCCCCAGGGTTAATCGTTGAATTTCATAAAATCATCAGCAAGCACCAACAAATCACGTTCTATGACTTTCTTGATGTCTCTTGCCAATTAAACGGAATGGACAAACCAAACTAAGCACAATTTCTCCTTGTAGTGCTTTGGTATGTCTTTATTCTTGAGATCCGCTATCAAATCCTTCACTTTGTAGCTAGGTCCAACAATGCCCAACAAACCATTTTTTTTTACCTTGCGTTTGTTGGACCCTTTGTGGGGTGTTTTCTTGATGGCAGGTTCTTCTGGACGATCGCATCTCAAGCCCGTCACAATGGCAAACTCTTTCAATCCAAAACAAACCGGCATGCCACAGTAGTTGATCCAGACTTCATCCATCTTATTTCCGCCCTCCTTCAGACCTCCATCATCCCCCGCATACATGATTTTGCGCTTGAGAAGTCCATATATCATGATCATTGGGAAACGGAGAGGACGGGGCCCAGACAGCTTAAGAAAGTATGCAAAATAGCTCTTCTTAAAAAGTCCATCTATGTTTTCCTTCTACATAATACTCCTAAGTTCGTCAAAAGGTTTCCCCAACTGACATTTAAGTACAAGATCACCAAATACTACATTAGGGTTATTCATCGGCATCGCAACTCGAAACTTGTCAACACTAATGGTTTTGACAGAATCATGCTGGAATTTTGATATTATTTCACGCCCCATTGGTGAGGAGGAGTTATCACTTTACTCGGCTTCATTTTGTCCTGACTGAGATTGTTCTGGAAGTTCCTCCGAATTTATCTGTACTCTAGCCTTTTTTGTTTGGTGATCGGAAGTTGATCCACTTTCTCCACTTTCAGTTTCTTTTCTTTTGGGAGACATCTTTTTACTACAAACAAAAAAAAATACATTGTATTTGATGTCTGCATAATTTTTTTTAAAAAAGGTGAGACAAATTTCAATAAATTATTCTTACCACATAACCAAAAAAATATACTCCAACGGACAATCCATCAGTTGGAACAGATGGGGAACCTGAATCTGTTTGAAGACCTATTTAATATCTCCCCACAGATATTTCACCTGTTGTAACAGGTGGAGAAATTTTAATAAATTATTCTATGCCACGTTACAAGAAAATATTCCAACGGATAACCCATCAGTTGGAACAGATGGAGAATCTGTTTGAAGACCTATTTAATATCTCCCAACAGATCTTCCACCCGTTGCAACAGATGGACCACCACCACCACAACCAATGCCACCAAGACCACTACCAATGCCACCAATACCAACACCAAGACCACCGACACCACCGCCAAAAAACACAACTACCAACACTGCCAAAAACAACCACCAACAACATCACAAACACCATCCAATAATACCACGACAGTCAACAAAACACTGAGAGAAAAACTAGGGTTTTCTCAGGTGCTTCCTACTTTTTTAGCATCAAAACTCAAAATTGTTAACCCATTCTCAAAGATAATATAACTAAAAGTCTTCTTTTTTATCATTAACTAAAAAGCCCTATTTTTTAGAATAAAGAACAAATGTAGAACTCTTTTCGAACTCTGTTACATGCGAAGATAGAGAAAAAAATGGATACAAGCGGGAAAGAAGTTGAAAAAAACAACTATATGTAGTCGTAAATGGGAAGAAAATTGACCTATTTTGAAGGGTTGAGTAATATGTTGAGTAGTTGTTGTTTGTATTATTGAGAGGGAGAGGACACCCCGATAGAGAGAGAGAGAGAGAAAATCAAGAACTTATGATTTGAAATGAAAAGTTTTTCGTGCAAATGGATGATTTGTATGGGTTGATTTGTAATTTTGGAAAAGAATGACAAGTTTTAAAATTGCTAATTTGGTCCAAATTGCTCTTAATTAATTTTAAAAATTTTAAAAGATATAGTTTTTAAAATATTGAGTTAATGAGAACTCATTTCAACTCAGAGTGATCGATCGATGACTCAGATCGGGATAAACGCAATACCAATGCCATGCAATTTTAAAGACTCAATTGGTTTTGTAGTTGACCCTGCGAGCTCATTCATTCATCCCTAGTTCCACCTAAATCAACTTAGGTACTATCACTATCCTAACACTGAGTTGATGAGAACTTATTTCAACTCAGAGTGATCGGTCAACGACTCGGGTCAGGATGAATGCAATACCAGCGCCATGCAATTGCAAAGACTCGATTGGATTTGTAGTTGACCCTATGAGCTCATTCATTCATCCCTAGTTCCACCTAAATCAACTTAGGTACTATCATTATCCTAACATTGAGTTGATGAGAACTCATTTCAACTCAGAGTGATCGATCAACGACTCGGGTCGGGATGAACGCAATACCAACGCCATACAATTGTAAAGACTTGATTGGATTTGTAGTTGAACCTGCGAGCTTATTCATTCATCTCTAGTTCCACCTAAATCAACTTAGGTACTATTACTATCCTAACATTGAGTTGATGAGAACTCATTTCAACTCAGTGTGATCGATTGGGTCGGTATGAACAAAATACCAATGTCATGCAATTGCAAAGACTCGATTGGATTTGTAGTTGACCCTGCGAGCTCATTCATTCATCCCTAGTTCCACCTAAATCAACTTAGGTACTATCACTATCATAACATTGAGTTGATGAGAACTCATTTCAACTCTGAGTGATCGATTGACGACTTGGATCAGGATGAACGCAATACCAATGCCATGCAATTGCAAACACTCGATTGAATTTGTAGTTGACCATGCAAGATCATTCATTCATCCCTAGTTCCACCTAAATTAATTGCAATAAAATCTGTTGCAACAAACGACTAAGCTGTTAAAATTTTTTAAACAGGTACATATATGTTGCAACAAATGATATATCTGATTTAATTATCAAATAGATATTTGCATCAGTTGTGACAGATGACTGAGCTGTTGGAAATTTTTAAACAGATATTTATATCTGTTGTAACAAATGGCATATCTGATTTTATTAATTATCAAATGAACATTTTCATCTGTTGTCACAGATGACTGAGCTGTTGGGATTTTTAAAAAGATATTTATATCTGTTGTAACAGATGACTGAGCTGTTCGGATTTCTAAACAAATATTTATATATGTTGCAACAGATGACATATCTGTTTGAAAATCTTTTATTCTCTTTCAATTTTAAAGCAAGAAGCTTCTGGTCCGAGTAGATAATATCAAGTAGTAGTACTTACTACTAAAGGCGGTAAAAAATATTTCTTGGATATCTCAAAAGTGAATTCACTAAGCAGTCTTGTCTTGTCTTTTCAATGTCAGTAGTCTTAGTCTTCCTCATGCCCCTCAAATTATTAATGAAATTAATGAATATTAATTAATGAATATTAAAAACCACTATGTCTAGATACACAATACATCTATAGAAATTATCTCATCTCTTCCTTCAGCTGTAGTTTATTTTATTCAACTCTCATTTTTTTCTCTCTCCTCTTTAGGGTCATAATTTTTTTCTCTCTTTTCTCTTCTCTTCTCATAAAGATCTTTTCGGATCTAAACCCATCCATATCTTTCCTCGACTTAAATTTCTGTTTTGATCCCCTTTTTGATATTAAGGTATGGTTCATTATTGCTCTTTCATTCTTTTCTTCTTCTTTGAAAGTTATTTACATCTATTTTTTTATTTAATTACTATTTACCCATATCATATTTATTAAAAAAAATTAAGAAACTTGTAAGTGTTGAATAAACAATCCAAAATTTTTTATTATAATATGAGAAAAAAGTCATCTATTGAGAGAAGTTTAAAAGCCTTGTTGGCAGTATCATTTTTTTTGTATGTATTTTGTTTGTTTCATTATTGTTAATGCAATTATTGATGTTGTTGGTGGGGTTGGTGTTGTTGGAACTTGTGGTGTAGTGTTGTTGCAGATTCTGGAATAAAGGATGTTGCTTTTTTGTTGTTAATGATATTGTTGGAACAAATGTTATTGTTTCTTTTTTGTTGATGTTTATGCTATTGTTAATGTTGCAATAGATGGAGAAACTGTTGGAACAAATAAAACCACTAGAAAGGATGGTTTAATGTATTCCATCATACTCTATATCTGTTGCAACAGACTCCACATCTGTTGCAACAGATGGATAATGTCCTTTTTGTGACATCAATTTTTTTCCTCTTCTTTGTAGATATAAGGAACTGACAGTTGATCAACTTTTGACGGACTATCGCAAGAGGCTGCAGTAAAGATGGGATCAGAGGAATAAGCTGCTTGCAGATGAAACCACTTCATATGTGGCAGGTATGTATTACCGATAATGTTATCGTGGAAACACACACACAGTGCACTGATTTTGTGAATGATATTTTTACTGATTAGTCATAGATCGTTCTAACAAAATGTCTGCAATTTTATAGTTATGTTTGGTAGGTCCGAACTGATAAGGCTGAGGGACCATGAATATGGTTATGATAGCCTATTAAGAATTAATGTCGGTTGTTGCTCATGTTTATTTGTCAAGCATTGTGAAGGGATCTAGTTTTTGTGTCATTGTAAAGAGATTCAATAGCGATTGGACTAACTTTTAGGGTGCATTGGACCCTTAGAGGGCCTTAGAAGCTTAGCACTGCATCTAACAAGAACAAAAAACCAGTATAGTTATTGCCCTGATCAAAATTTATATGGCTGGGTTGCTCACTCGGGGTGATGATTATATGCCAGAATGTGCGGTAGGAGAATGCTTTCGAAGGAAAATGGGTGGTTGATGGAAGACTATTTCATATGAGAGCTAATTGAAGAAGAGACATAGAGTAGATACAACTTCTAACGAATCTGGCTGGTGGAATTATCTTAACAGATGCGAGATCTGAATCAAGAGCAAATATGAATGTGTATTCAGTAATGTAATTTCATCTATTATGTCTCTTAAAGAAAAATAATGCATCTGAACACTTTGCTAGGGAGCTGCATGATCGGGATTATCACCTAGATGAAAAATAAGAGAAGACCAACAAAGTAGCCTCACGGGCATCAAGGGTTGAAATGATGTACAACAAGTCTAGAAAAATTATGGCAACTGCAGTTAAAATAAGGAATCTAAGCAAAGGCGGAAAATTTTTGAATTTTAAATTTCATCCCATGCTTTCTTGTTTGTGTTTTCGATTAGGTTCACTGCCGTTGACCTGATCGGAACCACAAATAAGAATGAAAGGCAAATAGAGTATCATTGCTTCCTTAGCAATATGGTTATAATTGATTGTGTTTTCTTGCCTTGACATGCTTTCAACATTCCTTGGAGAAGATCAGATGCTTGCTATAGTATGTGAATCCCGATAATTTTCAAGCTTGCCTCCAACTTATTGATTCTGTATTCAAGATGGTCGTTGTCGTCTTTAAAGATGGTAAGGAGTTCTTCATCTCTTGTGAGCTCGATTAGAAATACTACCTTCAAAGCTGTGGCATTCTAGAAGCCCTTCAGAACACTTTTTTCAGAAGCCTTAAAGGATACATGGAGGGTCTCTTTGTTTATTTTAGGTCAAAATATGTTGATGCACGTTGAAGATGTGGTCCCAACAGTTGAACAACACACTTTTATTGAGCGTTGCTCCATGCATATTAGTTAACCAATTTGATAAATTAGTAAGCATGGAGTTACGTAGCGTGTGATCTAAACCGGATCTACCAAGCCTATCAAATGTTACGTAACTCACAGCTCATTACTCTATCAAAAAAATATGACCGAGTTAGTGCACAAATCGAACGAGCTCAATCTCTCAGCCTTTATGCTGATCGCTCTACTCCAATATAGATGGAAAGATATCTGCTATGCAAAAGCCTACACCGTCGCCTGACATGTTTGCCTGGGAGCAATTCTTCTGAAGATATCTGTTGATGTTTTCTAAAGAATTGCTCCCAGGCAAGCATGTCTGGCGGTGGTGTAGACTTTTGCATAGCAGATATCTTGTCATCTATATTGGAGAAGAGTGATCAGCAGAAAGACTGACAGATTGAGATTTTTTTATTTGTGCACTAACTCGAGCATATTGTTTTAATAGGGTAATGAACTCGGAGTTACGTAACGTTTGATAGGCTTGGTAGAGCCGGTTTAAATCACATACTAAGTAACTCTATGCTTACTAATTTATCAAATTGGTTTAGCAAGATGCATGGAGCAACGGTCGATAAAAGTGTGTTGTTCAACTGTTGGGACCACATGTTCAACGTGCATCAACATATTTTGACCTAAAACAAACACAACGACCCTCCATATATCCTTTAAGGCTTCTGAAGAAAGTGTTCTGAAGGGCTTCTAGAATGCCACAACTTTGAAGGTAGTGTTCCTGATCGAGCTCACAAGAGACGAGGAACTCCTTACCAACTTCGAAGACGGCAACGACCAGCTTGAATACAGAATCAACAAGCTGGAGGCAAGCTTGAAAATTATTGGGATTCACATACTACAGCAAGCATCTGATCTTCTCCAAGGAATGTTGAAAGCATAATAAGGCAAGAAAACACAATCAATTAATCCATATTGCTAAGGAAGTAATTATACTCTATTTGCCTTTCAATCTTATTTGTGGTTCCGATCAGGTCAACGGCAGTGGACCTGATCGGAAACACAAACAAGAAGGCATGGGATGAAATTTAAAATTCAAAAATTGCCACCTTCGCTTAGTTTCCTTATTTTAACTGCAATTGTTGTTGGCGTAAGTTTTCTAAACTTGTTGAACATCATTTCTACCCTCGATGCCCGTAAGGCTGCTTTGTTGGTCTTCTCTTATTTTCTACCTAGGTGATAATCCCGACCACGCAGCTCCCTAGAAAAGTGTTCAGATGCATTGTTTTTCTTTAAGAGACACAACATATGAAATTACATTACCGGATACACTTTTATATTTGCACTTGATTCAGATTTCGCATCTGTTAAGATAATTCCATCGGCCAGATTCGTTAGAAGTTACTTTCTACCCTATATCTCTTCTTCAATTAGCCCTCAGATGATATAGTCTTCCATCAACCACCTATTTTCCCTCGAAAGCATTCTCCTACCGCACCTTCTGGTATATAATCATCACCTCGAGCGAGCAATCCAACCATATAAATTTTGGCCAGGGCAATAACTATATTGGTTTTCCAATATTGTTTGATGCAGTGCGAGGCTTTGAGGGACCTCTAAGGATCCAATGCACACTTAAATTTAAGTCTAATCGCTATTGGTTCTCTGCATTGACGACAAATATTGATCCCTTCTCAAAACTTGACACGCATAAACACAAGCACCAACCATCAGTAATTCGTAACAGGGTATCTACACCATCTTCATGAGGTCCTCAGCCTTATCAATTTCGAACCCATCAAACTTAACGGTACAATGCAGGATCTTGTTTGAATGATCAATGCCTAATCGGTTAAAAACTACATTCACAAAAACATTGTACTTTGTGTGTGTTGTCCCGGTAACCTTATCAGTAATACATGCTTAACTCCCACACATATGATAGTGGATCTATCTATACGCACCTTATTCTTCCTAGCCCATCTATGACTTAAATTGAATAAACAGATGACTAGCTTGTTACAACAGATGACATATCTGTTTATATTGTCAAACAATTGGAGACATCTATTACGATAGTTGATCAACCTGTTGCAGAAATCAAATAGATATATGCATCTGTTGCAAAAGATTGACAGTATGTTGTAAGTTATCTAACAGAAAGAATATATTTTGCAACAGATTACCCATCTGTTAGATTTATTTTAAAACAATTTTCTTTTCTTTTCGAGATACAATAATTTATAAATAGGTCTCTTCTTACAAATATGGTTGATCCATATTCGTACAAGAATAGTCATATCGAGTCTTTGCGTGAACTTCAAAGATAGTTTGATGAACTCCAGAGAGATTTGACTGACTTTTGAGCAAGGTTGCCGGATGAAAAATGTCTGATTGACAATAATAATAATAATAATAATAGTAATAATAATTAGGTAATGTTTTTTATTTTAGCAATTATTTTCCTCCTTTTGTATATCAAATCTACCCAAGGGATTAAAAAATCTATGAACATTCATTTCATTTTGTTGTCGACTTTGAATTTTTAATTCTTATTTAGTTTTTAATAATAATCATTCTGTTTATTCCTTGTTCTCAACATGTCGATGGTTGGTGGTAGGGATTGAGCAGCAATTTGTGTCAACAGTTAGAGGTTAATCTTCTACGACAGATCGATCATATGTTGCACCTGGCGGTTATTAATAAAAAAAATTATTGTTATTGAGAGGGTGAAAAGAAAAAGACATGACTTTCCGTTCCGATTATTCAATATGAAAAATATTTCGTAAATAAATAATAAGGAAATAAATGATAAACACAATTTATAACCACAATTTTAATAACTGAGCGTGACTTTTCACCATTTTTGTTTTTGAATTTATTTTTTAAATTATTTATTATATAGTAAAATGGTTATTATTTTATTAAGGAATTTGTAAAAGTATTTTTTTTAATTTATAAAATAAAAAGTAAGGAAATTTGGATTAATGATATGATGATAGTTATTTTTTTTTTTTTAAAAAGTAGATTATATGTTACAACAATTAAATTATCTGATGCAACAGGTTCACTATAGTTGCAACAGATGATATATCTGTTGTCATAGATGATTTATCTGATGCAACCTATATCGAGTCACAACTCAATAAAAGCGGTTCTTGGAAAGAACTAATTAATAATAATAATCTGAAAAGTCATGACTTATCACAATATTTCTTAATTTAATTAATTCATTACTTTTCACATTAATAAAAAATATAATTAATAAATGGAGGTGAACAGTTAGATTATATGTTGCAACAGATATGTTATCTGATGCAACATATTTTATATTTATTGCAACAGATAATATATCTGTTGTCACAGATGTGTTATCTGATGCAACAGATATAGAATCTATTGCCACAACTCAATAAAAATGGTTCTTCGAAAGAACTAATTAATAATAATAATAATCTGAAAAGTCATGACTTATATCACAATATTTATTTTCTTAATTTAATCAAAAATGTAATTAATGTATGGAGGTGAATAGTCGCGCCTTTTTGCCTCTCATTCAAATTCAATCCTCTATAAATAGGTCCCTCCTTACTCAATCGTTTATTCAAATACACTCTATTTATTTATTGTATCTCGTCTTTCATATTATACTCTAGAAGATAAGATTATGGATGACCCAGTATGGGACGCTGCTTTTCTGTAAAACGCCGTGAATGAACTTCAGAATCAAGTTCGTGATCTTCGATGGGAACTGGGAGGAGTTAGTTCAAGAATGCTCCACGAGATACGCAGGTTGAGGAGGGCCTTGCTACTTTCGGTTGAAGATTGGCCGGCTGACAATGATGATGCTGATAATAATAATTAGAATATTATTTTTCTTTTAGTCTATTATATGTATTTTTATTTGTTTTTATTTAATAAATAAATTATGTTTGATCTTTGACGTTTTAATCCATATTTAATTTTCATTCTGTCTATTATCTTCTCAACAAATATGTCGACGATTCGACGTAAAAAGGAATAATTTAGAATCCAGTAGCAATAGCAAGATTTATCTATTAGGTTTGTGGCAGGGATTGATTGTTGTTCAAAATAGATTACTCATGTTGCAACAGATAAGAAGTTGATGCAACAGATAAATAGTTTGTTTCAACAGATGACTAGTTTGTTGCTTTGCTTGGCTCTGACATTTTAATTCGTACTGCCTCTATCTCAAATTACCCGTCCCAAATTGAGATGTCACATTGATTAAGAAAAATAATTAATAACATGTCTAGTTTACCATAACCCACTGATCAGTTGGTGAGACATTAGATGTGTTTGAAATAACCATTGTTTGCTATTCAATATAAATTTTATAAGAGAAGAAAGCTTTTAATGTCGGTCGGCGTATAGACCCTCTATTAAATGATGTTTCCATTTTAATTTGAAGAAAAAATTATTAATGCAAAGGGTAAAACATAGATTTCTTTTAATCTTTTCTTGATTAATTAAAAAGACAAGTAAAATGAGAAATCGAATTAGGAAATTTGGGATGGGTAATTGAACGTAAGGAATAATTTTGAATCCAGTAGTAATAGCAAGTGTTGAAAACATATTGGTTATCTATTGGGTTTGTGGCAGGGGTTGATTTGTGTTGTTTCAAACAGATTAATCATTCGTTGCAATAGATAATTAGTCTGGTGCAACAGATAAATATTCTGATGCAACAAATAATTAGTTTGGTGCAACAGATAAACATCCTGATACAACAGATAATACGTCTGATGCAACAGATAATACGATGATGCAACAGATAAACAGTCTGATACAACAGATAAATCTTCTGATGCAATAGATTACTCATCTGATGCACCAGATGATTGATCTGTTTAAATTATGGGCACTTATGCTGGATTCATAATCGGGGTTCTATCCATTATTGAAAAAACAGAAGTGTACCCAGATGACAAATACGAATAAAAATCATAATTTTACTTACCAAAGTCACCTATGAAGTAATGTCAAAGTGGAAAGTGATGTAGTAAACACAATTTGACCTAAGAAATTGGTCAGATCGCAGCAGTAGCGTTGTACCAACAACAACAACAACAACAAATGGTCGACAAGAAGGAGATGAAGATGATAATGAAGTAGAAGATGATGATAATGAAGCAGAAAATGATGAATAAAGCAGCAGAAACAGAAACAATTAACAACAAAAATCGCTAAGAGAGATAAAACAACAATGGATGAGAAGAGAGAGAAAGACGCCTTTTTTCCTCTGTTTCCCATTATTTTAGGTATACATTGGGATCAAAGTGTAAATTTAAAAACTTGTGGATTATTTTCAAACTTTCCCAACTTTCTTAATCCATAATAAAGTAATTGTCACCTCCAACTAATAATTAAGACTTGTGTCACCTACACCTCATTTTAAAACTCTTTTGTCACCTGTGGCCCAAACTCCCTCCTCATCTATAGCATTACCCTTCTTAGCATCAGAAGATTAACATCTCACATTCAAATAGAAATAGATAAATTACCACAACTTAAATTTTATCTAGTATTTAAAATTGTTTAAATCTGATTTGCATTTTTAGATGAAAAAAATTATCAAAATAAAAAATAAAAAATATTGACAATAATATAATTATGCAATATTGACTTAAATTGTGTAAATATGTTCAATAATTCACTAATTATTTGAAAGTAATAAATATAAACCTAATAAATTGAATGATTGATGTAGAATTTCAAACTTAAACTCATAATATTTAAGTTATGAATTCACCTCTATTAAATGTTTTAAAAGATGTGGCAAAATATATTATAATGGAGAAAAGTTATTTTTATGTAAAGAGTTTTTGTAATAACAATGTGTATACGTAATATATAGGTTACACTAAAAGTGTATAAAAGCAATAAATGCTAAGATAATCATATGTAATATGTTTCTCAAAAATAAATAAGACTAACTAAATTTTGTATATACTATCAAATCAACAATTATGACTTTTAAGAAAAAAAATGTCAACTCCTTATATGTTTGTAATTTGCATGAATTAATCAAGAGTTAGCAAATAATGCATCATCTTTGCAATATAGATTATCATTTTAATTAGTTTTAAACTTACGGTAAATAAGATGTCATAAGTTATCCTTATTGAAATTAAATATGTCAATAACATTAAATTTGATTGGTGTTTTAGTACATTTTGTTGTTAATCCTCAAATATGTTAAAAATCTCACAACATTATATTAAATAATTTAATTATCACATAAAATAGAAACACACAAAATACTTTGAGCGTTTATTTTTTTAAAAATAATAACAAAAGTTAATGTTTAAAAAGAGTCAACTTAATTTCTCAATTAAAGGTAGTTTTATTTTTTATTTACGTAATAAAGTTTATTTTTATCAGAAATCAAACAAACAAAAAAAATGTTACTTACTTGTATGGATATAGTGAAAATAAATTAGACTGTAGTAGCACCATCAGTCATCTGCATAAAAAAAATATAAAATTTCTTTTAAAAAATAAAGAATATGAAGAATGCAATACAAAAATTTACGAATAAATTCAATGATCAATAACAAAGAAGAAGAAGAAAATTTAATACATTGCAGGAGAGAGAGAGATTGTGTGTGTGTTTATATATATATATATAATAGAGTGTAAGAATTTAGAAATATATTTCAACTCAAATTCAATATCATATCAGTTTGTTATAAGAAAATCAGGATATTGATTGGATAAATATAGATATAGAAACAAACAAAAAAGAGAGCAAAAATTTTAGTTCCTATTAAGGTGGAGGATATGCTTTAAAAAAGGAACCTTCACACCAAGAAAATAACTTATTTTTAATTCAAATTTCAAAGTAATTTTTATTTAGGTAATTGGGGATAAGGACGTTTAGGTTTGTTGTTGTTGTTGTGGTTGTGGTTGTTGGTTTATGAGTATATTGCCACTACTACTATTTCAATATTTATTAATTTATTATTATTATTAATACTACTACTAAACATAATTCCTAATACTATTACTATTACTATTTTTGTACTATTATTTATTATTGTTATATTTTATTTTATTTTTTAGTTAATTTTTAACTAAATAATACTCAAATATATTTTATAACATTTAAATGTTAAAAGGGATAGATCTATAAAAAAGTAAAAGTCTATTTAGAACTTTTCAACCATGAGATTTTATTTTTATGCTAATGATTTTTTTTTAATAAAGGTTGATGTATTTTTAAATTCAAATACTTTCAATATGTTAATTCAAAATTTTAATTAAAATAATAGCTTTGTCTTAAAAAGTGCCACATGATTTTTTAGTAGATTGTCACTTGCCTAATTGTAGTACTTTGTCCTCTGCTTTATAATATATATAGATATAGATTTTTATTTTTATGCTAATGAATTTTTTTTAATAAAGGGTGATGTATTTTTAAATTCAAATACTTTCAATATGTTAATTCAAATTTTTTATTACAATAATAACTTTGTCTTAAAAAGTGCCAAATGGCTTCTCAGTATATTGCCAGTTGCCTAATTGTGGTGCTTCATCCTCTTCTTTATAATATATATATATATATATATATATAGAGAGAGAGAGAGAGAGAGAGAGATAGATAGATATAGATATATAGATTACTAATACTTTAATTATTTATTTAAAGAATGTATTAAATAAAAAATTTCTCACAATTTTATTTAATCAAGTTTTTGCACACAATTTATTTAGGTCTACAAAATCATCCCTCCGTTTCTTTTCGACTTCTTCTTTATCTGTTTGTTTCATTTTTCTCCTTCTTTAACATCTAATTTATTGAGATATATAATGTTTCATAGATATTGTTATAGTTCTTTCTACCTTTTCTTATCAATATGTTTGTAAAGTTATTACCCTCTTTAATAAATATATGAATAAATCTATACAAGTCATAGCTGATTGATTATTCAATATTTTTGTGTAGAAGAAGAAAAATTCATGTGAAATGTGGCTTGATGTCGCATAAGAGCGAATCTGTAGACGTGCCTTTTCTTATTATTCTTTTTTTTCAAGTTTGTTCTTGAAGTGGTAATAATAGATAATTGTATTTTCATGTATTTTTGATAGATAATTATATATTTTATTATTTTGGAAGTTGTCAAAATCTCTACATATTTCTCTTGGTGGTGGATTAACGAGTGTTTATTGACAACAACATCATTCTGAAGAAATAATCTCAATTTTTTTATGGTACTCTATGATTTTTAATTTCTTTTTGGTAGAAAATACTTTCCTAGCAGAAAATAATAGATTTGATATATCTGAGAATAGTATTAATTTTCGTTGCACCAAAGACTTCCAAGTGACTATTAGTTTGTCTTACCAAGTCATCAGTAGAGACTTCAACAAGGCACATGCAACAACAACACATCACCTAGCAGCTGAGCAATTCAATAATACACGACATGAAGGACGCTAATCCTGCCACCACAAGGACACCAAACGTGACAGTTGGGTTAATATGACTATAAGTATAGAGTTGAAAAAAGTGATTAATTATCTCGATTATCTATCTATAATATATAATTTATAATCTATATCTATTTTATAATCTATAATATATTAAAAGTGTGAAGAACCTTAGAAATATTATTTGAACTTTTTGTCTTTCATTAAAAGTCTTTTCTTTAGATAAAATCGTCTTTTTACTATTTATTCCTAATATTTAAGAGTTGAAAATTAATTAAATGTATTTATGGTAAAACCTTTTCTTATTAAAAGTAATCAGAATTAATGACAACTAATACTTTTTTTCATTAGTTTAAGAATTCTAAATCAACTAGATTTGATTTTAAGTAGATTTGAAAAATCTAAAAATAAATATAAAAGAGTTAGAATAAGAAAAATTTAAGAAGTACTAAATTTTTACAAGTTTGAAGTATGTAATAAGAATGTAATCATGATATTGTATAGAAAAGAAAAAATTTTAAACATAGAAAAAATAATAATCGTACACAAAATGGTTCAAATTGATGTGTCTCTCTTAGTCTATGACAGTAAGGGAAAGAGGTATTGCATGACAAAAGCAAAAGTTATGATCCATCAAACACTTGAAACTTCTGGTGGTAAAATATATATGTGTTTATACTAAAATATATGTTTATGTTTACATTATTATATTAAAGTGTGAAGGATGTTTGAAAAGTGATTTGAACTTTTTATACTTCATTAAAAATCTTTAGAATAAATAAAATTATTTAATTTTATATAATCAAACGTTATACGTGTGAAACATGTGCAGTTAACTAGTTTAATAAATATATTGAAACGAAAGGAGTAGCCATATGATGTTTATTCAATTATTATGACTTTAATAAATATATTAAAAAAATATTTTTCTTCCATAATTATGACCTTTTCCTACACTTTTTGTTATTTTTCACAAAGTCAAAGAATCTCCACCGTAGGGGTTCATTTTGGGTTAGCATTGATGTTATTTTATGGCAAAGTAAATAAATCACTGTCGTTGTAGGAGTCCTTTTTTAGTTATAACAACAAAGTTCCTAATATCAAAGTCTTTCAATTGTAATTTTAGTTCCACATTAATTAGTCAGATCGATGTACACGTATGTTTAATTTATCATCTCTTTAACTGATCTTCCTAACTTGATAGATAAAGTTATTCGGTATTAATATTTTTGTAAAATTAATCAAGGTGTGCGAAAGTCAACTAGAACATCATGACTATCCAAAGAAATTTATGAAACTTTTTAAAATTTACACTGTATCCTTTGTTTTTCATAATTTGTCCCTTTATATATGCACCAACCTTTGTTTACATCTCATCCTTTGTTGTTTTCATAATTTTTCTCCTAAAATGTGCATTACTATATATTATTAGTACTGAATGTTGTTGACACCTAATTTTTGTCTTCCACGACTAAGTTTAATATCGAGTTTCTTCGATTTTAAATAAAATTACAACATTTATTTTATCCGAATAAAAGCTTTCCAAAGTATTCATCTAGGTAATTTTGTCACTTTAAGTAACGATTATATATTCTCGTATTCGTATATACGAGGTCGTATAATTTGGTTACTTAAATACTTATCTTACGGAAGATCAAATTTTAACCAGGGCTTATCTTGAAACTTAATTCAAACGGTTAAAAATTTGATTTAATTATAATTTGTTCTCAAAATAAGTTATTTGGAAGAATATTTGTTTGATTTTATTAAATCAAGAAGCTCGGGATTAAATGAAGTATTAATTTGTATTGAATTTTGATTTAATTCAGTCAATGTATTAAGTTTGACCATAATTGAAATTAAATTGGTCAAAATTGCAATGCAGTTGGCCAATTAATTTTTAGTTTGATCAAAAAATTTAAATGAATGACTAAATCCTAAATGAGGTTATGATTTAAATAACTCCAAATCCTATTAATAACCCACCAACCCATTTTCCTTTACAAAATTGGGCCAACAATAATTTCAGTAGACCCATTACAGTAGCCCAACAACAACAAAACTGACCCAGCCCATTTTTAATACAACGACAAATACGTGTACCAGCTCCACCTCCAACACAACAATAGTACAATGACAAAACCCAATTCCAACAAAAATAGCTTGAACCAAATCAATGACATCACCATCAACGACCCAACGAACAACAACCTCAATAACCCGACGAAAACCGACCTACCTTCGATCCAAACTCAACCCCAATGACTTGATATCAACGAAGCAACAACAACCGTAAAATCCAAATTCCAAAAATCTTTTTAAATTTTGAATATTTGTATGACTTTTGTTCAAATTATAGTTGTTAAACCTTATCCCCAAGTTGAAAATTTCAAAAATTCTCAAATTGCCCTCTATAACCTTTTACCCCACATTGGTGAGGGCTCCAAATTGAACCCCTCATTCCCTTCTATAAAAATCCCACTGTGGAGCAAATTAAGGAAAAGTCTTGAAGGTTGAAAAGCTTTCGAGCAAAAACTCTCATTTTTTTAGTTAAAATTTTTCGTGAAAAAGTCATCGACTACTCGAAGTTCTCAGAGTCACAGCGAAGATTTTCCATGGTGGTCGAGATTTCATCGGTGGCTCGAGTCTCATTTTGCTGCTCCAAAATAGATAATACTTTGTCTCTTTTAGTTTAAATATCTTCTTCTTCTTCTTCTAGTCAATTTGTTAGTGTTTTAGCCTTATAATTGTATTGTTCATAGTCGTAATCTAGTGGCTGAAATTGTCTGCTATAGTTTTGGTTGCGATGATATTTTGTTGCAGTATTTTTTATGAGAATTTTATCTTGTGTTATTTAGAATGTTTTCACGCTTACATTATACTGTATGATATAAGCAGTTGTGGGTTTGAAAATACTTCTTTATGTATGGATAAAATCACATCTTTCTTTCTATTGTTTCTAAAACATAAGCTTTAAAAAATTTCTTCCCTTCTCTTAATATTGCTAATTTCCAAAAATGTATTAATTATGAAAGCATTTGAATTAATTTCTTTGCTATGATTTGTCCGATTGTTTAAGTGAAACAAGGTTAGGAGATGGAGTAGAATATCACAATTGTCTGCTTCTATCTGTAAGTGCCCACTGCCAAGGTCCTCTTTTCTTAATATTTAAAATGCTTTAAGTGTTTTTCCTGGTCTAATGACTAATTGTTTGAGTGGTCGGGTGCGATAGGTGTAATACATTTGATGTAGTTGTTGTTTTGTTTTAGCTGAAAAGTTCAAAGTCGGAAGAAGAAGAAGCTATATTTTGAAACTACTAGGCTCATATCTATTTCTCTTAACGAATCATTTACTTGCTCTCAGTGTGTATTGTTATGTCTCTTTAGAAAGATGTTCCTTTAATTTTATTTCTTTCATCAAGATAAAGACTCTCATGTATGCTTAGAGTTATTAAATTCTAATCAAGCAGGTCATTAGCATTTTATTAGGTAAAATTGTAGTGTAGATCTCTGTCTCAATTTTTGAATAGTTAAATTGATATGTTAGCTCCCCAATCTAGTTTGATACTTCTTTTTCTTACTGAATGTGTTATATGTTTGTTGGATCGAAGTTAGGTGTTTTTATCTCGTTGGTTAGTTCATAATTTTCCTCTTGCTTTCCTTCTAGTTATTTTTCATTTTTCAGAAAAGAGTTGATAGTCTTACTATTATTTTATCTACGTCTTCATTACGATTTAGACTTGAGTTGTTGTTTTGGAGTTTGTCATGAAACAATCAAAGGTTTTAGTTTTCTAGGGGAAGTGTTTTGATCATGAAAGCTTTTAATAAGTTTGTGAGGAGCTTTCATGATGTTTTGGTAGTCAACATTGTATTTCGAGTCAAGTATGAATATACATGCCTAATTTTCTCCGAAGAACGAATTAATTTGCGAATTTTAATTTGACAACTTAAATGATGATTGTTTAATTAACTTCCATGTCCAATTTTTATCTTTTTCCTTCCCTATATATTTTTTTCTCAATTTTGTTTTTTCGGAATGCATCCTTTACGCTGTGAAATACTCCGAGTTAGTATTATTGATTAGTAAGAAGATCAAACCTTGGTTTGATTACTTGAAATATGAAAAGGCAATACCATATGTAGTATGAACTTGTTCAATATTCTATTTGGTTTGAATTAGTTGTGTTTGTGTATTTATTTTATCAAATTAATTACTCTTATTACAAATAAAAATCTAATCCTCTTCTTTTCTTTGGCATGAACAATCTGTTCGAGGTTCGAGTGGACTTCCCTTTTCTTTGCATTCACAATGGGCCAATGAGGCCCATCTCCTTGAGTCAGCCTCAAAACTAAGTCCAAAAGTCGACCATGCGGCGTATCATACAAGAAGACAGAAGAAGGAAAATGGGTCAAAAATCCATTGACAAAGTCGCTAAGAGACTCGAAAGTTTCATTTATTACCTTATTTTATATTTTATTTATTTATTTATTTATTTATTTATTTATTTATTTATTCATTCATTTTTTGGGGGGCCTCGAAGCCAAAGTTGTAATTTAATACAGGTGGAATGAATTTTGGGCCTCAAAGGTTTAAAATTAGTTTAGGACGAGTTATGCGTAAAAAACGCAAATATTTAGACTAGGACAGGTGAAGATGAGTCAAAAGCCCAAATTTAGCTTAGGACAAGGTTCATGGATTTAGGCCTGATAGCCTAAGTTTTCTACTTTTTTCCTTTCTCCTTTATATGCTAACTATTTTAGTTTTCTGAGACTTAGTTAAAGATCAACGCTAAGTCGTCAAAATTTGTTTTTACATAAATCTTGAAGACAATTTTTTTAATTGATTTCTTTTTTAAAAAATCAACTTTACCTTTTAAAGTTAGTCAAAGTTGTTTTCAAATAGTCCGGATAACCGCAAGTTCACGGATACTCTTGGTGCCTTAACAACTTTCCAAGAGTCTTAATAAGAACCACTTACTCGAAATTTCTAAACTTAAAATATTTTTTCTATTTTGAATCTTTTAAGTAATATTTTTAGTTTTTTTTTATATTTTCTCAAAACTCAAGTGGTGGCTCTGTAATTTCTTAGATTATTTCAAACTATTTTTAAGGTTTCGAAATAGTTTAAAAAATCAAAAAATAACATTTTCTAATTCTTCGATGTCGAAAAAGGGATAAAACAAAAATGACGACTTTGTTGGGAATTTTTAACGAGGTTCTAACCAAATATTTGAATTAGCTTCTTTGACTAATTGTTGTAGTGTTTAAACTGCTTATGTGTCTATGTGTTTAAATTTTAAGAAATTAAATTATTGCATTTCAAATCATACTTTCCATTTGAGATATACAAATTGTTTGGGGTTTTGTGGATGTGCCAGCCTCTATTGTTCCATTCCAAATTAAGTGTTGGGAATACGACGATTTATTAGCACGTTAGGCTTCTAATTACTATTCATATTTCCAAATCCAAGTCGTCCTCTTGGGAACCTGGTTCAAACCCACTCTAGATACATAGGATAGGGCAAAAATCAAAATTCTCATTTAGGCATGAGCCTAGGATGACCCAATACCTGAGGGGATATTGGGCCTATTAGGAAACCTACCCTGAATTTATTAACTACGAGCCAATTATAGAAGAATCATACTTCTATGTTGAAGGAAGTTTATGCCAATTAATATAAATTCATTATCATTTAGGGTCGGGGGAAAGGATCACCTTGTTTACTTGGTATAAGTATGGATCAATCAATCCCCTAAAAAGATTCAAGATAATGTTCAAGCCAGATGGTTACTTTAAAAGATTGGTGAAAGTATACGAGTACAAAGCCAACAAATCACAAACAAATACCGCATAGGACAAGAGGCGGACAAAGCCAAGAAAGCGAAGACCAATGAAGGATCGTCTAGATGGCAGTATTTTTGTTTTATTCCTTGTATGGGACTGATTTTCTCTCATATTATTTTTTCCTTCCCCAAAAATTGTATTCCTTATTTTCCACTATATAAGCATTTATAAGTGTTTATTTTTTATCCCAGGACTATTTTCTCACATGTTATTTCTCTTTTTCCAACAGTTGTATCTCCCCTACTTGCTACTGTGTAGGCATTTATGCCCTTTTAGATATTTACAAAAAATAATTTTCGAGGATAATGAATTGGTGTTAAAAGGCATATACTTCCTTCAAAATCGGTAGGTCAACCCTTGGTTCAAAAGGATCACCAATTAGAATGTGCATTTATTATAATATGCTTGTGTGATATAACTATCTTATGTTCTTATACGTGTTATGTTGATTTAAATCAAAGGTAAATTGATCCAATCCCATTTTTAGAGCACCTCTAGGCAGAAATATATCCCACTATATAAAAGTTCTACCAAACATACTCCAAGTCTCCCAAGTCTCTCAGAAAAGTCCGCAATTATTGTTAAAACTTCCTAAATTCCCGCTACCATTTCAGGAAGGTTGACTATGGACTCGGAAAAATTCATTATAGGAAGGACCAAAAAGAGCGATAGGAGAGTTGCTCAAGTCAAAAGGAAATTGATGGAGTTAGATCAAATAGAGAATATGCCAAAGGCGGACAATAAGAAAATGACTAAGAAGATTGTCGTGGCCAAAAGAAAGATCACCAAAGTTAGCCTATTGATTAAGTTCGAACTATATAGGGCCTAATTTCTCCTCCGTGAGATACGTAGGTAGCCTTTCGACGTCTATCTTCAAAAACTATATTGTCCTTCACTTTCTTGAAAGAAGGAATAAGGTTAGAAAGAAGAGTTGAACCTTCCTGATAAATTTTACTTATTCATATCAATCAGTAAAATCCTGTTCATTGAAATTCTTAAGTCATCATTACTCCATGGATCAATTAGAGATGAGAAACAACTTTATGTGTTTACTTTCTATCTTATCATCTTGGTTTGCTTATTACTAACGGAATCTAACATATTAGCCTTTGAGTTATTTTTACTCTGCAGGTAATAGAAACTATCCTATGTTGACAAATGAACCCACTTCACTAGATCAAAGTGAATAAGAGATTCCCCTCTTGACTATAACTTTGATATAGGAAAGGAAAAATGATTAGTAGTAAAATTAGACTCTATCAGTCATTTTTCCAAAATCTAAAAGTAATGGTCTGGAGGATGGAATAGGAAAAAATGTGATGCTACCATGGAAGAATTTTTTCAGGATAACTTAAATCATGGAAAATGAATTGGAGGAAACATTGTTGAATTGGACCTCCACTCCACTCATAACTTGTCACCCGTAATGTAACAATATATTAAAACCTGCTAATGTCATGTTATGACAAGGGATAAATGAACAAACCAAGATGAATGATGATGAAGGAAAGACCATGATGACGATCGGTTAGTAGAAGACATAGAAAAATTTTAAAATCGAGAGAAGCCCAACCTAGAGAAAACTAAAATAGTCAACCTGGGAGACCACGATAAAGTCAAGGAGATAAGAGTTAGTGTTCACATAATAAAGGCACAAAAATAGAACTCATCCACTTGCTATGGGAGTACATTGATATATTTACTTGGTCCTATGAGGATATGCTGGGGTTAAGCACCAACATCGTGTCACATAAGTTACCAATCAATCCTGAGTTTTATCTAATTAGGCAAAAAAATCCAAAGATTCAAGCCGGACTTAAGTTTGAATATCAAGAAAAAAATGATGAAGAAAATTCAATCAAAGGTTGTGGAGGTCACAATATATCCAACGTGGATAGTCAATATTATTCCAATTCCAAAAAAGGACGGCAAGATCAGAATTTGTGTTGACTACAGAGATTTGAATAGAGTTAGTCCTAAAGTTAATTTTTTGCTACCCAACATCCACATCTTCATCAATAATTGTAAGAAGCATGAAATGCAGTCTTTCATGGATTGTTTCACATAGATTGTTTAGCAGGGCATCATCAGATATTAATGGATGAGGAAGATGTAGAAAAATTGGCTTTCATTATGCCCTAGAATGTTTATCATTACAGGGTGATGTCGTTTGGTCTCAAGAATGTTGGTGTGACATACATGAGGGCTATGATGATGATTTCTTGTGATATGATTCATAAATAAATTGAGGCGTACGTGAATAATGTAATTATCAAGTCCTGCAAGAGTTCAGATTATCTGACACATCTGGAAAAGTTCTTCAACCGAATAAGGAAGTACAATTTGAAGTTGAATAGCTAAGTGAGCTTTCAGTGTGATATCTAGGAAACTACTGGGGTTCATAGTCAGCAGAAGGGGCATCAAGCTAGACCAATCCAAGATCAACAACCGCTAAATTGTGCTTCCCGTGCACCAATAACATAGTTGAATATGAGGCTTGCATCCTAGGTATCAAGTTAGCACTTGATATGGGTGTTCGTGAATTGCTAGTCATTGAAGACTGAGATTTTATAATTCACCAAGTACGGAGGGAATGGGTGGTAAAGAACTCCAAGATTACCCCTTATGTAGAATTGGTTCAGGATTTGTGTGGAAGATTCAAGAATCTAATTTCAAACATATCTCGGGGATACATAATGAGTTTCCTGATGCTTTGGCACTATATCCTCTATGATTCAACACCCGGATAAGAGTTACATTGATCCGTTATAAATATGATTGAAGGAACAAATAACATATTGTGCGCACATTGAAAAGAAACCTGATGGAAAGCCATGATACTATGATATTAAAAGGCATTTAGAATCTGGAACATATCCTGAAGAGGCCAGCAACAATCAGAAAAAGACGATCCGACGTTTGGCAAAGAATTATTTTTTGAGTGAGAAATTTTTTTTTTGAAGAACTCCAGACTTTGGATTCCTAAGATGGGTTAATGCCATGGAATCTACGAAACTAATAAAATAAGTACATACAAGAGTTTGCGGTCCCCATATAAATGGATTTACCCTTGCAAGAAAGATGAGAACTGGTTACTTCTGGATGACTATGGAAAATAATAGTAGCAAGTATATGCAGAAGTACCCAAAATGCTAGATACATGGAGATTTGATTTGGATGCCTCCACATGAGCTTTATGCGATGAGTTCACCTTAGCCTTTCGTAGCTTGGGCTATGGATGTTATCGAACCAATAGAGCCATGGAGCCAAATGGGCATAGATTCATTTTGGCTGCTATTGATTACTTCACTAAGTGGGTCGAAGTTGTTTCATATAGAGTCATCACCAAGAAGGTGGTTGCAGATTTTGTCAAGAATAACTTGATTTGCTGATTTGGAGTGCCAGAATCAATCAATATTGATAATGGGGCTAACTTGAACAGTCACTTAATGAATGATATTTGTGATCAGTTCAAGATTGTTCAATGCAACTCAACGCATATCGTCCATAGATGAATGGAGTTGTGGAAGCTGCCAATAAAAATATCAAGAAGATCTTAAGAAAAATGGTCGAAAATGACAGATTATGGTACAAGATGTTGCCCTATGCTATACAAGGGTATCGCATAATAGTTCAAACTTCAATTGGGGAAACTCCTTATCTACTCGTTTATGGGAATGGAGTTGTGATACCTGACAAGATTGAAATACCTTCCTTAAGGATTATTCAAAAGGCCGGATTAAGTAACAAAGAATGGGTTTGTGCTCACTATGAACAACTTATGTTGATAGATGAAAAGAGAATGGTTGTCATGTGTCATGGAAAGTTGCAACAACACAGGATGATACATGGCTTCAACAAGGAAGTAAGAGCTCAAATATTTGAAGTTGAGTAATTGGTTCTATAATGTTTATTTCCTCACCAAGAAGAGTACAAAAGCAAGTTCTCTCCGAATTGGCAAGGACCATACATAGTTCGCAAGGTACTATCCGGAGGAGCTCTGATTCTACTTGAGATGGATGGTCAAGAGTGGACAAATCCAATCAATTTTGATATGGTAAAGAGATACTATGCTTGAAGAATGTTTTTTGCTTTTGTTTCCTTTGTTTATTTGTAATCGCTTTTATGAAGGTAGTTGTTTTTATGATTTGTGATTGCCTAGAATCTCTTTCCTCTTATGTACGAACTATGCTTAACCTGAATTTCCAAGAAAACTATACGTAGGAGGCCTATATTGGCTTCAGTCAATCCATTAGTTTTTTATATATATCCTTAGCGTAGTCTTGAACTAAGTTTAACCTGATTCCTGCTTCAACGGGATACGTAGGCACCCCAACAGCTCGGTCATACCTTCCTAGGAAATAGAAACTGGGGCAGAATTTTTGAGAAGGAATCTCAAAAAATGAAAAGAAGAAGATCACCTCAAATAGTATTAAACTGGGGCAGAATCTTTGAGAAGGAATCTAAAAAATTCACGAAAGGAAGATCATCATCCAATAAAGAAGATGAAGGCCCGCGAAGTCTTCAAATCCTCTCAAGCCAAGATCATCTCAAGTAGTATTAAACTAGGGAAAAAATTTTGAGGAGGTCCTCAAAATTTCCACTAATATATTTCAAATCCCCCAGCACCAGGAGTTCAAAGTCCAGTTTTAGAAATTACTAGTTGCAACAAAGTCTACATAGACTAAATCTCTTGCTATAACAAGGCTTTTGGAAGAACTCTCCAGCAATAATGATGAGTTTTAGAAATCCTCCATCGGATGTCGAACATAGTCTAACCTCATGAAGAAGACGCTCGTTGATCTAGTACATGACATGATTGATAAAGATTTTCTAAAAGCTTTTTACAAGAGTTTTGAAATTAGTTTTTAGAATTAAGACTACTTTCAAAAATCTATACAAATGTTTTACTTAGTAATTGCCTAGGCATCTATTGGAACAGGGAGTCAGGGTTGAAGTCCCAATATGACGGAGCACACAAAAGATGGCAAGGAGCAGACCAAGGATCGAAGGAGGTCAACATGGAGTAATTTCACTCAAAACTAACCATTTTTCTGTGGATGCAGGGATCAATATAAAAAAATGGGGATCTTCTTCAAAAATCCCAAGTGAATTGGCAACCACACCAACCATATATTGCTCAACAATGGTATTTTTGGGTGGCCCCAAAGATAGGTTTAACGCCCATCTATCAAGGACCTTTTGAGTTGTCTATCTCATTTCAAAAGATCGTGATTGAAAAACAAGGCGCCTTATCCTCCTTACGAATATTTTTTTAGAATTTTTCTAAAAATAATCACTAGCAAAAGTGTCTTTGCATCTAATAATTACTTACTTTGAGCGCAGGTGCATTCAAAAGAGTCGACGCAGTAAATACAATAATTAAAGGGGTCACTCAATAAGAGAAAAAGTAGAAAGTCATCCTCAAAATTCACCTTGAAGAAAACCAAATAGTATTTGAGTAATCCTTGTAAAAACTTGCATTCTGTGGATCTGCTATTTAATTATTTCTTCAAAAGAGAAGATTAATAGAGGACTAAGTCCTTCAGACTACGATACCAAGTATTTGTCACTTAAACTTGCATAAAATTTGATTGTGGTCGCTAGTAAGAGCGACATTATGTCTTCTAACTGTCTTTCTTGAGCACAGGTACATGTATAAAATAGAAACGTAGACAAACAAACTTAAGTGAAACCGTTTCCAAATAGCTGAAAAAGCCATTTCATATTATTTCATCGCCAAGAAGGCCATTTTATGTCATTTCCATGAGGTCCATTTCATCCCATTGCCAAGAGGGACATATTGAGAGGGCCATTTCATGTCATTGCCGAGAGGGTCATTTCCACAAGGGCCATTTCATTTCATTGCCAAGAGGGCCATGCCGAGAGGGCCATTTTATGTCACGCTGAGAAGTCCATTTTATGTCATTGCCGAGAGGGCCATTTCATTTCATTTCCTCAAGGTCTATTTCATTCCATTGCCATTTCATGCCATGCTGAGAGAGTCATTTCATGCCATTGCCGAGAGGTCCATTCATGCCATGACTAAGAGGGACATTTCATTTCATCTCCAAGAGGTCCATCATGTCATTCAACTAAGTCTCCAGAATCCCTCGCTATGCAAGATGATAAGGTCTAGCCTCGAAAGATGTTTTGGAGCACTAATATCCGTTGACCATGTAAGGATAACATAAGCTAGCATCAAGGATATCTCAACATTTTATATTTGTTGACCATGAAAAGGGAAGTGTACCCTATGTCAAGGATATTTTAGCATTTTATGAATTAGAATGCATCAACATATCAAGTTGAAAAGCATGATTCGAGGGGACATCTTTAAGTCACTATCTGAAAATAGACGACCTATAAGATTTCCTAGAAATTGACAAACCGAGGGTCATCTATAAGTCACATTATTTGAAAGAGGATAGTATGTGAGATTACCTATTAGTTGATAGTCCATAGTCCATCCGTAAGATGCAACAACATCCTAACTAGATAGTGTGCAAGGTTACCCAAATATCAATAGTTTGAAGGTTATCCATAAGTCGCAACTAAATCCTTACCGAAGAATATGCGAGATTATAATATTGATAGGTCCAAGGGATTCTCTATAAGTTGAGTTATATCCAAGATCAATTATGTGAAGTATTACCAAAAAACTAGCAATTTGAGTGATATCTATAAGTCATATTGTAGCCAAGGTCGGATGATATATAGGAATACCTAAGATCTAGCGATTGGAGGGATACTGTAAGTTATCTCTTATCCAAGGTTGGATAATGTGTAGGATTACCTTAAAATCTAGTAAATCAGAGGATATTTGTAAGTTACCTTATATCCAACATCAAATAATGCATAAGATTATTTAAATATTGACAATTCAAAGAAAATCTATAAGACGTATCGATATGAAAGATGTGCAAGACTTACCCGTGGTCACATGCAAAATATCATTGTTAATAATAGAAGAGGTTATCATTCCACATATAGCAAGAGTTATAGGTGATCAAAAGGGTTGCCGCATCAATATAAGATTACATAGTTGCAGGGACCATTCAACATAAAGTATCGTCGGTGTCCAAAAAGGCTACCCGTTTTTAAGACATAATCAATCAATAAAAGAGCTATTTTATTCAACAAACAAGAGGGTTGTTGTGTTTATTATTGAAAATTATTTCCCTCCAAACAGGTACATAAGAGGGTAACTTCACTTTTTAGATAAACAATCCACACGGAGATATGGTAAAAGACTATATATCCTTTTGTGAATTATGTTTAGTATTAACAATCTTTGTTTGAGTTATTGCCGAGAGGATACGAGAGGATAAAAATCTCAAATTAAAACTACAGGTGCGGACAACTCCAAAAAGGATGCAGCATAATATGGAACTTTTTCTTAGTAAAAAAATGAGACATAGTCTAGAGAGGGACGTCAAACTCTTTGGACGCGGGATAAAAGATGATCGCCACTACCATCTAACCACACCCCTGTTAGAAGAAATGTGAATACTTCCAGATATTTTTATTTTTTGCTTCACTCTCGGAATAATTCTAAACTCATACCGAGGGTAACCTTCTTTTTTCTTCAAATCCGAGTGACAACACAACCAGAGTTTTGGAAATTATGTCCAGGTAAAATCTTACCTATGGATGCGAAGAGCTCCACATTCATGGTTAATAGGTTACAAGCTTCTTTTTCATAACGCAATGACTTGTCACTCATCCCAAGCCAAAGATCGTCTAAAATAAAAGACTATATTTTCATCCGATCGAGTCGAACTACAAATTGTCTCATTCCTTGAGTGTAGGAGATATTTACGCTAAGATCTATGATTAAGTGTAGGAGATATTTACGCTAAACTCTATGATTGGAAACTCTACTGCATTCCAACCTCCTCCAATCCTTTTATTCCCCAGCTTTTTGATTTTATCAAAATTCAAAAATCGAAATAGCTTGTGAATTTTTTTAAAAATCGTGCTCAAAATCAAGCGTTATGAACTACAAGTGTCCTGAGTTCTCATGTAACCTGAGATATATAGAAAATTCGATACCAGGGTCCATCCATAACTCTATGAAACCCGCACGAAAATCAACCTCTTTTAGAAACAAGTTTGTGGTCAGAAAAAAATTAGGAATGTCAAACTCTCTTTGCCCAGAGTTACTTGCATCTCCCCTACCCAAAGGGAGGGTGTAACGCCCCGCATTTCGGGCTAGAATAAAATATATGACTCTGATGCGTTGATAATCCCCGAGCCTTAAATCCTATGCCAATTTGGCATGTTAATCAAGTTCTTAGTATGTGAATCCATTTGAGCATGAATTTAGACCATAGAAGTCCTTCAACTCAAGGACGAGTTAAAACTATTTCGATCGATTAAGTTTTAGTGGACGTTGTAATTTGTGTCAAATTCTATTGACCATAACTCATTGTATATGATGAACTGGGTGGCCTACTATATACCAAATTGTAGATAATTGAATAAGCTTTCCAACGATACCAAATTCGCCTAAAACGGACACCCGGTGAAGAAGTTATGGCCTTTCAAAGTTGAATGTGTCGCCTATGCACATATAGGCGATGCATAGGGCGGCGCCTATGCAAATATAGGCGATGCATAGGGCGGCGCCTATGTAAATTTAGGCAATGCAAAGGGAGGCGCATAGTTATGGTTTCAGGTGACGAAAACACTCCGTTTTGAGTTACTTTAAGTGCAAGTTAGTCCTTACAAAACCCAAAATCATCCTTACCCACTCCTAAACGGATTTGGGCCTATTAACAACATTGAAGCCTCCTATAGAATCCCAAAAATCTAATCCTTCAAGAACTTAAGAGAAGGAGAAACTAGGGTTTGAGAAAATAAGCTTGAAGGACCGATCATTCCGAAACTTCTTCGTGAAACAAATTACAGATTCGGAATCCTCTCGACGTAGGCTTCGATAGACACCAAAAATTCGTGGAGAATAAGGTACGCGGGGTTTTCCTAAAATCTCATGGGCATAGAAATCATGTTTTAAGAATTGGGTTTTCGAATTCATGTACATACTCATGTTTCAGAAGCTTTAATGATATTGTTTTGGCCTTTTGGCTTTCCCCCAAAGTGATTTGAAAGTTATATGTATATATATATATATGCGTTTGTCCTGAAATATGAATTTAGAGCATGATTTTCATGAAACCTCTCTCTTAATGTAAATTTTTCCATGTTTCACGTAATATACAATGTTTTGAACACGAAAGAAAGGGTTGTGAATGTTGAATATGCATGTAATGAAAGAATGCATGGTTTTGCCAAAAATGCACATGACCACCATATGTTTGATGAAAGTTTTGCATGGATTTGACTTGAGTTTCGGAACATGACATCTTTAATGCAAATTACTTGTTTTGGTGGTCTAAACTATGTTTTGAATGAAAGCTCTTGCTTAATACATTATGGCTTAGAAATAGGACTTGCAAGTCTTGGTATGACGATACCAACTCAGACAAATGCCATAACAGACACAGACTAGTTCAGAAATCAGATTTTTATCAGACTCTCATGATTTAGAAATTTCAGAATGATACATGTTCAGAAAAGGCTAAAATAGGGCATAAAGAGAGCTTAGGTGGTTCCCTGAAGAAGGCGGGAGTTTCAGACAACTCTTTGCCTAAAACCGTGGTTTGCCGACCCGGGTATATTATTATGCGCTGACTTAAATGACCTGTGGCGTATCAGACTCAGACACTCCAACCCTTGCGGCACACTTAGGTTGGGGGCTTGCCCGCCGAGTCAATGGAGGATTCCATACAGCCCGTGGAATATTCAGACTTGTAGGGGAATACCACCTAACTCAGAAGTAAATCACAGATCATGATTTGAAATGAACAGACAGGTTGCATGTTTTCAGAAAGTGCCCATGTATTTTTCAGAAATAGTTTTATACATGATGTCTTGATGAAAAATTGCTTTCCCTGAATATATATATATATATATATATGTATGTTCCATTATACTACTTTTGGATTGCTTCGCGTGCCAGTACTTTTGTGCTGACCCCCTCTCCTTCCAGGCCCTGAGGCACAGTCTAGGGGTCCAGCTACTCAGTAGACATTCTCGGGTTTGCAGACTTGATCTCACAGTGGTGAGCCTTCTATTATTCGGAAGGCATAATTATGTCAGACACTATCTTATTTATTATGTTCTTGGTTTACTAGGGGCCTTGTCCCAGCTTTTTTTCAGACAAATGTTTATTTTCCTAGTAGAGATTTCGCAGACTGATGTCAGATAGTATTATTTATAAATATTGCAGGACTTGACCATGTTTTCCGTACTCAGTTTCAATTCCGTATTTTATTATGATTATGAATGTTGTGCATGATAACCAGATAGAGAATGGGTGTTCCGGGCCTTCATGGTTCGGGATGCTCGTCACGGCTAGGGCCTAGGCTCGGGTCGTGACAAACTTGGTATCAGAGCACGGTTCATGGTCCCAGGGTGTCTGCGAAATCGTGTCGGGTAGAGTCTTGTTTATGGGTGTGTAGCGCGCCACACTTATAAATAGGAGGCTACTAGGCGTTTAGGAATGTTTCCCTTCTTTGTGATTTATTTCGTGCTTCAGAGTCTAACTGTCCCCTTATCAATGATCTCTTGTATTACAGTGAAACACGACTATGCCTCCCCGTCACAACATCGATCAGAGTGCTCAGGCAGATGTGGTCCGTCCCACCCATGGGATGCGGACCTGTAATAGAGCTTCCACGCCAGAACCTGTCCCTACTCCGGGAGTCCCTCCTATTCCAACCAGTCCACCTCGGGCTCCGCGGACTAATATCAACCGTCCACCAACTGCTCAGAGAGATATCTCAAATGCAGAGTTCAGGCGGTCTATGCATATGCTGACACAGCTGGTAGCTAACCAAGATCAACGATCGGAAGATATTGGGTCTGCATCCATTACGTCTGAGGCTACTAGAGTCGGGCATTTCATGAAGATGAATCCACCTAAGTTCACTGGTACAAAGGTAGAGGAAGATCCACAGGAGTTCGTGGATGAGATAGAGAAGATCTTTAAGGTAATGCATGTAGATGAGATTGAAGGAGTGGAATTGGCAACTTATCAGCTTAAGGATGTTGCAAATCAGTGGTATGCAGACTGGGAAAATGCAAAAGGTGAGAGTGCTGAGCTCACAGTTTGGGGTGAGTTTGTAGAAACATTCCTTGACAGATTCTTTCCTCTGGAGTTGAGGGAGGCCAAAGCAGAAGAGTTCATGAATCTGAAGCAGGGCAGTATGAGTGTACAGGAGTACACTTTGAAGTTTAATCAACTAGCCCGCTATGCACCAGAATTGACTAGCAATATGAGAGCCCGGATGAGGAAATTTGCATTCGGCCTTGCTGATAACCTGATACTTGAGTGCCAAGGGGCAATGCTGAATAGGGAGTTAGACTTTGCTAGACTGACAGTCCACATGCAGCAGGTGGAAGAGAAGAAGAGAAAGATCGCTGAATCTAGAGAGAAGGACAGACAGGCCAAGAGAGTCAAATCTGCGGATCGGCACCAGAGTCAGCCGCAGAGTGGTAATTGGGGAAATAGGTGGTCGAAGAAGACGAGGTTTTGGAATAATACACAGTCTGCGGCCAGCGCCCCAGCACCCAGACCCCCTGCAAATAGACAGACTCAGAGCTTTCAGACTCCTCATGGATCTAGAGCACCAGATACTCAGTCGCAGGGTAGTGTGGCTCAGCAGCATCGCACTTACTCGCGATGTGAAAATTATGGTAAGAATCATTCGGGGAAATGTCAGTTGGGCACACTTGTATGTTATTCATGTGGTCAGTCAGGCTATTTTCAGAGGGACTGTCCATCTGCTAGGAGGAGTGCTGGTGGTGCGAAGTTTCAGGGAAATTACACAGCGCCATCCCCATCTCAGAAGGGCACCACATCAGCTGCCGAGAACAATCGCAACCGGTTATATGCCTTGACCAACCGCCAGGAGGTGGAAGCTTCCCCAGATGTTGTTACCGGTACGTTACAAATATTTTCCCGTGATGTCAGTGTGTTACTTGATCCCGGATCCACCTTATCCTATGTGACCCCTTATGTGGCTGTTGGTTTCGGGTTTGAGCCCATTGTGATTTCTGAACCCTTTTCTGTTTCTACCTTGGTGGGGGATTCTGTTGTTGCTAGAAAGGTATATAGGGGTTGTGTGGTGACTGTTGGTAGTCGGGATACGGTGGCAGACCTTATAGAGTTGGACATGGTTGCATTTGATGCTATCTTAGGGATGGATTGGCTCCATTCATGCTACGCCATATTGGATTGTAGGACCCGTAGAGTTACCTTTTCTTTCCCAAATGAACCAATGATAAAATGGGAGGGACATTCTTTAGCACCCAAGGGGCACTTTATATCTTATCTCAGAGCCCAAAAACTCATTTCTAAGGGTTGCTTGTATCACCTTATTCGAGTCAAGGACTCTAAAGTTGAAAATCCTCCTCTTCAGTCTGTCCCTGTGGTGAATGAATTTCCAGAAGTCTTTCCCAAAGATCTCCCAGGGGTACCCCCTGATAGGGAAATAAAGTTTGGTATTGATGTGCTGCCAGATACCCGTCCCATGTCTATTCCGCCATATAGAATGGCTCCCGTAGAACTAAAGGAGTTGAAAGAGCAGCTAGCAAACCTCCTAGATAAGGGATTTATACGCCCCAGTGTATCTCCTTAGGGTGCACCTGTACTTTTCGTGCGTAAGAAAGACGGTTCCCTTCGTATGTGCATAGATTACCGTCAGTTGAACAAGGTCACAATTAAAAACAAATATCCTCTTCCGAGGATTGATGATCTTTTTGACCAGCTTCAGGGTGCTAGATATTTTTCAAAAATAGACCTTCGTTCGGGCTATCATCAGTTGAAAGTTAGGGAGACAGACATTCCCAAAACAGCTTTCCGAACCCGATATGGTCACTATGAGTTTCTCGTCATGTCCTTCGGGTTAACTAATGCCCCTGCAGCCTTCATGGATCTTATGAACAAAGTTTTCTGTCAGTTTCTTGACTCGTTTGTCATTGTATTTATTGATGATATTCTGATTTATTCTAAGAGTAAGGAGGATCATGCCGATCACCTCCGAATCATTCTTTAAACCCTTAAGGATCATCGGTTGTATGCCAAATTTTCCAAGTGTGAGTTCTGGTTAGATGCTATTGCCTTCTTAGGGCATATTGTGTCCAGTGACGGGATTAGAGTGGATCCCCAGAAAGTTGAGGCAGTGAGAAGATGGCCCAGACCCACGACTCCAACCGATATTCGGAGCTTCTTGGGTTTGGCAGGTTATTACAGAAGATTCGTAGAGGGTTTTTCATCCATAGCGGCTCCACTCACTAAACTGACTCAGAAAAAGGTAAAGTTTGTGTGGTCTGATTTATGCGAAAATAGTTTTGAGAAGTTGAAAGACAGACTGACCACTGCACCTGTTTTGACTCTTCCCGAGGGTGTTGATGGTTTTGTGGTTTACTGTGATGCATCCCGTGTGGGACTTGGCTACGTTTTGATGTAACATGGTAAGGTGGTAGCTTATGCATCTAGGCAGTTGAAGGTGCACGAGCGGAACTACCCTACTCATGATTTGGAGTTAGCGGATGTGGTGTTTGCCCTTAAGATTTGGTGGCACTACTTGTACGGTGTTCATGTTGATATCTTCACGGATCACAAGAGTCTGCAGTATGTCTTTTGGCAGAAAGAATTGAATCTCAGGCAGAGGTGGTGGTTGGAACTCCTGAAAGACTATGATATGAGCCTGCATTACCATCCGGGCAAGGCAAATGTTGTGGCCGACGCCCTCAGCAGGTTGTCTATGGGCAGCCTTTCTCATGTAGAAGAAGAAAAGAAGGAGATAGTGAAGGATATTCACCGCCTTGCGAATATGGGAGTGCGACTGTTAGATTCCGAAGATGGAGGGGTAGTTGTTCATGAGTTAGCTAAGTCATCCCTTTGTGCTGAAATGAAGGAGAAGCAGGTTGAAGATCCCATCTTGATACAAATCAAGAAAGATGTGGGTCAACAGAAGGTGATGTCTTTTGAAATTGATGGTGATGGCATCCTGAGGTTTCAGGGTAGATTATGTGTTCCGAATGTCGACGGGCTTCGAGAAAGAATTCTTGATGAAGCTCACACCTCGAGGTATGTTGTTCATCCTGGTTCTACTAAGATGTACCATGATTTGAAATCTATGTTTTGGTGGAATAATATGAAGCGAGATGTGTCTAACTTTGTTTCTAAGTGCTTGAATTGCCAACAAGTGAAAGTAGAACATTTGAGGCCAGGAGGTACTTCCCAAGAAATAGCGTTGCCCTTGTGGAAGTGGGAAATGATCAATATGGACTTTATTACAGGACTTCCGAAGTCCCGAAATCAGTATGACTCTATATGGGTGATTGTAGATAGGCTGACCAAGTCAGCTCACTTTTTTCCTGTCAGGACTAACTATTCGGGGGAAGATTATGCCAAGCTGTTCATTGCAGAAATTATCCGTTTGCATGGAGCGCCTGTCTCCATCATATCTGACCGAGGTACGCAGTTTTCTTCTCAGTTTTGGAGATCGTTTCAGAAAGGTTTAGGTACCCAGGTGAACTTAAGTACAACATTCCACCCTCAGACTGATGGGCAAGCTGAACGCACCATCCAGACCCTGGAGGACATGTTGAGGGCCTGTGTGATAGACTTTAAAGGTTGTTGGGTTGATCACTTGCCACTGATAGAGTTTGCCTATAACAACAGCTTCCACTCTAGTATTAAGATGGCACCTTTTGAGGCATTGTATGGTAGGAGATGTAGGTCTCCAATAGGCTGGTATGAAGTAGGTGAGATGCAGATATATGGGCCTGATCTTGTTCATCAAGCAATGGAGGATGTGAAACTCATTAGGGAACGACTAAAGGCAGCTCAGAGTCGTCAGAAATCCTATGCCGACATCAGAAAAAGAGAGTTAGAGTTTGAGATTGGAGATTGGGTTTTCCTCAAAGTTTCTCCCATGAAGGGGGTTATGCGTTTCGGTAAGAGAGGTAAGCTAAGTCCTCGCTATATAGGCCCGAATCAGATTATAAGAAGAATAGGTGGAGTTGCGTATGAATTAGAATTGCCTGCAAGTTTGGGTTCTGTTCATCCAGTATTCCACATATCCATGTTGAAGAAGTGCATCGGAGATCACTCTTTGGTGGTGCCCATTGATGAAATCAAGGTGAGCGATTCCTTGTCTTACGAGGAATAGCCCGTGGGAATCCTAGATCGACAAGTGAGAAAATTGAGGAGTAAAGAGATAGTCTCAATTAAAGTGTTATGGCGAAATCAGAAAGTTGAAGAAGCAACTTGGGAGTCGGAGCATGACATGAAAGTGAGATACCCGAGCCTATTTGAATCAGCAAGAGACGAATTGAAAGGTACAATTCTTGCTTTATGTTTCCTTATATGTATGAATCTGTTTGAAATCGTGCGTGACTATTTCCGAGTCATCATTCGGGGACGAATGATCCCAAGGGGGGATAATGTAACGCCCCGCATTTCGGGCTAGAATAAAATATATGACTCTGATGCGTTGATAATCCCCAAGCCTTAAATCCTATGCCAATTTGGCACGTTAATCAAGTTTGTAGTATGTGAATCCATTTGAGCATGAATTTAGACCATAGAAGTCCTTCAACTCAAGGACGAGTTAAAACTATTTCGATCGATTAAGTTTTAGTGGACGTTGTAATTTGTGTCAAATTCTATTGACCATAACTCATTGTATATGATGAACTGGGTGGCCTACTATATACCAAATTGTAGATAATTGAATAAGCTTTCCAACGATATCAAATTCGCCTAAAACGAACACCCGGTGAAGAAGTTATGGCCTTTCAAAGTTGAATGTGTCGCCTATGCACATATAGGCGATGCATAGGGCGGCGCCTATGCAAATATAGGCGATGCATAGGGAGGCGCCTATGTAAATTTAGGCAATGCAAAGGGCGGCGCATAGTTATGGTTTCAGGTGACGAAAACACTCCGTTTTGAGTTACTTTAAGTGCAAGTTAGTCCTTACAAAACCCAAAATCGTCCTTACCCACTCCTAAATGGATTTCGACCTATTAACAACATTGAAGCCTCCTATAAAATCCCAAAAATCTAATCCTTCAAGAACTTAAGAGAAGGAGAAACTAGGGTTTGAGAAAATAAGCTTGAAGGACCGATCATTCCGAAACTTCTTCGTGAAACAAATTACAAATTCGGAATCCTCTCGACGTAGGCTTCGATAGAAACCAAAAATTCGTGGAGAATAAGGTACGCAGGGTTTTCCTAAAATCTCATGGGCATAGAAATCATGTTTTAAGAATTGGGTTTTCGAATTCATGTACATACTCATGTTTCAGAAGCTTTAATGATATTGTTTTGGCCTTTTGGCTTTCCCCCAAAGTGATTTGAAAGTTATATGTATATATATATATGCGTTTGTCCTTAAATATGAATTTAGAGCATGATTTTCATGAAACCTCTCTCTTAATGTAAATTTTTCCATGTTTTATGTAATATACAATGTTTTGAACACGAAAGAGAGGGTTGTGAATGTTGAATATGCATGTAATGAAAGAATGCATGGTTTTGCCAAAAATACACATGACCACCATATGTTTGATGAAAGTTTTGCATGGATTTGACTTGAGTTTCGGAACATGACATCTTTAATGCAAATTACATGTTTTGGTGGTCTAAACTATGTTTTGAATGAAAGCTCTTGCTTAATACATTATGGCTCAGAAATAGGACTTGCAAGTCTTGGTATGACGATACCAACTCAGACAAATGCCATAACAAACACAGACTAGTTCAGAAATCAGATTTTTATCAGACTCTCATGATTTAGAAATTTCAGAATGATACATGTTCAGAAAAGGCTAAAATAGGGCATAAAGAGAGCTTAGGTGGTTCCCTGAAGAAGGCGGGAGTTTCAGACAACTCTTTGCCTAAAACCGTGGTTTGCCGACCTGGGTATATTATTATGCGCTGACTTAATTGTCCTGTGGCGTATCAGACTCAGACACTCCAACCCTTGCGGCACACTTGGGTTGGGGGCTTCCCCGCCGAGTCAATGGCGGATTCCATACAGCCCGTAGAATATTCAGACTTGTTGGGGAATACCACCTAACTCAGAAGTAAAACACAGATCATGATTTGAAATGAACAGACAGGTTGCATGTTTTCAGAAAGTGCCCATGTATTTTTCAGAAAC
Source organism: Capsicum pubescens (assembly GCA_030864215.1). Lineage (NCBI taxonomy): Eukaryota > Viridiplantae > Streptophyta > Magnoliopsida > Solanales > Solanaceae > Capsicum > Capsicum pubescens. The sequence continues at coordinate 295,889,962 of CM061548.1, read as the reverse complement.
AGTTTTATACATGATGTCTTGATAAAAAATTGCTTTCCCTGAATATATATATATATATATGTATGTTCCATTATACTACTTTTGGATTGCTTCGCGTGCCAGTACTTTTGTGCTGACCCCCCCTCCTTCCAGGTCCTGAGGCACAGTCTAGGGGTCCAGCTACTCAGTAGACATTCTCGGGTTTGCAGACTTGATCTCACAGTGGTGAGCCTTCTATTATTCGAAAGGCCTAATTATGTCAGACACTATCTTATTTATTATGTTCTTGGTTTACTGGGGGCCTTGTCCCAGCTTCTTTTCAGACAAATGTTTATGTTCCTAGTAGAGATTTCGCAGACTGATGTCAGATAGTATTATTCAGAAATATTGCAGGACTTGACCATGTTTTCCGTACTCAGTTTCAATTCCGCATTTTATTATGATTATGAATGTTGTGCATGATAACCAGATAGAGAATGGGTGTTCCGGGCCTTCATGGTTCGGGATGCTCGTCACGGCTAGGGCCTAGGCTCGGGTCGTGACAGAGGGATAGTTGTTGACATCTAATTTTTTCCCTCCACGACTAAATTTAATACCGAGTTTTTTCGGTTTTAAATAAAATTACAATATTTATTTGATCCAGATAAAAGCTTTCCAAAGTATTCATCTAGATAATTTTTTTATTTTAAGTAATGATTATATATTCTTGTATTCGTATATACAAGGTCGTATAATTTTGTTACTTAAATACTTATCTTACGAATGATCGAATTTTTAACCAAGGCTTATCTTGAAAATTAACTCAAACGGTTAAAATTTTGATTTAATTATAATTTATTCTCTAAATAATTTATGTGAAAGAATATTTATTTTATTTTATTAAATCAAGAAGCTCGGGATTAACTGAAGTATTAATTTGTATCTAATTTTGATTTAATTCAGTCAATCTATTAAGTTTGTCCATAATTGGAATTAAATTGGCCACAATTGCAATACAATTGGCCAACTAATTTTTAATTTGGCTAAAAATTTTAAATGGATGACTAAATCCTAATTGACGTTATCATTTAAATAACCCGAAAATCCTATTAATAACCCACCAACCCATTTTCCTTTACAAAATTGGGCAACCAATAATTTCAGCTGACCTATTTCAGCGACCCAATAACAACAAAACTGACTCGGCCCATCTTCAATACAAGAACAAATACACGTACAAGCTCTACCTTCAACGCAACAACAGTACAACGACAAAACCCAATTCCAACAACAACAGCTTGAACAAAAACAACGATATCACCACCAACAACCCGGTGAACAACAACCTCAATAACTCGGTGAAAAATGACCTGCCTCCGCCCCGAACTCAACCCCAATGACCCGATATCAATGAAGCAACAACAACTGTGAAATCCAAATCCAAAAATCTTTTCAAATTTTAAATACGTGTATGATTTTTGTGTAAATTATAGTTGTTAAACCTTATCCCCAAGTTGAGAATTTAAAAAATTCTCAAATTATCCTCCATTACCTTTTGTCCCACGTCGGTGAGGGCTTCAAATTGAATCCCACATCCCCTTCTATAAAACGCCCACTGTGGAGCAAATTAATAGGAAGTCTTGAAGGTTGAAAAGCTTTCAAGCAACAAGTCTCATTTTTTTAGTTAAAATTTTTTGTGAAAAAGTCGTTGACTACTTGAAGTTCTCGGAGTCGCCATAAAGTCTTTCGGTGGTGGTCGAGATTTCGTCAGTGGATCGAGTCTCGTTTTGCTGCTAAAAAATTGGTAATACTTTGTATCTTTTATTTTCAATATCTTCTTTTTCTTCTAGTCAATTTGTTAGTGTTTTAGCATTATAATCGTGTTGTTCTTAGTCCTAATCTAGTGGCTGAGATTGTCTTCTGTAGAATGCCTTAAAGTCTATAAAATTGATTGCGATGACATTTTGATGCAATCTAGACTGTTTTCGCGCTTACATGATACTGTATGAAATAGGCTATTGTGGGTTTGAAAATACTTTTTTATTTGTGGATTAAATCATATCTTTCTTTCTATTATTTCTAAAACATAAGTTTTAAATTATTTCTTCCCTTCTCCTTATAATGTTAATTTCAGAAAATGTATTAATCATGAAAGCAGTTGAATTGAATTTCTTTACTATGATTTATTTGATCATTTAAGTGAAACAAGGTTAGGAGATGGAGTAGAATATCGCAATTATCTGCTTCTATCTATAAGTGCCCACTGTCAGGGTCCTCTTTTCTTAATATTTAAAATGCTTTAAGTGTTTTTTCTGATCTAATGACTGATTGTTTTAGTGGTCGGGTGTGATAGATGTAGTACATTTGATGTAGTTGTTGTTTTGTTTTAGCTGAAAAGCTCAAAGTCGGAAGGAGAAGCTGTATTTTTTAAACTGCTAGGCTCATATCTATTTCTCTAATCCATGAATTATGTAACGAATCATTTACTTGCTCTCAGTGTGCATTGTTATGTCTCTTTAGATAGATGTTCCTTCAGTTTTATTTCCTTCATCAAGAGAAAGGCTCTCATGTATGCTTAGAGTTATTTAATTCTAATCAAGCAGGTCATTAGCATTTGATTAGGTAAAATTGTAATGTAGATCTCTGTCTCAATTTTAAAATAGTTAAATTGATCTATTAGCTCCCCAATCTAGTCTGATGCTTCTTTTTCTCATTAATTGTGCTATGTGTTTGTTTGATCACAATTAGGTGTTTTTATCTCGTAGGTTAGTTCATAATTTACCTCTTGCTTTCCTTCTTTTTATTTTCTATTTTTTCAGAAAGGAGTTGATAGTCTTACTATTATTTTATTTATGTCTTTAGTATGATTTAGACTTGAATTATTATTTTGGAGATTGTTATGAAAAAGTCAAAGGTTCTAGTTTTCTAGGGGAAGTGATTTGATCATGAAATCTTTTAACAAGTTTGTGAGGTGCTTTCATGATATTTTGGTATTCAACATTGTATTTCGAGTCAAGTATGAAGATACATGCCCAATTTCCTGCAAAGAACGAATTGATTTGCGAATTTTGCTTTGATAGCTTAAATGATGATTGTTTAATTAACTTCCATGTCCAATTTTTATCTTTTATCTTTTCAATATATTTTCTTCTTAGTTTTGTTTTTTCGGTATTCATCCTTTAAGCTGTGAAACACTCCGAGTTAGTATTGTGAATTAGTAAGAAGATCAAACCTTGTTTTGATTACTTGAAATATGAAAAGGCAATCCCATGTGTAGTATGAACTTGTTCAAGATTATATTTGATTTGAATCAGTTGTGTTTTTGTATTTATTTTATCGAATTAATTACTCTTATTACGAATAAAACCCTAATCCTCCTTTTTTCTTTAGCATGAAAAATATGTTCGAGGTCCGAGTGGACTTTTCTTTTTTTTGCATTCACAATGGGCCAATGAGGCGCATCTCCTTGAGTTAGCCTCAAAACTAAGTCCAAAAGTCGATCATTGGCGTATCATACAAGAAGACGGAAGAAGAAAAATGGGTCAAAAATCCATTGACAAAGTCGCTAAGAAACTCGAAAGTCTCAATTTTTATTACCTTGTTTTATATTTTATTTACTTTTTTTAATTTATTTATTCATTCATTTGGGGGCCTCGAAGTTAAAGTTGTAATTTAATACAAGTGGAGCGAATTTTGGGCCTCAAATGTCCTAAAATTAGTTTAGGACAAGTTATAGGCCAAAAGTTCAAATATTTAGACTAGGAAAGCTGAAGATGAGTCAAAAGCCCAAATTAGCTTAGGACAGGGTTCGCGAATTTAGGCCTAACTGCCTAAGTCTTTTAGTTTTTCCATTTTCCCTTTATATGCTAACTGTTTTAGTTTTCTTAGACTTAGTTAAAGATCCCCGCTAAATCGTCAAAATTTGTTTTTACATAAATCTTGAAGACAAATTTTTTCTTGATCGATTTCTTCTAAAAAAAAACTCAACTTTCCCTTTTAAATTTAGTCAAAGTTATTTTCAAATAGTTCGAATAACCGCAAGTTAGCGGATACTCTTGGTGCCTTAACAACATTTTCAAGAGTATTAATAGGAACCACTTACTCAAAATTTCTAAACTTAATTTTTTTTTTTTATTTTGAATCTTTTAAGTAACATTTTTATTTTTTCTTGATATTTTCTCAAAAATCAAGTGACAATTCTATTATTTCTTAAATTGTTTCAAACTTTTATTTAAGGTTTCGAAATAGTTTGAAAAGTCAAAAAAATAATATTTTCCAATCCTTCGATATCAAAAAAGGATAAAACAAATATTGTAAGAAGATATTTTCATCTTTATATTCACTTTCTGCAACAGCTACATTTCCCTTTTCATGTGAATATTCACTTTCTACAATAGCTATAATTTTTTTTTCATGTGAAATTGATATCTAACAACCCTAATTTTCATACTATTTTTTATATTCAAGTCACTTAACTTCGTTCTAGATTGCCAACATATTCTCACTTGAAAAGGGCGCCATTTGATTTTTGAAAGCTTTGAAAAAATTTACTCTATCAAAATTGATGAAGGTCCTTTTAGTCAAATGTACTTTGTTTTGCTATCTAAGCAATCTCTAGATTGAGAACCTTGTTTCTCAACATTAAATTAAGACGAGTTTAAATGAAGAGGTATAGATAGTTGGATTCATAAAACTGACCACAAATAGATATTTAAGCAATCCTCTAAAGATAATGTCTTTAGCACAATTCTCCACTATGTAGTCTTTAGAATTTGTATCTGGATAAAAAGGAGTCGGAGATGTTTGTATGGAAATATAGATAGATAAATGTATATTACTAGTGTGTTATCAAGCCTTTAATTTTACTATTCAAGTATACATATTCATAAAATGAAATGTTTCAAAACTTAGCAATGAATAGGGTGCAAAATGAAATATGATGCATATATAAGGGGCATATTTTAATAAACAAAGAAGTGTATAAATTAATAACGGCGCATAGAATAATACCTAATAAAACAACGGATCTGATGGAAGATGAAAAATGTTGCATTGTATTTGGATAGTTGTTACCAATGGTATTGTATTGTATTGTTAGTTTACATTTGCTTTGATTATTATGAAAATTTATTATATCGTATTGTCATTTACATTAACTTTTTGACATCAATTTAGAGTTAGTGTTCGATATCTCATATTTATCTTAAAATTTTAAATTAATTTGCAGTGATAAGCATGTTCATATGTTTGATGTTTTCAATACATTAATTTGGATCTTTTACAAATTCAAATCCTTATTCTATTATTTATATAAAAAGAAGAAGAAATGGGATACGTACCTATTTGGCCAACAAAAGTACAATATTTTATCAACAAATAATATAATCACTTTGATTTTAAACTTTTATAATTATATTTAGCATACATCAATTATTATACAATCTAGGATTATATAGTGTATATTATGTTTGGGTAGGGCTTTATACAAGAAGAAAATGTGAAATTATGTAAATATTTTATTTGATGTAGTACACAATTAAAAATAAATAAATATTGTTATGCTAAAAGATGTAATATTGTGATCATCTGATTAAATAGAGTTCACTGATTCATTATGCTAAACGTACTACGTTCGGCACATTGGTGAAAATCATTTTTTTAAGGATATTAAAATTTTAATATACATGTATGAAAAATAATTTTTTACCTATATATTCGTATACTTTTTCATATACATAATATAATTTTTCGACGAAGGATGTTGGATAGGTCATTCAAAACTATATGTGGCTATGCCACTGATTCTACATATTGTCATGCTTCAACAACCTTCAACGTACTTTGAATATTCTTTTAGAAGAAGGATTCCATATAATATATCTTCATATGTTAACATTATAATTTGCTCACATACTCTTTGTGACTCGCTTAGTTTGTTAGGTTGTGGAGCCTGATTACCCGAAGGTGGGGTTCGGGGCGGAGGCCCGATCCAAATTTTAGGTTGTACCTTTTTATTCTCATTCTCTGTATAATTGTAAATACTCCAAGTCATTAATATAAATAGCCTGTACGCCGTGGAGGTTACCCACGGGTGTTACCACGGAATTAATTCTCTCTCTCTCTCCTAAAGAACTCTCTCTCTAGTTTTCTTCATCCTCTCCACAGATTTAGTGTGTGTGAACTGCTAATCGATTCTAACATAGTTTTCATTGTGAATATTCAAAATACGTTGTTAGAGTATGATCCCTACTGATTGCCTATCTGTGAAACAAGTAAATATACGTGGTTCACAGAAGTAAAAACTGAACACAGTAATTTTTACGTGGAAAACACCCGGCTCAAAAAGGTGAAAAAAACCACGACCTGTACCTCTACAGTATTTAACCCCAATCTTCACTATAACTTTGAGCCTCAACAATTAACACAATTACAAGACTTCTTGTAAACAAGGAATTAAAACTTCTAACTCTTATTACTACAAAAACACAAATCTTCCCAAGATAAGTGTTCCCAAGTCTTCGAGTTCCCTAACATGAAGATGTGATTCCTAACTCAGTTTATAGAATACTGAGACTAGAATAATTTACTCATTACAACCCAAAAACCTTCCTATTACAAGCAGTCTAAAACATACTAAGTAAGAACTAGGTTTTTCTTCAAGTTGGTAAACGATTTTGCTGATTGTTGATTTTCTTATCAGTGCATGAGTGTATTATTTGAATGCAGCTTGTCGTCTATATATGCTCCCTCATATGCAGTCCTTTTTCTTCTTTACTTGTATCTTCTGTAGAACTCTTTCAAGTAACTCACTCCTTGTTGTAACCATCTCTCCTTCTTCTAAATTGAGTAGGACTCTTTTGCTTTATCCTTCTGTCTTGTAGACTTCTTGATCTACTCAAACTCTAACTTCTCCAATTATCTTCATATATCCGTGTGAACATCCTTTTCTTATCTATGTGTTGACAGTTTTATGTAATAATATGCACTCCATATGTCCGAAGCAGTTTCACTTGTATAGACCAGCTTTGCACAACATGTTTCATTCATCTGTCTATCATCAAAACTTCTCATGCCCTAACAAATTCCCCTTTTTTGATAATGACAAACTTATCAGCACAGTATTATAAAGAACCTGACATTCTCAATAAGAAATTAAATAAAAGGATCACAGTAGAATGAAACAGGTAAGATCAGTTGAGTTATAAGCATTGTATAATCTATACTTCCCCCTTTTGATATCATCGAAAAGCTGAGCCAATAAGTGAAAAACTGTGTAATAATCCATGACCACTGGGGTTGTCACTAAAACAAGCAAGAGTCAAAGCAAGAGATAGCTAAGCATCGAATTAAACAGAAGTAGATCAATTGAGGAAAAAAAAAGTCCATTTCATGCACAAAAATAGATACAATTATCATTATCCAGTAAGACCAAAAAGAGAAACAAGTTGGACCAAGAAGCAGCAAAGAAGAAAGAAAAAAACTAAGGGACGAAAGAGGAGTTTATTTTGAGGAGGTAGAGGGGATAAAAGAGGTCAAAGATCGAATGATAGCAGCATTTTTAGTTCTTTTCTTCTCCAAAATGGCTGTAAGGGAAGCAATTTGAGATTTAAGAGCCCTCTTTTCATCTTCATGAATAGCCTGGGCAACCTCCAATGCATCCTGTGAAACCTTCAGCTCACCCTGCTTTGCCTCTAAGGCATTTCGCAACTTCTGCATAAGGTTGTTTGCATGTCTCATAGCAGCAGGTAACATAGCATGGTTCACTTATCCAATCACATCCTTAGTTATCTATAATGACCGTACCTTGATAGAGACATGAAAATCATCAAACACAGGGGCAAGCCAGAACTGATAGAGCAGAGCATGGCCATTTTTATCTTTGACGAGTACCTTTTGCATATGCTTAATGATGAGTTGGGGAAGGTCTATTGGAATCTTAGAATCCAATAGCTCCATTAAGGTAAGATCAAGAAAGCTTGCAACTGTGCGCCTCTCCTTCCTGGGTAAGATCATTTTGTGGACCACATCAAAATACAACTGATAGAGAGAAGACATCTCATTTTTACTCACCCTACGATGAGAAAGAAAGAGAGGATTTCCAAAATTTTTTTTGCAGATATCAAGGGCGGATGGAAGATTGTCAAGAAGAGGCCAAGATTCTTTGACATAGTGACCCCAACCTCTAGTAGGAATACTTAGAATTCTACCCAAATCAGCAGGATAAAGATTGATGAGTTTTCCATGAACAGAGGTTGAGATCATCTCCCCAATCGCAACTCCATGTGTATAAAATTCATACACTTTATCTTTTCCAAACCTTCTTTGATGATTACCTTGCAGAAGCAAGGATGACCACCCCTGAGCCCCCAATTTGGATACCAAAGTTTCCATATCAGGACCCCCAAAACTAGTGACAACCCTACCTCTAACCATCTTTCGTTTCTGAAAATGCAGAATATGGTCTGGTTGAGAAGCTTTATCATCAAGAGTATCAATATTAATATCAACATCAGAATCATCAGGAGGCATAGAAGAAGTGTCAGGAAGATAGTCTGAATCTGAGTTAGATGAGACAGAAGGACCAGGTGTGGGGACCTGTTTCTTCGGAAGTGACACAGATTTTGGAGAATCTTTAGAAGTAGTAGAGGCTTTTCCAGTAGAGACTTTGTCAGTAGAGGCTTTGACAGTGGATTTTAAAAATGCGGAGGCTTTGGGAGTGGGAGGGGGGACATTTTACAAGAGAGATATGGTTTTGATGTTTTAGCTATGGTATGCTTCTGCTTCAGCTTTCTCTTGGAGCGAATGAGAATGTCAGGAGAGAAATCACATGGGGGAGGAGAAACATTAGGCACGACTCATTTTTTTTACTTGCCCTAAGTGCCTCTTCCAAACAAGAATAATCTTGTTGTTTCCTTCTCCGAGTATGTGGAGTTCGAGATGAAGGTATGATGGGAGAAGAGTGTTCAGGAGTATCATCATCGACATCAATGGCGACAAATGAAGGTTTTCATTTTAGAGTTGATCTTGACCGTCTAGGTATAAGGTTGGCAATTGGAATGTCATCTTGATCAAGGATTTGAAGAGGAGCTACTGATAGTGGTAAGGGTTTTGGAAAGAGTGAGGGTTTGAAGGAAGAGTGAGAGAAGGGGTGTGGTAAGGTCTTGAAGAATGGGAAATCAGATAGGTTGAGAAGGATTTAGGGTTGGATAAGTGAGGGTAAATTGATGTTTGGGTGAAGAATAAGTTGTGTAAAAGGATTAATGTTAGATTTTGTGGAATAAGGAGGAGGGGAAGAAGATGCCATAGTAAGGTGAATAATCAGAGGTTGGAGGAGAAGTGGAGATAGGAGAGAAAATAAGAAGCATATTTAAGAAGAGTGAGAAGGAAGTTGAAAGATGAAGGGACTGTGATTTTGGAGAAACGTGCTGATATAGAGGTTCAGTACGGATGGGAAAGGTCTGGCAGCCTTTTGAAGAAGATGACTGTTGGGTTTTGGCGGTTTTAATCATTATAGAAAGAACCATGTAGATGACCTGTTTCTCTTAATGCTACTATGGAAAACAATAATCATACCTATTTTTGATTAGTCCATGACCACTCTTGCCTTGATGATCCATCTATCTAAAAAAAACAACATATAGATATATCACATTGCTTTAAATCTTGGAATTAGGATACACAACTAAATGTGTAAGACTGAATTAATCAACAATCACTCAGGCATAGCATATTCTAGTCAATCATTGAAGGAGATTTATACAATTTTAATCATCCCCAATGCTAACCTATTTTTTTCAAAGTGTTCCCTACTCAAAGCCTTAGTGAATATGTCAGCAATTTCTTCCTCAGTTAAATAAAACATAATTGATATATTTTCTTTTTCAACATTGTCTCGAAGGAAGTGATGACGGACATCAATATGCTTAGTTATTTTATGTTGGACAGGATTTTTGGCTATGTTTATAGCACTTGTGTTATCACAAAAGATGGGAACACAACCTACATCTACCCCAAAATCCAGAAGCTGTTGTTTGATCCATAACAATTGAGCACAGCATGACCCAGCAGCAACGTATTCAGCCTCAACAGTAGACAAAGCTACTGAATTTTGCTTCTTTGTGGACCAGGTAATCAAACATGATCCTAAGAAGTGTGCCATACCTGTAGTTCTTTTCCTGTCCACCAAATATCCTGCATAATCAACATCAGAGTATCCTACCAAATTAAAGTTACTACCTTTGGGATACCACAACCCAAGATCACTAGTTTCTTGCAAATATCTGAAGATTCTTTTTACAGACTTCAGATGGGATTCTTTTGTATTAGCTTGAAACCTTGCACACAGTCCTACACTTAACACAATGTCAGTTCTTCTTGCTGTGAGATACAATAAGGACCCTATCATACCTCTCTACAGTTTTTGCTCTACATCAGAACCTTTTTCATCCAGATCAAGTTTTGTGGTAGTGGAAATGGGAGTACTTATTTCTTTAGTTTCCTCCATGGAGAATTTCTTGAGAAGCTCTTTGACATACTTTTGTTGATGGATCATTGTTCCTGATGCTGACTGTTTTATTTGAAGACCCAGGAAGTAATTCAACTCCCCCATCATGCTCATTTCAAAATCACAACTCATGAGTTTAGCAAAGTCATGAGTCATATTCATATTGGTTGAGCCAAAAATAATGTCATCCACAAACACCTGCACAACTAACAAATCCTTTCCATTAGTTTTTAAGAAAAGAATATTGTCAATTTTAGCTCTGGTGTGTCCATGCTCCAGCCAAAACTTTGATAATCTCTCATACCAAGCCCTTGGTTCTTGTTTCAACCCATACAAAGCCTTATCCAGCTTATACACATGATCCGAAAACTCTCTGCTTTCAAATTCTGGAGGTTGCTTCACATAAACCTCTTCTTTGAGAATGCCATTTAGGAATGCACTCTTCACATCCATCTGGTACAAAATAAACTCCATGTAAGAGGCAAAAATAATCAGCAATCTTATGGCTTCAAGTCTTGCTACAGGAGCAAAAGTCTCATTAAAGTCAATTCCTTCTTCTTGGTTGTATCCTTGAACCACCAGTCTTGCCTTGTTTCTTGTGACTGTTCCATGCTCATCAACTTTATTTATGTACACCCATTTAGTCCTAATGACTGATCTATCTTTTGGAAGAGGAACTAAATGTCATACTTTGTTTCTCTCAAACTGATTCAATTCATCCTGCATGGCTATGACCCAATCAACATCAAGCAATGCTTCACTTACTTTCTTTGGCTTTATTTCTGACAGGAATGCCTTGAATGCACACATACTTCTCAATCCAGCTCTTGTGGTGATTCCAGAAGTGAGATTAGTAAGTACATTCTCAATGGGGTGCGAACCTTAATACTTGTATCCTTTTGGGATCAAGCCTAGTGAGCTGGTTGGATCACTGCTAATGTTCTGATGTGAAGAGTTGATGGCTCAGTTCCCCCTAACACTGTGCCTTCAGCTTCAGTTCCCCTTATGAAAGTGCCTCTAAGTTTGACTGCTTCAGTCGATGGAACATGTTGTGTAACATGTTCCTTAGTGTCGCTTTCTTCCTGCAGGTTAGTCTTAACACAAAACTCATCAAAAATCACATGCATGCTTTCTTTAACACAGTTAGTTCTATTGTTTAAAACTCTATAAGCCTTACTATGAAGTGAATAACCTAAAAAGATTCCCTCATCACTTTTGGCATCAAATTTTCCCAAATTATCCTTACCATTATTATATATGAAATATTTGCAACCAAAAGTTCTAAAGTGAGAAATGTTAGGCTTTCTACCTTTTAGTAATTCATAGGGAGTCTTTTCTAACAAGGGTCTGATTATGCATCTGTTTGTGATAAATGCTGCAGTACTTATTGCCTCAGCCCATAGGTTTTTGGCAACATTTGTTGCAAGCATCATTGTTCTAGCCATATCTTCTAAGGTTCTGTACTTTTTTTCCACCACTCCATTTTGTTGTGGAGTTCTAGGAGCTGAGAAGTTATAATCTATTCTATTTGATGAACAAAAATCTAAGAATTTTGCATTCTCAAATTCTGCTTCATGGTCAGACCTTATGGAAACTAATGAAGTGCCCAGTTTCTTTTCTATTTTCTTAATGAAGATTTCAAAGACATCTTCTTTAGAGGCTAGAAACAAAGTCCAGGTGAACCTGGAATAATCATCAACAATTATAAAATATATCTTTTTCCACCTCTGCTTTGTTGTCTCATTGGTCCACACAAGTCCATATGAACCAGGTCAAGACATTTGGTAGTGCTAACATGGTTCTTTGACTTGAAAGAGGATTTTACCTGCTTCCCCTTTACACATGCACTGCATAACTTTTCTTTCTTAAACTTGGTCTTGGGTAGTCCTAATACCATGTCTTTGGAGGAAAGTACGTTCAGTTATTTCAGACTTGCATGTCCAAGTCTTCTGTGCCAAAGGAGGGGATCAGTTTCTATTGCACTTAGACAAGTCAACTCAGGTCCTGGTATTGCCATTATGTCTGCTTTGTATACATTCTTGTATCTCCTTGCAGTAAGCACAATTTCTTTGGTGTCCATCCTTTTGACTTTAACACCTGCAGCAGTGAACATTACTTTATTACCTTTACCACACAATTGTGAAATGCTTAGCAGGTTATGCTTCAGTCCTTCCACAAGATAAACATCCTCCGCAACATTTGACTCAGATGAGCCAATTTTTCCAACTCCAGTTATGATTCCCCTTTTTCCATTTCCAAAAGAGACTCCCCCACCATCTATTTTGGAGAGTGAAAGGAACTTTTTCTTGTCACCAGTCATATGTCTTGAGCAAGCACTATCTAGGTACCAGTGCCTTTTGTTTCCCTTCACCTTCTCCTGCACAAGAAATCAATGGTTAGACTTAGGAACCCAGACAAGCTTGGGTCCTATTTTGTTAGTAAAAGGATGAATTAAATTCCTTCTAGTCCAAGCAGGAAACAAGTAGACTGACTTTTTTCTCAGACTAATTTTAGAGCTTGTTTTCTTAGTCTGAGAAAGTTTGGTTTCTAGGTTCAGACTTCGATATCTGCTTTTAGCAGCCATAGGACATTCAGTAGTAGAATGTCCAAGATTGCCACAAATATAGCATAAGTCTTGAAGATTATCAACTTTTTTATAAAAACCCAAGCCTGCTTTTTCATTGTGATTTCTTTTACCAAGCTGATGAACAATTCTTGAAGAATTTGTCCATCTGTTTGACTTTTCTAGATCCAATTTTAATCTTGCTATCTCTTGACTCATCTTATTCATCTTTTCAGTCAAGTCATAACATTCTTGTTTGTATTTAGTTAACTCAAGTTCATCATTTTCTTGTTCTTTACTTATGGCCTTTTTCCTATGGTCAGTGAGAGTCAGTTTAAGGATTTCAGACTTAAGATCATTATTTGAGGTCTCAAGTAGTGTAATTTGTTCCTTGAGAGTGCAATTTTCTTTGTCAACATTTTGCTTGCAAACTTTCAAGTCAATGAAATCAAATTTAAGACTTGCAAGACTGTTGAACAATTCATCCCTATCAGAAGTTAATTCTTGGAAATTTTCAATTAAATCACTCATCAAGGAAACAAGTTTAGTTTTAGAAAAAAAATGCAGTTTTTCTTTTAGTTCAAGTAAACTTACCTCAGAAGCATCATTTTCTTCCTTAATGTCTGAGTCTCCAAAAGCCATAAATGTTGTCTCATCAACTCCATCATCATCATTATCAGAGTCAGATCCCCATGCAGCTATCATGGCATGTTATTCTTTTTCCTTCCTCCTGGACTTTTGTTCTTTTTCAACTCTTTCCTTCCTCCATTCTATTTCCCAGAGAGGACATTCTCTGATCTGATGATCAGTCTTTCCACACTTGTAACATCCATTTGGATTGTCATTGGAAAGCTTCTTTCTACCTGTTTCTTTCTTCTTCTTAAAAAACTTGCTGAAGTTTTTTGTTATGAAGGCAATTTGTTCCTTATCCAGTTCAATCTCTTCATCACTATCAGAAGCCTTCAAGGCCAAGATTTTTTCAGAAGCCTTCTGTTCCTTAATTCCATCAACTTCCATTTCATAGGTTCTTAAATTCCCTACTAGTTCATCCAAAGTCATACCTGTGAGATCCTTATTTGCTTCCCTAATTACAGTGACTTTAACATTCCATTTTGACTTTGGTAGCACCCTCAGAACCTTTTCTACTTATTCTTCTTCAGTGATGACTTTTCCCAAGGAGGTTAACTCATTTTTTAGAGTAGTAATTCTTGTCATCATATCATGCAAGGATTCATTTTCCTTCATCTTAAATGCTTCATATTCAGTAAAAAGGAGAGAGATCCTGAATTTCCTTACCTGAGAGGTACCTTCATGGGTATTTACTAAGGCATCCTATATTTGCTTAGCAATGGTACAGGTAGATATTCTATTGTATTTCGCAGATCCTAGACCGCAGACTAGGATATTTTTTGCCTTAGCATTTTTCTTTAAAGCCAAAAGATCATCAATAGTAAACTCACTCCTTATTTTCTTGACTTGCACACCATTTTCTATATTCATAGGGATAGTAGGATCTTCAGTAATCCTATCCCATAATTCATAGTCTTCTCCTTGAATAAACATCTCCATCCTGGCTTTTCACCAGATGAAATGAGTACCATCAAAGAGTGGGGGTCTAGTAGTGGATTGACCTTCATGTGACCAGCAGAAGGTGCGGAATTCATCATAATAATCTGATCTTAGGTGCAAACCTTATTTAAGATATCCGTCTCTGATACCACTTATTAGTGTATGATCCCTACTGATTGCCTATCTGTGGAACAAGTAAGTATACGTGGTTCACAGAAGTAAAAACTGAACACAATAATTTTTACGTGGAAAACACCCGGCTTAAAAGGGTGAAAAAACCATGACTTGTACCTCTACAGGATTTAATCTCAATCTTCACTATAACTTTGAGCCTCAACAATCAACACAATTACAAAGCTTCTTGTAAACAAGGAATTAAAACTTCTAACTCCTATTACTACAAAAACACAAATCTTCCCAAGATAAGTGTTCCCAATTCTTCGAGTTCCCTAACTTGAAGACGTGATTCCTAACTCAGTTTATAGAATATTGAGACTATAACAATTTACTCATTACAACTCAAGAACCTTCCTATTACAAGCAGTCTAAGACATACTAAGTAAGAACTAGGTTCTTCTTCAAGTTGGTGAACGATTTTGCTAATTGTTGATTTTCTTATCAGTGCATGAGTGTATTATTTGAATGCAGCTTGTCGTCTATATATGCTCCCTCAGATGCAGTCCTTTTTCTTCTTTACTTGTTTCTTCTGTAGGATTCTTTCAAGTAACTCACTCCTTGTTGTAACCATCTCTCCTTCTTCTAAATTGAGTAGGACTCTTTTGCTTTATCCTTCTGTCTTGTAGACTTCTTGATCTACTCAAACTCTAACTTCTCCAATTATCTTCATATAGCCGTGTGAACATCCTTTGCTTATCCATGTGTTGACAGCTTTATGTAATAATATGCACTCCATATGTCCGAAACAGTTTCACTTGTATGGACCAGCTTTGCACAACATGTTTCATTCATCTGTCTATCATCAAAACTTCTCATGCCCTAACATACGTTTAGCCAAATTATAATTTTAGAGTGTTACACTTTGGAAAACAACATCCAATGTTCATATCGATCAAGAGAAAATTGTTCTCCACCTTAGAGTTACGGCAGTTCCTTCGTTATTCACTTTCAAGTTATTAGACATCACATTACACACAATTGGATCATTTTATTTTTTGAAAAAATGATAATTGAAAAAAGATTGTTCTGAACAATTTTTGAAATATTATCAATCTTGATACTAAATAATTAGGTATTTTTGCCATTGTATTTAAAAGTTATGATGGATAAATTCATTATTGTAAGTGTAGAAAAAAGAACAAAAAGTAGTTTGTCTGCAAAAGATCGTCGTGAGTCGTGAGATCAGAAGCAGGCAATGTATTACCTTTTAACAAATGCAGACGTCGAAAAAATGTGCATGGGAGGATTTTAATTTTGTCCTTGAGTTGAAGCAAAATGGATATCATAATTTTGTCCTTGAGTTGGATTTGCTATTAATCTTCAACTTGCTCAAGAACACACCAACAACCTTGCTCTTAAGACTATCGCGGGCAACGCTGTCAGAATGTTGCGGTATACTGACATTACCTATGAAGATTCTACAAGGTGGCAAAGCAAGTTGTTGATCATTTAGCCAAGAATGAAATTAAAATCGATCGCGAAGCAATATTTTACCATTCATAACACCTTCTTAGAGTGGCCAAAGGACCTTTTCTTTTAGATAAGTTGCAGCTCCCAAGCATTATGCTTAAGTATGATAAAGTGAATTTCTTCTTAAGTTAAATTTTGCTAACAATTTAATTTCTAGGGAATAACTCTTGATTTCTTTTTCTTTTTTTTTGTTAAGAATGTCTTTATTAACAATCTTGTGTTGTATGCAGTGGCGAGGCCCAATTCTTCCTTATGTTTTGAGCTTTAGTTAATATATACAACACTTTAGAACTTGACTTTGATCATAATTTTCTTAGAAAATATTTTTGATGTGAAAAAATAAATATTTTCATATTCGAGGCAGTAGTCATGAATTTTGAATTTTATGGCACAACAAGTTGGATCAACAAATGATGGTCCAACACATTATAGTTTAATAGTATCAATTTTTTGTATATATTTTTATAAAACGATTGTTCATGATGTCGCTAAAGATGTATCTTTGAATTTTGATGTTCTTATTTTTTAAGTATGTAGAATATTGTATTGTCTAATTAATTTTATTCTCCTCTTAGCAACGTAATCTACGTTAATCTTCTTGATCGAGCTTTGTATGGTGAAACAAAAAACACTTACATTTTTAATTTTCATCATCATTTACCGCTACAATTCAATCCATATATACAATTTTATGCACACTTTATGGTGTTAAACATTTGAGTAAAACCTCCAATTATATAAATTATTACTTTGAAGATATAATCAACTTCTGTGAGTGTACTAATTCAATATTATTTGATAATTATAACTATATTCTCAAACTTGCTCTAACTTAGTGTTTATTGAATTTTTTTTTAGAGAATTTTCAAGATTAATTGTGAGCCATCACCAAAAAGAAGCAACAATGAAACTAAATGATACATAAAACTTATATTGCATTTAAATTTGATTTTTTTTAAATAAGATGTTGGTTTCCTTATTTTCTCTCTTTCTTCTTGTGCAGACTAAAGTAATGAGAGGGACATGTATAACTTTTATCAACTTTATGTGACATGTATAGTCGTGAAACTTATATTTTATCAAAAAAATTTGATTCCTAATCATACGACAATCAAACATTAGCCATTCCAAAAATTTAATTTATATTTAGTGTAATTATTTATAAGAAAATATTTTAATAATATTAATAATTTTACAAAATTATATTACTTAATTCGACATACACATGCAACACACATGTCAATAAATTAATTTAATTGATAAGAGCAGAAAGAGAAAATGTCATGTGGTTATAATTTTTGAGTAAATTTTAAATAAAGTTACTATCTATGTCACATGAGGCTTTGGCCCACAGGTGACAAAAGAGTTTTAAAATAAGATGTAGGTGACACAAGTCTTAATTATTAGTTTGAAGTGACAATTACTTTATTATTGATTAAGAAAGTTGAGGAAGTTTAAAAATAACCCACAAGTTTTTAAATTTATACTTTGATCTCAATGTTTACCTAAAATAACGAAAAACGGAGGGGAAAAAAGGCACCCTTTTCTCTCTTCTCATCCATTGTTGTTTTCTCTCTCTTGGCGATTTTTGTTGCTCATTGTTTCTGATGCTTTATTCACCATCTTCTGCTTCATTATCATCATCTTCTACTGATAACGCCCAAACTACAGCTCTCGTAAGAGTGTAAGCGGTCGCTGTCAAATATAGAACCCAACTGGGTTAGGTGTCGAATCCCACAGGGAATACTTGGTCACTAAGTGTTGCAACTATTATTAGACTGTTGGTCGAAAATTCTACGAAAAAAGGGGAATTTGAATTATGGCGTGAATTAATGTAAACAAAATAACACTGGAATGCTTTGTTGAGTAAGATTTAATCTATGAGAATTATAAGTTAGGGTTATGTCTACCTTATGAGTTCTACGTATCTATTAACTATGAGTAATGCGGAATTCAGACATGCATGCACTTATAGAGATTCGTATTCTAATGGTAAATCCTAGTGTTTCTCAACCATCAAGGATTATTTCACTTTAACTCTCTCAAGCTTAAAGCGTGTAACTAACGGTACAAACTCTCCAAGAAGTTAATCCAGTTACGGCACTAACGTGTAAATAGGGATTGGTAGCCCTATTTCCTTGTCACACTCTCTTTTCCAAACATGTAACTTTTCTCTCGAACAAGTTAATGCTATAATGGCGTATTTTATATGTTTGCAACCACAAGAATGTAATTAAGATGAAGAGAGTAATGATATAAGTAGCATACGTATCAAGAATTCACAAACTCATAGTAATAGACAGTATATCAAAAGGCTTCCATAACCCTAACAGAGAAGTTTAGCTACTCATGATTACAACGAAGATCACAATAGACATCATCATCATACCAAAGCTCGAATAATCTCACGGTGGGGATGAGATTGGCGTCAAAAGGGATTGACGATTTTGCTCCCCTCGTTGCTCACGTGTTTGCCGTTTTTCCCTCTCTTAAAACTTACAGATTCTGTAACGTGAATTATGACTCAAAACCTAACATGCTGAAAAATTCAGCAATAGGGTTTTTATAAGGTCTTTGTCTACTAAATTACTGTTGCATCCCTAAGTATTTAAAAATACTTATTTTGCCCGGGACAAGTTTTCCATGCGTCACATTCAGTCCATAAGCTTCCAAAAGCTGTCTTCCCTTTTATGCGAAGTTTTCCTTTGCTGCCCAAAGGTCCACAAAGTGCTGAAATCTTCATAATTAATTCCTGAAAACATGCTAATCACGTTGGTTAGCTCACTTACAGGAAAATGGACTAAAAATGCAGGAATTATATATTTTGTCCTTAAAACTTAGCTAAAATATGGGTAAATTATGGTGCTTTAGGCGTATAAATACGCCTATCATCAACACCCCACACTTAAAGCTTTGTTCGTCCTCTAACAAAATATTACGTCCATGCAATCATCTACTTAGAATATCACAGCAACAACATAAAATGTTCAACAAGACAGGCACGACAATTATTAACAAAGAGTAGTTTTCTTGTTCACTACTAGAAACAATTCAACCTCCAACATAGAATTGTGATGATGGTTAATTCGTATCCACAAGTTAAGTCACAAAGAATCATATAACACTACCCAACAATCATCAACCATGTGTGTCTCACACAAGATATCACCCATAATCACTCATAAGTTTTGCATTTTTCGAAACATGGGTACAAGATTCTCCTTGCTCTCACTCTTACAAAGAATTCATATGTTGCAACCGATGACCATAGGCTTGCCCTTAGTGTAATGCTCTACTAATATCAGAATGCTAAGCTTAGGATCAAGTAGGTCTTTACAGGTTGTAATGTAGGCTAAGGGACAGGTAGGACTATTTTGGCCAGAAATAGTGACTATGTTCCCTAAGCGCTTTAATACACTACATTATGCCATTAACACTCTCTTTTAAACAACCCTTCTACCTTTCTTTTCATCTAACACCCCTTTTCACCTATTTTGTTATTCAATTATAAACACAAAGATGAGAATATGCAACTTATTTTTTTTTTATTTTTTTTTCTATTTCTATTTTTTTTTCTTTTTTTTTATAAAACACCTCTATGATAGCCACTCCTTTTCACAACAATTTCAAGTACCAATACACTCTGAGGCATCACTCTCACCCAATTTCCTCTTATTTTGTCACATGACTCTACAATTTAAAGCGCTTAGGAATTTGGATCAAATTATGGTCTTGAAAAAAAATGGATTAGGCTACATATGAGGCTGTCAAAGAAAATAGCTAAAGGCTCAAAGGGGGTTAACTAGGATAATGTCCACGGGTAGGTAAAAAGAAGGTAAACAATCACAGGCTGCCAAAGAATATGCCTAAATCATCTCCTAAACTCACACTCTTTATTTCGCTTTACACACACACCAAGCAAGTTCTAGTATCAGTCACAACACAGAATATACTATAACCTCACACACACAAGGCACATGATCAACTTTATTGGGAGCAGTATAGACTCTTGACCCAACAGATGAATGAATTAAACCACACACTTATCACACAGTGAGTCACACTTAGAGCCTAAACGTCTCAATAGTAATGATGATTTTGGCACAAACTCTTGTCATAATACCATGCCGCCTATCAGAATGATTTCATGCAAAATCTAAAAAATCTAAAATTAAACTAACTAATTATGACTAATTAAAACAAACAAGAACTAGAATAAATGTAGGCAAAGCAGTACAAGAAGAATACAAATACCAGCACCCCACACTTAGGCGGGACACACTGCCCTCAGTGGAAAATAAATAAGAAAAACCTGATTAGTCGGACTCCTCCGCTATGTCTGGGGTCATACCCCCTGCATCGGAATCATCATCAGAGTTGTCGTCATCAGAGTTCTCCTCCACATCTGAGTCTGGCATTCGGCGATCATCATCGGTTGGCACGTCATCATCAAGAGGTTCCTCAAAATATACACCTACTCCGCACATAGCCCTCGCATGCTCATTCATTGGGTAGTCATGATCCAACTGTTGGAGCTCTGCAGCAGTTGGAACACGACCCCCGCTCATCATAGTGAACCTAGTCATGCCATATAAATGGCGGAAGAAGCTTTCGTCGTGAGCATGTCTTTCTGCAGTGGTCAGGTTGACGCCATGCATAGATTCAACATCTTTCACCTTTGTGAGATCAACTTCCTTTGGGTTGTGTGGAAGCTTATGATCTGCAGGTTCCTCTTCGATGTCCTCCTTCCTCAATATCGCAGTCAACAGATTGCCAAAGCTGAAGTGGGACCTCTTGTGCAGCCTAGCCTTACGCATTGAAGATCGAATGATCGCCCCAATGTTGATGGGGGTGTTCGTCATCAAAGCGTACACCAAGCACACTCTATCACTTGTGATCTTTGTGTACTGTGTTCCTGGAATCAAGCAAGAGTTGACCATCTGCAACCATATCCGAGCTTCTCTGTTCAAAGAAGCATATGGGAAGGTATTGTGTCGACCGGTATCCTTGTGACGACTCCAACATGCCATTGATCTTGTTCCGCACAGTGTGTGTTTGATTGCCCTGTACGGAGGTCTGTTATAAAGCTCCTTGAGTGGTGATGGATCTACAGATGGCAAACCCAGAAAAGAGTTGAAGAACTCTGCATTTAGTTGCAAGACTTGGCCCCGAATCTTTACTTCACTCCCTGTAGTCTTTGGGGACCAATTGGCATAGAATTCTCGCGTTAGATCAAGATTGCACTCTCCCATATCTCAGAAAATGAAATCAAAATGTAGCGCCATTATTTTAGCCAAAATGCGAGGTTCTCTCTTTGCTAGGCTCTCTTTTTGTATTAACTCCACGTGAACATATTTTTTCACTTTGTTGTTCTTGTACCACTCCTTTCCTTCCTCCTCTAGGACCCATTTTATCCCGAACATGCGGCGAGGTATTTGCAGCGAGGAGGATTCAGCTTGCTCTTTTCTTCCCCTTTTCTGACCTTTCTGTGAGGTGGACGTTTTTTCTTTTCCTGGTCAACTTTTTGGTGCCATTGTGCCTGAGATTAAAATAAAGTCATGTTAGCTTCATCTCGGAAGATACAATCGACAAACAAACAGTAGTGGCACCACCCCACACTTAATTTGTGGTGACAAACTAATTAGGTGAACGATGTCGATTACTCAGACTTTATCGCCATACATTTAGGTGTTATGTTCCAACAATATATTCAGCGCAGTCATACTTTTCATGTTATCTTCACTATCCTTTTCAACTCTATTTCATATAAACTTGACCATACTGTATGGTTTGGATTAATGCACTTTTGGAACAAGACTACTACGTAGAGATCGAATCAAGTTTATGGCATAGAAATAATCACACATCTCATGCTTGTATTCAATCATGATCTTTATCTCGATGAACGAGCCTTTCAAAATATTCCAACGTTCGACTTACACGATTATGTGATTAGCTTTACCATTTTAATTTCGCAAAAAGATGACAGTGTATAACAACCAAAATACAAATCGGAACAAAGTTTAGAACACCCATACGTATTCTTTCACTCAACTAGATGTATCAATACAAACCAACTACATTCAAATCACCAACACTACTTCAAGATTTAACAAATCATTATAGGCGTAGTATTGTAATAACTACGGAATATAAAAGAAGTACTTACTTGGTGATGGCCTCGGAAGATGATCTTGCAAGGTTAGAAGAGCAAAAAGAAAATTTTTAAGAGATTTGGAGAGTAAAGGCGGCGCCTATGTTGAGCAAATAAGTGTGTTTTGTTCTCATGTTGAAGTTTTATTTATAGGACAAGGCTTGGGTCGGGTTTGACCCATTTAAAATCGGATTAGAAGACCAAAAAGTAAGCATAGGCAGCGCCTAATGCTTTGCCTATGCTTAGCATAGGCGGCGCCTTTTGCAAAGCCTAGTTGAGCATAGGCGGCGCCTATGCTATGGCATTGTTAGGCATAGGCGGTGCCTATGCTATGACATTGTAGATTCAGAGATCAAAGGCAATGGCATAGGCGGCGCCTATGCTATGGCATTGTTGGGCATAGGCGGCGCCTATGCTATGGCATTGTAGATTCAGAGAGCTTAGGCCATAGCATAGGCCTTGCCTTGTTCGTTGCCTAGATTTGCATAGGCAATGCCTAACCAATAGCCTTTGTTTCTTCATTCCAAACTTACCACCTTCAACATGACACAATTCTAAATTTAAATTTGGGCTAGATCTCCTCCTTTATACGTCTTACACCTACATTTACTCAAAAACAACAAAAATAATTAGAACGATGGGTTGCCTCCCACCAAGCGCCTTAGTTTTGGTCATGGATCGACTTTTTTTTTTGGATTTTTATTTAACAAAAACAAACTCTTAGTAAAACAAAACGATTAAAAATGATGGGTTGCCTCCCATCTAGCGCTTGATTTATTGTCGCGGCACGACATAGTTACCTCGATTACTTAGACTTCGTCGAGATAGATGGTGGATCATTTTCTGAATGGATTCAGACGACGCTGATGCTTACTTGTAGGCATGCAATCTTCTTCGAGATGACTCTTGTGCATACATATCCCAGGAGGGATACCAATTATATCATCAATAGTCCAACCCATAGCTCTCTTGTACCTCTTCAGAGCAGAGATGAGAGCCTCTACGTGCTGTTCACCTAAATCAGCCGCAACACTTACCGAAAGTGTATTTTCACTTCCCAAGAACGCATACCTTAGGTGACTGGGGAGCTCTTTCGATTCTAGCACTGGTGGCTCTTCAATGGAAGTCTTCGCTGTTGGTGAAGGTCAATTCCTAAGATCAAGGTTCAGCTTCTTAGTAGCATGAGAATAGGACTTTATTTCTGTTAGAGCACAAACGGTTTCTTCATATTCTTCAACCTCCTCATGCTCAAAATTCAACAGCACAGCAGACAATGGCTCAACAGTAAGCTGTTTCTCTACAGATAATCCTTTCACATCCTCATAGTAAACATTAGCTACAGAGAACACATCCATATCTCTAGGATGCTTCATTGATTTGCATACATCAAAACGGACCACTTCGTCATTCAGCCGAAATAAAAGCTCATTAGCTCTTAAATCAATCAGCATACTTCCAGTTGCGAGGAAAGGACGCCCCAAGATTATGGGAACTTCAGAATCCACCTCGCAATCCAAAATAACAAAGTCTGCGGGAAAGATGAAGGTGGAAACCTTCACCAACACATCATATAAGATACCAACAGGACGTTTTACCGACCTATCTGCCATCACGAGCCGCATATTGGTTGGTGTAGGATCACCCAGCCCCAACTTTCTGTAAATAGATAGCGGCATCAAATTGATGCTAGCTCCCAGATCGCATAATGCCTTAGAAAAATTCATAGATTCAACCGTGCAAGGAATAGTGAAAGCACCAGGATCTGCCTTCTTCTGTACTAAAGATCTTGTAGCGATTGCACTGCAATGATGAATATTATCTGCCAGTTCATAACTTGCTGCCCGCTTCTTTGTCAACAGGTCCTTCATGAATTTAGCATACCCAGGCATCTGTTCCAGCGCCTCCACCAACGGAACATTAATAGTCAGCTGATTCAACATGGTCATGAATTTACTAAATCTGGTGTCCTCAGCTTTCTTCTTCAGTCTCTGCGGAAAAGGTGGTGGTGGAAGAGGAATTATTTTTTCCACCACTTTATTTTTATCTTGCTTTCGATTATCACTCTTTTTAGGCTGGTGACGTCTAGGTGTAACATCATGAGCACTCACTTCAGCTTTTACGGCATCTTCAAACTCAGCTTCATCAACATTCTCTGCTATATCATCAACCACCTGCTTGCCTTTGAATGGATTTTCCAATACTTTACCACTCCGAGTAGTAATAGCCATACACGATCCATCATTCCTTGGGTTTTGCACAGTGTCGCTAGGTAATGTGCCAGCCTTTCTTTGGTTGAATGCCGCTGATAATTTACTCAATTGTAGCTCCAGCTATTTTATTGCAGTAGAATGCGAGTCAACCAATTGATTTATTGATGACAAATCAGTCTTTACCTCAGTAACGCCCATATTGGTTGCCTTCACTCCTCTCAACAGCTTAGCCATCATATCTTTCATGGACATCTTCCCAGAGCCAGACGCCACAGCCTCACGGTTTCCAGGAGGAACATACAAACCACTCCTATCAGTCTTATTCTTCCAACCACCTTGATCACGGTCCTTGTATCCAGATTTATCATAATAGTTCCGACATTGGTTTTCTTGGGCATTGCCTCGGAAACCCCCCTGATTATTCAAGTAGTTCGCTTCTTCCTCAGAGTCGGATTCATCTCTTCCCTGTGATACAACGGCCTTAACCTTTTCGGTCTTCCCTGATAATAAGTGCTTGGTAAGAAGATCCATCTGCGTTTTCATGTGAGCCATATCCTGGTCACGTTCCTCTTGTCTTCGTCTCTACTCTGCAGTCATGCCAATAGATACAGTAGAGCTTGCTACCTCAGAATCTCTGGTATGCCAAGATCTACTTTGCTTAGTCATACGATCTAGCATATCACTTGCCTCAAGAAAAGTAAGGTCCATGAATGACCCACCTGCAGCATTATCAACCACTGGCTTTTTCACCGAGTTCAAAGCCTTATATAATATTTCCATCAAGTGGATATTCGTCATCTGATGGTTTGGGCACCGCATAAGCTTCTTCTTGAACCTTTCCCATGTTTCGTGGAGAGCTTCAGTTGGAAGCTGTCGAAAATTGTTGATCTCATCCCGTAGTTGGGCTCTCTTGGATGGCGGAAAGAATCTTTCTAGGAAAGCGTCTTTCAGTTGCCTCCAATTAGTAATAGAATCAGGAGTTAGCCCATTCAGCCATAGAGTTGCCTCCCCAGACAGAGACAATGGAAATAAGCGCAGCCGAATTGCATTCTGCCCAACTCCTGGATTGTCAAACGACTTGCATGTTGAAATAAAAATGACCAGATGCACATTCGAATCATCTCCTGCAAGTCCACCAAATAAACCTTTGAGCTGCAATAGCTGAATCATGGTGCTAGTGATATTGAACTTGGCTCCAGGTGCCAAGGGCGGAGGAATAATAGCCCCTGTGGCACCAGCTCCATCAAGATCGTCATCATCATCATCAAAAGGAGCCTGCACAGCTCGGCGTTCAGGTCTCATTCTAGCTTGACGATCTCTCCTGTTCACAGGCGCTGCCACCTCATCTGCACATCGTGGATTAAGTAACTCATCATCACCCAGGTCCTCATCATCAGGATTTGTTGCCCGACCTGGGTTATCAATATTCTGTTGATGCACTTGAGCAGCTGCCAACGCAGCTAATCTAGCCTGCTCCTGTTGAGCCGCCCTTCTTTCAATGTCACGTTGTGCATCCATTCTGCCAATAAGTTGTGGTTCAGGATTTATGGGTAATAACGGTTGACCTGAACTTCGAGTGTTTGGCATGCACTCAAACAAACCTGAATAAAACAAAAACAACAAACAAAAAGTAAAATTCAAGAATTTTAGACCAAAGGATCTATTAACTATCACAAACTTAGTTGACAACCATATTCCCCGGCAGCGGCGCCAAAATTTGATAACGCCCAAACTACAGCTCTCGTAAGAGTGTAAGCGGTCGCTGTCAAATATAGAACCCAACTGGGTTGGGTGTTGAATCCCACAGGGAATACTTGGTCACTAAGTGTTGCAACTATTATTAGACTGTTGGTCGAAAATTCTACGAAAAAGGGGGAATTTGAATTATGGCGTGAATTAATGTAAACAAAATAACACTGGAATGCTTTGTTGAGTAAGATTTAATCTATGAGAATTATAAGTTAGGGTTATGTCCACCTTATGAGTTCTACGTATCTATTAACTATGAGTAATGCGGAATTCAGACATGCATGCACTTATAGAGATTCGTATTCTAATGGTAAATCCTAGTATTTCTCAACCATCAAGGATTATTTCACTTTAACTCTCTCGAGCTTAAAGCGTGTAACTAATGGTACAAACTCTCCAAGAAGTTAATCCAGTTACGGCACTAACGTGTAAATAGGGGTTGGTAGCCCTATTTCCTTGTCACACTCTCTTTTCCAAACATGTAACTTTTCTCTCGAACAAGTTAATGCTATAATGGCGTATTCTATATGTTTGCAACCAAAAGAATGTAATTAAGATGAAGAGAGTAATGATATAAGTAGCATACGTATCAAGAATTCACAAACTCATAGTAATAGACAGTATATCAAAAGGCTTCCATAACCCTAACAGAGAAGTTTAGCTACTCATGATTACAACGAAGATCACAATAGACATCATCATCATACCAAAGCTCGAATAATCTCACGGTGGGGATGAGATTGGCATCAAAAGGGATTGACGATTTTGCTCCCCTCGTTGCTCACGTGTTTGCCGTTTTTCCCTCTCTTAAAACTTACAGATTCTGTAACGTGAATTATGACTCAAAACCTAACATGCTGAAAAATTCAGCAATAGGTTTTTTATAAGGTCTTTGTCTACTAAATTACTGCTGCATCCCTAAGTATTTAAAAATATTGATTTTGCCCGGGACAAGTTTTCCATGCGTCACATTCAGTCCATAAGCTTCCAAAAGTTGTTTTCCCTTTTATGCGAAGTTTTCCTTTGCTGCCCAAAGGTCCACAAAGTGCTGAAATCTTCATCATTAATACCTGAAAATATGCTAATCACGTTGGTTAGCTCACTTACAGGAAAATGGACTAAAAATGCAGGAATTATATATTTTGTCCTTAAAACTTAGCTAAAATATGGGTAAATTATGGTGCTTTAGGCGTGTAAATACGCCTATCATCATCTACTTCATTATCATCTTCATCTTCTTTTTGTCGACCATTTGTTGTTGTTATTGTTGATGTTGTTGGTACAACGCTACTGCTGCTATCTGACCAATTTCTTAGGTCAAATTTTATTTACTACATCACTTTCCACTTTGCATTACTTCATAGGTGGCTTTGGCAAGTAAAATTATGATTTTTATTCATATTTTTCATCTGGGTACACTTCTATTTTTCCAACAATAGATAGAACCCCGATCATGAATCCAACATAAGTGCCCACAATTTAAACAGATCAATCATCTGGTGCATCAGATGAGTAATCTGTTGCATCAGAAGATTTATCTGTTGCATCGGACTGTTTATCTGTTACATCAGATGTATTATCTATTGCATCAGACGTATTATCTATTGCATCAGAATGTTTATCTGTTGCACCAGACTAATTATCTGTTGTAACGAATGATTAATCTGTTTGGAACAACACAAATCATCCCCTTCCACAAATTCAACAGATAACCAATATGTTTCAACTCTTGCTATTGCTACTGGATTCAAAATTATTCCTTACGTCCAATTATCCATCCCAAATTTCCTAAATCGATTTCTCATTTTACTTGTCTTTTTCATTAATCAAGAAAAGATTAAAAAAAATCATGTTTTACCCTTTGCATTAATCACTTTTTCTTCAAATTAAAATGGAAACATCATTTAATAGGGGGACTATACGCCGACAAACGTTAAAAGCTTTCTTCTCTTATGAAATTTCGAACGAATAGCAAACAATGGTTATTTAAAACATGTCTACTGTCCCACCAACTGATCAGTGCGTTATGGTAAACTAGACATGTTATTAATTATTTTTCTTAATTAATGTGGCATCTCAATTTGGGATGGGTAATTTGAGACAAAGGGAGTACGAATTAAAACGTCAGAGCCAAGCAACAAACTAGTCATCTGTTGAAACAGACTATTTATGTGTTGCATCAGACTTCTTATCTGTTGCAACATATGAGTAATCTGTTTTGAACAACACATCAGCCCCTGCCACAAACCCAACAAATAAATCCTTCTATTGCTACTGGATTCTAAATTATTCCTTTTTACGTCGAATCGTCGACATGTTTGTTGAGAAGATAATACACAAAATGAAAATTAAATATGGATTAAAACGTCAAAGATCAAACATAATTTTTTTATTAAACAAAAATACATATAATAGACTAAAAGAAAAATAATAATCTAATTATTATTATTATTATCATCATCATCATCATTGCCAGCCGACCAATCTTCAACCGAAAGTAGCAAGGCCCTCCTCAGCCTACGTATCTCGCGGAGCATTCTTGCTCTAACTTCTCCCAGTTCTCATTGCAGGTCATGAACTTGATTTTGAAGTTCATTTACGGCGTCTTACAGAAAAGCAACATCCCATACTGGGTCAGCCATAATCTTCTAGAGTGTAATATGAAAGACGAGATGCAATAAATAAATAGAGTGTAGTTGAATGAACGATTGAGTAAAGAGGGACCTATTTATAGAGGAATGAATTTGAATGAGAGGCACAAAGGTGTGACTGTTCACCTCCATTCATTAATTACGTTTTTTATTAAATTAAGAAAATAAATATTGTGATAAGTAATGACTTTTCAGATTATTGTTATTAATTAGTACTTTCCAAGAATCTTTTTTATTGAGTTGTGGCAACAGATTCTATATCTGTTGCATCAGATAACACATCTGTGACAACAGATATATCATCTGTTACAACAAATATAAAATCCGTTGCATCAGATAACCTATCTATTGCAACATATAATCTACTTTTAAAAAAAAACTATCATCATATCATTAATTCAATTTGCTGTCTTTTTCATTTTATAAATAAAAAAAATACCTTTTCAAATCTTTTAATAAAATAATAACCATTTTTATTTTCTGACAACAGATTGTATATCTGTTGAATCTGATAAACCATCAGTTGCAACAGATATACCATCTGTAGCAACAAATAGACGTTCTATATTAATCTTTTTTTAATTTCTTCTAACAGCTGATACATCAGTCGCAACAGATGGGGAATTTGATGCATCAACAACATTGTTAAATGTATGTATTTTTTTATTAGACAAAAAGTCACGACCTTCACCTTGTTTTTTTAACAATCATCATATAAGTTAATTAATCCAATATTGTGACTTTTTTATTATATAATAAATAATTTTAAAAAATAAATTCAAAAACAAAAATGGTGAAAAATCACGATCAGTTATTAAAATTAAATAACCGTTCTTTTGCGATTATAAATTGTGTTTATCATTTATTTTATTATTATTTATTTACGAAATATTTTTCATATTAAATAATCGAAAAGTCATGTCTTTTCACCCTTTCAATAACAACAATAACCCTTTTTTTATTAATAATCGCCTGGTGCAACTTATGATCAATCTGTCGCATCAGATTAACCTCTGTTGACATAAATTGCTCAATTCCTACCACCAACCGTCGACATGTTGAGAACAAGGAATAAACAGAATGATTATTAAACACTAACTAAGAATTAAAAATTCAAAGTCGACCACCAAATGAAACATAGATTTTTGAATCCCTTGGGTAGATCCGATATACAAAATGAGGAAAATACAAACGCTAAGATAAAAAATATTACCTAATTATTATTATTACTACTATTATTATTATTGTCAATCGGATAATTTTCATCCGGCAACCTTGCTCCTCAACCTTACTCCAAAGTTAGTCAAATCTCTCTGGAGTTCATCAAACTGCCTTTAAAGTTCACGCAAGGACTCGATATAGATATTCTTGTACGAATCTGGATCATCTATATTTGTAAGGAGGGACCTATTTATAAATTATTGTATCTCAGAAAGAAAAGAAAATTATTTTAAAATAAATCTAATAGATGGGTAATCTATTGCAAAATATATTCCTTCTGTTAGATAACTTACAACATACTGACAATCTTTTGCAACAGATGTATATATCTATTTGATTTCTCCAATAGATACGTCATATATTACAACAAGTTGATCATTTGTCGTAACAGATGTCTCTAATTGTTTGACAATATAAATAAATGTGGCATCTATTGCAACTAGCTAGTCATCTGTTTATTCAATTTAAGACATAGATGGGCTAGGAAGAATAAGGTGCGTGCAGATGAATCCACTATCATATGTGTGGGAGTTAAGTATGTATTACTGATAAGGTCACCGGGACAACACACACAACAAAGTACAATGTTTTTGTGAATGCAGTTTTTAATCGATTAGGCACTGATCATTCAAACAAAATCCTGCATTGTACCGTTAAGTTTGATGGGTTCGAAATTGATAAGGCTGAGGACCTCATGAAGATGGTGCAGATACCCTGTTACGAATTACTGACGGTTGTTGCTCGTGTTATGCGTGTCAAGTTTTGAGAAGGGATCAATATTTGTCGTCATTGCAGAGAACCAATAGCGATTAGACTTAACTCTAAGTGTGCATTGGACTCTGAGAACACCTTTGAAGCCTCGCACTGCATCAAACAAGAACGAAAAACCAATAGAAATTCTCCTGGCCTAAATTTATATGGTTGGGTTGCTTGCTCGGGGTGATGATTATACGCCAGAAGGTGCGGTAGGAGAATGCCTTCGAGGGAAAATGGGTGGTTGATGGAAGACTATATCATCTGAGAGCTAATTGAAGAAGAGACATAGGGTAGAAAGTAACTTCTAACGAATCTGGCCGATGAAATTATCTTAAAAGATGCGAAATCTGAATCAAGTGCAAATATGAAAGTGTATCCGGTAATGTAATTTCATCTGTTGTCTCTCTGAAATAAAAATAATACAGATGGACACTTTGCTAAGGAGCTGCGTGGTCGGGATTATCACCTAGATTAAAAATAGGAGAAGACTAACAAAGCAACCTCACAAGCATTAAGGGTTGAAATGACGTACAACAAGTCTAGAAAACTTACGCCAACAACAACTGCAATTAAAATAAGAAATCTAAGCGAAGACGACAATTTCTGAATTTTAAATTTTATCTTATGCCTTCTTGTTTGTGTTTCTAATCAGGTCCACCGTTAACCTGATCGGAACCTCAAACGAGATTAAAAGACAAATAGAGTATCATTAATTCCTTAGAAATATGGATTAATTGATTGTGTTTTCTTGCCTTAGCATGCTTTTAACATTCCTTGGAAAGGATCGAATGCTTGTTGTAGTATGTGAATCCTGATAATTTTTAAGCTTGCATCCAGATTGCTGATTTTGTATTCAAGCTGGTCGTTGCCGTCTTCGAAGTTGGTCAAGAGTTCCTCATGTCTTGTGAGATCGATCAGGAACACTACCTTCAAAGTTGTGGCATTCTAGAAGCCCTTCAGAACACTTTCTTCAGAAGCCTTAAAGGATACATGGAGGGTCGTTGTGTTTGTTTTAGGTCAAAATGTGTTGATGCACCTTGAAGATGTGGTCCCAACAGTTGAACAACACACTTTTATCGAGTGTTGCTCAATGCATCTTGCTTAACCAATTTGATAAATTAATAAGCAAGGAGTTACGTAGCGTGTGATCTAAATCATCTCTACCAAGCCTATCAAACGTTACGTAACTCCAAGCTCATTACCCTATCAAAAAAATATGACCAAGTTAGTGCACAAATCAAACAAACTCAATTTGTCAGCCTTTCTGTTGATCACTCTTCTCCAATATAGATGACAAGATATCTGCTATGCAAAAGTCTACATCGTCGCCAGACATGCTTGCCAGGGAGCAATTCTTCAGAAGGCATCAACAGTGATATTGTAAGTGAACTTACTAATTCATATTTAATTTTAGTTAAATCAATATAGTTATTTCTAATTATGGCTTGGTTTGAATCATTTCAAATAAAATTGGTCAATTGATCACTCTACTCAGGACGAACACACTTAGTTGATCGTGTAATTACCGTGAGATTAATTGAAACTTTAATTGAACTTATTAATTCATGTTTAATTCTAGTTAAATCAATTTAGTTTTTACTAATATAATGGCTTAATATGAATCAATAGATGACTAACATATTGCAAAAGATGAGTAATCTGTTGAAAATGACCAAACAGATAAAGACATCTATTGGAAATGACCAAACAGATAAAAACATCTGTTGGAAATGACCAAACAAATATCGACATATGTTGCAACAGATGACTAACTTGTTGCAATAAATGTCTCATCTATAGAAAATTATCAAACAAATATAGACATCCGTTGCAACAGATGACTAAGTTGTTGCAACATATTACCCATTTGTTGAAAATTATCAAACATATAAGATATATGTTGGAAAATAATTTAAAATACTAAAGCTCAGATGTTTTTAAGAGAACTCAAATGTTTGTCCCCTTGTCTAAGGTTTTGTCTTTAATTTTAATTAAATCAATTTAGTTATTACTAATAATTGCTTAATTTGAATAATTTCAAATAAAATTGATCAATTGATCATTCTATTCAAGACAAATACACTTAGTTGATCATGTAATTACTATGAAATTAATTGAAATTGTAAGTGCTCTTATCAATTCATCTTTAATTTAGTTAAAATCAATTTAGTTATTACTAATAATGACTTAATTTGAATCGTTTCAAATAAAATTGGTCAATTGATCACTCTCCTCAAGACGAATACACTTAGTTGATCATGTAATTACTATGAGATTAATTGAAATTGTAAGTGAACTTATCAATTCATCTTTAATTTTAGTTATATCAATTTAGTTATTACGAATAATGGCTTAGTTTGTATTATTTCAAATAAAATTGGTCAATTGATCACTTTATTCATGATGAATACACGTAGTTGATCATTCAATTACTATGAGATTAATTAAAATTGTAAGTTCATCTTTAATTTTAGTTAAATCAATTTAGTTATTACTAATAATGACTTAATTTGAATCATTTCAAATAAAATTGGTCAATTGACCATTCTACTCGGGACGAATACACTTAGTTAATCATGTAATTACAATGAGATTAAGTGAAATTGTAAGTGAACTCATCAATTCATGTTTAATTTTAGTTAAATCAACATAGTTATTACTAATAATGGCTTAATTTGAATCATTTCAAATAAAATTGGTCAATTAATTATTCTACTAAGGATGAAATACTTAATTAATCATGTAATTACTATGAGATTAATTGAAATCTTAATTGAACTTTCTAATTCATCTTTAATTTTAGTTAAATCAATATAGTTATTTCTAATAATGTCATAATTTGAATCATTTCAAATAAAATTGGTCAATTATCATTCTACTCAGGACGAAACACTTAATTGATTATGTAATTACTATGAGATTAATTAAAATCGTAATTGAACTTACTAATTCATTGTTAATTTTAGTTAAATCAATATAGTTATTTCTAATGATTGCTTAATTTGAATCATTTCAAATAAAATTGGTCAATTGATCACTCTACTCAGGACGA
This sequence comes from Capsicum pubescens, assembly GCA_030864215.1. Classification (NCBI taxonomy): domain Eukaryota; kingdom Viridiplantae; phylum Streptophyta; class Magnoliopsida; order Solanales; family Solanaceae; genus Capsicum; species Capsicum pubescens. The sequence continues at coordinate 295,855,928 of CM061548.1, read as the reverse complement.
ACATACTTAGTTGATCATGTAATTATCATGAGATTAATTGAAACTATAATTGAACTTATTATTTTAGATTTTATTTTAGTTAAATCAATTTAGTTATTACTAATAATGGCTTAATTTGAATCAATATATGACTAACATGTTGCAACAGATGAGTAATCTGTTGGAAATGACCAAATAGTTAAAGACATCTGTTGAAAATGACCAAACAAATATAGACATCTGTTGCAACAGATGACTAACTTATTGTAATAACTAACTCATCTATTGAAAATTATCAAACAGATATAGACATCTGTTGCAACAGATGACTAAGTTATTGCAACATATGCCTCATATGTTGGAAATTATTAAATAGACAGGATATATGTTGAAAAACAATTTAAAATACTAAAGCTCAAATGTTTTTAGGAGAACTCAAACATTTGTCCCCTTGTCTAAGGTCTTGTATTAAAGAATTATCTTCAATTTCAATTAAATCAATTTAGTTATTATTAATAATTGCTTAATTTAAATCAATAAATGACTAACCTGTTATAAACATCTGTTGCAATAGATGACTATCTTGTTGCAACAAATATGTCATCTGTTGGAAAATAATTAAAATACTAGGGAGCTCAAACATTTTTAGGATAACAATGTTTGTCTCATTGTCTTAAAGACGTCTTTAATTTTAGCTAAATCAATTTAGTTATTACTAATAATTGCTTAATTTGAATCAACAGATGACTAACATGTTGCATCAGATGATTCATCGGTTGGAAATTATCAAACAGATAGCAAATCTGTTGTAACATATGGGTCATCTATTAGAAAATAATTAAAATACTAGGGAATTTAAACATTTTTAGGAGAACTCAAACATTTGTCCCCTTGATCCTTTTGCATTTGATGTATGATATACTATTTTTGTTTTCTTTACCTGTTTCATGAAATTTTTCATGTGTTTCACTTATTCGTTGTGCCCTTGTTGAAATTTTTGAAATTTTGTAAGGTCAAATTTTGTTCGTATATCACTTGGACATTACTTCATAAGTGATTTTGTAAGTAAAATTATGATTTTTGTTGAATTTCTTATTTGGTGTAGCTGCTATTGCTACAATGGATAAAACCTGCAATATAAATCCAACATATGAGTCATCTGTTGCAACAAGTGAGTAATTTGTTGCAACATATGACTAATCTGTTGCAACATATGACTAATCTGTTGTAACAGATGACCCATATGTTGGATCCATGTTACAACACTATAATATGAATAATCTGTTGCAACATATGACGCATCTGTTGTAACAGATTACCCACATGTTGTTGCAATATATGACTCATCTGTTGCAACAGATTAGTCATATATATTGCAACAGATTACTCATCTGTTGGATTCACCTTACATGTTTTATCCATTGTTGAAAAAACAGCAGTAGCAGATACAACCAGATGAGAAATTCAACTAAAAATTATAAATTTACTCACTAAAATCACCTAAGTAACACACAATAAGAACATCAATATTTACCAACAACTTCACTATTGTACAAACACAAATAACAAAAAATATCAAAAAAATAACAAACACCAACAAATGAACAGTTGTTTGTTAGATTTGGTCATAAAGACGTCTTTGAAAAAAAAATTAAAATTCAACTCTTGCTATTTTTACAACAATGTTCGATAACAAGAACTATAGTAATAATAAAAAAAATCATATTTCACTCCGAAAAGAGAAGAAAAGAAATACCATAAATTAGGGTATTCTTGAGTCCCCATTGTAAATTTAAGTAACAAATATTGAAATTGTTAACTCATACTAGAAGAGAAGTTAACTCAAGTTTCTCGTTTTCTTCATAACTAAAAGGTCCTAGTTTTTTATCTGTAAAAATTGAAAAGAAACGATGAAGAATTCGAAATTGTTGTCACCGGAGAATGTTGTCACGTCGTATGACGGTTGAAAGTAAAAAAGGAAGGGCAAGAACTCAAAACTATTTATCGCCAGAGGTTGAAGTTGTAGAAGATTGAAGAGAGAAATTTGAAAAGTTGTTGGTTGAGAGAAGTTAGAGAGAGAAACTATCGAGAGAAAGAGAGAATAAACGATTGATTTGCAGAGAGAGAAAAGTTTTGTGGATGTGGGTTAATTTGTATTTTTAAAAAGATTAGATAATTTGAAAAATATTAATCAAATATACAATTAATCTAATCAAATTTTTTAATTATATTTAACCATTTAAGTTGATCAATGTCACAAATTCTTGATTCAATACTTAAATGACACTTTTGCTTCAATTTTCCCAAGAAAGTGTAAAAGAGGTATTATTGTCCTACTATTCTTAAAAAAAAAGAAACAAATGATTAGGGGGGAAGGAAAAAAAAGAAGAAAAAATAATGATTTGTATACCTGGTAGAAGTGGGGTAGAAGACGAGAAACGGCTTCTTGTAATCTTCTTTACAACTGCCACCCCATAAACAATACCTTCACATCCCCAAAACACACACACCTTCCTTTCTCCCCTAAATTTTTGTCTCCTAATTTTATTCTTCCACAAAATTTCCCTCTTATTGTTTTTTTTTCACTTTTATCCTTATTTGACTAAAATTCTGCTTCAACCAATTCTTTGAGGGTCACGAAAAAATATTAGGTTGTTTTTTGTTGGTCTATCTATTAATCTTTCCATTTTTTTCTGTGTCCGATTTTACGGGTTGCATTACAAGTGTAATTTTGTGTTGATCTGTATTCAAGGGGTTGACGCAACCATTGAAATATAGTTACAAAAGGAGAAAGATGTGTGGTATCACTAGATTTTTGGACAAACTTTATATTTTCGAAGAAGGGGGATCTAGTTATTGTTCAAAGAAGAAGGATGATATTTGTAATGAGGTACTGTTTTCTCCCTTTTTCTCTTCCAAATTTTTGATAAATTATCTCTGTTTTTTTCCTATCGATGTTCGGTACCCGTATTACAGTCAGACTGCATTCAAATCGTGCGTTGCAGCCACCATCAGCGCGAGTTGTGTTGGTTTCTATGGATGTTGTTTTTCTGTGTTTATAGATACAAAATTATGTTCATCTATGGTAGGAGGAAGAGGGAGGAAGGGGGGAGAAATTTTTGAAGTATTAGGTCATATTATGGGATCCTCAATTGAAATTCTGTTGTATATTAGCTTAATTCTTCTTAGGATGGCAATGGGGCGGTGCGGGTTTTAGACTATATGGGTGCGGTGTGGGTGTGGGGCGGGTTTAAGTAAGTTTCTTTTAAATGGTACGGGGCGGGTGGCGGGCATATACAAGCTTAAACTTAAAAAAAAAAGTTAAAAATTAGTAGTATTCTCGTAAATCTACCTAACATTATATGTATTCTTCACTTAAAATTTTATGATACTTAAAACAATAGGTAAAACACTACAAATAAATAATTTTATAACTTTTTTAATTTCTTTATTCATCTTAATAAAAATTTGACTATTTGATTTCTGATAATTTCTTAGTGATAGTGATATAATAGAAATTGGTTATTACTATTTTCCTGTATTGAAAATATTATGGTTTTTAATGTAGTTACAAATTTTTCAAAAAAGAAAAAGCAAAAATGTGGTGCGGTGCGGGTATGTGCGGGTATGAGTGTGGGGCGAATTTATGTGGGTTTAAAGGTGATGCGGTGTGGTGCGGGATGATTTTAAAGTTTGCGGGTTTAGAAAAAACCCGCAACCGCACCATTGCCACCCCTAAACTTCTTCTACTCCCATATTAAAACAAGAAACTGAATTGATGTTTGATTTGATTCAAGGTTCTCTACACTTTCCTGTTTTTCTTCCTTTCTTTTCTTTTGTTTGGGAACCCCTCAGGAAACCTGCCGGTATACTTGCGCTTGTGCCTTAGTGAGCAAACCACATAGAAGATGTAAACTGCACAAGGCAAGTCATAAAGCAATGAGCTCTGGTTGAGATGCCCAAAAAGAGTATTTTTTTTTATTTCATTAATAAATAAGGAGAAGGAGATTGTGAGAATGTCCATGGGGGGGATGGCTTTCTAGATTATTCCTTTTCATAGTCCTTTCCTTGTGTGTTAAATGGAAGTGCTCTTCCACCAAGTATTTTTCTACTTGTGCTTGAAGCTTAATTCTGTTTCCTAAGCATATATCCTGGCATTACTCATCTTGGTGTGGTGACAATACACCACAATTTGGGTAGGTACTAATGAAAACCCTCGCTCTTTCCGTTTTTTCTTTTGGCCTATCTATCTGTAGAAACTTACTCGTGCCCAATGTTTACACCAAACCGTATTACTTTACCATGGTTAAGTAAACTATTGTAATTTGGGCATGGTCAACAGGATAGAATGAGGTTCCATTCTCTTCTGCTTTGTGTGTGTTGTTCAAACTCAATAGTTTATTTTGCTATTCAATAGTTTTTTTGCCTATGAATTAGTTATGTGATACAGGATGTGTCTAACTTTTTGTGCCCTTGCTGAGTAGTATCCTCAGTTCTTTCTTTTTCTGTAACTGAGGTTTGTTGACTGCAGGAAGCTGGTCGAGCATTGAGCATGTCGAGACTAAAATGCGTCCTTCGTGGTCTGGACCTGAAAACATATATCTTTCTTTTTTTGTTGGTTCCAACCTGTATGTTTGGTATATATGTGCATGGACAGAAAATCACTTATTTTCTACGGCCTTTGTGGGAAAAGCCGCCAAAGCCTTTCCATGAAATGCCTCACTATTATCATGAGAATGTGTCAATGGCGAATCTCTGTAAACTTCACGGATGGGGAATTCGGGAGTACCCAAGGCGTGTCTTTGATGCAGTGTTGTTCAGTAATGAGGTGGAAATGCTGACCATACGGTGGAAAGAGCTGTACCCTTATATAACAGAGTTTGTTGTACTTGAATCCAATTCAACATTTACCGGATTGCCAAAGCCTTCGTACTTTGCTAATCATAGAGATCAGTTTGTATTCGTTGAATCAAGATTGACATATGGGCAAATCCCCGGGAGATTCAGGAAAGGAGAGAACCCTTTTGTTGAGGAAGCTTATCAAAGACTTGCATTGGATTACCTCCTCAAACAAGCTGGTATTCAGGATGATGATTTACTGATAATGTCGGATGTTGATGAGATACCTAGCAGACATACCATCAATCTCTTGAGGTGGTGTGATGACATACCTCAAGTTCTTCATCTCCGATTGAAGAACTATCTCTACTCTTTTGAGTTCCTTGTGGATAACAATAGCTGGAGAGCTTCTGTTCATCGGTACCAATCTGGTAAGACTAGGTATGCACATTATCGGCAGTCAGATATCATTTTGGCAGATGCAGGATGGCATTGTAGCTTTTGTTTCCGTCACATAAGTGAGTTCATTTTCAAGATGAAAGCCTACAGCCATTTTGACAGGGTCAGATTTTCTCATTTTCTGAATCCAAAGAGAGTGCAAAAGGTAATTTGTGAAGGAGCTGATTTATTTGATATGCTACCGGAGGAGTACACATTTAGGGACATCATAGGCAAAATGGGACCTATTCCCCACTCCTACTCTGCTGTTCACCTTCCAGCTTATCTTTTGGAAAATGCAGACGAATATAAGTTTCTCTTGCCCGGTAATTGCATGAGAGAAAGTGGCTGATCTGGGAGTGTTAGGTTCTGTTTTCTTTTCCTAAATGTCGAGGGTGCAGTTTCGCGTTGCTCCTTGTGAAGCAAATAGAGGATCCTTAACATGTCCAACAGTTGCATCTCCAGAAACTATTTGGAATGTCCGGATGAATACTCAGATTTGGGAATTGAAGGGTTGCCTTGTATATACTTCTTAGAGAAGGCTTTTTCAGGATCAGGCATGTCTGTTCAATGAACGGGGAGTTTTTCTGTTGGAGTTATTAGTTTAAAGTTGTGCATAACTCTGTATTCTGTAGTGTACCATTTCCTCATTATGCTCCAGGATAACATTTTACAATTTTTGGGGCTTTTCCCCAGGATGAGAAATTTTTTAATAGGGACTAATTTATTCATATACTTATATATACTTTTTGTTGCTATTTCTCTCCGACCTTATAGTGTTCATTTGTTAATCTTGTTTAGACCTCGAAAGCCTTGTACCTTCGTAACAAGATTCCCGTTATGCTTATTGCGTTGATTTAACTTCTGGTGACCATGAAGTCAGGTACTTAACCAGATACTTGTGATCTATCTCCTTGATTACTTCTTAACACAAAGCGTGAGTATTTATTTCATCATTTACATCTCTTCAGCATCATTATCACTCTTAAAGTTTGGGAATGTTGAAATGGGGGGGAAATCATGTGATACCAATATTTTGAGGTAAGTTATTTTTTTGTGTTCTTGGAATTCAGAAGTACGCAGCGGAAGCAAATAGATAGAATCACTTGCATGTAATATAGACAATCAACATAAATACCCAGTTCACACAAAGGATGTTAAGGAATTAACCAGAATACCTCTTAAAGCGTGAGTAAATATCTTGAAAGAATCTGTCTTCGAATCTGCGGTTTTCTACTTGGGCAAGTACTGAATAGAATACTCAATTCCTAGGCTCGGGGAATTCTTATTTTCTAGAGAATACACTATTAGTCTAAAGAGGAAAGGAAAATACACGTCTATTTTTATTTGAACAAGGAAAAGATGATGGCTTCTCCCTTTCCCATAGAAATAAGATCCTGAATTCCAATTTAATATGGGCACTATAGGGACCACATAATGAATTTGCGGTCTTCTACTTGGGCAAGTACTGAATAGAATGCTCAATTCCTAGACTTGGGGAATCCCTATTTTCTAGAGAATACACTCTTAGTCTAAAGAGGAAAGGAAAACACACGTCTATTTTTATTTGAACAAGGAAAACACGATGGCTTCTCCCTTTCCCATAGAAATAAGATTCCGAATTCCAATTTAATATGGGCATTATAGGGACCACATAATTAATTACAGAGGCTTTCTATTATGAAAATAATTTAAAATACTATTTTGCATTATTCTCCCCATAATAAATTACAAATCATTACACTAAAAATTCGTAATTGCACTCTTCTATTTTTATTTTGAAATTTTCATTAAATACTTATGCAATTCCCTATGTTAAGATTACAAATACTAATCAATAAATTAAATTACTGACGAATTTAATATATTGATTAATTTCCTTTAGAGCAATGGTTACTTATTTCATATATCGAATTTTTAAATCCACCGACCGGGTTTACATATGAAAACTTATAAGTTTCTCATAAAAGGCATATTATCAATCTCTATACCAAGACATGGATTCCATCAACTAACTTATCATTTCACTAATATATATTATTATCATCCAATCTACCAGAAATATTGACTCATCTCCGAATCTCACTTTTTAATAAATCAAAACGATAATATATACAAATCTGTAACACCCCGAGTCTGTACCCGGACGCTACATGGTGCTCATAATCCCGAAGGACCACAAGCTAACCCATGACTGGTACTTAGTGCAATAACTGAACAATAATACGGTAAATATGCGGAAAGTAGGCGAAAAACTGGCCATAAGGTTCAATACTGTAAATAATACTGAATATGGTATCACAATACCAAAACTTATTCACTGAGTTTTCCTAAGTTATGTAACTAACTGAATTCAACTGATCGAGACATGACTGATTCTACTCTGTGACTGACCATGGCTCTTGACAAACAGCTAAATTATCGGGTATTAAATACCCCCGGGACTCGATAGCATAAGCTTAAAAGACATGACATAATCTTGAGACATGGTAACTAACTACTTAGTCATCATTCATTCATTTGGGCATTCAACCAAACACTTGTATACATGCTTACATGATATAATTTCACTATTCAACTCACATGGACAATTCATCAAACACTTGTGGGGCACAATAGATGCACATAATTCTAAAACAATATGTAGGCATCATGATTCAATTCCAATTACATAATTCCAAGAGTTTCAACATGAATTCACATGATAAATCACGAATATCAATTAACTCTACATGAATTTTGTAATAAATCATGAATACATTTTAATTCAAATCATGAAATCACTCTAAATGAGCTTTAAAAGAGTTTCTTGGACTCCAAGGGTGGAAGGAACCCTTGGATGAACACTTCACATACCTTAGTTGGTGAATTCGGAAAAATTAATGGTGGAATCTTGAGCCTCGAATTTGAATTTAATTCACCTAGGATTTTTTGTTCTTGAGTAATTTGTGAAAGAATGAATATAACTTGCTAAAAGAGGGATAAATTTCGTGTTATGGGGGCTGAAGGGCGTGGGAAAAAGACTTAATTAACCCTGAAGATGCGTCTTTTTAATGACTGTAAACTGAACCATCGACGCGTAGGTCGACGCGCTGCGTCATTGGCATCGGTGCGATAGCCAACGCGCTGCGTCGAGTCCGCTTCGGTTCACTGGAATTGGACTCTAGGGAAAATATTTATCAATGCGATAGTCGATGCGACTTGATTCACTGATTTAGGATTCCAAAGGTGCTTCAAACGAAGTTCGGAAAATCCAAAACTTGTCTGGGAACACCTGTTGATATTTCTGATCATAAATTAACTCAAACATCACTATTTAACAGACGTAAAGGTCGTGAAATAAGATTGCCAACTTTCGAAGGCTAAAATAACACTAAGTCTGAATACTTAGCTAAAATTTTCTAAGTCTGGGACCCCTTAACAAGCTTAAAGAACTGAATTAAGCTAAGAATTTTGTGGGGTCTTACATTATCTCCCCTTTGGGAATATTCGTCCTTGAATAAGACTGACTAAGCTGAGAATACTAGTAGACTGAACTTACTTACTGAACATGAACATCTGAAACATAATTATCTGACTGACATACTAAATTTCATATTAAACATGCATAGTTAATGCATGAATACATGACTGGACTGACTCATGAACATATGAGTGAATATGCAAGGGTAACTGATACTAAGTTTGTAATGGAAAATCTTAGCATGAAACTGAATAAGCTTAAGGAAAATTATTACCTTGAGCTGAATCTATGTTTGCAGAGAAAAGGTGAGGATACTTGGTCCGCATATCTACTTCTTTTTCCCAAGTAGCTCCCTCAACGGACTGATTCCGTCAAAGAACTTTGACTATAGAGAATTCTTTGTTCCTCAGTCTACGAATCTGTTAGTCAAGGATTTCAACTGGAATCTCTTCGTAAGAGAGGCTATTCTGAACATCTATGCCCTTTATGAGGACTACAGCTGATGGGTCACCTATGCATTTCTTTAGCAAGGAGACATGAAACACTGGATGAACTAAAGATAAATCTGAAGAAAACTCAAGCTCGTAAGCTACCTTTCCAAAACAGCTGAGAATTCGGTAAAAACCGACATATCGAGGACTGAGTTTCCCCTTCTTGCCAAACTGCTTCACTCCTTTCATAGGAAAGATTTTCAAGTACACATAGTCTCTAATCTCAAACTCAAGATCCTTTCTGTACATATCTGCGTACGATTTTTGTCAGCTCTGAGCTGTCTTAAGTCTTTCCCTGATCAACTGGATTTTCTCTAAGGTATCAGATACCAAGTCAGGCCCTACCACTGCGGCCTCACCCACTTTAAACCAACTAATAGGAGATCTACACATCCTCCCATAAAGTGCCTCAAACAGAGACATCTGAATACTGAAATGATAGCTGTTGTTGTATGCGAACTCAATCAAAGACATGTGGTCATCCCAACTACCTTTAAAGTCTATTGCACACGCTCACAATATATCCTCTAAAGTCTGAATGGTCCTTTCAGCTTCGCCATCTGTCTGAGGGTGAAAGGCTTTACTGAAGTTAATTCGGCTACCAAGACCCTTTTGGAATGCTTTCTAGAAATGAGAGGTAAACTGGGTACCTCTATCTGAGGTGATGGACAACGGAACACCGTACAATATGACCAGCTCCTTGATATAGAGTTTGGCATAATCCTCAGCTGAGTAAGAGGTATGGAATGGTAGGAAATGAGCTGATTTAGTCATCCTATCTACAATGACCCAAACTGAATCATGCTGACGACGAGTACGAGGCAAACCCATCACAAAGTCCATGTTCACTTCTTCCCATTTCCAGGTGGGAATGCTGAACTCTTGCATGGACCTACTAGGCTTCTGATGATCAATCTTAACCTACTGACATATCGAGCACTTAGCCACAAACTCTGCAATATCTCTCTTCATCCTACTCCACCAATAGATCTCCCACAAATCTTGGTACATCTTAGTGGACACTGGATGAATAAAGTAGCGCTCACCATGCTCTTCTGCAAGAATTTTCTACCTCAAGTCATCTACGCCTGGCATACATAGTTGACCCTGACAACGCAAAACACTATCTCCCCCTTGGGAGAAAACCTCTACCTTCTGATCTCTGACTGATTCTTTCAACTTAACCAGACTGGGATCCCTATCCTGCTTTTTCTTTACTTTAGAAACCAAGGATGATTCTGAACTACTCTACACCTATACACTACCTTCTGCTGAATCGACTAAGCGGACCCCTCATCGGGATAACTGATGAGCTTTCTGAGACAACATCTTCTTACTGTCCTCGACATGAGCAATACTACCCATAGACATTCTACTGAGAGCGTCGGCCACTACATTGGCCTTTTCCAGATGATACAGTATACTCATGTCGTAGTCTTTTAACAACTCCAACCACTTTCTCTGACTGAGGTTTAGGTATTTTAAAGAATACATACTACAGTCTCTTATGGTCATGAACATATCCACGTGTACACCATACAAATAGTGACTCCAAATCTTTAAGGCAAACACTACTGCTTCTAACTCAAGATCATGAGTAGGATATTTCTGCTCATGAGATTTAAGCTGTCTAGAGGCATAGGCTATGACCTTACCTCTATGCATCAGAGCACACCCCAAACCAACTCAGGAAGTATCATAATACACAACAAAGCTGTCTGAACTATCTGGTAAGGTCAAAACTGGAGCTGTAGTGAGTCGAGTTTTCAACTCCTGAAAACTCTTCTCACAAAAATCTGACCACTGGAACTTGACGTTCTTCTAAGTCAATCTGGACTTAAGGGATGCAATATACAAAAATCTCTCAACGAACCATTGGTAATAGCCAGCCAAACCTAAGAAACTCCTGATATCTGACGGAGACATGGGTCTAGGCCAGTTTCTCACTGCTTTGGTCTTTTAGGGATCAACTCTAATGCCATCACCAGATATGATATGGCCGAGGAAAGCTACTGGCCTTAGCCAAAATTCACACTTACTGAATTTGGAGAATAACTGATGATTTTTGAGAGTCTGTAATACTATTCTGAGATGGTCTGCATGGTCGTGTTCACTGCGGGAGTAGACAAGAATGTCATCTATGAAGACTATGATGAACATGTCCAAGTACTGCTTGAACACATAGTTCATCAAGTCCATGAATACTGCTGGGGCATTGATAAGACCAAAGGACATGACTAAGAATTCAAAGTGACCATACCGAGTTCTGAAAGCTATTTTTGGGATGTCACACTCCCTGACTCTGAGCTGATGATAGCCTGATCTAAGGTCTATCTTAGAGAAGAAATTGGCACCCTGAAGTTGTTCAAACAAGTCATCGATTCTGGGAAGTGGATACTTATTCTTGATCGTGACTTTATTTAACTGACGGTAGTCAATACATATTCTGAGAAAGCCATCTTTCTTATGCACAAATAAAATTAGTGCGCCCCACGGGGAGACACTAGGTCTGATGAATCCCTTATCTAGGAGATTCTTTAACTGCTCTTTTAATTCTCTGAGTTCTGCAGGTGCCATTCTGTATGGTGAGATTGATATGGTCTGAGTATCTGGAAGAAAGTCTATTCCAAAGTCAATTTCCCTTTCGGGAGGAATCTCAAGAAGATCTTCGGGAAACACATCTGGGAATTCACATGCTACTGACACTGATTCAAGAGTAGGGTTTTTGAACTAGAGTCCTGGACTCAAACTAGATGGTAGACACAACCCTTAGATATCATCATCCTTGCCCGAAGGTAAGAAACAAGCTGACCCCTAAGTGTTGAAGTACTACCCCTCCACTCTAGGAAGGGTTCATTCGGAAACTGAAACTGGACAATTCTATTTCTGTAGTCGACTGAGGCATAGAAGGATTGAAGCCAATCCATGCCGAGAATGACATCAAAATTAGTCATCTCTAATTCAACTAAGTCTGCTGAAGTGACTTTCTGAGATACCATAACTGGATAATTCCTGTATACCTACCGGACTATGATAGATTTATCCACTGGGGTAGAGACTGATAACAACTCTGCTAGGATTTTGGGACTGACTTTGAAATCAACAGCTATATAAGGAGTAATAAAGGACAAGAAAGCTCTTGGATCTAGCAAAGCATAAACATACAAATGATAAACTTGTAACGTACCAGTGACCACATCAGGATAACTCTCCTGATCTTATTGGGACTGAAGAGCATAGAGTCTGTTTGGGCGTTGCTCACTAGTGGCATTGGAAGCGGTACCTTGCTAATTTGGGCGACCGAACTGAGCTGGGGGACGATTATACTGACCTTGAGAACCTGAATGGGGATAATATCTGACTCTGTGGCCTGGCTTGCCACACCCGAAACATATATTAGTGCCTTCTCTATAGATACCCTTGTGGTTTCTGCCACACTTCTGACAAAGGGGATTGGTTCGGGAACTGCTAACAGTGCCCTGGGGTTTAGGTCCTGATGCCCTATCCCTGTTGTCGTCTCTGAATTTTGGAACAAGAGCATTGGCTGAGGATGGAGATGGGACTAAATATTTTGGGAAGAACTGAGAACGATTCCCATACTCTGACTTAGGTTGAGCGAAGTTGAAACTACCTATTCTCGCTCTCTTGCTCTCTCTCTTTTTCTCTTTATTCTTGGCCTCCTCTATCTGCTGAGCAAGGACCATGATTCTGAATATTTCCATCTCCTTAATAAGAATTGCGGTCCAACACTCATTGACCATGCTGCTAGACACTCCTGACACAAACTTACTCATTTGGGATTTGCTTTCTACCACCACATGAGGAGCATATCTAGCTAATTGAGTAAACTTGAGAGAATACTCTTTCACTGTTATATTGCCCTGCTTCATATTGATAAATTCTAGAACCTTTGCTTCCCTCAACTCCAGTGGGAAGAACCTATCCAGAAAAGCAGTAACAAACTCTTCCCACTCTATGGACCCTACATCTGTAGCCCTTTTTGCTTTCCACTATTTAAACCATGAGTGTGCCATATCCTGCAACTGATATGAGTCCAACACATCACTCTCAATAGCGGTCACCCTCATAATATTAGTAACCTTCTTACCTAATTAAGAAATTCCTGAGGGTCCTCATCTGACTTAGACCCGATAAACGATGAAGGGTTCATTCGGGTGAAGTCCCGAATCCTGGCAGCGATAGTATTGGCCACTGGGTTGGTTGAAACAACAGCTGGACATTTATTCTGGGCTACCACATAATGAGCTAGGGTGGTGAATGCTGCTCTGAACTCAGCGTGGAAGACATGTTCATCCAGTGGATCTGGCTGGATGGGCTGGGGTTCTGGCTAGTCTCCTGTTCCTCTTCCCGTAGTCCTCTTTAGAGGCATATTTCTATAAACGGAAGATAAAGGGTTAGACTGAGAGTTTAACTGAAGCTCATGCTCATTCGCACAACATAAATATTGAAAAAAGGGAAACTTTTCTTAAAATATTTCGTAGCTTCCTGTCCATAAGTGTGTCATGCAACACACCATGCACAAGACTCTAATAGATGCGGATTTCATACTTCCTAAGACTCTACTGAACCTTAGGCTCTGATACCAAGTTTGTAATGCCCCGAGTCTGTACCTCAGATACTACACGATGCTTATAATCCCGAAGGAGCACAAGTTAACCCATGACTGGTACCTACTGCAATAATTGAATAATAATATGGTAAATATATGGAAAGTAGGCAGAAAATTATCCATAAGGTTCAATACTATAAATAATATTGAATATGGTATCCCAATACCAAAACTGAACATCAATACTGAAAACTGAACAACTATCTGAAAATACTCTCGTCTGAAAAGCCTCTAAACTATTTGAACTGTGGAGTTGATGGGATAAGTCCCCAAATAAATTTGACTACTGAAAATGATCTAAAATGCTGAAATAAATAATCAAGTCCTTAAACTATGAGGTCTCACCACTAACTCTGTATGCTGAGAATCTGAACTGCTAAGGGTGCTTGGGAGCCTGCGTATCTAAACCTATGATATAAGACATCATAGCGCAAAAGAAAGGTATGCATCGGTACTTTGAATGTACTGGTATACTCAGTAAGGTAGGCTGAAATGCATGGGTTCATATACATGAACAATACTAAATGAATATCATGAGTATGACTGAATGAGAGGACATGCATGAATATAGAAACTATATCGAGATCATAGTAACACTGAATACTGAATCTAAATACTGATTAATTGATATCTGAGTCCACTGATACAGAATTACTGGTAATTGAATGACAGTATCTGGCATTCTTGATTTTATAGATCTATACTGAGTCTCGTACTGAGATGAGTTACTGTGTCTGATAGTCCTGAATCTGTGAAACTGAACTGAGTTCCATACTGAGACTGAATCTGAAACTGAGACTGTGTGAAGTAATCATCTAACTGATATACCCCTTCTCTAACTGACTTAGGGTCCAACCTATAACCTCATTTGGAAAGGTGTCAATATCATGCCACGGGTAAGGACAAGTGCTGATTCACCCTTATCTGGAAGGTACTCTGAACGAGAACGGTGGTACCCTCAACTGGCAGGTAGATCACATCATCAACCCTCAACTAGCAGGTCGATGTCTCAACCTACGCTGGGTATGTAGTTCTGTAACGCAAGGAATGCTTCTAAAGATTTCACCCTCTACTTGTAGGTGAGTCCCCATCCTTGGGTTCACTCGGTACTGAATCCTACTCCTAACTGAATAGACACTGGACTAAATTGTAAACTGTACTAGGCTACACTGAACTGTTACTGATCGTACTGTATAACTGAACTGAACTGATTTTACTGAACTGAGATGGATTGATTCTGAGTTCACTGAGTTTTCCTAAGTTTTGTAACTGACTAAATTCTACTGGTCGAGACATGACTGATTCTACTCTGTGACTGACCATGGCTCTTAACAAGCAGCTAAATCATCGGGTATTGAATACCCACAGGACTCGATAGCATAAGCTTAAAAGACATGGTATAATCTTGATACATGGTAACTAACTACTTAGTCATCATTCATTCATTTGGGCATTCAAGCAAACACTTGTATACATGCTTACATAATATAATTTCACTATTCAACTTACATGGACAATTCATCAAACACTTGTGGGGCACAATATATGCACATAATACTAAAACAACATGTGGGAATCATGATTCAATTCCAATTACACAATTCCAAGAGTTTCAACATGAATTCACATGATAAAGCACACATATCAATTAACTCTACATGAATCTTGTAATAAAACATGAATACACTTTAACTCAAATCATGGAAATCATGAAATAACTCTACATGACCTTAAAAGAGTTCCGTGGACTCCAAGGATGGAAGGAACTCTTAGATGAATGATCATGGGTGTATTTATACGCCTAAGCACCATAACTTACCCATATTTTAGCTAAGTTTGGAGAACAAAGTGCCTACTTTCTTATATTTTTACTCTTCTTCTATGTAATTGAGATAACTGATGTGATTAGCATGATTTCAGGTATTAATGAGGTAGATAGAGACATAATAAGACTATGGAATGAGGATGGCATATGACACAAGAGAGAGTAGCAGTCTGGACCAAATGTGGTGCCTAAAAACTATGTCCAAGACTAATTTGTCATTTGGAGTTAGTCTAGGGACTTAGAAAAAAATTATGAGGGAAAAGTTATTAAAACTGCTTGATGGTGAAAAGTCACGTATTATTCATTATTCATTATTCTGTATCTTTTTGAATTGGAGAGTGGCGGCTTAGCACCAAAGGAGAAACACTACTTCATCTTCTCCGCCAAGATTGTGTTTACTTTTTGGTATGATGAATATTTCTATTGTGATTACCATTTTATTCATGAGTAGCTAAGTTTATTTGTTAGGGTTATGGAAGCCTTGTAACATACAATCTATTAATTTGGGTTATTAAATTCATCATGTATTGATCTGCTTATATCATACTCTCTTCGTTTATCTTGAATTCTCGTGGTTGCAAACATAGAGGATGTGCCTTAAAACTCAACTTGTTTGATAGAAAGGTTGAGGTTCGAAAAAGAGAGTAGTAATAAGAAAATAGGATTTTCAACCCCTATTTCATATGTTAATGCCTTAACAGGATTAACTACTTGGAGATTTTGTATTGTTTTTGTAAACACTTTTGATTCGAGAGAACTAAAGTGAATTAGTCCTTGATGGTTGAGAAACACTAGGATTATGTTATCAAATACAATATGTTTCTCTGTAAGCATCATACATGTATGAATTAGTAAAACCCATAGTTAGAAAGCATCAAAAACTACAAGGTGGACATAACCCTAGCTTGGTATTTCTCTGAATTTGAATACTACTACACATATTTCATCTTGTTAAATTGAAACCATTAATTTGTGAACTGAATCAAATCCCTCCTTTTGTTTTATTAAAACAAATGATTAAAAGTCAACTAATCTGCATACAACTTAATTAACACCATATTCCTTGTGGGATTCGACCCCAACTTAGTTGGGTTATATATTTGACAACGACTGCTTACACTCTTGTAAAAGAGTAGTAATTTGAGCATATCAATTTTTTCACCGTTGCCGGGGAATATGGTTATTGATTGAGTTTATTTGTATTAATTGATTGTTAGTCAAGTTTCCTTATTTTACATTTATTTGTTGTTTTTGTTCATTACAGGCTCATTGTTATTTATTCCACGAACCAGAAGTTCAGGAGAACCATTATTACCCTTCAACCCTGAACCTCATCTCATTAATAGAATGGCTAACCAACAGGAAGCTAAAAGATTAGCCGCTTTGGCTAATGTTTAATTAAATCAATAGAATGCAGATAACCCAGGTCGGGTACCTAATCTAGATGAAGAGGACCTAGGAGATGATGATTTAATTAATCCGGCTAATAGGAAGTATGCAGCGGGAGTAGTTGTTCCTGTAAATCAAAATTGTCCATTCAGAGGAAGACTAAACCGCCAAGCTATGCAGTTTGATATTGACAACGATGAGGATTATTTAGATGGATCTAGAGATATAGGGGCATTCATTACACCACCACTAGCTTCTGGGGTGAAATTCAACATCTCCAGTACTATGATCCAGCTACTGAATTTGAAAGGACTCTTTGGTGGATTACCTAGTGATGATCAAAATCAACATTTGGTGAATTTCATAAATATTTGTAAGTCGTTTGATAATCCTGGAGTGGTACAAAATGATATTCATTTGAGATTGTTACCACTGTCTCTTTCCGGAAAGGCAACTATGTGATTGAATGAGCTGACTCCTGATTCTATAAAAAACTGGAGGCAATTAAAAGGAGCTTTCCTAGAAAGGTTCTTTCTGCCCTCCAGAATGTTACAATTGAGGGATGAGATCAACAACTTTAGGCAATTGGCTAATGAAGCTTTGTATGAGACTTGGGCGAGGTTTAAAAAGAAGTTGACTCAATTCCCAAACCATAAGATGATTGATGAACACTTGATGGAAACATTCTATAGAGCTTTGAACTCACTTACAAAGTCAATAGTAGATAATGCTGCAGGAGGAGCTTTTATGGAGCTCACCTTTACTGAGGCTGCGGACATATTAGAAAGAATGACTAAGACAAGTAGATCTTGGCATACACGAGATTCTGTGGTAGGAAACAGTACTGGGTCTAGTATAATATCAACAGAGCAATGTAGGAGAGAGGAGGAGCGTGATCAAGATATGGCTCACATGAAAACCCAAATGGATCTACTCACAAAACATTTGCTATCAGGGAATGTCGAAAAAGTAAAAGCTGTGGGGTCCTACGATAAGAGAGCTGAATTAAACACCGAGAAAGAGGCTAACTACTTGCATAACCAGGGGGTTTCCAGACCGGTGGTCAAGGAAACCAAGGTTGGAACTATCAAGGAGATTGGAAGAATAAAAGTGATAGGAGTCGACTGTATGTACGTGGAAGCCGTGGTAATACTGCCACCAGTTCAGGCAAAATGTCCAAGGAGGACATGATGAAGAAAATATTAAAGGGAGTTGAGGAGACCAATTCTGGGGTGACTACTATGAAGAGTGACATATCTTTCATGAGTCAACTAGTAAATTTTCACTCAACTGCTATTAAAAAACTGGAGCAGCAGATAAGTCAATTATCTACAACATTTAATCAAAGACAGAATGGGACTCTACCAAGTAATACAGTTCAGAATTTGAGGACTGATGGATCGTGTATGGTTATTACCACTAGGAGCGGTAAAATGTTATCTAGTCCAGGATTGGGAGCATTCTCTCATACTGATATGGTCGAAATAGATTAGGAGATGGTTGATGAATCTTTAATGGTGTCGGTGGAGTTAGGAGGTTCGGAAAAAAAGAGTGCGGAAGTAGAACAACCACCTAAGCCAAAGCATGTTAGTGATGTGGAGCAAGGCATAAGAAATGAGGTAAAAGTTGCTCCAATTGAAATCCCAAGGACGCTACCCCCATTTCCACAATGATTAAAGAAGAAAGAAGATGAAGGCAAGTTTAACAAATTCATGGCTATGTTGAAGCAATTGATAGTGAACGTGCCTTTAGTTGAAGCACTAGAACAGATGCCTGATGTGTGAGCCGATGCTAACACATTTGAAGCTTTTAACTCTGAATAATTATGAAGTCTTAAGCAACTTTTATTGTTTTTGATCATTTTTGTGTGTTAATACAGATACAAGTGATCGGGGAGAAAACCAAAAGAAAGAAGAATAAAATAGTTGAAATCTGGTGGAAATAAGCTGCAATGTATCTGATGATCATTTTGAAGTGACGTCATACATGGGATAGGCTGTCAAAGTCACCATCAAGATTAGACAGAACCTGAGAAGATTAGATGAACTGTGATGATGATTCAGAAGGGCCGTCAAATATTTGACATCTCATCAAAATTGCCGTTAACCAGAGGGCAGAGTATGCTGATTTCCAGTGAAGTGTGACGTCAGTTTGCAAACGACGTCAAGATCTTTGACACACCGTCAGGATGACCGTTTGAAGAGTTAGAATATAACAATTCACTAAAATCTTTGACGATATCTCGCACACGTCGTCAGGTGTCTGACGCGCCGTCAAATGTATCGTCGTCTAATTCGAAGAGAAAACTGAAACTTTAATTTTGTTTCCTTAATTAGGGTTGACTATTTAAAGACTTGTTTTAGGATTTTTATAAAAGAGGATTGGTCATTATCTATGAGACATTAACTCTGAGAAGAGAGGGACGTATATTTCTCTCTTTCATCAATTATTCTTCTTGTTTCTTATCAACTATTTTTGGTCTTCCACCTTGTGATTAAATTGAAGGAACTACTTGTTGTTTTTCATCAATTCGTAAGTTGATCCTTATCATCATGAATTCAACTTGTTATTTCATTCATCAAATTATGAACGGCTAATTCCATTAGCCAGAGTTATGGGATCCATGGATTAGGGTTTGATATGATGGCAGGTGTTTAACTGATTCAAAGAGTAGTAGAACATCTTGAAATTCTGTTGTTTTAACTGAAATCTAGTGGTTGCAAACATTAGATTATGCCTTAGGTTTTATTTGCTTCTAACGGAGAAATAGACTAGAGGTCGTGAATTATCAACAGGGACTCGGAAGTTACCAACCTTCTATTTAATGATTGATTCCGTAACTGGATTAATCTACCTGAGATAACATCCTATTGGAAATAGATAAGTTACCTAAGTTCGAGAGAATTAGATAATAAATTGTCTGGTGAGGTCGAGAGATAAGTCAGAAAGTATCATAGTCAAGGATAATCTGTTGTTCTATGTACTTCAAGAATCCCAATCATTACCTAGTATTTGTCAACTCCCAAAAGCCATGGTGAACATAACTCTGGTTTCCTATTTATCCTGATTACAAAAACTAGAGTATTGAAAGTGACATTTGACTTTCAGTGAAACTTAAACCCCCATCTTTCGGAAACAACAAACTATTAGTAAAGCATTTCGTAAACAAATCGAAGTTCATACCCTATTCCCTGTGGGATTCGACCCTAACCTAGTTGGGTTTTATATTGACAATGATTGCTTACACCCATTCAAGAGTGTAATTTGAGCGTTATCAAAAATGACGCCGTTGTCGGGGAATACGGTTGTAGACTAAAAGTTTGTGCGCGAAAATTTGCTGATAATTAAGTTTCCTTGATTTACGTTTATTTGTTATTTTTGTCTGTTGTAGGTACTATGTTGTTTATGACAAACACAAGAAGTTCCGGAGCACCACTATTACCAATCAATCCGGAACCTCAACTGATAGGAAAAATGACTGAACAACAGAAAGCAGAAAGACTAGCTGCTATGGCCAGGGCTCAGGTGAATGTGGAAAATTTGGGTCAACAAGCACATCATCAGAACCTTGATGATAAAGACTTGGGTGATGAGGAATTGTTGAATCCTCAAAACCCAAGACGAGCTGAATAAGTTGTTGCACCAGTGCAGCGAAACATCAACAGAAATCATCGAGTTCGAGGAAGATATGGGCAACAACCTATGCAATATGAGGCTGATGAAGATAATGAAGGAATGTACGGAGATGGTGCAACGGGTACTATTATTCCTCCACCGTTGGCACCAGGTGCAAAATTCAGCATAACAAGTACCATGATCCAACTCCTGAATCTGAAAGGGTTATTTGGAGGCTTGCCTGGTGATGATCCGAACATGCATTTGGTGAACTTCATCACCATTTGCAAATCCTTTGACAATCCGGGAGTGATCCAAAATGCGATCAGGTTGAGATTGTTTTCTTTGTCTCTGTCTGGGGAGGCAACAATGTGGTTGAATGAGTTAGAGCCCGATTCTATAACTAACTGGAGATAGTTGAAAGATGCGTTCCTAGAATGGTTCTTTCCACCCTCTAGAAGAGTACAGTTGAGGGACGAAATTAGCAACTTCAGACAGCTTCTGACTGAAGCACTGCACGAAACCTGGGAAAAATTTAAGAAGAAACTGGCATAATGTCCAAACCATAATATGACGAATTTATACTTGATGGAGACTTTGTATAGAGCTTTTAACTCTGTGACGAAGCCTATTATTGAAAATGTTGCAGGTGGTTCGTTCAATGACCTCTCTTTTCTAGATGCTTCTGACATGCTGAATAGAATGCCTAAGCAGAGTCGGGCTTGGCACACTAGGGATTCTGTAGTGGCTAGCCTGACTGTTGCTGGTGGTATTACTGTGGAGCAGCGTAGAAGGGATGAGGAGTGAGATCAGGACATGGCCTACTTGAAGACGCAAATGGTCTTTCTGGCCAAGCACTTGCTATCTGGCAAGACTGAAATGGTTAAGGCTGTGGAATCTCAAGGTACTGTATCTACAAGTGCTGATACTAAGGCAAACTATGTGAGTAATCAGGGGGTTTCCGAGGCAATAGCCAAGGGAACCAAGGTCAGACTTTCTATAACAAGCCTGATTATAAAGATAGGGAGCAGGGACATTAGAGAAATAATAATGACAGGAGTGGTTTGTATATTCCTCTTGGAAGTCGGGATGCTGCAATGACTAGTTCTGGCAACATGTCCATGGAGGACATAATGAAAAAGCTGTTGAAAGGAGTTGAAGATACCAACTCGGGGGTAACTACTATGAAAAGTTAATTTTCTATCCTCAGTCAGTTGGTTAGCTCACACTCTGCTTCTATTAAGCAGTTAGAGAAACAGATGAGCAAACTATCGGCTACTCTGAACCAGATAAAAACTGGTACTTTACCTAGTGATACGGTTCAGAACCCGCGGACTAATGGCTCTTGTTTGGCGATTACCACTCAGAGTGGAAAGATGTTATCTGTCCTTTCTATGGGAAAAGCTGTAGAGAAGGAGGTAAATATTAATGAATCATAAGGAAGCAATCCAGTAGAGTCTAATAAGATGGATGGTTTTGTTGATATTTTAGAGAAAGAAGACAAAGAGAAAGGAGAAGTGGTATTGAAAGAAATGCCAAGACCACCACCTCCCTTTCCTCAGAGATTGAAGAAGAAAGAAGACAACAAAAAATTTAGCAAGTTCATGGCAATAATGAAACAACTGACAATGAATGTGCCATTGATGGAGTCACTTGAGCAAATGCCAAACTATGCTAAATTTATAAAGGAATTGCTAACAAAGAAGCGAAAGGTAAGCTGTGAGCCGGTAGACAACATCCACCACTGCAGCGCTGTTTCTTCACAATCCTTAGTGCAGAAAAAGCCTGACCCTGGAGCATTTACCATACCGTGCACAGTTGGGTCCATGAAGTTTACCAAAGCTTTATGTAACTTAGGAGCAAGTATTAATATGATTCCCCTTGATATCTACAAGAAGATTGGACTGGGGGAACCTACCCCCACAACAATGCATCTTGTGATGGCAGACAGGTCGGTGAAGCGACCAGTTGGTATATTGCACGATGTGCCGGTGAAGGTGGATGACTTTATTCTGCCTGCAGACTTCATGGTATTGGATTGTGATGTTGATTTTGAGGTACCCATTATCTTGGGTAGATAATTATTAGCCACGAGAAGAGTGTTGGTTGATATGGAGCTCAATGAGCTAAAGTTCAGGTATGGAAAAAGAGAGGCCAGATTTAAAATGCATCCTCCTATGAAGCAGTTAGAGAAGATGAATATTTTCTCAGTAGTCGATGTATTCCAGGAATATGGTAATGAGGTAGTGATACATCATCTTGACAAATTCTTAGTAGTCGAGATAACCCAGTCGTGCCGCGATATTAAATCAGGCGCTGTTTGGGAGGCAACCTAATGTTTTAATTTTATTGCACTTGTGTTTTTAATATTTGTAGCTAAGATTCGTACAAAGGAGGTGAACTGGTTTCAGTCAACTTGAGGAGGATTGACGTCAATTTTGACGGGCTGTCATAAGTATGACAAGCCGTGAGAAATAGCATCAAAATACTCAAGTCAAAGCCCTATTCTGTTAAGGCTGACGACAATTTTAAAGCGCCGTTAGGTATCTTCCGTTAAAAATGTCGTCAAAGGAGTTGAGCCCAGCTTAAAAATTTTGGGCTAACCCGGCCTAGCCATAGCTATTCACATTCACGTGTACCATAGGTCTTTTTCTATTAGTTTTAATTTTCTTTCCTTAGTGAGTTATTTACCTTCCTTTGTCAAAGTTATTTCCATTTAAGGAATTTTTTTTAAAACTTTCCTTGTTGAAGCCTGAGGATTAAGTCAAGAAACCTTCTCTCTCCCTCTCATCTCAGTCTTCTTTCACTCAAAATTCTAAGTGCTCAAAGTGCATCAACTAAGTGTCGACACTCAGGTATGAGAAAAACTTCAACTTCATTTTTTTTAGATCAATTGTGAACTATAAGAGACCTTGGTTTTGAAGGAGTGGGCTGAACCCATTGACATTCTTCAAGCTCCTTCAAAAACTAGGGTTTATAGAAAAATGCGGTATAGTTTTGTGGAAATCTCAGTAAAGAACACGACCTAAGTTGAAATTGAGAATAATGGTAGAAGAAAAATCAAGTAAAAAGAAGTTAGAAGTTATAATGTTGTCTGACGGCAATGTTCACGGCCTTGCACCTGTTGACGGCCATTAAAAAATACCGTCAAAAGCTGAGAAAATTTTGCAAATTCTGGAAAAGGTTAACGACGCTTTTGAAGTGCCGTCACACCTGTGACGGTAAATCAGAAAGGTCGTCAAACCTGAGAACTAAAAACAGTGTTGATGTTAAACTAAGGTGATCCTTCTTCTTTTCTTATTTGATTATGAGTACTAATTGAGGATTTCTACGTTGTACAGAACTGAGTATGGCACCTAAGAAGAAGAATACAACCACACCAAAGAAAGCAGCTAAAGAGTGTGTACCTTGACAACTTGTTAATGAGGACTCTGATTATGAAGACGAGGAGCCTTTGATCAAATGGAAAAGAAAGAGGACTAGTCCAAAGACTCCGCCTCTACCTAAGCCTATTGAGGTGGAGAATACTGATGATACTGAGGTGACAACCTCATCTGAGAAAGCTTCGGAGGAACAAGGATCAGAACACACTGAGAAGGGATCTGAAAGCACTGAACAAAAAGTTGAAACTAAAGATTCTGAGAGGCCTGTAGCAGAAGAAACTGAGTCTGAATCACCATCTTTGGAGAAGCAAGGTGATAAGGATTCTCCAGTACGAGAAACTTTGGTAAAATGCAAAAAACCCGAGGTTGGGAACAATGTGAGATGGCAAATCCCTGGGGATGAAACGATCTATTTGGATGGACTTCGCAGAATAGATCGACGAAGTACCAGAAGGCTAATTCTAGAGGAGAAGAAGATTATCACTACAGGGTTGATCAGATGCCCTGAGGTGATGCATAAACTCAAGGAGTATGGTCTGGAGTGGACTACTAGGGGAATCGATGTTTACTTTCCTTCGTTGGTCCAGGATTTCTACGCGAACTACCAGGCTACGGTGAAAAATATGTGCAAAAAGGGGATAGAACTTCAGATAAGCCTCTTCTGACCAAAGTTACAGTACGTGGAGTGAGGGTGGATTTATCAGATGCCACCATAAACAGGTTTCTTCATAGGCTAGCCTTCGTCCCATGAGCCACATCACCTACATTCTATGCCCAGTTGAAGCATCGGGAAAATCAGCGCAAGTGGCTAGCGGCTCTCATAGCAGATGGGGAACCAGAGTGGTTGAATAATCTGCCAGAAAAGATTACCAAAACATTTCTAAATTCAGAGGCAAGATTTTGGTGGGGTTTAATACGCATCCATCTGATACCCACCGAGGGAGACAACATATTAAGGGATGATCGAGCAATATTGGTTGCAAGCTTGATAGATAAAACCCCCTTGGATTTCAGAGAAATTATAGCGGAAGAGATCAAGATTTGACTCACAAGACCCGATGCTGCATATCCATTCACATGTCTGATTACTAGGTTGTGTGACGCAACTCATGTACCTGAGATTTCAAGTATTAATGATGAGATACATGCCACGAAGACTCATAACCCTGTCAGTAAAAATAAAATTTGGCCGGGCTTGCGACTTGATCATGATGCAGTTGGTACAGCAGATCCTCCAGTCACTGAGACTATTTCAGCACCAGATGTGGGGGTGCAAAGCCCCAAAACTGTACCATCACCACCACCAGCATATTCAGCTCAGGCAGGTTCAGTGCCTCAAAGTGAGCCGATTGTTTTAGTTCCTCCAACAGCAACAAGGTTGGCATTTCAACCGATTACTATCAGTAAGGTGGCCATGCAAGTGAATTGGTGTGAGGTACAACTACAGGCCTTCGCCAAACAATTTGTTGCTGCTATAGACAAAAGAGTCAAAGCTGCACTCGATGCTGCACTAGAACCTTTCATGACCTTACCTGGGCGGGTGGCAGATCTTGAGAATAGATTCGATGCTCGAGCAAGAGAGATGACAGATACTGATCTCGCTACTTTCAGGGATGCATTAGACAAGGTGAAGGCTGAGGTTGGGATGCTACAACAACACCAAATTATGGTGCCAACAGGATCATCCATGCATGATATAGAGGAAGACATTCCTATACTTGATCTTACTGCGAATTACCCAAAGAAAAAAAAGAAAAAAGGGGAAAAGAAAGGTAAAAGAAAAAGAGAAGTGCCTGATAGTGAAGAAGAGAGAAAGGCTAAAAAGAAAGCAAAAAATAAGGCAGAGAAGGAGAACGTGAAAAGGGCAAGACTGGAGTCTCTGGCTGACATAAAGAAATAAGAAGCAACTATCAAAGCTAGAGCTGCAGGTGCTTCATTAAGCCAGGCTCCAACTACTTCAAAGGCAGATGCTACGAGTGGGGAAAAGACAGTTGATGATGCGATGGCAGGGTCGGAGACCCAGGACCCACAGGCTTGACTATTTTTAGGTATATCCTAACCCTTGGTTCTTTTTATTTCTTGATTTTAAGTTGAGGGTTTAAGGAAACTATTGTTGTAACATGTTCTGTGGATAATTAAGAGTAGTGCAAATACTTAAGGCAGTTAGCTCATTTTGTGAATTTTGAGTACCTCTTCAGTGGTCTGATATGCTGTGAACTGTGTGAAGTACATCTAGTGTGACCACTGTGTATCTCTTTGTGGCACTAGCATGGCAAATAAATAACCTGTAGAAAACAAATGCATGAAATGGATGAGTAGTGATGTGCTATATACTTGTGTGCCATGTGCGTGTAAAGTCTTACTCAGGTCCCATTATGCGTTGAATCTAGAACTTGCCCAGTTAGTCGTGCCATAGTTATAGGATAGGCGTTTAGGAAAAGATCATAGGGCAGTTTTTCATGTTAAACCATTTTAGCTTAAATGACCATCCAAGTGTGAACAATATCCCTTGATCCCTTTTTGAGCCTAAATAGCCTAATTCTTTATTGTACACCTTTCACCTTCCCATTACATCACAATGAACCTATTTTGGCCCTGGTCCTCCTTGGACACTGTGCACCTTGACTTAGGCAAATAGCCTAAGTTGAGGGTGGATACTATACAGGTGCGTGATGCATTATGAGTATGAAGAGAGGTAAAATAAGAAAAATGAATAACAAGTTGGGTGTAGTGAAAAATTAAATAGAAAAAAGAAAATTGAAAAAATTGATCTAATGCTTGAACAGACAACACCCATATTGAGAATACTTGACAAATAAAAAAGGGAAGAAAAGAAGGTCAAAATTTGAAACCCCATGAGTTAATGTAGTCCTAAGGTGGTGTAGTCACTATGAAATACCCTTGAATGTCATACCAGCCCCTAGCCTACGTTTCAAGCTTAGAAAAGCCCTATAGTGATCCTAACCGGCTTATCTGAAGACTTCAGTACTGACTATAAGGGCAAGCCTATGGAATTCGATGCGCAATGTTGGAACTTCATTCTGAGAGTGAGTCTTAAATTCATACCTATGTTAATACATGTAAATCTAAGTGAAAAAGGGATTTTTTTGTTGTGAGGGAACACCAGGTATGTTGCTATTAACTACTTTGTTCGGAGAATATAATTTGGGTATGTGCTTGGTTGTTATTGCTGAGATTTTTTCCATATCTAGATGCTTGTGAGTTACATGGTTGTTTTCAAATATTATACACAGTTGATTTTATTTTTATTGATCATGGAGATGGTGCATGTTTTCTGAACTGATAAGAGTAGTTAGCTGCCAAACTGTACTTTGTTTACTCCTAGTTATGTTTTGGTTGCTTAAGGACAAGCAATTGTTTAAGTTGAGGGTGTTGATGTGTGAGCTGATGCTAACACATTTGAAGCTTTTAACTCTGAATAATTACAAAGTGTTAAGTAACTTTTGTTGTTTTTGATCGTTTTTATGTGTTAATGCAGATACAAGTGATCGGGGAGGAAACCAAAGAAAAGCAAAATAAAATAGTTGAAATTTAGTGGAAATAAGCTGAAATGTATCTGACGATCATTTTGAAGCGCCGTCATACATAGGAAAGGATGTCAAAGTCACCGTCAAGATTAGACAGAACCTGAGAAGATTAGATGAACTATGACGATGATTCGGAAGGGTCGTCAAATATTTGACATCTCATCAAAATCACCGTCAACCAGAGGGCAGAGAATGTTGATTTCCAGTGAAGTGTGATGCCAGTTTGCAAGCGCCATCAAGATCTTTGACACGCCTTCAGGATGACCGTCTGAAGAGTCAGAAGATAACAATTCACTGAAATCTTTGACGATATCTCGCACACATCATCAGGTGTCTGATGCGCCTTCAAAAGCATCATCGTCTAATCCGAAGAGAAAACTAAAACTTTAATTTTGTTTCCTTAATTAGGGTTGACTATTTAAAGACTTGTTTAGTGTTTTTAAGAAAGAGGATTGGTCATTATCTATGAGGCATTAACTCTGAGAAGAGAGGGACGTACATTGCTCTCTTTCATCAATTATTCTTTTTATTTCTTATCAACTATTTTTGGTCTTCCACCTTGTGATTAAATTGAAGGAACTACTTGTTGTTTTTCATCCATTCGTAAGTTGATCCTTATCATCATGAATTCAACTTGTTATTTCATTCATCAAATCATGAGCGGTTAATTCCATTAGCTGGAGTTATGGGATCCATGGATTAGGGTTTGATATGATGCTAGGTGTTTAACGGATTCAAAGAGTAGTAGAGAATCTTGAAATTCTGTTGTTTTAACTGAAATATAGTGGTTGCAAACATTAGATTATGCCTTAGGTTTTATTTACTTCTAACGAAGAAATAGACTAGAGGTTGTGAATTATCAACAGGGACTCGGAAGCTACCAACCTTCTGTTTAATGATTGATGCCGTAACTGGATTAATCTACCTGAGATAACATCCTATTGGAAATAGATAAGTTATCTAAGTTCAAAAGAATTAGATAATAAATTGTCTGGTGAGGTCGAGAGATAAGTCAGAAAGTATCATAGTCAAGGATAGTCTGCTGTTCTACGTACTTCAAGAATCCCAATCATTACCTAGTATTTGTCAACTCCCAAAAGCCATGGTGAACATAACTCTGGTTTCCCATTTATCTTGATTACAAACACTGAAGTATTGGAAGTGACATTTGACTTTCAGTGAAACTTAAACCCCCATCTTTCTGAAACAACAAACTATCAGTAAAGCTTTTCGTAAATAAATCGAAGTTCACACCCTATTCCCTGTGGGATTCGACCCCAACCTATTTGGGTTTTATATTAACAACAATCGCTTACACCCATTCAAGAGTGTAATTTGAGCGTTATCAATGCCCTGATATACTAAGTTTATGAAAGATCTGTTGATGAAGAAAAGGACTATGAGCTATGAAATGGTAGACAATCTTCATCATTGCAGAGCCATTTCTACAAGATCTATTGTTTAGAAGAAAGCTGATCCGAGAGCATTTGCTATCCCATGTACGATTGGATCGCTAAATTTTAAAAGGGCCCTTTGTGATCTTGGCGCAAGTTAAATCTTATGCCATTGGCTATTTTCAAGAAACTGGGTTTTAAAGATCCTACACCCACCAATATGCGGCTTTTGATGGCAGATAGATCGGTGAAAAGATCGATTGATATTCTACATGATGTACTAGTGAGTGTGGCCGATTTTATATTTCCTGCCGACTTTGTAATTCTTGATCGCAAAGTCGACTTTGAAGTACCCATAATTTTGGGTAGGCCGTTCTTAGCAATCGGGAGAGTGTTAGTTGACTTGGAGTTGAATGACCTGAAATTTAGGCTCAACGGGAAAGAGGTTAGTTTTGAAGTGTGTAAATCCATGAAACAACAAAAGAAGATGAGTGTTTTCTCGATCGTTGATGTATTATATAAAGATGAGGTACAAATGGTATCATTGATGTATCTTGACAAAGCCTGAGAAGTCAAGATAATTGAGTTATGCCGCGACGTTAAATCAGGCACTGCATGGGAGGTAACCCATGATTTTACTTTTCATGTTAAACAAAAATGCAAAACTAAGAGTCGAGCCACGACTGAAACAACGATGCTTGGTGGGAGGAAACATATCCTTCTAATTATTTTTTGTTGTTTTTGATTAAGTGTAGGTACATGAAGTACTAAAGAGGTGATTAGTATCAAATTTAGTTTAGAATTGAGCCATATCAATGGTGGTAAGTGTAGGAGTAACGGGAACATTATAGGTAAGTTAGAGTGGTCAATCATTAAGGCTCGAGTCATGATTTGTATTAGAGTTGTGCCCCAAATTATGTTAATCTGACCCCAAAAGTTTTGTGGTGCGACTTATTTTTTGTGATTTTCAATGAGGTCTGTGGTGGTAGTGTAGGGATTGGGCCGACAGGCCTGATCTCGGAGCCCACCACTAACCTCGATGGGGGTGTGGGGGCGAAGCCCCCACAGTATCATTGGGTGCCGCCTAAGTAAACTTAGGTAATAAGATGTGCGACGCCCAAGCCCTTTTGTGCGATATATTGTGCGAAGCCTAAGTAAAAATCCAAGACTACTGCCTCAATTAGGCGTTACATTGGGCGACACCTAAAGCAGGTTATGCAACAAGTTGTGCGGCGCCTAAGCCTATTTAGGAGTTGGACTGTGCGACGCTTAATGAACCTTATACCATCACTGTTTTAATTGGGCGATACTTTATGCAGTGCCTAGCTCAATCTAGGTGATTCTTTAGGTGACGCAAACCCAAATTTAGGAGGTGAAGAGTGTGACACATAACATATCACAAAGACATACTGTTTCCCTTAGGCGTTAAGCTGTGTGACACAAACTTAATTCTTTGCTATCTACTGTGTGATGCAAAACCTCATCTACTTCAACTAAACCCTCAATTTCTATCTTATTTCACCACAAAATGTGCCTTCAACATATCTTTTTCCCACAAACTTCTTTAAAATTTTCAAAAACCCAAGAACATTCACTCTCTTTCTTCAATCTTTCATCTTTAAGGTAAGTTTTATTTTCTTAATCCTTAGGTGTTGTGACTTTATGTTGTAGTTGTTAATTAGTTTCTTGAGGATTATGAATTAAATTCTTGCCACGGTTATGTCAAACAAGGGTGTTGAACATCTTTGGAAGATAAACACCATTGTTGTAGTGGACATCATTGTTGTAGTACTTTGATCTTTTGCATGTGATTGAATTATTCATGACTAACGTAGTTTAGTTGTGTGGCCATTATTTCACAACTTACTTGATGGAACATGGTGTTTGTTAAATCGTGTGAAAGTGATGGTGTTTTGTGTATATTGATATGTTGAAACTCTAAGGCATAGCTTTGTTCAAAAGTTGTTTCATTGAAAAAAAATTAGTGGAATTAAAGTGAGCGAATTGTATTGACTAATATTGGTGCACCATGTCTGAGTGGATATCGACATAGTCTGAGTACTCGACAAGAACACTTAATTGATTTATTTTAATAAATTTAGTATGGGGTGGTGACTTCACCACCCTCATCTTAATTGTAGTTAGTTCATTATGTGTGGCTGACGTGGATGATATGATGAATATAGGAAAAATGGCTCCGATGATGATCTCAATGCAGGTGGCATGACTCCTAATGTGGATGAGGAGTACACTAGCCAGGTTCTTTATCTTGTTATTTGCATTGGGGACAGTGCTTAGCTTAAGTATGGGGTGGCTGGTTACTTTGCTACTTGTTTTGTAAGAAAATAGCACCTTCTCCTTAGTATACTTTTGTGATAGGATTAATTATTATTTTTATTTTATTTCTTGTTAGATGTTCGTTTGATTTAGTCATAATTAGGTACTTTTCTCAATGATGGATGGATGATGACCGTTTTAAGAGAAAATTAGTCATTTACTTGCATGTAACTATTCTTGTGGATCACATGACATTGTAACATAAGTATGTGATGGATCATTACGTTTGAAACACATAGGCTCTAGTTGTGACTCTTGTTGTGATTGTTGGTTTTATTTGAATTTATTTAATTATTGGGTCGAGAATCTATAATGCTCCTAATTGAGTTGACCATATGCCATGAGTGTGTAAGACTGTTGTATATTCCTTATTACAACTAATGCTAGAACTTGCCTGGTGTATGTGCAAAGTGAAATAAAGATTATGAGTTTAGGAGATGATTTAGGCATTTCTTTGACAGCCATTATTCATGCCTTCTTTTGACCTACCTTTGCACATTATCTTAGCTAGCCCCATTGAGCCTTTAACTTGTTTTTTTGTTAGCCTCATATATAGCCTAATCCATTCTTTAAACTGTAATTTGATCCAAAAGCTCCTAAGCACTTTAATGTAAAATTAATTTGAGTTAGGAGTTTGACAATAAGAGGAAAAAAGTGAAATTGATGCCCCAAAGTCTAGTTATTGGCATGTGCAATTAATGTGGTTGAGAGTAGTAAAAATTGTTGAAAAAGTTCCAAATTTTATCCCAGACATGTTACAATGAACCTGTTTTGGATCTGGTCCTTCTTGGACATTGTACACCTTAACTAAGTCAAATCGCTTAAGTTGAGGGTGGATATCATAGGGGTGCGTAACGTGAAATGGGTGCAAAAAAAATATTTAAAAGGGTTGCATACTCCCACCATAGTGTTATTAATTGAGTTTAATGGGATGGGATGAAAATAAAAGGTATGGATATATAAAAGTGGTGTAAATTGGTCGTTAGAAATTGGTCTTAGTTGCATAATGTAGTGTATTAAAGTTCTTAGGGAAGATAGTCACTATTTTTTTCCAAAATAGTTCCTACCCATCCTTTACCCTGCATTACAACCCGTAAAAGACCTATTTGATCCTAATCTTAGCATTCTGATATTAGTGGAGCATTACACTAAGGACAAGCGTATCATCATTAGTTGTAGTTTGAGAATTCTTTGTGAGAGTGAGCGCAACTTGATTTTTATATCCATATTGTTAGAAATTGCATGATTGTGAGTGATTATGGGTAAATTTCTTGTTGTGAGGGCACATGGTTGATGAAGGTTGGGTAATTTATATGATTTCTTTGCTTAAACGGTAAGCATGAATTTTCCAACTTAATGAGTCTATTCTTGAGGGTAGGTTGTCTCTAATAATGATCCATGAATTTACTTTTTGTTCATAATTGTTGTGTGAGCCTATTTGAGCATCTTGCCTTTCCTTTGTAGGTGTTAAGACTTGTGTAGTATGCATAAATAGATAAGTTATTCGAGGACGAATAAAGATTTAAGTGTGGGGTGGTGATCTTGGGTGTATTTATACGCCTAAGCACCATAACTTACCCATATTTTAGCTAAGTTTGGAGAACAAAGTGCCTAGTTTCTTATGTTTTTATTCTACTTGTATGTAATTGAGCTAACCGATGTGATTAGCATGATTTTAGGTATTAATGAGGTAGATAGAGAAATAATGGAACTATGGAATGCGGATGATATATGACACAAGAGAGAGTAGTAGTCTGGACCAAATGTGGTGCCTAAAAACTATGTCCAAGACTAATTTGTCATTTAGAGTTAGTCTAGGGACTTAGAAGGAAATTATGAGGGAAAAGTTATTAAAACTACTTGATGCTGAAAAGTCACGTATTATTCATTATTCATTATTCTGTATCTTTTTGAATTGGAGAGTGGCGGCTTAGCACCAAGGGAGAAACACTACTTCATCTTCTCCGCCAAGATTGTGTTTACTTTTTGGTATGATAAATATTTTTATTATGATTCCCGTTTTATTCATGAGTAGCTAAGTTTATTAGTTAGAGTTATGGAAGCCTTGTAACATACAATCTATTACTTTGGGTTTTTGAATTCATTATGTATTGATCTGCTTATATCATACTCTCTTCGTTTATCTTGAATTCTCATGGTTGCAAACATAGAGGATGTGCCTTAAACTCAACTTGATCTATAGAAAGGTTGAGATTCGGAAAAGAGAGTAGTGACAAGAAAATAGGATTTCCAATCCCAATTTCATATGTTAATGCCTTAACAGAATTAACTACTTGGAGATTTCATATTATTTTTGTAAACACTTTTGATTCGAGAGAACTAAAGTGAATTAGTCCTTGATGGTTGAGAAAAACTAGGATTATGTTATCAAATACAGTATGTTTTTCAGTAAGCATGATACATGTATGAATTAGTAAAACCCTTAGTTAGAAAGCATTGAAAACTACAAGGTGGACATAACCCTAGCTTGTTATTTCTCGGAATTTGAATACTACTAAACATATTTTATCTTGTTAAACTGAAACCATTAATTTGTGAACTGAATCAAATCCCCCCTTTTACTTTATGGAAATAAATGATTAAAAGTCAATTAATCTGCATACAACTTAATTAACACCATATTCCCTGTGGGATTCAACCCCAACCTAGTTGGGTTATATATTTGACAACGACCGCTTACGCTCTTGTAAAAGAGTTGTAATTTGGGCGTATCAATGAACACTTTACATACCTTAGTTGGTGAATTCTAGAAAATTAACGGTGGAATCTTGAGCCTTGAATTTGAATTTAATTCACCTAGGGTTTTTTTTCTTGAGCAATTTGTGAAAGAATGAATATAACTTGCTTAGAAAGGGCTAAATTTCGTGTTATGGGGGCTGAAGGGCATGGGAAAAAGACTTAATTAACCCTGAAGATGCGACTTTTTAATGACTATAAACTGAACCATCGATGCGCAGGCCGACGCGCTGCCTCATTGGCATCGACACGATAGCCAATGCGCTGCGTCGAGTCTGCATCAGTTCACTGGCAAAAGCAGATAATTCCATGGTAGCCTAGATCAAAAGCCAAAAGGAAAAGAAAATAAGAAAATCAAAGGCAAAAACAACTTTGTTTGCTAGTCTGTCTTCAATAATTTTCATGAGAATTATGACCTTTAAATCACCAAAAGAAATTTGGGATTATCTGAAGGAAGAATATACCGGAGATGAAAGAATACGAGGCATGCAGGTGTTGAATCTAATTAGGGAATTCGAATTGCAAAAGATGAAGGAATCTGAGACCGTCAAAGAGTACTCAAACCGTCTTCTTGGCATTGTTTACAAGGTAAGATTACTTGGCACAAAATTTAAAGATTCGAGAATTGTTGAAAAAATTCTTGTTACAGTGCCTCAATAACTACCTTGAAAAGTGCAAAAGACCTGTCCAAGATTACCTTGGCAGAATTGTTAAATACGTTGCAGGCGCAAAATCAAAAGAGGCT
Organism: Capsicum pubescens; assembly: GCA_030864215.1. Taxonomy (NCBI): domain Eukaryota; kingdom Viridiplantae; phylum Streptophyta; class Magnoliopsida; order Solanales; family Solanaceae; genus Capsicum; species Capsicum pubescens. Next base: position 295,821,095 of record CM061548.1, on the reverse strand, counting down.
TATGAGACAGGATGGTATGATTGAAGGAGCTTTGACGGCCAACCACAAGACTCAACGCAAGTGTAATATTCAAGAAAAAATTACCCACCTTCCCAGCACTATGGAAAAATAGGTCATCCTCAATTTAAATATTGGAAAAGACCAGATGCACACTGCAAGATTTGCAATCAACTTGGCCATGAAGCTGTGATTTGTAAAAACAAATCTCGAAAATATGAAGCTGATGCCCAAGTCACCAAAGAAGAAGAAGATCACTTATTTGTGGCAACACATTCTTTAACCAAGAAATCTGATTTTTGGATGATTGATAGTGGTTGTACAAACCACATGACATATGACAAGACTCTCTTTAAAGAGTTTCTGCCTTCAAAAAATAAGAAAATCAGAATTGAGAATGGTGATTATATTCCTGCAGAAGTAAAAGGGAATGTTGCAATCAAAACAATTTTAGTTGATATGAGAGGCAAAAGTTTCTTATTTAATCCAACAAAAGATGCACACAAGCCTTGCAAGAACAAAGATGAATTAGCAGATTTATTCAAGAGGTCAAATTCAGCCAAAGCTGAGACTACAATCTACAATTTTTTATCCGAAATTGAGACTACAATCTACAATTTCTGATCCAAGGAAGAGTGTTGAAGATATGTCTCAGAAATAAAAGTAGGAGTAGATAATTTTAGTAGTTTTAAATTATTAGAATCCTATGTTGCTTAGACTTAGGAATTAGTTGTCCCTTTATTTTTTTAAAATAGGAATTAGTTATCCCAATTTAAATTGAAGTTAGAAATTTAACTATAAATATATGTTTTAAGTTATTAATAAAAAAATTTCCTTTGACAATACTATTGCCGTATTTTATTTTTCTCCAACTCTTTCTCTGTTATTTCTCCAATTTCAAAGGTAAAAACCAACAATATCCTAATATGCGTTAGTCTTAATGAATTGAGCTACCTATGAGGTAGAATGCATCAATTGAATATCGAGGTGAGTGTAGGTGCCATAGGAGGTAGAATGCATTGATCAAATACCCAGGTGAAAGTTTTGGATCCAATTCATCTTCACAGTTAAAAATTTTATTCATCCTACTTATAAACAACAAAAGAATATGATTGCACAAAAAAAATAGCTGTTTATAGGTTGCATATTTCAATCACTGCATGATTAATAATTTCCAAATATATTAGTTTTTTGGTTGTTAATTCATGATAAGTTAGCTCAGCGTCTAATCGAATATAATTTGACAAATTTGGAATATTAGCAGCTCATAGCCGCGTGATTCATCAATGGTTCTTGGTCTACTATATTCTTGGTCGTGTAATGGACGTGCTGAATTGTTCTTTAATTGAGAGCCAAATTAAATACTTATTTGACCTTTTTTTGGTTCTGGTAAGCAGATTAATTTGTAATGCTAATATTTTTGGACAACTCTCAATCCCCTCCCCCCCCCCTCCAACTCAAAAACAAAAGGCTGTCACAATTATTCTCTGTACCAGCTAGGTTGGCTAAGAATTCTGCATATACGTGACCTTTCTATTATATAGGCCTAATATGTTTTAGTCCTAAATGACAATAATTTGTGACGCTAAAATGAGAAATCTTTAGATAGTTTCACTATTATTTGAATAGTTATTTGATAAGTTATCTGTTTTTTCTTTCTTCTTTTTATAATGTTATTGTACAAAGGACAAAGGTTAAGTCTTTTTATAATGTTATTGTACAAAGGACAAAGTTAAACTCTTAACCTGATCTTTTTAATCAAATGGATAGGTTGAAAAAAATTATTCAACTGGAATTTAATAATTTTTTGATCATATATTTCAAATGTGAAACTTGCTCGTTATAATTGTTATTTCCTCCAACCCCAACGGTCTTAACGATTCAAGAATAGAAAGAAAATGCAAAGATTGTCGACTATTTCATCATTTCCATCAAAACACGTTTTCTTTGTATGGATTAGGTAGGACCATTAGGTCTCAAGTATTTAAGTTGTCATTTTCATTGTAATCTTTATTATTTTGGATTGAGGAGACACGAGGTGAAGACTAAAGAAAAGAAGAAAAGAAGAAAAGAAAGACAACGAAAATTGCACCTTGCACTTCTAAAATGTAAAGAAGAAGATGGTAGTAATAAGTTCTCACTTTATTCTCTATCATTGTGGCTTTCATTGTCTTGGTGTTATTCTTGTTCTTAGATTCCTTTTGCGTGGCCTGTAATTACATGAATTTGTGAAATTAAAGTCCACATTAGGTTTGAACAAATTTTCAAATTCAAGAATATCAAGTCCAAACTAAAATTAATTATTTAAGTCAATCATGGTTTTGAATTGAAGTACAAGTTTTGTTTGGGCTTAATCCATTTAGTTGAGCTCCAAAAGGTGAGCCACTTACTAGTCCAATGTCCAAATAACAAAAAAATCAATACAATCTTGTAGATAATATGTTTTGGCCAATCAATTGGAGTTTGTCACCATATGAATTTGATTGGAGACTAATCGAATTACATAGCTACAATACTCCTTTTAACTTATCAAAAGAGGTCTTCATAAACTTAGAAGAGACTAGGGGTGTGTTTGGTACGGAGGAAAATATTTTTGTAAAAAATATTTTCTTGAAAAATAAGTGAGCTTCTTACTTATTTTCTAGTGTTTGATTAGTACAAAGAAAATATTGTCTCAAGAGCATCTAGGTATAATTTATGCAAATACTAATGACACCATATCTGATCGCGATGTGAGACCCCAACTCTTGACACGGAGTTCAGGGCATGACCCTAACAATCGATTCAGAACCTGACCACGGCTCGAGACCCCAATTTTGTTAGACGTTCAAGCATTTACGTACTAATCTCAATTTCAAGGATCAAGAACAAAATAACTCAATATTCAAATTGTGTTTGAACTGAAGATTATTTGTTAGTAATGTGAATCTGTATTCATTATTCATGGCAATCATCTAAGTATTTGTAGCGAACAATTCACATCCAAGTTCAAGATAAAAACTCAAGATTAAGTTACTCAAGCCCTTGAATCAAATGCAAGTTAAAACATAATTTATTTACCGTTGGGAAGAATCAAAGGAATACCATAAGACTGTGTTAGGAAAATGACTATGATAGTTTGACTGTTCACATAGGAACCAGGTCTACGATTTGCAATATAAGGCAACAGAGTTAATGCACTTAATTTCTCACAGAAGGAAGCAAATTATAAACGAAAAATCATATCAGCAAAAAAGACAGGATATTATAGGAGTGTACGAAGTAGAGCACTCCTTATAAAACTGAAGAGCCTTCCTTATATGATGAAAGTTTACTGGGAAATCCTAGGTAGAAATTGATGCATATATAAGGAGAAGCGTGAGAGAGTTCAACAACTTTTGCAGACACAAAATAAGAGTGTATTATATTCCACAAGCAAATCTAAGACAACAAGAAGGTAAAATAAGTTTGAATAAGCATTTGAGTTTTTAAGTCTTCTTAGTTTTTTAATATGATAGTTACTGAGTTATAATTATTCCCTATTACTGAGGATTGTGAGATTGTTAGTAGGACATTATCACAGAGGGTTTGTCTTGAGCGTAGAGTAGTGAGTTGAACAATTATAGGTAATACGCAAATAGAGGTACTAGAGTTAGAATGCTAGATTATTGAATTGTAATCTTGAACTTCTTGCTAAAGTTAGTGACGTCTGCTAAAATCCTACATACTATAGGTCGTGGTCATTACTCTCTTGTGCTGGGTTTTTTTTATGCTAAATCCTATGTTACTGCTATCATTACTTTAAATTCTGTTACAGGAACTTGATCCCTAGATTGAGTAGTTGGTGCTAAATTCTTTCCATGAATATCAGAGGGAGTCTTTTCTATTAAGGATAACCCCTTTAAAAAGATCCTATCACTTACCCACTGCCTTCTCAAGAAGGTCCATCTCATACTAGACTACCTCTTTTTAATGATAACTACTACGAATTATGGAAAAATATGATGATGGACCATCTCATTGATGAGAACCCTGATCTCTAGAGTGTGTTTCTAGATGGACCAACCGTTCCCATAAAAAATATACCCGATAGAAAGAGCCAGGTTTCTAATGAAGGAAGGAGTGGGATATTGATGACAAGTTGGCTATCCAAAATAATGCCATGGCTAAGAAAATTTTCACATACAATATTGGTTCTGTATGTATAATCGAATCTGAGCATGTGCAGATGCAAAACAAATATGATACACACTACAGACTGGACATGAAGGAACCACTACTATCAAGAAGCCAAAATTTGATAATCCGAACAAACAACAAATGTTTTAGAATGAAAAATGAAGAGTCTATTAAACATACTCAATGAGATTTATTCTTTTGGAGAAATCATCCCTACTGATAAGGCCATTCGTAAACAACTTAGTATGCTACTTGAATTGTGTAAGAGCAAAGTGAAAGCTATTATTGAGGTTGGAGATCTAGATACTATGCCTATGGACAAGCTCATTAGAAATCTAACTACTTAGGAACTCAAGCAAAATCAAGAAAAGGAGATCATGATTAACAAGAAGGATAAGAACCTGGTGCTATAAGTCACTAAAACCAATGATTGTGAAGATATAAATTTGGTCCTTGTAACCAGAAGATTCCAGTGAATCTTCAAAAGGGGAAGATTTTCAAAGAAGACCCTAACGAGATTCTGAATGAGTTTACGAGCAACTATGTCACAAGAGTGAAATCCCAAATCACTTCAACAAATTCTTTCCCCTGTGGGAAGTAGAGCATAAGAATAATAATACTGATAATCCTAAGAAAATTGATAAGGGACATGGTTCTTCCATCTCAAGGAGATGGCACCACATGAAGCCAACCTGATTGTGAAGAAGAGTGTTTCTACAATGGGAAATTCCTCAAATAATGAATCTGACAATTAGAAATCGTAAATCAATCATTATTAGCAATGAAACAGCCTAATAATGAGGATAACCTATCATTCATAGCCATCATAAACTCATATGATGAAAACAAAGAGAACAACTCCAAGGAGATCACCCGTACACTCATGACTAGGTCATATTCGAATGATGGCCCTGTAAAAGGAGAACTTGAGATAAGTTTTCTTGATATTAAATCCGAAATTAAGAAGTACTTCAAGAAAAAAAAAATTGAAATCTCTATCGTTTGTACTTATTGATGCATACTTTCTGTGCTTGGACAAAACCTAACTTATGAATGACCATGCATCTTTAAGACTTGATTATGAGACTCTTGAAGTAGAATATTTCTTAAAAAAAATCCTTAAAGAAATTCTCTATCAAGGGAAAGAATAATGCTTCCACCATCCAACAGACCTTTGAAGATGATACAAAGAAACTGACTGGCAATTTTCAAATGGTCTCTAAAAGAAAGAAGGTGTTGTATGAGAATCTTAATCAGGATAATCTTGACTTAAAACATATAATTGGGTGGAATAGTCCTCAAAATTACTAGGTTAATTTAGGAAAATCGGTCGCCAATTAGATATGATATATCACTTAAATATGAAGGATCCCATCTTTCACAGAGCAATACTACCTCATTGAAATTGTATACTCATAATGGTAGGGTTGATCATTCTAGGAATCAACGTCAAGTTCAAATTTAGTCCAATCAACGAAATATAAATTTTGTTAATAGGATAAAATCTGACACTAACATAAAATTGGTTAACTCAACCTAGACTCTACCTCGTTGGGCTAGACAGAACATGGACATATTTTTTTACCCACAAAAAGGGATCCAAGTTTATCTTGGTGCCTAAAACTAAATCCTGATAACTTGTGCAGGTGAAGCTGAGAGGAAAGGCCAAACTATGATACCTTAATAGAACGTGTTCCAAACACATGATTAGAATATCGAAAACATCCTCTCACCCACAGATTTCAAAGGCGAAGATATTGCTTTTGGAAATAGTAACACAAGTGAAATTATTGGCATAAAATAGGTGAAAAAGTCACACATTCATGCTATTGAAAATGTGTATTATATAGTAGAGTTAAAATACAATCTTCTTAGCATTTCTCAAATACGTGACAAAGTGAATTATTTACAATATACTTTAACTTAGTGTCAGGTGCCAAACACTAAGACTGGGAACTTGGTTCTTAAAGGAAAAAGTCATAAAATATGTACCAAGTTGATATCATGAACTCTCTAGGATAAGATATTACATGTATTAGTGCTGTTATGAATTAATTAGTCCTCTGGTATCAACGCACAAAGGAAAATTTGTCAAAGACTAGGTCATGCAAGTTTCTCACTACTAAATGAGCTTATGGAAAAGGACTTAGTCATTGGTCTGCCAAAGTCAAGGATTAGTTGTGGTACATGCGCCAAAAGAAAACATGTCAAATTCTTATTCATGTCGAAAAAAGGGTAAGCACTTAAAAGGATCTTGAGCTACTGCACATGGATGATTTTGGACCCATTGGAGTGCTATGCAGAGGAGAAAAACGTATCTTTCTATTATTGTTGATGGTTACACCAGGTTTACTTGGAACATGTATTTCAACTTAAAATATGAGATCATTGATTTCTTTGTCGTATTTGTGTTATTGGTTTAAAAAAAAAAAAAAAACTGAATTGATTTTCATAAGATTTAACCATGGATGTGAATTTGAAAACTCAAAACTTTCTTGAATTTTTTGGCTAAGCATGATATTGATCACAACTTTTCTTCTCTAAGAACTCTCTAACAAAATAGAATTCTTGAATAGAAAAATAAAACTCTGGAAGGACTAAAACTATGTTAATTGCCCGTGATCTTTCAAATAGTTACTGGGTTGAAGTTGTCAGTATAACATGTTGCCTAATTAACAAATGTATGATTCACCCACTTTTGAAAAAAAAAAAACTCCCTATGAATTACTTAAAGGCAAAAAATCAAATCTTAATTACCTTAGGGATTGATGTCAAAAGTGGCGAGGAAATATTTATTGGTTACTCATTATAGAGAAAATCTTATAAGATTCTTAATAAAAAAATAAATTGCATTGACGAAAGTTCTCATATCATATTTTATGAAACTAATAACTTGGTCGAGAAAGGACCTTTGGAGTATATTTGCGAAGGAATCAGACTAGTGCCGGACTCATTCAATGAACAGGAGGAAACATCATCAAAGTCAACTAGTTTACAACTGGCTAACCCTGTGACTCAATGTCAATTTGAAACAACCAAACTTGAAGATGATGGAGAGCATATCTTGATAAGGGAACACTGGCTACCATATCTAAAACTCCTATTGGATCCTCTCAGAAACCTAGTTCCTCTAGCCAAATACTCTTGCAGGATTTTTATGCCAGCAACTAAAAGCATAAAAGTTCACATCCCACTTACAATATTGTCACACCTCTAGATACTGGGATTTAAAATAGATCTAAAGTGAGAAATATATGTGAATTCACATCCTGTCTATCCATGATTGAGCCAAAAAACATCAGAGGCATTGATGGATGTTGATAGGATCATTTCCATACAAGAGAAATTAAATCAACTTGAATGAAACAAAGTTTGACACATGGTTCCTCATCCGTAATATCACACTATTATTAGCATAATGTGGATTTTCATTAATAAACTATATGATCAAGGAGAAATTACTTGTGATAAATCCAGATTGGTGGTTCAAGTTAATTAATTAGGAGGAGAGAATTGATTATGATGAGACCTTTATATCAATTGCTCGAATAAAATCCATCAGAATGTTTATTTCACTTGTTGCCCACATGGAATTAACTCTATATAAAATAAATATAAAAAGTGCATTTTTGAATATCTACCAACAAGAAGTGTATGTGAAATCTTGATTATGTTTACAAATTGTTTGTATAGTCTTAAACAAGAACCTAGGCCTTGGTATGACATGTTATCAAAATTACTACTTGGGCATAATTACTCTCCTAGAAAGATTGATAACACATTATTTGTATAGAAGGAAGGAGGTAGTCTGGTGCTTGTACAAATGTATGTTGATGATATCCTATTTGGGTTCTCAAATAATGACTTGTGTCAAGAGTTTGCAATTTGATGAGTGGAGAATTTAAAATGTGTATGATGGGCGAACTTACATTTTTCTTAGGTCCACAAATTAAGCAAACTCTGTCAGGAACCTGTTTGTCAACAAAAATACATCAAAGAATTATTGAAGGCATTTGAGATAGAAAATTCAAAGACCAATGATATAACAATAAGTGCTTGCACCAAGATGGATCTTGATGAACTTGGTTCACTCATTGCTAAAAACTAAGTATCACTATATGATTGGATAACTGTTATATTTGATCGGTAGCTGCCTTGATATTTTTGGTGGTGCGAGTCATATTCTAGGTTCCAATCCAAACCCAATGAGTCATATTTAAAGGATGTAAATGGATTTTTTAGGTTTTGAAAGGATCTCATGACTTGGATCTCTTATACCCCGCTAGGAATTTATTTGATCTATTTACATATGCTGATGCAAATTATGTCAGGTACCTGGTTGATCAAAAAATTCCTCTAACATGCTGATGTTGATTATATGATACAAGCCAAATCAGTTTCAATCTTCTGAGATATATGCTTCAGAGACAACATCTAAGGATCCAATTTGTATGTGTTATGATAATTGCTTCACGCATGAGTAGGGGTGGACATATTTTGGTTTAAACCGAAAAAATCAAAAAATCAAATCAAAATTTAATTTTGGTTTCGGTTTTTCGATTTTTCGGATCAAATTCGATTTGTAATTTTAAAATTTTGGTTTTTCGGTTTTTTTTTGTAATTTTTAAAAAATTTGGTCAAATAAAAAAATCAAAATTTTATAAATAAATAAATAATATATGTATATTTAATTATAACATTTAACAGCAAATTCGCACATGCCGCAGGCTGTTTATGGACTGTTTTAGTGACTCAAATATTTTATGGACTATTTTGGTGACTTTGGACTGTTTTATGGACTATTTATGTAGAAAGTATGTTGTTTCATGGACTATTTTTATGAGTTTTGTATTGGTTTGTAGACTATTTATGCAAGGTTATATTATATGTAATGATTAATGACGTTATGTATTATGTTAAGCTTATGATTATTTCATTTCATTTCATCCATGTTGAGTTATTTATAGTTATTTATATTTAAAAATGAAAAACAGATTTGAAAAAAATAGTTTTTCTAAAAAAAATCATAAATTCTAAATGTCTAGTTATGAAAAGGAGAGGCAAACTACTTTAAAAATCCAAAATAATCAAACTGAATTTGTAAAAACCGAACCAAACCGGATTTATTTTGGTTTGGTTACGGATGTCATTTTTGTCAATTCAAAAATCGATAAAGCGAATCGATATTAAACAATCAGACCGAACCGACCGAACGCCCACCCCTACGCATGAGAGTAGATTTATCTGATGATACAGTCCAAGGGCCCATTGAGCAACATTGTGTTTAGATGATAGTTTGGAGCATTTAAGGTGAATTTTTAAAAGTGCCAAATTGGCCGCTTTTCCATATTGGGTCACTTTTGGGCACATTTTGTAATAAATAGCCCATAGTTATAAACAAACAGGATTTCCCTTATTTTCTTCTTAGATGATTTTTGATGAAACTTACGCTTAAGAGTGTTATTAGCTTGTTGGAAGCTTTGTTGATTTTATTTAGAAATGTTGATTGTGAGTGGATTAATTATTCTTTCGGTCTTCATCGGAGTTAGGTGCTTGTATTAGGTTAAACATCAAAGGTCATTAGTTTAATATACCTTTGGTTTCTTATGTTTCAACTTATTATGTCTATCTATTTATCTTTTCTTAATTATCTTTTGATTTCTATATTTTTTTTTCATATTTTGTACCGTATCATTTTGGTATTAGAGCTAAGCTTAGGATCATTTCGATAATTCTAGTCTTAGAATTTGTTATCACAAAAATAAAAAAATCATTGAAAAAAATAATATTTTGATGTGTTTTCAAATTTTGAGTCATTTTTGAGTGTTTGATACTAGAATCGTGTTCTCTAGTATGGGCTATTTATTACAAATTTTGAGATTTCAGCATAATCAAAGTTGATCTGAGGATTCTACTATTTTGGATTTAAGCTTGAAGAAAAATGGAAGTGGGTTCTTAGATCTGAAATTATTATGTAGAAATCAAGGCTTAAAAGTTATTGGAGTTTGTTCCTGATAATGTGGGGATCTTGGATTTCAAATTTCGTGGGATTTGGAGTTAAAATAAGGGAGTTATGAATTTTGGATCTTCATATTTTTCTTGTTGTTCTTGTGGACATTCAAATCTTCAAGAAAAAAATTCACCAAAAAGGCGTGGTTTGATCCAAAAAGGTTAAAAAAAGAAGGTGTACTTGTTTGTGCTAAAGGAATATTCCAAAAAGGGAAAGTACTAGGTTAAAGGAAAGTACTATTGACCATAAAAAGTCAATTTTCATCATCATCAGGTGTGCACACTAAAAAGGTTGGAGAGTTGTCAACATTTTGACAAGATGTCAACAACGATCATTAACTAGAATAACTTTAACATTCTATTCTGCCTAAGGTTGATGGAGGAGTTAACAAGTTGTCAACCTATTGACAAACGGACAATATTGGTCGTTAACTAGGGAAATTTTGACAACCTAATTTTCCTTAGGTTGATGGAGGAGATGATGAGTTGTCAACCTATTGACAAGCCATCAACATTGGTCGTTAACTAGGGAAACTTTGACATCTTTATTTGCCTATTGTTAACGGAGGAGCTACTGAGTTGTCAACCTATTGACAAGCCATCAACGTTGGTCGTCAAGTAAGGTTGAAGGAATATCTAGCAAGTTATCAACCAAGTGACAACCCATCAAGTTGGCTATCAAGTGAGGTAATTCAAGGTCTCCAAGATCTCATTCAAAGTTCCAAGAGAGCAACAGTCTCATGATCTAATTCCTTTATTTCTTTTCCTTGATTATTTAATCTCCTTCTTTTATTCCTAAATCTGATTCTCAACTAGTAATCACTCAACTTAGTTGTTGATTAGTTTTTGAGTCCGCTCCATATTTCTTAGTTCTTTTCTTGATTTCATCTTCTTTTTAACTTTAGATGTGTCATTTTCCATACTATTCGTGACCATGGGAGGAGATATATCTGATGATACAATCCCAAGGCCCATTGAGAAACATTGTGTTTGGATGATAACTTGGAGCATAGGAGGTGTATTGCTAAAAGTGCCAAATAGTTTGCTTTTTCATATTTGGTCACTTTTAAGCCCATTTTGTAATAAATTGTAATGACCCTCCAGGTCATTTTCTATATTTACATAGATTTTTGTCATTTAGAGCTTTTTTATAGCTGTTTCAAGTCATTTATGACATGTTGGAGTTAACCGTTCAGTTATTGGATAGTTCTTTGGTTTTTAGAACCAATTCTCTGTTTTGAAGTCTTTGTTTGTATGAACTAGATATTGGGTGGAAACTTTAGTCTAATGACCTTGTATGTGAATTCTGACCATTTCATTATCTCCAAAACATCAATTTTAGGCTGGGGGTCCTTTGTTTGGGTCCTAAGGTGTCCAGAATCATTTTGAGCTATTGGTAAAAAAATGATAAAAATAATCCATGGGTGTGGGACCATATTTCATCAAAACAACTTCGGTTGGAAATTTTAAGTGTGCCATTGAGTCCAGAATATCGAATTTGATAGAATAGAATAATTTATTTGTGTTTATGAGATTTTGAATGAATCTCGAGGGGTTGAAGGAGACTTTATATTTTCCAAGTCCCCGCTGGTGCATCCACTAAAATGACACTTGGGTTGCTTTAGTGGAGGTCGATTAAGCAGTTAGTCAGTTACTTAAGCGACCAAGCTTGCCAGCTTGGTTGCTAAAGTAGATCCCAGTCCACTAAAGTGGAGTTCGCTTAAGCGACTCTTTGTTAGCTTTAGCTACGGGAGCAGACCCAGTGGGTATTGCTTAAGCGATCAAGTAGCCGCTTAAGCTACACCTGGGAGGCCATTAAATGACCCTTTTATTGGATTTTCTCCTAATTTTTTAACATGTCCCAAGTGTTGAAACCCCTGAGAGTGTGGGAAATAGAAAGGATAATTATTGGGAGATTGCAGGGTGTTTGTGAGCTCGAATTTATCATTTCTTCATCAAAATCTGGGTAAGTTTCTATTAAATTCTTGGTTAATTCTAGAAGTTATTCCCAAAATTCCTAGATTATTGTTGGATTGATTTTAGTGTTATTTGAGCTCAAAATCTACCCATTCGTAAGGGTAAATGATCCTTGAGCATAGAGGGATGCGTTGACGGTTTCGAAAGAGTGATTCTGCAAGCAAGCCTCATATGGCATTTTGACTCAGTTTTGGATCCAAAGAATAAATATGAAATATGGGTAGCATTGTTCCCATATTAATGAGTAGATTAATATTTTTATAGTGTGGCATTAAGATGGAGCTTCTCGAAAAGGGAAATCAATGATTTAACAGACTTTTCTGGGCTTTTTTCGGCATCCAGGTAGGTTAGGTTTACTTTTCTCTAGATTGAATTTAATTATAGTATGAGTATGATAATATGCTAGTTTTGGGATGGTAATTAGGTCTTGGAGGTACACTTAGTATAAGTTGATCTTTTACCCGATTAAGGAACCATAATTAGGCAAAACTGACTTGATCACTCGTTATTTAGGTAGATTTAATCGTTATTTAGGTAGATTTACTATCTTAGGACTAAATTGTGGCTTATTTAATATATAGTAGTGAAATTGGATACCTTAGCCTAGTTCAGGGTAGAATTTTCTTTAAAATGGAATTCAGGGTTAGAAGTGGCCCTTCTCCAGCCCACCTTAGGCCAAGATTGATATTAACTCCTTGTATGATATCTAAGCCTTGTGCATTATTTAATTTACATGATATTGCTTGAGAAGGTTTATATTCATGATGCTTTATTATAGTAAGGTTTATATTCATAATGCTTTATTATAGTCTGATACTTAGGAGATGAATGATGATATGAGTTTAGGTTCAAGTCCGACATTGAGAGGTTATTTATGATGGTTATGTAACTAATTTGGCCTTAATGTTTATGATATGAAAGGATCCATGATTCTGATTTCAATATATGATTAACATGTATAATTTTGATTATTATTTCTCCTTGATTGCACCCCCTGGGCTTATGGAGGCCTGCGCTGGGTTGTTTACTTTATTGTACCTTCTCACTTATGTGGCCCAGTTATGTAGTGATATCTATGTTTCTTTAATTTTATTATTTTTATTATTTATTTATTTATTTGAAGCGTTATTCTAGGTTTTCCCACTTACCTTGACTTAGCTTATTTATCTCATATTTATTATATTTATATCATGATTTAGCTTTGTCGGCTGATGATAACTACTGAGTACTAATGGATTTGGTACTCATACTATACTTCTGTACCTTTTTGATACAGGTTCGAGCACTAACTACTATCGTTGACATAGATATTTGTATTGATCAAAGTTTGGAGATAAGGTGAGTTCTCAAAGGTGGAGTTTCCCTTTTCTATTTCTTCTATTTTTGCTAATCTTTCAATTTTTGAGGCAATTGTATATTGACTTGATAATACTTGTATTTCTTTAGTTTAGAGGCTCTTTTATGATGCTACTTGGTGGTTTGATGTTATGACTTATCATATTTCTCTTTCATTTTTTGTATTATTCCATGATTTATTGTTTGTAAGTTTTTACATGCATATTTCTGGCATTTATGCCATTTTCCACCAAATTATCCCATTGCTTATAGCTCTAAGCTAAGGTTTGTCTTACCTACTGGTGGGATAAAGTAGGTGCCATGATAACTCAGAAATCGGGTTGTGAAAAATTTATATCAAAGTGCTAGGTTCACCAATATTGTTGGTACAAGAGCAAGTGTCTAGTAGAGTCCCATGGATTGGAATGATACTTCTATTTCTTATCTTCAGGAGGCTATAGGATATTCGTAGGAGATATTCATTTCCTTTACTTATTTTATGCTAAGAGTTTGAGTTGGTTTCTAAGATTTATTTGGTTTCAGTCTTTCATAGATAGCTTGGCGCGTGCTACTGCTATACGAGATAAGGACCCCGAGTGCATGACTAGGAATCCAACCAGAGTATGTAGATGACCTAGAGGCCGAGGAAAGATGAAAGATACATCCCTAGACAAAGACCAGGAGAAGGAGTCCTTACCAAACCCTATTCTTGCTCTGGTACTAGAGATTCCTCTATCCCAGCTAATGGTGGGCCAGGAGCCATCCCAGGCTCCACCAAATTTTCTTTTATCATCACTTCTTAAGGATGCATTGATTCAGTTTTTAGGATTAGTTGGTGGTGCATCATCTGATGGTGCTCAGTATATAGACTAGAGTGGTACTGAGTCTAGAGAGTGACCTGCAGCTGCATCTCCCAGGATGAGATTCCTCCAGCGCTGGTAGTTTCTCAGTCCATAGTCGCTTAGCCTGCTATGTCTTTTTAGGAGCATAAGATGTTGGATTGATTCTTAAGCTTGACTTTGCCTAGGTTTTCTCGGGCACCGAGTAAGGACGCTTATAAGTTCTTTGTTGCTTGTTAAGATAGGTATTTGGGACTAGTTGAGACTCTTGTTTTGGATTTCACTACTTTTCAATTAGATTTGGAATCTCAACATTAGTAGATGGGTTATCTTGATTCCAAGCCTAACTGGATCTCCTCTTTTGACATGGATTCAGTTCTCCAAGGTTTTCTTAAAGTTGTATATGCTTTATATCCTTTGAGATCATCTAAGAGACCAATTATTAAGATTGAAGCAGGGCTCCATGACTATTGTGAAGTATGAGGCTCAATTCCATGAGCTAGCTAGGCATGTTACATCAATTTTGTTGATCGTGTATGAGCGGGTCAGTATTTTGCTTGGGGATTAAGACTTTCTCTCCATATGGCTATATAGAGTTTGGTTTCTACTGATAGATCTTTTGTTGAGTTTTTTAATTGTGCTTAAATTATAAAGGAGATGCATTGTGAGTCCTAAAGGGGAAATAATAAGAGACCGTAATACCAAGGTAGTTTTAATGGGAGTCGATATGGCACACAACTCAGAGGTATTGTTCTCAGGATAGGTACCCTCTATATCAGCCTTATTAGCATGAGGGTTAGTCTAGTAAACTAGTTCATGCCGCACTTTAAATCACTAATGGAGGTCAGTCTAGCTATAGTGATTATCTTGGCCAGAGTAGTGGTTAACCTTCGAGAGGTTCATCTTTTGGGTACTCTAGTTGAGGTGGTTATTTCTGGTTAGCGAGATCTTCTGGTTACAGTACAACACCTAGGACTAGTTATGATTGAGGGGCATTGGCCATTTCTCTTGAGAGTGTCCAAGGCATGAGACAGTTTTTCTAGTAGCGTAGAGTGTTCCCCAAATTAGAAAAATGCCACCCCAAGCTAGGGGTGATATGTAGGGTTGTTGGGGTGGTCCCTAGGGTGCTCGTGCAGGTCCTTAAGCAGGTAAGGCAAAAGATTAGTCAAGTGCCCAACTAGGTGGCAGGCAAGGTTAGTTGTATGTCATACCTGGTAAACCCAAGGATGAGTCTTCGGATACTGTTATTACAGGAATGATTTTAGTGTGCCATCAACTGGCTTTTTCTTTATTTTATCCGAGATCCAGTTATCCTTATATGTCTCCCTACTATACTTAACTGTTAGAGTTATCTTGGGATTCCTTATCATGCCATTATGTGTATCTAATCCCGTAGGTGATTCCTAAGTAGTGAATTAGGTTTATAGATCATGTGTTGTGACTATTCGAGAGTTTGATACTTGGGCTGATCTTATTATGTTAGACATGGTGGATTTTGATGTAATTCTAGGCATGGACTGGTTATCCCTTTATCAGGTGGTCTTGGATTGTTTTTCCAAGAAAGTTACCTTAGCCATGCCTAACATACCTACAATTTTATGACAAAGATATATTAGTCGCTAGCCGACAGGGATTATTTCTTATGTTCAGGATAAGAGACTTATATCGAAGGGATGCAAGTCGTATCTTACTTATATTCATGATGTTAGTGTGGAAAGTTCTTCACTTGACTCTGTTCGTATAGTCCATGATTTTCCTAATATTTTTCCCACCAATCTACCTGGTCTTCGTCTTGAGCACAATATTGAGTTTATTATTGATCTACACCTTACCATATGACACCTTTCGAGCATAAGAAGATAAATTCATAGCTTTAGGATCTTCTGGGTAAGGGTTTTATTAGACTGAATATGTTACCTTGGTGCTCCTATATTGTTTGTGAAGAAGAAGGATGGTTCCTTATGTATATGTATTGACTATAGGCAACTTAATAAGGTGATAGTGAAAAATAAGTATCCTATGCCTTACATTGGTGATTTATTTGACCAGCTTTAGGGAGAAATAATGTTCTCTAAGATTGACTTGAGTTCGGTTACCATCAGATAAGGATTCAGGCTGAGGACATCCCAAAACAACCTTTGGGACACATTTGGTCATTATGAGTTTCTAGTGATGTCTTTTGGGTTGACCAATACCCAAGCTGCATTTATGGATTTGATAATCCGCGTGTTTAGGACTTATTCATATCTCGCTGTGACTATGTTCAGCAATGATATCTTTGTGTATTCAAGGAGTAGGGAGGAGCATATGCAATAGTTAAGAATTATTCTCCAGACTTGAAGAGATCATAGGCTTTTTGCCAAATTCTCAAAGTGTGAGTTCTGACTTAAGTCAGTGATATTCCTAGGAAATATGGTATTATGGATGGGATTTTGAAGGACCCAACGAAGATTGAGTCTATTCATGATTGGGCCAGGCCTATATCACCGTCTGAGGTTTGTAGCTTCATTGGTTTAGCTTGTACTATAGGCAGTTCATTGAATGTTTTGCTACTATTGCAGTACCAATGACCAGATTGACCCAAAAGAATGTTCCTTTCCAATGGTTCGAGGAGTGTGAGACGAGCTTTGGGAAGCTTAAGGGATTTCTTACTTCAACTCCTATATCAGCTCTTTCTATTGAGGGTCGGGGATTCACTATTTATTGAGATTCTTTCAATATTGGTTTGAATTATGTGTTGATATAGCAGGGACGAGTATTACTTATGCATCAAGGCAGCTAAAGGTACATGAGCATAGCTACCCCACTCATGATTTGGATTTGACGGCGGTAGTTTTCACACTTAAGATTTAGAGTTATTTTTATATGGTGTGCATTGTGAGATCTACACAAATGATCATTGTCTTTAGAATCTTATGATGAGATCCTAATTCTAGAAAGCATATATGGAAGGAGTTTCTTAAGGATTATGACATCTCTGTTCTATGCCATTCGAGCAAGGCGAACATAGTAGCAAACGTCTTGAGCTGGAAGACGATGAGTATGGGTAGTTTGGCTACTATTTTAGCCTTTGAGAGGCCGTTGGCATGAGATATCTAGTCCGTAGCTAACTTAATAGTGCGACTTGATATTTTGGACTCTAGAAGGATTCTTGCTAATGTTAAGGTAAGATGTACCTTACTTATGCAGATTCTGAGTTGCCATTTTGAGGATATGAGACTTTGTATCATCATTGATCAGGTGCTGAGTGGCAAGTCTACGAGGGATACTATGGATTCTGAGGGTATTTTGAGGTATGATAGCCACATTTGTGTTCCAAGGGTTGGTAACTTGATTCAGTAGATATTGCGTGAGGCTTATAGATCCAAATATTCTATCCACCCCGGTATAGCTAAGATGTATAGAGATTTGAGGCAACACTATTAGTAGAGTGGAATAATAAGAGATGTGGTAGACTTTGTAGCTCGTTGCCTATGTTGTCAGTAGTTGAAGGTATTGCATTAGACGCCTAATGTCTTGATGCAGAGATTGCCCATTCTCGAGTGGAAGTGGGAGTGGAACACCATGGATTTTGTTAGTAGTTTGCCTCGCACCTCTCAGGGATCTAATGGTATTTGGGTTATCGTAGATTGGTTGACCAATCTGGAATATTTCATTCCTATTCATATGTCCTTCAGTGCCGAGAAGTTAACCCATAATTATGTTTGTGAGAAGCTAACCTACATGGAGTTCCTATATCTATCATCTCAGACTGGGGCTCAGTGTTCATTTCTATCTTATGGAGAGATTTTCAGGAGGAGTTGAGTACTTAGGTAGATCTTAGAACAACTTTTCACCCTTAGACTGATGGGAAGTTGGAGTGGACTATTGAGGTTCTCGAGAATATGCTCTTAGCTTGTGTCATGGATTTTAGATGTCATTAGGAGAAATACTTAGCTTTGACAGAGTTTGCATATAATTATAGCTGCTATTTAAGTATGACATGGCATTATTTGAGGCATTATATGGTAGGCATTTTCTATCTCTAATTAGATGGTTTGAGACCATTGAAATTAGACCTCATGGTACTGACTTGCTTTAGGAGTCATTGGATAGAGTTAAGGTAATTTAGGATAGGTTAAGGATAGCTCAGAGTAGGTATAAGGCTTACGCAGATCATAGACTTCATTCCTTAAGATTTGGAGTGAGAGATTAGGTATTCCTTCGAGTATTACCATGAAGGGTGTGATGAGGTTCGTGAGGAAAGACAAGTTTTTCCCTAGATTAATTGGACCTTTTAAGAGCCTTCACATAGTTAGAGAGATCTCTTATGAGTTAGCCTACCCCCAAATTTTGTTGCTGTTTATCCAGTTTTCCATGTTTCAGTTGGATGAGAGATTGGCCTCCATGGTGGAGCTGATGTTAATATTAGCCAACAATTTCAGATAGTTGTTCTCTAGAGAGATTCCAGTTGTTAAGGTTTAGTGGAACACCGACTAGTAGTAGAGGTTACTTGGGAGATCGAGAGAGAAATACGACCCCAGTATACTCACCTATTCAATCCTTTAGGTACATCCTAACCCTTTATTTTCACGATTAAAAGTTCTTTTAGTAGTGGATATTTTAATGACCATACATATCATTTTCTACATTTCCGTATATTTTTGTCGTTTATAAATTTGTTATAGCTGCCCCAAGTTATTTATGACTTACTGGAGTTAACAATTCAGTTACTGAGCATTTCATTTATTTTTTAGAGCCAATTCCCTATTTTGAAATCTTCATTGGTAGGAATTGGATATCATATGAAAACTTAAGTCTAATGACCTCATATGCAAATTCTGACCATTCCATCCAATCTAAAACATCGATTTTAGGCTAGAGGGACCTCTGGTTTGGGTCCTAAGGCTTTAAAAATCATTTCGGATGATTGGTCAGAATGTGATAAAAATTACCCATGGGTGTAGGGCCCATATTTAATGGAAATAACCTTGGATTGAAATTTTAAGTGCGCCATTATATTTGGAATGTCAAATTTGATAGGGTAGCATAGTTCATTTACATTTATGAGATTCCAGATAAATCCTGAGAGGTCGGCGGAGACTTGGAGTTTTCCAAGTCCTAGCTGGTGCACCCCTCAGCTGGTGCATCATCTAAAGCGCCGCTTGGGTCGTATTAGTGGAGGCTGCTTAAGCGTCTATCCGGTTGGTTAAGCGACCAGTCTTGACAATTAGGTTGCTAAAATAGAGCCCAGTCTGCTAAAATAGAGACCACTTAAGCAGCTCTTTATCCTCTTAAGAAGAGGGAGCAGACCAAGTGGGCACCGCTTAAGAAGTACTTAGATGCTTTTGCAGTGACTGCTAAAGCGACACCTGGGAGGCCATTAAATACCCCCTTACCATATTTTCTCCAATTTTTCTCACAATTCTCAACAGTTAAAACCCTAGAGAGTGAGAAATTGGGAGAATAATTATTGGAAAATCATGGGGGTGTTTGTAAGGTCAGAATTATCATTTCTTTATTGAAATCTTGGTAAGTTTTCATTAAATTCTTGGATAATTCTTCAATTTATTTCTTAGATCCCTAGATTATTGTTGGGTTGATTTTAGTGTCATTTGAGCTCGCAATCTACCCATTCTTGAGGATATATGCTCCTTGAACATAGAGGGACGCGTTGACGATTTCAAAAGTATGATCCTACAAGCAGGTCCCAGAGGATTTTGACTCAATTTTGGACCCAATGTATAAAAATGCAATATGGGTACTATTGTTTTCATATTGATGAGTAGATTGCCATTTTATAGCATGGCATTGAACGAAAGCTTCTTCTAAAAAAATCAATGTTTTAGCGGACTTCCCTGGGCTTTCTTTAGCGTCCAGGTAGGCTAGGTTTACCTTTCTCCTAGATTGAGTTTAATTATAGTATGAGTATGATAATATGCTAGTTTTGGGATGGGATTTAGGTCTTGGAGGTAAACTTAGTATGAAACTGGATCTTTAGCTGACTAAGGAACCATAAATAGGCATAATCGACTTGATCACTCGTTCTTTTGGTATATTTACTATCTTAGGACTAAGTGGCTTATTTAATATCTAGTAGTGAAATTAGATACCTTATCCTAGTTCAAGGTAGAATTTTCCTTAGAATGGAATTCAAGGATAAAAGTGGGTCCCTCCTGGCCTATCTTAGGCCAAGATTGCTATTACCTTCTTGTAGGATCTATAGGCCTTGCAAATTATTTAATTTACATGCTTGAGCCTTAGAAGATTTTGATTAATGATGCTTTATTTTAGATTGATACTTGGGAGATGATAGTAGTTTTGGTTCGAATCCAACAATTTGCGAGCTTAATATCAATTGAATTCCGACATTATTCATGATATGTGTTCCAGTTTAGGTCCGTCAAATACTGATATGAGTTCCAGTTCAATTACACCATTGAGAGGTTGTTTATGATGATTATTGAACCAAATCAAGTCCTATGTTTACAATATGAGTGGATCCACAGTTATACTTTTGAGTTATGGTTAAAGTGTATAATTCTAATTATTATTTCTCCTTGATTGCACCCTATGAGCTTATGGAGCACACATTGGGTTATTTACTTTATTGCACTTTCTGTCTTATGAGAGCCACTTATGTTGTGATACCTATATTTTCTTTAATATAATTATTTTGATTATTTATTTATAATATTTGGAGCGTTATTCCAGGTTTTCCCTCTTAGCTTGACTTAGTTTATTTATCTTACATTTTATTATATTTATATTATGATTTAGTTAAGTTGACCGATGTTGCCTACTGAGTACCGTGGTGTTGGCACTCATGATACACTTCTACACCTTTTTGGTGCATATTCGAGTACTAGTTGCCAGTGTTGATACCAAGATTTATGCTGGTCAGTGTTTGGAGATAAGGTGAGCTCTTAGAGTTGAAGTTACTCTTTTCTCCTTCTTCTGTTTTAGCTAATCTTTCCATTTTTGAGACTATTGTATATTGACTTAATAGTACTTGTATTCTTTTGGTTTAGATGCTTTTGTAGCTATGCTATTAGGTCGTGGGATGTCATGACTTATTTTATTTCTCTTCCATTTAGTATTATTCGCTGATTTATTGCTTGTAAGCTTTTACATGCATATTTCCAACATTTATGCCATTTTCCACCAAATTAGCCCATTGCTTATAACTTCGAGCCACAATTTGTCTTACCTATTGGTAGGATAAGTCAGTGCCATCATGACTCAAAAATTGAGTCATGACATAATTAGTCCATGGTTATAAATAGCTAGGATTTCCCGTATTTTCTTCTTAGATGATTTTATGAGACTTACACTTGGGAGTATTTGATGTGCTGTGGATTTATAGTATTTTTGACGCTTAAAACTATGAAAATATGAAAGTTTCTTAGGTTGCTTTGTGAGATATGATGTGTTTTGGGTATGTTTTGCAGGAAATCAAGTTTTTGATGTTAAACTAAAGAAAAAGATGAAAATTGATGTTTTTGGATACTTATTGAGGCAATTTTGGGCATATATACCCCTTACCAGGTGTAGGTGATTAAAGTATGTGTCAAAACTTGATGTCCAGAGGCTCAGAATTAGGAAAAAAAAACTCTGTAACTTAATAAGGGAACATACGGTCCATATGTAGCACATACACTCTGTATATGACAAAGGTATGTTACAGAAGTCTAAGTTCAGAAAATTGCAGGATCTACAACGAAGTTCTGGTACTTTCCTAGGTCCACATACGGTCCGTATGTGGTACATTCTATCCGCATGTGGCCTAAGTAAGTGTCCACCGACCTTACATTTCCTTTTTCATTCAGGGTTTGATTTTTAGGGTTTCCTTGTATCCTATATATAACCTTTTGACTTTTTGTAGTTAGGTTACACACTCTTAACACTTAAAAACTTATATTTGATTCCAAGATTCAGATTTTGATCTTGGGATTACTTTGTTCTTTATTTTGGATTATAATACTATTATTGCTATGGGTTTTACTTGTTGATCATTGTGATATTGTTTAATGTTGTTCATTATTAATTCCATTTATCATTTCATTAGCAATAGTGGCTAAAGCCTTTAGCTAGGGTTGTGGGTTCCTTGACATATTAACGAAGTAAGGGTAGTGCTACGTTGTTCTGAACCAATATCGTTGTTGTATTGTATTATCTTCAGTTTGATAGATGTCTTAACGGTTGCAAATGTTAGAATCCCTAGATTATCACTACTTACTCCACAAAAGGAGTAGTGACTAGGAAACGATAATTACATCAGTAATTTAAAGATTAATTGTCAATCAAGGCTAATTAGTATTATCGATGTATGATGTTTATCTATCATCTAATAACATGAGACTCAAAAGGTAATAGTTAACTAGAATCTAGGATAAGGTTTAGTTATACAACATCTTGAGACTCAAAAGTCAAAGGATGAAATCCGTTGATGAGTCCACAATATAGTTGAGGGTACATAACTTATCAGATTCTGCATGCAAGGTAATGGGTTAGCTCAATAAAAAATGATAAGCCTACTGAGTTGAGAAACCAGGGGGAACACAATCCTAGTGTTCATCACCGATTGATGACAACGAAAGTTGCGATTTGCTACTTGTTTGAGATTACAACAACCCCCCATTTACTTTCAGTTTCTGCCCGTTAAGTATAGAAAGCTAGAGATATACATCCATGTCTTCCCTGTGGGTTTGACCCTAACCTTGTTAGGTTACTTTACTTGACAATGATCTCTTTATCCTCAATTGGAGGTTAGTTTGGGCATTGATAAAAAATTTGGCACCGTTGCCAGGGAAGACAGTGATGTGTTGATTGAAATTTGTTGGACTTTTTGGGTATTTTTATTTTTTATTCTTTATTGGGTATACGTAGGTGTATGCCTAACACTAGGAGTCAAGGCAATGCCTTACTCCCATTGAATCCTAACCCATAGAGGTTGTTATATCCTAATCATACAATGTTGGAACCAATACGAGCGAGCAATTTAGAAGGGGTTCGGGATGATCTTCATGCTATCCCTCCCCCTGCTTTAGGTGATCCACAAAATATTGCTGATAGATAGACTTTGAAAATGTTAGAAGATGCTGATAACGAGAGAAAGGGGGATGAGGAGGCCATGTTGGCTCAACAGGCAGAGCTAGCCAGGCCAAGACCGATAGTTCATCGTCGATCAACACTCGACGGTAATAGATACAAAGTTTGAGGTGCTTAGGCTCAAGTGATACCAGCATTCCAGTACTTTCAACTGTATGATGATGATGAGGATATGGGATATGTTGAGCTGGCAGAAACACAAGCTATTATTCCTCCTACACTGCCCCCAATGTAAAATTTGACATAAAAAGTGTCAGGATCAGCTCTTAAACTTGAAAGGTTTAATTTTGGGCTCATCTACAGATGATGAAAATATGCACCTTGAGAAATTTGTTGGGATATGCACTTCTTATACTATTTTGGGGGTAGACCAAGAGGCGATCAGATTGAGGTTGTTCCCCTTCTCGTTACTTGAAGAAGCGTCATTGTGGTTTTTCGAGAGGATCTATGACCACATGGAATGAGTTGTGCAAATAATTTTAAACTGATACTTTTCTCTTCCCAAGATGTTGCAGCTTAAAGATGAGATATATAATTTTATAAAACTTTATTCAAAATCGATATATGAGGTTTAGTTCCAGTTTAAGAAGAAGTTGAGCATGGTGCCCAATCATCTTATTTCATGGACGAGCTCATTGGAGATATTTTATAGAGCCCTGAATATTAGTTCTTGATCTATGGTAGACACAATCATTGGAGAAGAATTTATGAGATTGAGCCAGGAAGCAACTTCTGAGGTTCGAGACTAGATCACTCTCATTAACCGAGGGTGGCATACTCGGGAGGCTGAGAGGGGTGATGAAACTTATGCCATTGGAGCTTCTGGAAACTAGAGGATAGCTAATGAGTCTGTAGTACAAGAGATTGCATAGCTGAGGACTAATATTGAGTTGCTGAATAAGCATTTTTATAGTAGTGAACTCCAAAAAAAGTGAAAATAGTAGTTTCATAGGGTTCAACCTCTAAAGCTTATAAGTCTGACTTAGAGGAGGAGGCTAAGTATCTTGATTACAATTGGTGGGTTTTCGAGCCAGAGGGCAAGGAAATCTAAGTTGAAACTCTTATGGAGATAGATATAGAGATTGCAGTAGGGAGCGTGATGGTGACTGGAGATGGAAAGATGACTTCAAGGAGAAGGGAGATAGGTATATTCTGCTCGACAATCATGACACTAAATCGAGAATGGAGGAGATGCTAACTAAATAGGTAAAGGGGCAAGGAAGGTAGGACGCTAGCGTTAGGGGATCAAGGCTGATATTTCAAGTTTGACCCAAAAGGTTGAGTCTCATGAAACTACTATCAAGTAATTAGAGAACCAGTTCAGACAGATATAGGCCACGTAAAATCAGAGATAGCCAGGAACCCTTTTGAGAGATATAGTTCAGAATCCTCCATTCATCGGTCATTGTCTAGCTATTACCACTAAGAGTGGTGCCCTGGTGACATCGAAGCTACACCTCCACTCTGAACATAATACGGCTGCTGCCAAATATACTAACCCAATAAAGGTTGGGGTCGAGTCCATAGAGAATATGTGGAATTGTGGCTCTCAGCTGTTGTAATCAACATGCAGAAGTAGAAAAGTAAATGAAGGGGGGATTGAATAGATATATCAAACATGTGGCGAATATCAACTTCGATTGTAATTAGTTGTAAGTGAACACTAGGATTGTGTTGCCCTGGATTCTCAACTCCGTAGGCTTATTGTGATTTGTTGAACCAACCCAATACCTTTCATGTAGAATCGATAAGTTATGTACCTTGTACAGTCTTTTAGATGATCAGAAAGATTTCACCCTTTACTTTTTGAGTCTTAGGATGTCACCTTACTAACCCCAATCTTGATCCCAATTAACTATTACCTTTTAAATCTCTAGTTATTAGATAAAATCTAACCATCTTACTTAGATAAGACCTAATAGCGTGGATCGACACTTAAACTCCAAATTACTGTTGTCATTAACTTTTCCTAGTCATTAATCCTCTTTTTGAGTAAGTTGCAATAATCTAGGCAGGATCCTAACATGTGCACCCATTAAGAAAACTATTAAACTGAAGACAATACAATGCATGCATGGGTGTTGGTTTAGAACGACAATAGCACTTCCCCTACTTTGTCAATCCACCAAGGTTTCCAAAACCCTAGATAAGGGTTTTTAGACGCTAATGCTTGTAAAGTAATCAACAATATTCATGATTGAAAGCATAAGATGAAATCACAATAATCATAAGTAAAAACTCAAAATTGTAACTGAATTATTCAACCAAAATTAGTATAAGAGAATTCCAAGACTAAAATTGAATCTCAGAATAAAAATATGTTTGTAAGTATCAAGAGTGCGTAACTTCTACTAAAAAATACATAAGGGGTATTTATAGTACATGAGGAAACCCTAAAACCAAAGCCCGAACGAAATAGGAGAGAAAAGGGTTGGTGGCTACATGTGGTCACCACATGCGGCCTGGCCTTGGGGAATATAGTACATGCGGCCTGCAGGCTTGGCGTATGTAGTGACCGCATGTGTCTGGACCAAATTTTCTGCAGGTTAGCTCTCGAGATTTTGGACTTCTGACACATACTTTGCCCACATGCGGTCCACATTTACTACATGCGGTCTTTAATTCTCGCACATATTTTGGTCACGAATAGTCCTAAAAGTGTCTCGAACATCTTTTGCTCCCATAAGTATCCAAAACACCTTTTTTCATCTTTTTCACGAACTTAGCATCCAAAATATGGTTTCCTACAAAACATACCCAAAATGCATTATATCTATCAAAACAACCTTATAGACTTGAATATTTTCATAGTTTAAGCATCGAAATTGCTATATTTCTATATCGCATCAACATCCTCAAACTTAGAATGTTTGCATATCCTCAGGAAACAAAACACAACAAAAAAAAATAAACTAAACATGATGCTTAACTAGGAGAATCTAAGTTTTTCAAGGAAGTCAGTCAACACTTTAAGCTCGAAACACAACACCCCCTCCTATCTCATTTTTCAAAACCAACTGTGCATAAACATGAAGCATAAAAATGTGACACAATGGGATCAAGGTATGAGATTAAATTAGAAATAGACAACCACTTATAGGTACAAGTTACACTACCCGAAACAAGCAAATAACTAGCAATATGACTTAAGTACCTTCACAACAAAGAAGTCCCAATCACTCATATGAAATAATGTATGTTAATGCAGGGACAAAGAGAGACACTCACACTTAGAAGAGAAGTTCCTATCAATGTGCATCAAATACAATAGACTTTTCCTTATTTTCTTTACCTTAGCATTAAAAAAGTCAAGTTAGGATCACTATAGGACTTTTCTCGGCTTATAATTTAGGCTTGGGGGCTGGTATGGTACATATAGACATATCAAGTAAATAAGCCTCCTTGGCACTACACTAACCTTGGAGTTTTACTAGCCAATTTCCTTTGTATTCCACCCTTATTTCTCCCTTTTTATTCTTTATTGCACATCAGGTTGGGTGTGGTCTTTTATTATTTCTTTTTCACCTTTTTTCACAATTTTTCTTTTCTTTTTCTTTTGCTACCACACCCTGCCCAACTAACTTGTTCTCTTATTTAACCTTCTATATACTGACTTTACACTACGCACCCTTATGATAGCCACCCTCAACTTAGAAATTTTGCCTGAGTTGAGTTGCACAATGTCCAAGGTGGACTAGGGCCAAAATAGGTTCATTGCAACACAAATGGGAAGGTGAAAGGTGTAACAACAAAAATAGGCTACAAGTCTCAAAACAGGGACAAGGAATACCATTTCACATAGGGAAGGTCGTTTAGGCTTAAAGTGGACTAAAATAAAAAATAGCCTATGATCCTTTCCTAACCGACTATCCTTCAACTTAGGCAAGACTAACCAACTGAGTTCTAAATTAAACACATAATGGGAACTAAGTAGCATCTCACACACACATGACACAGAGTCTATATCACAAGCTACTACCTATCTGGTTCATGCAATCGTTAGCAATTGATTATTATGTTCCTAATCCTAGTGCCATAACAAGATCCATAATACTCACACATATATACATTCACACAGTACTAAAACACAATTTTAGAGGGGTATCATTTTTCTCAAAAATCAATAAAAACACGACTACTACCTTGAATACTTAAAAATCCCCTAATTACATAAAAATACAACACAATACAAAACAAAACATAATACGACACATAAATTAACCTAGACAAGCCGGTTCTACAACCATACCATGACCAATGGGAAAAGAAGCACGACAACAAAAACCTATGGAAGCTATAGTATACCTCACCCCAAATTAAAATTTGTGCACTGTCCTTAATATACTAAAATAATATAAAACAAAGGAAAGTGCGAAACATACATGGGATACACTAAGCGTCCGTGTCATAAGCATCCCCAGATGGGGGCATATCAGCTGGCGGAGGCGGTGGTGTGGTGGTGCACTACTAGAAGATACACCCGTTGCTTTCACTATATACCTCTACCTCTCAATAAATGCAAAATTCATCGAATCATGTCTAGCCTTTTTAACGGCCTGGTCATATGGCATATCAAGATCTTGTAAATCTCTTATATGACCTCTCTTGGTCCCAACTACTGAGACCTTATCATCATCATCCAAGAAGAAATCAAAATAGCTGGGTGCGTGCAGAGGTGATATCTGGAACATTGGGGGTATGACTGAAAGAGTGTCTAATACATGGCTCTTTGTAAGAGAGCGTACCTATGCTAAAAAAATATTTAATTCCCGCCTCATATTAGCTAGATTCGGAACCTCTATCTTTTTTAATTAGGCTATAACCCATATCTCAAACTCATAAAGACATTTGTATAAGTTAGAACGTAGCTCAGATAGAGCAACTCTCTGTACGGCCTCCTATTTAGCCTCTGCCATCTCAAATCTAGTCCTTACCCTTGAATTGATCTGCTCATATAGAGTAGTCATATTGGTCTCAAAAACTTACAATCGGGCATTAGTGGCCTTCTGACTGTCCACTAAGCTCCAAAAGAACTCTCAAGATATAGTAATCATACTTGTAGTAGGATCTGTAGTGGATGGGTGAGTAGGCTTTGAAAATATGCCAACCAGCTCTGAAGTTAAAGTCGGGGCTGATAAAGAAGTGGATGGTGTCCCCTCACCCTGAGTACTCATATATAGGTCCTCTCTCTACTCCCCTATCTAAATATAAACACTAACTCAATTATGTTAAACTTGATGCTTGGGGTAAAATAGGAGGGACAATGGCTCTAGTCTCTGTTGGCTCAACATATCCCATATCTTCTTCATCATCTATATATGGTTGCACATAATGATATGCTAGGATCACTTAAGCATATTCACCTCAATCTCTGTTCTAGTATCCACCGAGTGCTACTCAGCGGTCTGCTTCTTGTCTTTGCTCAGCTAGTTCTGCCTTCCTAGCTATCCACTGATCTTCTTTCATTGCCCTCCTCTTATTTGTAGCTTGAGCTAAATATCACCAGTCTATCAATCAATAATATCCTGTACTCCTTCGATAGGAGGGGAGGAATAACATTACAAACCCCTTCATGAATATCATCTTTTTTCTGTTCCACCATCTTACTAGGTGCTTACAGGATCCTCTTTGGATTCGAATTCACTGGGAGTAAGTGAATTCCTCTATTATATGTGTTAGGCATACACTCACGTATACCAAACAAAACTAAAAAGAAAACCTAAAAATTGCACCAACTTCAATTCACAAATCAACACAATATTCCTTGGAAACGGCGCTAAAATTTGGAACGTCCAAGCTACACCTCCACTTTAAAGATGATACGGTTGCTATCAAATATAGTAACCTAACAAAGGTTAGGGTCGAACCCCAAGGGAATATGTGGAATCATGTCTCTTAGCTATTATAATCAACTAGCAGAACAAGAAAACTAAATAGGGGTTTTGAGTCACAATATTGAACAAGTAGCAAATATCAACTTTGGTTGTAATCAGTCGTAGGTGAACACTAGGATTTAGTTCCCCATGGATTCTCAACTCCGTAGGCTTAATGTGCTTTGTTGAACCAACCTGATACCTTGCATGCTGAATTGATAAGTTATATACCTAGTGTAGTCTTTTGGATGAGCAAAAGGATTGCACCCTTTACCTTTTGAGTCTCAGGATATCACCTTACTAACCCTTATCTTGATCCTAGTTAACTGTTACCTTTTGAGTCTCTAGTTATTTGATAAAATCTAACCATCTTAGTTAGATAAAACCTAGTAGCATAGATCGAGAGTTAAACTCCAAATTACTATTGTCATCATCTATTCCTAGTCACTACTCCTCTTTTGGAGTAAGTAGAAATAATATAGGTGGGATCCTAATATGTGCACCTATTAAGAAAGCTATTAAAATAAATACAATACAATACATGCTTGGGTATCAGTTCAGAACAATAATAGTACTTCCCTGACTTCGTCAATCTGGTACGATTTTCGCAACCATAAGTAAGGGTTTTTTAGCCGCTCATGCTTGTGAAGTAATCAACAACATTCATGATTGAAAGAATAAGATAAAATCACAATAATCACAAATAAAAACCCAAAATCGTAACTAAATTAATCAACTAAAATCAATACAAGAGAATTCAAGACTAAAATCGAATCTCAAAATCAAAATATATTTATAAGTATCAAGAGTGCGTAACTTCTACTAAAAAATACATAAGGGGTATTTATAATACATGAGAAAACCCTCAAACTAAACCCCAAACAAAATAGGAGAAAAAGGATCGGTGGCTACATATGGTCACCACATGCGGCCTGGCCTTGGGCGCATGTGGTACATATGGCCTACAGGTTAGGCACATGTAGTGATCACATGTGCCTGGACCAAAATTTCTCGTAGGTTAGCTCCGGTATTTTGGACTTCTGACACATACTTTTCCCACATGAAGTCCACATGTACTTCATATGGTCTGTATGTTGACTTAGCATGTGTCAGAAGTTATTTTTCAGCTCTTCTTTAATTCATACATATGTTTTGGTCATGAGCTGTAAAGCCCCGAGATCCCATCCCGAGATGTCACACGGTGCTTATGACCCTGAAGGACCACAAGCTAACCCTTTACTGATATCTGTACCTGTACGCTGCATAATATCGAAAATAAATGCAAAAATTAGCCTTAAGGTTCAACACATCTATGAATACTCATAATATAGAAAACTGAATACTAATACATCTATATGAAAAGCCTCTAAACTATCTGAACTGTGGAGTTGATGGGACAGGTCCCCAACTAACTCCGTCAACTAAAAATAAATAAAGTCTGAAACAATAATAGTAAACTGAGATTCATCCTCGAAAGAAGAGGACTCACTGCTACTGCTGAGGATACTCTGGATCCTGTACCTCTAAACCTATGGTGTCAAATAAAACACCATAGCGCAAATACGTCAGTACAGGAATGTATCGAGTATATAGACGAGGTAGGCTAATACAAGGGCTTATGCATGCACAATATGTAAACTGAATAATCATAAAGATGCCGCATGAGAACACATATATGAATGCACAGACCATGAACATAATCATCACAACTCTAGATACTGAAACTCGGATACCACTTTACTGCAGACTGAACTCACTACTGACACTGAGATACTGAATCACTGACTCATTTGATACTGATAACTGAGAGTTTGGACGTACTCACATCAAGGACTGAATTCTGAGCTTACTACTTTCGACTGACAGAATTAGAGATCAACTTTTCTAAAAGATTATTCCAGAAGAGATTATCAATGATAAAAAGTATGATCATGTTCGAATCTGACAACAAAAATACTCAACAAAATCTGAGATGGAGATCAATTCTATCTGACGAGAGATCTCTAGATATGATAATAACAATACTCAATATGATCTGAGACTGAGATCAATTCTCTCTGAGGAGATCTCTAGATATGATAATAAGAATCTGTATATGAGACCAAACCTATCTGATGGGATGGTCCATAAATCAATGGAATTATCTGAGTTCCTCACTGAGATAGACGACTGTACCATACAGTCCTGATTTCTTAGGATTGATACTAAAAATGCAACTGTGGAAAGTAGTTACTTAACCGATATGCCCCAACCTACCACAGGTGGGTTTCAACCTGTAACCCCATCTGGAAAGGTGTCAATACCGTTCCACGGGTAAAGACCTCTCTGGTCAAGCCTCTCTGACGGGATTACCCTCGCAAGAAGTCAGCCTGAGGCAATATAATAGTCAAACCTCTCTGATGGTGACAGCCTCTACTGACAGGGACTCTCATATTCTGCGCTGGCTACGCAGTTCTGGAGTTCAAGGATTGCTCCTAACAACTCGGCCTGTCTGACGGGGAGCTGACATCCCTTCCCTCACTCGGTTCTTATTTTTACTCCCAACTGAAAAACTCTGAACTGAAATCTTAACTGAACACAACTGAACTGAATCTGATATTGATCATGTTTCTCAAAAGATCTGACTAAGTTATGCTAAGATTGCTTAGTTTCGTATCTAACGAAAAAAGAATCGAATCATGGTATCTGACTGATGATACAGAGCTGGAATAGATTACTCGAATCGCTTCTGAGATTAGAATTGAATCACTTGAATACTATTAGATCTGAGATGAGCTAGATTACTAGCGATACAGAGATTACAGAGATAACTGAGATTATAGATCTTTCTTAAGTTCTGCACTTGTCTGAGGATACAGAGTTCTATAGTTCACTGAGTTCTGAGAATCATGGCTCGACTAAAATTATTGAGAAACTGACACGAGGTCTAGAAAACAACTCTATTGTCGGGTATAAATACCCCCAGAACTCGATAACATAAAAGTAAAGCATAATCAGTCTTAACTAGTCATCACCACAATCATCCATTCATCCTCACAAGCATTCGTTCATCATCACAAGCATTCGTTTATCATTATAATCATTAAAGCATCTCACAGTCATTAAGACATAACCTCAAGCATTTAAGGATCACAAACATATATTTATCATCACAGCCGCCAAGGGGTCACTTTAAGCATCTCGGAATCACAATCATATAATAACGTAGGGGAAACATGCTACTAGATCGTACTCCATTCAACAAGATTTTACCTCAACTATTTCATACCTAAATTAGTCTTGATATGTGTTTGGATATCACATGGCTTGAGGAAACTTCATAATATCATATCATAACTTACTTGCTAACCACTTGACAAGTATTAAAATCTTAGCATATATCAAAAACATATAATTGGGGAATTTACTACTATCACATCTCCACTTATTCACTAAGGTCCTTCAACAAACACTAGACATGCACGGGTTCACACTTATTTGGGGATTTCCTACTACCATGGAATAATTCATCACTGTGGCATTTTATCAAACACTAGGCATGCATAAACTAACTCACAATTTGGCGTTTCATCTTCAATATGCTACAATGACCCTTATGATTCACCTAAGATCTTTATTAAACCTAGGGGGAACATACTTCGCTTATT
Organism: Capsicum pubescens; assembly: GCA_030864215.1. Classification (NCBI taxonomy): domain Eukaryota; kingdom Viridiplantae; phylum Streptophyta; class Magnoliopsida; order Solanales; family Solanaceae; genus Capsicum; species Capsicum pubescens. Next base: position 295,788,170 of record CM061548.1, on the reverse strand, counting down.
CAACCATTTATTCACCCATTTGAAATGAACACATCACATAGAAAGCAACATAAGGAAGATTTATCACAAATATCACATGGATTCCACCTACTAGGGTTAAGGCTCATGAATCTTGTAAACAAACATGAATCAAAACTCAAAAACACATTAAACATCAATTTCAACTCATACAAATCATTAAAAACTCATAAACATAAAAATCTTTGAGTTTTGTAAAGGGTTGTTGAGCTTCTTAGATGAAAGGGACTCAAGAATCAACATCTACATACCTTAATCTTTAAAATTGGATGAATTCTAATGCTTGAGACTCTATCCGCACTTGTAATAAATAATTATCGAAGCCCAAACTATGAGGAACTTGATTCTTGAAGAAATCTTAAAGAATTTATGGATGATTTTTGGAAGATTAGGGTTCTTGAATGAAACCCTAGTTATATCTTCTTAAGAAAATTGAGAGAGAAGATGGAGAAATTAGGGTTTAGAGGTGGATGCTCATATTTATAGAGACCTCCAAAAGATGGGAAATTAATAAAATACCCTTGCAAAAACATCCTTAAATTGCTGGAAAAAAATAGCTGACGACATTCGTGACAAGTCGTCAAGTTGGTGATAGGCCGTCACGACTTGTCGTCACAAAAGGGTGAAATTTTTGAGTTTCTAGTTAAGGTTGACGACATTGGTGATAGGCCATCACGTGAATGATGGATTGTCACAAAATGTCATCACCAGGGTCAGAAATCTGCCTAGGTATGACGACATTGGTGATAGGCCGTCACGGGCGTGACAGTTTGTCACAATTGTCGTCACCAGTTTCCCAGTCAGGCATGCTGGAGTAAAATAGGAATAACTCTTTGCTCCGATATCGGTTTTTGACTAAATTGGTATCGTTGGAAAGATATTTCATTTGATATATAGTACGTCCTCTAGTTCGATATATACAAGGAGTTATGGTCGATTTAATTTGACCCAAATTTTGACGATCACTAAAATGTGAACGATAGAAAAGATTTCAACTCGTCCTTGAGTTAGGGGAACTCTATGATATTAATTCATGCTCAAATAAATTTCCACACGATTCAAAGTATTTCATACTTGGGAAGATATTTATGAAATATTTAGACTCGGATTTTTTTGCTTTACCAAATACGCTCTAAGGCTCAGGAAGAGGATTTTGCAGGGCATTACATGAGCAATCTGGAAAGTATCTAAAACATCCAAAATTACTCCCATAAGTAGCCAAAATACCCTTTTTCATTTTTTTCATGAACTTAGCATTAAAAATATAATTTCCTACAAAACATACCAAAACCACATCATATCTAACAAAACAACCTCAAAAACTTGCATATTTTTATAGTTTTAAGCATCGAAAGTGCTATATTTCTATAGAACATCAAATCTGTATTAGGCAAATCTGATGTGCATCACCAAGCTCTATGGAAACTTATGGACCCTCATTTTGGGCTTGAGGTACTTCAGAAGGCTCACTAGATCTCCTAGGAAGGCTCGGGCATTCTATATCCTTCATACTCTTCGTCTGCATGGTAGCTGTCACAAATACCCTCTTATCTACTCCTAGTATCTCAGGTACACCAGCCTCATTAGATAACCTCTGAATCAGGTAGGGGAATAGAAAATTCATCATCTCCCCAAATTCTCTATGATGGATCTCATTCCAGAGGATAGCTGAAAAATAAATAGAGTATCTACCTTCAAACAAACAATTAGGGTTGCTCCCACCTAAGTCAACCCATTATCTGAAGCTGTGGGTAATAGTCGATATCAGATAAGAAACCACCAAAACTTGGTATCAAAAGTCAATGTACCCTTCTTGACCACACCATGACTATTGATCCATGGGGTCTCATCACCTATAGGTAAAATATAGGTGGATATCCACCTAGCCATCTCAACTCTATCTCGTCTATGCTTAGACTCTTGCATAATGTGTCAATCTCATGCGACTCCCAGTCTGTAGTCACACTCTGCTGTAGATGCAGAAGTGATATAATATGGACCAAAAATTACCCGGCGAATAGTCTTTACTGAAAGATTAATTTTGACCCTTCTCACAAGTGTATGATCAAGCTATGGATACTCTATCTGTCTCATCAGGTTTGTAGCTCTGTGCATCGGAAGGACAACTGTGGCAAACTCGCGCACTATAGCTAGGCTATAAGAATCAAGTGGTCTAGTCATCCACTCTAATTGATAATAATAAATACAACCCATAACTCTGGTACTCGACTCAGTCTAGATAGATCAATCCGACACTCCTAATAAATAAGCCTCTTCGGTCGTCCATCCTCTACAATTTGACTTCTCATATCAAATATCTTCCACATCCCCTCTGCACACCACCTTTAATTTTTCTCTTCAAGAGGTGCCTTCGAGGCATGTGTGGGCATGGGACACTGCCCCTGCTATACAGGTGCATCATGGGAAGCTTGCTCATTACCCACCTCATACTGGTACCTCTGACTACTGTACATAAATGGCAATGCCCTCCCCAGTACCACTGATGACTCCTCCTGCTCTGTACTCTCGGATGAATCTTGGGACCCCTCCTCAGACTGGGGGTCCTGAGTGACAACCTTTGAAATTGACTCTAAACCTTCCTCATCCTTATCATCTAGTGGAGGAGTGTGTAGGAGTGATCGCCGAGCTGACTTTGTCCTCGATCGGGGCAGATTCTCCCGAATAACCTCAACAGTTGGTACAACCTTGGTTCGAGACCTAGGTCTAGTGAAAGCTGGCCATTTCCTTTATTATGACTTCTCAGGTAACTGTGTCCTATAGTCTCCATAATAATAGTCTCATCTACCTGGTATATCTTCTCTCTAGTCACTCTATGTGCCGCCCTAATTACAGCGTCTCTGAGTCATGTAATAGGGTACTTCTCCACCGAACCACTTGGCTTAGAAGACTTATCCCATATCCTCGATATCTCAACATTCTTCTTCTTAGAAGCTTTTGGTGCAATATGTACCTAAAAACTAGTCGTTGGTTACCAACAAAAATAAAGGATAGCATGAGTTGAAGAAAAACTCAAAATTTGAAAAGTTCAAGTTTTTCCTCAATTTTCACACCCCTATAACTTATTTGAAATCCCAACAAGTCCAATGTGCACATACTTATCAATAGTCATGATTTTCAAAGAAAACTAAACATGCTCAACCTATGGTATTACTTTACTCATTCAAGTTCAACTTTCGGTTGGGACCTTACCTTAGAATTTAATTCAAAACAAGGCCCTACATCGAGATTATAGGCTACTACAAGGACCCTACACTCAAGCATGATAGATTCTAAATATTTGCATGGTAATACACATATTAAATTGTTTATTCAATAAATAAATCAATACATAACCATTAGGAGCCGAGAAAGTTACCTCTTTTATGAAAATTCAAAAGTGAACAATTAAGAAATCAAGCAAAACCAAAGTTGGAACTTGTTTTTACTGTATTGGGACAAGTTGGTATCTCAAACAAGTTTCAATTTAGCCTTTACTTATGTGCGGGGTTAGTTTTTGATTTAAGAGGAAAGTTTGAATTTAAAGAGAAAAGTGAAGTTTTGAGAATTTGAATGAGTTAGAATGAGGCTAAGAATGTTTAAATATGGATAGGGGGGAGGCTGATTTAGGTCTTCTTTATGCATTGGTAGGCCTAAAATTTTATTTAAAATTTGGGCCCACAAGTGACCTACTCGTGGCAGCCACATACGCCTTCCACATGCATCCAGACATGGGGCACATATGCCACATGCGGTTTGCATGTGTAGGGCCAAAATTTCTTGCCCGCTTTTCTTCAGACCGAACTTGGTATTTTTATATTTTCCCATCTACTTATGGTTCCATAACTTGCGTTTATATTCCTAAAAGTATGTATATGTACTAAAGTCCATAAATTTCTATTCATCCCTAAAAATTAATCTTTTCAATTATTTCTCAACTTACCTGGATCGTGTGGTACTTGTGACCATGATGGGTTAGTCACACAGTCCCCTTACCTAGAAATTTATGCATGTAGTAGTGTTACCATATTTTGGGTAAATCCATAATCTACAAACCTACTAAAGAAAAACAAAAAAAAAATGTGAACATCAAAATAATGGGTTGCCTCCCACCCAACACTTGATATAACAATATGGATGTGTTGGTTCCTCAGACTTCACCAATAATATCATGGGTTGACTCCCATGCAACGCTTGATTTAACATCGCGGCACGACACATGTACCTTGATTTCTCAAAATTCATCAAGATACCCATAAGAGTATCCACCAGGGTCATCAATACAATCAATCACTAACACCACTTTCATGTCAGTTGGCTTCTTCTTTGACTTTTGAATGTTGAATGTGTCCTCCTCACCATTAACTCCGAATTTTAACTCTCCTTTCTCATTATCAATGATTGCTCAACCTGTGGCCATAAATGGTCTCCTTAAGGTCGATCTCTTGATTTTCTTGACCCTTTACCAGCTTAGTTAACATCTCTTCCATTCTTTATTCTGCATTTCATCTTCCAGGTGGAATGTACCAATCTCCCTTCTCTCTGTAATCATCCTTCTTCGTCTAGTAACTATCTCACTTTCTACTACAGTCTCTATATCTGTCATAGTAGTTTTGACCTTGGTTCCCTTGCCCTTGGTCTCATAAACCTACTAACTGATGATCTCAATTATTTGCTTCCTCCTCAAATTCTGAATCATAAGCTTTGGAAGTCGACCCCTGTGCTCCTACTGCATTAACTTTCTCAAAACTCACTGCTTTAAACTACTTTTCCAGTAACCCAAGATTAGTCCTTAGCAGCGCAATCTCTTGTGGTACTGAATAAACAACTACTTTCTGTTTATTGAAGGCACCAATATCATATATGAAATATCCTTTCTCATTCTCCTGAGTTTTCCACACTCGGTTAGTGAGCGAGATCTGGTCTAGCATCTCCAAAGTTTCCTCCCAGCGTACTCTCAGAAAAGCTCCTCTAGAGATGGTTTCTGCCATGGATCTAGAGCTGAAGGTCAAGGCTATATAAAATATCCCTAATAAACTCACCGCTGATATTCGATAATTGGGCACAATATTCAGCTTCTTATTAAACCTGAACCATGCCTCGTACATAGATTCTGACTGTACTTGCCTTAAATTATAGATCTTGTTCTTAAGCTACAACATCCTGTATGGAGGAAACAACCAATTCAAGAATTACTTTTGCAACTTGTTCCATGTAGTGATAGATCCACTTGGCAATTCCCCTAGCCATAAAATGCTTCTCCAGTAAGTGAGAAGGGGAACAACCTCGGTCTAAGCACTTCCTAATTTACCTCTGGAATGGTATACAAATTATAGATCCCAATAAAATTTGCAAGGTGCGTAGTTGCATCATCTGCAAGCAAACCCGCAAACACACCCTTTAAATTTAAGAGTTGGATCATTGTGCTCGTAATATCAAACTTGATGCTTAGGGGTAAAATAGGAGGGATAATGGCTCCAGTCTCTGCCGACTGAACATAACCCAGATCTTTTTCATCATCTCTATATAGATGCACATACTGATATGCTGGGATCACTTGAACACAACAACCTCTAGATTTGTTTTGATTTCCATCGAGTACTGCTCGACGGTCTGCTTTTTGTCTTTGCTCAACTAGTTCTACCTTTCTAGATACCTGTTGAGCTTCTTCCATTGCCCTTCTGTCATTTTCAGCTTGATATAAAAGCTCACCAGTTTATTGATCAACAATATCCTATACTTCTTTGGGAGGAAGGAGAGGCTCAATATCACGAGCTCCTTTAGGAATTTCATCTCTTTTCTGTCCTACTATCCTACTAGGTGTTTGTAGGATCCACTCTAGATTTGGATTCACTGTGAGTAAGGGATTTCCTCTACTATGTGTGTTAGGCATACACCGGCATATACCCAACAAAAACAAAAAAACCCAAAAACTACAACAACTTTAATTTATAAAGAAACACCGTAGTCTCCTGTAGTGGCCCCAAAAATTGGTGATGCCCAAGCTATACCTCCACTCTGAAGATGATACAGTCATTACCAAATATACTCAACAAAGGTTGTGGTCAAGTCCCAAGGGAATACATGGAATCGTGGCCCTCAACTATTGTAATCAACAGGCAGAACTGGAAAAGTAAATGGAGGGGTTTAATAGCAATATCAAACAAGTGGAAAACATCAGCTTCGATTATAATTAGTCGTAAGTAAACACTAGGATTGTGTTCCCCCTAGTTTCTCAACTCCGTAGTCTTATTGTGCTTTGTTGAATCAACCCGATCTCTTATATGTAGAATCGATAAGTTATGTACCTTTTACAGTTATTTGGACCAGCAGAAAGATTTCACCCTTTACATTTTGAGTCTCATGATGTTGCCTTACTAACCCTTATCTTGATCCCAGTTAACTATTACCTTTTGATACTGTAGTTATTAGATGAAATCTAAATAGCTTACTTAGATAAAACCTAGTAGCATGGATCGATAGTTAAACTCCAAATTACTATTTTCATTATCTTTTCCTAGTCACTACCCCTCTTTTGGAGTAAGTAGCAATAATATAGGAGGGATCCTAACATGTTCACCCATTAAGAAAACTATCAAAGTGAAGATAATACAATGTATGCATGGTTATCGGTTCAAAATGACAGTAGCACTTTCCCTACTTCGTTAATCTGCCAGGGTTTCCACAACCCTAGCTAAGGGGTTTTAGCAACTCATGCTTGTGAAGTAATCAATAAAACTCAGGATTGAAAGAATAAGATGAAATCACAAGTAAGAACTCAAAACCATAACTGAATTAATCAACCAAAATCAATATAAGAAAATTCCAAAACTAAAATTGAATTTCGGAATCAAAATATGTTTGTAAGTATTAGGAGTGCATAACTTCTACTAAAAAACAAACAAGGGGTATTTATAGTACATGAGGAAACCCAAAAACCAAAGCCTGAATGAAATAGGAGAAAAAAGGGTTGGTGGCTACATGTGGTCACCACATGCAGCCTGGCCTCGAGTGTATGTGGTACATGCGGACTACAGGCTGGGCGCATGTAGTGACTGCATGTGCCCGTCCAAAATTTTCTATAGGTTAGCTCTCTGGATTTTGAACTTCTGACACATGCTTTCCCCACATATGGTCCACATGTACTACATGTGGTCTTCATGTTTACTTAGCATGTATCAGAAGTTATTTTCAGCTCTTCTTCAATTCCTGCATATGCTTTGGTCATGAACAATTTGAAAAGTGTCCCGAACATCCATAATTGCTCCCATATGTAACCAAAAACACTTTTTTTGAAATCTTTTTCATGAACTTAGCATCGAAAATATGATTTCCTACAAAACATAACCAAAATGCATCATATCTAACAAAACAACCTCAGAAACTTGCATATTTCATAGTTTTAAGCCTCAAAAGTGCTATATTATATAGCATATCATGACCCTACTGTTGAACCCCTTTTGCCCACTATTAAGGAGTCAGAGAATGATAGTACTATGATTGATAAGACACCTGAGGTAGAGTTTGATAAGTTGACCTATAGTGATGATGATTATTAGAGTGATGACGGTGATTACTGAGTCACCGATGATCCTAATGATAAGGTGCACCATTGTAGCACAGTCCCTCCTGTACCATTAGTTGAAAAGAAAGAGGACCCTGGGGAGGTCACTATCCCATGTTATGTTGGGCCTTTCAATAGAAAATAGGCTTTGTGTGGTCTACGAGCTAGTATAAATTTAATGCCACTGGTGGTATACAAGCTGTTTTGGATGGGGAACTCAAATCAATATCCATGAAGATGTTGATGGCCAATTCATCAGTAAGGAAACCAGTGGGTGTTTTGTGTGATGTAGAAGTAAGAGTGGCATCCTTTATATTTCCAGTAGATTTCATTATTCTTGACTATGAAGTGGATGTCCAAGACCTTATTATATTAGGTAGACCCTTCCTATCCACGAGTAGGGCATTGATTGATATGGACTTGGAAGAGATAACCTTTAGAATGAATGATGAGTAAGTAGTTTTTTATATGTGTTTCACAGTGTAGTAGGTAGATAATATGCGAGTAATATCGGTGAAAGATACTATTGACGATGATGTTGATGTAGAGATTATGCCTATTTAAGAGATATTTGGGGTCCAAGCATTAGCTGTCGTAATCATGAATTTTGAGAGTGATGGCATCAAAGAATATGATGAGATGGTTAAAGCATCGCATGATAGATATTCTTACACTTACACGTATACTCTAGAAAAACTAGACTTTAATTTAAAAAATAGAACCACACCTCCTACAAAACCATCCATTGAGGAGCCACCAGTTTTTGAATTGAAGGCCCTCCCATCTCAATTGAAGTATGCATTCTTTGGGGACAACAATACCTTACCGGTGATTATTTCTGCAAATTCGCCAGAGTCACAGGTGGGAGCATTGATATCCGTGTTGCAGAGGTTCAAAAGATCCTTTGGATGGGCCATGGAAATATTATAGGAATTCCACCAGGTATATGTCTCATAAAATATAGCTTAAGCCGAAATATGATCCCAACATTGAGCATTAGTGCAAATTAAACCCTCATATGTAGAAGGTTATGAAGAAAGAAATTATGAAATGGTTAGATGCTAGAGTAGTTTACCCCATTGCAGATAAAAAGTAGGTTAGCTGGGTTAATGCATACTGAATAAGGGTGGAATTATAGTATTTTCCAATGAGAATAATGAGTTTGTGACCATGAGACCCATGATCGGTTGGAGAGTTTGCATCGATTATAAAAAGCTAAACACTTGGACCCAGAAGGACCACATCCCCATGCCATTTATGGATCATATTCTTGATAGACTAGCAGGTCAGGGTTGGTATTATTTTCTTGATAGGTACTCGGGTTACAATCAGATCACTATTGCTCTCGAGGACCAAGAAAAGATGATATTTACTTGCCCCTATGGGACTTTTGAATTCAAGATATCCCTTTGGGTTATGCAATGATCCTTCCACCTTTCAACGATGCATGATGTCTATATTTTCTTAAATGGTGAAGCACATAATCGAGGTCTTCATGGATGATTTTTAGTAGTTGAGGAATCCTTCGATGATATTTTGGTCCATCCCAGTTCACTAAGTCCACCATATCTAATACAATAAGATCATCCTGAGTATAAAACTCTCGAACAGTCATAACATATTATCTATAAACCCGATCCACTACGAATGAATCACCCACAGGACTAGACATACATAATGGAATAGTTAAAGAATCCCAAGATAACACTAACTGTGGAGAATAATAAGCAGACACATATGAATAAATGGATCCCTGAATTAAATAAAGCAAAAGCCAACTAATGGCATACTGAAATTATACATGTGATAACAACATTCAAAGACTTAGCCTCAATTGAGATGGTACAATAACCAACTGACCATGCCCAACACTTAGCTGGGCTCCTAACCAATCTCTAATCATACTAACCTGAGGACCTCCACAATCACCCTATAGACCACCCCTAATAACCATTCACAACACTTCTAGATAAGGGTAGAACTACCCAAATTAGTGGAACACTCTGAGCTGCAGGAACCATCACTCTGTGATTGGGGAACTCTCCTACTAAATGGCCAAATTCCCATAACCATAACATGCACCACACACTGCACTGAAACTAGAAGATAAGGATGACTTGGAATAACCATCATAATCAGTAACGCAAAAAATGAACCCCTCAGAGGCTGACTCCAGGATGATCATTGAAACTAGGCTGGCCTTTATCGTTGATCTAAAGTGCAGCATAAATAAGGCTGCTAGACTAACCCTGATGTTGATGAGGTTGATACAGAGGGTGCCTACCTTGAGAACCACTATCTCTAAATTGTGAGCCACTACAACTTCCATTAAAACTGCCCTCATATCATAGTCTTTTATCACTACCCTAATGGGCCTCATAATGCATCTCCTACATAACGTGATCATGATTATAAACCTCAGCAAAAGACCTACCTTTAGAAACCAAACTCTGTGTAGACATGTAGAGAGGGAGTCTAAATCCTAAACAAATCACCAAACTCTCTCATACTTGGTAGTCATAATAGAAGTAGCATACCCATCTAGCTTATAAATTTGAGCCTCATACTCTACAACAGTCATAGAGTCGTGCTCCAACCTTTTGAACTGATCCTTCAAACAAACTCTATGACTTCAAGGCATATACTACTCCAAGAAGATCTTAGAGAATTGAGTCTATGTAAATTGAGGAGATCCAGTTGGCTTGGAATCAAGATGACCTCCCACCAATGTCGAGCCTCTAAATCCAACTGAAAAGTATTGTAATCCTTACCATGAGTCTAACTAGGCCCAAATTATGGAGCCTATCCTCACAAGTGATGTCACCCAGAAGTACACCTCTTTAGAATTATCAAGCGGTTGATATAAAAGCATAATAACCCAACTAGGTTAGGGTTGAACCCATAAGAAATATGTGGAACTATCTCCGTAGATTGCTGAAATCGCTAGGCAATAGAAAATGTAAATAGAGGGATTTTGTTGTGAAATGTAAGAAGTAACAAAGGTCAAATGTTTTTGGTTGTGAACAATTTGAAATGGACACTAGTACTGTGTTCCCCCTAGATTTCAAACTTAGTAGCTTTATCATGCTTCATTGAACCATCCCAATATCTTGTATATAGAATCTGATAAGTTATGTATCACTAACCGGCTTGTGTATTCCTTAGTGAATTTCACTCTTTACCTTTTGAGTCTTAAGAGTGTCGACTTACTAACTCTTATCTTGGATCCTAGATTAACTATTACCTTTTAAGTCTATAGTTAATTAGATGAAGGTAATTATCTTAGGTAGATGAAGATGATTAGAGTATATCGATAATTAACTTCAAATTATTATTGTGATCTTTTTATCCTACTCTCTACCTCTCTTGTAAAGCAAGTAGTGAATATAGGAGGGATATTAATGTTTGAAACTTCTAAGAAATCTATTAAACTAAAGATGATCATAATACATGTAAGAATATCAATTGGGAACAACATTGCACTCTCCTTACTTTGTTATCCAGTTAAGGTTCACACAACCCCAGCTAAGGGATTTAGCCTCTCATTGTTGTGAAATAATCAATGGATTCATAATTGAAAGCATTAAATCAATCTCACAATAATTTATGATGAAAACCCAAAATCTTAGATTAATAATTCAACCAAAAACAAGAACACAAGAATCCCTAGATCAAAATCAAATAGTTGAATCAAAATATATATTTGTGAATTATAAGAGTGCATAAACTAACCAAACATGTCAAAAGGGTATTTGTATGGAAATACTAGAAAGACAATCCTACAATTAAAAGGAAAATCAAAGTCAGTGGCCACCTATGGGGCCACTTATGGGTCGTATGTGGCACCTACAAACTGTAGGTGGTCCCACGTAGGTGCCAGTGTCCAAAAATAGAAACATATCTTAAGGAACTCAATAAATTCTCACACCTACGGGGCTTAGGTACTACCTACAACCCATAGGTAGTCCCATGTATATGACAGTTTCAAATCTTCAGCTTTTGGATCTCTGAACTTTAACTTTCTCACACATATTCTAACACCTATCCCTCATATGTAGTACCTACGGGGCGTAAGTGCCCACGTAGGTAGTCCAAACACTTAAATTTTGCACATCTTTTCTCATGTTCAAATCCAAACCTAGTTTCCTACAAAACACATCATATCTAATAAAACGACCTAAGTAACTTGCATATTGCCATCATTTTAAGTATCGAAAATGCTATGAAATTATAGCATATCAACACCCTCAACTTAGAATATTTGCATGTACTAAGTCAAAAAAAATCATCTAAACAACACAACTACGCTTAACCAGGAGAATCCTAAGACATCTATGTCAGTCAATCATCAACTTTAAGCTCAAAATATTACCCCCTTCTAATTTGAATACTTAAAACCAACTGTGTGTATCAATGAAGCAAAACAATGTGACATAAGGGAATCAAGATATGTCATTACATAAGGAAAAAATAATAATGCATATATAATAATTACACTACCTAAAACAAGTAAGCAACTTGCACCACAACCCATATACCCTCACGTCAAAGAAGTCTCAATCACTCATATGAAATCATGCATGTCAATGCAGGGGACGTATCAAGAGACATTCACACTCACAAATAAGTTACAGAAATATGGATCAAATATCATAGGCTTGCCCTTATTTTCTCTACCTTAGTTTTTAGACAGTCGGGTTATGATTACTATAGGGTTTTACTCGGCTTGTAATGTAGGCTTAGGGGCTGGTATGGTACATAAGGACATTTTAGTGACTAAGTTTCCTTTGCACTACATTTACTTAGGGGTCCACTTATTAAACAATGTTCTTTTATTCCACCCTTGTTTCTTCCTTTCTATTACTTTATTGCACATTCTTGGGTGCGGTTTCTTTTATTCTTTTTTTTTTCAAATTTTCTTTAAGAGAATACTCACAAAAATACCTAAAGTTTGATCGGATTACCAGTTGAGTATACTGAACTTTACGGGGGTCCTATTACCCTCCTATACTTTTTTTTTGTATTTTAATGACATATATCTTCCACTTGGCCCATTGCGTGTTAGTCATGCGCATTGAATGCGTGAAGGTATCAAAAAACGTTAAAAACTCTTTTTTTGCCAAACAACCCCTAAATTTTCTAATTATTTAAAGTTTTATATTTTTTATTTTATTTTTCATTCTCTCTTTTCTCTCTTCTCTCTTCTCTCTTCTCTCTTCTCTCTTCTCTCTTCTTTCTTTTCTTTCTTCAACAATGGTTGCTCCATTGTTAATTTAAATTGAATTCTTGAAGATTCCATTTCAGTTTCCATTCTTGAAGATTAATGGAAGATTTCATTCAATTGAAATTGAAATTTGGCGTAATTGCAACTTCGAACTTGGAACTTGAAATTGAAATTGAACTTGAAATTGAAATTGAAATTTCATTCCATTGAGTTGGCGTAATTGAAACTTGGAATTTAAAACTCAATAAAAGATTCCATTGAGTTGGCGTAATTGAAACCTGAAATTTGAAATTCAAGTATGAAGAAACTTTCTTCATAATTGAATTTGAAAACTTTTGGAGTGATAAGAATGGACTTGGAATTTGAAATTGACTCAATGAAGTTATTTGGAATTTGATTTGTAGGAGGAATTTGAGTTGTCGAATCTTTACTATGGTTGTAATGGTGAAAAAATGTTGAAAACTGATAAAACGGAGAAGAAACAACGCGTGACCACACTTTTCACCGAAAAACTGGGTATAACGTATTGGGGGGAGAGGGATTAATTCCACTTTAAAAAAGTCCGGAGGGGGGGGCAATTAATTCCACTTAAAAAAGTATAGGGGGTAATAGGACCCCCGCAAAGTTCAATATGCTCCACTAGAAATTTGGTTCAAGTTCAGGTATTTTCGTGGGTATTATCCCTTAAAGATATTTTTACAAAAAATAAATTCTACAAAACCACTTGAGGTTTTTATATTTTATAATTCTCTCTCCCTCTCTCTCTCCATCCCCACCCCCTCTCTCTATATAAATGAAAATATACTATAGTGTAAGTTAAAGCATAAGTATCAGTACTATATAGAAGCGTGGTGAAGCAGGCAACTCTTCGTCGACGTGTCTGCTTGCTCCATAATTTTACTATATCACCCCTAATTAATTATTATATGTCATTACGTATTAGAAAATTAATAATATTTAATAAAAAAAGTAAATATTTATGATATGTCTGCTTTATTTGTTTCAACCGTACGTGTTCGTCGACATGTTTGCTTACTCCGTGATTTTACTATATTATTCATAATTAATTATTATATGTCATTTACGTATTAAAATTAATAATATTTAATAAAAAAGTAAAATAGACATTTATGAGATGTCCGCTAAAGTTGTTTCAATCGTAATTTTACTATATCACTCCTAATTAATTATTATAAGTCATTTAAGTATTAAAAAATTAATAATCTATATCTATAATATATTAAAAGTGTGAAGACCCTTAGAAAAATGATTTGAACTTTTTTCTCTTCATTAAAAGATTCTGCAATAAAACAAAATCATTTTTTTACTATTTTACTCAAATTATTAAATAATTATTTTAATAATACTAACTATAATATTACATCCTAAAATATATATATGGAAATAAAAAATTATGAATCCTATAATATATGGTAATAAGAAAGTGTTACTGTAAGAAGAATTAAAAAAAAAAAACTCCTAAGTTTTAGGAATAAAAAATATACGTGATTTTTTAAATATTTTTTTAAATAAAACAATGAAGTCTATTTTATAATAAATATAAATAAAAAGAAAAGGAAAAGTCTACAAATAACTTTAAAAAGGTACAACAAATGGGCAAGGATTTGAACTTTTACTTGGAAAGTCTACAAAATACACGAGTTTTATTATTATTTTTAAAATATAAATTTTCTGCTTTGGAAATTATATTCTTCTAAAATTGATATATATTTATGGGGAAAAATATAAATTTACCATATTTAGATAAATTTTTTTTTGAAAAAGAATATGAACTTTTATAAATTGAGAATCCTTCTACAACAATACAATAACATCTTCAACGAACATATGGAACAAGATTATTTACTTTTGGTCTTAGATCATTATTCATTGTTTGCTTTACAATTGTTTTTTAGGTCAAAAAATATTTTCGTAATATTTTATTTATTTTTAAGTGCATTGATTTTGTAGGTATCTTGAAGATGTATGATGATAATAATATATATAGAGACAGTTGATGATTCGAATTTTGAAAGAAGATTAATTTCGCGTGAAATTTTTTGTTTTGAATGATATAAATTATTGTATCTATTCATTCTTATTCTTTTCAGGTAACGATCTTTTCTTTGTCTTCTTTTATGATATTTAGTTTATCAAACTTTATGAAAAAGAAAAAAATAGTAAGAGAAAAGGCCTAACTAAATCTGGCTTCAGGTAACGATCTTTTCTTTGTCTTCTCTTTGTTTTTCTGAAACATTCGTAAAGAGACACAACAAGAGATAAAGAAGAGAACAAGCGAATGTTTCTCCAAATGTATTCACGATAAGGAAGAGTTGATAAGTGTTTCTCCAAAAATATTCACAGTGAGAAAGAGTTGATAAGTGTTTCTCCAAAAGTATTCAGGATGGAGTAAAAATTCAACGTTCAGTAGAATCCTTGGGTTTATTTGGCTGGACATACCAAGTACGAGGTTTGGCTAAATTAAACTTACTCTAATAGTGATTAGGTTAAAAAGAAACTCCAACATTAGTTTTCAATTTTCCTAAAGATCTAAGTTATCACTTCAAATAATGGAATTGCACGTTATTATTAATATTTTATTTTATACTGTACATAATATATTTTTAAAAAACATAAATATTAAAACATATTTGAATATATTGTTATAGAGAGGTAAAGTCTACAAATAACTTAAAAAGGGTACAACAAATGGGTAAGGATTTGGACTTTTACTTGGAAAGTCAACAAAATACACGTGTTTTAATATTATTTTTTAAAATATAAATTTTCTCTTTTGGAAATTATATTCTTCTAAAATTGATATATATTTATGGGGAAAAATATAAATTTATCATATTTAGATAATTTCTTTCTTGAAAAAGAATTTGAACTTTTATAAATTGAGAATCCTTCTACAACATTACAATAACATCTTCAACGAACATATGGAACAAGATTATTTACTTTTGGTCTTAGATCATTACTCATTGTTTGCTTTACAATTGTTTTTTAGGTCAAGAAATATTTTTGTAATATTTTATTTTTTTAAAGTGCATTGATTTTGTAGGTATCTTGAAGATGTATGATGATGATAATATATATAGAGACAGTTGATGATTCGAATTTTGAAAGAAGATTAATTTTGCTTGAAATTTCCAGTTTTGAATGATATAAATTATTGTATCTATTCATTCTTATTTTTTTCAGGTAACGATCTTTTCTTTGTCTTCTTTTATGATATTTAGTTTATCAAACTTTAATGAAAAAAAATAGTAAGAGAAAAGGCCTAACTAAATCTGGCTTCTTGATTTTTCTGAAGATTTCTAATTAATAATTTGTAGGTTTCTTACCATAAAAAATATAAGATGAAACAAAGAGACACAACAAGAGATAAAGAAGAGAACGACCGAATGTTTCTCCAAAAGTATTCACAGTAAGGAAGAGTTGATAAGTGTTTCTCCAAAAATATTCGTTTCTCCAAAAATATACACAGTGAGGAAGAGTTGATAAGTTTTTCTCCAAAAGTATTCAGGATGGAGTAAAAATTCAACGTTCAGTAGAATCCTTGAGTTTATTTGGCTGGACATACCAAGTACGCGGTTTGGCTAAATTAAATTCACCCTAATAGTGATTATGTTAAAAAGAAACTCCAACATTAGTTTTCAATTTTTCTAAAGATCTAAGTTATCACTTCAAATAACGGAATTGCACGTTATCATTCATATTTTATTTTATACCGTACGTAATATATTTTTAAAAAACATAAATATTAAAACATATTTGAATATATTGTTATAGAGAGGTAATTTTATAAAGAGTACCACTATAATAAACATCACTGTTGTTATAGGTGGAGTTTCATTACAGAGAAATAACATATAATATGAAAAATCTGTTTCAAAGAAAATCAGAACGTTATAGTGAAATACCGTTATAAGTAGAGATTGTTATAGAGAGGTTTGACTGTCTATATATTATTAAGAGAAAAATGTTTGAAATATATCTAAACTTTAGTGAAATTTGTTGTAACATACCTCAACTTTGTGAGAGTCCTATGAGCCCCTGGACTATTTATTACCACAAAGGTCCTATTCAGGTCTTGGCGTGCTCAATGTGCATGATTCACGATTCAGCTGGCAAATATATGTCACATAAATACAATAATAAATAGTCTGGGGGAGGGGGGGGGGGTCATAGGATCCCCACAAAGTTGAGGCATGTTAGAGAAAATTTATCAAAAGTCTAGGTATATTTTAGACCTTTTCTCCTATTATTAAAGTCGTCTATTCATTGATTTGAATATAATGAGTTTGTTCTTTTTACATATGCAACTCTCTTCTTTAAAGTTGAATACACGTGCAACTCACATATCCTAAGCTAGTATTTAATAAAAAGGTAAAATAGACACAAATTGATAAATTAACTCTTGATATTTTAAATTAACTTGACATCTTATATGAGGCCCACTTAAATTTTTTTCACAAGTATTTTTTATAGAAATTTTGTTATATCACTTCTAATCAGTTATTATGAGTCATTTAAGACATATCGGCTTCGCTAATTCAATCATGATATTTGGTTGACTCTTACGTATTAAAAATTTAATCATGTTTAATTTAAAAAGAATAAAATAGTCATTCAGACATGTCTGCTTCAGCTGCTTCAATCGTAATTTTACAATATCACCCTAATTAATTATTATAAGTCATCTAAGTATTAAAAAATAAATAATATTTAATAAAAAAAATAAAATAAAAATAAAATGATAAATTAATTCTTGATGTTTTAAATTAACTTGACATCTTATATGAGCCCCATTCAAATTTTTTTACAAGTATATTTTTTAGCAATTTTGCTATATCACTTCTAATTAGTTATTATTAGGGGTGACAAATGGACGGATTGGGCTGAAGTTGGGCGGGTCAAGATGAACTGAACAAATAATTGGGCTAATGCCCAACCCTGCCCAAATGCATTTGGGTCAAGATGATCTGGGCAAGATGGGCAAAACTATGGGTTAGAATCCAACCACCCAAATGCAAGTTTAATCAAATTAAAAACGTTAGCAAGTTTTTTCCTTTTTCTGTCTTTTTACCTCTTCCTTTTTTCTTTTTCATTTTTTTATTCCATTTTTTCCTTTTATTTTGTTTCTTTTATCCTTTTTATTTTTTTCTATTTTTTATTTTCTTTTTTTCTGCCTCTTATTTTTCGTTTTTAATCTATTTTTTTTTGTTTTTATTACTTTTTTTTGCAACCTTTTTTTTCTATTTCGTTTCTTTCCTTTTTTGTCATTTTCTTCTTTTTTCATTTTTTTATTTTTTGGTAATTCCTTTTTATTTTCTCTTTTTTTTATGGTTGTTGTTGTATTTTATATTTTATATATTTTTTGAATTTTATATTTATTTGTATCATAAATATTTCAAATAAATTTATTATTTATATTTGAATACTTTAGCCGTGAATATAATTTATCATTTGTATTTGTATACAAATAGTTATAAGGAATAATTGTATTTACTAGAGTCTAAAATATTTAATAGGCAATATGTCATTCAATGCAAATGTATCATTAGTATTTGTATGTCAAGTTTGTCATTTACATTTGTATAAAAACAAGTGTCATTTTTATGTGTATGGTTCAAGTTGTATGAACAAGTATCATTCGATACAAATGTAAACGTTGTATTTGTATAGTTTAACATTTTATTTTTCTAATTTATCATTTATATTTGTATTGTTCAATTTGTATTAATAAAATGTAATTCGTATCAACGAAGATAAATCGTATAAAATATAAATAATGCTGAGAATTATAAAATACAAATACAAGTGTGACCTATAAAATACAAATATAAACACAAGCGTGAACTATAAAATACAAGTACAATTGTATCAACAAATACAAAAATATAAATAATGACGTGAACTATAAAATATAAATACAAATACAAGTAC
The DNA here is from genome assembly GCA_030864215.1 of Capsicum pubescens. Classification (NCBI taxonomy): domain Eukaryota; kingdom Viridiplantae; phylum Streptophyta; class Magnoliopsida; order Solanales; family Solanaceae; genus Capsicum; species Capsicum pubescens. The sequence goes on along the minus strand of CM061548.1, from coordinate 295,769,412 downwards.
AATTATAAAATAAAAATTCAAATTTCAACTATAAAATATAAATACAAATACTAGAGTGAATTATAAAATACAAATGCAATTGTATCAATAAATACAAAAATATAAATGATAGTGCGAATATAAATACAATAAGTCATTGTGATATTTTCGTTATCAATCATAACTTGTTCTCCACATAGCCATATTTTATAAAAATATAAATAAAATTAAATTAAAAAAAAGAGAAATAATTTTTTTAAAAGAAAGAGAAATACAAGCTATAGATAGAATACAGAAAAAAAAGAAAAACAAATAAAAAAATAAATGAAAAATAAAAATAGAAAAAAAGAAGGAGAAAAATGAAAATAAGAAGAAAAAAACAAAAAAGGGGAAAAATATGAAAAAGAAAAATAATACAAGAAAATGAAATAAATAATAATCAAAAAGTAAAAGAAAATGAAAAAGAGATAAAAGAAAAAAATGATGGTGAATATAAATACAATGACAGGTTATGATGTATCTGTTATCTTCCATGACTTGTACTCGACGTTATCATATTTTTTGGAAATACAAAAAAAATATAAAATATAAAATACAACAAAAAACGAAAAAAAATGAGAAAGAGAAAAAAAACTAAAAAGAGGAAATTAAAAAGGAAAAACGAAAAAAGTAAAAAAATGGAAAAGAAATAGAAGTAGCGGCTAGAGATAAAACAAAATAAAAAAATAAAGAAAGAGAAAGAAATGCTATAAATTATAATTTGAAAGTTCGGCTAGAAATACTCTCATTTTGTTGAAACCTAGACTATTTTTGTCAGTCCCCCCTTAATAAAACAAGATTTTATAAAAGCTTTAAGCAATTTGATGGGTCAAGTTTGGGCATCATCATGGGTCTATTTGGGTTTGTGATTTGTAATGGGTTGACTTGGGCTAGCCCAAATTAGCCCATTATCAAAATCACTTTTGCCCAAACCCATCAAACCTTGGGCGGGTTGGTCGGGTCATTTGGGTTTGGGCTAATTTTTCCACCCCTGGTTATTATGAATCATTTGAGACATAGATACTTCGAGACTTTAATCGTGATATTTGGTTGACTCTCGAATTATATCAATGTCACTTAAATTGGAATAGAAGAAAAAGTATTATAAATCACAATAACTAAAAATTTAAATTATTTTTAAAATATAATTAACTATCAATGACACAAAAATTTAGACAAGGAGAGTATTATAAATTACAATAGCTAACAACTTGAATATCTAAATTTTATTTATGTCACATAAATTGAGATGAAAAAACATATATTGAGCCCGTGCCTGAATATCTAGTATTAGAATAAATTTCTATTATATATAAGAAAGGATTTTGACATGCCTGCTTGTGTTGTCTGCTTCAGCTGCTTCAATCGTGATTTTACTATATTATCCTTAATTAATTATTATACATTATTGAAACACCTTGGTTTTGGGGCCTTGGAAAATTTCCTTGATTTCTGGTTTCTGGGCAAGATACAACTTAAGGGAACGAGTCGTATGCTTGGGTACAGGTGGTATGGTCCATTTGTATGCTGACCAGTGTTGGTTGGTGGGATGGATTTAGTTACTAAAATAGGTACAATTTGGGTGGTACGAGTTGTGTCGATGTATACGGGTTGTTTGGTTACTTTACTTAACCTTAGACTTGGTAACTTAAGTTGGATCTAAGTATGAGTGTCTCACCATGAGCCGCAAGCCAGGGTATGAGTCATACCATGGACTCGTATGGTGGTCAATGTCCAAACCTCCTGAAATTTTATTTTGCCAGCGGTACGGTTTATGGGTACTAGTCGTACACTTGGATACGACTTGGATTTGGGTGTGTCGTACCTTGGACAGTATTGGGTCTAAGGGAGGGGCCTATTGTATGAGAAGTGGGTACCACTCGTACAGGAGGGGTACGATTTGTAAGGGTCAGTCGTACCCTATGACGAGAATTAAGTGCAGTTTAAGTGAGGGTAATCTGGATATTTCCCCACTTATCTAAATGAGGTCCCATGACTTATATTACACTTGGGAGGTTATTTCCCTACGATTCTATTCTTAAACACTTAGAAAACACTCTTGAGTCCTCTCTAGAGTTCTTGGGCAAAGGAAGCTAGGGTTTCATCTTAAGGAGTAAATTGGGGTTTGTCTTGGTGATTTCTCTCCATCATCATCTTAGTTTAAGGCATGTTATCTTCCCTCATTGTTAGTTCTAACTAAAATCATGGATTTTATACAATGTTTCCATGATTTAAATGTTGTGATTTTGGGTTTTCAAATATGATTTGGAGGTTTTGGCTTTAAATGCTTGGTTATGGTTTTTCCATATTTTAATTAAGCTTTTATATGCATTAATGGTGATTTTGGATAACTGGTTGCATGGGAATGGTTGTTTGGTAATTAGCTTTGGCTTTGGAAATACTATGCCCCCAATGTGTTTGATAAAAGGACTATAACAATGTTTTCACCATATTATTAGGTTTTCAATGGAACTTATGCATGGTTTAAACTTGGTAATGAAACCCTAAATGATATGAATGGTTTAAATGGATTTGGAATGATTCTGACTTGGCTTAATAAATATACTTGTAGGGTACAAGGAAATCCCCCAAGTTAATATAGTAATGAATATTTGTTGGGTACATGAGAATCCCCGAAGTTAATTAGATAATAGGGTCTATGGGTACATGGGAATCCCTTGACCACTAAAATGTTTGGCTAAGGACAATTCTTGCAAGTTATAATCGGTATGACGATACCACTACTAATAGCCCTGGTTAATAATAATGGAATAATGGTTTGGTTGGAAATTGGTTTTAATTGGGCAATAATGGCGGGGTATGAAAGTTAACCGTGAAGGTGGGAGTCCAATGGATGAACACCGAAAACTCATATTTCCTGACATGAGGGGTAGGTCATAGAAACCTTATATGATACTTATGAGGAACACGGGAATCCTCTAGGTACATTGTACATATGTATCATGGAGAGTTAAGGGTACATGGGAATCCTCGACTCTTATGATATCTCCTATTCGTGGAGCTACACGTATCAGGACCCATTCAGGGGGTTACACTGGACCTATATAGACCGTGGGTGGTTCTAGGATGGTTAATCTTCACATACCTAGGTTAAAGGTTTTAAATGCATGCTAAACCTGATTCTCTTTTCCCGGTATAGTTTTATATATATACAGGTTCTGTGCATGTGGATGGTTTTACTTGTTTTTTTAAATGATATTATTTTATTCTTATCCTGAGTTCATGCTAGAATTTACCCGCTAACCCATCTTCGGGTGGCTGTATCCCCACGTGATGCAGGAACCAACCGTTCTACTCCTCATGTTTAGCATTTCGATATTTGAGGGTCAGCTTTGTATTGAAGTGGCGATCTTTCATTTTTTTAAAAGGATGTATTTCATGGATGTTATTTCATACTTTGGATTATTTATGGATATTGATTTTGGCTATGGTTGGGGGCATGTCCCAATTGGATTTTTGTATTCTCTCAGTTAGAGGCTTTTGTGGAATTACTATGGGTTGGAATAGGCAGGATCGGTATTGGTGGCAGCCTTAGCATTGGTATTGGTATTGGGGTTGATACCGAATGACAATATTATTAGTTGTTCCATCCTTTTTTATTTGGGGATTATATATTTTATTATTAATGGAACTTATTTGGTTATGGACGTATTTATGGTTTTGGTTTGGCTTGGTATGGTTGGACGGTTGGTATGGGACGGTTGGACTCGGTTGGGTCGGTCATGGTTATGATCCTATCCTAGAGTCTTCATGTGAGCTGTTACACTACCTTGTTATATGCTCAAAATTTAGCCAACTCAGGGCAGGCGGCTGGAGGTTGGGTTGGGTAGTGGGGGTGGTCTCCGATCCCGATCAAACTTGGGACGCCCATTACGACAAGGCCCCGGGTTGGGTTATTTCAAGTTGGTATCAGATATTTAGGTTCATGGTCAATTGGGAGTCCAAAAAGCCGTGTCTAGTAGAGTCTCTTTTAGGGGTGTGTAGTGCGCTACACTCATAAAAAAGAGGCTACAGAACATTTAGGAATGCTTCACTTTCTTGGTATTCTGTTTTTAAGCTTGGGGTCTAGGTCTTAGAATTTCTTCTAATCCTTATTTGTTCACTTTTTAGATCATGCCTTATTGATCTGGAACACAAGGAAATCCTTCTGTCCCATCTGTGGACGATGTTGATGGGGTACGCGCTACACCTAGAGTTCACACTCGATCTCAGGGTCCTATCCCTGATTGTTCTGGTGTTCCCTCAGTTTCTACTAGTCCTCCTCAAGGTGAGGTGACTAATGCAAATTTTACCAATATATTCATATTATTTCTTAGTAGGTTGCTGCTCAGGCTGAGCGGAATGCGTCTGGTGGATTGTCTGCTGAGGCCACATGGGTTGGCCAGTTTATGAAACTGAATCTTCCTACTTTTACTGGTGTGAAGGTGGGGGAGGATCCTCAGGGTTTCTCAGATGAAATGGAGAATATATTCAAGGTGATGCAGGCCACAAATATGGAAGGTGTAAATTATATAACTTATCAGCTCAAGGATGTTACATACCAATGGTACGAGGAGTGGGATAGGGATGAGGTGATATGGAGGAGTTGTCCCCATGGGATTTTTTTCTAATTCTTTTTTGGATCGTTTCTTTCCTCAAGATCTAAGGGAAGCAAAGATGGAAGAGTTTGTGAATCTCAAGCAAGGTAAAATATTTGACAAACAATATGCCTTGAAGTTTCATCAGATGTTAAGGTATGCTCCTGATTTGGTGGCTGACACGAGGGCAAGGATGAGAAAGTTCACTTCTGGGCTATCACGGGATATGATCCTTGAAAGAAAAACTACTTTGCTGATCAAGGATATGGATATTTCAAGGTTAGTTGTCCACATGCAGAAAGTGGAAGATGTAAAGAGGAAAAAAATAGAGTTTGGGGAAAGGCAGCGTAAGAGAAGCAAGTTTTCTGAGCAGAGTGGTTCTCAATATCAGGGTGATCAGGATGGAAGTAAATGGTCGAAGAAGAAGTGAGGGAGTTCTATTTCCTTCTTTACTGCTAGCGCTCCTTACCCGAAGCAGTCGGGTGATAGGCGTCCACAAGGTGGTGATAATTTCTGGGCACAAGATACCCAACCTCATGCGAGTGGGGGTCAGTCGTCTTCTTCATGCCCTCTTTGCTGGTTCTATGGTCATCTTCATTGGGTCTATTGTGATGAAAACAGGGATAAGTTTTTAAAATGTGGCCAGCCAAGCCATATGCTCAGAAATTATCCAGTCGAAAAGGGTGCATCGAGAGCGATCAAAGCTCCGGTTCCTTCGTCTTCTACTCCTACACCTAGTGGTGCGTCTTCGACGTTTACTCCTTCTTCTGGTACCGGTACATGCCGGAATAAGTTGTAAGCTCTTACATCTCAATAGTAATCTGAGGCATCACCTGATGTCATTACTGATATGTTACAACTCTTTTCTCGTGACGTGTATTGTCTACTTGAACCGGGCCCCATATGTGGCTGTGTGTTTTGTTTTTGGTCCTGAGGTTGTTTTGGATCCTTTTTCTATTTCTACCCCAATAGGTGACTCGATTATTACTAAAAGAGTCTATAGGGGGTGGTATCGTTTGGTAGAAAACAGACCTTGGTAGATCTGTTTGAGCCAAATATGGTGGATTTTGATGTTATTCTGGGGATAGATTGGTTACACTCTTGCTATGGATCCTTAGATTATCGGTCACATAAGGTTGCCTTTAGGTTCCCTGGTGAACTAATTATAGAGTGAGAGGGTGGTTCCCAAGCTCCTAATGGGAGGTTTATTTCTTGTCTTAGAGCTCGGAGGTTAATCTCTAAAGGTTGTCTTTACCACTTGGTCCGAGTTAAAGATTCTAACTGGGAAGGTCCTTCTCTACATTCATTTTCAGTGGTAAATGAGTTTCATGAGGCATTTCTGAATGATCTTCCTGGTGTTCCTCCAGATGGGGAAATAGAGTTTGGTATTGATTTGGTTCCGGACACTCGTCCAATATCTATTCCTCCTTATAAAATGGCTTAGGGTAAGTTGAAGAAACTCAAGGAGCAAGTTAAGGATCTTCTGGATAAGGGGTTTATTCATCCTAGTGTATCCCCATGGGGTGCACCAGTGTTGTTCGTACGCAAGAAGGATGGTTCCCTTCGGATATACATTGACTATCGACAGTTGAATGAGGTGACAGTCAATAACAAGTATCCTTTTCCAAGGATAGATGACTTGTTTGATCAGTTTCAAGGTGCCAAGTTCTTCTCTGAAATAGATCTTCGGTCTGGATATCATCAACTTAAGATTAGGGAGGAGAATATCCCTCAATTGACTTTTCATACTCGGTATGGGCACTTTGAATTCTTGGTGATGTCATTTGATTTGACTAATGCCCCGACGACATTTATGGACTTGATGAACAGTGTTTTCAGGCAGTTCTTAGATCTCTTCATCATTGTGTTTAATGATGACATTCTGGTTTATTCCAAGAGTGAGGTGGATCACGCTAATCACCTCCGTGTGGTATTATAGACCTTGAAGGAACAATAGTTGTACGCCAAGTTCTCCAAGTGTGAGTTTTCGTTGAACGTTGTGACTTTTCTCGGTTATATTATTTCTAGCGAGGGGATCATGGTGGATCCGTAAAAGGTTGTTGTGGTTAAGAGGAGGCCTAGACCCACGACTCCAACTGACATTCAGAGCTTCTTGGGCTTGGCTGGGTATTATACGCGGTTCATGGAAGGCGTTTCATCGATAGCTGCTCCTTTGATTAAGTTGACTCAAAAGAAGGTTAAGTTTTCTTGGTCAGATGCTTATGAGGGGAGTTTTGAGAAGTTGAAAGATAAGCTGACTTCAGCTGTAATTTTGACTTTGCTGGAAGGCAATGATGGGTTCGTTGTCTATTGTGATGTATCTCGGGTAGGTCTTGGTTGTGTTTTGAAGCAACATGGGAAGGTGATTGTCTGTGCTTCCAGTCAGTTGAAGGTGCATGAGAGGAATTATCCTACTTATTATTTAGAGCTGTTAGCGGTGGTATTTGCTTTGAAAATCTGGAGGTATTATTTGTATGGAGTGCACGTAGACATCTTTTCTAATCATAAGAGTCTACAGTATGTGTTCACTCAGAAGGAGCTGAATCTCAGGAAGAGGAGATGGTTGGAGCTTTTCAAGGACTATGATATGAGTCTTCACTATCACCCAAGTAAAGCTAACATGGTTGCTGATGCTCTTAGCAGGTTGTCCATGGGGAGTTTGGCTCACGCAGAGAAAGGAAGGCAGGAATTGGTGAAAGATATTCACTGCTTGGCTAATCTTGGAGTTTTTCCACCGCACCCAGCTTTTTATTATTTTCTTTTATTCTACCTTTTTTCATACTTATTTTACATCACGCACCCCTATGGTAACCACACTCAACTTAGGCTATTTGCCTAAGTTAAAGTGCATAATGTCCAAGGAGGACCAGGGCCAAAACAGGTTTATTGTGATACAATTGGGAAGGTGATAGGTATAATAAAAAGAATAGGCATTCAGGCTCAAAATCAGGATCAAGGAATATTATTCACACGTGGAAGATCATTTAGGCTAAAAGTGGACAAATATCAACAACGACCTATAATTGTTTCCTAACCGCTATCTTACAACCAAGGTAAGACCAACTGGGCAAGTTCTGGATTTAACATACAACAGGAACTAGGTAGTATCTCACACACACATGGCACAAAGGTACATCACAAACTACTATCCATTCGGTTCATGCAATTGTTAGCAGTGATTATCATGTCCCTAGTACTAATGCCATCAAAAGATTTACAGTAGTCACATATATATGCACATCACACAGTTACCAGATACACAATTGGAGAGGTATTTATCATTCCAAGAAAAATCAACAAAAATATGTCAACTGTCCTAGATACTTATCCCCCCTAGTTAACCACTACACATCACAAAACAAACACAATACGCCTAAACATGCCGGCTCTACTAGGAAAAAGACTCTGGGGAAAAGAGGCACGACGACAAAAACCCCAAGAGGACATCAACACCCACAAGTATCCCCACCCTCAACTTAAAATCATGCAATGTCCCTAATGCGTTAAACTATGTCTGACGTTAACTTAAGAGAGTTAGAAATATACCTGTGGTCCCATGGGTGCGAATATCTGATGTCAATCACATAATACAAATACAAACAACAAAATACCTTGGGTTGCCTCCCAAGAAGTACCTAATTTAGTGTCGCGGCACGACCCAACTCAGCTTTTTCCTCCACCTTGAGGATATGAATTTCATCTCTAACTTAGAGTCCATCTTCTTGCCTCGCTCATAGGGGGTGGTACAAAAATTAAGATGTCGAGTAATGGATTGAGCATGGTAAACCACTCGGCCTTAAAGTGAGTGTGTTTTTATGTTGCTTGTCTAATGTAAAATCAAGAATATAGGATTCTTGTTCCTCATCTTAACACTCTTCTACTATTTTAAATGATTCCACAGACAAGATATCATCTAAACATAATGTAGAAAAGTTCTTTGAATGAGGCCCAATCAATCCTACTTCAAAATTTACACTATCTACTATACATTCACTTTTATTCACCTTCTCGGCATCTTCACTTCGAATTGGGTTAGAGTCTTTATTAGAGATTTTCTTGGTTTCTTCTTTTGCCTCTAGCAACATGCCCTCAATCTTGGAATCATCTCTCATGGTTGGTTTGGTTTGTTGGGAAATCACTGAAGGTTGCTCAACATCAAGCTCAACATCAATATAGGGTTCTTGCTCCCCGGCAACGGCGCCATTTTTGATAACGCTCAACTTACACGTCAATTTAGTGCAAGGCGGTCATCGTTAATATATTTACCCAACTTTGGAGTCGGGGTCGAATCCACGAGGAACAATGTGAGTGGCAAATAAACTAATTTGAAACTATAGCTATAAGTTAAATTCAAAAAAATGATACGTAAAGATCAAATGGGAGTTTTAATGATTGAACAAAATTTATTAACACTTCAATTCTCCTTAGAACTCAAAGCTTAAACTACAATATTTCAAATCAATGATATAGAGAAACTAGAGTTGTGATCACTATGATTAGTAATCATCCATTGAATAATAGTTGTAGTATTGGATTCTCGTGACTTATGGGAAACACTAAATTATCAGTATCGACAGTTCATCTAAGTGCTTCTCAACCTACCTAGATGTTGAGTTCCCTAATTCTCTCAAACTTAGGAACCTTCTATTCACACTGATTTTATTTCGAGTTGATTAATCTTGTTACAACATTAATCATTAGATGGGAACTTAACCTTCCCAAATGCTCATTGATAATTCACTACCTTTAGTTTATTTCTCAGTTCGAGCAAATCAACATAAGGCGAGATCTATTATTTGCAACCAACAAAAAATAATTAATACAAAAAAATTATAAAGATGTTCCCACAATCACTCAAACCCTAACCAACTATTAAGACAATACAGGAGTAATCATAGATCCCACAACCCTTATTGTGGGTTTTAGCTCCACATGAAAGAGAAAGCGATAACAATAACTGAATTCATAATTCAAAGTGATTAAACGTACAAAAGATGCATTCAAAAATTGATTCTCTTCCCAAATTTAAGAAGAATATCCCACAACTAAATCAAAGAATTGAAAATTGAAAATCCAAGTTTAGAGACCAAAGAGAAGTAAAGTAGTCTCTGTAATAAGTTCCAGAGGTTAAGCCCTAAAACTAGAGAGAAAACGAATTAATGTCGTAAAGTTCCAGATGAATGTCCGCCTCCTATTAAACCTACAAACTTTCCCTTAAATACCAGGAGCTAAATTAGGAATCAAATCACAGCATACAACTATTTTTCGCACAGGTGACGACAACACGTGACGACTTATCAAGGTGTTGATGGCTTTTGAGACATGTCGTCAACTCCTCTCTGTATTTGATATGTTGTTGTCTTCAGCTGACTACAAGTCTGACGGCTTATCAAAGATCTGATGACTTATCACGGAATATCGTCACTTCTTTAACTCAGCTTCTGAACACTGCCTAAGGCTGACGGTAATCCTGACGACTTATCAGGACTTTGATGACATATTAGACAATATCGTCACTTCTTTACTTCAAATCTCATGTTCTGCCTTAGGCTGATGGCATTCTCGATGGCTTATTAGAATTGTGACGACTTATCAGAGATGTCGTCACACTTCTGCTCCAACTTCCTCACACTGTCTATAGCTGACGATGACTCTGATAACTTATTACAAATTTGATGACTTATCAGGCAAGTCCTCAACTACACTTTCATGGACACTTGTTCCAAATTCACGTCTTTTGCTCTTATTGTCTTTGGTTTTCTTGCATCTTGACTTTCCTACATTATCAAAGAGAAAGCAATCAAAAATGACAAAAGTTGCTTAAGACTTTACAATTATTTCTAGTTAAAAGCCTCAAATATGTTAGCGTTAGCTCACACATCAACACCCTCAACTTATAACAATTGCTTGTCCTCAAGCAACTTAAACATAACTAAGAGGATACAAATAACATTCGGCAACCAATCATTCATTTTAGCTCAAAACATATTTAGCATCTACAAGGTCAATCATCTCAAACTAAACTGTGTATATTACTGAAAAGCAACAATACAACACAAAGGAATCAACCTATGGCATTAAATTAGCAACAACAACCATGCATGTACCAATATTACACTACCCAAACAAGTTAGCAACTAGAAACATAACAAGTGTGCCCTTACAATAAAGAAGTCCCTCCTCACTCACATAAGAAATAACATATGTAATTATGGGGACAATTAATAGACACTCACTCTCAAAAAGAAGTTCCAGTCAATGTATGCCAAATAACATAAGCTTGTCCTTATTTTCATTACCAAGGTTTTCAGACAGGTAAGCTAGGATCACTATAGGTCTTTTTCTTTGGCTTGTAACATAGGCTAAGGGTTGGTATGATACTCGATGATATTAAAGATGACTAAGCCTCCTTGGTACTACACTAACTTTTGGGGTCTCACTTATTTTTCTTTACCTAATTCTCTCCTTTATTGATCACGCATACTCCAAATGGATGCGTTCTTTTTGACAATCATTTCTTATTTTTCACAACTTTTCTTTTCTTATTCTTTTTCCACCGCACCCAGCTTTTTATTATTTTCTCTTATTCTACCCTTCTTCATACTCATTTTACATCACACACCCCTATGATAGACACCCTCAACTTAGGCTATTTGCCTAAGTCAAAGTGTACAATATCTAAGGAGGACTAGGACCAAAATAGGTTCATTGTAATACAAATGGGAAGGTGATAGGTATAATAAAAAGAATAGGCATTCAGGCTCAAAATCAGGATCAAGGGATATTATTCACACATGGAAGGTCATTTAGGATAAAAGTGGACTAATATCAACAACGACCTATGATTCTTTCCTAACCGCTATCCTATAACCAAGGTAAGACCAACCGGGCAAGTTCTGGATTTAATACACAACGGGAACTAGGTAGTATCTCTCACACACATGGCACAAAGGCACACCACAAGCTACTACCCATTCGGTTCATGCAAGTGTTAGCAGTGATTATTATATCCCTAGTACTAATGCCATCAAAAGATTCACAGTAGTCACATATAGATGCACATCACACAGTTAACAGATAGACAATTGGAGAGGTATTTATCTTTCCAATAAAAATCAACAAAAATATGTCAACTGTCCTAGATACTTATTTTTTCCCCAGTTAACCATAACACATCACAAAATAAGCAAAATACGCCTAAATATACCGGATCTACTAGAAACAAGACTCCAGAGAAAAGAGGCACGACAACAAAAACCCTAAGAGGACATCAACACCTACAAGTAGTACCACCCTCAACTTAAAATCATACAATGTTCCCAATGTATCAAACCAAAATAAGAGAGTTAAAAACATACCTGTGGCACCATGGGTGTGAAGATCTGATGTCAATCACATAATATTAATACAAACAACAAAATACCTTGGGTTGCCTCCCAAGAAGCACCTAATTTAGTATCACGGCACGACCCAACTCAGTTTTTTCCTCCACCTTGAGGATATGAGTTTCACCCCTAACTTAGAGTCCATCTTTTTGCCTCACTCATAGGGGGTGGTAAAGAAATTAAGAAGTCGAGTAATGGATTGAGCGTGGTAAATCACTCGACCTTAAAGTGAGGTGTGTTTTTATGTTGCTTGTCTAATGTAAAATCAAGAATATAGGATTCTTGTTCATCATTTTCACACTCTTCTACTATTTTAAATGATTCCACAGACAAGATATCATCTAAACATAATGTAGAAAATTTCCTTGAATGAGGCCCAATCAATCCTACTTCAAAAGTTACACTATCTACTACACACTCACTTTTATTCACCTTCCTGATATCTTCACTTCGAATTCGGCTAGAGTCTTTATTAGAGATTTTCTTGGTTTCTTCTTTTACCTCTAGCACCATGTCCTCAATCTTAGCATCATCTCTCATGGTTAGTTTGGTTGGTTGGGAAATCACTGAAGGTTGCTAACATCAAGCTTAACATCAATATAGTGCTCTTTCTCCCCGACAACGGTGCCATTTTTTATAACGTTCAACTTACACGTCAATTTAGTGAAAGGCAGTCGTTGTCAATATATTTACCCAAATTTGGAGCCAGGGTTAAATCCACGAGGAATAATGTGAGTGTCGATTAAACTAATTTGAAACTATAGCTACAAGTTAAATTTAAATAAATGACACAAAAAGATAAAATGGGGGTTTTTTAATGATTGAACAAAAGTTATTAACACTTCAATTCACCTTAGAACTCAAAGCTTAAACTGCAATATTTCAAATCAATGATATAGAGACACTAGAGTTGTGATCACTATGATTAGTAATCCTCTATTGAATAATAGTTTTAGTATTGGATTGGGAAACACCAAATTATCAGTATCGACAGTTCATCTAAGTGTTTCTCAACCTACCTAGATATTGAGTTCCCTAATTCTCTCAAACTTAGGAACCTTCTATTCACACTGATTTTATTTTGAGTTGATTAATCTTGTTACAACATTAATCATTAGATGGGAACTTAACCTTCCCAAATCCTCGTTGATAATTCACTACCTTTAGTTTATTTCTCAGTTCGAGAAAATCAACATAAGGCGAGTTCTATTATTTGCAACCAACAAAAAGTACTCAATACAAAAGAATTATCAAGATATTCCCACAATCAATCGAACCCTAACCAACTATTAAGACAATATAGGAGTAATCATAGATCCCACAACCCTAGTTGTGGGTTTTAGTTCCACATGAAAGAGAAAGCGATAACAATAACTGAATTCATAATTCAAAGTGATTAAACTTACAAAAGATGTAGTCAGAAATTGATTCTCTTCCCAAATTCAATAAGAATATCCCACAACTAAATCAAAGAATTGAAAATTGAAAATCCAAGTTTAGAGACCAAAGAGAAGTAAAGTAGTCTCTGCAATAAGTTTCAGAGGTTAAGCCCTAAAACTAGAGAGAAAATGGATTAATGTCGTAAAGTTCAAGATGAATATTTGCCTACTATAAAACCAAAAAACTTTCCCTTAAATACCAAGAGCTAAATTAGGAATCAAATCACAGCATACAACTATTTCTCGCACAGGTGACGACAACACGTGATAACTTATCAAGGGGTTTATGGCTTATCAGACATGTCATCAACTCCTCTTTGTGTTTGATATGTTTCTATCTTCAGCTGACTACAAGTCTGATGTCTTATAAAAGATCTGATGACTTATTACGGAATATCGTCACTTCTTCAACTCAGCTAATAAACACTACCTAAGACTAACGGTAATCCTGACGACTTATCAGGACTTTGACGACATATTAGACAATGTCGTCACTTCTTTAATTCAAATCTCATGTACTGCCTTAGGCTGACCACATTCTCGATGGCTTATCAGAATTGTGACGACTTATCAGAGATGTCATCACACTTCTGCTATAACTTCCTCACACTATGTGCAGCTGACGGTGACTCTGATAACTTATCACAAATTTGATGACCTATCAGACAAGTCGTCAACTACACTTTTATGGACACTTGTTCCAAATTCACGTCTTTTGCTTTTATTGTCTTTGGTTTTATTACATCTTGACATTCCTACATTATCAAAGAGAAAGAAATCAAAAACGATAAAAGTTGCTTAAGACTTTACAATTATTTCTAGTTAAAAGCCTCAAATGTGTTAGCATTATCTCACACATCACCAGTGAGGACTAATTTTTTGGTTGAAGACTATGCGAAGTTATATCTCCAGGAGATTGTGAAGCTTTAAGGAGTACCTATTTTTATTATCTTTGATCGTGGTATGCAATTTTCATCTCACTTCTAGCAGTTTTTTTAGAAGAGATTGGGTACTAAGGTGAGTCTGAGTACTGCTTTTCATTCTCATATGGATGGGCAAGTGGAAACAACTATTCAGATGTTGAAGGATATACTTCGTTCATGTGTGATTGATTATGGTGGCAGTTGGGTTGAGCATCTACCTTTGGTAGAATTTGCTTACAATAATAGCTATTATTCTAGTATTGGTATGTCCCCTTTTGAGGCATTAATGGTAGGAGGTGTAGATCTCCTATTGCTTGGTTCGAGCTTGGTGAGGTAGATATGTTTGGTTCAAATTTGGTCTATTTGGCTAAGGAAAAAGTAAAGGTGATTTGGGATAGTCTTAAGGCTTACCAAAGTCTCCAAAAGTCCTATGCGGATGTAAGACGTAGAGACTTAGAGTTTGAGATTGGGGATAGGGTGTTCCTAAAGCTATCTCTCATAAAGGGAGTAATACGGTTTGTAAGAATGTAAAGCTCAGTCCCCGGTACGTTGGTCCTTATGTGGTTCTGCAAAAGGTTGGTAATATGACTTATGAATTAGAGTTGCCTTCTAGGTTGAGCTCCGTTCATCCGATATTTCATGATTCCATGTTAATAAAGTGCATTGGTGATCCTTCTTTGATTGTTCCTTTGGAGGGGTTGGGTATCTCAGACTCTCTGTCATATGAAGATATCTTGGTTGAGATCTTGGATAGGCAGGTTCATAGGTTACGGACCAAGGATGTGGATTCAATTAAGGTTCTTTGGTGAAACCATAAGGTAGAAGAAGCTACATGGGAAGAGGAGGAGGACATGAAGTCCAAGTATTCGCACCTATTTTTAGCTCCTTGGATTCGTGTGGAAGGTATGCATTTTTTAACCCATCTTTTACTTTCTGAGTTTGTTAAAGAAAAGATTAATATCATTGTATCTTTTTATTCAAACTTTGTTAAAGATTAGGAATATATTTGATAATTCAAATGACTCATGAGTGTAGTTATCCCTACCTTGTCCGTCATTCGGGGATAAATGTTTCTAGTGGGGAAGACTGAAACACCCTGGTTTCTGTACATTAGGAATTTTTCATAATTTTTGGTTTCTGGAAAATATATGACTTAGGGGAACGAGTCGTAAACTTGGGTACGGACGGTATGGTCCAGCCATATACTTACCATTGTTGGTGATGGGATGAATTTAGTTACTGGAATGGGTATGATTTGGGTGGTATGAGTCGTATCGGTGTATATGGGTTGTTTGATTACTTCACTTAACCTTAGACTTGGTAAATTAAGTTGGATCTGAGTACGAGTGGCTTACCATAAGCTGTAAGCTAGGGTACGAGTGTACCATGGACTCATATGGTGGTCAATGTTCAAACCTCCTGAAATTCTATTATGTCAGGGGTACAGTTTATGGGTAGTAGTCGTACACTTGGATACGACTTAGATTTGGATGTGTCATACCTTGGACATCGTTGGGTACAAGGGGGATCCTAGGGTACGAGAGATGGGTACCACTTGTACAAAAGGGGTACAATTCGTAAGGGTCAGTCGTACCCTATGACGGGAATTAAGTGCAGTTTAAGTGAGGGCAATCTAGATATTCCCCCCTTATCCTAATGAGGTTCCACGACTTATATTGCACTTGGGAGGTTATTTGTCCTACTATTCTATTCTTAAATACTTAGAAAACACTCTTATATCCTCTCTAGAGTTCTTGGGCAAAGAAACCTAGGGTTTCATCTTTAGGAGTAAATTGGGGCTTGTCTTGGTGATTTCTCTTCATTATCATCTTGGTTTAAGGTATGTTCTCTTCCCTCATTACTATTTTCAACTAAAGGCATGGATTTTATACAATGTTTCCATGATTTTAATGTTGTATGATATTGGGTTTTCAAATATGATTCGGGAGTTTTGGCTATAAATGCTTGGTTATGGTTGACCATGTTTTAATTATGCTTTTATATGCATTAATGGTGGTTTTGGATAATTGGTTGCATGGGAATGGTTGTTTGATAATTGGCTTTGGCTTTGGAAATACTATGCCCCCAATGTGTTTGGTAAAATGCCTATAACAATGTTTTCACCATATTATTGGGTTTTTAATGGAACTTATGCATGGTTTAAACATTTTGATTGAACCCTTAATGATATGAATGGTTTTGGAATGACTCTGAGTTGGCTTAATAAACATACTTATGGGGTACAAGGGAATCCCACAATTTAATGCAGTAATGAATACTTGTGGGGTATATGGGAATTCTCCAAGTTAATTGGATAATAGAGTCTATTGGTACATGGGAATCCCTTCACAACTAAAAGGTTTGACTAAGGACAATACTTGCAAGTTATAGTCGGTATGATGATATCACTACTATTAGCCTCGGTTAATAATAATGGAATAATGGTTTGGTTTGAAATTGGTTTTAATTGGGAAATAATGGCGGGGTGTGACAGCTAACTGTGAAGGTGGGAGTCCAATAGATAAACACCAAAAACTCATGTTTGCTGACATAAGGGGTAGGTCATGGCAACCTTATATGATACTTATGAGGTACACGGGAATCTTTTAGGTACAATGTACATATGTATCAAGGAGAGTAAAGGGTACACGAGAATCTTCGACTCTTATAGTATCTTCGATTCGTGTGGCTATACACATCGGGGCCCGTTCAGGGGATTAAACTAGACCCATATAGCCTGTGGGTGGTTCTAGGGCGATTACGCTTCACATACCCAGGTTAAAGGTTTTAAATGCATGCTAAACCCAGTTTTATTTTTCCAAAATGGTTGTATATATATATATATATTTATATATATATATAAATATAGATATATAAATATATATGTGTATGGGTTGTGTGCATATGGATGGTTTTACTTGGTTTTCTTAAATGTCTAGCATTCAGTCGCTAACTTGTCTTTGGGCGGATGTATCCCCATGCGATATAAAAACTGGTCGTTCTACTCCTCCTGCTTAGCATTCGCACATTCGGGGGTCAGCTTTGGATTGAAGTGGTGAGCTTTGATTTTTTCGGAAGGCTCCATTTCATGGATGTTATTTCATACTTTAGATTATTTATGGATATTGGTTTTGGCTATGGTTGGGGGCATGTCCCAACTGCATTTTTGTATTTTTTTGGTTAGAGGTTTTTGTGGAACTACTATGAATTGGAATGGGTGGGATCGGTATTGGTGTCAGCTTTAGCATTTGTATTGGTATTGGGGATGATACCAGATGATGATATTGTTGGTTGTTCCATCCACTTTTATTTTGGGATTATAAATTTAATTATTAATGGAACTTATTTGGTTATGGAAGGATTTATGGTTTTGGTTTGGCTTGGTATGGTTGGACAGTTGGTATGGGACGGTTGAACTCGGTTGGGTCAGTCACGATTGTGATCCTATCATAGAGTCTACATGTGAGATGTTATACTACCTTGTTATATGCTCGAAATTCAGCCAACTCAAGGTAGGCGACTGGAGGTTGGGTTGGGAAGTGGGGGTGGTCTCCGATCCGGGTCGGACTTGGGATGCCCATTATGACAAGGCCCCAAGTCGGGTCGTGTCAGTTATTTATGTATTAAAAAAAAATATTTAATTTAAAAATTAAAATAGACATTTATGACATGTTTTCTTCAGTTGCTTCAATCGTGATTTTACTATATCACCCTAATTAATTATTATAAGTCATTTATGTATTGAAAAATTAATAATATTTAATTTGTGATTTTATTATATCATTCCTAATTAATTATTATAAGACATTTATGTATTAAAAATTAATAATATTTAATTAAAAAAATAAAATAGATGTTTATGACATGTCTGTTTCTGTTGTTTCAATCGTAATTTTACTATATCATTCTTAATTAATTATTATAAGTCATTTATGTATAAAAATTTAATAATATTTAATAAAAGAAAGGTAAAATAGACATTTATAACATGTCTATTTCAGCTTCTTCAACTATAGTTTTACTAAATATCACGACTAGTTAATTATTATAAGTCATCTAAGTGTTAAAAAATTAATAATATTTAATAAAAAAGATAAAATAGATATAAAAATAATAAATTCACTGTTTATGTTTTAAATTAACTTGACGTCTTATATGAGGTCCACTTAAATTTTTTTCACAAGTAATTTTTTATAGTAATTTTGCTATATCACTTCTAGTTAGTTGTTGTAAATCATTTAAGACATGTCTGTTTCACTGCTTCAATCGTGATTTTACTATACCACCCCTAATTAATTATTATGGTCATCTAAGCATTAGAGGTAGAGGTATGGATTGCGTACATCTTACCCTCTCCAGACCTCACTATGTGGGAATACACTGGATTTGTTGTTGTTGTTGTTGTTGTTGGCCATCTAAGCATTGTGCCACTTAATTTGGAATAGAAAAAGTATCATAAATCACAATAATTAAAAATTTAAATTATTTAAAAAATATAATTAGCTATCAACGACACAAAACTCTGGACAAGGAGAGTAACATATATAATTCAAAAATTACATAAAAAGTATTACAAATTACAATAGTTAACAACTTAAAATATCTTAAAACAATTTAATATTTTATATATTTCAAAAAAATATGTAAAAATACTATATATCACAATAATTAACAACTTAAAAATTTTTAAATTTATAAAATATTTGGTTGACTCTCGGAATTATATTAGTATCACTTAAATTGGAATAGAAAAAAATATTATAATTCACAATAATTAAAAACTTAAATTATTTTTAAAAATATCAATGCTCCAAAAGTTTGGACAAGGAGAGTAACGTATATTATTTAAAAATTATATAAAAAATATTACAAATTACATTAGTTAACAAATTATAATAGCTAAATACATATTAAAAGTATGATTGATTATCTAAATTCTATTTGTATCACATAAATTCAGATAAAAAAAATAACATATATTGAGTCGGTGCTAGATCTCGAATAAATCGTAGAATGTATATGCAATCCTTTTTTAAAATTTTTGTTTTTAAATATATCAAGATTGAAAAGGCAAGTTCTAATGCAACACACCAAACAGTGTATAAGAAATAATAATAGCATAAATAATACGAGTATTACTAATACAATCATTATTAATGCAAACATTGCTAGTACATTCTATTCAACATTATTTTTATACACTCTAACAAACGACTCATACGTTTCAATGGAAGGAATAAATACAAAAGCAAAGTACAATAAAACATCTACAGAAGAATGTTTTATTGTGTTCTCAAAGTCAAATAACTTAAATTAATATGAAAGATGGTAACTTATAGTTTTCTTTTTTATATAATTTTAAAACACTTAAAATTTAAATTTAAAATATTAACTTAATTTAATTTAACTTAAAAAAATAAGTTGACAAATAAAAGAGAAGGAGAAAATGAAAGCAAAAGATGTTTATGTCGGCTTAGTAGGAGAATACAATACAATTTGGGTTATTAATTACAACCCACATGTGATGTTATATGCAATGACTAGATAACCCTTTATATTTTTCAACAGTTATTCTCTATATTATACAACAAGTGTCAAGTCTTATGTATCAATTTTAATTTCATATTTTCAATTTAATGTGGCAAATCTCAGTCATATGATTAAAGTTCTAAACTTCAAAATGCATCGAATTTTGTTATTTATATGAGTAAGTTATACATAATTATCTTGTGAGATTTGGTTCCTTGAAAAATATTATCAAGTAGTTAATATATTTTGCGTATTCATGTTTTATAATTGGGAAAACGCATAATTTCACTCCTGAACTTGTTGCCAAAACTTACTTTAGCATTTTAACTTTATCAATAATTATTTACCCACCTAAACAACTTTCGCGTGAATTATACTATCCCCTTAAAGGCTAGTGTGACAAAAAAATAAAATAAAGCATGTTTTAATTAAAAAAAGTAAAGAAATTAAATAAGTAGGCCCATCTTTAAATTTTCAGCAACTAATCTTTATTTTTTCTCACAACCCACCACCCCCTCTCTTTTTCTTCCTAACACCCCACCACCCCTCTCTGTTTTTCTTTTTTTTTCTTCACCACCATCATCGACCAGCTCCAACAAAATGTACATCAAAAATATTTTTTCAGATGGACTTCTATAATAAGTTCAGTTTTTTAAGAAAATTCAATTTATTCCATCACAATTAATTTTTCTCAATAACTAAATTGATTTGAAATTGAGAAAATGGCCAAAAGCCCCCCAACCTTTACCCCAAATTCCAACTACACACTTATACTTTGCAGGAGTCCTATGACCCTCCTGAACTATTTTAAAGTAGAATTATTATCCCCCCCCCCCCCCGAAAATTGA
Source organism: Capsicum pubescens (assembly GCA_030864215.1). Lineage (NCBI taxonomy): Eukaryota > Viridiplantae > Streptophyta > Magnoliopsida > Solanales > Solanaceae > Capsicum > Capsicum pubescens. The sequence goes on along the minus strand of CM061548.1, from coordinate 295,748,672 downwards.
AAAACAGTCATTTGGAATGTGGTGGGATGCACGCGCCAACAACCTTTTTACACATGTTTTTTAATTTAAAATTAATTTTTATTTACTTTATTCTCTATTTTTATCACTGATGATAGGCGAATTTACGCGCCTATATCAATATATTTTGCCCATATTTTAGCCTAGTTTTGAGAACAAATTATATATTTCATGCACTTTTAGTCCTTTTTCCTGTAAATGAGCTAACGAACATGATTAGTAAAGTTTCAGGTATAAATGATGCATAATTCAGCATTTTATGGCTTACTTGACGCTAAAGAAAGCTCACGAAGGAAGGAAAGGGAGTTTGGACGCCTAAAGGACCAAAAGTGATGCATGGAGAATCTGTCCCGGGCTAAAACAGCAATTCTGAAGACTTTGGGGACTTACAGACACAAAGCTGGATTTTGACAATGATACATTAACCTAGTACAATTAGGTTATGTATTTCATTATTTTATGTGGATTTTGACAATGTTACCTTAACCTAGTACATTTGGGTTAAGGATTTCATTAGTCTAGTAGGATTTGGTTATTTATTTCATTAGCTTAGTAGGATTAGGATATGGGTATTATAAATACCCTATCATGCTAGAGATTTTAGAACATCTTCTACTCCTCTCTTATTCTATCTTACAATTCAATTCTATTACTCTACAACTCTTCTAATCTTTCCATTAATTCTATTTTTCTTCTTCTACTCTTCTATTCTTAAATTCCACAACAAGAGAATCGTTACTTGCTAAGGAATCACGCCTCACGCCTATCACTTGATCTACACGCCATTACTCAATATCGTGATATAATAACAATGTCAATCGTGATTTTCTTCGCATTCATGGGTAACTAAACTTCTCTGTTGGGGTTATGGAAGCCGTATGAGATACTATCTATTGCTGTGAGTTTGTGAGTTCGAGGCATGTATATTGCTTATATCATTATTCTCTTCATCTTAATCTACATTCTTTGCGGTTGCAAACGCAAGAATACGCCAGTCTAACATTTAACTTGTTCGAGAGAAAAGTTATTTGTCTGGAAAAGAGATAATGTCAAGGTAGTAGGACACCCTTTCCTATTAAAAAGCTAGTGCCGTAACTGGACTAACCTCTTGGAGAATTCGTACCGTTAGATACGCTTTAAGCTCGAGAGAGTTAAAGTGAAATAGTCCTTGTTTAGGTCGAGAGACGCTTGGATTTACCATCGACTACAATCCTCTATAAGCAATTGCATGACAGAATTCTACACACTCATAGCCAATAGAGACATATACCTCAGAAGGTGGACATAACCCCAACGCTTCAATTCTCATTGTTTACAACCAACGTAACAATCTCTCTCTTTTTACTTTATTATTTTCAGCTTTTGTTTACATTACTTGCAAGACAAGAATCCCCCCTTCTTACGAGACTTGCACCAAAAGTTTAGTAATTTTACTTACTTGTTGGTCAAGCTATTCCCTGTGGGATCGACACCCAACCCAGGTTGGGTTCTATATTTGCTAACGACCGCTTTACACTCAAACGAGAGCTGTAGATTGAGCGTTATCAAAAATTGGCGCCGTTGCCGGGGAATACAAGTGTCAATTAAGTTCGTAATAATTACTAGACCCTTTGGTCGAAGACTCTCGTACTTTTACTTTTAGTTTTTGTTTTTGTTTACTGCAGGTTTTTGTTCAGTGCATCAATGGATGCACAACGTGAGATACCGTTCGATGATGATGATGATGATCTTGATGGAGCCGGAGCCATAAGAGCCATTATTCCTCCACCATTAGCGCCCGGAGCCAAGTTCAACATCACAAGCACCATGATTCAGTTATTGCAACTCAAGGGATTATTTGGTGGACTAGCAGGCGATGATCCGAATATGCATCTCATCAACTTTATTTCTACATGCAAGTCTTTTGACATTCCTGGTGTTGGTCAGAATGCAATTCGATTACGTCTATTTCCATTGTCTCTGTCTGGGGAGGCAACACTATGGTTGAATGGGCTGACTCCTGATTCAATTACAAATTGGAGGAAATTGAGAGACGCTTTCCTAGAAAGATTCTTTCCGCCTTCCAAAAGGGCACAATTAAGAGATGAAATCAGCAACTTTCATCAGCTTTCAACTGAAGCTCTTCATGAAACATGGGAGAGGTTCAAGACAAAGCTAGCGAGATGCCCAAACCATCACATGACTAATGTTCACCTCATGGAGATATTGTATAGAGCCTTGAATTCAATAACTAAGCCAGTGGTGGATAACGCAGCTGGAGGATCTTTTATGGACCTCACCTTTGGTCAAGCAAGCAATATGCTAGATCGCATGACGAAACAAAGTAGAGCTTGGCATACCAGGGATTCTGAGGTAGCAAGCCCCACTTTATCTATAGGCATGACTGCAGACCAAATAAGAAGACAAGAAGAACGTGATCAAGATTTAGCGCACATGAAAACGCAAGTGGATCTTCTGACAAAGCATTTATTATCAGGGAAGACCGAAAAAGTGAAAGCTGTGGCGCTAAAAGGAAGAGACGAATCTGATTCGGAAGAGGAGGCCAACTACTTGAACAATCAGGGGGGTTTCCGTGGGAATACCCAAGGAAACCAAGGTCGAAACTATTATGATAAATCTGGAAGCAAAGACCAAGGTAGTTGGAATAAAAACAATGAAAAGAGTGGTTTGTACGTTCCCCCTGGTAGACGTGATATCACCACATCTAATTCTAGAAGTATGGAAGACATGATGGCTAAATTATTGAAAGGAGTGGAAGCAACAAGCGTGGGAGTTACTGAGGTAATTAATGATTTGTCCTCCATAAAACAACTAGTTGATTCTCATTCCACTTCAATCAAGCAAATAGAGCAGCAATTGAGCCAACTTTCAGCAGCACTCAATCAAAGAAAGGCTGGCACTTTACCTAGCGACACCGTGCAAAACCCAAGGAATGATGGATCATGCATGGCCATTACTACCAGAAGTGGTAAGGTGCTGGAAACTTCAAAAAAAGGCAAGCAAGTGGCTGACGAAGAGGCGGAAATTGATGATAAGGCGAAAGGGGAAGATGCCGCAGCAGCCGATCCTAATGTCCTTAACATCACTCCTCACAACATGCAGCCTGGAAAAGCTAAAAAACGGAAGCAAGAGGAGAAAAAAGCAATGGAGAGAACAATTCCATACCCACCACCACCTTTTCCCCAAAGATTGAAGAAGGTGGCGGATGACACTAAGTTCAGCAAATTTATGACTATGTTGAAGCAGCTGACCATTAATGTTCCATTGGTAGATGCACTTGAACAAATGCCTGGGTATGCGAAGTTTATGAAAGATCTTTTGACTAAGAAGAGGGCAGCAAGTTATGAGCTGAAGGATGATGTGCATCATTGTAGTGCAATTGCTACCCGATCGGTAGTTCAGAAGAAGGCCGACCCCGGAGCTTTCACTATTCCTTGCACCGTTGGACCTTTGGATTTTTCCAAAGCATTATGTGATTTAGGAGCCAGCATCAATTTGATGCCATTATCTATCTATAAAAAGTTGGGGTTGGGTGATCCTACTACAACCAACATGAGGCTCGTCATGGCGGATAGGTCGGTAAAACGACCTGTTGGTATCCTATGTGATGTCTTGGTAAAGGTTTCTTCATTTATCTTTCCAGAAGACTTTGTTATTTTGGATTGTGAAGTGGACTCAGAGGTTCCCATAATCTTGGGACGCCCTTTCCTTGCTACAGGAAGTGTGCTAATTGATTTGAGAGCTAACGAGCTTTCATTCCGAATAAATGATGAAGTGGTTCGCTTTGATGTTTGCAAATCAATGAAGCAACCCAAAGATCCAAGTGTATTTTCGGTGGCTGATGTTTTCTTTGATGATCCGAAAGAATTACTTAAAGAAGAGCAAATTATTGCTGACCCTTTGGCGGTTGTGCTCATGAATGGAGAGAGTAAGGATGCTGAAAATTGCAAAGAAGCTATTGGTGATCTATCAGGATTAGGGACATATCGCTATGCTCCTAAGAAGCTGGACCTTGATCTCCAAAATCGACCCACACCACCAGCGAAGACTTCCCTTGAAGAGCCACCAATGCTAGAATCGAAAGAGCTCCCCGATTATCTAAGGTATGTGTTCTTGGAAAGTATAAAGATACTTCCGGTGAGTACGGATGATTTAAGTAAAAAGCACGTAGACGCTCTCATCTCTGCTCTGAAGAGATACATGAGAGATATGGGTTGGACTATTGATGATATAATTGGTATCCCTCCTACAAGTAAGCCTCATTGTCGTCTGAATCCATTCAGAAAACGATCCACCATCTATCTCGACGAAGTCTAAGTACTCGAGGTAACTATGTCAAGCCACGATAATAAAAAAGGCGCTAGATGGGAGGCAACCCATCGTTTTATCGTTTTATCGTTCTTTTTTTACTTGTTTTGCTTTTGATAATGAAAATCCAAAAATAAGAGTCGTGCCACGACCAAAACTAAGGCGCTTGGTGGGAGGCAACCCATCGTACTAATCGTTTTCATTTGTTTGAGCGAATATAGGTGCAAGAAGTAGTCAACGAGGAGATTGATTTCAATTGACGATTTGGACGCATTGTATGGTAAAGTTGGTAAGTTAGGAAAGGTGATGCATAAGGCTATGGATTGAGCCTTTCTCACGCCAAAATAGGCTTCGAGGAAGGCTAGGCCTTGGTAAAACTAGGCCACGAACGATGCACAACCTATCCTATAGCCTAAGGTCTCGGAATCTAGTGTGCTATACACTATGCGCCGCCTATTCCTAGGTATGCTTTTGACTATGCGTCGCCTATGCTATGGCATTTGGTCTCAGTATCTCATATGCCATAGACTATGCGACGCATATGTCTACAAATGTCATAGACTATGCGGCGCATATGTCCCATTATGCCATAGACAATGCGCCGCATATGTCATTGATATGCCGAGTATTATGCGCCGTATATGTAGGATTTTTGTCTCTAAAACCGATTGTAAATGGGTCATAACCTGACCCATACTCTTCCTATATAAAGGGGACTTAGTTTTATAACACAACCACAATAGAAAATACCCTAAAGGCGCCGCATACTCTTCCAAATCTTCTCAAAATTTTCTTCTTTTGCTCTTCCAATTCACAAAACCATCTCCACAAGTTTCAAGCAAGTAAGTACTCTCTTATTCTTCATTTATTTCTCGTAAGTACTACGTTGCTATGGCTATTATGAATTGCTAAATTATATAAGATTGTTGGTGATGTTCATGTGTTTGGATTGTTGTTGCAAAATCATGTGAGTGAACATATACGTAGGAAAATCTTGACTTATTTCCGACTTGAATTTGGTTTCAATAGCATTGTTATGATATCTGCGGAATTGCTATGGCCATGAATATTTCTTAAGATTGTTGTTTGGATACTTACATGTTAGACTATCCCGGCCATCGGGATATGACTTATAGTGCCTACCGACTTAGGAAGTTGTGATTGTTGTAAGAATAACGATTCCATGTGGTAACCCCTATGTAGTAGTGTTGCTATATCTACCATGAAAGTAGTCCAATGGCTGCAAGTAAGTGATGCATTTCTGATTTTCTTGACGGAATACAATCCTTAAATGTATGTCAACGAAATCTGAGCAATCGACCACTTTCACTTCACTGATTTGTGTCAACAAAACTAAGTGTGGGGTGGTACCCCTACTGCTTGTTTATAGATTGTATCAAATGAGATTGTGCTGCCATTAACACTATTTCTAGTCTCAGGTACAATGGCACCTAAAGCGAGGCAAGGCAAGGAGAAGGCTACCACTTCCCAAAAGGGAAAGAAAAGAGGCTGAAAAGAGCAAGGAGAACCCTCCTCGCTGCAAATACCTCGACTCACTCTTGGAATTAAGTGGGATACTTATGAGGAACTTTTGAGAATGACGACTCTGATGATGATTCCGATGCAAAGGGTATGACCGTCGACATTAAGGACGAGTCCGACTGACCAGGTTCTTCGTATTTATTTTCCACTGAGGACAGTGTCCCGACTAAGTGTGGGGTGGTGGTATTGCATGCTATACTTCTCTACTCGCATCTATGTTTGCTTGCTTTGTTTTTGTTTCGTTTTTCATTTTTTTTAGTAGTAAATTTTTTCTAGCTTCACATGAAATTATTTTGATAGGCAGCATGAGATTATAACAAGAGTATGTGCTACAATTGTGACTATTGAGACGTTTAGGCTCTAGTTGTGACTCATTATGTGATATTGTGTGGTTCAATTCCTTCACTTGTTGGGTCGAGGGTCTATATTACTTCCAAGCAAGTCGACCATGTGCCTTGTGTGTGTGAAATAATCGTATATTCTATGATTGTCGCTGATTCTAGAACTTTCCTGGTATGTATGCAAAGCGAAAATAAGGAGTGTAAGTTTAGGATATGATTTAGGCATTTCTTTGGCAACCCATATTTGTTTACCTTCAGTTTTACCTACCCATGGACATCATCCTAGTTAAACCCTTTTGAGCCTTTAGCCTATTTCTTTGACAACCTTGTATGTAAGCCTAATCCATTTTTTTCAAGACCATAATTTGATCCAAATTCCTAAGTGCTTTAAAGTGAAAAAGTCATGTGACAAAATAAGAGGAAATTGGGTGAGTATGATGCTTTAGAATGCATTGGTGCTTGAATGAGTTATGAAAAAGAAAGTGCTATCATAAGAGGTATGTTATCAAAAGAAAAAGGAAAGGAAAACTGAAAAGTTAGTTATGTTTGAAATTGAAAAAAAACAAAAGAGGAGAAAAAGAGTGGTAGAATAAAAGAAAGTAGAAAGGTTGTTTGAAAGAAAAGTGTTAATGATACAAAGTGATGTATTAAAGCGCTTAGGAACTTAGTCACTATTCCTGGCCAAAATAGTCCTACCCGTCCCTTAGCCTACATTACAACCATCAAAAGACCTACTTGATCCTAAGCTTAGCATTCTGACATTTAGTAGAGTATTACATTAAGGGCAAGCCTATGGTCATCAGTTGCTACATATGAATTCTTTGTGAGAGTGAGAGCAAGGACATTTTGATACCCATGTTTGAAAAATATGCTATACTTGTGAGTGATTATGGGTACTATAGTGTGAGACACACATGGTTAATGAGTTTTGGGTAGTTATATATGATTCCTTGTACCTTAACGTTTGCATGTGAGTTGATCACCATCACGAGTCTATGCTAGAGGTTAAATTGTTTCTACCTATAATCGAAAAGCTACTCTTTGTTGATAATTGTTGTGCCTGTCTGGACAAATGTTTTGTGTTGTTGCTGTAAAACCCTAAGTTGATGTTTAGAAGGACATGATAGTTTGTTCGAGGACGAACAAAGCTCTAAGTGTGGGGTGTTGATGATAGGCGAATTTACGCGCCTATATCAATATATTTTGCCCATATTTTAGCCTAGTTTTGAGAACAAATTATATATTTCATGCACTTTTAGTCCTTTTTCCTGTAAATGAGCTAACGAACATGATTAGTAAAGTTTTAGGTATAAATGATGCATAATTCAGCATTTTATGGCTTACTTGACGCTAAAGAAAGCTCACGAAGGAAGGAAAGGGAGTTTGGACGCCTAAAGGACCAAAAGTGATGCATGGAGAATCTGTCCCGGGCTAAAACAGCAATTCTGAAGACTTTGGGGACTTACAGACACAATGCTGGATTTTGACAATGATACATTAACCTAGTACAATTAGGTTATGTATTTCATTATTTTATGTGGATTTTGACAATGTTACCTTAACCTAGTACATTTGGGTTAAGGATTTCATTAGTCTAGTAGGATTTGGTTATTTATTTCATTAGCTTAGTAGGATTAGGATATGGGTATTATAAATACCCTATCATGCTAGAGATTTTAGAACATCTTCTACTCCTCTCTTATTCTATCTTACAATTCAATTCTATTACTCTACAACTCTTCTAATCTTTCCATTAATTCTATTTTTCTTCTTCTACTCTTCTATTCTTAAATTCCACAACAAGAGAATCGTTACTTGCTAAGGAATCACGCCTCACGCCTATCACTTGATCTACACGCCATTACTCAATATCGTGATATAATAACAATGTCAATCGTGATTTCCTTCGCATTCATGGGTAACTAAACTTCTCTGTTGGGGTTATGGAAGCCGTATGAGATACTATCTATTGCTGTGAGTTTGTGAGTTCGAGGCACGTATATTGCTTATATCATTATTCTCTTCATCTTAATCTACATTCTTTGCGGTTGCAAACGCAAGAATACGCCAGTCTAACATTTAACTTGTTCGAGAGAAAAGTTATTTGTCTGGAAAAGAGATAATGTCAAGGTAGTAGGACACCCTTTCCTATTAAAAAGCTAGTGCCGTAACTGGACTAACCTCTTGGAGAATTCGTACCGTTAGATACGCTTTAAGCTCGAGAGAGTTAAAGTGAAATAGTCCTTGTTTAGGTCGAGAGACGCTTGGATTTACCATCGACTACAATCCTCTATAAGCAATTGCATGACAGAATTCTACACACTCATAGCCAATAGAGACGTATACCTCAGAAGGTGGACATAACCCCAACGCTTCAATTCTCATTGTTTACAACCAACGTAACAATCTCTCTCTTTTTACTTTATTATTTTCAGCTTTTGTTTACATTACTTGCAAGACAAGAATCCCCCCTTCTTACGAGACTTGCACCAAAAGTTTAGTAATTTTACTTACTTGTTGGCCAAGCTATTCCCTGTGGGATCGACACCCAACCCAGGTTGGGTTCTATATTTGCTAACGACCGCTTTACACTCAAACGAGAGCTGTAGATTGAGCGTTATCAATCACTTTTCATCATTTTTTCACCATTACTTTTCATCTCTTTTCTTTTACAAACTCAAATAATTTTTCGATGAACTTGAAGTGGAAAATAATGGACAATACCAAATTTGAAATTTTCAATGATTTTGTAGTCAGAAATAATAAACAGCATCGAATTTGAAATTTCCGACAACCTTGAAGTGGGAAATAATGAACAATATCATTATTAAATTTTTTACGATCTTAAATCCCGAAACAACGAACAATACCAATTTTAAAATTTTCGACGACCTTGAAGCCGGAAACAACAATATCGAATTTAAAATTTTCGATGACCTTAAAGTCGAAAACAATAGAGAAATTTTGAAATTTTCGACGACTTTGAAGTCGGAAACAATGGGCAATACTCATTTTAAAATTTATGACGACCTTGAAGTCAGAAATAATAGACAATATCGATTTTGAAAATTCCGACGATCTTGAAGTCGGAAATAATAAATGATATCGAATTTAAAATTTCTGATAACCTTGAAGTGGGAAACAATGAACAATATCATTTATTAAATTTTCGATGATCTTAAATCTAAAAACAACATACATTATCAATTTCAAAATTTTCGACGACCTTGAAGCCGGAAACAATGAACAATACCAAATTTAAAATTTTTGATGACCTTAAAGTCAAAAACAATAGAGAGTTTTGAATTTTTTGACGACCTTGAAGTCGAAAATAATGGGCATTACTCATTTTAAAATTTACAACGACCTTGAAGTCGGAAATAATGAATAATATCAATTTTGAAATTTTCGACGACCTTGAAGTTGAAAATAAGGAACAATACCCATTTTGAAATTTCCAACGAACTTGAAGTCGGAACCAATCGATTTTGTGCTTGGAGATGAGGAAGATGATAAATTACTCTTGGATGCTATTGATGAGTTCTTGAAGTTTTTTGTTTGTGAGAAAGAAGAAGAAGAAGAAGAAGAAGAAGAAGAAGAAGAAGAAGAAGAAGAAAAACAAGAAAATGAATAAAAAAATGAATAAAGAAAAAGAATAATTAAAAATGAATAAAGAAAATAAAGAAATATTAAAAATAAATTTTTAATAAATAATTTATGTTTTCACTCTCTTTAAAGAGAGTGAAACACACTCTCTCGCCATGTTGGCTTTTGGCGGGGGGGGGGGGGGGGCAATAATTCCACATTAAAATAGTTCAGGGGGTCATAGGACCCCCCTACAAAGTATAGGTGTGTAGTTGGGATTTAGGGTAAAGGTTGGGGGAACTTTTGATCATTTTCTCTTTCAAATTTATTTGATTCTTGTTTTGATGAACAAATTGAAAATGTTCATATGAAAAACACTGAACAATTTGTATTGACATTGAATCGAAGAAGAATATTGCAAAAAGAAAATCGAATCCAACAAATTTTTTCTCAAAAATGTGATAGTAGGACTTGACAAAAAAAATTGAACATATTTTTTATTTCTAATTCCTTGTACTCTCAAAGTGAAATTCTTTGGTGTTACAATTGTAATTTTTCAAAAGCAAATTTTAAAGATTTGGGTCTAGAATTAAAAAAAATAGTTGAAGAAGAAAGAATGATATGGGGAGAGGGGGCGAGGGAGTGTTTGCAGATTGTAGGAAAGGGTTTGGGTAGGGTGGGGTTGGGGGGAGGAAGGCTGAACAAGAGAGAAAATTGGAGTGGGGAGAAGTTGGCGGGGGTTATGTGGGGTGAAGAAGAAAGCTTGGGGGTGGGGGTGAAAAAGAAAAATTATTTTTTAATTTATATATATATATGAAATTATTTTTTAATTTTTTTTTTGCATGGCGATGACATGGCAATGACTTGTGCAGACTTTGGGGAAAGTGTATTACACTCTCCATTGTGGGAGTGGAGTTACATTTTTGGGGTGGTATATAATTCACGCGAAAGTTATTTAGGGGGTAAATAATTATCGATAAAGTTAAAATGTTAAAGTAAGTTTTGACTACAAATTCAGGAGATATTTATACCTTTTCCCTTTAGAATTCATAATTTGAATTGTCATCAATTTAAATTATCATACATAATCAAAATATCTTAATGTTGGACTCATGCTAACACAGACCATTCTCCTCTTGTACAACCAAAAAGTAAAAGGGTTGAAGACTCCCTTCCCTCCCCCCCCTACCCACCCCAAAAAGAAAGCTCCCCCACCAACTCACCTCATTAATATTGATCCTTCACCTTCCCGCTCACCCAAGAAAATCAAACTCTTGAACATCTCCATACCCTCTCAGTTCCGATAGCTAATTCAAAAGAGGATTCCAAACACAATCATTATTTCCAGAAATGACAGTAGAGGTTAATCTCCAAACTCTATAATATTTGATATTTATATGCTCTGTTTGATTAGTTTATTACAAATTAGTTTATGTCTCTGTTTGATTAGTTTATTGCAAATTATTTTACATGCTTTGTTTGATTATCTAGTTTTGCAAATTGACGACCAAAGACAATTTGAAACCTTGATCTATATGTCAACTTACTTATATTATTACAAGTTAGTTTATATGCTCCGTTTGGTTGCAAATTAATATTTGCAAATTAGTTTGTATGATCTGTGGTGATGTTTTGATTCAGGAAAATGAAAAGGTTATTTATTTTTTAAAAAGACAAAATGATATATCGGACTTTTGTATTTGTCTGAGTTTGTATTGTGAACACTTATACTTAACTCTTTGTCATTTGAACCTCCGATCCCTTCATAACACAATATTTTAAATCATTTTTTCAACTACTTAGTTGAGGGTGTAGCACAAACACTGACACGTAATTTTAAAATAACACATAGAAAATGACATGGGATAAGGTTAAAAGACCTCAAAACCTTTTCATCTTTTCATTCACCCATTGTTCATCTAGGCACCTGGTTATAACCTAAATCCATCGCGAGTGACACACACACTAATTCTCGATGGAAGAACCGTCTAACCCTAAAATCAACCTACTCAACACTTAGCCAAAATAAGACAAACTAGCTATTTTGCATTAAGTAAAATAACTTCGGCAACAATCTAAACAATAACCATGCAGAAGTAATCAAACACCTAAACAATCTCTTAGAATCTGAAAGTCACTGTACCAAACACTATAAATGTAAATAAAAAGGGTTCAACCCAAAAAAAATGAAAATATCTAAGTTCGAAATAATAGACCAGAACTGAGTAAAGTACTCATGATAGTCCGGAAGATGTAGATCACCCTTGAGTTCAAATGTTATCCACTTTACAACTGAGGTCTTGAAATAGACTCTAGAAAATGCTTTGCGCTCAACAAAAAGAAGAGCACATGTAATATCAGTACACAAGAAACAACGGTGTACTGGTAGGGTCATCGACCAACCCAAAATGAGATATATGAACAAGTAACCATAACTTAGTAAAGCAAGAACAACCATGAACACCAACCATATAGTATTACCTCAAGTTTATGTCACTTAACCTTATTCAACAACATCATAAAATTCAGTCAATATAAGTCAAAGTGTAAAACATGTCAATTCAAGATCATGATTACCAACAAGACTCCAAGTCGACAAATCATAACTCAATCAATTATATCAACTATGTCTCAATTACACAAGTAGACAATATATAATTATGCCAAAACTTGCAATTAAACCTCGACCGCTCAAGATTTCATTCCAACAACAACAATGGAAATAATCATGAATTACAATTTACATCAAGAAATCAAATATAAAAGTCAACACATAAGCCCAATTCACTCAAGGAACTAATATAACAAATCAACTTAAGCTTGGTTTACTCAAGAAATCAATATAACAAGTAAACACATAATTCCCAATTCACTCAAAGAACTGTAACATTCACTTATACCTTGTAAATACATGCTCGGGGTCTTATGATTTTCCACTAGCCATGACCTGCAAGACATGAGATCTTTACCAAATCTCAGATATTAAGTATCTGCCAACCTTATACCAATCAATCCTGTGAAGATATTCAAATATCAGTACATGTCACAATAATAAATAGAAATCACAACAATCACAGCCACAATGATAACAACAATAACACTTGTAAAGTCAAAGTTTTTCGCATAATATCATTGCATTTGATTAACACTTAGGATATCAAATAGTCATTCATTTTCCTTAAACATGTATCGTAACAAGCAATATGAAGAAATAGTTATCATGAATACACAAGACAAGTTGGGTTTTAACTACATTAAATCATAACCTACCTTAATCTAAGCCCAAAATGCTCTAACGAACTTGAGTTTTGCCTTTTCTTGCAACCTTGACTTGATTGTAGTCTAAAAATATGAATATAACACATAATCAACCAAATAGTCTAACAATATCAAAGATTATAACCTAATCCTAAAACTCCAAGGACAAATTCATGATTATTCTCTCCATTCTAGGTTTTTTCTACCATAATTTTATCTTAATCTTACTAATTTCATTGTTGCAATAGTGAATCATCAACATGCAAGAATAAATAAGCAATCCTTAATCAAAATCCAAGGGTTTTCTACCCAATTCACTTAATTATACTAGAAAGTTAGCTAGGTTAAGCCAAACCCTCCCCAAAAATCTAAAAGCTAGTGGTTCTAGTAGTTAACAATCAAACTATGTGTTAACGAAAGAAATCACTTACATTTACAAAGAATTTGGATAAAAATTGAGAGTGAAATTTGCCCAAAATGAGTTGATATCTTAACAAAATGAGTTTTAAAATAATGAAATGATTTGAAATATTTTTTAGCATTAATCCATGCTTATCATGCTATAGCGTTCCTATACCATTATAGCAAGATTCGTCTGCAATGATGAAATTGGCCAACACTAACTCCCGCTATAGTGGTGCAGTAGTAGTGTCCTGCCACCCACTATAGTGGGTGTGGCAAGATAGAATGATATGACTCGATCGCGGGCCTTGTAGTAATGGGTATCCCAAGTCCAACCAGGACTGAGGATCACCCCCGGTTACCCAACCCAACCATCATTAGCATATCTTGAGTCGGCTAAATTCCAAATATTTAACAAGATAGCATAACTGGACAAGGACTGACTTTGGGATAGGTTTATTCCTAGACCAACCCTACCAAGTCATCCTGTCACAGCAAACCGTACCAACCAAGACAAACCAATACCGAACCAAGGGCCATAAACCAGGCCATAACCAAATGAGTTCCAAATCATAATATGATTAATCCTAAAATGAAACACGATAGAACAACCAACACTATGGTCAATCGGTTTCAGCCCTAATACCAATACCAATGCTAAGATTGACACCAATATCGATCCCGCCCATACCATCCCATAATAGTACCACAAAGCCTCTAACCAAAAGAGTAAGAATATCCGATTGGGACATGCCCCCAACCATAGCCAAAATCAATATACAGAAATAAATCAAAGTGTCTAAGAATATCCAAAACATAAAATGGATCCTTACCTCAATCCAACAATTGTCCCAGGGCCAATCACTATGTAAGAGAAGTAGAACGGCCGGATCCTGCATAGCGTGGGTATACATCCGCCCAAAGATGGGTTAGCGGGTGAATGCTAGCATGAACTCAGGATAAAGATAAAATAATGCTATTTATAAAATCAAGTAAAACCATCCATATGCACACAAACCATACATATATATATATCCATGCCGGGAAAGGGAAACGGGCTTAGCATTCCATTAAAACCTATACCTGGGTTGTATAGCTTTGCCATCCTAAGCCGTCCACGGGTTACATAGGTTCAGCTCCCCCTGCTGAAAGGGCCCCAGTGCGTGAAACTGCATGACCATAGAAAAAAACCTGGGATGACTAGTACATCCCCCAAATATAAAGTGTGACATCATGTATACAGTCACTAAAACCAAACCTCATATCGACAAATATGAGTTTCCAATTTTGGTCTCCTCGGGACCTCCACCTTCCACGGCTTTGCTACACACATAGCCCAATTAAAATAGTTACAAAGCAACTAACCAATCCATTAACCATTTATTAACCAAGGCCATTAGTAGTGGTATCATAATGCCGACTATACTTGCAAGTTTTGTCCATATCCAACCATATATAGGTTTAAGGGATTATATGTACCCTTCATGGTTTCCAATTAACCAAAACCGTGGCCACCAAGGTATTTCCAATCCATTTAAAACCATTTAAACCATCCATATTATTTAGGGTTCCATTACCAAGTTTAAACTATGCATAAGTTACATTGAAAACCAATATTATAGGGAAAACATTGTTAAAGGCATTTTATCAAACACATTGGGGGCATAGTATTTCCAAAACCAAAGTCCATTACCAAAGAACCATTCCCATGCAACCAATTATCCAAAACCACCATCATTGCATATAAAAGTATACTTAAAACATGGGAAAACCATAACCAAGCATTTATAACCAAAACCCCCAAATCATAGTTGAAAACCCAAAATCATACAAAATTCAAATCATAAAAACATTGTATAAAACCATGCATTTAATTGGAACTAACAATGAGGGAAGAGAACATACCTTAATTGACAAAGTAGATGGAGAGAAACCACCAAAAAGATCCCCAACTTAGTCCTCTAGTTGAATCCCTAACTTCCTTGCCCAAAAGCTTTTAAGAGAATTATAGAGTGTTTAAGAAGAGTTTCCAAGTGTTAATGAATAGAATAACAGGGTAAATAGCCTCCCAAGAGAGTTAGAAGTCATGGGGCCTTATTAGGGTAAGTGGGGAAATGTCCAGAAAATTATCACTTAAGTTGCACAAAATCCCATCACAGGGGCACGACTGACCCTCGTGAATCATAGCCTTCGATACGAGTGGTACCCACCACTCGTATCCTAAGCCTCAACCCTTGGACCCAACACTTTCCAGTGTAAGACTCATCCTATCCAAGTCGTACTAACAACATATGATCCGTACCCTTTACCCATATCCCTGGCAAGATTGAATGACAGAAGATTTGAATATTGTCCACCATACGAGTCCCTGGTGCGACTCGTACCCTGGATTACGGATATTGGTGAGCCACTCGTACTCAGATCTAACTTTAGTTACCAAGTCTAAGGTTAAGTGAAGGAACCAAATGATCTGTATCCAATCATACAACTTGTACCACTAAGTCATAGCCCTATTCCAGTGATTAAAATCTATCCCACCAACCAATACTGATCAATATACGACTGGACTATACCATTTGTACCCCAACATACGGCTCGTACCTATGAGTCGTATTGGATCTAGAGACCAGAATTTTAGGAAATTTTCTAAGGTACAGAAACCAGGGTGTTTCAGTCTCCCCCACTAGGAACATTCATCCTCGATTGATGGATAAGGTAGGGGTAACCACACCCATGAGTCATTTGCATTATCAAATATATAACTAATCTTTAACATAGTTCAAAATCAAAGAGGTAAAGATGTTAATCTTTTCTTTAACAAACTCTAAAAATAAATATGTGTTGAAGACGCATACCTTTCACACGAATCCCAAAAGCAAAAAATAGGTGTGGATACTTGGACTTCATGTCCTCCTCTGCTTCCCCCGTATCTTCTTCCACCTTATGGTTCCTCCACAGAACCTTAACCGAAGCCACATCCTTGGTTCGCAACCGACGAACCTACCTATCCAAAATCTCAATTGGGGCCTCTTCATAAGACAGAGAGTCCGAGATACCCAAGCTCTCCAAAGGAACAATCGAAGAAGGATCACCAAGACACTTCCTCAACATGGAGACATGAAATACTGAATGAATCGAGCTCAAGCTAGAAGTTAGCTCCAACTAGTAAGCAACATTAACAACCTTCCGCAAAATATCACAAGGACCAACATACCAGGGACTGAGCTTCCCCTTCTTACCAAACCACACTACTCCCTTCGTAGGAGATACTTTGAGGAAAACCTTATCCCAAACCTCAAACTCCAAGTCTCTACACCTAACTTCTGCATAGGACTTTTGGCGACTTTGGGCGGCCTTAAGCCTATCCCGAGTCACCTTCACCTTGTCCATAGCCTGGTAAACCAAGTTGGGACCAAACATATTCTCTTACAAAGATCAAACCAACCAAGAGGAGATATACACCTCCTACCATACAATGCCTCAAAAGGAGCCATACCAATACTAGAATGATAGCTATTGTTGTAAGCAAACTCTATAAAAGGTAGATGCTTAACCCAATTGCCACAATAATCAATCACACAAGGTCGAAGAATATCCTCCAATGTCTGAATAGTTATCTCTGCCTGTCCATCCATCTACGGGTGAAAAGTAGTACTAAGACTGACCTTAGTCCCCAACCCTTTCTAGAAAGACCGCTAGAAGTGAGACATAAACTGGGTGCCACGATTAGAAATAATCAAAATAGGTACCCTATGCAACTTCACAATCTCTTAAAGATACAACTTCGCATAATCCTCCATCGAAAAGGTAGTCCTCACTGGCCAAAAGTGAGCAGACTTCATCATCTTATCCATGATGACCCAAATCAAATCATAGTGATTTCGAGATCGATGAAGAATGATAACGAAATCTATATTGATTTCCTCACATTTCCATTTAGTCAAAGAAATCTCTTGATACAATCCACCAGGTCTCATGTGCTCAACTTTAACTTATTGACATACCAAGCACTTGGCTATAAAATCAGCAACATCACTCTTCATACTGTTCCACTAATATATTTTCTTGAGATCATGATACATCTTCATAGAACCGAGATAAACAATATAGAGTGACTCATGCGTCTCTACTAAAATCCTTTGTTGGAAACTATCGACATCAGGAACACACAACCTTTCTTGATACCGTAAAGTACTGTCACCACTAATTTCAAACATCACCACCTTTTGTCCTCCAACACCACCCTTGATTTTCATCAAGATAGGATCCAACACTTGCTTCTCCTTGATCTCTGCACCAAAAGACGATCGAACCACTTCTTGTACCATTATACCTCCATCCTTAGAGTCCAAGAGGCGAACTCCAAGATCAGCCAAGCGGTGAATATCTTTCACCAACTCTCACTTTCCTTTCTCCACATGAGCTAAACTCCCCATGGATAACCTGCTAAGAGCATCAACAAACACGTTAGCATTACCTGGGTGATAGTGAAGACTCATATCATAGTGCTTGAGAAGTTCAATCCATCTCCTCTGCCTGAGATTGAGCTCCTTCTGAGTGAACGCATACTGTAGACTCTTATGATTAGAAAAGATGTCCACTTGTACACCATACAAATAATTCCACCATTTTTTAAAGCAAAAACCACCGCCAGCAACTCCAAATCATAAGTAGGATAGTTTTTCTCATGCATCTTCAACTTCCTGGAAGCATAGGCAATCACTTTCCTATGTTGTATAAAAACACAACCAAGATCTATCCGAGATGCATCACAATAGACCATGAACCCATCATTATCTTCCGACAAAGTCAAAATTAAAGCCAAAGTCAGCTTATCTTTCAATTTATCAAAACTCCCCTCACAAGTATCCGACCAAGAAAACTTAACCTTCTTCTGAGTCAACTTAGTCAAAGAAGAAACTATCGATGAAAAGCCTTCCACGAACCGCCTATAATACTCAGCCAAGCCCAAGAAGCTCTAGATGTCGGTTGGAGTCGTAGGTCTAGGTCACCTCTTAACCACAATAACCTTTTGTGGATCCACCATGATCCCCTCTTTAGAAATAATATGACCAAGAAAAGTCACAACATTTAACCAAAACTCACACTTGGAGAACTTGGCGTACAACTGCTATTCCTTCAAGGTCTGCAATACCACACAGAAGTAATTAGCACGATCCACATCACTTTTCGAATAAACCAGAATGTCATCAATAAACACAATGATGAAAAGATCCAAGAACTGCCTAAAACCCTATTCATTAAATCCATAAATGCCATTAGGGCATTAGTCAATCTAAACGACATTACCAAAAACTCGAAGTACACATACCGAGTATTAAAAGTTGTCTCTGGGATATCCACCTCCATAATCTTTAACTGATGATACCTAGATCGAAGATCTATCTTAGAAAATAACTTGACACCTTGCAACTGATCAAACAAATTATCTCTCCTTGGAAGAGGATATTTGTTCTTGATGGTCACCTTATTCAACTGTCTGTAGTGAATGCACATACTAAGGGAACCATTATTTTTACGCATGAAAAACACCGGTGCACCCCATGGGGATACACTAGGATGAATAAACTCCTTATCTAGAATATCCTTAAGTTGCTTCTTAAGTTCCCTCAACTCAGCCAAAGCCATTCAATAAGGAAGAATAGATATTGGATGAGTGTCCAGAACCAAATCAATACCAAACTCTATTTTCCTAGATGGAGGAACACTAGGAAAATCATCCAAAAAGACCTTAGGAAACTCATTTACCTCCGAGACTAACTATAAAGAAGGACTTTCCGAGTTAGAATCTTTAACCCGGACCAAGTGATAAATACAACCTTTATAGATTGACCTCTGAGCTCTAAGATAAGAGATAAACCTCCCCTTAGGAGCTAGGAAATAACCCTCTCACTCTATAACCGGTTCACCAGGGTACCTAAAGACAACCTTACGGGTCTAACAATCCAAGGATGCAAAACAAGAGTGTAACCAATTCATCCCCAAAATAACAACAAAATCCACCATATCAAGTTCATACAGACCCACCAAAGTATGCCTACAACCAATAGATACCACACACCTCTTATAGACTCTCTCAGCAATAACCGAGTCACCTACTGGGGTAGAAACATAAAAAGGATCCAAAATAACCACAGGATCAAAACCAACACATACAACCATAAATGGGGTCATATAAAAAAGAGTAGACCCCAGATCAAACAGATAATACATGTCAGGAGAAAAGAGTTGTAATGTACAAGTAACGACATCAGGCGATACCTCAGATTCCGGTCGGGATGCCAAAGCATACAACTTGTTCCGGCCAATACTAGAACCAGGAGAAGTAATAGAAGTAGACGCGGCACCACCAGGTGCAGGAGTAGAAGATGAAGCCACTGATACCTTATTTTCTCCCCTAGCAGCCTTATTAATCAGACAGTCTTTGAGCTAATGGCCTGCCTGGCCATACTTGAAGCATTTGTTCTACCCTTCATCATAATAACCTCGATGAGGAAGACCACAGAACCAACAAAGAGGTCATGAAGAAACTGATTGAACCCCACTTACCTGAGATTAAGCACCCAATGCCCAAAAATTATCACCATCCTAATGATGTTTGTCACCCGATTACTTTGGGTAAGCATCACTAGCAATAAAGAAGTATCCAAAACTCCCCCACTTCTTTTTCTACCATTTTCTTCCATCCCAACTACCCTAAGACTGAGCACCTCTTTGATCAGAAAACTTTCTCCTCTTACCCTGTTGATCTCCGAACTCCACCTATTTTTTTTCTCATCCTCTACCTGTTGTATATCAACAGTCAACCTAGAAATATCCATATATTTAAACGGTAAGGCAATCTTTCTTTATAAGATCATGTAATGACCTAATTTGCTGAACCGGAATGCTACACGGTGCTCATGACCCCAAAGAACCACAAGATAACCTATGACTGATATTTGTACCTATATACTGCATAAAATAACATAATAATGCAGAAACATTCACTGAAAGGACATAAGGTTCATCATGAACATAACTGAATAACGTAACATCTGTGTGGGATAATAGAATACCGAAAACAAAACTGAAGTCTAAAACATGATAGTCTGTATCTAGTCTGCATCTAGTCTGAAAGCCTCTACTGTCTGTAGAATCTGAATAAGGATTTGACAGGATATGTCCCCAACTAACTCCAACTAATAAGCTAATCAATGAGATAATAGAAAATCATTATGTCCTCGAAGGATGAGGACTCACTCTACTCTGACTGCTGAAACTGGAATCTACTGCTGATCTGGAACTCGTGTCTCTGAACCTATGGTGTAACATAAAAAGAAAGCACCATAGCGCAAATGCGTCAGTACATATGTACCGAGTATACATGTGAGGTAGGCTATATGCAATGGTTCACATGCATGAATAATGCTAACTGACTATCTAACATGAGCATGAGAATACATGCATAAATACGTAACAGTAATTGGCAACATAATTTCTGAGTCTGAATACTGATAACATGACATGACTGATAATATGAATAATTGTATCTGAGTATAACTGATAACGTGGGTGACTGTAGCTGACAGACCTGAATCTGATGGAACTATTTGAGTTACATATTGTATCTGAGTTGATTATATCTGACGTCCTGAAATCTGAAGAACTATCTGAGTTCTATTACTGAGATTGATTGACTATATCTGGCAGTCCTGATTCTATAACATGAAACTGTGGGAAGTAGTATCTAACCGACATGCCCCAAATATGCTATAATAGTTGAGCTGGGGTCCAATCTGTGCCCTGATTGGAAGGGTGTCAATACCGCGCCACTGGTAAGGACAACATATAAGTAACCCTCATATAACAGGTAACTCTAGCGAGAATAGTGGGAACCCTCACATAATAGGTTAATCTACCTCATCTACCCTCATATAGTAGGATGCGATGTCTTAACCTATGCTGGCTACATAGTTCTGGAATGCAAGGATTGCTTCTAGGAATCACACCCTCATATAACAGGTGAGTCTCTATCCTTGGGTTCACTCGGTGCTAATTCCTACTCCTATCTGAATAGACGCTAAACATGATTTACTGAACTGAACTGAGCATGGACTGAGTTACTGAATTTCTGTGGCTGACGGAATACTACTGATATCTGACAACTGACTGAGTCATGAGATCATGAAGATTTTTCCTGAGTCATAAGACTATCTGAAGTCTAAGAGTTCATAGCTTGACTGAGAGTATCATGAAAACATGACATGGATCTAGGCACATAGCTATTATTTCGGGTACAAGTACCCCCAGGACTCGATGGAAAGAAACTAGCATAGCATGATTTACTTGAAGACTTGACTAACATCATAATACATACTACATTCATAGGAGCCTTTCATCAAACATGTAATAGGCATAAACTTGTACATACATGGGGGTTTCATGATATCATGCTAGTTAGAAAATTTTCCTTAATCTAGGCATTTAATCAAACATATTGTATGCATAGTTTATGTAAAGCACATTATACAACAATTAAACATCATGCTTCAATTCCAATTCCATCATACAAGGTTTTAGTCATGAGATTTCATAAATCTTTATCTATACTAATCAACCCACATGGAATTTATCATCAAATCATGGAATAGAAATCAATTCGTCATTTATCAACATGAAAGAGAGCATACAAAGCATGAAAACATGAAGAAAATCCATAACTTGTAGTTAAAAAGGATTCTTGGACTTCATGAACGAAAGGAGTCCATGAATGAACACTATGCATACCTTAGTTCGTGATTTCATGAAAATTGATGGTGAAACCTTCCTGAATTTGAACCTTCTATGAAAACCCTAGCTTGAGTTCTTGAGAGTATTTGAGAAAAACATCAATACTTTGGATGAATAAGGGCTAAATCCCATGTTTGGAAGCTTATATAAGGGGAAAAATTGACCCTTTTAACCCTGGACACGTAATTGTAATTTTCAGTAAAATTTCCCAAATTGTGCCCTTGGCGCGACGCGTCGTTATAGCGTCGTGTCACTAGAAATTGACAATTGGGAAACTGCACGGTGGTGCGATGCGGAGCTATCGCGTTGCCACCTTGTCTACGACCTAGAAGTTTGGCGTGATGTGCCAGTATCGCGGAGCAACACTGGAATTCGACAATTGTCATTTGAGCTATCTCCACGACGCATTGAAGGCTCAGGTCAAACACTGTCTCACTAAAAAGGCTCTAACTCTTCGCCTGGGTGTCGGATTTGGGTGAATTATATATCGATGGAAAGCTTATTCAATTTCCCACGTGATAGGAAGTAAAAATTATGGAAGTACCATGTGTATAAGAATGAATTATTATTTCAAAGCAAGTTCTAACATCCTTGAGATGATTTTCAAGCTAAGAAAAAGCACGGGTATTACAGATTAAATCCTGATTCAACCTAGAAATAAAATTTCTCATTCTTGCTCTCTTGTCAGCAACCAAATCAGGAGCATACCTTGAGAGCTGATGAAACTTCAAGGCATATTCCTTGATAGACATTCTCCCTTGCTTAAGATTTATAAACTTCTCCATCTTTGCTTTCCTCAACACTTGAGAAAAGAAACGATCCAAAAAAGCACTAGAGAAGGCATCCCATTAGGATATCTCCTCAACATCACCTGTATCCTTATCCCACTCTTCGTACTATTGGTACACAACAGCCTTAAGCTGATAAGCTATAAAGTTTACACCTTCCACATTAGTAGCCTGGATCACCCTGAATATCTTCTCTATCTCATCCAAAAAACCCTGAGGATCCTCCTCCACCTTTACACAGTAAAAGTAGGAGGATTCAGTTTCATAAACTGACTAGCCCTTGTAGCCTCAGCAGAAAACCCACCAAGCACATCTCATTGAGCCTAAGAAACAACCAATTTAGCAATAGTATGAATAGACTGGTGAAATTCTGCATTAGTTACCTCACCCTGAGAAGGACTAGTAGCAACCGGAGAAACTCTAGAACTATTGGGGATAGGACCCTGAGATAGAAGACGAACTCTAGATGTAGGATGTACCCCATAAACATTGTTCTCAGATGGGACTGAAGAGTATCCTTATGTTCCAGATCGTCGAGGCATGATCTAAAAAGTGAACAACCAAGGATTAGAGAAGAATTCTAGGAATTAGACTTCAAGTTTGAAAATAAAATACCAAGAAAGTAAAATATTCTTAAATGTCTTATAGCCTCTCTCTTATGAGTGTGGCACACTACACACCCCTAAAAGAGACTCTAATCGATAGACTCTATGGTCTCCCAATTAACCATGAACCTAAAGCTTTGATACCAACTTGACATGACCCGATCGGGGGAATTATCATAATGGTCATCCCAAGTCCAACTAGGATCGAGGGTCACCCCCTGTTACCCAACCCAACCACCATTAGTATATCTTGAGTCAGCTGAATTCTGAATATTTAACAAGATAGCATAACTAGACAAGGACTGACTTTGGGATAGTTCTACTCCTAGACTAACCCTACCAAGTCATCCCGTCACACCAAACTGTACCAACCAAACCACTTAGCCAAACCAATACAAAACCAAGGGACATAATCCAAACCATGACCAAATGAGTTTTAAAATATAATATGATTAATCCCAAAATGAAATATGATGAAAAAATCAATAATATCGTCAACCGATATCATCCCCAATACCAATATCAATGCTAAGGATGACACTAATACTGATTCTGCCCAAACCAACCCATAGCAGTACCACAAAGCGTCTAACCAAAAGATAAGAATATTCGGTTGGGACATGCCTCTAACCATAGCCAAAACCAATATCCAGATATAATTAAAATGTCTAAGAATATCCATAACATGAAATAGAGCCTTCTGAAAAGATGGAATCTCACCACCATAATTCAATAGCCTTCCCCGGGTCAATCACTATATAGGAGGAGTAGAACAACTGGTTCCTGCATAGCATTGGCATACAGTCGTCCGAAGATGGGTTAGCGAGTGAACGCTAGCATGAACTCAGGATAAGGATAAAATAATACGATTTATAAAATAAAGTAAAACTATCCATATGCACATAAACCATACATTTATATATATCCATGCCGGGAAAGGGAACCAAGTTTAGCATGCCATTAAAACATTTGCATAGGTTGTGTAGCTTTATCGTCCTAAACCACCCACGGGCTATATGGGTTCATCTCCCCCTTCTTAAAGGTCTCTAGTGTGTGAAACCGCACGACCAGGGAAGAAAATCTAGGATGACTAGTGTAATACCCTAAACTTTTCTTAGCTTTAATTCATCCCTAAAAGGTTAAGGGAGAGATTCCAAAGAGAATATTTATTATTTCGTGTGGAATTCTTTAGATTTATACCTCCTATTGTGTGGGAAATTGAATAAGCTTTCCAACGATATAAAATTTTCCTAAATCCGATAATCGAGTAAGAAGTTATGGCTATTTTAAGTTCGAGTCGTAAAACACCGTGATTTGGGTCCTTAGCGCGTCGCGGAGAAACGTAAAATCATAATTGTCAATTTTCAGTGAGACTCCACAATACTGGTGCGTCACGCCAGTGGTCGAAATAGTAAACATAGGGGCTCCACGATGGTGGCGTATCGCGGAGGGAACCTAATTCCCACTCGTTCTTTTTCCAGTGACCCACCACGATTGTGGTGTGTCACGGTGCCACCTAGTTTACAAAAATTTCATTTTTTTCATTTTTGATTTGAGCTTAAAAGAGGCATTTTGGTAAATCCACAAGCCCCAATTCATCCAAAATAAGGGATTAATCATATACCAAGCACTTTATGCCGATTATTCATCATCCTCTTCAAAAGCAAAACCCTAAAAACCAAAAGCTTCTTCTCCAAGAAATCAAAATCCTCCCTAGAATTTTCAAGAAAGTTTCAAATTGAAGATTCCCAAAGTAATATAATCAAGAGCCAATCATCAAGAAGTCAATTGGAATCCAAAATTCAAGGTTTCTTCATCAAAGTATCAATTAAGGTATGTGGAGGTTTTTCAACAAGGATCTCCTTTCATCCTTGTGCCCAAAACTTGTTTTAAATTACAAAGCTATTTGATTTTATATGATTTTCCATGAATTTAAAATTAGGGTTCATACCCAATGTTGCCATTTACAAGATTATGAGATTTCAAGAGAATTATAAGTTGAATTGTATGTCTATTTTCATATTTACATGCTTATTGCAGTAATTTCCAGATTTCGAGATAAATTTTCATTGTTTCCATTATCAAACATGATTATTATTATGCTTTTACATGAGTTTGATAGATGGGTTTTAATCCCTGAGTTTATTTGTTGAGATTTTTGAGAATGATGATGTTATAAGCATCTTATGAGCTGATTATATCAAATTTACAATAAAGTTTTGATCTTTTGATCCTCAAATTAGTTTTGGAATCCATTTTTCAGATCATTATAGATTTACTAGATTAATGTATAATTGATTTTATATAAACCCGTATGCTAGTTTTAAAGTGGATTTCCAACAGAATGAGCGTAGCAAATAAAAAGGGAGCAGTATTTAGCACTGAACGGGAAGTGTGGGTTTAGCGCATCCTACTTCCACAGAACTACGTAGCCAATGTAGGTATATATTATCAGATTGTTCCTACTTCTATGTGGATGATAGTTGCAGATGTGATCACTTATCTTAGGTTATACTCCCTGGCAAAAGTATGACATCTCTCCTCAATGTAAGGTTTCTTCCTTAGGAGGACGAGACGTTGGACTCCATGTTTGGTCACATGGTTTATGTCGGTTAAGAGAACCTCCCTGCAGATTAAAAATATATGTTTCAAATCCTGCTAATCAAAGTAAAAGAAGGAAAGAAATGCTTTCAGAAAACTAAGTGTAAAGGCTCACAGTTTTATGCAAAATATGCTTCTCAGAACGATAATAGCTTCAGATTTTAGCTTTCAGATTTAGAGTGAGCTCTTTTACACTTGGACAATATGATTTAAAGATGGAGTTTAGTACAACTTTTAGAACTAAATGTTATGGATCACAAGATTTATAAAGTATGTTTTCCTTCTTATTGCTACACATCTCAGTATTTCAGATATTCCAGCTTATGTGAGTCATTTACATTTAGCATGCATTGTTTTATAAATGATGATTATGAGATGATGTTTTACTTGTGCATATCACCCCCATATACTCAGTACATCTTCAAAGTACTGATCCACATATACGTCTATGTGTTATATTATCTCATAATATAGGTTCAGGTTCTCAGTGTCAGCAGCGTGAATAGTTCGAGCATCTCTATTTGCATTTGACAGTTGGTGAGTCCTCATAGTTTGGAGACTTATTCATTCAGATTTTGCAGTTTATCAATTTATGAGATTTAGCATCTCCTTTCAGACAGTTCGAGTTAGCTGGGGATTTATCCCAGTGACTCTCTAGTATTAGTAGTAGGGCTTGTCAGACTACTAGCTTTGATGTAGATTATTCAGTTTTGATGTTTTAGATGTTATGTTCAGAATATTCTCAGATATTACAAATAATTTCCGCATTCTAGCATGATTTTTATGTCTATATTTCCATTATTATAAGATTCAGGCTCAGTAGTATGTAGACAAGGTTAGCTTAAGGATACTCATAGTCTTGAGCACCGTGTGACATCTTGGGATCAGATTTTGGGGCATTACAACTAGTACATCCCCTAAATATAAAGTGTGACATCATGCACACGGTCACCAAGACCAAACCTCACATCAACAAATATGAGTTTCCAGTTTTGGTCTCCCCGGGACCTCCACCTTCCACGGATTTGCTATACACCCTGCCATTATGGCTCAATTAAAATCGTTACCAAGCAACCAACCAATCCAATAACCATCTATTAACCAAGGCCATTAGTATTGATATCATCATACCTACTATACTTGTATGTTTTGTCCATAGCCAACCATATATAGGTTTAAAAGATTCCATATACCCTTTATGATTTCCAATTAACCAAAACTATGGCCACCAAGGCCTTTCCAATCCATTTAAACCCATTTAAACCATCCATATCATTTAGAGTTTCATTACCAAGTTTAAACCATGCATAAGTTCCATTGAAAAACTAATATTATAGGAAAAACATTATTAAAGACATTTTATCAAATGCATTGGAGGCATAGTATTTTCAAAACCAAAGTCCATTACCAAAGAACCATTCCCATGCAACCAATTATTCAAAACCATCATTAATGCATATAAAAGCATAATTAAAACATGGGAAAACCATAACCAAAACCCCCAAATCATATTTGAAAACCCAAAATCATACAGTATTTAAATCATTAAAAGCATTATATAAAATCATGCCTTTAATTGGAACTAACAATGAGGGAAGATAACATGCCTTAATTAACAAAGTACACGGAGAGAAACCTCCAAAAAGATCCCCAACTTAGTTATCTAGTTGAAACCCTAGATTCCTTACCTAAAAGATTTTGAGAGAATTATAAAGTGTTTGGAAGAGTTTCTAAGTGTTAATGAACAGAATAATAGGGTAAATAGCCTCCTAAGAGAGTTATAAATCATGGGGCCTTATTAGGGTAAGTGGGGAAATTTTTAGAATATCCCCACTTAAGTTGCACAAAATCCCATCACAGGGATACGACTGACACTCACGA
Organism: Capsicum pubescens; assembly: GCA_030864215.1. NCBI lineage: Eukaryota > Viridiplantae > Streptophyta > Magnoliopsida > Solanales > Solanaceae > Capsicum > Capsicum pubescens. The sequence goes on along the minus strand of CM061548.1, from coordinate 295,720,550 downwards.
GTCGTATCCTTTGATACGAGTGGTACCCACCACACATATCCTAAGCCTCAAACCTTGGACCCAACACTTTTCAGGGTACGAATCTTCCTATCCAAGTCGTATTAACAATGCACAATCCATACCCTTTACCTGTATCCCTGGCAAGATAGAATAATAGAAGGTTTGAACACTATCCATCATATGAGTCCCTGGTATGATTGGTACCCTATCTTACGGCTCCTGGTGATCCACTCATGCTCAGATCCAACTTATGTTACCAATTCTAAGGTTAAGTAAAGGAACCAAATGATTTGTATTCAACCATATGACTCGTACCACCAAGTCGTACCCATTCCAGTGACCAAAATCTATCCCACCAACCAACACTGGTCAGCATACGATTGGACCATACCATTCGTACCCCAACATACGGCTCGTATCCATGAGTCATATTGGTTCTACAGGCAAGAATTCTAAGAAATTTTCCAAGGTACAGAAACCAGGGTGTTTCACAGAAACTCGAGATTGTTCTCAATTTTGCCTTTTTCACAATGCTCCTCCAAACCTTGTCATTTTGAACTAACCCTTGTACACCAAGTTTGATATCAAGAGTTCTAGTTACCTGAATTCACTTTCAAAAGATCCTACTAATTTCTTATTGTCTTAGCGAACACAAAGATATATTAAATTTTTTCACAGTTATCTAATCCACTCCCAAATTTTCCTAGACCATACCTTACTCAAATTTTGCCCAAGACTAGCCTAACCTGAAATTTCTAACTCCTAATATAAGGAACATATTAACCCAAATTTTGGAATTCTAGAAATAATTGTAACAATAAAAAGGATCATTACACACCCAAACTTTTCCTTCTTTACTTTTTTCTTTGTTTCCACTGAATTGTTCGAGTTTTGCTGTTCTTTTTTATCGATGTTCAAACTATCTATATGATTTTTTAAAGTTATTTTCCTAATTCTATGTTGTTCAAGTTATTTTTTTTACTTTTTGTTCATGTATTTATGTCGTTCTTTAGTTTTAGGGTTGTTGATTAACACTGATTTTGTTGAAATTTTTTAAGAGTTTTTATTTATTTCATGCTTAACATTAATGTAAAATATTTTTATAGTGGTGTTATGTCTTCAATGGCATTAAGTCCACAATAGCAAAAAAAAACTGTCATGGGTAAATTGAAGGAAAAAGTAAACTAAAAATGCATGAAAAAGAGGTGTACAAGGATAGGCAAAAAAAATTAATGAAGAAATTTGAAGATAGAAGATCGAGAAAAATCCAAGAAAAAGATCAAAATTGTCCAACAATGATGTTAGATATAAATGGGGAAGAAGATGGCTGATATATGGGCTTTAAGTGACCATTAGGTCCTTTTTATAAGGTCTCACATACCAAAAATATTTGTAGACACGCCCATTGGCTATTTATGCCACATAGGATGTCAAGTCAAAAAAAGAATTGAAATATTGTATTATAAAATGTTCAGGGGCTCAGATAACAAAGAGAAAAATAGAAGTGTTCATAACACAAACTCAAACAAGAATAAGGATTCAATAGATCATTTTGTCATTCAAAAAAGCTAACTTTATTCATTGTGTAGGATACCTAATATCAATAAAAAATACCTAGATTTTGAATAGTTATCCTAACTTTTCTAATTATGTGTTTAAATGTGTTTACCTTTTGGTTCAGAATATGAAAATTTTCATGCATAAAAAATGGGTGGTAAATAGACTTTTTTTAGGTCGATCAACATATATAGATGAATTTATCAGTGGCATGAATGAGTTTATTGAATCTTCTTGTAGTGAATCAAAGTTTTTATCCAAAAAAGGTAATAAAATGTCCTTGTAAGCTTTGTAAAAATATTAAGTTCTTGACAACTGATTTAGCTAATGTGCATATTTTTATAAAAATATTCACACCAAGATATTGATATAGGAAGTCAGGAGAGGAAGCACTTTTTATTAATTTGAATGATCATGTCAATTTATGTTCTACAAGTAGTCATCAAGGGTGTTGCTTTGACATGCCTTCAAGTAGTCAAATTAAAATTTTAAGAGAAGACTATGAACAAATAAATAGATATCAAGGTATGATTTATGATTTTGCTGGTGTAAAATTTGGACAGTAAGTTGAACACAATATAGAAGAGTCTCTGAATATAAGTGCTACCAAATTTTATGAAATGTTGAATTCAACTCAAGAACCCTTATGGCCTGGATGTAAAATATTTAGAATTGTCTATGGTTATCAAAATAATTAGTATTAAATTTGAGTACATTATGTTCCATGGTGGTTTTAATGCAATAGCATAATTAATAAAGAGTACAAGTTATCCAGATAATAAGATACCTCTTGATCACTATCAGACAAAGAAATTAGTGTTAAAATTTGGTTTAAATAGTCAAATTATTAATTATTATGTTAATGGATATATGTTTTATTATAAGACTGATCAAGAGATGACAAAATGTAATTTTGATAAAGAACCTTGCTATAAAGAACGCATGAGATAGAAGGGTCACAAAAAGGCTCAACACAAGACTATGCATTGTCTTTCACTTATTCCTAGGCTTTAACAACTATATGCCTCAACACGATTTGCAGAGAACATAAGGTGACTGTAACACCCCATATTTCAGACTAGAATGAAAATCCATTATTCATTTGCGTAGATGTTCCAAACGCCTCGAATCCTATGTAAATTTAGTGTGTTAATAAATTATGTAGTGTGGGAATCTATTTGATCATGAATTTAGATCATAGAGATCCCCTAACTCAAGGACAAGTTGAAAGCTTTCATATCGTTCAAGTTTTAGTGAGCATCAAAACTTAGGTCTACTTCAATCGACAATAACTCCTTGTATATATAGAATTAGAGGACCTACTATATGTCAAATTAAATCTATTTGAATTAGCTTCCAACGATACCAATTTTGCCTAAATCTGATACTGGAGCAAAAAGTTATACACATTTTACTCCAGCATGTCAGCCTGGAAAACTGAGTGAAGACATTCGTGATACATTATCACAAGTGTGACGACTTATCACGAATGCCGTCAGCCTTAGGCAGAAATCCATCAATTCTATCCCCCTAGTGATGACATTTGTGATGACTTATCACAAGTCTGATGGTCTATCACAAATGTCGTCAGCCTTAGATTTTCAGCAACTGGGAAGCAGTTTAGTAAGGGTATTTTGGTTTTTTTCCATCACCTCCCATGACTTAAAACCCTCAAGGGACGTAAATTTCTCCTATTTTTCTTTAGTTAAACATATCAAAAACCCTCTCTTAAACTTTCAACCACAATATTAGGGTTTTTATTAAAATCATCTCCCAAAAGCAAGATTCAAGCCCTTTTTCCAAGATAATCAAGAATTAAGTTTTCCAATCCAAGAACTCTCCAGCAACTCATCAAAGTTTCCTTTCAAAGGTATGTGTAGTGTTCATCCATGGATCCCTTTCATCCATGGAGCTCAAGAATTATGTTTTAAATTATAAATTATGATTTCCTTGTTGTGTTATGACTATATTCATGTTGGTTATTATTGTTTGGATTCAAGGTTGTATCTTGATGTGTTGTTCATGAAGAATGTGAGTAGGTTATTTGAAACCCATGAATTTTGGATGGATTAAGATTGTCAAATTGATAAGTACACCTATGCCTAAAGTTGTGCATGTAAGGTGTTTGATAAAATGCCAAGAATGATAGAATCCATGTTTTTATGACTTAATAGTGCTTAAATGACAAGTCCATGTTCTATTATTTATGTTTCCACATGAATTGCATGTTATTGATATGTGTTGTTGTTATGAGTTGTTGTGATATGGAATCTCCATGATATTGAGGTATGCAAGTATACCTATGTTATATGTATTTCCTTACATGTATAAGGTGTTGAGAACCATGTGTAGTATGAAATCCCCTACTTATGGTATTATGAATTATGGATGTTATTCCAATGATCAAGAAGTATCATGTGTGTCAGTTTTCTTCCATCGAGTCCTGGGGGTACTTGTACCCGAAAAATATAACTGTGTGCCTAGAGCCGAGTCAGTCTCAAGATAATCTCAGTCGTGCTATGATCAGTAGAACTCAGTCAGTTACAGAATTCAGAACTCTCAGATAGTTATAGAACTTTATAAATCTCAATAATCTAAGTATCATTATCATTCCAGCTTCAGTTCAGTACTCAGCTCAGATCTCAGTAGCATTTAAGAAATTAATTCAGAACTTAGTATCATTCAGTCATATAATAGATTCAGTAGCATTTCGTCAGATAATGAAACCAAGTGAACTCAGTCAGCTCAGTCAATTAAGAAACTCAGTAATAGCTTCAGTTCAGATCAAGTACAAGTTCTAAGAATCAGTTTAGAGTCTTTCAATTGGGAGTAGAAGCTAGCACCGAGAGAGTGCAGGGATGGAAGCTCCTCGTCAGAGAGGCAGAGTCATTAGGAGCAATCCCTGAACTCTAGAACTGCGTAGCCAGCGCAGGATGTAGGAGTCACCCATCAGAAAAAGGTTTGTCACCCGTCAGAGAGGCTTCACTATTATACTGCCTTAGGTTTGACTTCCTATGAGGGTCACCCGTCAGATAGGCTTGACATGAGAGGTCTTTACCCGTGGCACAGTATTGACACCCTTTCAGCTGGGATTACAGGTTTGACCCCACCAGTTCAGATTCAGGGCATGTCGGTTAAGTGAGCACGCTCACAGTTACAATTTCAGTATCAGTCTTCAGAGTAGAACTCAGAAATCAGGATTGTCAGATAGTCTTCAATCTCGCTAAGGAACTCAGATAGTTCCACAGATTCATAGACCACCCACTAGATAGGCTTGGTCTACCATAAAGTTATTCAGTATCATTACTTACAGAGGTCAACCATCAAATAGGCTTGATCTCAGTCTTAGATTCAGTTGAGTATTCTCAATATCAGTTCCAAAGATCACCCGTTAGTTAGGCATGATCTCAAGCCTAGTCACTCTTAATCATTATTAGAAGATTTATACTGTCAGATACAGTCGTTCAGTTTCAGTTACTTACGCATGTATGTATTCTTACATTCATATTAGTCCGCATTGTTCATGTATATAAACCCCTTTGCATTTAGCCTACCTCACTCGTATAGTTAATACATTCAGACGTACTGACGCATTTGTGCTATAGTGCTTTCTCTTATGTTACACCACAGGTTCAGAGGAACGAGTTCCAGAGCAACAGTAGCATTGCAGATTTCAGCAGTCAAAGTTAGCAGTGAGTCCTTATTCTCCGAGGTCATGATTACTACTTTATTACTTTAGTATTTTAGTTTGGCTTTCAGTAGTCAGGAGTTAGTTGGAGACATGTTCCTTCCACTCCCTACTTCAGACAGTTAGAGGCTTTCATACTAGAATACAGACTAGATTCAGACTTCAGTATTTTGGTTTTGTTTAGGTATTGTGATACCACTTTATTCAGACATTGTTATTATTCAGATTATGTTCAGTATTGAACCTTATGGCCTTTTAGTTCATGTTTCTGCATTTATATTCATATATTATGCAGTGTACAGGTACAAATATCAGTCATGGGTTAGCTTGTGGTCCCTCGGGGTCATGAGCACCGTGTAGCATTTTGATTCAGAAAATCGGAGCATTACAATGACACTATGAAAATTGCATAGAAGAAGGTTTGTTGTGTTACCCTCCGGATGAAGAATCATGAAAACATTTCAATCGAACTTATCTAGACTTTTTTTTAGATCCTAGGAATGTCAGGCCCGATCTTTGTGTTGATGATTTTACTCCTCATAGCCAGTCAGCATCACAATACTCTTGTTGGCCTCTGATTTTTACCCTATCATTTTCCTCATGATATTTATATGACTGTCCCATATATGTTCTTAATATTGATCATTCTAGGTCCTCACAATTTCATAAATAAAATTGGTGTGTATATTAAATTATTAATAGGTGAGTTTCTATAATATTGGACAGACGTTGCACTAACTTTGGTGTTTCAAAAAATATTTTTTTATGAGTAGCATTGATGTAGACAATTAATGATTTTTCCATTTATGTTGTGTTATTGGGATATAGTACAATAGATAAATTATCATGTACAATATGCATGGCACAATCAAATGCTTTTAGTTTGAAAAAGTTAAAGAAAACTTAGTTTGATTGTAATTATCAATTCTTGCCTCTCAATCATGAATTTAGAAGAAACAATAACTCTTATTATAAAAAAAGAGAAAAAGTCTATAATAATTATGAAAATTTTGGTCCATGCAAAATTATAACTATGAAAAAATCACATAATTTGATCAAGAAAAGCATTTTTTGAGATTTTCCATATTGAAAGATCAATTCAGTTCGCTACAATCTCGTGTAATGCATATAGAGAAGACCTTCTTTGACACTATCATAAACAATAGAGAACGGACAAAGGATACTGAAAAGGCAAGAAAGGATTTGAAAGAATATTATTATTTAAATGAGATGGAAGATGAATCAAACCAAAAAGTAAAATTTACCTTAAATGATGGTCAAAAGAAAAATGTATGTGAATGGGTTGGTTAGATAAAGATGTCAGATAGATATGTTTCCAATTTGGCTAGATATATTGATATGAAAAAGTTAAAGTTATTTTGGGATGAAAAATCATGACTGTCGTATTTTCATGCAATATTTTATCTCAGTTGCTTTTAGAGCACTTTCAAAACCTATCAGGAAGCCATTAACTTAACTCAGTCTATTCTTTAATGTAACAATCCAAATCATCATTGCGTTGAATTATGAGAAAAAATTTGCACCTAGTCCTTAACTAATTTTTGAGAAATTCAAAGCTAGTCTAGTGTTGGACGATTTTTGAAGGTGTATTACAATAAATAAATCAGATTCTAGAATGACCATTGCCGATGATATTTGATGAGATTTTTAGATAAATAACGAGTTTAGAAAGTCGTAGCAACTTTTGACACGTAAAAATGAAGTTATAGAACTTTTGTTATAGAGTTTACCGTGGAAACATTAGTTCACATTATTATAATTCAAGGAGTGTTACGAAATGGAAAAAACTAGGAGAGGTCCTGAATTTTTTATCGAGATGGTTGTAGTAGAAAACAAAACCACTTTAACAGTAGCCTCAACAGTGTTACAAACTGCTGAAATGGTAAAACGCAGAAACTTTTCAGTTTTCAAAATTCAGAAGATGTTTTTCACTCCCAATTTTCCTAAATAAGGAACGGCTTAGCAAGGAGCAATTTTCCATAATTTTTTAGAGTTTCATCATTTTAGGTAAGGTTTTTTACATCCTAAACTTTAATTACTTCTTAAAATTCTTAGAAATTGCTAGAAACTTATCCATGGTAGAAACTGAAGTTTAGCGCTACTGTATGAAATTAATGCAAACTTATGAGAATGCACATAAAATTGGTAGAAAATGATCTTAAGGTATCGAAAAACACTAATGGGAGTATAATCTTAGTTGTTCATGCTAAATGAAGTAGGGTTCATGAGTTTTAAAGAGAGAAAAATCTGAAGATGATAAATTATGAAAAATTTATGGTTAAAAGTTGTTAATTATTAATCTCTAGTGGTTAAAAGGGATAAATTGATTGAAATAGGTATGTCACCTTGTCGTTATGGATCAAGAACAAATTAAAACAAAAAAAGGAAGACTCATGAGCTAGAGGTGGTTTTGAGGAAGGAATTGAGGTAGGTTACAGTTTATTTTAGCAATTAGACTTTCTTGACTCTGTACTTATATGTGAATTAAGATTTTTAATAACTTTCTATCACTTTTTGTAATTATTGACTGCATTGCATATTCATACCTATTGATATTATTGAAATAAAGATGATGACAGTATAAAAATCATGATGTTCATGATGATGTTGATATCGTTAATGATGTTGATGAGATTGAGTCGAGAAAGAGAAATGTGTATGTCTTGCATTCATCTGCATTGAATATTCAGTTGTAGTCATATGTTGTGACACATCTTTTTGTTGAATTTGACTAAATTAAATTTATATGATAATGAGTTTGTATTCTCTCTAATGTGAAGTGTCATAATTGTGTGTTATCTTTAATTATAAGTTCTATGATGACCACTTTGTATCTATTTGATTGCTTATTTGTGTGGTGTCAGGTTGAGTCAATTTATGATTCCTATCCGTGCTTGTTGATGTATTGATACTATCTTCTGCTCTTCACTTTGTTGAGTGTAGAGTGTGTTTCAATATTTGAGACTAGACTTCGACTTAGCCACCAGTACCAAATTCTTATTTGAGAGTGAGAACTATGACCTGACAACCTTTGAATCTTCTTATCATTGTTCATGTTCCTTGTTTCAGGACTCAGACATTCCTTCAATTATTTCCTTGTTTTGGATAATCATTTAGTTTTAAGACTTGTTTTCTTTTAAATATTCTTGTATGGTGACTTTAGGTTCCATAAATATAATAAATAGAGGTTTTTGCACTCAGTTAGTTTATAAATGTTGATGTCATTTTGAAAGTTTATTTGTACTTTTAAATGAAGCCTTTTTAGAACTAGTTTAAAAATAAGGTTAATATAAGATGAATGTAAAAGTAACTCTTAAGTTAGTGAGAATTAAGTTTAGTATGGTTCTCCCACTATAGGTTAGGGTGGGTACCAATCATGTTTGATTGGATCATGACAAAAATGGTATTAGAGCACTGGGTTGGTATATCTCCTCATACAAGAATAGGTCTAGTCGAGTCTTGTGAAATAGTACATAAATGTCTATACCTTTTTTGAGAGGCTATAGGACAGTTGGAGGATCAAAAAAATAGAGATCACCACCCCTTCCGCCACAACAAGATGCCCTTGACCTTGCACAAAATGAATAAGTGGTACTTGAGGAGGAAGATATGGTAGTTCCAGAGAATATGGTGCCAGCACCAAATGGTCCAACCCCAGTGCCTTTGTTTGTAGAAGTGATTTAGCAAGTGTAGGGATTCCTAAGTATCTTGGCTGACACTATCCATACTACAGTTGTTCTGACCTCTCTACTCCCAGCCTTACAAAATGTTGTTACAATAGAACCAAGGATGGACGAAGGCTCTAAATCAGGGTTGTATCCCCAATAAGTACTTGGGCTATTGATGACTAAAGATGAAAATGGACTACTCTACAAGTTCATGAAGATGAAGCCCTTGGTATTCCAGTATAGAGTTTGAGGATGTATTTGAATTTTTGATAGATGTCAGAAATATTTGCACAAGATAGGTATTGTTCAAAGGTGTGGTATGGAGTTTGTTTCTTTTCAGTTGCATGCCAAAGCCAAGTAGTGGTGGAGGTCACTTATAGAATGCAGGGATGCCTTACCTCCACTTAGGTACAATTTTAGAATGTATTCCTCGAGAAATATATTCCTTAGACTTATCGTGACTAGAAAAAAGATGAATTCTTGAGGCTAGAGAAGGGAAACATATGTGTGGCATCCAACACAACCAAGTTTCAAGCCTTATCTCGCTATGCACTATAAAGGGTCTGAACTCTGGGATTCAATTAGATACCTTATCCATTGCTACATTTGGAAAGTTCTTTTAGGAGATAGTTGAGTTTTCCTAGAAGGTTGAGTCCATTGAGAAACAAATAGAGGTAAAAGTAAAAGAAAAAAAAGTTGAACCTCAAACCAGTTTAGTGGTACCATTTTAAAGGGTTGTGGTTCTTCTCGACCTTATAATGAGTTATGATTGTGACTATAGGAGGCCCTTCTGGGGTCAGTTATCAACCCTCATGAGCATGCAACTATACACCTTTATCCTCTTAAGTTCAGAGGTCTGCTTTAGGTATTAGGTTCCATAAGTGTGGGGGTTTGGGTGACATCAAAAGGTATTATCCTAATTTCTTATCTGCAAGTCAATTAACTCAACAATCAACTTTTACTTCTCTATTTTTGGTAGGTCATGGTAGTGGAGAAAATGGTAAGGGTCCTCTACAAGGTGGACGCGGTGTTCAGGCTATAGGAAGCGATGGAAACCAAGCCAACTGGGGTAGAGTACAAGTTGGAAAAAATGGTTCTATAATTGGTGAGGTGGCGGTTAGGGTGTTGTTCTGGCTTATCCTAAAGTAGAAGCTTTTGATGTTCTAATCACACTTGTCTATGAAATTTGCCTTAGGTTGGGACTTAGATTATGAATATCTTGATACTCCTATGTATGTATCCACACTAGTTGGGGTATCAGTATATGTTAATTAGGTGATTGTGTGTGTCCTGTGATGTTTATGAGATTTAAGACCTAGGCAGACTTAGTGATTCTAGACATGGAGGAATTTGATATTATTTTGGAGAGGAGTTGGTTATCGCCTTATTATTTCATTCTTGATTATTATGCAAAAACCCTCATTATAGTAATGCATAGGATGGAGAAGTTAGAGTGGAAAGGTATTTTTAAAACTACTCTTATGAGGATTCTGTCAGCGATTCGTGCCTAAAAATTAGTAAAGAAGGGGTATAGGGGGTTTTAGCCCATATTTGGGAAGATAAATCTGTAGTTCCTCTAATAGCATCAGTCCCAATGGTGTGTGAATTCTTAAAAGTGTTTCTTGATTACTATCTGCGTATGCCTCCAAATCAAGAGGTTGATTTCTGTATGAATTTAAAGTCCCAAACTCGACCAATCTCTGCCCCTCTTATCGTATGGCACCAAAAGAGTTGAGTGGGTTGAAATTGCAATTATAGAAATTATTAGGAAAGGGATTTATCTTCTCAAGTGTTTTTTCTTGGGGTGTGCTTGTGCTATTTGTGAAAAAAAGGTAGCAAAAGGATGCACATAGACTATCTTTAATTGAATAAGGTGACCATTTGCAACAAATATCCCATGCCTAAAATAGATGACCTATTTGATCAGTTGCAGGAAGTTGTAGTATTCTCCAAATTAGATTTGAGATTGGGCTACCAACATCTCAAGATTAGGGTCGAGGATATCCAAAAGACTGCTTTCTAGACTCGTGATAGGCACTATGAGTTTCTAGTTTGTCTGTTGGCTTTACCAATACCCTAACTGCTTTTATGAGTTTGATTAATGAGGCTTTTAAGGCATTTTTGGATTCATTCATTATTGTTCTTACTGGTGACATATTTGTTTACTCCAATAGTGAAGAATAACATGAAACTCATTTGTGTACAATATTAAGGTTACTTAAGGAGAAACAACTATTGCTAAGTATTCTAAGTATGAGTTCTGGCTTTCCTCAGTATCCTTCTTGGGGTACATGGTTTCTAAGGAAAGGGTTGTGGTGATTCGCAGAAGGTTGAAGTTGTTAAGAGTTAGGGTAGACCAACAAATCTGATAGAGATCTGTAGCTTTGTGGGGTTAGCCAGTTATTATCGATGATTTGTTAAGGGGTTTGTTGTCATTGCTTTGAACATAACTTGCCTTACTCAGAAGGAAGTCCCATTTGTATGGGATGATAAGTGTGAAGATAGGTTTCAAAAGCTCAAAACTTTATTGAACTCAGCCCCATTTCCTACGTCGCCTATTGAGGGAAAGGATTTCATTGTATATTGTGATGCCTCATGGTAGGATTTAGTTGTATTTTTAATGTAGGATTAGAACATGATTGTTTATGCTTTGAGACAATTGGCGCCTTATGAGAAAAACTATCCTACACATAATTTGGAATTGACAATCTTGGTGTTTTGTTTTAAGATTTGGAGACACTACCTCTATGGAGTGAAATGTAAAGTGTTCACAAACCACCACAACCTACAACGCGTGTTGAACACGTGTTCACCTAGAGGGATCTAAACCTAAGATAAAGAAAGTGGATGGAATTAATTAAAGACTATGACATATCAATCTTATATCACCTATAAAAGGCCAATGTGGTGGCGTACACACTAATATGGAAACTAGTGAGCATAGAAAGTTTAGCATGGCTAGAAGTATCAAGGCACCCATTTACAAGAGAGGTACAGTCTTTGGCTAACGATTTTCTGAGATTGCAGGAGACTAGCAAAGGGAGAATATTAGAACATGTATAAGTTAGGTGCATATTCTGTCACCAAATCAAAAAGTAGGCAATTCAAAGATAAAAAGCTAAGTAACCTTAGAGAAAAGGTGTTATAGGGTGAGGAGAAAGAGGTCATTCTTGATAAAGAGGGACCATTGGAGATTCAAGGGCACTTGTGAATACCCTGGAAGGTAATTTGACTTTAACTATTCTAGCAAAGGCTCACAACTCTAAGTACTCTATACATTTGGGTTCCAACACAATGCATAGACACTTGAGGCGACATTATTGGTGACAAGGAATGAAGCATGACATTATATGCTTTGTAACCAAGATTCAAAACTGTTAACAAGTCAAATATGAACACCAAAAACTTGATGGTACATTTCAGAGAGTGCCCATCCTGAAATGGAAGTAGGAAAGGATAACTATGGACTTTGTGGTTGGCCTTTCTAAAATATTAAAGAAATACGACTCTATATGGGTCATTGTGGGCTGATTGACCATGTCAGATCACTTCATACTAGTAAGAGTAGATTATAATGTGTCTAAGTTCGCCAAGATTTATGTGAAAGAGATTGTAAGGTTGCACTGGGTGCCAATTTTGATTGTGTCAGGCAAAGGGTAGTTTACCTCTAATTTATTGGGAGAAATTCTAGTCAGAGTTAGGTTCTAGATTAGACCTAAGTACAACTTTCCATCCATAGATCGATGTTTGGTCAGAGCAAATTATTCAAGTGCTTGAGGACATGCTTTGAGCTTTTGTTAGACTTCAGGGTTCAGTGGGACCAATACTTATTGCTGTGTGAATTTTCCTATAACAATAGTTATCACTCTAGTATTGATATGAAGTGAGAACTTGGGGCTGGCATGCTCAATTATTTGATAAGGTGAGGTTCATACATGAAAAAATCATAGCAGCTCAAATTCGATAGAAATAATATATGGAAAATAAGGTAAGAGATGTGAAGTTTGAATGGGGGGAAGTACTCTTGAAAGTATCATCCATGAAGGGTGTATGCGGTTTGGTAAGAAGGGCAAGTTGATTTAGAGATATATTAGATCTTTTGAGATTTTGAAGGGAGTGGGGTCAGTAGCATATAAACTGGACTTATCTTATAGTATGTCTAGGGTTTACCCGGTATTCCATATTTTCATACGAAAAAGTATCACACAGATGGTGACTACATTATTCGTTGGGATCCCGAGTTGATTGATAAGGAGTTATGAGATCCCGAGTTGATTGATAAGGAATTATCTTATGAAGAGGAACTAATTGCTATATTGGATAGAGATGTGAGAAAGTTGAGGACTAGGATCATTCCATGTGTAAAGGCTCAATGGAGGAACTATACTATTGAGGAGACAACTTGGAAGACAGGGGTGGATATACGCAAAAGATATCCGCCCTTGTTTATTGACCCAGGTATTCTTTCATTTCCCTTACCTAGCTATGTTATTTTGGACAAGTGGTCATTCGGGGACGAACGAGTGGTAAATTGGTATCTAATATAATGATCCAAATCATTGTTATGCTGAATTACGAGGTAAAATTTATACCTTTTCCTTCATTAAACCATTTTTGAAAAATTCAGGACAAGTCTATTATTAGATGATTTGTGAGAGTGTACAAGTCTAAGAAAATTTGGTGTTGGTGTGAGAATTGCTAGAGATGTTTGACTAGATTTCTAAATAGATAACGATTTTAGGAATTCATAAAAAATTTTGGCACCTAAAATGGAGTTATAAAATTGTGGTTATAGAGTTTACCATGGAAGGGTTGGTTCGCTATGTTGTAATTCGAGGAGTGTATTGTGAAATTGAAAAAATTAGGGAGAGATCTCAAATTTCAGCCCAAGACTACTGCAGTGAAAAATGAAATTGATGCAGTGTTAGCCTTAATAGTGTTGTGAACTGCTTAATAGTAACTTTACCATTAAAGTGGTAACATGCAGAAACTATTCATTTTTTACAACCCAAAAAATATTTTTCATTTTCATTTTTTTGAAAATAAGTAAGGGCTTAGCAAGAGAAAATTTTCTACAAATTATGAGAGTTTCATATTTGTGGGTAGAGTTTCTTTACATCCAAAACTTGAATCACTTATTAAAACTCTTAAAAATTGCTAGAAACTTATCCATGATAAAAATCAGGGTTTAGCCCAAATTCATGAAATTAATGCAAACTTGTGGAAATGAATATAAAATTGGTAGATAATATATTTTAAGGTGTTAGAAAATACTAATAAGAGTACAATCTTTATTGTTCATGCTAAATGAAGTAGGATTCATGAGTGTAAAAGGGAGAAAAAACCTAAGATGATGAATTAAGGAGAATTTATGGTAAAAAAAAATAGTAATTATTAATCTTTAATGGTTAAGAAAGATAAATTGATCAGCATGTCATCTTGTTGTTATAGATCAAGAATAAGTTGAAAGAAAAAAGAAAGTCTAGCTTGTGGCCTAGAGATGATTTTGATCAAGGGATTGAGGTAGGTTATGATTTATTATAACAACTGGACTTGCTTAACTCTATACTTACATATGAATTAAGTATTTGTGATGGCTTTCGAGCATTACTTATGATTATTGACTACATTAAATATTTATATCCATTGATGTTGTTGAAATGATGATGATGATAGTATGTACATTGTGATGTTCGTCATGATGTTTATGTTTTTGATAATGCTGATAAGAATTAGAAGAGAAATAAATGATGTGCATATATTACATTCATACATTCATTCATATGCATTGAATATTCAGTTGTAGTCTATGTTGTGGTGCAACTTGTTGCTGAATTTGACTAAGTGTAAACTTACATGAGAATAAGTTAGTATTCCTTCGAAGTAAACTGTCATAATTGTGTATTATCTTTGATTATAAGTTCTATGATGATCACTTTTCATATATTTGATTTTCTTATTGTGTGACATCAGGTTGAGTTGACCTATGATACCTATCAGTTCTTACTGATGTATTGATGCTAACCATGCTCTTCTTTTTGTTGAGTACAGAGTGTGTTTTGGAATCTAAGATTAGACTTCAACTATAGTCAGCAATACCAAATTTTAATTTAAGGGTGAGTGGTGCAGGGTGGACATTCGGGTCCAGTGGTTCTTTCTCCTATTGACGCAGGTCGTAGGACTTATAAGTTATGTCGTGAAGTTGGCCATTTATCCAAGGAATTCCCCCACCGTATGATTAGGGTTAATCTATTTTAGCAGTGAGAGGTAAGGGTACTACCAGAGGAGTGAGAGATAGAGATAGTGGAGCCTGTGGTGGTGGTCATGGGGATACTCATCCAGTTGGTGGTCGTGGTCAATGTTATGTTATACCTGTCAGGCTAGAGGAAGAGGCTTCTGATGTTGTGATCACAGATATCATCCCCGTTTGTTTCAGATCTACATATGTGTTATTTAAACTCGGATCGACATTATCTTATATGTCTGCATATTTTTCTTTGAGTTTTGATTCTATTAGTGAGCCTCTTGCCATGCCTATTCGTGTATCTACGCTTGTAGGAGATTCTTTAGTGGTGGATTGGATTTACTGATCTTATGTTGTGACTTTTTCTGATCATAAGACTTGGATAGATTTGTTGGTGTTAGATATGATTTATTTTGATATTATTTTGGGTATGGATTGGTTGGCTCTTTATCATGTTGTCTTAGATTGTTATGCTAAGACCGTGACTTTAGCTTCGCCGGGTGTTCCAAGGAGAACTTGGAAGGGTGAGCTTTATTTGGGTCCTAAGAGGATCATATCTTATGTTCAACCTCGTAAATTAGTTGAGAGAGGATGTTTATCTTATTTGGCTAAAATTCATGAAACTAGTGTTGTTTTAACTCTTTCCTTGGATTTTATTCGTGTTGTCTGTGAGTTTATGGATGTGTTTTCAATAAATTTTCCAGGTATGTGTCCGGATCATGATATTGATTTTATTATTGATGTCGAGCCAAATGCCAAACCCATTTCTATTCCTCCTTATAGGATGGCCCAGTTGAGTTGAAGGAGTTGAAGGAGTTGAAGGATTAGTTGTAGAAGTTTTGGATAAGGGATTTATGTGACATAGTGTATCATCTTGGTGTGCGCCTGTCTTTTTTGTGAAGAAGAAGGACGAGTTTATGCATATGTGTATTGATTATCGATAGTTGAACAAGGTGAAGGTTAATAATAAGTATTCTCTTCCTCGTATTGATGATTTATTTAATCAGCTTCAGGATGTTGCGGTGTTTTCGAAGAATGATTTAAGGTCCGGTTATCACCAATTATGGATTAGAGATTTGGATATTTTGAAGATAAATTTTCAAACTCGATATGTTCACTATGAGTTCTTGGTCATTCTTTTGGGTTGACCAATGCCCCTACCGCATTCATGGAGTTGATGAACTAGGCATTCTGATCGTCTCTCGACTCCTTTGTTATTGAATTATATCTTGGTTTATTCCAAGAGTGAGGCTAAGCATGAGGAGCATTTTTGGATTATGCTTCAGAGATTGAGGGATGAGAAGTGGTATGCTAAGTTCTCCAAGTGTGAGTGTTGGTTGGAGTATGTTTCTTTATTGGGTCATGTGATGACTAAGGAAGGTATTATAATTGATCCAGTGAAGAATGCAGTGGCTAGTGATTGGGATAGACCTACTTCGCCCATCAAAATTTAGAGTTTTGTTGGCTTAGTCAGTTATTATCAGTGTTTTGTTAAAGGCTTCTCATCTATGGCAGCTCCATTGACCAAGATGACTCAGAAGAAGATTTCCTTTTAGTGTTTCGATGCATGTGAGGAGAGCTTTCAAAAGCTCAAGGATTTATTGACTTCATCTCCTATTTTGGCTTTTCCCAAGGAGGGCGTTCACTTTACCATCTTTTGTGATGCTTCAAGTGTTGGGTTAGGTATTTTATTGATGTAGGAGGGTAAGGTGATTGTGTATGCTTTTGCCAGTTGAAGATCCATGAGAGGAACTATCCTACCCATTATTTTGAGTTGTGTGCGATTATTTTTGCGTTGAAGTTGTGGAGGCACAACTTGTATGGAGATTGTTGTGAGATTTTCTTGAATCATCGTAGCCTTCAATACTTCTTCACCAAACGAGATCTTAATATAAGGCAGCGGTGTTGGCTTGAGTTGCTTAAGGATTATGACTTCACTATTCTCTATCAACCGGGCAAGACTAATGTGGTTGTGGATGCCTTAAGCCGAAAGTCACTAGCATTGGGTTGCTTGATGCATATTTTGACCCACGAGAGGCCTTTGGCCTTAGAGTTTCACTCTTTAGATAACCATATGGTTAGACTAGATATTTCGACACCTGGATGTGTTTTGACATCCATGGAGGCTAGATCTTCTTTGATGGAGTAGATTCGAGCTCACTAGTTTGATGATATGGGATTGAGATCGAATCGAGATAAGGTGT
Organism: Capsicum pubescens; assembly: GCA_030864215.1. Lineage (NCBI taxonomy): Eukaryota > Viridiplantae > Streptophyta > Magnoliopsida > Solanales > Solanaceae > Capsicum > Capsicum pubescens. The sequence continues at coordinate 295,703,168 of CM061548.1, read as the reverse complement.
TGAGTGGTGAGACAAAGAAAGCCTCACATGATTCGGATGGTGTTTTGAGGATTGAGGCTGAGTTTGTGTGTTGAGAGTGGGTGATTTGATTAGATTGATCTTAGAGGAGGCTCATTATTGCAGATATTCTATCCATACAGGAGTGACTAGGATGTATCGTAGCTTGAGGTAACATTACTGATGGGGTGGTATGAAGAAGGATGTGGTGGAATTTGTAGCTTATTGCCTTTGTTGTCAGCAGGTAAAGGCCAAGCATTTGAGACCTGGTGGATTGCTTCAGAGGTTATTGTCATGACCCGAATCGAGGCCCTGGTTGCGATGGGCATCCCAAACCATGAAGGCCTGAGAGCCCCTCTAATTGGCGATCATATACACAATCCATATATTGTAAAGATGCGGAAAAATAAAATGGAATCATGGTCATCTAATTTCAACAAAACCATACGATTATAATTTCAACAAGACCCAAATCCATCCAACACCTGTCTATGAAATCTCTACTAACTGAAAGAAAACATCTGTTTGAAGACCGGGAAAAGTCCCCTGGTCGGACCATAAACTAAAAACAATGAAATCATCACATGAGATAAAGACTTTCAAAATAAGGGAGGCTCACAAACTCCAATCGTCTGATAAATCAATCTATGGCTTAGCGGGACCCCGGTATTGTGCATAAGACCCTGAAATATAGAAGGTCAATACAAATGTACTGGTATGCAGAGAAATCCAAAATAATGTATTTTATACAATATAAGTGAGAGCAATTCATAAAACAGTTTACATACGATATAGGAAAAACACATGGGCATTCTTTGATAAATTTCAAAACACTTTCTTAAGATCATGACTCTACTCTTTATTTCTCATCTGATCTAGATGGTATACCCTATAATATGTAATTCCATGGGCTATATGAAATCCTTCCTTGACTCGACGGCTAAGCCCCCAATCCAAGTTTGCTGCAAGAATTGAAGTATCTATAAGGAGGACACACAAGATCACACAACAGAGTGCCGAAATTCCCAATCATATCAGCATGACATGGTAGTGCACAAGATCACAAAGAAGGGCTCCTAACCATAGTACCAATTTGGGACGACATGAATCAAGGTACACAAATCACAAAGCAGGGTACCATAATTCCGTGTCGGCAAATCACGATTTCTAGCATAGAGTCTTTCAACTCGTACTTTCTTTGGGTAACCATCTAAATCACTTTAAGCCCATTTTTAATTCTCTTATAAGAAAACATTCATCATGCTAACACACCACTCTTTTTATATTCTATTAAGGGTAGTGCACAACCGGGTATCATCAAACCCCGACTTCCAAGTCATTTGTATCATATCACTCCACAACCCTTCTCATTCAAATCATTTATAATATTCTTCTTTGGATTTTTCAATCAACTCAATCATTCGACTCCAAAAAAAATATGCAAATAATGCAAGGGAGTCCTTATTTCAAAATATGTGCAAACTTATGCAAAATCTCTTTTCAATATTTCAACACATGATGGTAAATTTTCTCAAAGTAATTCATGTAATTCTTTCAATTTTTTACATTGACAATTATAAACTAGAAAACACCCTCTCTTTAATTCATAATCAATATAAAGTTCAAAATAATAGTAAAACACTTATCCCATACTTCAAAACATGCAATTGAACAACCCACAACATGTGAGATCAAGATGTATCATAACAAGAGAGGGATTGTATATGTTTTATGCTCTCAATTCAACATTCAAACTCAAACGCATACATATTTATATATGAGTACAAATCAAATTTAGGGGAAGGACTCAATACCAAAACATTATATCATTGAAAGAGTTTATAATGCATTATTTTTAATGTAATTCAAAACCCTTCATGAATACACGATTTCTCAACATTCAAAAAATTATTAAAAAAGATTTCACCATGCCCATGTAGTTTAAGAAAACCCCACGTACCTTAGATCACTTCGTTTGAAGAATGGAACCCGAATCTTGATTCGATTCTTGGAAATCTTAAACTTAAAGATTGATTTTTTTTATCTTTAGGAGAGGATTAGGGTTTTGTTTATGAGAAAAACTTATCACTTTTAAGCCTATAATGCCCTATAAATGTTTTAATCTTCTATTTTCATGACTTGGGGTTGTAGTGAAAAGATGAGACTACCCCTCGATTTTAAAACTTTCAGTAAAAACCCGATTCGGTGCCCTACCATAACGCGCCAAGTGTCTTACCGCTATAGGCATCGCGACACAGTGAAATCGCGGTGACCTTCTGGTTTGGGAATCCAAACACGTCTCAAACCTCATCCAAAAAATCCAAAACTCCCCTGATACATCCCCCTTACACCTCTGAATATGAATCAACTAAAAAATCTATGTTTCAGGGTCAGAAAGATCAATTTAGAGATCATTGAAGATTAGGAGCTTAAAATATGACTAAGTCCTTTTAAAACTTAGAAAAATTCCAGGTTGTTAGCTCCTAAAGCATGCTACTAAGTGTAGTACTAAGTCAAAAAGGCTACGGGGTGTTACAATTACCCAGAAAAATTCCAGGTTGTTAGCTCCTAAAGCATGCTACTAAGTGTAGTACTAAGTCAAAAAGGCTACGGGGTGTTACAATTACCCATTCTTGAGTGGAAATAGGAACGGATCACCATGGACTTTGTGACTGATTTTCCTAGCACTTTGCATGGTTTTGATAGTATTTGGGTCATCATGGATTGATTGACCAAGTTAGCATATTTTCTTCCAGTCCAAGTTTTCTTCAGTACTAAGAGATTGACCCGTATCTACATATGAGAGATTGTGCGTCTACATGGTGTGCCCGTGTCCATCATTTCACATCAAGTCTCTGTGTTTTCTTCTTAATTTTGGAAAACTTTTCAGGATGAGTTTGGCACTCGAGTTGATCTTAGCATAGCATTTCACCCCAGACTGATGGTTAGTTAGAGTGGACTATCTAGGTTTTAGAGGATATGTTGCACATGTGTGTGATGGATTTCGGGGGCAAGTGGGAGCAACACTTGCATTTAGTAGAGTTTGCATATAGTAATAACTGCCATTTCAATATCGATATACTCCTTTTAGGCATCGTATGGTAGGCTTTTTCGCTCTCTAGTTGATTGGTTTGATGTTTCTAAGGTTAGACCTTGAGGTACGAACTTGCTTCATAAGTCTTTAGATAGTGTTCGGATCATTCAGGATAGACTTCAAGCGGCTCAGAGTAGGCAGAAGTACTATGTTGACTCGTAGACTTTGTTCCTTGAGATTTAGTGTTGGTGACCATGTTTTCCTTAGAAATTCACCATGAAGGGTGTGATGAGGTTTGGGAAGAGGGGAAGATTAGCCCCAGGTATATTAATTCGTTTGAGATTGTTTGAGATTTTGGTGATGTGGCCTATGAGTTAGCTTTGCCCATAGATTTATCTGTTGTTCATCTAGTTTCTCATATTTCTATGCTTCAACATTATATTCTTGATGACTCTCATGTCATTCATTGGGAGTCGGTTCAGTTAGACGAGCAGTTGTCTTTTGTTGAGGAGCCAATTTTTATTTCAGCTAGGGATGTTAGACGGTTGCATTCTAGAGTTATCCCTATGGTTAAGGTTCAATGGTGACATCAACCTGTAGATGAGGCTACTTGGGAGGTGGAGTCTAATATATGTGGTTCTTACCCCCAGCTCTTCGTTGATTCAGGTATTTCCTTCCCTTAGTTTGAGGATGAACTAGATTTTTAGTGGTGGATAATGTAACGACCTGAAAATATGATGAAATAAGTGAAATATGTTTTTTTATATGATTTGACTATTTCAACCCTCCCCATAGTTGCATTGTGGTATTTCTGGGGTGTGGGTGATTCACATGGGTCTTGATGTATTTTGATGCCTTATGTGCGATATTGTGATTTTTGGTGGCTTTGAGAGTCTTATTATGGACTTATGTGGTTATCTTTTGATCTATGCGATAGATGAGTAAAAGGATTGCGCTAACATATCTAGAACGTTTACGACTTATAAATCTTATTTTGACCCTCGATTTAGAAATTGTGATTTGGGGTTTCGAGGGTCTTTGTGAAAATGATGTCTTTTCAAAAATATGATATCTCCATTGAGTCCGGAGCATCGTATTTAGTGGGTATATAGTTCGTTTGCGTAAATTGGATTTCGTATGAATCCCGAGGCCTTAGCAAAAAGTTAAAAAAAAATCAAGTTTCAGTTAATATCTAGTGTGGGCCATGATCAAACCTCTTATGTAGAGGGTAATACGATCGAACAGAGGGAGTATTGCGATCGCAACATCTCCTCTTACAGCCCTGTGTGCGATCGCACAATTGGTTGTGCGATATCAAGACTTGAAGACCTGGAAAGGGTATCAAAAGGCCCCTTAGGTCGCGTTTTAGCTTTTTTTTCACCTTAGCTCTAGAAAGATAAACCTTAAAATTGTGTGAGAGCTTAAAAGTGAGGTTTTTGGGTGCTTGAGCGCTAGATTAATGTCTATTTCTTAATTTTATTATGGGTTTAAGGTGAGATTTCATCCTTTTATTACTATAATTCTTGATTTATTTTTCAAAACTAAAACGCCCTGGGTTTTGGCCCTTGGAAATTTCTTGAGCTTTGAGCTCACTATCCTAGTGACGACTCACCATATGAGTCATATAGTGTGGGTACGGGTCAGGGGACCCTAGTCATTAAGAGACCAGTAAATGGTGGTTAGGTTTCTGTTATGGTAATGACTTGATGGTATGGGTCGTTAGGTGTGGTGACGGGTCGGTCCTTCATCAAATCATAAACTTAGTGACTTGACTTGGCTCTGAGTATGGGTGGCTCACTAAGAGCCGTGAGGATATGTTATGAGTCGTTGTGAGAAGTTGTATATTGTCCAAATTCAATCACTTTGGATTCTATCTTGGGTATGACTAGACTATACAAGTCGTATGGCCTGGTCATGAGTAGGGGTTAGGAAGTCGTATGGTGGACAGTGCATGGATGTCCAACTCACTGTTTTTTGTGATGACTCAATGGTACGAGTCGTATGTTGTGGTCACGAGTCATGGAGTCGACTTGTAACCACCTGCGAGAATTTTATAATTTTAAGTTGGGGGCATTCTGGACATTTCCCCCTTTTAACTCCTTTTGATACCACAACATAAAACACCTTTTGGGACTTCATTAACCTATTATTCCCAATCAAACACTTTTAAAAATCTCTCAAACTTTCTCTTTAAAAAAGAGGCTAGGATTTCTTCAAGATAATCAATTAAGGCTTTCAAGGATGGTTTCTCTTCATCTTCCCTGGTGTATAAGACATGTTACCCTCCCCCATTGTTATTTTACAAAGAGCATGTGTCTTAATATATGATTTTCTTGATATTGTTATGTTTTGAAATAATGGTTGGAGATTTTAGATATTCATAGTTAAATAATGTTTTTCATAGTTTAGTTATGTTTTATTTCATGCTTTTAGTATGATTTTGACATTGTGGGATGCATGTTAATGGTAAATGGATTTTGGGGTATTATGAATTTCTCAAATTGCTTGGTTATGGTTTTGAAACTTATGTTCTCTCAACCTGTTTGTTCTCATTGCGTAAATGATAATGGAACCTAAATTGGTCGGGTTAATTTTACATGGTTTGGAAAGGCCTTGATGGCTATGGTTTTGGTTTAGTTGCAAACTTTAGAGTCAATTCGATTTAATGGTTTTGGTATGGCATAAAAAGATAGACTTACAAGCTCTAATTTTTGTATGAATATACCAACGGTTAATGCCTAAACAAAAGACTCCTTGGTAAATGGTTGGAATGTGTAATATGTTTTAATATGGACTTAAAGGGGGTTGTGTTAGCAAAGCTGTGGAAGGTGGAGGTTCCGGAAGGACCAATACAAAAAACTCACACTTTTTGATGTGAGGGTTGGTCATGGTGACCGTGTGCATGATGCCCCACTTATATTTTGGGAGATATACTAGTCATCTCAGGTTTTCTCCGGTTCGTGCAACTAACATGCACCAGAGCCCTTTCAGCAGGGGGAACTGAACCCATATAGCCCGTGGGTGGACATCTAGGATGGCAAAGCTACACAACCTAGGTTAAGGTTTTACATGTATGTTAAACCCAATTCCCTATCTCTATATGACATATATGTATATGTGTGATTGCATATGGTTATTTAATTTGGTTTTAAATAATGACATTATTTTATCTTTATCCCTGAGTACATGCTAGCACTCACTCCGCTAACCATCTTTGGATGTTGTATCCCCACGCGATGCAGGAACCATCCATACTACCATTCCTGCTACTCAGTGACTTGGATTCGGGGACAGCTTTGAGTCAGATTGAAGTGGTGAGCTTCCATACTCCGGAAGACTCTATTTCATGCTATGGACTTCTTTTCATTATTTTGTTTCTTGGATTCTGGTTTTGGCTATGGTCGGGGGCATGTCCCGACTGGATGTTACTTAATTCTGGTTAGAGTCTTTATCGAACTACTATGGGCATGAGCGATGGCAACATCGGTATCAGCCTTGGTATTGGTATTGGCATTGGGATTGACATCGATTGGATATTTGATTGAGGTTGTTGGATTACAAATATAGACTTTATTTGATGTCTTTGAATCATTATTTCTTTATCTTGTTATATATTCAGAATTCATCCAACATAGGGTGTAAGCCAGTTATAGTTGGGTATTGGGGGTGGTCTCCTCTCCTGGCAGGACTTGAGATGCCCGACACGACTAGGCCCTAATTCGAGTCATGTCAAATTGGTATCAGAGCCCTAGATTTATGGTTAATTGAGAGTCCACAAAGCTGTGTCGAGTAGAGTCTCTTATAAGGGTGTGTAGTGTGCTACACTCATAAGGGATAGGCTACAAGGCATTTAGCAATGTTTCTTTTTCTTGTGTTTTTTTCTCGAGCTGTAGAATCTAAGATCCTGAAATCTTCTCTAATTCCCATTTGTTCGCTTTTTAAATCATGCCTCCCAGACGATCTGAAGTTCATGAAAACTCCTATGTCCCACCCGAGAACAATATTGATGGGATCCATCCAACTTGTGGGGTCCAGACCCAGTGTAGAGGTCCAGTTCATGATTTCCCTTTTAGAGTTTCACCGGTTCCCTCCAGTACTTCTCAAGCCCCTCGGGCTGATGTGATGAATGTTGAGTTTCGTCAATCTATCCATATGTTGGTGCAGTTGGTAGCTTCTCAGGATGAACGAGGTGCTTCTGTTACTCCATCTTCTAAGGCTGCAAGGGTTGTCCAATTCATGAGGTTGAATCCTCCAACCTTTACCAGTGTTAAGGTAGAGGAGGATCCTCAAGGTTTTCTGGATGAGATTGAAAAGATCTTCCGTGTTATGCATGCCACTAATGTGAAGGGCGTGGAATTTACTGCCTACCAGCTGAAAGATGTGGCGTACCAGTGGTACGAAGAGTGGGATCAGTCAAGGGGTGACGATGTTGAGTCAGCTCTGTGGGAGGATTTCTCTAATGCTTTCCTGGACCGTTTCTTTCCTCAAGAGTTGAGGGAGGCAAAGACGGAAGAGTTTGTTAATCTGAAGCAAGGTAAGATATCAATCAAAGAGTATGCCTTGAAGTTTCACCAGTTATCTCGATATGTACTGGAGTTGTTCTCTAGAATGAGGGCTAGAATGAGGAAGCTCGCTTCCGGGTTGTCCGAAGACTTGATTTTGGAGAGTAAGGTTGCCTTGTTGAACAAGGATATGAATATCTCCAGGTTGGTTATGTACATGCAACAGGTTGAGGAAGAGAAGAAGAAGCAGACTGAGATAGGAGAGAGGCAGAGCAAGAAGTTTAAATTTTCCGAACAGGGTGGTGACCAATAGTAGAGCAGTAGGGATGGTGGGAAGTGGCCCAAAAATAAGTGGGTCAATTTTGGGTCTTACTCGACGGCTAGTGCTCCCTACCCAAAGCCGTCGGGAGACAGACATTCCCAAGGTGGCGACAATTATAGGGCACAGGGTGCCCAATCTAAGGCCAGCGAGGCCCAGTCAACTCCATCATATCCTCCATGCAAATTTTATGGTCGATTACTTCGGGGTTACTGTGATGAAGAAAAGGATGGGTGTGTAATACCCTGTACTTTTCCTAGCTTAATTTAGCCCCTAGTATGTCAAGGGTCAACTTAAAAAATGAATAACTTTTGATTCGTGTGGAATATTCTATCTTTAGACACACCATTGTGTAGATAATCGAATTAGCTTTCCAACGATACCAATTTCGCCTCAATCCGATACTCGGTTGAGAAGTTATGGCATTTTTAGTTAATGTAGTATGGCATCTTGATAGACACCGCATCGCGGTGAAGGATGATTTGGAAATTGTCAAATTTTAGTGGAGCACAGCGATTACATCGCATTGCGGTAAAATTCCAGTTCCCACTCGTCCTTTTTCCAGTAAGGCAACACGATTTCAGCGCGTCGCGATGATAGACAAAATGGAACTCGTCCCTTTTTTAGTAGCCCGAAGAGATTTCACCGCATCGCGTTGATGGGCAAAACTGGGCTCATCCCTTTTCCAGTGAACCAACACGATAGTGGCGCGTCGCGGTGAGTGGCCAAATCGGGATTTTCTAGTTTCCGAACTTAATTTTGAAAGGACAATTTAGTCAATTCTCCAGCCCCCAATTCGTGAACAACAGATAATTTAACCTATTCTAAGCATATTAGGCTCACTTTTCATCAAATTACTCTAAAAAAAATACTAGAATATCAAATCTTCATCTCCACGAAATCAAATTCCGCCATTGTTTCTCCAAGAAAACTCAAAATTCAAGGTTTCCATTTCAAGAAAATCATGAATCCATCTTCAAGAGCACAAATAGGAATCCAAAATTAAGTGTTCTCATCAATTGCATCAATTAAGGTATGTGGGGTTTTGAACAAGGATAAATCTTTCATCCTTGTGCCCAAAACTAATTTTTAATAATAAATTCTCATGATTTTACATGAATTTCAATTGTGGGTTCATACCCAAATATTTCTATTTGAAGATTGTGAGATTACAAGTGCTTTGAATGTTGAATTACATGTCTATTTTCGTAAATTCATGCGTGTGACTATAATTTCCAGATTTTGAGTTGAATTATGAACATTTTCATATCAAGTATGAACTTTATGATGATTTAACATGGAATTGATGCATGGGTTATCAAGCCCTAGTTGAATATTGGTACTTCAAGAATGATTATGCTTTTAAGCATCCCATGTTATGTTTATACACAACTTTAATGAAGATTTGATCTTTTGATCTTTAGCGAAGACATGAAATCAACTTTACAGATTAAATTCTATTTTGAATGAACAGATGCACAGTTAGCTTTCAGCATGAAATATTATGACTTTTAAAAGTGGATTTCCTATAAAATGAGCATAAAATTAAAGGGAGTAGTATTTAGCACTGAGGAAAAAGTGTGGGTTTAGCGCATCATACTTTCTTAGAACTACGAGTCAACGTAGGTACAGATTCAGCATTCCCATTTCTATATGGATGACAGTTACAGATGTGATCACTTAGCTCAGGTTATACTCCCAGGCAAGAGTATGACACCTCTCCCCAACGTGAGGTTTTCCCCTTAGGAGAACGAGACGTTGGACTCCATGATAGCTCACATGGTTTATGTCGATTAAGAGAACCCCCTTACTAGTAAATAATAATAGAACAGCTTTTAAAAGAATTTTCCTAATAGTAAAGATCTTCAGAATAGTTTTTAAAAGTATTTTCCCTATAGTTTAATAGAAAAGAATGACCGATAACAGTTTAGCTTATAGACTTTAAATATGATAGCTCGCCAAATTTACACAGTATGTTTTATTATTCATGATTTATGATTTTCAGCTTTCAGTTATTCCATCCATGTGAGTCATTACATACAACATGCATATTCTATGAATTTTTATAACATTAAGATATTGATTTACTTGTGAATTCACCCCCATATACTCAGTACATCCTCAAAGTACTGATCCACATATACGTCTATACGCTACATTGTCTCATAATGTAGGTTCATGTGCTCAGTCTCAGCAGCATGAGTGATTTTGGGCATCTCTATCTATATCCCGATAGTTGGTGAGTCCTCATGGTTTGAGGGCCCATTTATCCAGATTTTCCAGCTTTCTTATTATTTAATTAGTTTCTTTCAGTTTACTCTAAGTCAGTTAGGGGTTTGTCCCAATGACTCTCTAGTTCTTAGTAAGTAGAGGCTTGTCGGACTACTATCTATTACTTTCAGACTTTCAGCATTAGCTATCCAGACAGTATATTCAGTTGATCTCTATCAATTTTGATTTTATTCAGTAGTTTAGCATTCACTATCTGATTAAATTACTGTAATATCAATTATAGACTTAGTAGCAGGCTTATAGGGTTAGCTTGAGACTATTCGTAGTCTTGAGCATCGTGTGATATCTCGAGACTAGGTTTCGGGGCGTTACAAACTTTGTATCAGAGACTAAGGTTTAGAGAGTCATAGGGAGTCAGACAAGTCGTGTTACGTAGAGTCTTGATCAAGGGTGTGAAGCGCGCCACATTATGAGAAAGAGGCTATGGGATGTTTTTAGGAAATCATCTCTTTCTTTCATAATCCATCGTGCTTATAGCTATCTCTATCTGTTTTACCTCATGCTCTTTTGTGACAAAATATGCCTCCTCACAGAGCTAATGTCCGTAGGAATGATAACCAGAAACCTTAACCTTTTGATCCTTTGAATGGGAATGTTTCTCATGCCGATTTTTGGGCTGCCTTTCAGGCGTTAGCCTAAGATGTGACTGCTAATGTTCAGGCCAATAATCAGGCTGCAGTTCCGCGTCAGCAAGAGGATGATTTAGCTGCAGCCAGACTTCGTGACTTCATGAGGATGAATTATCCGCCTGAATTCTTTGAGACAAAGGTAGGTGAAGACCATAGTTGTATCTGGATGAGGTGAAAAAGATCACCCAAGTTATACATGTTACTAAAGAGGAAAGTGTAGGATTAGATTCTTATAGGTTGAAGGATGTTTCTTATGATTAAGTTGTTATGTAGAAGAAAGGTAGGGGTGAGAATGCATCTCCCATAAGTTGGCAGGTGTTTCAGGATACTTTTATAGACAGGTTCTTTTCGCGTGAGTTGTGAAATCCAAGTTTGAGGAGTTTATAAACCTGTGGAAGGGCTCAATTATAGTGAAGGAGTACTACTTAAGTTTAACCAGTTATCTAAGTATGCTCCTGAGTTGATAGCTGACACTAGGTCTAGTATGAGTAAGTTTGTTAATGGAGTATCTGGAATGGTAGTCAAGGAGTGTAGGACTGCCATGCTTATTGGTGGTATAGATCTTGCTAGATTGATGACTCATGCCAAATAGATTAAGGCAGAAAAGTTAAAGGGAAGAGATAGAAGTAATAAGAAGGCTAGGACTGTGAAGTTTGAGTATGGTCAGTCAAGGTTTGTAGGGGGAAATCATTTACAGTTCCTGAGTGGTCCACCTTTGCTGGCGCCATCTTCAGCTAGTTCCCCCACACCTAGAACCAAGTAGGAATAGTGGGGTAAGACTTCTAAGTCCAGATCTCAGAATAGTGTAGGTGGAAGTCCTAGTTATCCTTCATGTGCTAGATGTGGTAAGAATCAACCTGGTGAGTGCTTGTTGGGTCAGAAAGGTTGTTTTGGATGTGGAAAGTTGGGCCATGGCATCAAGGAATGCCTGTATGCTAAGCAGGAAAGCCGAAACGTTCCATCCCAGACTCAGGATACAAGTGCACCAACTCCTTTAGCTCGCCCAATCCCTTCCCAAGGCGCATCATCTACTACCGGTGGCGGTCAGTGCCAGAATTATTTTTAGGCTTTACTATTCCACCAGGAACAGGAGAGCTCCCCAAATATTATTGTTGGTATGCTACGTGTCTTTCATCTTGATGTTTATGTGTTGATAGACCTCAGGTCGAGTTTCTCTTATGTGACCCCACTAATTGCAATGAATTTTAAAATAGGTCCTGAAAAGATTCCTGAGCCCTTCTTGGTTTCCACCCCAGTAGGTGAGTTCGTTATCGCCAAACAGATCAATGTAAAGTGTGCCATTACTGTTCTTTATAAGACTGTGTTAGCAGATAGGATATAATTATACACGGTTGACTTTGACCTTATTCTTGGTATGGATTGGCTCCGTTCCTGTAATACATCCATAGATTGTCGCACCCGAGTGGTGAAGGTTTAGTTTCCTGATGAGCCAGTCTTTGAGTGGGAAGGCAATTCATTATCTCCCAAGAGTCATTTCATATCTTATCTTAAAGCTAGAAAGCTGATATCTAAAGGGTATATCTATCATCTTCGAGTAAAAGACACTAAGTCTGAGACTCCAATAGTTCAGTCAGTCTGTATAGTCAATGAGTTTCCTGATGTTTTTCTCGAAGATTTTCCAGGGGTACCTCCTGATAGGGAAGTAGAATTTGGAATTAATCTTCTTCCTGATACTCAGCCCATCTCTATTCCTCCATATCGTATGGCTCCTGCCGAGCTCAAAGAGTTGAAAGAGCAACTCAAAGACCTCTTAGACAAGGGCTTCATAAGGCCCAGTGTTTCTCCATGGGGCGCTTCCATCCTATTCGTGCATAAGAAAGATGGTTCTCTGCATATGTACTTGACTATCGTCAGTTGAATAAAGTTACAGTTAAAAACAAATATTCTCTCCCCTAGAATCGATGATTTATTTGATCAACTCCAAGGTGCAAGTTATTTTTCCAAGATAGACCTTAGATCCGGCTCTCATCATCTTAGAGTGAGGGAATGTGATATCCCAAAAATAGCTTTCAAAGCCTGTTATGGTCATTTCAAATTTCTAGTAATGTCCTTCAGACTAACCAATGCCCCAACAGCCTTCATAGACTTGATGAACCGAGTATTCAAACAGTACCTAGATATGTTTGTCATAGTCTTTATCGATGTTATCCTTGTCTATTCCCGTAGTGAGGATGATCATGCAGACCATCTTAGAATTGTGTTGCAAACTCTTAGAGATCACCAGTTGTTTTCCAAATTCAACAAGTTTGAATTTTGGCTAAGGTCAGTAGCTTTCCTCGATCATATTATTTCTAGTAATGGCATTAGAGTTGATCCCCAAAAGACCAAAGCAATGAGAAACTGGCCTAGACCTATTTCTCTATCAGACATAAAAAATTTCTTGGGTTTAGCTGGCTATTATAGATGGTTTGTTGAGGGGTTTTCATCCATTGCGTCTCCTATGACCAAATTGACTTAGAAGAAAGTTAAGTTTCAGTGATCAGATTCTTATCAGAAGAGTTTTCAAGAGTTAGAGACTCTACTTACTTCAACACCAGTCTTAGCATTACCTGATGGTATAGATGGGTTTGTTGTGTATTTTGATGCCTCTAGAGTTGGTTTGGGTTGTGTTTTGATGCAGAGAGGTAAGGTCATAGCATATGCCTCTAGACTGCTTAAGCTTCACGAAAAAAACTATCCTACTCATGATTTTGAATTAGCTGTTGTTGTGTTTGCTTTGAAAATATGGAGGAACTATCTTTATGGGGTGTATGTGGATATTTTTACGGACCACAAAAGTTTGCAGTATGTGTTTACATAGAGAAAGTTGAATCTCTGTCAGAGAAGGTGGTTGGAATTGTTGAAAGATTATGATATGGGTGTTTTGTATTATCTGGGCAAGGCCAATATAGTGGAAGACGCCCTTAGTAGACTATCTATAGGTAGTGTTGCTCATGTAGAGAGTGATAAGAAGGAGTTGTATGAGAATTTCATCAATTGGCTAGATTGGGTGTTCGTTTAGTTAATTCAGCTGAGGGTAGTGTTTGGGTTCAGAGTAGTGTAGAATTTTCCTTGGTTTCTGAGGTGAAGAAGAAACAAGATCAAGATCCCATCCTAGTTAGGTTGAAGGAGTTGGTTAGAGATCATAAGGTGGTGGTTTTCTCCTAAAGGGGAGATGACATTTTGAGATACCAGAGTAGACTGTGTGTACCATGAGTTGATAATTTGAGGAAGTGGATTATGGCTGAAGCACATGGTGTGAGTTATTCTACCCATCCTGGTGCTACTAAAATGTACCGAGATTTGCGGAAGATCTATTGGTGGCGTGGTTTGAAGAAATATATCGTAAAGTTTGTAGCTAAGTGTTCAGTTTGTCAACAGGTTAAGGTAGAGCACCAAAGGCCTGGTGACTTTGCAAGAGTTCAGTATTCCAACTTGGAAGTGGGAAGAGGTGAACATGGATTTTGTGATTGGGTTACCTCGTTCGCGTCGTCAGCATGATTCGATTTGGGTTATTATAGACAGGATGACTAAATCATCACATTTTCTGCCAGTTCATACGTCCTACTCAACTGAAGATTATGCTAAGTTGTATATTAGAGAGTTGGCTAGACTGTATGGAGTTCCTTTGTCCATTATTTTAGATAGGGGTACTCAATTTACCTCACTTTTGGAAGTCTTTTCAGAAGGGTCTTGGTACCCAAGTCTATCTCAGTTCAGCTTTTCATCCTCAAACAGATGGTCAGATAGAGAGGACCATTCAGGGTCTAAAATATATATTGAGGGCATGTGTGCTTAATTTTAAGGGTAGTTGGGATGAGCATTTGTCGTTGATTGAATTCGCTTACAATGACAGTTACCATGCTAGCATTCAGATGGCCCCATTTGAGGCTCTCTATGGGAGGAGATATAGGTCTTCTATAGGTTGATTCAAAGTGGGTGAGGCCGCGTTGATAGGGCCAGATGTAGTGTTAGAAGCTATGGAGAAAGTCCAGTTGATTCGAGAAAGGTTGAAAACAGCCCAGAGTCATCAAAAATCGTATGCAGATGTGAGGAGAAGAGAACTTGAGTTTGAAGTTTATGACTTAGTTTATTTGAAAGTTTCACCCATGAAGGGGGTAAACAGATTTGGCAAAAAGGGGAAGTTTAGTCCCCGCTATGTTGGCCCTTTCAGGATATTGAGCGGTGTAGGGAAGGTGGCATATGATCTTGAGTTTCCCGTAGATTTATTCTTCATTCATTCTATGTTCCATGTGTCCTTGTTAAAGAAGTGTATTGGTGATCCAGTGGTTGTAGTACCCTTAGAAAGCATAGATATTCGCGATAGCCTCTCTTATGAAGAGATTCCAGTTGAGATCCTTGATCACCAGATTCGCAGATTGAGGAACAAAGAAGTTCCCTTGGTCAAAGTCCTTTGGCAGAACCAATCCATTGAGGGAGCCACTTGGTAAGCAGAAGCGGATATGCGGACCAAGTACCCTCATCTTTTCACCGCAAATTCAAATTCAGAACAAGGTATCAAGTTTCCTCAGATCATCTCTTTTCATTCCAAGTTTCAGCCTTATATAGCCATTCATTTGATAGTTCTTGCATTTGCAAATCAATTTAGTCATGCTTCAATTGTGCATAATCAATTTATAGCCTCACTCCCTCAGTATCTTCAGCTTAATTAGTCTCATTTGAGGACGAATGTTCTCACGGGGGAGATATTGTAATACCCCATACTTTTTCTAGCTCAATTTAGCCCCTAGTGTGTTAAAGGTCAACTTCAAAAATGAATAACTTTTGATTCACGTGGAATTTTCCAGCTCTAGACCCACCATTGTGTAGATAATCAAATTAGCTTTCCAACGATACTAATTTTCCCTCAATCCAATACTCGGTTGAGAAGTTATGCATTTTTAGTAAAAGCATTATGGCATCTTGACAGGCACCACATCGCAGTGAAGGACGATTTCGCAATTGTCAAATTCTAGTGGAGCACCACGATAACGTCGCATCGTGGTGAAAGTCCAGTTTTCACTTGTCTTTTTTCCAGTAAGGCGACGCGATTTCAGCGCGTCACGACGATGGCCAAAATGGGACTCGTCCCTTTTCCAGTAGCCCAATGCTATTTTACCGCATCGCGTTGATGGGAAAAATTAGGCCCATCCCTTTTCCAGTGAACCACCGCGATAGTGGCGCGTCGCGGTGGGTGGCCAAATCGGGGTTTTCCAGTTTTCAAACATAATTTTAAAAGGGCAATTTAGTCAATTCTCCATCCTCCAATTCGTGAATAACAGATAATTTAACCTATTGTAAGCACATTAGGCTCACTTTTCATCAACTTACTCTCAAAGAAAGCCCTAGAATATCAAATCTTCATCTCCAAGAAATAAAATTCCGCCATTGTTTTTCCAAGAAAACTACAAATTCAAGGTTTCCAATTCAAGACAATCAAGAATCCATCTTTAAGAGCACAAATAGGAATCCAAAATCAAGTGTTCTCATCAATTGCATCAATTAAGGTATGTGGGGTTTTGAACAAGGATAAATATTTCATCCTTGTGCCCAAAACTAGTTTTTAATAATAAATTCACGTGATTTTACATGAATTTCAATTTAGAGTTTATACCCAAATATTGCTATTTGAAGATTATAAGATTACAAGTGCTTTGGATGTTGAATTACATGTCTATTTTCGTAAATTCATGCGTGTGACTATAATTTCCAGATTTTGAGTTGAATTATGAATATTTTCATATCAAACATGAACTTTATGATGATTTAACATGGTATTGATGCATGGGTTATGAAGCCCTAGTTGAATATTGCTACTTCAAGAATGATTATACTTTTAAGAATCCCCTTTTATGCTTATACACAGCTTTGAATGAAGATTTGATCTTTTGATCTTTAGCTAAGACATGAAATCCACTTTACAGCTTAAATTCAGGTTTGAATGAACAGATGCACAGTTAGCTTTCAGCATGAAATATTATGACTTCTAAAAGTGGATTTCCTACAGAATGAGCATAAAATTAAAGGGAGTAGTATTTAGCACCGAGCGAAATGTGTGGGTTTAGCGCATCCTACTTTTCTAGAACTACGAGCCAACGTAGGTACAGAATTAATATTCCTATTTCTATATAGATAACAGTTACAGATGTGATCACTTAGCTCAGGTTATACTCCCTGGCAAGAGTATGACACCTCTCTCCAATGAGAGGTTTTCCCCTTAGGGGAATAAAATATTGGACTTCATGATAGCTCACATGGTTTATGTCAGTTAAGAGAACCTCCCTACTACTAAAGAACAATAGAACAGCTTTTAAAAGAATTTCCTTAATAGTAAAGATCTTCAGAATAGTTTTTAAAAGTATTTTCCCTAATGTTTAATATATAAGAATGACAGATAACAATACAACTTTTAGACTTTAAATGTGATGGCTCACTATATTTACGTAGTATGTTTTATTATTCATTATTTATGATTTCCATCTTTCAATTATTCGATCCATGTGAGTCATTACATACAACATGCATATTCTATGAATTTTTATAATATTAAGATATTGATTTACTTGTGCATTTACCCCTCATATACTCAGTACATCCTCAAAGTACTGATCCACATATACGTATATGTGCTACATTGTCTCATAATGTAGGTTTAGGTGCTTAGTCTCAGCAGCGTGAGTGATTTTGGGCATCTCTATCTACATCCCGACAGTTGGTGAGTCTTCATGGTTCGAGGGCCTATTTATCCAGATTTTCTAGATTTCTTATTATTTGATTAGTTACTTTCAGTATAGTCCAAGTCAGTTGGGGATTTGTCCCAATGGCTCTCTAGTTCTTAGTAAGTAGAGGATTGTCGGACTACTAGCTATCCAAACAGTATATTCAGTTGATCTCAGCCAGTTTTGATTTAATTCAGTATTTTAGCATTTTCTATCTGATTAAATTACATTAATATGAATTACAGACTTAGTAGCAGGATTACGTGGTTAGCTTGAGACTACTCATAGTCTTGAGCACCGTGTGATGTCTCGGGACTAGGTTTTGAGATGTTATAGAATGCTTCAACTGTGGTCAATAAGGGCACAAGGTTAGAATCTTTCCAGTGGCCAAGGTTGCTTCGATGGCAAACAAGGTTCCAGTTGCCTCTTCATTAGCTCTGGCACCAAACAGTGCACCATCTGGCTCCTGTACTGGTCAGAACCATCTCTATGCTCTCACTACCCGCCAGGAGTTCGAGGCATGGCCTGATGTCGTGACTAGTATGTTGAAACTCTATTCTTGTGATGTGTACTATTTATTTGATCCAGGGTCCACTCTCTCTTATGTGACCCCATTTGTGGCTGTGTATTTTAGTTTTGATCTCGAGTGTATTTCAGACCCTTTTTCTATTTCTACCCTAGTGGGTGACTATGTGGTGGCTAGAAGAGTTTATAAGGGTTATGTAGTATTTGTGGATGGTCGGGAGACTTTGGTAGATCTATTTGAATAAGACATGGTTGATTTCGATGTCATATTGGTGATGGATTGATTGCACTCGTGCTATGCTTCTCTGGACTGTCGGACCAGTAAGGTTGTCTTTAAATTCTCTAATAAGCCGATTATTGAGTGGGAGGGTGGTTCCTTAGCTCATAAGAGAAAGTTCATATCATATTATAGAGCTCGGAGATTAATCTCGAAGGGGTGTTTCTATCATCTAGTCTGGGTTTAAGATTCTAACTCGGAGGATCCTTCTTTGCATTCCATCCCAGTGGTGAATGAATTTTTTTAGGTCTTCTCTGATGACCATCTTGGTGTTCCTCCTGATAGGGAGATTGATTTTGGTATTGATCTTGTTCTGACACTCATCCGATTTCTTTTCCCCATATAGAATGGCCTCAGCCAGTTTTGATTTAATTCAGTATTTTAGCATTTTCTATCTGATTAAATTACTTTAATATGAATTACAGACTTAGTAGCAGGATTACATGGTTAGCTTGAGACTACTCATAGTCTTGAGCACCGTGTGATGTCTCGGGACCAGGTTTTGAGATGTTATAGAATGCTTCAACTGTGGTCAATAAGGGCACATGGTTAGAATCTTTCCATTGGCCAAGGTTGCTTCGATGGCAAACAAGGTTCCAGTTGCCTCTTCATTAGCTCCGGCACCAAACGGTGCACCATCTGGCTCCAGCACTGGTCAGAACCATCTCTATGCTCTCACTACCCGCCAGGAGTTCGAGGCATGGCCTGATGTCGTGACTAGTATGTTGAAACTCTATTCTTGTGATGTGTACTATTTATTTGATCCAGGGTCCACTCTCTCTTATGTGACCCCATTTGTGGCTGTGTATTTTAGTTTTGATCTCGAGTGTATTTCAAACCCTTTTTCTGTTTCTACCCTAGTGGGTGACTATATGATGGCTAGAAGAGTTTATAAGGGTTATGTAGTATTTGTGGATGGTCGGGAGACTTTGGTAGATCTATTTGAATAAGACATGGTTGATTTCGATGTCATATTGGTGATGGATTGATTGCACTCGTGCTATGCTTCTCTGGACTGTCGGACCAGTAAGGTTGTCTTTAAATTCTCTAATAAGCCGATTATTGAGTGGGTGGGTGGTTCCTTAGCTCATAAGAGAAAGTTCATATCATATCATAAAGCTTGGAGATTAATCTCCAAGGGGTGTTTCTATCATCTAGTCTGGGTTTAAGATTCTAACTCGGAGGATCCTTCTTTGCATTCCATCCCAGTGGTGAATGAATTTTTTGAGGTCTTCTCTGATGACCATCTTGGTGTTCCTCCTGATAGGGAGATTGATTTTGGGATTGATCTTGTTCTGACACTCATCCGATTTCTTTTCCCCATATAGAATGGCCCCAACTGAGTTGAAGGAGCTTAAGGAGCAACTAAAGGATCTTTTAGATAAGGGTTTCATTCATCTTAGTGTGTCCCCGTGGGGTGCACTGGTGTTATTCATGCTTAAGAAGGATGTTTCCCTTCCAATGTGCATTGATTATCAATAGTTGAATAAGGTGACGGTAAAGAATAAGTATCCTTTTCCAAGGATAGATGATTTATTTGATCAGCTGCAGGGTGCTAAATTTTTCTCCAAGATTGATTTTTGGTCTGGGTATCATCAGTTAAAGATTAGAGATGTGTATATCCCTAAGACTGTCTTTCGTACTAGGTATGGGCATTTTGAGTTTCTGGTTATGTCTTTTTGTTGACCAATGCCCCGATGGCATTCATAGATTTGATGAATAGTATCTTCCGGCAGTTTTTGGATTTATTCGGCATTGTGTTCATAAATGATACTTTGGTGTACTCTAAGAGTGAGCAGATCATGCTGATCACCTCTGCATTATATTGAAGACCTTGAAAGAGCTTTGTATGCTAAATTTTTGAAATGTGAATTCTGGTTGAGCGTTGTCACTTTTCTAGGTCATGTAATTTCTAGTGAAGGGATCATGGTGGATTCGTAGAAAGTTGCAGTGGTTAAGAACTAGTCTAGACCCACGACTCCAACCGATATTTGGAGTTTCTTGAATTTAGCTGGTTACTACATGAGGTTTGTGAAGAGGTTTTTGACTATAGCTACCCCGTTAACTAAGTTAACTCAGAAGAAGGTGAAGTTCTTGTGGTCGGATGCTTGTGAGGATAGTTTTGAAAAGCTAAAGGATAAGCTAACTTCGGCTTCGGTGTTGAATTTGTCTGAAGGCACTGAAGGATTTGTGGTCTACTGTGATATATCCAGTGTGGGGCTTGGTCGCATCCTAATGCAGCATGGAAGGGTAATAGCATATGCCTCTAGACAGTTGAAGGTGCATGAGAAGAACTATCCAACTCATGACTTGGAGTTTTTAGTGGTGGTGTTCGCGTTGAAGATCTGGGGGTACTATTTGTATGGAGTGCATGTGGATATCTTTTCTAATCATAAGAGCCTGCAACATGTGTTTACTCAGAAAGAGCTTAATCTAAGGCAAAGGAGGTGACTTGAGCTACTTAAGAATTATGACATGAGTCTTCACTACCATCTAAGGAAAGCTAACATGGTTGCTAATGCTCTTAGTAGGTTATTCATGGGGAGTCTGGTTCATGTGGATAAGGAGAAGCGGGAGTTGGTGAAGGATATTCACTGTCTGGCTAACCTTGGAGTTTGTCTCTTAGACTCTAAGGATGGTGGCGTGTTTGTGCAAGAGGTGGCGCGATTGTCTCTTGGTGCTGAAATAAAGGAGAAGCAAGTGTTAGATCCTATCTTTGATGAGAATCAAGGGTGATGTAGGTGGGCAGAAGGTGATGGTCTTTGAGATTAGCAGTGATGGTACCTTGTGGTACCAAGGAAGATTATGTGTTCCCGATATAGATGGTTTGCAAGAAAGGATCTTGGTTGAGGCGCATGAGTCACGTTATGTTATTCATCCTGGTTCGACAAAAATGTATCATGACCTTAAGGAGATGTAGTGGTGGAATAATATAAAATATGATGTGGCTAGTTTTATAGCTAAGTGTGTGGTGTGCCAACAAGTGAAGGTTGAGCGCATGAGGCCCAAAGGATTGTATCAAGAAATTGAGTTGCCTATACTGGAAGTGATCAACAAAGATTTTGTTACCAGTCTTCCTTGATCTCGGAATCAATTCAACTCGATTTGGGTCATCGTGGATAGGATGAAAAAGTCTGCTCACTTTTTGCCAGTGAGGACTAATTTCTCGGCTGAGGATTATGCAAAGTTGTATCTCCAAGAGATTGTGAAGTTGCATGAGGTACCTGTTTTTTTCATCTCAAATCACGGTACGCAATTTTCATCTCTCTTTTGACAGTCTTTTTAGAAAGGTTTGGGGATCAAGGTGAGTCTTAGTACAGCTCTTCACCCGCAGTTGGATGGACAAGCAAAAAGGACTATTTAGACTTTGGAGGATATGCTTCGATCTTGCGTGATTGACTATAGTGGTGGTTGGATTGAGCATTTGCCACTTATAGAGTTTGCTTATAATAATAAATCCCACTCTATCATTAGAATAGCTCCGTTTGAGGTATTGTATGGTAGAAGGTATAGATCTCCTATTGGGTGGTTCAAGTTGGCGAAGCGGAGATGTTTGGCCTGAATTTGGTTCACCAAGATATGGAGAAGGTGAAGATGATTCAGGATAGACTTAAGGTTTCCCAAAGTCATCAAAAGTCTTATGCGGATGTAAAGAGAGGGAATTTAGAATTTGAGGTTGGCGATAGGGTGTCCTTGAAGGTATCTCCCATGAAGGGAGTGATGCGATTTGGGAAGAAGAGAAAGTTCAATCCCCGATATGTCGTTCTGTACTTGGTTTTGAGGAGGGTTGGCAACGTTGCATATGAGTTGGAGTTGCCTTCAAGTTTGATCTCCATTCACCCAGTATTCTATGTTTCCAAGTTGAGGAAGTGTATGAGTGATCCGTCGTAAATTATACCTATCAAGGATATTAGTATTTTACATTCCCTGTCTTATGAGGAGGTCCCAATTGAGATCTTGGATCGGCAGGTTCATCGGTTGCGGACCAAGGACGTGGCCTCGGTAAAGGTTCTATGGAGGAATCACAAGGTGGAAGAGGCTACATAGAAAGTTAAAGAGGACACACAGTCCAAGTACCCGTTCTTATTCCCTATTCCAGAAATTCGTGCTTGAGGTATGTGTTGTTCTTAACATCTTTGTTTTCTGCCTTTGATAAAGGTAGATTGAAAAATTTCCTGGGCATCTTTATTTATTTAGTTAAAGGTAAGAGTAGAGGCGTTTGGGGTCCAAATCATGATTATACTGCCTTGTTCCATCATTCGAGGACGAATGATCCAAGTGGGGGAAAATTGAAATACCTTGAATTTTGGCCCATGAAAATTTCCTGAGCATTGAGCTCATTGTCCTAGTAACGACTCACCATACGAATCATTTGGTGTGGGTACAGGTCAGGAGACCCTAGTCGTTAGGAGACCAGTGAATGATGGTTAGATTCTGTTATGGTAACAACTTGATGGTACGGGTTGAAAGGTGTGGTGACGGGTCAATCCTTCATCAAATCAGAAACTAAGTGACTTAACTTGGCTCTAAGTATGAGTGGCTCACTAAAAGCCGTGATGATAAGTTATGAGTTGTTGTGATAAGTCATATGTTGTCCAGTGTCAATCCCTTTGGATTCTGTCTTGGGTACGATTGGACAATACAAGTCGTATGGTCTGGTCATGAGTGGGGGTCAATGACTCGTATGGTTGATAGTGCATGAATGTCCAACTCACTGTCTTGGTGACGACTCAATAGTATGAGTTGTATGTTGTGGTCACGAGTCATGGGGTCTTTTAAATTGGGGGCATTCTAGACATTTCTCCTTTTTAACGCCCTTTGATACCACGACATAAAGCACCTTTTGAGGCTTCATTAACTTACTATTCCCATTCAAACACTCTTAAAAATCTCTCAAACACTTTGTTCAAGCAAGAGGCTAGGTTTCTTCAAGATAATCAATTAAGGCTTTCAAAAGTGGTTTTTCTTCGTCTTCCTTGGTGTCTAAGACATATTACTTCTCCCTCGTTGTTATTTTACAAAGAGCATGTGTTTTAATGTATGATTTTCATGATATGGTATGGTTTGAAATAATGGTTAGGGGTTTTGGATATTCATGGTTAAATAATGTTTCTCATAGTTTAATTATGTTTTCTTTCATGCTTTTAGTATGATTTTGACATTGTGGGATGCATGTTAATGGTAAATAAATTTTGGGGTATTATGGATTCCCCAAATTACTTGGTTATGATTTTGAAACTTATGTGCCCTCAACCTGTTCGTGAAAATGCTAATGAGAATGATTTTGTCACATAGTTTGACTACTCTTGATATCTTTCAATTGCATAAATGGTAATGGAACCTGAATTGGGCTGGTTGATTTTAAATGGTTTTGAAAGGCTTTGGTAGCCATGGTTTTAGTTTATTTGGAAACTTTGGAGTCAACTCGGTTTAATGATTTTGGTATGGCACAAAAGGATTGGCTTGCAATCTCTAAATTTGGTATGATGATACCAACGGTTAATGCCTAAACAAAAGACTCCTTGGTAAATAGTTGAAATGTGTAATTGGTTTTAATATGGACTTAAAGGGGGTTGTATTATCAAAGCCGTTGAAGGTGGAGGTACCAAAGGGACCAATACTGAAAACTCATGTTTGCGATGTGAGGGTTGGTCATGGTGACCATGTGCATGATGTCACACTTATATTTTGAGAGATGTACTAGTTATCTCAGGTTTTCTCTGGTTCATATTGCTAACACGCACAAGAGCCCTTTCAGCAGGGGGAGCTGAACCCATATAGCCCGTAGGTGGACATTTAGGACGGCAGAGCTGTACAACTTGGGTTAAGATTTTAAATGCATTCTAAATCTGGTTTTTCTATCCCGGCACGATATATATGTATATGTGTGATTGCACATAGTTATTTGATTTGGTTTTGAATAATGACATCATTTTATCTTTATCCCTGAGTACATGCTAGCGCTCACTCCGCTAATCGCCTTTGGGCATTGTATCCCCACGCGATGCAGGAACCGGCCATACTACCATTCCTCCTGCTCAGTGACTTGGATTCGGAGACAGCTTTGAGTCAGATTGAAGTGGTGAGCTTTCATACCCCCGAAAGACTCCATTTCATGCTATGGACTTTTTTTCATTATTTTTGTTTCTTGGATTTTGGTTTTGGCTATGGATGGGGGTATGTACCGACCGGATGTTACTTGATTCTGGTTAGAGGCTTTGTCAGACTACTATGGGAATGACCGATGTCACTATTGATGTCAGCCTTGGTATTGGTATTGGCACCGATTGAATATTTGATTGAGGTTGTTGGATTATGAATATAGACTATATTTGTTGTCTATGAATTATTATTGTTTTATCTTGTTATTTATTCAAAATTCATTCGACAAAGGGTGCAGGGTGGTTACAGTTGGGTATTGGGGTTGGTCTCATGTTCTGGTTGGACTGAGATGCCCGACACAACTAGCCCTGGTTGAAGTGGCGTCAATCCCCCTCCCAAAAAAAACTTATTACTTGATCTATCCCCAAATTTCACTCATTTTCACTTGTTTAATTTTTCTAATCCTATAATTACAAGATTTTCCTCAATACAACCTTCAAAACAACTGTGATTCTTTGATTTAAAATGGATTTCAAAAGTTTCATCTAGCAGAGTTTAAAATGATTTTTCTTCAATTTAGACCTCGTTTTTAACTCGATTTGACTTGGGTTTTCAACTATCGATTTTTAAAGGTATGAAAAACATGTTTTTGAAGTAAAATTTTAATTTTAGCCCTTTCTTTTAAAAAAATTATTTTGGAGGTCTATTTTGACCTCGAACCAAAAGTAGGCAATATGGGTATCGTTAGCCTTGTTTTGACATGTAGATTATATATTTCTTGATTTTAATTAATTTCGAAATCGTTCGTGAGAATTAAGGCTTTATGGTTGAAGTGTTGTGGATTAGTTTTTGACTTTTGAGATAGGTTATGACTTAACTCTTCAGGCGGAGCTGGATAGTTAATTTATATACCAAAATGCATGTTGAGGGTGGGAACTAATCATGAAATATCACTATCTATATGTTTTGTCAGTGTGGAGGCCTGAATGTGGTGTAATTATTAAATTTGAGATATCATGTGATATGTGTGACCACACGGGGCCTTATGTGATGTTGATAGCCTGGAATAGATATGGCTAATTGTATTGCATTGATTAGAAATGCCTATTGTGGTGTCTTTAGCATATTGCAATATATTAATACTTTATGGGCATATGAATTATGTGGAGAATTCATGGATAGTGAAAATAATGAGTGGATATTGGCGCACATGGTTGTGAAATTATAACATTATTGTTGATTGTGAAAATACATCATGTAGATTGATTGTGGAAATACTCATTTTGAATGGTTGTGAACATTGCATCATCATTCTCATGTCATCATACACATCTTTTCACTTATTTATTTTTTTGCTTTATATGTATTTATTGTCATATATGTGTACTTGATTTGTGTCTTACGTTATGTATGTCCTTGGGAAACATTGGAAATATTGGTAACCAAGAAAACACTGGATATTGGATATTATGGGACTTCTCTGAAGGATTATGCCAGAGCAGAGTCGGGGATATTGATGGTATATAAGTTAATGAACCCCCCATGGGTCCCATATTTGGAGGCTTGCCTCCATTGTTGTATACGGAGGTTGTGTGTCAACCTCATGCATCATCATCAACAACAACAACATCATCAGCAGCAGCAGCATCAGCATCTTATACATTACATTTGCTTTATTGTGTTGATGCTGTGATTGGATTTTCATATTGACTTGTTATATGTCTATTTGATCTATATCTTGTTATTTATACTTGATCATCTTGTATATACATGTTCTTCTCTACTTATACTTGTATATGATATAATGTATGCTTGTGTTATACTTGTTGTGTTATTGTTGTATTTGTATATATATTAGAATTGTTAGTGCAAGCGGTGTAGGCTATCTTTGTGGGATATTTTTTTATTACAGGTAACGTGCCCTTAGTGTGTATTTTGTGTACTTTATTTTCTACTTTGCTCGGTCGGCCTATGATACCTGCTGAGTACAAGTGGATCATACTCACTCCTACTGTACCCTTTCGGTGCAGATTCAGGTTCGGGTGCGCCCCACGTTGCTTAATTTGGGCGATTGTTGGAGCCTTCAAGGTAGTTGATGATTTTCAGGTTTTCAGATATCTTCTACTATCTTTCTATATAGTCTATGTCTCTACTTTCATTTCAGAGATAAAGTTTCTATTGTATTTGGATATCTTATGTATTTCTTTTGGATTTGAGTTGTACTCGATACGTTTTTATACTGTTGACACATGATTTTGGGAGTTATGGTTTCATTGTTATGTTTCTTTTTGCATTTATTATACTTGTATGGTTCAACTTCATTCTAGAAGCCTTACCTTGGGGTTATTATTGTCTTTTACACATATGTACTCTTCAAGGTTTGCCGCGACAAGTGTCATCATGACTTATAGGTTTGTGGGTCGTGACATATTTCTTTTGTGAATAGATACAAATTCCATACCTCTTGGGGTGAAGAAAAAAGTACATATAACAGTGGGGTATATGTTAGTGGCACTGGATAAGATGATACTATAAGTGAATATTGTGTTCTTTGAACACAAAGTGTTTGCAGAGAAAAAAGTAGATCAGGAGATAAAATTTTGATCCAACCATTATTCAAATGGAAGAAACAAGGATAGAGTACAATCTAGTTTTGATTTTGGGCATCCTACCTATCCCAAGTTATGTGGGAGTAAGGTCACATTAGTTCTAAATTTGACAAGGAGAGGGACTATACCAAGTTGGAGAGTCGAGTGATATCCTGTCTAGGTTTCGATCTACGACTCTGTTATTACATTAAAAATAAAAATTACAAGTTAAAAAGATAACTGAAATTACAAAAGTTCTATCTATGCCACTATTCTTGGTTCTTGACTTAAGCTTTCAAAGCTTTCTCAATTCATAAGTTATCTGCTTTCTTTGGATTGAACTTGAAAACAAATTCTTCCTTCATGCAAAATTTGGGTATTGGAGATGATAATGACAATTAACCATGTTCTTCAGATGGTACTTCTGAATTTGTACTTGAACTTGAAAATCTTCACCCTATATTTCCGGCGGGCTCCTGACTTACAATTTCTTTACCTTGTTGCTTGACTTTCAATTTCTTCACCCGGTTCTCCAGGCGGGCTCCTGACTTGCTATTTTTTTCAATATGTTGACTATCAATTTCTTCGCCTTGTTTCTTGACTTTCACTTTCATCACCCTGTTCTCCGGGCGAACTCCCAACTTGTAATTTTATCACCGTGTTCCCCGGACAGGATATCGAGTTGCAATTTTATCACCCTGTTCTCCAGGAGAACTTTCGACTTTCAATTTCATCACCCTGTTATCTGGGTAGGCTCTCGACTTGCCGTTTCCTCATCCTGGTCTCCAGGCAAGCTCCTGACGTTCAATTTCATCACCATGTTCTCCGGGAAGGCTCTCGACTTGCCATTTCATCACTCTGTTCTCCAACGGACTCCCAACTTACAATTTCCTCACCCTGTTCTCCAGGAGGACTAAAATCAACTTCTAAACTAGAACAAAAATTATCCCAAACAACGGTTATGATAAAGAGAGATCTCATTTTTTTCAAAAATAAAATCTCATTTTTCAAGAGGGTCCTAAAGTGATGTTCCAAATAACATGAATTAATTTTTTTACCCCAATTTATCATCAGAAAACTTTTGTAGGTGTCAAACCCAATCACAATTACTTGCAAAATGCATAATGAAAAGGTGAATCAAGACTCTGACCAATCAATGCATCTCTTAAGGATAAAATTAAATGACCAAGACCAACAAGTACGTCTCTTAAGAGTAACAACATGGAATTCTGACTAGAAAGTAAGTCTTCTAGAGATAAAGGTTTAAGTTAGGAAGTGTGTCACCTGACAAATAAAACTTGAAATATTCTGACAAGAAAGTGCATCTCCTAGGGGTTAAAAGGAATGACTCAACTAGAAAATGCGACTTCTAGGAATGATGGTTCAATTTAGGAAGTGCATCACCTAATAAATGAAACCTGAATTACCCAGATAAGGAGGTGCATCTCCTAGGGGTTACATGGAAGGACTCAACTAGAAAGTGCATCTTCTAGGAGTCAAGGCTTAAGTTAGGAAGTGTGTCACCTAGCAAGTCAAACTTGAATCACCTAGACAAGAAAGTAAGGAAGTGTGTGTGCTAAGGGTTAAGTGGAATCACTCGACTAGAAAGTGTATCTTCTAGGAGTCAAGGCTTAAGTTAGAAAATGAATCACCTAACAAAGGAAACTTGATTTACTTAGACAAGGAAGTGTATCTTCTAAGGGTCAGGTGGAATAACTCGACTAGAAAATACATCTTCTAGGAGTCAAGGCTTAAGTTAGGAAGTGAACTACCTAACAAGCGAAACTTGAATTACCCAGACAAGGAAGTGTGTTTCCTAAGGGTTAAGAGGGATGACTCAACTAAAAAGTGCATCTTATAAGACTCAAGGCTTAAGTTAGGAAGTGTGTCACCTAATAAGCGAAACTTGAATCACCCAGACAAGTGTGCCTGTGAAGGGTTAAGTGGAATGACTCGACTAGAAAGTGCACCTTCTAGGAGTCAAGGCTTAAGTTAGGAAGTGTGTCACCTGACAAATGAAATTTGAAATACCCTGACAAAGAAGTGTGTCTTCTAAGCGTCAAGTGGAATGACCAGTGTTCAGGAAAGCGTGATGCAAAAGAAACAACAAGGCTCCGGATCACATATTACGCGATGCGTGAAGCGACGCGACTACATCATTGAAGTGAACCTCAATTCATTTAAAAGAAAAAGATCAAATAGCATCCAACAGTAAGTCATAATTGAAAAGTCCACAATAACTATATAAACAACAATACAGAAGATATATAAGCAAAAGTTTAAACAACACACCAAAATCATAGGTTTGATCACTGAAATCAGAGGGAAAAAAGAAGCGAGGAGCAAAAGTGAAAAAAATAGAGAAAAAGAAAAAGAAAAACAGAGAAGAAAAATAGAGCAAAACAGTAATTGATTGCAATAATGACCAACAAAAGTGATAAAAAAGAAGAAGAAAAAAAAGAAAAAACCAGTGAAGTCACAGTAGTGAAAAGTAGCAAAACAAATAAATGGGAAGAAAAATTACCATAAAATCTCAGTGAAGAAGAAAAGAGGTCGCAACAGTGAACCCAAAAAATTCGTAGAAGAGAAGGCAACAGTGATCCAACTTATTTTTAATTTAAAAATGGCCCCATAAATAAAATCAACACGATGCGAGCGCATTGGCTTGCATCTTGCATCACAGGTTTATGCACCCGCATTTATTAAATAGCCTTGCATTAGTTACTCGCAGCGAGAAAGTCTTGCATCGCATCGCATCGCATCGCATCACCGCATAATGCAATGATGCGCTCACATTCCAGAATACTGGGAATGACTCGACTAAAAAGTGTATCTTCTAGGAGTCAAGGCTTAAGTTAGGAAGCACCTAACAAGCGAAACTTGAATTACCCAGATAAGGAAGTGTGTCTCCTAAGGGTCAAGCAAAATGACTCGACTAGAAAATGCATCTTCTAGAACTCAAGGCTTAAGTTAGGAAGTAAATCACCTAACAAGTGAAACTTGAATTACCCATACAAGAAAGTGTGTCTCCTAAGGGTAAAGTGGAATGACTCGACTAGAAAGTGTATTTTCTAAGAGTAAAGGCTTAAGTTAGGAAGTACACCACCTAACAAGTGAAGCTTGAATTACCCAGGCAAGGAAGTGTGTCTCCTAAAGATTCTATTATGATGAATTTTACCATGATTGTGATTACCAAACCTGTGTAGTAACATTGTCCCTTGCATTTGCAGAAGTGAGAAATTACGGCATTTGATATTTAGACTTTGAAGTCCTGTTCCTATTTCATCAAAGAAAACTTGCGAGTTTAAAAACATGGTAGCTTTTGAGGCGATTGCTCTTATACTTGTCACATTTAATCTTGCTTTCAACTAATGGCACATCACTGTCTTGTTGCACTATTCATCCAAACTCAACTTATTAGAGTGACTTTGAAACAAATACAGTATCTCTGTTCTGCTATGTACCTCAGATAAATCCTTTGAACCTTGGTATTTTCACGAATCCCAAAAATTATTTGTAGATAAAACTTTTTGCATGCCTTGTGTCAGCTTACAATCATGTTTCTTTCTTGTGTTGACCTATTGTCCTGCTTTATGTAATTGAAAAAGTTGGTAGCAAATTTTGAAATCTTTTCTCACTTATTTTGACATGAACTTTGACTCAAAGATACAAGAAAAATGACAATGATGTTCTATTTGAATAACAGAAAAACACAAGCTGAAAAGTAAAGAAGAAAGAAAAGACGATGTATGTCTCTTTTTTAAAAATAGAGAAAAGGAAAAGAAATTATCTAAAAATGACATCCAACTTTAATGATTATGACATGCATTTGGATTAAATTGTCTGATCTTTCCATCCAAACTCTCAACAATTATTGTTGAGTTAATGACCCAAAAAATTGAGTTGCTTCTATAGGTCAATTGCACTCACAAACCTCATTCGGCTAGTGACGCCTTGAAGGATTTTGCCAAGAAACCTTTCCCATTCATATTTTCCCCGCTCACCATCGCCTACAACGTCCATGAGAGTTTTCACCAACAAGACTCTCTCATTTCATTTTCCTCGGCTCATCATCCCCTTGTGATGTCCATGAGGGTTTTCACCAATAAGACCTTCTCATATCATTCTCTCAACTCACAATTGTCTTACGGTGCCCATGAGAATTTTCACTAATAAGACTCTCATTTCATTTTTTCCAACTCACAATTATCTTACGATGTCGATGAGGGTTTTCACCAATAAGATTAACTTTATAAGCCGCAGACAGAAAAGAAAAACTAAGGGATCATTTGGTAGAGTGTATAAGAATAGTGCAAAATATGGTATATTAGTTATGCTCGCATTAGTTATACCTGCACTTTTCTTATGCAGTGTTTGGTTTGATGTATTAAAAATAACATATGGTGTATTTGTTATGCTCGCATTAGTTATGCCTGTGCTTTCCTTGTGCAGTGTTTGGTTTGATGTATTAAAAATAACATGAATTGCATAATTTTTTATAATTTATTTTTTTACAAAAATACCTTCCATGAATTGATGAAAAGGATGTGGAAAAGATTTTGAGGGACAATTGTGAATTTAATCATATGAATGCATGCTTTAGAATCCATTACATTACTAATATCACTAATTTTCAT
Organism: Capsicum pubescens; assembly: GCA_030864215.1. NCBI lineage: Eukaryota > Viridiplantae > Streptophyta > Magnoliopsida > Solanales > Solanaceae > Capsicum > Capsicum pubescens. Next base: position 295,671,547 of record CM061548.1, on the reverse strand, counting down.
GCATTAGTAATACACTCCTTAATATCAAATAGAGTGTATAGCTAATGCAAGCATTAGAAATACATATGATGAAAGTGTACCAAACAAGGTATTAGTAATAGACAAAGCTAATACATGCATTATTCTTTTTAGTGCACTCTACCAAACGACCCCTTAGATCATGAGCAATGAATTAGAACCTGGCATGGAGCTTTACAACATTACCCTAAGCAATTAGTCTTTTAAAGCATCAGTGGACTCCTGTGAATACCCAAAGGAAAAAAGGAAAACAAAAGAACAAAAGAATGAATAGTGAGGTGATGGCAGACCTTCTGCTGCAACTTGGCTTAGAATGTAATCCCTCTCCTGTTGATCAAGTAATAATTGGTGCGCTTTAGCTACGGCTGCATAAATTATGAGAAGAAATTTGCAAAAAGAATTTCACAAGCATGACGGGAAAAAGATATAAAACCGAAACTTCATACTTGAGCAGTTCATAGAAAAACAAAATCAAACCAATCATCCCACAAGAGGACTACACATAAGCATTTACAAGAGTGAAATTTTGAGATTCAAGAAGGGCTTAAGCTCCTTTCCATCTCTCATCCTTGCTTCTTCCAATTCTTTTTGTCTCAACATAAATGATATTGCCCTACAAAATATTGTTCTCTATTCCAGAAAGCTATATATAGAATAATCATACACTGACTTAATTAAGCAGCCAGAGGTGAGACCAGTAAGGTAACATGATCGGGTATAAGCTAATGTACCAAACTGGAGCAAAACCTGCAGCAGCCATTCCCAGATTTCAATGTTACGCCAGATCAAGAATCAATATTTCAGATTCAGCAATCTGTTGAAATCTGCAGGCACACAAGAACAGAAACTTGTACTTCATAAATGAATCATCAAATTAGTCTCCAGGAAATGTTTTGGCAGTCTTCATTTTCTTCATGAACAATTCAATCATATTGGCAGCATCATGCATATTCTTTTGTTTAATTTCCTGTAGCAGTACACTGCATGTCTTGTATCGAGGAGTAATCTCTTGGTGGACCATATCTTCAAAAATAACATACGCCCATTCACATTTATTTGCTCTACACAAACCATAGATAAGAAGTGCATAACTTGATAGGTCAAGACTTAGATGATGCTTATTGACAATATCATTCACCAACTTTTTCAGGTATTCATCAGTCTTTCCAACTTTAAAGCACAACTTGAGCAGCGGAAAGTATGACTGAACATCAGGTTTACAAAATGGTGAATTTTCCAGCTCCCTTAAAAATTTTAGCCCTCTTTCCTCTTGCAAATGATGGCAAAATATGGAATGATAGTATTGTAAGTCGATGTATTCGGTTGAACGCCATTTCTGGGCAGTTCAACAGTCAAAACATGAGTAGCTTCTTGTGATTGGTTTGCCATGCCTAATGTATGAATTAGAGCATTGTAAAACAGTGTATCAGGCTTACAACCGACTAATTTCATCCTCTCAGCAATTTTAAGGGCATCCTCAAATGCCCCTGACTTTGTCAAGAAACACATGATGGTGGTGAAAGTGACAACATTAGGTGCACATCCTTGTTCTTGCATTTTATCAAGCAGCTCGTAGACCTTCCGGAAGTTAAACTGCTGACAATAGGACTTAATGATGGTTGAGTAGCTGATGACGCAAGGATTACAACCATTGCCTTTCATCTCCTGAATTGTCCAGTACGCTTCTTCCACCCGATTCACTTTGCACCAACCATGAATAAAAATGTTAAAAGTGTTTGCATTTGGTGGGATATGCGACTTGAACTTGCAGAAGAGTTCACGGGCCTGTTGGACTCTATTTCCTTTGCACAGAGTGTCAAGTAACAAATTCATTAATTCTGTATTTTTCTCCAAACCGAATTTTTCCAACTCATCAAATGTCCTCACTGCTTCTTTCCACTCTCGTGCACCCACAAACCTTCTCATAACTTTTGCTACTGTATTAAGAGAAATAAGATGGTCTGAATTCATTTCTTCAATCAATGACCACATCTTTTCCATTTTCTTCATTTTTCTCAGTATATCCACCAACTTATCGTACAATTCCGGTGAGGACTTGTAGTCGGGACGTGATTGTGCCCATCTAAAAGCACCAAGTGCACACTTCCAGTCATCTTTGAACTGATAAAGCACCCTATCAACAAAGTTATCAGTTATCCGTATGGAATCACATGCTGGGTCAGAAAGCAATGACTGGAGAACCTCAGCTTCACTACTTCCAGGACTTATTCTAGCAAATATAACATTAACATCAGCATCGCTTCCCGTGTTCACACATGCTGCTCATCAGAAATTTTATCACTAGACAAGGTGGAAAAGTAGCTAAAGCAACTTGTACAGGCTACATTCAAATTGTTAGAAACCCCAAAAGGGAGAGAAACAAATAAGTGTGTAGAGGCTAGTTTTTTAAGACAGAAGTTCATGAGACTATTATCAGTATACCACAGAAAAACATCTATGAATTAATCCCAAACTAGTTGGTATCGGCCAATAACAGAGGCATGGTAAGTATTTCTCGTCCCTGCATTTACACATTTTGAAGAAAATCAACAACTTAACATTAATAAATGAAAAAGAGACAAACGTAAGGCCATAATAACATTATGAAGAAGCTAAAATAGATTTTTATTTCTCATGGCTTTTGTATCACAGACTGACAAGAAGAATATTTTAACGTAAGATACAAATTTAAGACCAGAAAGTGAGGTTCTTTTGAACTAGGCTTTCAGTAAAATTCACTATGTGCACTAGAATGTAAATTCATCACCATTTTAGTTGATACTTGACCTAAGAAAGAGTTCCTAGAAACAAGAAAATCAAAGAGGACAATAACGGAAAAACAACGAAATAGCTAATTGAAGGATTTGATTCGCGGTTAATGAAAACACAAACCAGTGAGAAGATTTTCTGGTGAATTACCTATGGAAACAATCCTTGTCGCCGGATATCACCAACTTTGCATTGCTGGACGGTGGTGGCTTTACGGGTCGCTGAATCTACCGACTGCGTGGGGCTCTAATCTCTAATCTTTTTGGACTGACTCAAATTTTATTCAGCCCATTTACATCAAATTAGGGGTTGTGTTCCATCTAATTGTATGGGCTGCTCTTTAAAGTTTGCCCTTGAAATTGAAAACTAAAGATTCAAATTGGTATATTATAGCCAAATATTCAAAAGTTGGCATTAAATAGCCATTTTTAATATTTTTTATTAGAACAATAGCCAAATCTTTTTCTCTCTCTTTACAAAAAATAGATTTCAGTTTTTTCTCCTCTTTAAATATATCCGTATTTTTCATCTTTCTTTCTTCTTTTTCTCTTTCTAAAAAATAGGTTTCTATTTCTTTCTCCTCTTTAAATATTCATGTGTATTTCTCATCATTCTTCAATATATTTTTTTTCCTCCTTCTTCCTATTTCTTTTCAGTTTTATTTTTTATGGCATGCTTTTTGAATCCCTCGATATATTTCTTGTTTTTATTTATCATATTTTATATAAAAAAAAAAATTAACATGCAAAACAATGCAAGTGCTACGATTTGGGTGTATTTTGAGCGACGATTTAGTGCATTTTTTATGTGATTTTATTTGTAGAGTGATGAGTAAGAGAAGTTCTTCGAAAAAAGTTGCTAACATACGAGCTAGTGATTTTGATTTTGATGCTTCTCCATTAAAAAAATTCAATTGTGTTACTACAAGATCTTGTCATAACAAAATCAAAGTAAAATAGGAAAAAGAAGTATGTTTTTTGGTATATTTTAAAGTTTAAATTTAAAAAGAGAAAGTTTCATACCAATTGTAGGGGTGCGTGTAGGGAGTACGGATATTTTTAATAGATCTATTTTTATTTGTACGTGAATATTTCTTAACTTCTCTAAATATTTTTATTTTATTTATGTTCATATCTTGAGAAGTGATTAAATGATATTTGATTAAATGTTTTACTGTAGTATTTTTTAGATTTTTCTCTTAGTCTTTGTAATTCTTCTATATTATTTTTGAGATATTCTAAATATTCTATATCTTTTGTTCTAAAATATTCGATTAAATTCTCTTTCATAAGCATTTCTTCTAATCTTATTTCTTCCATATCTTGTCTCCAATATTTTAAATACTCATAGTTTATCATTTTATTCTAAAGTATTTGCTTGTTTACTAATATTCGTGTAATATTCTATTCTAATTGTACTATAATTTATATCTGAATTAAGGTTATTAATGCTATTAATTATCTCTCTTTCTTCTTCTCTTAATGAGTTTTTTATGTTATATAAACTATTATCTGTACTTTTTTTAAAATTTTCTAAGGTTTTTCTTATTCATATTAATTTTTCTTTTAGATTTTCCATTATTTCGTTGAGTCGATTTCTATAATTAATTTCTTCATATAGGTCACTTTGGTTTTCTCTAATTTTTCTAATATATTCTAACATTTTAGTCTGAATAATATCCATCTGGGTAATTATCTAGGTATAGTTGTTCTATCCAATTTATAATTTCAATTTCATAGTTTAATATTTTTTCTAATATTATTCTCTTAATATCTATAATTTCTATATTTCTAAGTATATATAAGATTAATATTTTAAGATTATCTGTCATTTAAAATTGGTTAAATACTTTATTATAATATTTTTTAGTTTTTTGTTTTAATCTGATTAATTTTTCTATATTTTCACTGAGAAATTGTATATATTTTATATCCATTTTCCAATATTTTAAATATATGTAATTTATCATAGTTGATGTGTGGGTTTGGTATGTAAGTATTTATAAGAGTAGTTAGGTAGGTGTGGTATATAATTAATTCTAGTCATAAAATATCTATCAAATATTTTTTCCAATATGATTTTTCTTATATCTACTATTTCTATATTCTTAAGTACATATAAAACAAGTATTTTAAATTTATCTGCCATTTCGTCAGATAAATAAGTATTCATTTTTCAAATGATGCTTTTTCAAAATATTCCCTTCAATCATATACATAACAAAATATGATCATTTTAGATTACCATATACTAGATTATTCTTAAATAACATATTCTTCGGTCACTATTAGCATGGTAATCTGGATATTTTTCCCTTAAACAGCTCCTCTACTCTGGCTACTCTCCTATCACGGCTTTCTTGCCTCACCGGTTTCACCTTTAGGATGGCATAGTTCTTAGGGATTTTTCTCCTTTTCCACTTTGCTAATAAACTTCTTAACATGCTATTTTTCGAATAATTCTACTATAAAGAAACTAACATTAACTTATTTTATCATATCATGATTGTTAGGAATTTATTAATTTAGTTATTCATAAATATACTTGTTCTGGTAGGTTTGATAATTCTAAGCTTTGTTCAACCATAGCTTTTTCCATTGAAATATACATGTTTGTAGTAAATGTTTAAAAGTTTGTTGTGAAAGAAGAGCGTTTGCTTCAACGTATGAAGGCTTATCTTTTTCTGCCATCGATGCCTTCATTTATAATGAATGATTTACATAGTTCTTTCTTACTAATGTTTTACACGTTTCTCAAACTTTACGTCTTATTCTATCTTTACAAAAAGTCTAAAAACTGGACTAAAAAGTCTAGACTAAAGTCTTTATCTACCTAACCTAATTATTATACTTTACAAAAAAGTCTTCTAAAGTATAAAAAAGACAAAAACTAAAACTTTACAATAATTTACAAGTTACGTAGAAAATTGTGAAAGTTTGTTACATGTCGCTTTCACAATTTAATAGCTTATCTTTTATCTCTATTATTGCTTCCGTTGATATCTTCTTCTTATCGTATCTGCTGCTTTTCTATCTTCTTTCCAGATGGCATGCTTATCTTCTTGATTCTTTTATTCTAGGCGGACTTCTGGGATAATATTATCTTCTACATTAGATCTCGAACATTGATGGTCTGGATATTTGTGTCTAATTATTTTGCAATATCTTGTTAATAATCCATCTGAAATAAATCCTTTCCTAATTGCTCTTGCAGTAGATTGTTTTTCTAGGTTAAGTAACGTCATTATCCATTGTCTAACATCTTCCATATCTGCTTGTTGTAGTTCTTTTGAATTTGAATAAATCATCTGATGGTCTCTTGAATAATAGCTCCATATTGGGTTTCCATTGGTATAAATATTTGCTAATTCTTGAATAATTGTAGCTAGTCCAATGAGTCGTTTATTTGCGTAGAAATCAGGTATCTCAATTCTGGGTATCTATGGCTGCTGCACAATATCTTCCGGTATAATCATATCTCTGGTTAATCCTAGCTTTACAACTTGTATAACTGGTTTGATCTCGTCGTATAATATCTCTGCTGGTGCAGTATAACACTTTATATAAAATAGATTTCCTTTGGTTATTCTTTTATAGGTGGTGAATATTTTATGTAATTCTTCCATAACTGTTAGTTCTTCTCCGTCTTGGGAATATATGGTATTTAATAATCCATAGTCAAAACAAGTTTTTATTAAGCTTGGGTTGGTTTTGGGTAGTGCGATTAGCTTGTTGTAACCTTGTAATTTTTGGATTATATAGTTTGTGTTTGGTCCATGGGTATCTGTAGCTCTGGAGTTAAGGTTTAGAAAAGTTTGTACTTTGTAGATATTTTTTATGTGTTCTCGGATTATATAGTTATAAGTTTTTTTTATCTTGGTTCAGACTATCTCGGTATGTGGTAATTTGTAGGGGTGGAAATAAGGGGTCTTTTTGTGTTTTTGGTAGAAATGGTTTCTCAAATATCTTATTCATGTTCATGTTCTGGTATCTTTGTCTACTAACTCCTTTGCTTGTACCTGTAATTGTAGATTGATAAACGTTATGGGTTTTATGGAGTGTCCCAACGTCTCCTTCTAGCTCTGAAATTTTAATGTCTTCTGATCGACATAGCTCTGCACACTGCTGAGTTAGCTGATTTGCAGCTTTAGACTTCAGTTTAACTTCATTAGTCTTTAGCTTTTCTATTTCATTACCCATACTGTCCACTTTCATTGAAAGTGTAGTTAGGGTTTTGAGTATCTTTTCTAAAGTATCATCTTCTATTATATCAGTCTGTGTAGCTTTGTCTTGATATGTAATCTGCAATAATGTTTTTGTTAGTACTAATTACTTCAATTGTAAATGTAAAATTTAATATATTCAATACTAGTCTCCGGATCTCTTTTGTAGTAACTGAATTTTGTATTTTTTTTGTTAGCCACCATCGTACTTGGGTATTATCTGTTCTCACAATAAATTTGTTATATACAATGTATGGTTCAAATGCTAATAAACATTTATATAATGAACATAATTATTTTCTATTTATTTCTCATTTTATTTCTGTTTCATTAAATGTTCCTGAATAATATCTGCAATGATGTTCTATTTTTTCATTTTCGTACCTATATTTATGTACTCTTCCATAACTACATTCACTAGTATCTGCTTCTACTGTATATATAAACTTTCTATTTCCGTCTGGAAATTGTAATTTTGGTAATTCTTTACAAAGTATTTTTATTTTTTGGACTTATTTTTTATCTTCTTCGTTGTAATTATATTCTCCATCCTTTTTTAATTTTTTTTGTAAAGTCTTTAGGTTTGCTGCTAATTTTGGTATATATTCTCTTACTTGGTTTACTAATCATAAAAATGATTGTAATTTACTTGTACAAAAATTACTTGTACGTTATGCAAAAAATTTTTGTACGTTATGCATCTAAGAAATTACAATCATTTTTATGATTAGTAAACCAAGTAAGAGAATATATACCAAAATTAGCAGAAAACCTAAAGCCTTTACAGAAAAAATTAAAAAAGGATGTAGAATATAATTACAACGAAGAAGATAAAAAACAAGTCCAAAAAATAAAAATACAGTGTAAAGAATTACCAAAATTATAATTTCCAGAATAGAAAGTTTATATATATAGTAGAAACAGATGCTAGTGAATGTAGTTATGGAGGAGTACTTAAATATAGGTACGAAAATGAAAAAATAGAACATCATTGCAGATATTATTCAGGAACATTTAATGAAACAGAAATAAGGTGGAAAATAAATAAAAAAAAATTATGTTCATTATATAAATGTTTATTAGCATTTGAACCATACATTGTATATAATAAATTTATTGTGAGAAAAGATAATACCCAGGTACGATGGTGGCTAACAAAAAAATACAAAATTCAGTTACTACAAAAGATATCCGGAGACTAATATTGAATATATTAAATTTTACATTTACAATTGAAGTAATTAGTACTAACAAAAACGTTATTGCAGATTACATATCAAGACAAAGATACACAGATTGATATAATAGAAGATAATGCTTTAGAAAAGATACTCAAAACCCTAACTACGCTTTCAATGAAAGTGGACAGTATGGGTAATGAAATAGAAAAGCTAAAGACTAATGAAGTTAAACTGAAGTCTAAAGCTGCAAATCAGCTAACTCAGCAGTGTGCAGAGCTATGTCGATCGGAAGACATTAAAATCCAGAGCTAGAAGGAGATGTTGGGACACTCCATAAAACCCATAACATTTATCAATCTACAATTGCAGGTACAAGCAAAGGAGTAGTAGACAAAGATACCAGAACATGAACATGAATAAGATATTTGAGAAACCATTTATACTAAAAACACAAAAAGACCCCTTATTTCCACCCCCACAAATTACCACATACCGAGATAGTCTGAACTAAGATAAAAAAAAGCTTATAACTATATAACCCGAGAATACATAAAAAATATCTACAAAGTACAAACTTTTCTAAACCTTAACTCCAGAGCTATAGATACCCAAGGACCAAACACAAACTATATAACCCAAAAATTACAAGGTTACAACAAGCTAATCGCACTACCCAAAATCAACCCAAGCTTAATAAAAACTTGTTTTGACTATGGATTATTAAATACCATATATACCCAAGACGGAGAAGAAGTAACAGCTATGGAAGAATTACATAAAATATTCACCATCTATAAAAGAATAACCAAAGGAAATCTATTTTATATAAAGTGTTATACTGCACCAGTAGAGATATTATACGACGAAATCAAACCAGTTATACAAGTTGTAAAGATAGGATTAACCAGAGATATGATTATACCAGAAGATATTGTGTAGCAGTCAGAGATACCTAGAATTGAGATACCTAATTTCTACGCAAATAAATGACTCATTGGACTAACTACAATTATTCAAGAATTAGCAAACAATTATACCAATAGAAACCCATTATGGAGCTATTATTCAAGAGACCATCAGATGATTTATTCAAATTCAAAAGAACTACGACAAGCAGATATGAAAGATGTTAGACAATGGATAATGACGTTACTTAACCCAGAAAAACAATCTACTGCAAGAGCAATTAGGAAAGGATTTATTTCAGACGGATTATTAACAAGATATTGCAAAATAATTGGACATAAATATCCAGATCATCAATGTTCGAGATGTAATGGAGAAGATAATATTATCCAGAAGTCCGCCTAGAATAAAAGAATCAAGAAGATAAGCATGCCAGCTGGAAAGAAGATAGAAAAGCAGTAGATACGACAAAAAGAAGATATCAACGGAAGCAATAATGGAGATAAAAGATAAGCTATTAAATTGTGAAAGCGACATGAAACAAACTTTCACAATTTTCTACGTAACTTGTAAATTATTGTAAAGTTTTAATTTTTGTCTTTTTTATACTTTAGAAGACTTTTTTGTAAAGTATAATAATTAGGTTAGGTAGATAAAGACTTTCGTCTAGACTTTTTAGTCCAGTTTTTAGACTTTTTGTAAAGATAGAATAGGACGTAAAGTTTGAGAAACGTGTAAAACATTAGTAAGAAACTATATAAATCATTCATTATAAATGAAGGCATCGAAGGCAGAAAAAGATAAGCCTTCATGCGTTGAAGAAAACACTCTTCTTTCACAGCAAACTTTTAAACATTTATTACAAACATGTATATTTCAATGGAAAAAGCTATGGATGAACAAAACTTAGAATTATCAAACCTACCAGAACAGGTATATTTATTTATGATTATGAATAGCTAAATTCATAAATTCCTAACAATCATGATATGATAAAATAAGTTAATGTTAGTTGCTTTATAGTAGAATTATTCAAAAAATAGCATGTTAAGAAGTTTATTAGCAAAGTGAAAAAGGAGAAAAATCCCTAAGAACTATGCCATCCTAAAGGTGAAACCGGTGAGGCAAAAAAGCCATGATAGCGGAGTAGCCAGAGTAGAGGCGCTGTTTAAGGAAAAAGTATCCAGATTACCATGCTAATAGTGACCGAAGAATATGTTATTTAAGAATAATCTAGTATATGGTAATCTAAAATGATCATATTTTGTTATGTATATGATTGAAGGGAATATTTTGAAAAAGCATCATATGAAAAATGAATACTTATTTATCTGACAAAATGGTAGATAAATTTATAATACTTGTTTTATATGTACTTAAGGATATAGAAATAGTAGATATAAGAAAAATCATATTGGAAAAAATATTTGATAGATATTTTATGACTAGAATTAATTATATATCACACCTACCTAACTACTCTTATAAATACTTACATACCAAACCCACACATCAACTATGATAAATTACATATATTTAGAATATTGAAAAATAGATATAAAATATATACAATTTTTCAGGGAAAATATAGAAGAATTAATGAGATTAAAACAAAAAACTAAAAAATATTATAATAAAGTATTTAACCAATTTTAAATGACAGATAATCTTAAAATATTAATCTTATATATACTTAGAAATATAGAAATTATAGATATTAAGAGAATAATATTAGAAAAAATATTAGACTATGAAATTGAAATTATAAATTGGATAGAACAACTATCTATACCTAGATAATTACCCAGATGGATATTATTCAGATTAAAATGTTTGAATATATTAGAAAAATTAGAGAAAACCAAAGTGACCTATATGAAGAAATTAATTATAGAAACCGACTCAAAAAAATAATGGAAAATCTAAAAAAAAAATTAATATGGATAAAAGAAATCTTAGAAAATTTAGAAAAAAGTAGAGATAATAGTTTATATAACATAAAAAAATCATTAAGAGAAGAAGAAAGAGAGATAATTAATAGCATTAATAACCTTAATTTAGATATAAATTATAGTACAATTAGAATAGAACATTACACGAAAATTAGTAAACAAGCAACTACTTTAGAATAAAATGATAAACTATGAGTATTTAAAATATTAGAGACAAGATATGGAAGAAATAAGATTAGAAGAAATGCTTATGAAAGAGAATTTAATCAAATATTTTAGAATAAAAGATATAGAATATTTAGAATACCTCAAAAATAATATAGAAGAATTACAAAGACTAAGAGAAAAAACTAAAGAATACTACAGTAAACCATTTAATCAAATAGCATTTAATCACTCCCCAAGATATGAACATAAATAAAATAAAAATATTTAGAGAAGTTAAGAAATATCCACGTACAAATAAAAATAAATCCATAGTTACAATAGATCTATTAAAGTTATTCGCACCCCCTACACGCACCCCCTACAAGTGGATTTGAGAAATGAGAAAGAAGTGAAAACAAGAACAAGGTTAAACATATACATATTTTAAAATTTATGTATGCATTCAATTTAATGTAGATAATTTTGTTATATGCATGTGATTTATTTTCTGTCAGTAAATTTAAAAAATGATATTGATGAATGCAAAAATATATGTATGGATTTCAATTTAACGTAGATAAATTTTTGATACACGCGATTCATGTATATACATAAATATAATGAAATTTATTAATTCAATATAAAGTTAATTTGCTAAATACATTTGATTCAGGAGTTCAATTTTAATGAATTTAATATAATATAAATAAAACATGTTGTAATTATTTATTTCGTGTATCAATTAATTACCTGGTACATATTTATTGTATTTGAATTTTTTAAAACTAATAAATAAAAGAAGAAAGATAGTGTATGTGTAAATAAACAAATAAATAAAAGAAGAACGAAAGAAAGAATGTGCGTGTGGGCGGGTGGGGTTGGGGTGGGGGTAGAAAGGGAGAGGGAGATGGGAAGTTATTGACAAAGAAATCACTTATCTAATTGGTAATTTGTACCTATTCTTAATCGAGTTAATTCCTTATATTGTCATTGAACTATTGATAATATCTCACAAAAGTCATTTTTGTTTTTTTTTATGACAAAAATGTCACTGAACTATTACTTTATCTCTCATATTGTTATTCTAACATTTTAAGCTACTAAACTCACTTAATTAAGTTTAAATTTAATGATAATTCATTAGATTATACCACCCCAAGTGCATAACAAAAATTGGGTCTAATATAAAAAGCAATAAAATCTACCAAAATGAAATATACATTTTTAAATAAACAAAAATTAGACATATTAAGATGTTTAAAAAATAAATTAAAAAAATATTGAAATTTTATCGGATCATTTAAAAGAAAAGTATACTCTCTCCATTTCATATTATTTATAGACTTTTCTCTTTACATGTTTCACTTATGGAATCAAAATATAAAGTTTATGAATTCTGAATTTTTTATTAATATGTATACATTCAAAAAAAAATTAAAATAAATATAAAATTTTTAAAACATATACATTATATTATCTTAATTTATATTTTGCTTTTGTTCACTTATTTAAGAACAAGGAGAGTATTAACTAATCTTTTTGTCCAATATATTCTAAGTTACTTATCGATTTATAGGACTAAAATTAAATTACTGTTTATCCTTATATTAATTCATTTGAAAGTATAATATAATAAAGTTCCCAAAATAATTCTTATATTGTTAATTTTAGTATTTATGAAGACACTAATAGAATGTATTAAAAAATTACAAGGTAAATTAGTAAATTATCCTTTTTATTTGTAGTTTTTTATGAAACGTGTAGAGAAAAGTGTAGAAATAATATGAAATGGAGCGAGTGATTCCTTATAAATTTTTAAAAAAGGGTCCTATAAAATCTCATATTTTTTTTAATTTTTAAAATTATTTTCACCATGTATAATTTGTCTTTATTAATTTTAAATCTATTTTATTTGGGTGAATTTTTTTTTTATGATAAAATTTGATAGATTTTATTGCCTTTATACTAAAATCATTTTTTGTTATGTATTGAGTTGTATATTTTAATGAATGTGTCACTAAAATTGAATTTAAAATGTCAATTAAGAAAATTAAGTGAGTTTAGTAGCTTAATATGTTAGATTGATAATATGAGAGACAAAGTAATAGTTCAATGACATTTTTATCATAAAAAAATATAAAAATAACTTTTGTGAGATATTATCAATTGTTCGATGACAATATGAGGAATTAACTCATTTTTAACCCTACGGATAAGGGATAAAAGATATTTTGGCTAAGTCATGCTAATATTTTTCGGCCTACAATTTGTGATTATTTTTTGTTTTAAAGATGCCAATTGCTTGAAAATGTGGTATATTTATATCAGTTCCTTGAAATTGAACTTATATTTAGTTGAGCATAATTTATCAAAGAGAACATGACATCTCTACCTTGTAAAAAAGTTAATTGCCTTAAGGGATAAGAATTAAAAAGAGGAAATTTCATAGATAGCAAACTTATGCCCTTAACTAAGAGAGCAGTAGCAACATTATCATAATTACCTTAGTTAGCAAATTGTATATGTATTTGATGCATTGTTTTGTGCTAAAATACATATATAGTTAATTAAATATTCCTGATTTTTAATTAAATATGGAGATATTCAGTTAAATTAGGAGAGTATCTTTTATTATTGCTAAAATCATGCATGAAACTTTAATTGAAAATTATGTTGAATATAATGTTGCATTAAAAGGTTAATCAAATCAAAGATAAATATTGATAATTTTCTCCTTTTCTTTCTTCTCAATATATGCATTATTTGTATTTGCTCGAGTCAATCATATACAAAATATGCAATGTCTTGTTCGTACATGTACTTTTCGTAACTATACTAATAAGGGGTTTCACACTTGTAACAAGGACAGGGTGTCACAACTCGAATCAGGGTCTGGCCCTGACGGGTATCTCAAGTCCCACGTGGAATGGAGATCACTCCCCTTCACCTAACCGAACCAACACAACATCCTCAAATGTCGGATGAATTCCGAACATATAACAAGATAATGCATAATAAAATTAATGATAATTCATGATATGTCTATACCAACCACCGGTAACCGAACAACCGTCCGTCACCAAAATGATCAACCAAACTACCCTAGTCCACAATAGTCCGAAAAAGCCTCTACAAATTCAAAGGTCAATAAAATGTCGGAACATGTCCCGACAATAGCCAAAACCAATATCCAAAAGATAGTCAAAACATAAAAAGGAAACCATAATATGAACTAGGGTCTTCCGAATGATGGAAGCTCACCACATCAATCTAACTAGCTAGCTAATCCTGAATCCAAGTCACTGAGCAAGACATGTGGAAGTATGATCAGTTTCTGCATTGCGTGGGGAAACAACATCTGAAGACAGTTAGTGGTTGAAGCGCTAGCATGTAACTCAGGGATAGAGGAACAAAATAATGCCATGATAACAGTTCAAAACCAATACAACATGTAATACTTAATATCATATGAAATACATATACATGTATAATACCACATATTGGGGTAGAGAGTGAGACTTAACATGAACTTTAAAAATCTTAACCTGGGTTGTGTAGTATAACCATCATAAAAAAGGCACCCATGAGCTATATGGGCCCAGCTCTCCCCTAGTTGGAAGGGCCCTAATGCACGTAGCCGCACAAATCAGAGAATATCCATATCCATATATGCCTTTATGGGGGACTCGAACTTCCCGGCATAGTCAAGGTGACTTAAGTACCAATGTATATAATATAGGCTACTCAAACCTCCCATTTATATAACCAATATGGGGGACTTGAACCTTCCGATCATTTAGACACCCGAACTGGCTAGCGTAGTTTCCAGTGTTAGTCCTTCAGGACCTCCACTTTCATGGCCTGACTACATATCCCACTTTAAAGCCCAATTTAAATATTTATTTCCCAATAATAATCATCAGTCCAGTTACTTACCAAAGACATCCTATAGGTATCGTCATACCAACCCCACTTGCAAGCATACAACATGACAAGATAATTATTACATCAGTTTGGCACTCGAAACCAATGTTAAAAAAACATAAAACAATCCAGCACTCTGGGACTCGAACCCCGGAGCCAAACAAACCCCTAAGGTTTCTATTCAATTCAATTTATGGCTATCAAAGCCTTTGCAAAGTCCTTCATCAATCATTATCATGGTTATGCCAAAACCTTAGTTCAAAAACATAATTCAACTTGTGATAATATCATTCTCATTAACAATTTCATAAACAGGTTGAAGGCATGCCATTATCAGAGAAAAAATCATCAAATTTGGGGTTCAACCATGAACCCTCAATTAAATCACCATTCCCATGCACCCATATGTGCAAAACCATAATTAAAACATGCATAATCACAGTTAAACCATAGAAAATAATATTCAATGATATTCATCAAATTCCTCAACCTTGGTTTCAAAATCGCCATTAATGGTTCATGAACAATGCTTTAAACATATGCTTTCAGTAAACTAACAATGAGGGAAGAGTCACATGCCCGAATTACGAAGATTCACGGAGAGAAATTTACTCTTGAACCCTTAGATGGCCACTTTGGAGAAACCTTAACTAATTTTGCTTGAGAGGATTTTGAGAGGGTAAAAAGGATGTTTTGATCTTGTAAAGTATAGAATGAATGCCCCAAAGTATTTTAGGGATGTGGGGTCTTAAGGTTTTTTGGTGGGAAATGTCCAAAGTACTCCAAACTAAAACTCTAAAAAGGCAGCCCTTGGTTACGAGTCGACCCATTGACTCGTCACCATATCATACGACTCATAGCCATGAGTAGTATCCTAGAAAGTGAGTTGTACACCCATACACTGTCCATATTATGACTCCATAATCCCATTCGTGACCTAACCATACGAATCGTATGGTATAGTTGTATCCAAGGCAGAACCTAAAAGGATTAGACACTGGACAACATACGACTCAACCCTACCACTCGTAACATTATCTTACAACTCGTAGTGAGCCACTTATCCTCCGAGAAGAACTTAGCCAATTCCACATTGGTTTGGTTACGACTTGGGTGCCTAGACCCGTAAACACACAATACGACTCGTATGATGAGTTGTCAATAGGGAAGTGAGCTCAAAGCTCAAGGAATTTTCAAGGGCCAAAGATTGGGGCGTTTTAGTCTTCCCCCTATAGAATCATTCATCCTCGAATGATGGGTCAAGCACGCATCAGTACGATTTCTATACAGATACACAATCACACTTCCCTTTAACAAAGTAAGAAAACAAAGATGTTAAGAATAACATATAACTTAAGCACGATTATCCGAAATAGGAAATAAGAACGGATACTTGGACTTCATGTCCTTCTTGGCTTCCCAAGTAGCTTCCTCGAACTTTTGGTTCCGCTATAGAACCTTTACTAAAGCCACATCTTTCTTCCACAACCAACGAACTTGCCGACCCAAGATCTTCACCGGGACCTCTTCATAGGACAAAGAATCCGAAATACCAATGTTCCCCAAGGGAGCAACCAACGAAGGATCACCTACGTATTTTCGTAACATGGACATGTGGAATACCAGATGAATAGAACTTATTCTAGGGGGAAAATATAACTCATTTGCAATATTACCAACCCTTCTTAAAACCAAGTACGGGCAAACATATTGGGGATTGAGCTTCCCCTTCTTTCCAACCGCATTACTCCCTTCACGGGAGACACCTTCAAGAACACCGAATATCAAACCTCAAACTCCAACTCTCTTTACCTTGTGTACGCATATGATTTTTGGAGACTTTGGGCGGTGTTAAGACTATCTACGATCACCTTCACCTTTTCCATAGCTTGGTGAACCAAATCTGGGCCAAACATCTCTGCCTCACCAACCTCGAACCACCTAATAGGAGATCTACACCTCCTACCATACAATGCCTCAAATAGAGCCATACCAATGCTAGAATGGTAACTATTATTATAAACAAATTAAATGATAGGAAAGTGGTCGAACCAACTACCACCAAAGTCGATTACACAAGCTCACATCATATCTTCTAAGTCTGAATAGTTCTTTCCTCTTACCCATCTGCCTGTGGGTGAAAGGCGACGCTAAGTCTTACTTTAGTCCCCTATACCACGCTGAAAAGAGCGCCAGAAATGCAATGAGAATTAAGTACCACGATCTGAAATGATCGAGACAGGTGCACCATACAACTTTACGACCTCCTAAAGGAATAACTTTGCATAGTCCTCGGCAGAATAACTAACCCTCACTGGCAAGAAGTGAGCAGACTTAGTCATCCTATCTATGATGAACCAAATGGAGTCACACTGATTCTGCGATCGCGGAAGACCGATAATGAAATCCATAATAATTATCTCCTATTTCCACACCGACAGTTCAATATCTTGGATTAGCCCATTGGGCTTTATGTGCTCCACCTTTACTTGATGACACAACATACACTTATCCACAAAGTTGGCTATATTCCACTTTATATCATTCCACCAATATATATCCTTGAGATCATGATACATCTTTGTTGAACTGGGATGAATTGTATACCACGATTTATGAACCTCGGCCAAAATCTTTTCTCGCAACCCATCAACGTTGGGAACACACAACCTTCCTTGGTACCTCAAGATAGAATCACCATCAATCTCAAAGTCCATCACCTTCTGCTCTCCCAAATCATCATTGATCTTCATCAAGAGAGGGTCTAATACCTATTTCTCCTTTATTTCATCCGCAAGAGATGATTGCGCCACCTGTTGCACAAATATACCACCATCTTCAAAGTCCAAGAGAAGAACTCCAAGGTTATCCAAATGGTGAATATCTTTCACCAATTCCCGCTCACCTTATCCACATACGACAAAATATCTATTGACAACCTGCTAAGAGCATTAGCAACCACATTAGCTTTACCTAGCTAGTAGTTAAGTGACATGACCTGAATAAAGGCTTAGTCGTGTCGGGCATCTCAAGTCTGACCGGGACTGGAGACCACCCCCAATACCCAACCATAATTGCCCTGTATCCTATGTCGGATAAATTTCAAACATATAATAAGATTAAGCAACACTAATTGAAAAACCTTTAATAAAGTCCATAACCATAACCAAACAAATATCCAACCGATGTCAACCTCAATGCCAATACCAATACCAAGGATTGCACCAATACTTGCCTCGCCCATGCCCATAGTAGTCCCACAAAGCCTCTAACCAAAAACAAAGAACATCCGGTTGGGACATTCCCCCGATCATAGCTAAGACCAAATCCCAAGAAACAAAAATAATGTAAGGAAGTCCATAGCATGAAATGGAGTCTTCCAGAGTATGGAAGCTCACCATTTTAGTCTGACATGAAGCTATCCCCAAATCTAAGTCACTGAGAAGGAGGAGTGGTATGGTCGGTTCCTGCATCGCGTGGGGATACAGTGCCCAAAGATGGTTAGTGGAATAAACTCTAGTATGTACTTAGGAATAAAGATAAAATAATTCCATTATTCAAAATCAAAGAAAATAACCATATGCAATCATGCATACATATATATATATACCATGCTGGGAAAGGGAAACGGGTTTAGCATGCATTTAAAATCTTAGCCTAGATTGTGTAGCTCTGTCGTATTAAATCCACCCATGGGCTATATGGGCTTAACTCACCCTGCTGAAAGGACTCCGGTGCGTATTAGCCGCACAAATAGGAGAAAAACTTAAGATGACTGGTACATCTCCTAAAATATAAGTGTGACATCATGCACACAGTCACCAATGATGTGTGAGCAGATGCTAACACATTTGAGGCTTTTAACTTTAAATAATTGTGAAGCCTTAAGCAACTTTTATTGTTTTTGATTGTTTTTATTATTTTAATGTAGATATAAGTGATCGGGGAGGAAACCAAAGAAAAGAAGAATAAATCAGCTAAAATCTGGTGCGAATAAGCTAAAGTGTAGCTGACGCCATTCCTGAAGCGTCTTCAGACATGGGACAGGCTGTCAAAGTTGCCGTCAATCTTAGACAGAACCTAAGGAGTTGAGATGAAATGTTACCATATTTTGAAAGCACCATCAAATCTGTGATGAGGTATCAAAATTGCTGTCAACTTGAAGCAGATCATGCTGATTTCCAGTAAAGATGTGATGACATTTTTCACGCGCCGTCACATATTTGACATGCCGTCAGATTTTTCGTCAGAAGAATCAGAAGATAATAATTCACTAGAATCTTTGACGACATCTTGCACACATTGTCAGACGTTTGACACTCCGTCAAGATCGTCGTCGTCTATTTTGAAGAGAAAACTAAAACCTTAATTTTTGTTTTCTTATTTAGAATTAAGTATTTATAGCACTTTTAGGGTATTGAGCAGTATCCATCAGACAATTAATCATCGATTATTGAGGAGAAAAAATGATATTCTTTTCTCTTTATCTCAAGAACAATATTTCAGTGTTTTGCCGTGTGATTCAAATATAAGTTCACTTTCAATTTCATTCATCATTGTAAGTTAATCCTTTTAGTTATGAATTCAAATTGCATTCTTATTTCATGCGTCATGAGTAGCTAAACACTTTTAACCTAGATTATGGAATCTAGGGTTAGGTCATGATAATGTGATAAATTAATTATGTAAGGTTTAATAGGTGTTAGGATTTCTTAATAAATCTGAGACTATAATTTATGTCTGTTGGTTGCAAACAATAGGCGTACCTACTTTGGTTTGCTTGAGAAAGAAATCATAAATAGTAGAAAGTGAGTTATCAACAGGGACTCGAAAAGGCTTCGTTTAATAATCAGCGCTGTAACAAGGTTGATTAACCTGAGGTAAAATATGTGTAGTGATAAGCGATTTCCTAAGTCCGAGAGGATTAGGAAATTAGATACTTGAATAGGTCGAGAGATGTTTGAGCATACCATCGATAAACATAGCTTGTCATTCTAACTACCGTGAGAACCTTGAGTAAATTTTAGTATCTGTCATGTACCGTAAGCCCTAGTGAACATAATCCTGGTTATTTCATAAAATCTTGGTTACAAATAATAAATTCAGAAGTGAAAATTGACTCTTTGTGAAACTCAAACCCCCATTTTCGGAAATAGCAAACTACCAGTAAATTATTTCGTAAACAACTCGAAGTTTACACCCTATTCCCTGTAGGATTCGACCCCAACCTAGTTGGGTTTTATATTGACAACGATTTCTTACACCCATTCAAGAGTGTAGTTTAGCGTTATCAAAAATAGCGTCGTTGCCGAGGAATACGATTGTAGACTAAAAGTTTATGCGCGGAAAGTTACTGATAGTTAAGTTTCCTGGATTTATGATTATTTGTTGTTTTTGTCTATTGCAGGTACTGTGTTGTTTATGCCAAAAACAAGAAGTTCTGGAGAACCGCTATTACCAATCAATTCGGAACCTTAGCTGATAGAGAGAATGACTGCTGAGCAACAGGAGGCAGAAAGACTAACTGCTTTGTCCAGGGCTCAGGTGAATGTGTAGAATATGGGTCAACAAGCACGTCACTAGAACCCTGATGATGAAGACTTGGGTGATGAGGAATTGCTGAATCCTCAAAACCCCAGGCGAGCTGAGCAAATTGCTGCACCAGTGCAGTGAAATGTCAATAGAAATCGTCGAATCCGAGGAAGGTATGACCAACATACTGTTCAATACGAGGTTGATGAAGATGATGAAGGAATCGATGGAGCTGGTGCAATAGGTGCTATCATTCCTCCACCGTTGGTACCAGGTGTAAAATTCATCATAACAAGCACCATGATCCAACTCCTAAATCTGAAGGGGTTGTTCGGAGGCTTACCTGGTGACGACCCAAACATGCATTTGGTGAACTTCATCACTATTTGCAAATCTTTTGACAATCCGGTAGTGAGCCAAAATACGATTAGGTTGAGATTATTTCCGTTGTCTCTGTCTAGAGAGGAGACAATATGGCTGAACGAGTTGGAGCCCAATTCTATAACCAACTAGAAACAGTTGAAAGATGCATTATTAGAACAGTTCTTTCCACCCTCCAGAAGGGTACAATTGAGGGACGAGATCAGTAATTTCAAACAGCTCCCGATGGAAGCATTGCACAAAACCTGGGAGAGATTTAAGAAAAAACTTGCACAATGTCCGAACCACAACATGACGGACTTGCACTTGATGGAGACTTTGTACAGAGCATTCAATTCTGTGACAAAGACAATTGTTGATAATGCTGCAGGTGGTTCATTCATTGACCTCTCTTTTCTAGCGGCTTCTGACATGCTGAATAGAATGACCAAGCAGAGTCGGGCTTGGCACACTAGGGATTCTGTAGTGGCTAGCTTGACTGTTGCTGGTGGTATAACTGCGGAGCAGCGTAGAAGGGACGAGGAGCGAGATTAGGACATGGCCCATTTGAAGACACAAATGGACTTGCTGGCTAAGCACTTGTTGTCCGGCAAGACTGAAATGGTTAAGGCTGTGGAATCTCAGGGTACTATTTCTACAGGTGATGATGCGGAGGAAAACTATGTGAGTAACCATGGGGTTTTTGAGGCAACAACTAAGGGAACCAAGGTCGGAACTTCTATGATAAGCCTGATTATAAAGATAGGGAGCAGGGACACTGGAGAAATAATAATGACAGAAGTGGTTTATATGTTCCTCCTGGAAGTCAGGATGCTGCAACAACTAGCTCTGGCAAGATGTCCATGGAGGACATGATGGAAAAGTTATTGAAGAAAGTTGAAGCTACCAACTCGGGGGTAACTACTATGAAGAGTGAATTCTCTACCCTCAGTCAGTTGGTTAGCTCACACTCTGCTTCTATTAAGCAGTTGGAGCAGCAGATGAGCCAACTTTTTGCTACACTTAACCAGAGAAAAATTGGTACTTTACCTAGTGATACGGTTCAGAACTCGAGAAATAATGGCTCATGTATGGATATTACCACTAGGAGTGGTAGGATGTTATGTGGCCCTTTTGTGGGCAAATCTGTGGAGAATAAGGTAAGTGTTGATGAACCCGAAGAACCTAGTCCAGTGGAGTCTGAGAAGTTGAGTAGTTCTATTGATACATCTGATAAAGGAAAAGATAAGGTGAAGAAAGTGGTATTGAAAGAAATGCCAAGACCACCACCTCCCTTTCCTCAGAAATTGAAGAAGAAAACAGATGATGAAAAATTTAGCGAATTCGTGGCAATGCTGAAACAACTGACAGTGAATGTGCCATTGATGGAGGCAATTGAGAAAATGCCAAACTATGCTAAATTTATGAAGGATTTGTTAACAAAGAAGAAGAAGGTAAGCTGTGAGACGGTGGACAACATCCACCACTGTAGTACTATTTCTTCACAATCCTTAGTGCAGAAAAAGCCTGATCCTGGAGCATTTACCATACCGTGCACAGTTGGGTCCATGAAGTTTACCAAAGCTTTATGTGAATTAGGAGCAAGTATTAATCTGATGCCACTTAACATCTACAAGAAGCTTGGATTGGGGGAACCTACCCCCACAATGATGCATCTTGTAATGGCAGACAGATCGGTGAAACGACCAGTTGGTATATTGAATGATGTGCCGGTAAAAGTGGATGACTTTATTCTGCCTGCAGATTTTGTGATATTGGATTGTGATGTTGATTTTGAGGTACCAATCATTTTGGGTAGACCACTATTAGTCACGGGAAGAGTATTGGTTGATATGGAGCTCAATGAGCTAAAGTTTAGGTATGAAAAAAAGAGGCCAGATTCAAACTGCATCCTCTTATAAAGCAGTTAGAGGAGATGAATATCTTCTCGGTTGTGGATGTATTACATGAAAATGGTAATGAGGTATCGACATGGTATCTTGACGAAGTCTGATTAGTCGAGATAACCAAGCATGCCGCGACGTTAAATCAGGCACTATTTGGGAGGCAAGCCAAAGTTTTAATTTTATTGCACTAGTGTTTTTAATTTTTTTTTGTAGCTAAGAGTTGTACAAAGGAGGTGAAATGGTTGTAGTTATCTTAAGAAGGTTGATGATAATTTTAATGGGCTATCAAAAGTATGACAAGCCATGAGAAATGTCGTCAAAAAAATCAAGTCAAAGCCTTATACCATTAAGGCTGACAACCATTTTGAAGCGCCGTCCGACCTCTGACGCGCCATTAAAAATACCGTCAAATGAGTTGGGCCCAATTTAAAAATTTTGAGCTAACCCGGCCCAGCAACAGTTGTTTAAATTCCCGCGTACTATAGATATTTTTATTTTAGTTTTGGTTTTCTTTCCTTAGCTAGTTATTTCCCTTCCTTTTTTCAAATTTGTTTCCATCTAAGGAAAATTTTAAAACTTTCCTTGTAAGTGGAAGCTTGAGAGTCAAGTCAAGAAACCTTCCCTCTCTCTCATCTAAATCTTCTCTCACTCACAATTCTAAGTCCTCAAAGTACACCAATTTAGTGTCGACATCCAGGTATGAGAAAAACTTCAACTTCATCTTTCTTTGGATAAATTGTGAACTACAAGAAACCTTGGTTTCAAGGAATGAGCTGAACTCATTAACATGTTTCAAGCTCTTTCGAAAACTAGGGTTTGTAGTGTTATGCTGTACAACTTCATTGAAATTTCAGTTAAATAACATGACCTAAATTGAAATTGAGAATAATGGTAGATGAAAAAACAAGTAAAAAGGAATTGAAAGTTGTAATTTTGTCTGGCGGCAGTTTTTACGGCCTTTCACCTGTGTGACGGCTATTCAAAAATACCGTCAAAAGTTGAGAAAATATTGTGGGTTCTGTATAAGGTGGATGATGATTTTGAAGCGCCGTCACACCCGTGACGGCAAATCAGAAAGGCCGTCAAACCTTCGAACTAAAAACAGTAATGATGTTAAACTGAGGTGATCCTTCTTCTTCTCTTATTTGATTGTGGAAACTAATTGAGGATTTCTATGTTGTTGAAGAACTTAGCATGGCACCCAAGAAAAAGAATCCAACCACACCAAATAAAATGGCTAAAGAGAGTGTACCTCGAAAACTTGTCAATGAGGACTCTGATTACGAAGACGACGAACCATTGCTCAGATGGACAAAAAAAAGGGCTAGTCCAAAGGCACCACCTCCACCTAAGCTTATTGAGGTGGAGGATAATGATGATAATGAGGTAACAACCTCATCTGAGAAAGCATCAGAGAAATAAGGATCAGAACACACGTAGCAGGAGTCTGAGGACACTGAACAAGAATTTGGAAATGAGAATTCTAAGAGGCCTGCAGCTGAAGAAACTGAATCTGAATCACCATCATCGGAGCAACAAGGTGATAAGGATTCTCTAGTATGGGGAACTTTGGTGAAATGCAAAAAACCCAAAATTAGAAATAATACGAGATGACACATCCCTGGGGCTAAAAAGATCTTTTGGGACGGACTTCGCAGAACTGATCGAAGAAGTGCTAGAAGGCCAATTTTAGAGGAGAAGAAGATTATCACTACAGGGTTGATTAGATACCCTGAGGTGATGCAAAAACTTAAGGATTATGTCCTGGAGTGGACTACTAGAGGAAGCGGGTCTTACTGTCCTTCGTTAGTCTGAGAGTTCTACACGAACTACCAGGCTACAGTGGAAAATATATGCAAAGATGGGGATAGAACTTCAGATAAGCCTTTACTGACCAAAGTTGCAGTACGTGGGGTGATGGTGGATATATCAGACACCACCATAAATAGGTTCCTTCATGGGCCAGCCTTCATCCCACGAGCCACTTCACCTATCTTCTATGCCCGGTTAAAGCATTGGGAAAATCAGCGCAAATGGCTAGTGACTCTCATAGCAGATGGAGAACCTGAGTGGCTGAATAATCCTGCAGAAAAGATAAACAAAGCATCCCTAAATTCAGAGGCAAGATTTCGTTGGGGTTTAGTACGGATTCATCTGATACCCACCAAGGGAGACAACATATTAGGGGATGATTGAGCGATATTGGTTGCAAGCTTGATGGATAGAACTCCCTTGGATTTTAGAGAAATTATAGTGGAAGAAATCAAGATTCGGCTCGCAAGACCCGATGCTGCATATCTATTCCCATGTCTGATTACTAGGTTGTGTGAAGCAGCTAATGCACCTAAGATTTCAGGTATTGATGATGAGCTACATGCCAAGAATACCCACAACCCTGTTAGAAAAGATGAACTTCTGCTGGGCTTGAGACTTAATTGAGATGCAATTGGTACAGCAGATCCTCCAGTCACTGAGACTGTTTCAGCACCAGATGTGGGGGTGCAAAGCTCTGAAGCTGTACCACCACCACTACCAGTATTTTCAGCTCAGGCAGGCTTAGTGCCTCAAAGTGAGCCGACTACTTCAGCCCCTATAGCACCAACAGGCATTGCTTTCAACGTGCCAAATTTCAAAAAGACAACAAGGCAAGCGCAGTAGTGTGAGGATCAGTTGAAACTTTTTACCAAATAATTTGCTTCTGCAGTGGACAAGAGAATAAAGGTTGCTCTTTATCCTTATTCAACTCTTCCTGGAAGGGTCATGGAATTAGAGAACAAGTTTGATGCCTGAACAAAAGAGATGTCAGCTACAGAGATGGCACAGTTTAGGACCGCACTGAGTAAAGTCAAAGAAGATGTGTAAATCTTGCAGAAACACCAATTCATGGAAGCGGCAGATACAGGTATGGATGAGTATGAGGGTGAAATTCCCTTGCTTGATCTCACTGCAGACTCACCAAAGAGGAAGAAAAAAAAGGACTAGAAGAAAGGAAAGAATAATAAAGAAGATGCTGATAGTGAAGAAGAAGGAAAGGTAAAGAAGAAAGCGAAAAAGAAAGTTGAGAAAGTTGTCGCAGAGAAGATAGTGCAAGCAAGTGATGAAGCAGAAGCTACTGACAAAGCAAATCTAAAGAAGTCCATAAAAGTGCCCCTAGAGGACAATTGGAAGTGGGAAGAAGCCCTGCGAGCAAGGGTTATAGGAGCCTCCTCTAGTAGGGCAGCTGCACTAGAACAACAAAAATCTCCTGCTAAAGATGAGACTGCTGCAGGGTCGGGGACCCATGATTTTGATGCTTGACTCACTTCAGGTATGCCTTAAATCCCTAGTTCATTATACTTTCAATCTTAAGTTGAGGGTGTAGGGCATATGTTATTGTAAATAAATAAATAATTTTTGTAGATAATTAGGAACAATAAGTACTTGAGGCAGTAACATGTATTTGCGATTTTTGAAAATTTCTCCATTGATCTGATTTTATAACTGTGTGAATTGCATCTGGTTATGACCATTGTGAATCTTTGTTGTGGCATTAGTTCTGGTAACATTAGACTTTTTGCTGAACAACTTGCATAAACTAAAAGAGTAGTAACTGGTGATATGCCCGTGTACCATGTGTGTGAAAGGTTTAGTGAGTTCCCGTTGTATGTTGAAGATAGAACTTGGCTGTTTTTTCTTGCCTAGGTTGAAGGATGGGGGTTAGGAAAGGATCATAGGCCATGTTTGTCGTTTAGTCCACTTTTAGCCTAAATGACCTTCCCTAAATGCATGATATCCCTTGACCCCATTTTTTTGAGCTTTAATGACCATTTCTTGTTATGACACCTATCACTTTCCTATTTATATCACAATGAACCTTTTTCTGCCCTAGTCCTCCTTGGATACTGTGCACCTTAACTCAGGCAAACAGTCTAAGTTGAGAGAGACTATGTGCAGATACAAGTGATCTGGGAGAAAACCAAAGAAAAGAAGAATAAATCAGCTGAAATCTAGTGCGAATAAGCTAAAGTGTAGCTGACGCCATTCCTGAAGCGTCGTCAGACGAGATACAGGCTGTCAAAGTTGCCGTCAAGCTTAGACAGAACCTGAGGAGTTGAGATGAAATATGACCACATTTCGGAAGCACCGTCAAATCTGTGAGGAGGCGTCAAAATTACCGTTAACCTGAAGCAGATCATGCTGATTTCCAGTAAAGATGTGACGACATTTTTCATGCGCCATCACATATTTGACACGCCGTCAGATTTTCCATCAGATTTACCGTCAGAAGAATCAAAAGATAACAATTCACTGGAATCTTTGACGACATCTTGCACACGCCGTCAGACGTCTGACACGCCGTCAAGATCATCGTCGTCTATTCCGAAGAGAAAACTAAAACCTTAATTTTTGTTTCCTATCTCATGGAGGTATAACCTTGCATAATCCTCAGTCGAGAAATTGGTCCTCAATAGCAAAAAGTGATCTAACTTTGTCATCCTATCCATGATGACCCAAACCAAATCAAAACGATTCTGAGACCTCTAACGAAATCCATGTTGATTACTTCCCACTTCCACATGGGCAACTCTATCTCTTGATAGAATCCTTCAAGCCTCATGTGCTCAACTTTCACTTGTTAGCACACAATGCACTTAGCCATAAAACTAGCCACATCCCACTTCATATTGTTCTACCAATACATCTCCTTAAGGCCATGATACATTTTCGTCAAACTAGGATGAATAGCATAACGTGACTCATGCACCTCAACTAAGATCCTCTCTCACAAACCATTTATGTAGGGAATACATAACCTCCATTGGTAATGTAAGGTACCAACACCACTAATATCGAAGTCCATCACTTTCTGCCCACCTACATCACCCTTGATCCTTATCAAGACAGGATCTAAATATGTTTTCCCTTGATTTTAGCACTAAGAGACGATTGTGCCACCCCCTGTACAAATACGCCACTATCATCGAAGTTAGGGAAGCAAACTCCAAGGTTAACCAAATAGTGAATATCCTTCACAAACTCCCACTTCTCCTAATACATATAAGTCAGACTCTCCATGGATAACCTTCTAAGAATATCAACAACCACGTTAGCTTTACTTTGGTGGTAGTGAAGACTCTTCTCATAGTCCTTGAGAAGCTCAAGCTATCTCCTTTTCCTGAGGTTAAGCTCATTCTGAGTAAACTCATACTGCAGGCTCTTATGATCAGAAAAGACATCCACATGCACTCCATAAAAATAACGATGCTAAATTCTTAATGCGAACACCATAACTAACAATTCCAAGTTATGGGTCAGATAATTCTTCTCATGCACCTTCAAATATCTTGAGGAATAAGTTATCACCTTGCCATAATACATTAAAATATAACCAAGCACCACATAGGATGCATCACAGTAGACCACAAACCCATCTGTGCCTTCCAGCAAAGTCAAAACCCAAGCAGAAGTTAGATTATCCTTCAGCTTCTTGAAACTACCATCACAAGCATCAGACCACAGAAACCTCACCTTTTTCTAAGTAAATTTAGTCAACGAGGCAACTATAGTCAAAAAACTTTCCAAAAACCTCCTATAGTAACTAGATAAACTCAAGAAACTCTGAATGTCAGTTGGAGTCATGGGTCTAGGCCACTTATTAACCACTACAAATTTCTACAGATCTACCATGATCCCTTCACTCAAAATGACATGACCAAGAAAAGTGATAGAATTCAACCAGAATTTACATTTTAAAACTTGGCATACAACTGCTTCTTCTTCAGGGTCTGTAATATAATGGGGAGGTGATCATCATGATCCACCCTGCTCTTAGCTGTAATATAATGAGGAGGTGATCAGCATGATCCACTCTGCTCTTAGAGTACACCAAAATGTCATCTATGAACACAATAATGATCAAGTCTAGAAACTGATGGAATACCCTATTCATCAAATCCATGAATGCCTGCTGGAGCATTGGTCAACCTAAAAGACATAACAGAAACTCAAAATGCCCATACCGGGTACGAAAGGCAGTCTTAGGGATATCCATTTCCCTAATATTTAACTGATGATACCTGAATTAAAGATCAATCTTGGAGAAAAACTTAGCACCCTACAACTGATCAAACAAATTATCTATCCTTGGAAAAGGATACTTATTCTTTACCTTCACCTTATTCAAATGTCAGTAATAAATATACATCCAAAGGGAGCCATCCTTATTATGCACGAATAACACTAGTACACCCCACAGGGACACACAAGGACAGATGAAACCCTTGTCTAAGAGATCCTTTAGATTGTAATACCCCAAGAATCCCAACCAATATTAGAGCCATGCTTCAAGACCATGAGAAATAAATTATTATTCTTTGGTAGTTTTAAGATAAATTTTGATGTGGAGTAAGGCCTCAAATATGTCCTAGCCATTAGAAGAATCAAAATATCCATTACCGATTAAGTTCTTGAGAAGGATATTGCTATAGTCAACTTCAAATGAGCATATATTTAGTTTTACTAAGAATTTTTGATCTCATGACCTACCAACATATAAATAATTGAATTAGATTTCCAAAGATACCAATTTTACCTAAATCTGATAATCGAGTGAAAAGTTATAGCATTTTTTGTGTGAGGCAGAGGGCTACCGCGATTACACCGCTCGACAGTGCAATAGCGGTAAAACCAATACCGCTCAGTGGTAAATATTCAAATTAGAGTCTTCCCAAGGAAATAGGTCACCGCTATTATCCCGCTCAGTGGTGCTATAGTGGGAGGACCAATACCGCTCAACGGTAAGACCCAAAATCAGACTTTTTAATATCCAGGGACCATTTGGTCTTTTCCCATAGATCCAAATCCGTCCAAACACGGAATTTAAGTCCCAATAGAGAATTATTTTCTCATTTTTATCACAAATTACTCAAATTAAAATATCCCACTTTCAAGAACAAAAACCCTAGCCTCCATAAATCAAGAACAAATCTCAAGAATTCACCATCAACTCTCACGAATTCATCAACCCAGGTATGTTAAATGTTCATCCATGGGTTCCTTCCACCCATGGAGTCCAAGAATCTAATTTCAAATTCAAAGTTCTGATTTTGACAAGCTATTGTGATTTTAACAATGAATCCCCATGAATCTTATTTCTATACCATGCTTTCATGAAATTGATGTTGATTATTAAACTTCACACGATTAAGTGTTGTTGTTCACTGATTTAATTCATGACTGGTGATGTTTGTGTTGAAATCATGCTTTTACTACTAGCTTTAAAATATTTCCATGCTTAGCTTAAACTACGAATATCAAGTGTTTGATGAAATGCCTCAAAGAATGAGTTTTAAATAATGACCTTTGTTATGTTTTCAAGTGAGTTCCCATGGAATGGATTATAGTATGTTCTAAATATTGTGACGTCCATATCGTGTTCATATAAATTCAGAATAAAACCCCCAGCTTATGATTTGGTCATGTGATTGTGCGATCTTTTCATGTTTATAAAACATCCCTATGTTAAAGTCTTAGTCCCTATGTGTTTGATGAAATGCTTAAATGAATAATTGTGAATAATAATTTCCTTCCATGGTTTCAAAGCGTTCAAGTGGTCCTATTGTTATTGCTATCGAATCCTGGGGGTTATGAAAACCCAAAAATTTAGCTGTTTACTTAGTCTCAGTATCTTCAGAATAGTTTAAGAATATGTTATAAGTATTATAAATTTAGTCAATTATCATAATCAATCAAACTTAGAATAGTTCAATAATCCAAGTCAATTCCCTCTTCAGTTAAGCTTAGCTTAGTCCCGTAATCAGTGTTAGTCCAGTTGGGAGTAGGATTCGGCACCGAGCAAATCCAGGGATGAGGGCATTCCTGTTAGTATAAGGTTTGACCCTTAGTAGCAATCCCTTAGTTATAGAACTACGTAGCCAGCATAGGTTAAGATATCTTCCTGCCAGATAAGGGTTGACACATCTTGCCTGAGTTTTCCTAATAGTGAGGAATGACAAAATGTCATTCTTCCTGATAGGGTTGACTCACAGACATTGTAAGTACCCGTGGCACGGTATTAGCACCCTTCCAAATGGGGTCACAAGTTAGACCCCAATCAGCTCAGCTTTGGGGCATATCGGTTAGATGATACCTCCCATAGTTTTATTTTTAGACTCAGTATAGAACTCAGTTCAGTTCTACAGAATTAGGACTATCAGTAATAGTGAACCAGTTATTAGTAACTCAGTTATCATTAATCTTAACTATCAGTTACTCAATTATCAGAACTCAGTATTCAGTCTAGAAATCAACTTAGTAATTTAGCTTCTGTGTTGTTTAACCATAGCATACAAATATCATATATCCAGTCATCAAAATTCAGTAACTCAGCTTACAAATTATATTCAGAATATGTTTTATGCTTTGTCATGCACACTCAGTACTTACAAATTTCATGGACTCTCAGTATTTACAGATTTCATGCACACTCAGTATTTACAGATTTCATGCACACTCAGTATTTACAGATTTCATGCATCCTCAGTACTTAGAGATTCCATGCATTTTATTCAGTACTTCATGCTATTCAGTCAGTTATCATTCATGCACATGAAACCATGCATATCAGCCTACCTCATTTAGCATACCAGTACATTCAAAGTACTGATCGCATACTTTTTTCTTGTGCTATAATGTATCATATCATAGGTTCGGATGCTTAGTTTCCAGATCACACATAGACTTTCCAGATTATCAGCCGTAGCAGTTGTGAGTCCTCATATTTTGAGGATAGACTATATTTATTTTCATGCTTTTATTTTAGTATTCAGTTATAGTTAGTTGGGGCCTATCCCATCAACTCTTATTCAGTCAGTAGAGGCTTTTCAGACTAGTACAAATAGTTAGTCAGTTTTCAGATTTCAATTGTCATTATAAACATTATCAGTTTTGTCTTACAGACTTATCATATTTATGAATTAAAGCTTTATGGCATTTCTCAGTTTATTTCCGCATATGATCTTTTGATATTAGTTTTGCTCAGTGCTCACAGTAGGTACCAGCTCATGGGTTAGCTTTTGGTCCCTCGAGACTGTA
Organism: Capsicum pubescens; assembly: GCA_030864215.1. Classification (NCBI taxonomy): domain Eukaryota; kingdom Viridiplantae; phylum Streptophyta; class Magnoliopsida; order Solanales; family Solanaceae; genus Capsicum; species Capsicum pubescens. The sequence continues at coordinate 295,639,557 of CM061548.1, read as the reverse complement.
AGCACCGTATGGCGCCTAGGGTGTACTCTTAGGACATTACAATCATGGTATCAGAGCCTAAGGTTTTAAAGTGCCTTAGGTAGTTTGAAAGCCGTATCAGTTAGAGTCTTGTGCATGGGTGTGAACCACACCACACTTATGGATAAGAGGCTACAAGAAATTTTAGGAAAAGTTTCCCCTTCTGTCAATATTCATGTGGTGCAAAATAGCATGAGCTCATTTTAAACTCTCTGTATAATCTATCCTTCCTTCCATTTGCAGAATATGCCTCCCAGAAAGATAGACAAAAGGAGAAATGTAAACAACCCAACACCTCCGCCCGTTCTGAAAGATCTCCTGAATGAGTATATCTCTCATGCAGAGTTCATAGATGCTTTCACCACTCTAGATCACACCGTATCAACCCAAAATGAGCGGCTAGTTTCTGTTCCATTCAATCCAGTGGCTAATACTGCCGCAGCTAGGATTCGGGATTTTACCCGAATGAATCCTCCTCTATTTTTGGGATCCAAATCTGAAGAGGATCCTCAGGAATTCCTAGACATGGTCCAAAAATAACAGACATTATGGGGGAAACTTCTAGTGAGAGTGCTGAATTGGCTGCTTACTAGTTGCAGGATGTAGTTCATACCTATTTTAAGTAGTAAAAAGGGGATAGAGGTACAAATGTAGAGCTTATAGAATAAGAGGAGTTTGCTACAACCTTCTTTGATAGATTTTTCCCATTAGAGTTGAAGGAAGACAAAGTGTTAGAATTTATTAATCTGAAGTAGGGCAACATGAGTGTGAAGGAGTACTCCCTTAAGTTTACTTAGTTAGCTAGGTATGCTCCTCATGTGGTGGCTGATAACAGGTCTAGAATGAGCAAATTTGTTTCTGGAATATCTGATAGTGTGGTCAAGGAGTGTAGGACTGCGATGTTAATTAAGGAGATGGACATATCTAGGCTTATAATCCATGCTCAATAGATTGAGAAGCAGAAACTTAAGAAGAAGGAGAGAGACAATAATAAAGCCAGAATAGGTAGTTTTAATTTTTCTCAATCCAAGTCAGAGGGTGGTAACCGTTCAAAGTTCCGTAAGAAGTTTTTATCTCCATCTCCTTCTTCATCTAGTGCCCCTGTGCCAAAGTTCAGGAATAATAGTCATGATGGGGTGCTTGGCTCTAAAACCCAGGGTAGTGTGAGCAGTGGTCATACCAATCTGCTTTGTAAAGAGTGTGACAGGAATCATAAAGGTGTGTGTAGAGTAGGCAGTGATGTATGTTTTGGATGTGGCAAGTCAGGCCACAGAGTTAGAGAATGTCGTAAGGCTAGTCCGCAGAGTCAGAATAGTCATCCTACAGTCCTATCGGTTGCCTAACTCAGTAGGGCTCCACTTTCAGTGCCACTAGTAGTCAATGCCAGAATAGACTTTATGCACTCTAGTTTCGTCATGATCAAGAAAGCTCTCCTGATACGGTTATTGGTATGTTATAGGCCTTTAATCTTTGTGCTTATGCTTTATTAGACCCTGGAGCCTTATTTTTCTTGTAACTTGGTGTATAACTGTTAATTTTTATGTCAGTCCTGATACTCTAGTAGAGTTCTCCGTAGTGTCTACCTCAGACTCTAGAGTAAAGTGGTGACAACTAAGTTTAGAGTTTTTTAAGTGGTTCACAAACTTAGAACAATGACTTTAAGCTAAGCGGGAGATGATAAAGCAAGTAACCAAATCAGTCCCTCAGATTCTAGTAGTGATGCCAGTGTATTATAGAACATCAGTAGGGAAGGAAGGTGACTGACCCATTCTTATCTCAGTGCAGAGTTTTATACTTCCTTCATCACGATACCTACTCATGCTTTATATGTCATATCCATGATGATAGTTCACATTCTTGCACATCATAAAGAATCATGTGTGCTTCCAGTTCTTAGTATAATGAGTTCCAGTTTTCTCAGCTGTACGAATCATATTCCATGAAACTTATGCACTCCAAACTCAAGTCTTGCATCTCATGACTCATGTACTCATGCTTTATAGTATGTTCAGTTCCAGTACTCATGCTAAACTTTTAATAATCAGAAAAATTCAGATTTATGTCATGCGTATCCCCGGATTAGTCCTCTTTGATGAATACAATTCAGTTTATGCATCAAGTTTTAGATTCCATATATGCAGTCATGATTTAGTTCGTATGTGTCTCATGCATCATCTCAGTCTTCCCTCAGTATTTTAACTAAGTGAGTATCTTTCGAAGGACATAATATCCTAAGGGGGAGATGTACTGTAATCCCCCAAGCTTTTATGTCCTAAACCTTCCCTATTCTCTTCATGTAGAAATATCTATCTTAAAGGAACGAGGTACTCATAAGTTAACTCTCTCATTTCTATCTCAACATTATAACCATTCTCATGTCATTTATACATTCACGAAACTAGTTCAGTCATGTGTCATGTTGCAAACCCAGTCACGTAATCATATTTTCATCTTGTATATTCAGCATGTAACCTCGATTCCTCAGTGTTCTTATCTTAACCAACCTTATTCGAGGACGAATGTTCCTAAGGGGGAGATATTATAATACTCCAAGAATACCAACCAATATTAGAACCATGCTTCAAGCCCATGAGAAATAAATTATTGTGATTTGGTAGTTTTATGATCGAGTTTGATGTGTAACAAGGCCTCAAATACGTCCTAGCTATTAGACGAATCAAAATATCCCTTACCGATTGAGTTCTTGAGAAAGATGTTTCTATAGTCAACTTTAAACGAGTATATCTTTCATTTTACTAAGAATTTTTTAGCTCATGACCCACCAATAGATAGATAATTGAATTATCTTTCTAAATATACTAATTTTTCCTAAACCCAATAACTAAGTGAAAAGTTATAGCAGTTTTCGTGTAAGGCAGTGGGCTGCCATGATTACACCGCTCGACAGTGAAATAGCGGTGAAGACAATACCGCTCAGTGGTAAACCTTCAAATATGAGTTGTCCCAAGGCAGTAGCTCACCACTATTATCCCGCTCAGTGGTGCTATAGCGGTGGGACTAATACCGCTCAGCGGTAAGCCCCAAAGTCAGAATTTTTAATGTCCAGGGACCGTTTGGTCTTTTCCCATAACTCCAAATCCGTCCAAACACGAGATTTAAGTCCCACTAGAGAATTATTTGCTCATTTTTATCATAAATTACTCAAATTAAAGTATCCCTCTTTTAAGAACAAAAACCCTAGCCTCCATAAATCAAGAACAAATCTCAAGAATTCACCATCAACTCTCACGAATTCATCAACCCAGGTATGTTAAATGTTCATCCATGGGTTCCTTCAACCCACGAAGTCCAAGAATCTAATTTCAAATTCAAAGTTCTGATTTTTACAAGATATTGTGATTTTGACCATGAATCCCCATGAATCTTATTTCTATACCATGCTTTCATGATATTGATGTTGATTATTAAACTTCACAAGATTAAGTGTTGTTGTTCACTGATTTAATTCATGACTAGTGATGTTGGTGTTGAAATCATGCTTTTACTACTAGCTTTAAACTATTCCCATGCTTATCTTAAACTACGAATATCAAGTGTTTGATGAAATGCCTCAAAGAATGAGTTTTGAATAATGACCCTTGTTATGTTTTCAAGTGAGTTCCCATGGAATGCATTATAGTATATTCTAAATATTGTGACGTCCATATCGTGTTCATTCGAATTCAAAATAAAACCCTCAGCTTACGATTTAGTCATGTGATTGTGCGATCTTTTCATGTTTATAAAGCATCCCCATGTTAAAGTCTTAGTCCTCATGTGTTTGATGAAATGCTTAAGTGAATAATTGTGAACAATGATTTCCTTCCATGGTTTCAAAGCGTTCAAGTGGTCCTATTGTTATTGCTATCGAATCTCAGGGGTTATGAATACCCAAAAATTTAGCTATTTACTTAGTCTCTGTATCTTCAGAATAGTTTCAGAATGTGTTATGAGCATTATCGGTTTAGTCAGTTATCATAATCAGCCAAACTTAGAACAGTTCAGTAATCTAAGTCAATTCCCTCTTCAGTTAAGCTTAGTTTAGTCCCATAATCAGTGCCATTCCAGTTGGGAGTAGGATCAACATCGAGTGAACCCAGGGATGAAGGAATTCCTGTTAGTATAGGGTTTGACCCTTAGTAGCAATCCCTGAGTAACAGAACTACATAGCCAACATAGGTTGAGATATCTTCCAGCCAGATAAGGGTTGACATATCTCGCATGAGTTTTCTTGACAGTGAGGGTTGACAAAATGTCTTTCTGCCAGATAGGGTTGACTCACAACCATTGTTAGTACCTGTGGCATGGTATTAACACCCTTTCAACTGGGGTCACAGGTTGGACCCCAATCAGCTTAGCTTTGGGGCATGTCGGTTAGATGATACCTTTCATAATTTCAGTTTCAAATTCAGTATAGAACTCAGTTCAGTTTTATAGAATTAGGGCTGTCAGAAATAATCACCCAGTTATTAGTAACTCAGTTATCTGTAATCTCAGCTATTAGTTACTTAATTATTAGAATTCAGTATTAATTCCAGAAATCAGCTCAGTAATTTAGCTTTAGTGTTGTTTAACCATAGCATACAAATATTAGATATTCAGTCATCAGATTTCAGTAACTCAGCTTACAGATTATATTAAGAACATATTTTATGCTTGGTCATGCACACTCAGTACTTACAGATTTTATGCACACTCAGTATTTATAGATTTCATGCACATTCAATATTTACAGATTTCATGCACACTCAGTATTTACAGATTTCATGCATTCTCAGTACTTACAGATTCTATGTATTCTATTTAGTACTTCATGCTATTCAGTCAGTTATTATTCATGCACATGAAACCATGAATATCATCCTACCTTAATTAGCATACTCGTACATTCAAAGTACTGATCGCATGCTCTTTTCTTGTTCTATGATGTATCATATCATAGGTTCATACGCTCAGTTCTCGGATCACGCATAGACTTTCCAGATTATCAGCCATACTAGTGGTGAGTCCTCATATTTTGAGGACATACTATATTTATTTTCATTCTTTCATTTCAGTAGTCAGTTGGAGTTAGTTGAGGCCTGTCCCATCAACTCTTATTTAGTCAGTAGAGGTTTTTCAGACTAGAACAAATAGTTGGTCAGTTTTTAGATTTCAGTTTTCTATATCAGCATTATCGGTTTTGTCTCATAGACATCATATTTATGACTTAAACCTTATGGCATTCCTCAGTTTATTTCTGCATATGATCTTTTGATATCAGTTTTACTCAGTGCTCACAGCAGGTACCAGCTCATGGGTTAGCTTGTGGTCCTTCGAGACTGTAAGCACTGTGTGGCACCCAGGGTGTACTCTCGGGGTGTTACATAGATGCTCCTTAAGCTCTTTTAACTCGGATGGAGCCATTTTATATGGAGAAATAAAAATCGGACGAGTGTCCAAAACAAAATCAATCCCAATGTCAATCTCCTTATCAGGAGGAACACTAGGAAGGTCATTAGGGAAGACCTCAAGAAATTCATTTAACACCGAGATGGAATGCAAAGAAGGACCCTTCGAGTTAAAATTCTTAACCCGTACCAGATGATAGAGATACCCATTGGAGATTAATCTTTGAGCTCTAAGATACGATATGAACTTTTCCTTAGGAGCTAGGTAACCACCCTCTCACTCAATAACTGGCATATTAGGGAATTTAAAAACAACCTTACGGGTCTGACAGTCTAGAGAAGAATAGCATGAGTGCAACCAATCCATCCCCAATATGACATTGAAATAAACCATATCTAATTCAAACAGATCCACCAGAGGTTCCCGACCACCCATAGATACCACACAACCCCTATAGACTCTTTTAGCCACCACAGTCACCCACCGGGGTAGAAATAGAAAAATGGTTCAAAACACGCTCAGGACCAAAACTAAAATGCACAGCCACAAATGGGGTCACATAAGAGAGAGTGGACCCCGGATCAATTAAATAGATCACATCACGGAAAAAGAGATTCAACATACCAGTCTCGATATCAGGCTATGCCTCAGACTCCTGTGGGTAGTTAGAGCACAGAGACGGTTTTGACCAGTGCCAAAACTAGATGGTGCACCCTTTAGTGCCAAAGCTTATGAAGAGGTAGCTGGAGCCTTGTTTGCCCCTGAAGCAACCTCGTCCATAACACAACTTCTAACTATGTGCTCTGGCAAACCACAATTGAAGCACTTGTCCTTTTCTTCATCACAGTAACCATGATGCAATCAACCATAAATCTATAGGGAGGATATGACGGAGCTAACTGGGGCCCACTAGCCTAAGATTGGGCACTCTAGGCTGTATAGTTATCGCTACTATGGAAATGCCTATCACCCGACGACTTTGGGTAGGAAATACTAGCCGATGAGTATGGAACAGAATTGCCCTTCTTCTTGGGCCACTTTCCACCATCCCTGCCATTCTTCTAATGGCCACCACCCTGCTCAGAAAATCTGAACTTTTTGATCTACCTCTCCCCTATCTCAACTTGCTTCTTATTCTCTTTCTCTACCTATTGCATGTACATAACCAACCTGGAGATATCTATTTCGTTGATCAATAAGGCAACTTTACTTTCCAATATAAGGTATCGGATAACCCGGAAGCAAATTTCCTTATTCTAGCCCTCATGCTACAAAACTAACTCCAGAGCATACCGAGATAACTAGTGAAACTTTAAGGCATACTCCTTGACTGACATTTTTTTGTGCTTTAGATTGACAAACTCTTACGCCTTTACTTCCCTCAACTCTTGAGAAAAAAAGTGGTCCAGTAAAGCATTAAAAAAATCCTCCCACAGGGCTGACTCAGCATCGTTATCCCTTGACTGATCTTGTTCCTCATACTACTGGTAGGCCACATCTTTCAGTTGGTAGGCGGAAAACTCCACACCCTCTATATTCTTTGCATGCATGACACAAAAGATTTTTTCCATCTTATCCAAAAAACCTTAAGGATACTCCTCTAACTTAGCACCGATGAACACAGGAGGGTTCAACCTCATGAATTGGCCAACCCTTGTGGCCTCAGAAGATGGAGTAACAGAAGTACCATGCTCGGCCTGAGAAGTGACCAACTGAGAAATATATGGATAGATTGACGAAACTCAGCATTCATCATATCAGCATAAGGGGCTCAAGAAGGACTGGAGGGAACCAGTGGAACTCCAGGAGGGCAATCAGGAAGTGGACCCCTAGACCGAGTCTGGACCCCATAAGTAGGATGGGTCCCATCAATATTGTCCTCAGGTAGGATAGAGTAGTTTTCGTGAGCTTCAAATATTTTAGGAGGCATGATCTGAAATGCGAAAAAATGAGAACTAGATAAGATTTCAGGACATTAGACTCTACCTCTCAAAAACAAAACACAAGAAAGAGAAATAATCTAAATGCATCGTAGTATCTTCCTTATGAGTGTGGCGTGCTACACATCCTTAAAAGAGACTCTACTCAACACGACATTGTGGAATCCAATTAACTATGAACCTAGGTCTATGATACTAATCTGAGACAACTCGAACTAGGGCCTAGTCGTGTCGGGCATCTCAAGTCCAACCAAAACCAACGACTACCCCTAATACCTACCGTAACTGACCTGCACCCTATATCAGATGAATTCTAAACATATAATAAGATAAAGAAACAATAACTGTGTAATGCCCCGAAATATAATTCTCGGGATGCCACACGGTACTCGAAACTATAAGTAGTTCTGAGCTAACCCTGGCTTCAATTTTCAAAATCTGAATCTCAAATTCAGGAAGGTATGAATGAAAAATCATAATAAATGTAGAAACTGTCTGAATTATCTGGGTATATCTAAATCATACTAATCTTAAAAGTCTAATAAAGCAAATACTAAAAATCTAAATACTGTAACTGAGATCTAAAACTGAATCTAGTAGTCCGACCAGTCTCTACTAACTGAATTTAGAGAGTCACAAGGACAAACTTTCAGCTGACTCAAACTGTTTGAAATAAATATGGAAATATCTATTAATAAACTAAACATATGAATAGCTAAGTCCCCGAACTATGAGGACTCACCAACTGCAGAGATGTAGATGAGATGCTCGGAAATCACTCACGCTGCTGAGGTTGAGCACCTGAACCTACATTATAAGACAATGTAGCACATAGACATATATGTGGATCAATACTTTGATGATGTACTGAGTATATGGGGGTGGATGCAATAATTGAGCAATATCATCAAAAGTTATAAAATCATGCATATTAAATGTAAATGACTTACGTAGGCTTGAGTAAAATCTGAAATTTAAAGATCATAAATCATAAATAATAAAGCATATACTATAAATCTTGTGAGCCATTACACTTAGTTCTAAAATCTGCATTTTGTTCTTAATCTCAAATCATATAGGATAAGTAAAATCTGAAAACTTATTATGAAAATCTTTACTATTAGGGAATTTCTCTTAACCGACATAAACCATGTGAGCTACATGGAGTCCAACATCTTTACCATCTAAGGAAAAAAACCCATAATGGGGAGAAGTTTCATACTCTTCCCAAGGAGTATAACCTAATCCATGTGATCGATACAAGCCAAAACTGTCATCCATATAGAAATGGGAAAATCTGATAATCTGTACCCATATTAGCTACATAGTTCTGTGGAAGATAGGGAACTCTAATTCTACAATCCCCGCTCGAAGCTAAATACTACTCCCTTTTACATCTGTAAGCTCAAACCATTGGAAATCCACTTTTAAAACTAACATAAGGGATCATATGGAAAATCAATCTGCATTTATATGAGTAAATATATAAATAAAGCTAATCTGAGTTCTGTAAACTGTAGTAATCTGTAAATTAGATTCCAAAACTCAACCAGTGATCGAAAGATCAAAGCTCTTCTGAAAAACTATAAATAACCTGCTCATAAGATGCTTAAAGCATCATCTTTCTTAAAATCATAAAATCAATCTTAGAAAAATAATCCATGCTTCAATCTCATGTTAAAATATCATAATATTCATGCTTGGTTATTTAAACAATCATAACTTAACTTTAATTCTGGAAATTTCAGCAATATGTATGAAAATATGAACATAATCATGTAATTCAACTTCTAAATCATTGAAAATCTCATAAGCTTGTAAACAACAATAATGGGTATAAACCTTAACTTTAATTTCATGGAAACTCATATAAAATTTAATTAATTCATAATTAGAATAAGTTTTGGGTCCAATGATGAAAGGAGTATCCTTCTTCATAACCCTACATACCTTAATTGATGATCTTTGATGAAAAACTTGAATCTTGGATTCCTATAAATGCTTTGAAGATGAATTCCTAGAGTTCTTGTGTTGGGGATCCTCAATCTTGAATTTCTTTGAAGAATTAATGGAGGAATTTTGATTTCTTGGGGAGAAAGTTTGATGAGCTAGGAGTTTGCTTGAGAGATATTTGATGAAAAGTGGATGTTAAGTACTTTGAAGGAATTTAATTCACTGTTTTAGATGGATTAGGGGCTGGGAGAATGACCAAAGTACCCCCTTTTTAATAATTAAACGGATTGAAAAACACACATTTTTCTGAACTGGGTGGCAACCGCGATGCGCCACTATCGCGGCGGCTCACTGGAAATTGACAAATGGAAACTGGGCAGACTCCGCAATGCAGAGCCATCGTGGTACCCCTTTGGAATGCCATTTTGGCACATGGCGCGACGCGCCATTATCGCGTTGGACCTATGGAATTTAATGAATAGGAAATTGTCCCTCTCCGCGATGCGCCAATATTGCGGAGGGCCATTGGAAATTGACAATCGTCATTTAAAACCTCTACGAGATGCGCTAGTGACCGAAATGACAATGTTTTACGACTGGAACTTAAAATAGCCATAAATTCTCGAATTTAGGCGAATTTGGTATCGATGGAAAGCTTATTCAATTTTCCACGGAATGGGAAGTCTAAATCTGAAGAATTCCACATGAAATAAATAGTATTTATTTTGGAAGTTATCCCTTAACATTCTAGGGATGAATTTAAGATAAGAAGGTATGGGGTATTACAATATATCCCCCTTGGAAACATTCATCCTAGAATGTTGCTAGTTAGACTAAGAATACTGAGGAAATCTGAGACTAAGCTATCATGCACAACTGAAATAAACTGAGCAACTGAATCTAAATTATTCTAAACTTCTAAGTAATTTTTTGAGTACATGAACTTACATGAGGACAACTATATAGCTGAATATATGAATAGAAAAGAACTATATCAAGGGAGAATATTACCTTCGGCTAAATCTGAGTTTGCGGAGAAGAGGTGAGGGTACTTGGCTTGCATATCTTCTTCTGCTTCCCAAGTGGCACCCTCAATAAACTGATTCCACCAAAGAACTTTGACTAAGGGAACTTCTTTGTTCCTCAGTCTACGAACCTGATGATCTAAAATCTCAACTACAATCTCTTCGTAAGAAAGGCTGTTATGAATATCTAAGCTTTCTAAAGGAACTACAACGGTGGAGTCACCGATGCACTTCTTAAGCATAGAGACATGGAATACAGGATGAACGGCTGATAAGTCTACCGGCAAATCAAGCTCATAAGCTACTTTCCCAACACGACTCATAATTCTATAAAGGCCAATATATCGGGGACTAAGTTTTCCCTTCTTGCCAAATCTCTTCACCTCTTTCATGGGTGAAATCTTTAGGTACACTGAATCACCAACCTCAAACTCAAGGCCCCTTCTTCTTACATCTGCATAGGATTTCTGATGACTCTGACCTGTTTTCAATCTTTCTCTAATCAACTTAACTTTCTCCATAGCTTCCAACACCGCATCAGGCCCAAGTAAAGTGGCCTCAACCACTTCAAACCAACCTATGGGTGATCTACATCTTCTCCCATAAAAAGCCTCAAACGGGGTCATCTGTATGCTAGAATGGTAACTGTTATTATAAGAGAACTCAATCAACGATAAATGCTCATCCCAACTACCTTTGAAATCAAGAGCACATGCTCTCAACATATCCTCTAGAGTCTGAATGGTCCTCTCTGCCTGACTATCTGTCTGAGGGTGGAAAGCTGAACTAAGATAAACTTGGGTACCAAGACCCTTCTGAAAAGCTCCCCAAAATTGGGAAGTGAACTGAGTACCCATATCTGAGATGATAAACAAGGGAACTCCATGCAATCTGACTAACTCTCAGATATACAACTTAGCATAATCCTTAGTTGTATGGGACGTATGAAATGGAAAGAAATGTGGTGACTTAGTCAATCTATCAATGATAACCCAAACCAAATCAAGATGACGACGCGAATGGGGTAAACCATTCACAAAGTCCATATTCACCTCTTCCCACTTCCAAGTGGGGATGCCAAACTCTTGCAACATACCACGAGGTCTTTGGAGCTCTACCTTAACCTGTTGACAAGTTGCACACTTAGCTACGAACGTCGTTTTATCCCTCTTCATACCACTTCACCAATAGATTTCCCGCAAGTTGCAGTATATCTTGGTAGCATCTAGATGAATAGAATAACACACACCATGCACTTCAGTCATAATCCACTGTCTCAACCCATTAACACATGGCACACACAATCTACTTTGGTATCTCAATACGCCATCTCTCCCTTGGGAGAAAACTTCTACTTTTTGGTCTTTAACTGACTCCTTTAGTTTGACCAAACTAGAATCCATATGTTGCTTCTCCTTCACCTCCAAAGCTAGGAACGATTCGAAACTACTCTGAACCCATACATTCCCTTCAGCTAAATTAACCAACCTAACGACCAATTTAACCAAATGATGAACTTCTCGAGCTAAATCTTTTTTATAATTCTACACATGAGCAACACTACCCATATACAATGTACTAAGGAAGTTTGCCACTAAATTGGCCTTGCCTAGATGATACAACACGCTCATGTCATAATCCTTCAACAATTCTAACCATCTCCTCTGACGAAGATTCAACTCCTTCTAGGTAAACACATACTGTAAACTTTTATGGTCCGTGAACACATCAATATGTACACCATACAGATAGTGTCTCTGGATTTTCAATCCAAACACCACAACAACTAATTTAAGATCATGGGTTGGGTAATTCTTTTCATGAGGCTTAAGCTGTCTAGAGGCATAGGCTATGACCTTACCTCTCTGCATCAACACACAACCCAAACCAACTCTAGAGGCATCACAATACACCATAAAACTATCTGTACCCATAGGTAATGCTAGGACTGGGGCTGTAGTGAGTCGATTTTACAACTCCTGAAAACTATTCTCGTAGGAATCTGACCACTGGAACTTAACTTTTTTTTGGGTCAATCTAGACATAGGGGATGCAATAGATGAGAAATCCTCAAAAAAATGTCTGTAATAACCAGCTAGACCCAAGAAACTTCTAATGTCTAACAAAGAGATAGGTCTAGGCCAATTTCTTATGACTTCTATCTTTTGGGGATCAACTCTAATGCCATCGACAGAAACAATATGACCGAGAAAGGCCACTGATCTTAGCCAAAATTCACACTTGCTGAATTTGGCAAACAATTGATGATCTGTAAGAGTTTGCAAGACAATTCTAAGATGATCTACATGGTCATCCTCACTACGGGAGTATACAAGGATAACATCTATGAATACTATGACAAAAATGTCTAGATACTATTTTAACACTCGGTTTATGAGATCCATAAAAGATGCTGGAGCATTGGTTAGACCGAAGGACATGACTAGAAGCTCAAAATGACCATAATGGGTTCTAAAGGCTGTCTTTGGAATGTCACACTCCCTTACTTTAAGCTGATGATAGCCGGATCTAAGGTCTATCTTTGAGAAATAACTTGCACCTTGGAGTTGGTCAAACAAGTCATCAATTCTAGAAACAGGGTATTTATTCTTAACTGTGACCTTATTTAGATGAAGATAGTCAATGCACATTCTCAAAGAACCACCTTTCTTTTGCACGAATAGGAAAGGAGCACCCCATGGAGAAACACTAGGCCTTATGAAACCTTTATCTAAAAGATCTTTGAGTTGATCTTTCAACTCCTTAAGTTCTACGGGAGCCATATGATATGGAGGGATAGAAATAGGCTGAGTATCTGGGAGAAGGTCAAGACCAAATTCTATTTCCCTATTGGAAAGTACCCCTGGGAGATTTTCTGGAAAAACTTTAGGAAATTCATTGACCACTCTAACAGACTGAAGTGTTGGAGTCTCAGACTTTGTGTCATTGACTCGAACTAGGTGGTAAATGTAACCTTTAGATATCAACATTCTAGACTTAAGATAAGATATGAAATGACTCTTGGGAGACACTGAATTACCTAACCACTCGAAGATTGGCTCATCTGGGAACTTAAACTTTGCCACACGGGTATGACAATCTATAGAGGCATAACAGGAATGGAGCCAATCCATACCAAGGATAAGATCAAAATCAACCATATCTAACTCTATTAAGTCTGCTAACATGAGATTATAAAGGACAGTGATAGGACACTTCTTATAGATTTGCTTAGCAATAACTGACTTACCTACTAGAGTAGAAACCAAGAAGGGCTCGAAGTTTTTTTTTAGGATTTATCTCAAAATTCAAAGTAACTAGCGGGGTCACATAAGAGAAACTTGACCCAGGGTCTAACAACACATAAACATCAAAATGGAAGACACAAAGCATACCAATAACAACGTCTGGTGAATCTACCTACTCCTAGCAGGATGGTAAGGCATAGAACCAATTCTGGCGCAGAACGCCACCTGTACTGGATGATGCGCCTCGAGGAGGAGTTGGGTGACCTAAAGGAGCTGGTGCACTAGTAGCCTGAGTCTAAGGATGAACATCTTTATTTCCTTATCTAGCATGTGTGCACTCTTTGATTCCATGACCCTGCTAGCCATAACCATAACAGCCCCTCCGTCCAGTTAAACACTCACCAGGATGATTCTTACCACACCTAGCAGACTGAGGATAGTTGGTCCTGACACTCATAGTATTTTAAGATCTGTACATAGAGGACTTACCCCACTGTTCTTGTCTATTTCTGGGTGCCGAAGCACTGGCTGAAGAAGGTGAAGGCATAGATAAATGATTCTGAAACTGCGAATGATTTCCTACTCCAGACCTATTCTGACTATAATCAAACTACCCTATTCTAGCCTTCTTATTTACTCTTTCTCTTTCTCTTATCTTCCCTGCCTTAATTAGTTGGTCATGCATCATCAATCTAGGGAGATCTATGTCTCCAATGAGCATAGCAGTCCTACACTATTTAACTAACAACCAAGACACACCGGTCATAAACTTAATCATGCTTGACCTAGGGTCAGCCATCTGATCAGGGGAATACTTAGACAACTGGTTAAACTTGAGGCAATACTCCTCTACTATCATTGAGCCTTGCTTCAGGTTTATGAACTGTCTATCTTAGCTTCCCTCATCTCACATGGGAAAAAATTGTCTAGAAATGCATCCTGAAAAATCTGCCAAGTCATGGGAGCTGCATTCTCCCTTCTACTCTTCTTCCACATCACTACCCAATCATAAGCAACATCCTTCACCCTATAGAATGCAAATTCTAAACTCTGCTCTTCAGAAACATGCATAATTTGGGTGATCTTCTTCATCTCATCTAGATAGAGTTGAGGGTCCTCACCTGCCTTCGACCCAAAGAACTCCAGCGGATTCATTCTCATAAAATCTCAAATTCTGGTAGTGGCTAAGTCCTCATCTTACTGAGGTGGGGTTACAGCCTGGAGATTTCCCTAAACGTTAGCTATCACAGCTTGGGCTAGCACCTAAAAGGCAGCCCAAAACTCTGCATGTGACACTTTCTCATTGAAAGAATCTGCGGACTGAGGTGGCTGGTTATCATTTCTGCTTGCGTTAACTCGATGAGGAGGCATTTTCTGTCATGTGAAAACATGAGTTAGGAATAGATAGAGATACTAAATGCATGATAGATCATGAAAGAAGAGATGTTTTCCTAAAATACTCCATAGAATCTTGCTCATAGATGTGGTGCACTTCACACCGATGTTCAAAACTCTACGTAATGCGGCTTGTCTAACTCCTTAGGACTCTCTAAACCTTAGGCTCTGATACCAAGTTTGTAATTCCTTAAAATTTGATTCCCGGGATGCCACACGGTACTTCAAACTACAAGTAGTTCTGAGCTAACCCTAACTGCCTTTTTCTAAATCTGATCTCAAATTCTGGAAGGTATGAATGAAAAATCATAATAAATGCAAAAACTATCTGAATTATCTGGGTATATCTGAATCATACTAATCTTAAAAGACTAATAAAGAAAATACTAAAAAATTGAATACCGTAACTGAGATCTAAAACTGAATCTAGTAGTCTGACAAACATCTACTAACTGAATCTAGAGAGTCACTGGGACAGGGCCCCAGCTAATTCAAACTGTTTGAAATAAATACGAAAAATCTATTAATAAATTGAAAATATGAGTAGCTAAGTCTACGAACTATGAGGATTCACCAAATGCAAAAATATAGATGAGATGCTCAGAAATCACTTACGCTGCTAAGGCTGAGCACCTGAACCTACATTATGAGACAATGTAGCACATAGACATATATGTGGATCAGTACTTGATGATGTACTGGGTATATGGGGGTGGATGCAATAAGTGAGCAATATCATTACAAGTTATAAAATCATGCAAGCTAAATATAAATGACTCACGTAGGCTTGAGTAAAAACTGAAATATGAAGATCATTTTTAAATCATAAATAATAATGCATATACTGTAAATCTTGTGAGCTATTACACTTAGTTCTGAAATTTGCATTCTGTTCTTAATCTCAAATCATATAGGTTAAGTGAAATCTAAAAACTTATTCTGAAAATCTTTACTGTTAGGGAGGTTCTCATAACCGACATAAACCATGTGAGCTACATGGAGTCCAATATCTTGACCTCCTAAGGAAGAAACCTCACATTGGGGAGATGTGTCGTAGTCTTGCCAGGGAGTATAACCTAATCTAGGTGATTGATCACAAGCTAAAACTGTCATTCATATAGAAATGGAAAAAACTGATAATCTGTACCCACGTTGGCTATGTAGTTCTGTGGAAGATAGGGCACGTTAATCCCATACTTCCTGCTCGGTGCTAAATACTACTCCTTTTTAAATCTTTATGCTCAAACCATTAGAAATCCACTTTTAAAACTAACATAAGGGTTCATGTGAAAAACCAATCATGCATTTATATGAGTAAATCTGTAAATAAAGCTAATATGAGTTATGTGAACTGTAATAATCTATAAAGTGGATTCCAAAGCTCAACCAGTGATCGAAAGATCAAAGCTTTTCTGAAAAACAATAAATAACCTGCTCATAAGATGGTTTAAGCATCAACTTTCTTAAAATTATAAAATCAATCTTAGGAAAATAATCCATGCTTCAATCTCATGTTAAAACATCATAATATTCATGCTTGGTAATGTAAACATTCATAACTCAACTTAAAATCTGGAAATTTCAGCAACATGCATGAAAATATGAACATAATCATGTAATTCAACTTCTAAATCATTGGAAATTTCATAAGCTTGTAAACAACATTAATGGGTATAAACCCTAACTTCAATTTCATGGAAACTCATATAAAATTCAGTAAATTTGTAATTAAAATAAGTTTTGAGCACAAGGATGAAAGGAGTATCCTTGTTCATAACCCTACATACCTTAATTGATGATCTTTGATGAAAAACTTAAATCTTGGATTCCTATAAATGCTTTGAAGATGAATTACTAGAGTTCTTGTGTTGGGGATCCTCAATCTTGAATTTCTTTGAAGAATTAATGGAGGAATTTGAATTTCTTGGAGAGAAAGTTTTATGAGCTAGGGTTTTTCTTGAGAGAGATTTGATAAAAAGTGGATGTAAAGTGCTTTGAAGGGGTTTAATTCACTGTTTAAGATGGATTAGGGACTAGGAGAATGACCAAAGTACCCCTTTTTTAATAATTAAACAGATTGAAAAATGCACATTTTTCCAAACTGGGTGGCCACCGCGATGCGCCACTATCGTGGTGGCTCACTGAAAATTGACAAATGGAATCTAGGCAGACTCCGCAATGCGGAGCCATTGCGGTGGACCTTTGGAATGCCATTTTGGCACATGGAGCGACGCTCCATTATCGCGCTGGACCTCTGGAAATTGACGAATGGGAAATTGGCCCTCTCCACGACTCGCCACTATCGTGGAGGGCCACTGGAAATTGACAATCGTCATTTAAACCCTCTACGCAATACGTTAGTGACCGAAATGATGGTGTTTTATGATTGGAACTTAAAATACCCATAACTCCTCCACCGAGTGTCGGATTTAGGCAAGTTTGGTATCGATGGAAAGCTTATTCAATTTCCCAAGTAATAGAAATTCTAAATCTTAAGTATTCTTCATGAAATAAATAGTATTCATTTTGAAAGCTATCCCTTATCATTGTAGGGATGAATTTAAGCTAAGAAGGTATGGGGTATTACAAACTAAAAAACTTTAACAAAGTCCATAACCATAACCAACCAAATATCCGACCAAATGTCGAACCAGTGTCAACCCCAATGCCAATACCAATACCAATACCAAGGCTGACACCAATACCGATACCACCAATGCATATAGTAGTCCCACCAAGCTTCTAACCGAGAACAAAGAACATCCAGTTGGGACATGCCCTCGACCATAGCCAAAAACAAAGTCCAAGAAACAAAAATAATATAAGGAATTCCATAGAATGAAATAGAGTCTTCCAGAGTATGGAAGCTCACCACTTTAGTCTAACATGAAGTTGTACCCAAATCCAAGTCACTAAGCAGGAGGAGTAGTATGGACGGTTCCTGCATCGCGTGGGGATACAATTCCCGAGCAGAATTAGCAAAATGAAATCTAGCATATACTTAGGAATAAGGATAAAATAATGCCATTATTCAAAACCAAAGTAAATAACTATATGTAATCACATACATACATACATATATATACCAAGTCGGGAAAGGAAATTGTATTTAGCATGCATTTAAAACCTTAACCTGAATTGTGTAGCTCTACCATCTTAAATCCACCCATGAGCTGTATGGGTTCATCTTCCCTAAAGACAGGGCCCCGGTGCGTGTTAGCCGCACGAACTAGAGGAAAAAGTGAGATGACTAGTACATCTCCCAAAATATAAGTGTGACATCATGCACACGGTCAACAAGACCAAGCCTCACATCGACAAACATGATTTTCTAGTTTTGATCCCCCCGGGACCTTCACCTTCCACGGCTTTGCTAACACAACCCCCTTTAAGCCCATCTTAAAACTATTCACACATAACCAACCATTTACCAAGGAGTCTTTTTAATTAGGCATTAACCATTGGTATAGTCATACCAAAATTAGAGCTTGCAAGTCTATCCATTTATGCCATACCAAAGCCATTAAACTAATTTGACTCCAAAGTTTTCAATTACCAATACCATGGTCACCAAGGTCTTTCCAATCCATTTAAAACCAACCAAACCAATTTAGGTTCCATTGCCTTTTATGTAATGCAAAGATTTCAAGAATAGTCAAACTATGTGACAAATTCATTCTCATTGGCATTTTAACAAACATATTGAGGGCATATAATTTCAAAAACCAAAACCAAGTATCAATTGACCATTCCCATGCAACCACATGTTCAAACTATAATTATAACATGAAAAACCATAAGTAAGACATAGGAAAACATTATCTAACCATAAACAACCAAAACCCTCAATATCTATTTAAAAAACCATAACAATATCATAAAACCAAACATTAAAACACATGATTTTAGTTGAACTAACAATAATGGAGAAGTAACATGCCTTAGACACCAAGGAAGACAGAGAGATTCACTCTTGAAAGCCGCTAATTGATTGCCTTGTAGAAACCCTAGCCTTTTCTTGAACTAAGAGCTTGAGAGAGAATTTAAGAGATTTTTAAGAGTGTTTGATTTAGAATAATAGGTTAATAAAGTTCCAAAAGATGTTTTATGTCATGGGTCAAAGAATTTAAGAGGGGAAATGTCCAGAATACCCCCAACTTACAACTGTAAAATCACCATAGGTGGGTACGAGTTGACCCTCCAACTCGTCACCACAACATACGACTGGTACTATCCAGCCATAAATGGAATAGAAGGTTAGACACCTGCACACTGCCCACCATACGAATCTATTGCCCTAACTCATGAACAGACCATACGACTCATATGGTCCAGTCGTACCCAAGACAGAAACCAAAGGGATTGTCACTGGACATCGTACGACTCTACTATACCACTTATACCCTATCCTCATGGATCTTAGTGAGCCACTCGTACTTAGATCCAAGTCAAGTTACTAAGTTCTAGATTAAGTGAAGGATCAATCCAATGAACCATCACCAAACCATACAACCCATACCCACAACAGAAACCCAACCACCAACCATTAGACACCTTACTAGCTGGGTCTCCTAACCCATACCCACATCATACGACTCATATGATGTGTCATTATAAGACTATTGAGTGCAAAGCTCAAGAAATTTCCAAGGGCCAAAACCTAGGGTGTTTCATAAAGTCTCATATCATAGCCCTTCAGAAACTCAAGCCACCTCCTTTGCCTGAGATTAAGCTCTTTCTGAGGGAACACATACTGCAGACTCTTATGATCAGAAAATATATCAAAATGGACCCCATACAGATAGTGACGCTAGATTTCCCATGCGACCACCATGGCTAACAACTCCAATTCATGAGTCAGCTAGTTTTTCTCATGAACTTTTTACTGTCTAGACGCATAAGCAACCACCTTGCCATGCTGCATCAAAACACAACCCAAACCAGCCCGAGATGCATCATAATAGACGATGAAACCCTTAGTGCCTTTAGGTAGAGTCAAGATCGGAGCTGAAGTCAATTTATCTTTCAGCTTCTCAAAGATACCCTCGCAAGCATCAAACCACAAGAATTTTGCCTTCTTCTAAGTCAAATTGGTCAATGGGGCAGCATTAGAAGAGAAACTTTCCACAAACCTTTTACAGTAACCGAATAAACTCAAGAAGCTTCGAATATCGATTGGAGTCGTGGACCTAGGCCACTTCTTAACCACTGCAACCTTCTGAGGATCCACCATGATCCCCTCACTAGACACAACATGACCCAGATGAGTCACAATATCCAACCAGAACTCACATTTAGAGAACTTAGCATACAACTGCTGATCTTTTAAGGTCTTTAACAGACGGTGAAGGTGATTGGCATGATCCTTCTTACTCTGAGAGTACACTAAGATGTAATCAATGACGACAATTATGAACAAATCTATAAACTGACGGAAGACCCTATTCATAAAGTCCATGAATGTCGCAAGGGCATTAGTAAAGAGAAACAATATCACCAAGAACTCAAAATGCCCATATCGAGTGCGAAAAACTGTCTTAGGGATATCCACTTCCTTTATCTTTAAATGATGATACCCGGACCGGAGATCGATCTTAGAGAAGAATTTGGCACCCTGAATTTGATCAAAGAGATCATTAATTCTCGAAAGTGGATACTTATTATTTACTGTCACCTTGTTCAGTTGCCGATAATCAATACACATTTGAAGGGAACCATTCTTATTACACACAAACAAGATAGGTGTACCCCATGGGGACACACTAAGATGGATAAAACCCTTGTCTAAGAGATTTTTTAATTGCTTCTTGAGTTTTTTCAACTTAACTGGAGCTATTCTATACGAGGGAATAAAGATAGGACGAGTGTCCAAAGATAGGTCAATACCAAAATCAATCTTCCTATCGGGAGGGACACCAGGAAGATCATTAAGAAAGACTTCAGGAAACTTATTTACCATTGGGACAGAATGTAAGGAAGGGCCCTTCGAGTTAGAACTCTTAACCCGGACCAAATAATAGAGACAACCCTTGGAAATTAATTTCTGGGCTTTAAAATATGATACAAACCTCCCCTTAAGCTCTAAGGAACTTCCCTCCCATTAAAAAATTAGCTCGTTAAGGAATTTAAACATGACCTTATGGGTCCGACAGTCTAGAGAAGCATAACACGAGTGCAACCAGTCCATCCCTAAAATAATATCAAAATCAACCATGTCTAATTCTATCAAGTCCACTAGAGTTTCTCTATTACCAATAGATACCACACAACCCTTATAAACCCTTCTAGCAAACACAAAGTTGCCCACCGGGGTAGAAATAAAAAAGGGTTTGATACACACTCAGGATCAAAACCAAAATGCACAACCACAAATAGGGTCACATAAGAGAGAGTGGACTCTGGATCAAGTAAATAGTACACATTATGGGAAAAGAGTTTCAACATACCAGTAACATTATTCGGAGATACCTTGAACTCTGGGTGAATAGTGAGGGCATAAAGGCGGTTTCGACCAGTGTCGGAGCCAAAAGTGGCACCCTTTGGTGCAGAAGATGATGAAGAGGAATTGGGAGCCTTATCCCCCCCCCCAGAAGCAATACTAGAGGGATAATCCCAATGTATATGTCTGATCAGACCATACATAAAACATTGGTTCCTCCCCTTCTCACACTAACAATGGTGGTACTAACCACAGAATCTATAGAGAGGGTAGAATGGTGTTGATTGGGCCCCATTGGCCTGGGATTGGACACCCTGTGCCCTAGAAGCATCACCACTCTGAAAACTTTGGTCACCAGAAGACTTTGGGTAGAGAGCACTAGCCATCGAATAAGAGTTAGAACTCCCCCAGCTCTTCTTGTTCGACCACTTACCACTTTGCTGTTGGCCTCCACCCTATTCTAAAAGTCAGATTTTCTTACTCTGCCACTTCTTATCGCTGCCTGTTTCTTCTTTTCTTTCTCAACCTGCTTCATATACACAACCAATCTGAAGATGTCCATGTACTTGTTAACCAAGCCAGCCTTACTCTTAAGAATCAACTCACGAGATAATCCAGAAGCAAACTTATGCATTCTAGCCCTCATGCTAGACACCAACTTAGAAGCATACATAGACAACTGATGAAATTTAAAGGCATACTCCTTGAGTGTCATTCTCCCTTATTTTAAGTTAACAAATTCTTCTGCCTTTGCCTCTCTCAATTCCTGAGGAAAAAAATGGTCCACAAGGTAGAACCAATATCTTCACTTCTCAACTGCGCCCACTCTTCGTACCACCAGTATGCCATATCTTTTAATTGATAGGCAACAAACTCCACACCTTCAACCTCCGAAGCATGCATAACCTGGAAGATTTTCTCTATCCCTTCATTAAACTTTAAGGATCCTCTTTAACATTAGTACTAGTAAACATCAGAGGATGTAACCTCATAAATTGGCCAACTCTAGTAGCCTCATATGAACCCATAACAACACCAGCAGAACTTGACTATTGTGACTAAGATGTCACCAATTGGGTCAATAGGTTAATGGAGTGACGGAACTACGTATTAGTAACCTACCCATGAGGTGACTGAGTATGAGTGTCGCCCTCAGGAGTAGGATCAATGGGGACAAGTGGGACTCCACGAGGATATTCAGATGCAATGACCCTTGACCAGGTCTAGACCCCATAAGTTGGATGAACTCCATCTATATTGTCTTCAAATGAGACAAAAGAAGTTCCATGGATATCAAATCTTCATGGAGGCATGATCTGAAGATGAATAGATGAAAATTAGAAGGATCCAAGATTTTAGACTCTACAGCTCGAAAACAAAAAACAAGAAAGACAAACATTCCTAAATGCCCTGTGGACTCTCTCTTATGAGTGACGAGTGTTGTATACCTATAAAAGAAACTCTACTTGACATGGCTTTGTGGACACACAATTGACCATAAATCTGGCTCTGATACCATATTTACTATGACCCAAACTAGGTCCTGGCCATGATGGGTATCTCAATTCCTATGTGGACCAGAGATCACTCTCTTCACCTAACCAAACCAACACAACAACCTCAAATTTTGGATGAATTCTAAATATATAACAAGATAACACATTAAAACTAATGATAATTTATGATATGTCTATACCAACCACCGGTAATCAGATAACCATTCATCACCAAAATGATCAACCAAATCACCTAAGTCCACGGTAGTCCAACAAAGCCTCTACAAAATCAAAGGTCAATAAAATATTGGGATATGCCCACGAAAATAGGCAAAACCAATATCCAAAAGATAGTCCAAACATAAAAAGGAAACCGCAATATAAACTGGGGTCTTCTGAAGGATGAAAGATCTCCACTTTAATCTAACTCGCTAGATGATCCCGAATCCAAGTCACTGGGAAGGAGATGCCACTACAAGAAAAACAGCCTATAAGGAAAGGAAATATGGTCCCAAAAATTCCAAATCTTATCCCAATTGGTCTTTTAGGACAAGAAAAATCCGGTCGCATCCCGTCCTAACAAGCTCCACCGCTAAAGGTCATTAGCGACGAGTCCAATAAACCGATCCTTAAAACCTTTTTGCGAAGGTAAAAAAGCTAGTCATAATTGCCTTTTAGCGATGGTATATCTTGTCCCAATCGACTAACTACCTGGTCTTAATTATTCTTTTACGACGAGCAATCTCATCCCAAATAGACTACCTACCTTGTCATAGTTATCTTTTAACGATGGTATTTCTTGTCTCAAATAAACTAACTACCTTGTCATAATTATCTTTTAGCGATGGTATTTCTTCTCTCAAATAGACTAACTACCTCATAACAACTAACTCATCCCAGATTGCTACTGAAATCATAAAATTTATATATTTCATTGCTAAATTTAAAATTTCTATGCAAAAATATCAAAGGAATAAATATAGAATGTATGGTTCCTGTGTCAACCAGTAAAATACTCCTTCAGTGGAGCCATAATTGTGAAAATACAAAAAGAAAAAAGAAAAAAATAGAATAAGAAGGTGAAATCAGTGGAATCCATAATGTTCTTGCACCATCATTCAAGTGACCAACTAATACAGCCGTGCAATCAATCATAGAACTAAATTTTTGAAACTTCGGTGAATTGTTTAATGCCTAAACCTGCTTGTGTTCCTCATCATCTGTCTCTTTTAAATCATCTTGAAATAGTATACCCATTCTTCAACTTAATTCCATCCCTTTCCTTCCGAAAGCTTCTCAAGTAGAGATGTAATTGACACAAATGTAGATGAGCCGTTGGTATTCCATCTCCTTGTATGGTTGACTATGTCATGTCTAATATGGTTAGAACTTGGGTCTAGGAGAAAATAAAAGAGGTGGTATCCTCCAATCCATATTTTAACATATGGATGCAATGTCACTTCTAGTAGCTAAACAAATAGCTCCTCAGGGAACACCTAAATGAATTAAAAGATAATTACGTACAAAATAAATCCTGTTGAAACATAAATGATATATGAGATAAACACGTACATCAATTCATCAATGTGAACATTTTATTTTCCCCACTAATATCACTTGTCAGTTTTCATGAAAAAAATAAAAAATCATGTATGGCAGAAAATATTTCCGTTTCCATTAGAATACATAAAAAGAACAACTCACATCCAACATTTTGTGAAGATTCTATTGATTAACCTCATACATGGTTTCTTTGAAACATGTAATAAACACGCGAGAAGCCTAAAGCTTAAATCAGTAAACAGGCTAGCCAGCAATGTAAGAGGACCCAATATATGATGACAAAGAAAGCATTACTTACTTGCTTTCATCATGAAACAACAGATGCTAATGAGATCATATGAGAAAGAATGATCAAGGATCCCATGGTAGCCTTGACAACCACTTCAAGATTTGGAAACTTCTCCAGCATCATTGCCATCATATCAATAATATAAGAGAAATATCTCTTAATATCATAAATAAAAAGGCCTATCAAAATCATTCATTAACTAACATAAATTATCCCTTTTGCAGTTTCTAGGAAGCATTCTTGGATGGATATTTGAAGTGCAAGATTGGAGATCCTTTCTTGCTCTTGAACTGATATGATAGTTTCTAGAAGGCTCTTATGCAAATGTCTGCACAAGTCACTGACAAATATAGTATATCTGAGAGACTAGCTCTCAATCTAATGAGCTGAGACAAAGCAGTAGAAGTTTAGATGACATAAGACTTCATTTGAGGATCATGTCCCACATTCTTTTTTGAGAAAGTTTTTTTTTAGCACCGGGTGTCCGAGAATCTTCGAGTCTCGACTAATCTCAGGGGTGCACAGGCCCTCAGCAAGGATTTTCCCGCAAGTGCACCACAGGTAATTCAGGGGTTCACCTAGTTTGGTGGCCCTCAGAAATTATTTGCACCCAGTGGGTATTGAACTTGAGACTGATCATGTCCCACATTCTTGTGGTCTATCCATGTGGAGAAACCAAGTGCCTCCCATGGTCAAAATGGACAAACATTGGATCTAATACCCACGCACTGTACTGCTACTCTCTTTGGCCAGGTCAGCTATCCTTTCAAGACAAATTTGAGCCCACACTTTTGGTGTTTCAATTTCTTCACTGTAGAAACAATTTGAGGCAAAAAGATTTGTTTTAAAAGGTGGGTAGATAAAGTGATTAAAACAAATATCAACACATTGTCAACATTCATGATCATCTGGTAAGAAAGACAACTTTTCTGTGTATTTAGCAACACAAACCTTGTTAATAACAATGGATCTTTCTTATCAGATATGGGTCTAATTTAGCTAGGACATTCACTACCAACAACTATTCCTTCAGATCTAACAACTTCATCCACCCAATTGTGGTGTGCCTCACCCCGTTCAAATTCTTTATTAGTCATTTCAGGCTTTATCCAGAATCACGTGAACAATCTACGCGAGATGATATAATCTTGAATGATGGTTAGTTATTGTTAGTTGTTAACAAAAAAAACATTCTGACAAGAAATCATCCAGTCAGAAAATCTAGAAATAACCAACTAGAATGAGAAAACAAGGCAATGCATTTTGTCCTAGAGTTGTAAATGAGCCAACCCAAGCACTTGTCATAGGGTTGAACTTGATTTGACTAATACTGTAAGCACAACCATACTTGCTGAATTCAAATATGTTCTACGTATCAAGCATAAACTCAACTTCAGTAAATTCCCTCAAACTTATGCTCAAGCTTAACTCTGCTTGTTTAGAGAAATGAGCTGAACTGGAGTTCAAATTCATTAAAGAAACAGGCATTGAGCTCATTCAGTCATTCGTCATCAGGTTGCTTGGACACTCATTTTATAAAGGAAAGAAACCTTGATCAAACTAGAATTCTAAAACCTAAGAACAAAGAATAAAAGAGATAGGAAAAAAGAGATAGGAAAAAAGAGAGAATCAACATATATATATCTAAAGCACTGCAAAGAAATTAAATATACAAGTTAACGATGCACACTTGTGAAACTGTTTTCTTATTATGTAATTTGTGTTATGATATCAACAGTGCTCCAATTTGTAGGAATTGAACAATACTGTTCATTCCCTTCTTGTAGTGAAGAGGTCCTCAGGTTCTTCCTCTCTATGTACCTTTTGGCTTATCATTTTTACATCCCTCTTAATCGTCTTTTTTGTGAAGGATAAATTATTTATCCTTGTATTGTTTTTGAGGAAAGGTCAAGCTCTCCTCTTTTACTTATTCTCAAGATATATAGTACCCCACCAATTATGGAGAAATTAGAAAATAAAATTTTATATATCCCCACGGTAGCTTTAGACCATAAAAAAGGAAAAAGAAAAAGAGTGACCCAATTCAAGCTTTTGAGATATAAGAAATTTTTTACAACTTAAAGTATGTACTATTCAATCGATGTTCAGGTTAACACACAATACCAATTTAAATACAACCAACTTGTGCTTTTACAAAAGAAAATAGTTTACCGATATGCTAAGTATATTTATTACCTGAAAAAGAGCCAGCTAGAATTTTGGTGTTTCCTACTTAACTTTGTTTTATTTACCTTGATAATCTACTTCTCTCTTTTAGTCAAGGCAAAGCTAGCTCCATTACTAATTTTATATATGAATGATATAACAGCACTTTCTGCAAACAACATACTAGTTTACATAGAATGTTAAGGTTAGGACATCACTAGATCTAGAGAACAAACAAAATTACGTCAATTAGAAGGTTAAATATGTTTGTGCTTTAATACTTACGTGATCATGATCGGTAGTTAATTAATTTGAAAGCTTAACATTGGATTTTTGAGGGTATGAAATTGGAGTGGCTGAAGCAAAGCAATAAAGGATGACATACTTCAATATGATTTGGAAACTATTTAACATTACATGCATTTGACATTAGATATGCTCTAATATTCATACAAATGCATATAACATGTTTAAGTCTATGTGAAACTATTCAACATGCACTTGATATTTGATACGCTCTTATATTCACACAAATACCATATACCATGTTTAAGCCTATTAGTGAGAACTCTCTCTTTATTAAATACCACATGCACCTTTCAAAGTTGAAAAGGACGAATAATAGATTGGATATACTTAGTTATCGTAAAATGAATAAGGAGGAATTACCTAAGAGCTTTACGTACTTCGAATATCAAACGAGTAAATTCAATTATTAGTTCTTTCAAAGTTTACGAATTTGCTTTAAAGATGCAGCTAATTTGTGTTCACTACTCAGAAAGATAAAAACTAACAATTATGTTAGATGCAACTATTTAATTGTTTAAAGAAAAGAGACAACATACAGATATAAATGGGAACTTTTTTCTCAACAAGATTGGGCTGAGGCACATTGACCTGTAAACATTTTGCAATAGAAAAGGCATACATATGTAGATCGATCTAACTGGAAGAATCTACAAAAATTGAAAACCAATGATGATAAGTGAATGAAGAATAAAAACAAGATATCTATCTACTCGAAGCATCTTTAGAAATAGCTCACATAATCAGTTGATGATAGATAGAAGATGGTCAAGTTAGTCAAGATGAAATGTTATGTATGTACCTTTTATAAAAGCTAGCACTCTAGATAGATAGCTCTAAAGTAGCCATAGTACCTGGCGGGAGTGCCCAATGAAGCAGCGACAAGACAACAACCTACCAAAGGTAATAAAAAAAATTCATTCATGAAAAGGAAAGAGTGACTTTTGTTTCTCTTCCCATTATTCATTAGCTTGACTGACATCGCTGAGGATCTACTTATGCATTCCTACTGCTAAGTACTTACTCACTCTAGATATATAAGGAAATCAATACAGAAAAGGTTGTTATCAATCCCCACGTTTTAAGTATCTTGTATGCCTCGAACAACTTGATCAACTATGCCAAAGGAACTATATGATCAAGATTTAACTTAAACCAAGATCTTTTTCCAAGGGTCTAACATGATAAACTTTACATTTCATGAACAACATAATTTGATCTAAACGGCAATAGTCTCGATTGCAACAACTTATAGCCCCATATTTCCTTCTCATAAAGAAAAAAAGTACTTGTATAGAAAGATGTGTCTGACTAATGGAAGAGTTTTTGTTTATTCATCACTAAAGACTTTTTTGCTTCTATTATTACAATATGTCTGACTAATTCAATATTTTCAAACATGAAAAGATTATAACTAGATAATTAAGATATCTCATACATATTTCACATCCTAGTTTAATATTAATAGCAAGAACTTGGAAGAAAATACTATGGAAATGGACTAAAGAAAGATAAACTTGATACCAATTACGGCTACAAAAAAGGAAATCGAGAAAACTTTTAACATCCCTAACCGCGACCTACATCACCCCATAACTTTTTTTTTTATATAATTTTGTAAGCCCGCCCCACCGTGCTCCACACCCGCACAAGGTCATACCCTCCCTGCCCCACACCACACCACACCATTGCATCCCTAATTAAAGTATTTCATAAGATAAACAAAAGAATCAAACAAGTAACTATCCTACTAGAAGGTATGACTTTTGTTACAATTCATAACCCGCAAGATAAGTTTACCATAATGATTTAGAGTGATAAATTACAGCGACGTATAAACAACGATGAATAAACAGAAGGTAATGACTTTTTGTACATATGGAAATGACTCATCCCTAATCACATTAACGAATAAATAGAAGACAAAGGGTGGTTTTATACCCGAGCTGTAGACAATATTCTCAAGTACCAAATTTATCAGAAAGTAATCATAGTATTCAAGAATTATACATACCCAGAACAATATAATCAAAATTGTACCCATCCCATATGAAAAAGACACCAGATTTATTGAAACTAAAACAACCCATTAACAGATTATGATAAAACCCAAAACAAGTTGGAGAGGAAAAAGAGAGTAAAGTAGAGCTCACCGCAGGAAATTGAGTATCAAGTTTGCGCACGTGAATCATATCTATCAATTAAAGCAACTGGGGAGAATTTCACACAGTGAGGAGAAATTTGAGAAAAACAAATTAGGGATAAATTCATTCAGTACAGAGAACGTTGGCATTGTTAAGAGAAGATAGAGTTTTTTTAATTATTATAAAGAAATATTTTTTTTGGTGCCTTCTTATATGTTTTATTAATTAGCTAAAATAATTTATTTTAATTAAAAATTTTACTAGAGTTTGGCGGAGTTTCTTTTCCACTTAAAACTCTAAATTATCAATAGGGATCGGTTAAATTTTTTTTTAGGATCAGATTTTATACCTTCGCAATAAACTATACAGTTAGGGATCAAAATATAATCTCATCTCAATAAATACACTTTTAGAGATGAGATTATATTTCAGCCCCTAAATGTTGGTCTTAGATAGACCTTTTTGTTGTAGTGTGTGGAAGTATGGCCAGTTCCTGCATTGCGTTTGGATGCAACGTCTGAAGACGGTTAGCAGTTGGAGCACTAGCATATAAATCAGGTATAGGCAAACAAAATAATGCCATGATAACAATTCAAAATGAATACATCATTCAATACATAATATCATATAAAATACATATACATGTAAAATACCACATACTGGGGTAGGGAGTGAGGCTTGATATGAACTTCAAAAGCCTTAACCTAGGATGTGTAGCATAACTGTCATAACACAAGTACCCATGACTATATTGGCCCAGCTCTCCCCTAGATGGAAGGGCCCTAGTGTGTATAACCACACGAACCAGAGAATATCCATAAACATATATGCCTTTATGGAGGACACGAACCTCTCAACAGAGTTAAGGTTACTTAAGCAACAATGTATACAATATGGGAGACTCGAACTTCCCATTCATATAACCAATATGGAGGACTCAAACCTCTCGGTCATTTAGACACCCGCACCAGCTAGTGCGGTTTCCAGTGGGAGTCATTCAGGACCTCCACTTTCATGGCCCAACTACACATCCCACTTTAAAGCCTAATTTAAACATATATTTCACAATCATAATCATTAATCTAGTTATTTACCAAAGGCATCCCATTGGTATCATCATACCAACCCTACTTGCAAGCGTACAACATGCTACTACAATTATTACATCAGTTTGGGACTCAAACCCAATGTTAAAAAAGGAACTTTAATTAATTAGACAATTTAAGACTCAAACCTTTGAGCCAACCAAACCCCTATGATTTCAATTCAGTTTAATTTATGGCCATCAAAGCCTTTGCAAAGTACTTCATCAATCATTATCATGGTTATGCCAAAAACTTAGTTCAAAAACTTAATTCAACTTGTTACAATATCATTCTCATTAATAATTTTATAAACAGGTTGATTGCATGCAATTATCAAAGCCAAAATCATCAAATTTGGGGTTCAACTATGACCCCTCAATTAAATCACCATTCCCATGCACCCATATGTGTAAAACCATAATTAAAACATAAATAATCACAATTTAAATCATAGAAAATAATATTCAATGATATGCATTCAAACCCCTCAACCTTGGTTTCAAAACCACTATTAATGGTTAATGAACAATGATTTAAACATATACTTTTAGTAAACTAACAATGAGGGAATATTCACATGTCTAAATTACATGATTCATGGAGAGAAATTGACTCTTGAACCCTTAGATGGTCACTTTGGAGAAACCCTAGCCAATTTTTCTGGAGAGGATTTTTAGAGGGTAAAGAGGATGTTTTAATCCTGTAAAGTGTAGAATGAATACCCCAAAATGTTTTAGGGATGTGGGGACTTAAGAGTTTTAAGTGGGAAACGTCCAAAGTACCCCCTACTAAAACTATAAAAAGGCCGTCCTTGGTTACTAGTCAACTAATTGATTTGTCACCACATCATATGACTTGTAGCCGTGAGTCGTATCCTAGTTAGCGAGTTGGAAAACCATACACTATCCATCTTACAATTTTATGATCCCACTTGTGACCTGACCATATGACTCATATGGTCTAGTCATATCCAAGATAGAACCCAAATAGATTAGACACTAGACAATATACGACTCAACCCTACCACTCATAACATGGTCTTATGACTTGTAGTGAGCCACTCGTACGCTGATCAAAACTTAGAAAATTACACTCTAGTTTGGTTACGACTTGGGTCCTAGATCCGTAACCATACCATAAAACTCGTATGATGAGTCGTCAATAGGATAGTGAGATCAAAGCTTAAGGAATTTTCAAGGGCCAAATCTTGGGGCGTTTCACAGGGGCATCAATTT
Source organism: Capsicum pubescens (assembly GCA_030864215.1). Lineage (NCBI taxonomy): Eukaryota > Viridiplantae > Streptophyta > Magnoliopsida > Solanales > Solanaceae > Capsicum > Capsicum pubescens. The sequence goes on along the minus strand of CM061548.1, from coordinate 295,607,864 downwards.
GTAAGGGGTTTTATACTTTTCCCTATCACAACTCATTATTTTATGACTATACTTTTCGTAACTATACCAACCAACATACATTATCTGGGTCTTGTTGGTATGTATGTTGGTTTGAACAATAAGAAAGAAACAACTAACCATGGCTCTTGGCCCAGACAATATTCTAAGTGAGGGGAGATCGGCGCAATAAGAAATGCCTAGATGATATTCTTCTTCCTAGGTTGCAGTAAGTAGATTGAGAGGCCATTCCACCCCTTGTTCTAGAATATGGAATATATGTTCTAAAAACATCTTGCTCTAATCTAACCTAGTTGGCGAGCGATCCCAGTTCGCGACAGAGAACAAGACAACAAGCAAGCGTACTTTTGTTTGCTTCTTCTCCACCAAGCACAAAAGTTTAAGGATAATTGTAGGTTGGTGTCTACCTAAGAAAACTTTGATTTGATTTGCCCCTCTAGCTAGAGGCATCTACTTAATCTCGATCATAAGGAGAGGTTCACTATGATGGGGGTTAAGAGTACTTTTTACCCTTACGGAAAAAATGAAATGCATAGGGGACCATATATTTATTGCAGCATGCTTCTCTAATTTATGGATTCACAGGGGGCCTTAGGCCCTACTTCGTTGAATGAAAACAACAAAAACTTGTGAAACTAAGTCGAACCTTATTTTTTTTAATAACACATGCTCATTATCTTTAATAAGTAAAGTAGGAAAACATATAGGTTCTTAGTAGCATTGACCAAAAAGAAGGTGTCGGTTAAAAGAAAGCAAATCTTTCCATTTTGCTTATAGAAATTTCTTTCTATTTCTTCTTATTATATATAGGCCAGCTTGACAAACAACCCTTCTTCTTGATCTGAGTTGCAAAGAGAAAGATTTTTTTTATGTCTTCCACTTATCGATCCTGACCTAAAATAGTGACCGACTTGGGCAGGGCTCTATTGATAAATGAAAGAAAGGGTTTATGAGATCTAGCCATATAAGCCCACACATGTGTAGAGTAGATCATTCAATACCTGCAGCACAAACCTATTTTGAACCTATTGGTCCTAGTATCATAGGCGACCGAATGGTTTCCTCCTAATTACTAAACCGTCCTGCTATAATAATTCCATAAACACCACGCAAAGATATGACAAATAAATAAAATTTCCCTATATTTGGATATGACAATACCATACAATAAGCAAAAGGTATAATGACCTGAACGACCAAACTTAACATAAATATAGCCAGTGGAGCCATTCTAAAAAGGGATAAATTAGCACTACTTGGTGAAATAGGTTCTTTTAGAATCAATTTGAAATGATCTGCTAAAGGTTTTAACAATCCAAATGATCCCATTACATCATGACCCTTTCGACATTACATAGAAGCCATTACTTTATGTTCAACTAGCACTAAAAAGTCTACTCCTAGTAGAAGTGGTAGAATTATTCCAATTATTTTATCTATAAAAACTATGTACTTTTTTTCTATTCACTCTTGATTTGGCCTGATCGACCCAATCAAGATATTGAAGGAATAGACCTTTTCTAAAAAAAATTCTTGTTACTACAAAAATCAAAACACAAATACTCACTTTCCATTTATTATATTTAATAAAAATTTTTTAGCATAGACCACGATCCCTTATCTTTTAATTTCTTTATATCTATGAAACCAAATGGGTGATTCTTTATTGTTGATTGTGGCCCTAAACTCAATACGAGTGGGGATTTTCTTCTCTTTGGTAGCTCATTGGCGTCTATAAGATACCTGATGGTGTCTACTATTTTTTCGAGCGTGAGATTATCTTGCGCTCCTACCTAATGGAAAAATCTTTTGCCTACCAACAAATTTATTACATGAGCCTGCCATACTAGGAAACATTCTCTTCAGTCACCTGATGCACTTGGGAAATTTAGCATGAGAAAGGCCTACTAGAATCTCATAAGGTCTGGAAGCACAGGTGCAGGATCCATGCAAAAGGCTATTAAAGGGGTGGTGGATGCTGGAAAATCTACAGTAACCAGAAAGGATTATTTTCAAAATTGTACTTGTGTTTTTAGAAAAAATCATAAGAAAACATTATGATTATGAAAAGAAAATCTTACTAAATAGAGAAGTCTATTAGATCATAAAGTACATATACTATATACATTATATATGATATTCTTAGCAATAACTTCAGTATTAAATAAAAGAATGATATATACTAAAAATAAACTATAATGATATTCAAAACCTTATAGGTGTTGACCCAAGTAGGACTAGGATAAGACAAGACACCTTCCCACTTTCCTTCACTCCGTAATAGTCCGACGACTCTTCTCTTCACAAGTAGGATTAGTGCTTAGTCAATTTGAAAATCTAGAAAGATTCAATAATACTGAGGAGGCATTGGAGTGAAGTGATTCTAGGGCTAGGATCTCGAATAGGAATCTAAATAGAAAAGAAGGATAAGGTCGAGATAGTCTTGGCTAAGCAATTTATCTACCTTCTTTATGAGGTATTATTTTCTAATTAATATTATTTTATTAGGTATTAATTTTCTTATTTCTATATTATTACTTTTTTGTAGTATTGATGATCTAAAGAGAGGAATAGAAGTAGTCGTCTTGCTTTTTTTCTTTAGATCTACTTATGTCTCTACTTCACTTGATTCTTATGCCAGTAAAATCCATGCTCTTTTGGAATTGTTAGCTTGATTTCATAAGTGATCATTTTGAATTGAATAGATGTGAAAAAATTACCTTTCATGATTCAAGTAGTAAGTTCGAATTTATGATTAAGTAAGAAATCTTCCAAGTTCAGCTTTGGCTGAATCTATTATAGGGTAGGCTCTTTGGATAAATTTGCTTCAGGAAATAAAGTCCCATAAATTTTGAATATCATCTTCCCTCAAGGAAAAAATAGGATACTTAACTAAAAGGTTGAACAATTTCGAGCGTATTCAAAGGTTTCTCCAGTCGCCTGAAGACTTGTGGATTGATTATGGGGGATTTCGGCGTATCAGGCCAACCATCTTCCAGTTCTTGGATAATTGTTCCCAGATAATGCTTTCTGCGAGGTCTAACCCTATCTTCATGCATATTTTTGTGGTTGTTTAGGAGTTGAATCAGAAGCATCAAATGAAAGGTTACTTCCAAGACCATCCGTTATTGAATCAACTGTTGTTTCCAAGAGAGATTCTATATTCTCCTTATAGTCTACGAGATTTTACCCTAGGGAAGCTCATTCCTTGGATGGATCTTAACTTATAAAAATGATAGTCTTTGTATGAAGGACTAAAGCACACTGAAAGAACCTACCAATTTTTGCTAGTCATAACAACAAGAATGGGTTAGCCTTCATTTGCCTCATTGGCGAAGTCATAAGTTATGGTTACTCTATGTCAATACTATTAAAGTGTTTTCTATAGCTCAATAGATAAAAGAGAGAAGACCTATTTCCTTTACTTTATTATTATACTTAAACCAAAACTACTTTACTTTGAATGTCAAAACCTTGAAAGCAAGGAAGATCCTCTTTCTATCCATAGAATCTTTTCCTTATGCCATCACTTTTAGTTATCTTTCTTAAAATTCTTCTATAAAACATCTTATAAACTCCTATCATCATCTTAGTTAAGTATCCCATGGGTATAGGATATAAACAATGTTGAGTTCTTGCTTAAAAAAAGGTATGCACTAATAGAGAGTGGAATCTATCCTGACTTTCAAGTAATGATTGGTTGAGGGATGAACCCCAAATCCATACTTTTTGATACTTTGCCTACTCATCTTTCCTCTTTCAAGTGGGTTGAACTCTTTCTAAGTCAAAGGGCGAAGTGGGTGCCATGAGTGCTCTTTCTTTGAAAAGGTAAAGTATTTTTATAAAATCTGCTATTTTACGAATAAAATAAGCTTTGTGTACTAATATGATGTTGTGGGGCGATAAGGGGTGCATTATCTAAACTATATAAAAGAACTTGGCAAACTTTCCTACTCTGATAGCATCTCTGAATGACAGGTACCCATAACTACCGTATTAAAGAAATGAATCTATTAAGTGAGAAAAAGCCCTATAAGGCCTCTCTCACCCCTTTACTTATACTGAATTGAAATTTTATTGGTCTTCTTTGACACACCAGTAGCTCTAAAACTAGCTCTAGTTTGATGACTACTTTATTTTTAGCTTTTTCCTAGGGCATAGAAGAACTTGATCCTGGTCGAGGTAAATGAATTTAGTAATTCATACCCGATAAGAGGGTAGATGTAATTCAGCTTAAACAAAGTGCGAGGATTTTTTTGGCTTCCTCAGGGTTGTGTAAAGTTTATCTTAATTTAGAAGCCATGTGATGATTCAAGTTCATGGTAGGCATAAAAGCAAAGTGGAGTGGTGGCAAAGCTTCGGTGGTAATCCAAGTGCATGGTGAGTGTAGTAGTCCCCTCGAATATGCTCTTTGTAAAAGCAAGGAAAGGGCTTGTAGGGGTCCAGAATGGAATACCATATGTAGTGTTGAATCTAATTTGAATCTCTTTCAAACGAGCGAGAAATAAGTGACCATAAGCGCCGCTTACGCGCACGACATGTTGTTAGCTTAAAAAATGTTCATCATGTGGTCGAGTGAAATGCACCTCTATGAAGCAACCTAGCATCTCTTTAAGTAGGCATGAAATTGGTGACTTAAATTAAATGTAAGTTCTACATATCAATATATCATATGATGTAATAAAGATCTTGATCTAGATCCAGTGCTTCACATAATTTGGGACTTAATGATGTTTAATTTGTCACATGAACTGAATGGTAATAGTCAATTTCCTTTCTTCCAATTGTTCAATCTCTTTTTTCCCCAGTTTCTGTACGTGGAATGATTTCCAGTGATTAAAGTAATTGGGGAATAAGCCCTACCCACTATCCTTTCCCCAAAGAAATGGGTCCAAAAAGTGTGGTTGATTTGATCTTTTACCATGTCAACCACACTCTCATTTAGTTGATCTTGATAGTCTAAATATGAGAAGTGTCTTAATCTAGACACTCTCCAAGTTAAAGGACCTAAATGAAAAAAGGAAATACAATGATAGGATTTCCATCATTTCTGTTAAATAATTTAAAACCAATTGATCGGGAAAGGTTTTGTTCATGGTGGTAATTGCTGGAGGATTTAGAAAAGGGATAAAATCACTTTATACTAATATAGTCTCAAGTTGGTAATTAGAGTTAGAAGATTTACAACTTCATATACTCACCTTCATGGGCAAATATAATATCCTATATTTACCTAGCCTAGATTAACTCTCAATACATGAGTGATCCAATATAATTTTTTCTAAATACTCAGTATTTTTCATTTTAGAGACTGCCAATGCGTAGGAAATTCAGTTAACTTTCCAACGATATAAAATTTATCTAAATCCGATAACCGGGTAAGAATTTATGGCTATTTTAAGTTTCAGCCATTAAACACCGTAATTCAGGCCAGTAGCGCATCGCGGAGTAAGCCAAAATAACAATTTTCAGTTTCCAGTGAGGTACAGCGATATCGGCACATTGCGCCAAAGCTCATTTTCATATTTGTCAATTTCCAGTGAGCCAATACGATTGTACCGCGTCGCGCCGAGCTTTTAGGTCCCATCTAGTATTGCAACGCGATTCCACCGCGTCGCGCCACCAGCCACATTCCCGATTATCATTTTCCATTGGCTTGGCATGATAGCGGTGCATCATGCTAGGGCCCAAAATTGGGTTTTTAGTGATGAAAATTAAAAATGTTCTAGGGGTAACAGGGTCTTTTTCCATGACCCAGATCAGCCTTAAACATGAAATTATGCCCTAAATACCCTATTATATCATTATTCACTCACTTTTCTCAAGATTTAAAACATTCTCTCTCAAAAACAAAAAAACCCTAGTTCAAGAAATCAAGGTCAATCCTCAAGAAATCCTCCAAGAACCTTCAAGAAAGAATCTTCTAAGGTATGTTAGGTGTTCATCTATGGGTTTCTTTCACCCATAGAGTTCACAAATACATTTTCAAATTACAAGATTGTTGGATTATGAACTTCCATGTTTGAATTGAATTGAATTCATGTTCATGTTATTGTGGGGTCTTAGTCCATCATTTAAGTGCAAATTTCATGAAATTGAATAGTATGTGTGATGAATATGTGGTTATCTTAATAAACCCTTGCATTTAGAAAGTTATTAATGTGTCTATGATGTTAATTTGGTATTTCAATCCATGATTATGATAAGATTCATGAAAATATAATAGTATCTAGGGGGAATTATATTATTAGCATGTTAAACCCATGAAATTTCAAGTTGGGCATTGTAGTTGCCATGATTATATGTTATCCATGAATATGTGCATTAGGTCAGACTCCCCAAGTGTTTGATAGAATGTATATGTGAATAAAGTGATGAAATCATGACATATTAGTATATGTACAAGCTTATGCCCTACAATTTTTTGATAAAATATCCCTATAGATGAAATATGAGCATGTGTACATTGTTATGCTTTGCAAGATCATGTGATGCTTCACTTTTCATGCTATCAAGTGTTGGGGGTATTTAATACATGACAATTTAGCTATTTACCTAGAGCCAGTATCAGTTACAGACTAGTATCAGTCATGTCATGATCAGTGGTACTCTTAGTTAGTTACAGAACTCAGTAGAACTCAGTCAGTTATAGAACTTAAGAAAACTCAGTAAACTCAGTATCAGTCCAGTCCACTTCAGTTTAATCAGTTCAGTGTCTTTCTGTTGGGAGTAGGATTTAACACCAAGTGAGCCTAGGGATGGGGGCTTACCAGTTAGTACGGATTAGGTCCCTAGAAATAATCCCTAAGTTCCAGAACTATGTAGCCAGCGTTGGTTATGAGATGTCACCCGTTAGATAGGACTAATTTACTCAGGGATCAACCACTAGTTTAGGACTGATCTTAGGGGTCACCCATTAGTTAGGACTGACTCCACATCAGATGTTTGTACCCGTGGCACGGTATTATCTCCCTTCAAATTGGGGTTACAGATTGGACCCCAAATCAGTTATCTTATCTTATTTGGGATATATCGGTTAGATGATTACCTCCCACAGTTTTAGTTTCAATCATTAGTTTAGAATTCAATTCAGTTTCACAGAATTAAGACTGTCAGACACAGTCAATTAGTATTAGTAAATTAGTTATCAGTAACTTCAGAGATCAGTTACTCAGTTATCAGAACTTAGTACTTAGCTTCAGAAAAGCTCAGATACAGTATCTATTTATCTATATCCACAATATTGTATACTCAGTGATTTTAGTAGTATCAGTTACTTACGTACTCTTGCATTTAGTTACTTTATATCATTCAGTTAGTTATTTTTAATTCATATGAACCCTTGCATTCATCCTTACCTCATCTAGCATACTAGTATATTCCACGTACTGACCGCATACTCTTTCTTTTCACTATGATGTCTCATATCATAGGTTCGGATGCTCAGGTTCCTGATTGCGCTTAGATAGATCCAGTCAACAGTCGTAGATTTAGTAGTGAGTCCTCATCTATCCAGGGCATACTTTATTTTGGTATTTCTATTTATCAGTAGTCGGAGTTAGTTGGAGGTTTGTCCCATCAACTCCATATTCAGACAGTTTAGTTAGAGGCTTTCAGACTAGACTAGTTCAGATAGTATTTCAGTTATCAGATATTTTTAACAAATGTTATATTTATCAGTATTTCATATTTTTAACCTTATGGTATTTCAACCTATTTTCCATATTTATTTCAGTATTACTATTCAATGCTCACAACAAATATCAGTCATGGGTTATCTTGTGGTCCTTTGGGGTTATAAGTACCGTGTGGCATCCAGGGTGTACTCTTAGGGCATTACAAACTTGGTATCATAGACTAAGGTTCAACAGAGTCCTAGGGAGTCTGAGAGCTACATCTAGTAGAGTTTTGTGCATGGGTATGTAGTGAGCCACACTTATGGACAAGAGGCTATGAGATGTTTTAGGAAAAGTTTCCCTTCTTTCAATTTCATGTCGTGCGAATGAGCGTGAGCTCAAGTAAAAATCTCAGTCTAATCCATTCTCTCCTTTTTATTTATGAAACATTCCTCCCAAAAAGATTAATGAAAGGAGAACTAGAAATCAGCCAGCCTTTCCACCCGTTCAGGCAGATCCCCTGAATGAGTATGTCTCCCATGCAGAATTTAGAGCTGCATTAACCACTTTAGCCAATTCAGTAGTTACTCAGAACAACCTTTAGGCTGTTTTCCTATCTAGGCTTGGGGTTCATACTCAGTAGAGCAAGGGGGAGAAGCATAAGAAGAAAGATAGAAAGAATAAGAGAGTCAAAGCAAGTGGTTTTAGGCCAAGGTCAGAGGTTGGTAACCGGTTCCAGTTCCGTAAAAAATTCTCATCCTTAAATCCATCTGTAGCTAGTACTCTAGTTCCAAAGGTTAGAAATGACAGTCGAGAGGGAGCACCAGGCTCTAAGTTAAAACGTAGTAGGAAGGGTGTTCATACTAATCCACTTTGCGGAGAATGTGATAAGAACCATGAGAGAGTGTGTAGATCTGACAGTGATGTTTGTTTTGGGTGTGGAAAGCCAGGCCATAGAGTCAGAGATTATCCTCAGTCCGATTCACAGGGTCAGTACCACCGTTATTTAGATCAGTTCGGTCCCCCGAACCAGCAGGGTGCCACTTTCAGTGCCGCCAGTGGGCAACGCCTAAACAGACTTTATCCATTTCAGTCAAGACAAGATCAGGAAAAATTCTCCTGATACGGTCACTGGTACCTTACAAATCTTTTATTTATATATTTATGCTTTATTAGATCTAGGATCTTCTTTGTCTTTTGTAAGTCTTTGCATAGCAGTCAACTTTATATTAGACTAGAAATCTTAATAGAACCTTTATTAGTGCTTACCTCAGTAGGTAAATCTATTCCAGCCAGATGAGCATCTAGAAATTTCTCAGTTATAGTATTTCAGAAATCTCTTCAGTTGAGTTCAGTAATAGAGTTGTTCAGTTTTAGTTTCTTGATGAACCAGTCCTTGAATGAATGGGTAGCACCTCAGTCTCAGTTGATTTAAGTTTGAATCTCTAGATTGAACTAGTAGAAAGAGAAGTTGAGAATTATAAGTTAGTCAGTGTTGAGGTTGCTATATGGTGATTGTTTGGGCAATAGAAAGCTAAGAATCATGTATCAAAAACAAGTACTAGCAGTGGACCTTACAATATCAGGTGTATTCCTTCAAAATGAGTTTGGTGTTTATGAGTATTGTCATATCTCAGACTCTAGAGTAAAGTGGTCTCAACTTGATTTAGAGTTTATTAAGGGGTTCATAGACTTAGAATAACGACTTTAATCAAAGGAGGAGATAGTAGAACAAGTAACCAAGTCAGACTTTTAGATTTTAGTAGTAATGTCAGTATGTGTAGAGAAGCAATGGGAGAGGTTGATTCCCAAACCGTCCTTACCCCAGTGCAAAGTTTTCCACTTCATCTATCATGATATCTACTCATGCCTTACATGTCAACTCTATGATCATAGTTCCTATTCGTGCACATTATCAAAAATTATGTATGTTTACAGTTTTTAGTATAAGGAGTTCCAGTTTCCTCAGTAGTATGAATCATGTTCCATGAATATAGAAACTCCAAACTCAGGTCATACGGCTCATGACTCATGTATTCATGCCTTATAGTGTGCTTAATTTCCATGACTTATGATATACTCCTAATGATCAGTTAAATTCTAATTTATGTCATGTATATCCTCAGTTTAAATCTCTTGATAAATCCATTAAGTTGATATTTTATTCCTCAATCCTTAGTTAAGTGTCAAGTTTAATATAGTGTCCATTTATGCTTCAGGTCCCAATGTTTTAACCTTTAGTGAACTCTCCTTATGAAATGATATAGTGATGAGCAGTTTCTTAGAAGGGAGTGAGTAGATGTTTCTTGTTAATAAAAGATTGTTGCATGCTAGTTTTACACGAGGCTGTAATTATGAAGATAGGCTTGAATGTCATGTTTATATGTAAGTGGCTAAATACATTTTGGAGATTTGAGTAGGCTTGAACATAACGGGAGAATTCAGTCCAGATCAGACCTTAGTAGGTAGAGTTATTAGTGCCCATATTACAAAATTTTAGCCATGTTGTGATTTCTTATTCAGATGTATCATTCAGACCATGCCAAGATTTCCTTGCTCCCTAAAGTTAGTAGAACTTTATCGAAAGAGTGTCAAGAAATGCTCCAGTTGAGTATAAGTTTTTAGTATGAGTTAGTCCGTAAACCCAGGAATCCAGCTTAGCAGTCAGGCAAACAAGTTTGTATGGTTTCCCATCTTTCCACCCAGTCATACTATTCCCAGTTTCGTGAATATGACTATTCCATGATAGAGCATCCTAGTAGTTGCGAGTTCAGCTCAGTTCATGTATCATGTCTCAGTCTCAGATCCCAGATATTTAGTCACGATTTAGTTCGTAGGTGCCCCATGCATCATCTTATTTTCCTTAGAATCCCATATAAGTTGGCATTCTTTGGGGGATATAATGTTCTAAGGGGTATATGCACTATAACCCCTAAGTTTTCATGTCCTAAACCTTTCAGTTGCTTTTCGTGTAATGAATCCAGTTTGGAGTAATGGGTACTCATAAGTTGACTCCCTCATTCCAATCTCAGCAGTATGTCTCATAAGTTGACTTCCTCATTCCAATCTCAGCCGTACGACCATTCCATTGCATGAGATGTATTCAAGAAATTAGTTCAGTTCATGGTATTCAGTTCATGTATCATGTTTTATACTCAGTCATGTTCTCATATTACCATTCATACATGTTCAGTAAATGATCTCAGGTTCATTAGTATTCTCAACTTAAGGTGACAATCTTCCTTAGATTTACTAAGATCCATGATTCAGTTACAGTTGTAAACTTAGTATTCCTTACCATTACATATTCAGTCAAGCATTCATGAATCAATTTAGTCATGTACTCATGCATTAGATATGCGTGTTCAGTAGAAAAATTCAGCTTATCAGTAGTTCAGTCATGTATTCCATGCATCAGATATGCATGTTCAGTGTGTAAACTTAGTATATCAGTGTTTCTCAGCTTAATCAGTCACATTTGAGGATGAATGTTCCCAAGGGGGAGATATTGTAATACCTCGTATTTACCTAGCCTAGATTAACTCTCAGTACATGAGTGATCCAATATAAAATTTTCTAAACACTCAGTATTTTTTAATTTAGATCCTGCCAATGCGTAGGAAATTTAGTTAGCTTTCCAATAATATAAAATTTACCTAAATCCGATAACCGGGTAAGAAGTTATGTCTATTTTAAGTTTCAATCATTAAACACCGTAATTTAGGCTAGTAGCACGTCGCGGAGTAAGCCAAAATGAAAATTGTCAGTTTCCAATGGGGTACCGTGATATCGGCGCATCGCACCAAAGCTTATTTTCATATTTGTCAATTTCCAGTGAGCCAACGCGATTGAACAACGTCGCTCCATGCTTCCAGGTCCCATACAGTATTTCAACACGATTCCACCGAATTGCGCCACCAGCTACATTTCCAGTTGTAATTTTCCAATGGCTTGGCGCGATAGCGGTGCGTCATACCAGGGCCCAAAATTGGGTTTTCAGTGACAAAAATTAAAAACATTCCAGGGGTAATAAGGTATTTTTTCATGACCCAAATCAACCTTAAACACATAATTATGCCCTAAATACCCTATTATATTGTTATTCACTTACTTTTCTCAAGATTTAAAACATTCTCTCTCAAAGAGGCAAAAATCCTAGTTCAAGAAATCAAGGTCAATCTTCAAGAAATCCTCCAAGAACCTTCAAGAATGAATCTTCTAAGGTATGTTAGGTGTTCATCTTTGGGTTCCTTTCACCCATAGAGTCCATGAATTCGTTTTCAAATGACATGATTGTTGGATTATGAACTTCCATGTTTAAATTGAATTGAATTCATGTTCATGTTATTGTGGTGTCTTAGTCCATGATTTAAGTGCAAGTTTTATAAAATTGAATAGTATGTATGATTAATATATGGTTATCTTGATAAACCCTTGCATTTACAAAGTGATTAATGTGTCTATGATGTTAATTTGGTATTTTCAATCCATGATTTTGATAACATTCATGAAAATAGAATATTATGTAGGGGAATTATATGAATAGCATGTTAAACCCATAAAATTGCAAGTTGGGCATTGTAGTTGCCATGTTTATATGCTATCTATGAATATATGCATTAGGTTGTGCAACCCAAGTGTTTGATAGAATGTCCATGTGAATAAAGTGATGAAATCATTACCTGTTAGTATATGTAAAGCTTATGCCCTACAAGTGTTTGATAAAATGTCTCTATAGATGAAATATGAACATGTGTACATTGTTATGCTTTGCAAGATCATGCGATGCTTTACTTTTCATTGTATCGAGTCCTAGAGGTATTTAATACTTGACAATTTGGTTTTTTATCTAGATCCAGTGTCAGTTATAGAATAGTATCTGTCATGTCATGATCAGTTGTACTCTTAGTCTGTTACAGAACTCAGTAGAACTCAATCAGTTACAAAACTTAGGAAAACTCAGTAAACTTAGTATCAGTCCAGTCCAGTTCAGTATAATCAGTTTAGTGTCTCTTAGTTGGGAGTAGGATTCAGCACCGAGTGAGCCTAGGGATGGGGGCTTACCCGTTAGTTAGAACTGGATCCTTACAAATAATCCCTAAGTTCCAGAACTACGTATCCAACATAGGTTATGAGATGTCACACGTTAGATAGGACTGACATACTCAGGGATCACTCGCTAGTTTAGGACTGATCTCATAGGTTACTCGTTAGATAAGACTGACTCCAAAGTAGATGTTAGTACCCGTGGCAAGGTATTAGAACCCTTCCAATTGGGGTTACAGATTTGACCCCAACTCAGTTATCTTATCTTATTTTGGGCATATCGGTTAGATGATTACCTCACACAGTTTCAGTTTCAGTTTTCAGTTTAGAATTCAGTTTAGTTTCACAGAATCAGGACTGTCAGACACAATCAATTAGTATTAGTAAATCAATTATCTGTAACTTTATCTTTCAGTTACTCAGTTATCAGAGCTCAGTACTTGGCTTCAGAAAAATTCAGATACAGTATATATTTATGTGTGTTCACAGTATTGCATACTCGGTGATTTCAATAGTATCAGTTACTCATGTAATCCTATATTCAGTTACTCTATATCATTCAGTTAGTTACTGTTCATGCATATGAACCCACACATTTAACCTTACCTCATCTAGCATACTAGTACATTCGACTACTGACCGCATATTCTTTCCTTGCACTATGAGGTCTCATATCATAGGTTTGGACACTCTGGTTCCTAACCGTGCTTAGACAGATCCAATCAGCAGCCCCAGATTTAGTAGTGAGTCCTCATCTATTAAGGGCATACTTTATTTTGATATTTCAGTTTATCAGTACATCAGTAGTCAGAGTTAGTTGGGGCTTTGTCCCATCAACTCCATATTCAAACAGTTCAGTTAGAGGCTTACAGACTAGACTAATTCAGACAGTATTTTAGTTTTCAGATGTTTTTAACAAATGTTACATTAATCAGTATTTTAGATTTTGAACCTTATGGTATTTCAACCTATTTTCCACATTTATTTTAGTATTACTATTTAGTTCTCACAACAGATATTAGTTATGGGTTAGCTTGTGGTCCTTCGAGGTTGTAAGCTCCATGTGGCATCCATGGTGTGCTCTCGGGGTGTTACAGGAAATATAGTCTACTAAACTAGACAAGAAGAGTGATGTAGACTATACTCTAGGTCATTCATATGGTCTCTGTATAGTTTTAGGGTGTAATATGGTTATTCCCTCTACTTTTAGTTAAGTGACTTTGTATCTATCCTTACAGAGAAAAGGAAGTTCTAGAGGCATCTTCCATTCATATCGATTTTGTTTTCTGCACCATATTTCGATTTGCCTCTTTTATGATTCAAATTCCCAGCAAATCCTTGACTCCTCGAATACATGGAATTTTACACCTAGAAAATCTTACTCCTCTTATTAAGACCATAAAATGATTCTACTAATTATGACCATCGCTTGGAATGTGAGCAAATATATCATATTAGTTCCTCAACTGTACTTTGGATATGTTATATGGAGCTAAATTTGGGGTTTTAGTGTTCTTATTAAAATATGTAGGCATACTCCTTGCTTTTGGGGACATTGATGTAAAGCTCAAGTACAGTCTGTGCATTATTTTTCTTCTCTACCATGATGAATCAATTGATTTAGTATATGAATCACTTTTTCTTTATCCTTCCCCCCTCTATTTTTCCCTATCACTAGTGGTTACCCCCGATTCGAAGAACCCTTTTTTACATTCATAGAGAGATCCAATAGCCAAAATCATTAAAAAGGCCATTATGGACCAAAATCCAAATGGATCAATCTTGTTGGAAGTACTACCCAAGGAAAGGAAAAGGTTACTTTTAGACTAAGAATAATGAATAAAATAGAAACAAGATAATATATTATGTCAAAATAACTTGAAACAAGATAAAATCTTATATCAAAATAACTTATGGCATCACCAGAAGGATCGAAACTAGATTCGTAGGCCAACAACTTTTTTGGATAGGCCAAACTATTAGAAGAAAAGAGAAAAGTAAGATAGAGTGGAACTCAATAATGTTGTAAGATACTACCGGACATGCTTTAGACTATCTTTTCAAGGATAGCTATAATTTCACCTCGGATGTCCATACTATTCTTGGTCTCATCCCCCATGTTATTACGTGGCCGAGTTAGAAATATTTTGAGATTTGAAAAATTGGGTGCATTGCCCTTGTTTTATTCTTTGGCTTTATCTAATCCAAGGCTTTCGTTAGCTTTTCAACCATGGACTTTGGCAAAGGCAGTTCCTTTATGTTGGAATACCTTTTGTCTCTCTTTGAATGAAAAGTTCTAGGAGGTTGGCTAATTTTGCCTTTCTCCTTTTGATTTCCTTTTTCATGAGCTTATATAACTGGTGTCAACCAAGGGTATTTTGAGATCAAAGAAAGGTTTTCTTGTTAATCTAGGACCACTTCCATCGCCTCTAACAAAAAGAGGAATTTTATCCATCAAAGTAAGCCAAAAATCAAAGAGTCTCTAAAAAATAGAGAAAAAAAAGCGGCTTCTAAAGAAAAGTACCAATTAAAGTGTAAAAAAATAGGAGTAAGAAAAGACATTAAGATTAAGAAAAATGCATTTCAGAAGAGATAAAAATAAAGATGACATTCATTCTCTTCTCTATGCATCTCTCTTCTCAAGCTCATCATAAGATTTTTATTGATCAACTCAAGATCATCATAAACTTTTTTTTAATCTTCTTTGTCATGTTGCATTAATCAAAAGCATCCAGCAGTGCCTCGCCTTTGTAGAATTCAAAAAAAAATGGACAACTAATCAATTATTACTACGCCTTATATTGCCAAAAGACATTAAATCCTACCTTTTGGCATTACAATAAAGTATTAACAGAGTAGAGTGAAAGGCACCACATCAACAGAGAGGGGTGGGGAAATACTCAAACATTGAGAGGTGTACAAGGAGGTTATATTTCTCTAAAATAGGTACTGATAATGAACCACAACCCCTACCTTATAATCCAAAGAAGAAAACAACCATAACCCTAGAACAGAAATATATTGTACTTCAAAATAGTTACTAGAAGCACTACAAGCATAATTCCTATCTTGGCAAACCAAACTAAAAAAAGTACTTTCCCCGATTAGCCTTGCAAAAGCAGGTGTTCGAGAGAACTGAGCATCAAGTTTCAATAAAGAAAGGTTCACACGTGCAAGAAAGCTTTTCACATGCTAAAAAAATGCAAGTAGAAGTTTCTTTGAGCCTCCAAGGGCATCAATGCTAGCTCTTCATATCATTAGCACTGGGCAGGTAAACCTGGCTACGCAATAACTCTAACTTTAGCAAAGGATTTATTTCCACAACAATCTTTTTATATATATTTAACATAATATAAGAACTTACATAAAACATAAGTCCTATACCATGTCTGAAGATAGAAATACTCTTATAGGATCTTTTACTTCAATAGTAGATATCAGGACTTTTAGTAGGTTCATTCACAAACTCTCCTATTTTAGTAAGTGTTATGTGTGGCTTAATTTGAAGACATATAAGAACTACTAGGGTAAGATCTAGTATTTGAAGAAAAGGGTTCCATACCTATAAGGGTTCCAAGATTTAACCCACTACTCGAGCAACTAGCAACTATATTAACTAGTCTTTAAAGGTTTCTTTTCAAAAGAAAGAATTCATTATGATTGCAGTTTTAGAAAGAAAGATTAGACTTGACCCACCTAGGGTATAAGTAGGAAGAAGACTCTATCGAATTTCAATGGACAGAGAGAGTATATCTTGAAAAGATTCAAAGAAATCTAGTCTAATAAAATGGGGACTTGCTTAATAATGAAAGAAGAAAATTTCACTAGAACGGGGGATACTCGCTCGCACTTCCTAATCTATGTTCAAGCACACAACTTTTAGAAATATTGGAATTCTAAAAGGGTCGTGGATATTGGAATTCTAACTCAATGGAATTCATAACCCTATTAATCTTCTTCTTATTTCCTTGGTCGGGCAGCAGTGTTCTCACTTCTAGGAAGAGCCACATGTGGGACGATGGCTATGTAATGATCCTTTAGATCATTTTTTATATTTTTGCATATTTACAGTATTAAAGTCTTTTAATAGATGAACCAAGTCATTTATGGCTTGTTTTAATTGATAGTTCGGTTATCGGGCAGTTAATTTATTTTTTAGAGTTAATTCCCTATTTGGAAGTCTTCGATGGTTCCAAATGGAAACTGGATAAGAACTTTAATAAGGTGATCTCGAATATGAATTTTGACTATTTTAGTAGCTCCAAAATATTGATTTTAGGCTAGGTAGACCTTTGGTTTGGGTCAAAATGTGCCCGAACTCATTTTGACCTATTAGTCAAAAAGTTAAAAAATTGGAAGTTAAGGTGTGGGACCCACATCTGGTCGAAACGACCTTGAATGGAAAATTTGGGTTTGCCAACGTGATCGGACATAAAATTTAGTATGTTTACATAGTTCATTTGACTAATTTGGATTCCGAATAAATCCCGAGGCGTCGTTGGAAAACTTGGAAAATTTTCCAAGTTTGCTGGTATTGAGGTGTGCACGATCGCACAAAGGGCATCATGATCACCCTATGACGATCTCCATAAAAGTGGTTTCCATTACCTCTACGCGATATCCATCCTTGGATGGTGATTACCACACCTGAGTGCCTGAGTTGGGTATTTAAAGGCCTTTTAGGCCGCATTTTGGTCATTCCCTCACTCATCTTTGAGACCAAGAAATCCTAAAATGGTGTGCTAACCTTAAATTGAGTTTTGGGTACAACTTGGAAGCTTTATTAATATATATTTTCATGATTAAAATCAAATTTATGGTAAGAATCCTTCAATTTAATGCTTGAATTTCTTGAATTCTTGACCAAAACCCTAAATAGCTTGAGGTCTTAATTTTAGCCCAAATAAGCTTATTTTCACCTATTTCTTGAATATTATGATACCTTGATGGTGTATTGACTTTAGGTTGACCTTAAAAATGTGTTTTTCATATGTTGGACCCACTTGGGGTTTTTGGTATCATTTTAAGACCCGAAGTACAATGGTGCAATATGGGTATTGATGTTCTCATAATGCTATGTAGAATGTGTGTGATAGCTTGGTACCTTGAAGAAGCTTTTCGAAGGGGAAAAACAAAAGTTTAGTGGATTGGTGAGCATTCATCGTATTTGAGGTAGGCTAGGATTATTCCTTGTTAGATTGAGCTATGTCATAGTATAATTGTGATATCTTGTTAGATTGGGATGAGTTCTAAGTATTGGATTGATAAGAAGCAAAACTTGGGTTAGTTTTATCATTTAGGCTATGTGAATCTTAGAGTTGAAAAACTTGACTTGTTTTCCATTATCTTAGAAGGAATAAACTTTATTACTCAAGTTTAGCATTAGAATGCCTTAGAATACTCATACTTACATTAAATTGGCCTTAGTTTCTTATACTAGAGAAGGTTGCTAGTCCATTGGACTTAGTAAAAGTGCTTGAGTAGAATATCTACCTTAGGGCTTATGGTGGATTACGATACATCTAAGTTAATTTAGATACCTTATCCTATTCTGGGGTAGAAATTAACTTAGAATGGATTTCGAGGATTTAGAAGTGGGCTCGTTGACCCATCTTAAGGCAAGAACTATGGTTAGTTCTCTTGAAACCTTACGCTTAGTAATTGACTAGAGAGCACCCTTTGGAGGTAATATTGATGACTCTTGGTGCTTGTTGGTTACAGGGAATGACATTGAGAGTAATTCCTAAGTGCTTATTCCCTTGTATGTCTTATTGGATAAAACTTATGTCGAGCTATTAATTAGGTTATTGTTATTGACTACAGTTGGGCTAACTAACCTGCTATCGAATAAACCCCATAAATGGTGTTATTGACCCCGCTATGAGTAAGCTATAGATTATGTCATGGTTTAGATATTGCTCACACTATTGATAAATTATGTTTAGGCCGATGATAGGCCAATGAATATGCTGTTAGTGGGCCATTATTTATGATATCACTTATGATTATGCTCATGGTCTAAATGATTAGATTATAGATTAAGTAATGATAAGCCCTTGATTATACTCTTGTTGAAGCCATGTTACATTATTTATTAAGCAATTGATTAGGCTAGTGTTTGGGTCATGAACTATGTTATTGCTCATGTTAATATCATGCTTAGTAATTTTGCTAATAATCATATTAGAAAATATTCCTTATTGTCGATATTGGAAATGATTATGTTAATGGTGCTTGAAGGCGTGCTTGTTTAAAATATGTAGAGTTATTCTATATATTATGCTTGGACTCATAATACCTCATTATATAGCTAATTACGTTAGTGTTTTTACCACTTATTAAACATATCCATATACCCATCTCTCCGGTATGGGACGGAGGAAGATGTTTGTATTGAAGATATAAGTTCCAGGGAAAATTTTGAGGATAGTTTATATTATTCATGTTATATGTACTTATATCTATTGAAAAAGTGACATTGATGATAATGTTGGATGATCGAGGTATGCTCTTCTTTGCTTCTCCTTTATATTTATTTACTTTCGCCTTCATTGGGCTTGTTATTTACTTTAGCCCTTGTGGGGCTTTGATAGCGCCCAAGTGCACACACAATGGTACGTGGTCTACCAAGTAATAAAGTAGCCTTCAAGAAAGCTAAATATCGATCCCATAGGGACTTATTGTAACAACTATTCAATTTTAGTTCAAAATTCAGATTCAATTGATGCAAAAGAAACCAAACGAGAGTTTTAAAGTTATAACTAAATGTAAAGTAAACAGTGCGTAAAGTAAAAGACTTGAAACAATCAATGGAGTAAAGCCAAGGGTTAAAGAACTTCAAACAATCATACTATATTATTGAACTTTATTCGTTTACTCTCTTATCTTGGTTGTTGATTCATAGGGTTAATCGCATGATCATAGTCTACCGACTTGTAATCATTTACCTAATTTGGACATTACAACTACATGTTGAGACGAGATGTAATAATCCAATTAAGTTCTTTAAGATATCATCCTATGTGTGAATCAAGTAAGGCTTCGAGGTATATCCCTTTCCTAGACGCTAATTCGAATTCCTTATTTCATAAAAGAATAAGAACCCTACTTTGTTTATCCCCATATTCTATATCCCTATTCCCTCCCCCGAGATCACAAGGTTGGTAATATATGTATTCTAAGGGTGATCAATCCTTAAAATAATTAAAACAAGGATAAATAAGCAACCAAATATGATAAGCAAATTAAACGAAATCAATTAAAAACAATAGTCTTCATATTCTTTTCTTTAACCCCGGAAAGGGATTGCTTAGCCACTAATCGACATAACCGTAATCAAACTAGTTGAATCCATGTTATGATCAATTAAAAAGATGAATAAAGAATAATAAAAACTAAAAGATGGGTTGTAGAATACTCCATAATCTCCAAAGAAGTTCAAAAAAGTCATCAATAACGTATATAATGCATTGCATTTATAGTAACAAAAGTCCAAGCCGTGTGTGAGTAGGAAACAAGTCTTGGCCGTGTTTGGAATAGGGTCGCGCCGCACTATCTGGTCAACTTGAGCAAGGGTCACGGTGCAATATCTTTTCAGGTCAAGTAGGCATCATGCCGTATTGGCTGCTTGAGTCAAATAGTGGTTGCGATGTGGCTCCAACGCGATGGCTCACTGGAAATTGCAATTCAACGTCCAACTTTGTCTTGTGCAATCGTCTTCCATCCCAAGCATTTGTGGTGTGTTTCCACTTGATTTCCATCCTTTTCAACATCTATGTATCACCATACTCAACTCATAAATCCTTTTACATCATCATACACCATGGATTAGAAATCAAAACAACACAATATCAAGAACGATGAATCACAAACACGAGCTAAAACACGACTAATTCAAATTGACTTTCAACTTATTGTTCCATCTTTAGACTTAAGACAATTGAACCTTGCACATTACAAAAAAGTTTTTCCACATATAATTACATATTTAAAACATTTGGAACTCATTAAACACACTAGAATCCAACGAAACCAACTAGACACACACCTAGCTTAAGCTAGTAAAAACTAGTTTTCTCGATTGAACTCTAAGTAACCCATTTAAGAACAAACTTGTTTGGAAACACTTTTAACCATTGTAATCATATCCTTGAACATTTATATGCTTATTTATATTGGCATCACACATTAAGAACATGAATTATCATCAAAACAAGACTAAACAAGCATAGAATAGTAACACTAGAGTGGATATATACACCCAACATCACCACCCCACACTTAAAGCATTGTTCGTCTTCGAATAACTCTTTACCATAAGCATCATAAGTTGAGGAAACTCTATACTTCTACTACATGCAAGACACTCAAGGTAGTACTACAATGACTTCCCAGATTTTAAGTTTCTACACTAAGCATGTTATTTACACAATTAAAAGCTCATGAACACTACTCCAAAACATCCTAGCCTCAAGAATTGACTCAACAAGTAGCAGACTTATGAATATTACTCAATCAAAGACATCATATAAATCACATACATCCCTCAAACATATTCCCTCACAATAAGAGAGTTACCCATAATCACTCACATCAAAGCATTTTATAACATAATTGGTACAAGAATCATATTTTGCTCACTCTCACAAGGAATTCACAAGTTACACATAATGAACCATAAGCTTGCCCTTAGTGTAGTACTCCACTAATATCAGAATGTTAAGCTTAAGATCAACTAGGTCTTTTCGGGCTGTAATGTCGGCTAAGGGATGGGTAGGAACTATTTGGGAATAGTGACTATCTTCCCTGAGCGCTTTAATACACTACATTATTTAGTTAAAACCAATCTCCAACAACCAAATTACACCATTTTTGTTTACCCCATTCTTTTATTTTTCACCTCATCTTATTAAGCTCATTTACATACACTGTGGTGGGGGACTTCTATGCACAACTCATTGAATTTGAATAAATTTTTATTATTTTCATTACTCAACTTCCCACCACAACATATAACAATTCTTGTAAGAACCAATAACTATCACTTTGGGGCTTCAATTTCACCCTTTCTCCTCTTATTTCTCAAACTCCTTACTCAATTAGTTTTTCATTAAACCGCCTAGGAGCTTTGGATCATATCAAGGTCTATCAAAGAAGGGATTAGGCTACATATGAGGCTACCATAGAAAAATCTAAGGGCTCAATAGGGTTGACTAGGATTAAGCACAAAGGTAGGTCAAAAGAAGGTATAAATCAAGGAGATCTAAGAAATTCCTATATCATCTCCTAAACCCACTCTCTTTATTTCGGTTTGCATACACACCAGACAAATTCTAGACATCATATACAATAAGGAATATACAAATACCTTACACGCACATGGCACATGCTCAACTCAGTTGGATTATCATAGACTCTCAACCAAACAATATCATGAATTCAACATTAAGCCAACAAGTACAAGAGTCATAATCATGAGCCTAGGAGTCTCAAAAGTAGTAATTCATACAATCAACATTCTTTTACAAACAAAATACTTGCATCATGCAATCAACTATAGAACCAACAGGAACATCTTACTTCTTCCTAACCTAAAAAAATTTAAATTTTCCTTAAAAATAGGAATTTCCCCTCCCCACACTTAAAAATCTACTTTGTCCTCAAAGCATAATTTAAAAATAGAGATAGAAATACTCCCTGAGGCCTTTAGGCCTAGCTAGTAGAATTTTTAAACATCAAGAAGGTATGGGGACCCCACACTCAGTCTTTTCCATGCTCCTTAGCTCAGGTTTCTGGTACTCAGACTTTCCTTCAACCTGTGACTCAACAAAACAAAAACTACGTGAAGTAAAAACTACAAAAAACTAAAACATACCTACTTACCTTGGGTTGCCTCCAAAGTAGCGTCTGATTTAGTGTTGTGGCACTACCCAAGTTAACTTAACCAAGTTCCTTCCTTCTTTTCCTTACACTTGGAGGCCATCTTCTTATTCATTTCTGACCTCTTGAGTGTGAACTCTCAAGGTCTACAACTTTCTTAACTATAGCCTTTTCAGGCTCATTAATCTGTATCATGTCTGGTTTAGGTGGATGTAGCTTAGGGTGCTCAATGAGGTAGTCCGAAGAGGCCTTTTATGGAACAAGCTTCACCACCCCATACTTATCCCCTTCAATCACAGTAATCATGCACAAGTTTTTATAGTGGGATAGTGTATTAAGCGGTTTATACACTTTAAAAATTATCTCTTCATACTCCAACCTCATTGTGAGAATACTCTTTATTACATAGATTAAAGCTCCTCCCGTCGCTAAAAATGGACGCCCAAGATAATTGGTACCTATTCGTCTTCCTGAAAACCAAGAATAATAAATTCAACAGGAATAATAAATTTACAAACCTTTATTGGGACATCCTCTATTACTCCTTCAAGATGGGCTATGGTCCCGTTTTCCAGCTGCAGTAGTATAGAGCTCGGTTTAGGATTCCCAAAACCCAATGTATTGAACAACGATAGGGGCATCAAGTTGATACTTGCCCCCAAATCACTAAGTGCTTGAACCACCTCACCGTTGCCAATATGAATGGGGAGAGTGAACTTCCCAGGGTCTAGAGGTGTGCATAGGTCGGTTTGATTCGGTATTATATATTATTGGTTTGATTTATCAATTTTTGGTTTTTAAATATGCTAAACCAATAACCAAACCAATAAGATATTTTTTATCGGTTTTTAGTTTATCAATTTATTGTCCTTATCAGTTCAATTTTTGGTTTAACCAATAAGAAAATACTCATAAAATAAAAATAGTAGTAACTAACATGAAAAAAATCAAATTTTAGTTGTAACCAAAAATCCTACATGATGTGTTTTAATTTACAAGAATCTTCAAGTTTGAACTAAATGTTGTTAGGAGAATTCAAGAGTTTGTATAATTGAAATAATAGGTTTGTTAATTTATAGAAATTAAGATTATATATATATATATATATTCATTCATTCTTATTGGGTTATCAGTTTACCTAATAACCCAATAAGAAAAAATTAAACTGAACCAATAACCCAATTTTTTTTTTATAAAACCATTAAAAGTTGTTAACCCAATAACAATAAACCAATAATATTTTTATCCATCGGTTCGGTTTTTGGACACCCCTACCAGGGTCCTTAAGATTTTTTGGCATCTTTTGAGTAACTACAAAACTACACTCCTCGGTGAGTGCTACCGCCTCCACATCTTGAAGCTTAACTTTATCAGCAACC
Organism: Capsicum pubescens; assembly: GCA_030864215.1. Taxonomy (NCBI): domain Eukaryota; kingdom Viridiplantae; phylum Streptophyta; class Magnoliopsida; order Solanales; family Solanaceae; genus Capsicum; species Capsicum pubescens. The sequence goes on along the minus strand of CM061548.1, from coordinate 295,583,926 downwards.
ACATCCCTCAAGTACTCAGCATACTTGGTCATTTAATACAAAACATCTAAAGAAGGTAAATTAATGTGTAGCTCTCTGAAAGTGTCAAAGAACTTGTTGTAACATGCATCCTCTTTTGCCTTAATATGCCTCTGTGGGAAAGGTAGCTATAGAATCTTCTTCACTTCTTCATTAGCTTTTTATTTTGAGTATTCAGACTTCCTCAATATTTTAGCAACTTGGGTATTTACCTGTTCAGTCACCACATCATCATCCACCTCCATTGTTGCCTTTGGAGGTTCTCCATGAAGCTCTTTACCACTCCTCAAAGTGATTGCTATTACTTGTTTTGGGTTTTCTGTATCTCTTGGAAAACCACCTTGAGGCCTGGTATTTAATGTTTATGATAACTACTCCAACTGTAACTCTAAGCTTCCTGTGGCCACTTGTTGGTTCTTTACATTTGCAGCCAACTATTTTGATTATCTAGAATCTGCTTCCTCATCACTTCCAGGTTGCTAGTTAACTGATTTCCTTGTGCTTGTGATTGCTGATTTTCTGCTATTGGGCATTCCACGAATTAGTCTTCCACTTTATGTTGTAGGCATTACCATAATTTGGCCTTTGAACATTGCCCACAAACATTACTAACTCCAGATTTGCAGCACACATGGCCGCTGAATGACCATTGTTTCCACAAACCTCACACCAATCACTAGTCTGTTGAACTGCATTAACTGCTATTATAGGTTGTGTAGCTCCCACTTTTAGGCTGCTAAACTGAGTGTTTATCAAATTTTGTAATACAATAACCTGATATGATAAAGTAGTGTGTTGGTCCACCCCCAACACACCTGTAACTTTCTTTATGGAACTCCTAGAATCACCATACCACTCTCGATTTCCTTATACGATGTGGTTCAATAAGGTTTATTGATCATCATAAGTCAACTTAAACATTTGACCACCTGCAGCTGAATCTAGCAAATTTTTTGTATTATGATCAAGTGCTTCTACAAAAGTATGAGCAAGTACCTTATTGGACTGTTGATAATGTGGAAAGTCCCAAAAAAGTGCCTTGAACTACTCCCAAGCATGATAGAGGTTTTTAGTTGGCCTCTGTTTGAAGCTCACTATCTCACTTCGATGTTTTGTAGCCTTGCCAGACGAAAAGAATCAAATGAGAAACTTTTAGGCTAAGCCATCCCATGAACTGATCGAATTTGATGGCTTAGATTTCAACCACTTTTTGGCTACCTCAATAAGTAAATAGTGGAATAACGTTCGCCTCACATAATTAACATTCACATCTGTCGGAATGAATGTGTTAGTGAGCTCAATGAAATTTTACAAGTGGACCTATGGATCTTCATCTGCAATCGCTGTAAACTATCCACTGCTAATCAACATCTGCACCATATTGTTCTTTAGCTTGAATCTCCCTCCAACAACAAGTTTCTAAAAAGGAGAGGTTAGATTTGTCGAAAGTGATATTTCCACTTATCTAACTGTCCTGTGGGCTTCTTGTTCATCAGCCATGATAGCAAGATTCTTTTGATCTTATTCAATTTGCATAATATGGGGAGAGAAAGATTACTTCTCTCCTTTGTTGATGGAAGAGTTTCTTAGGTTTAGGTCTTGGTTCAACCAACTTTTGCTCCCTTGCCAGCTTACTAACCTGAAAACTTATTTCCTATAAATACAAAACAAACACCAAGAATAAAACACCAAAGAAATCACAAAAGCAAAACTAAAAACAAAATAGTTGCCAAGTTTCAAGTCCCTGACAACAGTGCCAAAAACTTGATAGCTCCCAAGCACACACGCAAGTGTACGTGGTCTACCAAGTAATATAGTGTCCTTCAAGAAAGTTGAATATCGATCCCACAGGAACTTGTTCTAACAACTGTTCAATTTTAGTTCACAATTCAGATTCAATTGATGCAAGAGTAACCAAAAAAGAGTCTTAATGTTATAAATAAATGTAAAGTAAACAGTGCATAGAGTAAAAGACTTGAGACAATCAACAGAGTAAATCCCAGGGTTAAAACACTTCTAACAATCATACTATTTTATTTAAATTCATTCGTTAACACGCTTATCTTGGTTGTTGTTTGGTAGGTTGAATCACATGATCATGGTCTCCCAACCTCTAATAGTTTACCTAATTTGGACATTACAGCTACATCGTTGAGCGGGGATGTAATAATACAATAAAGTTCTTTAAGCTATCATCCTATGTGTGAACCAAGTAAGCCTTGGTATAACCCTGTGCCAGATACTAATTCAAATTCCTTATTTCATTAAATAATAATAACCCTACTTTGTGTATCCCCATGTTCTATCTCCTTATTTCCCCTTCCGAGATCATAAGGTTCACAATATATGTATTCTAAGGGTGATCAATGCTTAAAATTATTAAAACAAGGATAAACAAGCAACCAAATATGATAAGAAAATTAAAAGAAATGAATTCAAAATAATAGTCTTCATGTTCTTGGCTTTAACCCTGGAAAGGGAGTGTTTAGCCACTAATCGACACAATCATAATCAAACCAGTTGAATCCATGTTAGGATCTATTAAAAAGCTAAATAAAGAATAATAAAACCTGAAATATAAGTTTCAACAGCCTCCTAATCTCTAAAGAAGTTCAAAAAAGTAATCAATAATGTGTATAATGTATTGCATTTATAGTAACCAAAGTCCAAGCTGTGTGGGAGTAGGAAACTAAGTCTTGGCCACGTTTGGAATTGGGTCGTTCCACACTAGCTGGTCAACTTGAGAAAGGTTAATGGCACACTAGCTGGTCAGGTCAAGTAGGCATCGTTCCATACTGGCTGCTTGAGTCAAATAGGTGTTGCGATGCTGCTCCAAAATGTCTCTCTGGAAATTGCAATTCAACGTCGAACTTTATCTTGTGCAATTGTCTTCCATCCTAAGCATTTGTGTGGTGTTTCGACTTGATTTCTAGCCTTTTCAACATTTATATATCACCATAATCAACTCACAAAACCTCCTACATCATCATACATAACGTATTAGAAATCAAAATAATATAATATCAAGAATGATGAATCACAAACACGAGCTAAGACATGGCTAATTCAAATTGACCTTCAACTTATTATTCTGACTTTAGAATTAATCCAATTAAACCTTACATATTACAAATAAGTTTTTCCAAATATAATTACATATTTAAACCATTAAACACACTAGAATCCAATGAAACCAACCAGACACACACCTAGCTCAAGCTAGTAAAAACTAGTTTTCTCGATTGAACTCTAAGTAACCCATTTAAGTACAAACTTTTTTAAAAACACTTTTAACTATTGCAATCACATCCTTGAGAACATATATTCTTATTTATATTATCATCACACATTAAGCACATGAATTTTCCTTAAAACAAGACTTAGCAAGCATAGAATAGTAACACTAGAGTGCATAAATACGCCCAATATCAGGGTTATTCTTTATTAGTGATAGATATTTACATATTACGATGATATGATGATACCCACTATGGAAGAAGGATATTGTGATGTTATATTAATACTCGACAAGGCAGAGGATACTATAATGTTATATTGATACCTGGCAAGGACGAAGGATAACATGATGATACCTAGAAAGGTTGCAAAATATTTTGATGATATGACTATACCCAGTGTGTTCGAAGGATACTATGATGAAATGATGATACTCGACAAGGATGGAGAATATTTTTATGATATGATGATACCTGGTGTGGCCGAAGAATACTATGATGGTGTGATGATACTCGATAAGGCCGGAGGATACTATGATAATATGATGATGCCTGGCAAGACCGAAGAATAGTATGATGAAATGGTGATACTCGGTAAGATCGGAGAATGATTATTATTGTGCCTATGATTACATCTACCAGTTCAATTCTGGATATCCCTATGTATGGAGATTATGTGTTTAGTTATGCTCTTATGTAGCTGGCTATAATATTCATATTAGAGATGTCGGTGATAGTTTTCTCATGGTTTAAGGTGTGAAGTGGTATAAATTTTGACTTACGGTTTAAAGGATGATTAGTGGTGGATATTGCTTAAGTGGCTAACGGTGACTAATGGATTAGTGAACTGTAGTGATAAAATGGACTAGTGGCATCGATGGCTATTAATAGTGATAATTATTTTTCTATGGAGATTAGTGATGGTTTAGTGATGGTGATAATTAGTTGCTACTGATGACTAAGTTTATGATGTGGATTAAATGTTAAACAAGTATTTATGAATGGAAAAAGTCATCAAAATCACCCTAAACTATATCTGAAAAGTCACGTACATACTCAAACTATTATGACGGCCTATTACACACTTATACTACGTAAAAATGAATTTATTTCCACCTCAAAAGCTAATATGGCAAAAAATTAAAAAGAAAAAAGAGAAAGTGCGTCCAGGAGTTGAATTAAAGAAAAAAGAAGAGAAAAACGAAAATCACATCTTCTTTGTGCATTCTCCATGGATAACCTTTCTTACTTTTTTTCTTCTTTATGATATTAATCTTCTTTTCTCTAACTTTTTTCTTATCAAAATCACTTCATTTTTTTCACTAATCAACTTTTTATTTTCAGCATTCTCCGTCTTGAGCTTCAACGAAATTCGCAATACTGAGAAATTTGATGATTGGTTGATAAAATTGATTGTGGTATGTCTTTTATTTTTTATAATTTACAATGAAGTTGTTGTCAATTTTGGTGATGAATGTTGGGTTTATGTTTATGGATGTGATTATTTTTTATGGTGACAACGATAATGAATCTGGTGGTGAATGATTTAACAAAGCAATTTGGGGTGAAAATAAAATTTTGGTATGATTATTGTTGTGAATTTAACTATTGATAGTGTATGGTAGTTTAATTTTGATAAACATTAAAATATATTGATATTGTGTGATTTTGATGTGAATTCAATAGCGGATGTTTAATTTGTGCACTAATTCTTTGTAATTTTTGATGACAAAAATGATTGTGATATGATTTCGATGATGAGTTTGGTTATGGGTATTGAAATTTGTGATGGCTCTTTGAAATTTTTAATGGTAACAATAATGGTGATATAATTCTGACTTTGGTTATGGTTGTTAAATTTTGTAATAGTTCTTTGAAATTTTTAGTGGTTACAATAGTGGTTATATGATTTTGACTTGTAAATTTTTATGGTAGCAGTGATGGTGGGTTGATTCCAATGGTAAATTTGGTTTTTATTGGTGGTGAACTCTGTGGTGATAATGCTATGAGTTTTGTGATGATACAACAATGGTGGTGGTTTAATGGTGGGTTTTGATGATGGATAGGAAAGAAGAAGCAATTGGGGTGACTTAGACATTTTTTTTTAAATCTGATGTGAAAGTTGACATGGCAGTGACATTGTGATGAAATGTACGTTAGTATGTAACACCTTCCATTGTGTGACTGGTTGTATGTGCATCATGATGGAAATAAATTCACTTTTAAATAGTATAGGTGTGTATTTGTTCACTCTAATTGTTTAGATGTGGTTTTGCCTTTTTGAGTATAGTTTAGGGTGAAAACGATGACTTTTTCCTTTATGAATTAATGATGCTAGTTAATAAAAGTTGTTGGTTGATAGATGAATAATGAATAAATGGGGATTAGCAGTCATTTGATAAATGGTGACTAGTAGAAATATGAAGGCTAGAAATAAATATTGGTTAATTAACGAATATGGTCTAGTGGTGAATCTTCGCTAAATGCTAGATATTGGCTAGTTAGTGAATAATGGTTAGATGTGGACCCATTAATAGTGATTATGTGATGATTAGTAGATAGATAATAATTAGAGGTCTCATGATGGCTAATGAGTAGTTGGATTAGTTTTAAGCGTTAGCTATCTACGAAGGAGCTATTAGTGTGTATTGCTGATATAGTTGTTGTGTGATAATATTATTATTGTGGTTATGTTTCTTAGTACATATTGTTCAATTAAAAACATAATTGATCATTATGAATGTTGGCAAATGGCCGATTGATGGAAATTAGGAAAAACTATGGAATTATGAGGAAGTTGGATATATTGTTGGCTTGATTCTTTTATGTTTCTCTTGGGTATACTCTCTGGAGGTATGGTACGTCGTGATGAGTTCTTTACTTTATGCACCAGTTAACATATGGGTACCAACTTTGTACTTGTGAATTCTTGTGTTAATGGTATGACGTGTTATGATTTTGAACAGTCTAACTCTTATGTACAACCTTATTTGCATGCTTTGATGTTGTATGATACATTGTTACTCCATTATTTATTGCTTGCTATGTATAGTGATATTGGCATGTGTCGATGCCTTATGTTATACTGTTATTTTGATATGATCAATTATTATATATAGTGATGATGAAGATGATTCAAGTTCAATTCTTTACCTTGACTTAGTTATGATTATCTTGCACTTTATCATTCTTATATCATGATTTAGCTCAATCGTCCAATGATGCCTACTGAGAACCCATTATTTTGGTACTCATACTACACTTTTATACCTTTTTAGTGTTGATCCGAGTACTAGCTACCACTATTGATTGTGGTTTGTGAGGTGATTGATTTCTGGAGATAGGGTGAGCTCTTGAAGTTCGAGCCACCCAATTTCCTTCTATCTCTTTTGTTCAGTCTTTAGTATTCAAGACAGATATATTGACTATTCTAGACATAGAGTTGTTTGATATTATTAGATATTCTTGTACTAGCTCTACCAGGTTTAGGGATTGGTATCTTGTTTAACTGTTTATTCTATTGAGAACCCTCTTATGTTTATAATTGATGATTCACCTATGTTGAGCCTTTCTTACCAGATTAACCCATTGCGTTAGATCTAGGTTATGGTATTGGCTTACCTACTGGTGGGAATTGGTAGGTGTCACTATGACTCGTAAATAGGGTCGTAAAAAATTGGTATCAGATCCATATTTCACCGATATTGGTGGTACAAGAGCAAGTGTCTAGTAGAGTCCTGCGGATCGGAATGTTGACATCCATTTCCTATCTTCGGGAGGCTATGGGACATTCTTAGGAGTTCTTCACTTCTTTTACTCATATTGTACTAAAATTTTGAGTTGGTTTGTAGAATATTCTCTTAATTTTACTTTTCTGTATAAGGCCAGGACATGTTCCACAGCTACATGGGATGAGGGTCCAGAGACCGACCCCAAGGATATTTATCCTATTCATGCATGACCTATAGGTCATGGACAACCTCATGATATGTTCGCAACCAGGGGCTAGGATAGGCCTCTTTCCCAAGACCTTATTTCTTTACCTGAGCTAGTGATTCTTCCGCCATAGCCAGTGGTGGGCTAGGGACTGGCCCAGGCCCCACCAGGTTTTATTCCCTCTTTATTGCTCAGAGATTCCTTGATTTAACTTTTGAGGATTGTTGGTGATGTGTTGTCTGATGTTGCATAGTCTACTGATCAGAGTGGTACTGAGGTGGGGGCACTACCTATAGCTTCGGCTCCCAGAGTTGAGAATTCCCCCTTTACCGATAGTTGCTTAGCTGGTAGTCTCCCAACCAGTGGTGGCCCAACCTGCTATGTCTTATGAGGAGCAGAAGATGTTGGGTAGATTCTTAAGGTTAGCTCCACCTAGGTTTTCTGGTGCTCCTGGATAGGATGAATATGAGTTCTTGACTGCATGTGAGGATAGGCTTCATGGATTGGGCCTTTTTGAGACTCATGGTGTGGACTACACTATATTTGAGTTGGATTGGTCTGCTCATCATTGGTGGAAAGGATATATGGATTATAGACTAGCTGGGTCTTCTTCTTTGTCAAGGACTCAATTCTCTGAGATGTTCTTGGAGAGTATATGTCGTGCATCCTTAGAGATCGATTGAGAGATCAGTTCTCTAGATTGGAGCATGGCCCCATGACAGTTGCTGAGTATGAGAGGGTTTGTGTCATGACCCAAAATAGGGCCTGACAGTGATGGGTATCTCAAGTTCGCCGAGGACCGGAGACTACCACCATTGCCTGGTCAAACTGATCATAACATACATAACAACAGCTGAATTTCGAACATATAACAAGATATAAAATAATAAGCTCAACATCTAAAAGTGTCAACATCAATACCCAATCCATAGTAATATCCATAAAACCTCTACTAATCCAAAAAAAAAATGAATGTTGAGATATACCCCCAACTCTGTCATTGACAATGATAATGTTAATATGAACTCTTGAATTCTAGTCTATGCAAGGAAAATGATGGAATGATCAAGTCTTCCAAAAAATGGAAGCTCACCACTTCACAGCAAATGATCGACGAATCGATTCGATCCACCTAACACCATGCAGGAAAAGTAGAATTGCCTTTGGACCCTACATCGCATGGGGATACAATGTTTGGAGACGGTTAGTGGGATGAGCACTTTCACGTAACTCAGGGATGGAAAAAAATAATGTCAGTCAAAATTTCAATTTCAAACCGACTATACATGTTCACATACATGCATGCATATATAAAATAGATGTTGGGGGTAGGGAACAAGGTTTATCATAATAGTAAAATATTATCTTGGACTATATAGCTCAATCGTCATAAACAGGCACCCATAGGCTATATGGGTTCAGCTCTCCCGGTTGAAAGGGCCCGAATACATGTTAGCCGCATAAATTGGAGGTATCAAGGAAGATTAGGGAATGGCCGGATCCCACGTCAATCCAAGATACAAATATATATATCAATAGTGTGAACTGTACCCATGGTCATCAAGACAAACCTCATGTCGGCAAATATGAGTTTCCAGTATAAGTCATCCAAGACCCACACCTTTACGACTTAGCTACATAACCCCCGTTAAGACTAATTTTAAAAAAATTAACATAACCCATTCATTAACCAAAGGCTTAATCATTAAGGCATACCATGGGTATCGTCATACCCTTACACTTGTAAGATTATCTCTATGCCATAACAATCACATTAATTTGGGGGAATGCCTCAACCCCTTTTGTTCATTAAATCAAATTGTAGGAATACCTCGACCTCCTTTAGTTTAATAAACCAAAACATAGCCATTAAGGCCTTAAAAATACACATTCATTGTTTAGCCGTTTATGCAATGCAATAGTATAAGTGAGTAAGTCAAATCGTGCGAAAAAATCCATAATTAAAGCCATTTACAGAAGTAGGTTGAGGGAACACAATTTTTTCAAACCAACTCCATGTTCAAAACATCAATTTGGGGGAATGCGTCGACCTTTATTCCAATCCCTACATCTATGCACCCCATTAGTTCAAAAAATAATTTTCAAAGCATGAATAACTCATAAAAACCATGTAAAATAATTCAAAGATCAACCATTCCAAAACCCTCAACGATATAAAAACCCAGATTCAAATCCATACGAATAAACTATTTAAAACACATGCTTTTCATGAAATAAGATTTAGGGAAGAGTAACATGCCTGGGTGTACCATAACCATCGAGAGAAATCACCCTTAAGAGCCCTAATTGGTCAACTTCTTAGAAACCCTAAGTGCTCTTCACCTTGGTGATTTGAGAGTGTTTGAGGAGTTATTTTGATTTATTTTTGAGTGATAATGAGACCCTAAAGGGGTTTTAAGTCATGGGTCACCATTAGGTAAGAGGAGAAATGTCCAAAGTGCCCTTAATTAAAAGCTGAAAAATTATCGCCAGTGACTACGAGTTACCCTACGACTCGTAAGGACACATTATGACTCGTCACCATGAGTCGTAATCAAGAAAGTAGCTGAAGTACCCTTCTCTAGTGACCCTACGATTCACACCATGAGAATCTTAAGAGACCCTATGACTCGTAGGGTCCAAGTCATAATCAAGACAAAATATTTTGGGCATCACACTACTTTGGCTATAGATGGGACTGTACAACTTGTATAGAGTCTTTAAGACTCGTAACCAATAGTCGTGATCATAATAGAAACATTAGGATAGAACACTGGTACGACTACAATTGGTTCCTTAAGACCCATAATGATACCCTACGACTAGCAAAGAGAGTTGTAGTCTAGGCAGTGAGTTTAAAATTTAAAATTTATTTCAGGGACCAAAATCTGGGGTATTTCAATCTCTCACTTAGGATCATTCATCCCCGAATGATGAGACAAGACATTTATTAGCATGAGTTTACACAGAGCACATCCACACTTACCTTTAACAAAGACAGAAAACAAAGATATCAAGGAAATCACAATATTCTTTAACAAAGTCAGAAAACAAAGATGTTATAGAATACACATACCTCAAGCATGATTAATCGAAGCGGGAAACAAGAATGGATATTTGGATTTCATGTCCTCTTCGGCTTCCCAAGTAGCTTCTTCACACTTATGATTCCTCCATAGAACCTTTAACGAAGCCACATTTTCCATTTGCAACCAGCGGACTTGCCTATCCAAAATCTCAATCAGGACCTCCTCATAAGATAGGGAATCTAAAGCGCTAACACTCTCCAAAGGAACAACCAAGAAAGAATCATCCAAGCACTTCATGGGAGACACCTTCAAGAACACCAAATCATCCACATCAAATTCCAAGTCCCTTCGCCTTACATCCGCATAGGACTTTTGGCAACTTTAGGTGGCCTTAAGCCTATCCCAAATCACCTTTACCTTTTCCATAGCTTTATGAACCATGTCGGGACCATACAACCTATTCTCACCAACCTTAAACCACCCAATGGGAGACCTATACCTCCTACCATACAAGGCCTCAAATGGATCCATCTGGATGCTAGAATGATAGCTATTATTATATGCAAACTCTATGAGAGGCAAATGGTTGAGCCAACCACTACCAAAATTGGTCCCATAAGACCTTAGCATATCCATCAAAGTCTATATAGTCCTCTCCTCTTTTCCATCCATCTGAGGGTGGAAAGCGGTGCTAAGGTTTACCTTAGTCCCCAAACCTCTCTAAAAAAGCACCAAAAGTGAGATGAGAAATGAGTACCTCGATTAGATATGATGGAAACTGGAGAACCATGCAACTTCACGATCTTCTGAATGAAAAGCTTAGCATAATCCTCTGTAGAATAATTAGTCTTCACTGGTCGGAAATGAGCGGACTTGGTCATCCTATTCACAATGACCTAAATTGAATTAAACTAATGATGAGACTGCAGAAGACCAGTAATGGATTTCATATTAATCACTTCCCATTTCTATAGGAGTAACTAATCTCTTGAGACAAACCGCTAGGCCTCAAGTTCTCCACCTTCACTTGCTGACAAACCATGCACTTAGCAACAAAATTGGCCAAATCCCTCTTTATATTATTCCATCAATAGATCTTTTTTAGATCATGGTACATATTTATAGAACCAGGATGAATAGTGTACCTTGATTCCTGAGCCTCATCTAAGATTCTCTCTCACAACCCATCAACATCGGGACACACAGTCTGCCTTGTACCTCAAGATACCATCACCTCCAATCTCAAAATCCATTACCCTTTAGTGACCCACATCGCCCTTGATCTACATCCAGATGAGATCCAATACCTTCTTATCCTTTACCTCAGCACCTAGAGATGACTACACCACCTTTTGCATAATCACACCTCCATCCTCGGAGTCTAAAAGACAAACTCCAAGGTTATCCAACCGATGAATATCCTTCACCAAACCTCACTTCTCCTCATCAACATGAGACAAGCTTCCTATGGATAACCTGCTAAGAGAATCATCAACCACGTTAGGTTTACCTAGATAATAATGGAGGCTTATGTCATAGTCCTTGAGCAACTCAAGCCATCTCCTTTGCCTGAGATTCAACTCCTTTTAGGTAGACACATACTGTAAACTCTTATGATCAAAATAGATGTGAACATGAACTCTAGATAAATAATAATGCCAAATCTTCAAAGCAAAGACCATAATTAACAACTCCAAATCATGAGTTGGATAGTTCTTCTCATGCACCTTCAACTGCCAAGAAGTATATGGAACCACCTTACCATGCCGGATTAACACAAAGCCCAGTCCTACGTGGGATACATCACAACAAATAACAGAACCCTCGGTACCCTTGGGTAGAGTCAAAATCAGAGCAAAAGTCAACTTATCCTTTAACTTTTCAAGATTACCCTCACAAGTATTAGTCTATAGAAACTTTATCTTCTTATGAGTCAACTTAGTCAAAGGGGCATCAATAGAAGAGAAACTTTTCACAAACCTCCTATAAGAACCAGCTAAACCTAAAAAGCTCCGATTATAGGTTGGACTCGTAGGTCTAGGCCACTTCTTAACTACTTCAACTTTTTGTGAATCCATCATGATCCCTTCACTAGAAACAACATGATCTAAAAAGGTAACAATATTTAACCAGAACTCACACTTGGAAAATTTAGCATACAACCACTTATCTTTCAAGGTTTACAACATAATGAGGAGGTGATCGGCATAATCCACCTTACTCTTGGAATACACCAAAATATCATCAATAAATATAATTACGAACAAATCTAAGAACTGATAAAATACCCAGTTCATAAGATCCATGAATGTCGCCCGGTAATTAGTCAAACTAAAGTACATAACTAAAATCTCAAAATGACCATACCGGGTTTGAAAGAAAGTCTTAGGGGTATCCACCTCCCTAATTTTCAACTGAAGGTAACCCGACCAAGATCAATCTTAGAAAAGTACTTAGCACCTTGAAGATGGACAAATAGATCATCAATCCTCGATAGAGGGCACTTATTCTTCATAGCCACCTTATTCAATTAACGGTAATCTATACACATTTGAAGGGACCAATCTTTCTTACGCACGAACAGAACAGGAGCACCCAGGGAGAAACACTAGGGAAAATAAAACCTTTATCAAGAAGATATTTTAAATACTCCTTAAGTTTTTACAACTCAGTCGGGGATATTCTATAGGAAGGGGTAGAGATAAAATGAGTGTCCAGAAGAAGATCAATCCCAAAATTAATTTCCCTATCGGGAGGGACACCAGGAAGATCATCAGGAAACACTTTGGGAGACTCACAGACCATAAGTACAGATTGCAAAGAAGGACCTTCCAAGTTAGGATCTTTAACCCGGACCAAGTGTTAGAGACACCCCTTGGAAATCATCTTCCAAACTCTAAGATAAGAAATTAACCTTCCCTAAGGAACTCAGGAACTACCTTCCCACTCAATCACCGATTCATTCAGGAATTGGGAACTGACCCTTCAGGTCTGACAATCAAGATATGCATAGCACAAGTGCAACCAATCCATTCCCAAGATCACATCAAAGTATAACGTATCCAACTCAATTAGATCCAAACATCTTCCTATAATGGATAGATACCACACAACCCTTATAGTCTATTCAAGCTACAATAGAGTCACCCACCGGAGTAGACAAAAAAAGGGATCATGAATACTCCTAGGACCAAAACCAAGATGGATAGCCATATAAGGGGTCACATAAGAAAGGGTAAACCTGAGATCAAGCAGACAATATACATCATGAGAGAAAAGTTTTAGCAAACCAGTAACAACATCAGGAGTAGACTCAAAATCCTAAGGGGTGGAAAGAGCATACAAATGATTTTGACCAGTATCAGAGCCAAAAGTAGCACCCTTTGGTGTAGGAGCTAAAAAAGCAGCAACTGGGACTTTATTAGCCTAGTAACAACATCGCTTGAAGGATAGTTCCTTTAAATATGGCCAGGATGGCCATATATAAAACACTTATTCCTTCTCTCATCACAAAAGCCATAGTACAACTGTCCACAAAAACTGTAAGGAGGATGCGATGGATCTGACTGAGCCCCACTGACCTGAGATTAGACACCTTGTGACTTAAACCCACTGTTTCTATGAAAGCAACATTTACCAAATGGCCTAATATATAGAGCACTACCTGTATAATAAGAACCATAAATCCCCAACCTCATCTTATACCACTGCCTTCCATCTTTACCACTATTTTTTTGGACTCCATCCTACTAAAAATATTGGGATCTCTTACTTTGCCTCTCTCCTATTTTGGCTTGTTTCTCTTTTTCATCTTCAACCTGTTGCATATACACTATAAGCCTAGAGATATCTATGTCACTATTTAGCAAGGTGACTTTGCACTCTAATACCAAGTCTCGAGACAAGCCCGAAGCAAATTTTCTTATCTTATCCCTCATGATAGACAATAGATCAGGAGTATAACAAGAACGTTGATAAAACTTCAATTCATACTTCTTCACAGTCATCTTGCCTTGCTTTAAATTCATGAACTTCTCAGCCTTCGCCTCCCTTAACTCCTAAGGAAAGAAGCGATCAAGAAAAATACTAGAGAAATCCTCCCATAATGCCAACTCTGTATCATCACCCTTAAATTGGTCCCACTCCTCATACCACTAATACACCACATCTTTTAATTGGTATGCAGGAAACTTCACACCTCCAAAGTCAGAAACATGCATCACCAATTTTTTTTTCTCCATATCATCTATGAACTCTTGAGGATCTTTCTCAACCTTAGATCCAGTAAAGGTAAGAGGATTAAGCCTAAAAAACTGGCCAACGCTAGTGGCCTTAGAAGAACTCACAACAGCACCAATAGGACCCGACTGACGTGATTGAGATGTCACTAATTTGGTCAATAGATGAATAGAAAAATGAAACTCAACATTAGTAATATCTCCCTAAGGTGACTGAGCAGGAGTGTCACCAGCGGAAGAAGGATCAGTGAGGACTAGTGGAACTCTATGAGGGCAATAAAAAACAATAACCCTAGGTTAGGTATAAACATCATACGTAGGATGAGACTCATCCATAATATCCTCAAGCAAGACAAAGGAGTTTCCACGAGCATTAGATCTTCTGGGAGACATTAGCTGAAAAGAAAAAAAATGGGAATTAGAAGAGATATCAACACCCTAGACTCCAAAGCCCAAAAGTAGATCACAATAAAGGAAAATATTCCTAAATTCCTCATAGCCTCTCTATTATAAGTGTAGCGCATTACCCACCCATAAAAGAGACTATATTTGACATAGATTTGTGGATACCCAATGACACCAAAACTAGGATCTGATACCAACTTTTTTATGACCCAAACTAGGGCCTATCCATGATGGGTATCTCAAGTCTGCCGAGGATCGAAGACCACCCCCATTGCCTAGTAAAATAGATCACAACATACCTATCAATAACTAAATTTTAAATATATAATAAGATAAAAAATAATAAGCTCAACATCTAAGAGTTTTAACATCAATACCCAATCCACAGTAATATTCACTAAACCTTTACTAATCCTAAAATAACTAAATTTTGGGATATGCCTCTGACTTTGATAATGATAATATTAATGTGAACTATTTTTTTCTTGTCTATAAAAGGAAATTGATGGAATGATCAAGTATTTTAGAAAATGGAAGCTTACCACTTCATTGAAAATGACCGTGGAATTGAGTTGATCCACTAAACACTGTGTTGGAAAAGTAAAATTTTCTTTGGATATTACATTGTGTGGGGATTCAACATCTGGAGATGGTTAGTGGGATAAGCACTAGTATGTAACTATAGGAAAGGATACAATAATATCAGTCAAAAGTTTAATTTTAAACCTATTGTACATATTCACATACATGCATACATAAATGAAATACCCTAGGTTTTGGTCCTTGGAAATTTCTTGGGTTTTGGACCTTCTGGACATCATATGACTCACCATAATAGTTGTATGGTGAGGGTATGGGTCAGGTAACCCAGTCGTATATTCTATAGTATTGGGTGGTATTAGGTGGTAGACTTTTTAGAAAAGGTACGACTTGGGTGAGTACGAGTCGTATAGTGGGTGATGGGTCGTATGGTTTAGTTTTCCTTCATTTAATTAAAACTTGGTAACTTAACTTGGATCTGAGTATGAGCGGTTCACTATGGGTTGTGAGATATGGTACAAGTGGTATAGTCCAACTCGTATGATGGACAGTGTCAACCCCTCTTAATTTTTCCTAGAGTACAGTTTATGGGTACCAATCATATCATTGGGTATGAGTAGGACTTAGGAGTTGTAGGTTGGTCAGTGTGAGGGTTGATATTCTTCTTGTGGTATGAGTGGTTGGTACAAATCATACCCTAGGGTATGGATGGATGTGGGTGGTCGTACCCTTCTATGGGATTGTTATACAGTTTAAGTTGGGGGTATTCTATACATTTCCCCTTATAACTCCTTGGGACCCCACGATATAAAACACCTTTTTGGGTCTTCATTAACCCAGTTTCAATCAATCAAACACTTTAAACTCTCTCAAAATCTCTCAAGTCTCTTAGGTTAAGCAAAAGATAGGGTTTCCTTCAAGGAGGTCAATTAAGACTCATAGGGGTGATTTCTTCTCATCTTCTTCTCAATCTAAGGAAATATGCTTATTCCTCACTGTTAGTTCCAACAAAAGACATGTTTTATTAGTTGTTTTCATGGCATGAATGTTATACGATTTTGGGTTTTCAATTATATGTTGGAGAATTTGGTTGCAATGGTTTGTTATGGTTTTCCCTTGTCTTTTACTTATGATTTTCATATTATTATGGTGGTTTGAACATTTGGTTGCATGGGAATGGTTAATTGGTACTTGGTTTTGGCTTTGGAAATACTATGACCCAACATGTTTGATAAAATGCCTATGAAAATGCTTTTACTCTATTGTAGGACTTTTAATGGAACTATTGCATGGTTTAACTTGATAATGGAAGACTAAATGGTTTAAATGAATGGAATGGTTAAATGGTAAGGTATTGGTGGTTATGGTTTGTCAAATTGTAAGACTTGTGGGGTACAAGGGAATCCCCCAAGAAAACTTAATAATGAAACACTTGTGGGGTACATGGGATCCCCCCAAGTCAACTTTATAATGTAATCTATGGGTACATGTGAATCCTTTTACTTAACAAGGATGGATAACGACATTTCTTATAAGCTAGTCGGCATGACAATACCATAACTTATAGCCTTGGTTAATAATAAATGGAATGGTGGTTTAGTTGTGTGGTAATAGTTTTATCTGGGCAATAATGGCAGGGTGTGATAGCTAACCGGATGGTGTGAGTCCAATGAAAGAATACTGGAAACTCATGTTTGCCAACATGGGAATTGTTCATGACGACTATACATGAAATATACGGGGTACATAAGAATCCCCTAAGTACACTTGTACAAATGTATCAAGGAGAGCAAAGGGTACTCGGGAATCTCCTACTCCTATGGTATCTCTGGTTCATGCGGCTACACGTATCGGGGCTTGTTCAGGGGGTTACACTGGACCTATATAGATCATGGGTGGTTCTAGGATGGTTAAGCTACACATACCCAAGTTAATAGTTTTAATGGTATTCTAAACCCGATTCTCTTTTCTAGCATGGTTATATATATGTATGTATGGTTGTGAATGTGTATGGTTGGTTTAATTGGTTTTAAAGGTTGTCCTTATTTTATCCTAATCCTGAGTACTTGCTAGCATTCACCGAATATCTCATTTTTGGGTAGCTATATCACCATGCGATGTAAGAACCGACTATTCTACTTCTCCTACTTAGTGATTGGATTCAGGATCAATACTGTTGGAATAAAGTAGTAAGCTTTCATATTCTGGAAGGTCATATCTTGGATATTTTTACATACTTTGGTTATTTCATAGACATTGGTTTTGGATATGGTTGGGAGAATCTCTTAATTGGATATTATTTTACCTTCGGTTAGAGGCTTTGTGGAACTACTATAGGTGATGTGGGCAGTGTCAACAGCGGTGTCAGCCTTAGTATTGGCATTGGTATTAGGGTTGATATCATTTGACTGTATTTATAATTGTTCCATCTTTTTATGTTTTGGGATTTTATATATATATATATATATAGAACTCATTTAATATGGGATATATGAATTGGTCTATGGTATGGTTATCAGTTGGATATTAGATGGTTGGGCTTACTTGGGTTGGTCATTGTTATAGACCTATCCTAGAGTCTGGAATTGTACAAAAACACTATCTTGTTATACGTTCGAAATTCATCTAACTCAGGGCATGTGTTTGAAGGTTAGGTTGGGTAATGGGGGCGGTCTCTAGTCTTGGTTGGACTTGGGATGCCTATTATGACAAGGCCCTGGTTCGGGTCTTATCAATATATATAATAGATACTGGGGTAGGGAACAAGGTTTGTCATGATAGTAAAATATTATCCTGGACTATGTAGCTCAACCATTATAAATAGCCACCCACAGGCTATATAGGTTTAGCTCCTCCTATTGAAAGGGCCCAGTGTATGTTAGTCGCATGAACCAGAGGTATCAAGGAAGACCAGGGAATACCCCGACCCTACATAAATCCAAGATACAAATATATATCAATAGTGTGAACTATGCACATGGTTATTAAGACCAAACTTCATGTCGGCAAAATATGAGTTTCCAATATAAGTCATCCAAGACCTACACCATCATGACATAGCTACAGGATCCCCATTAATCTCATTTATAACAATTTTCACATAAACCATTCATTATCCAAAGGATTAACCATTAAGGCATGCCATGGATATCATCATACCCTTACACTTGCAAGCTTATCTCAAAGCCATAACAATCATATTAATTTGGGTAAATGCGTCGACCCCCTTTGTTCATTAAATCAAATTAGAGGAATGCCTAAACCTCCCTTAGTTTTATTAACCAAAATATAGCCATTAAGGCCTTAAAAATCCATATTCATTGTTTAGCCGATTATGCAATGCAATAGTATAAGTGAGTAAGTCAAATCATGTGAAAAAATCTATAATTCAAACCATTTACACAAGTAGGTTGAGGGAAAATAATTTTTTTCAAACCAACTCTAAGTTCAAAACATCAATTTGGGGGAATGCCTCGACCCCCATTTCAATTCCCATACTCATGCACCCCATTAGTTAAAAACATAAATTTCAAAGCATAAATAACTGATAAAAATAATGGAAAAGAATTCAAGGATCAACCATTCCAAAACCCTGAACCATATCAAAACCTCCATTTAAATCCATATAATTAAACTATTTAAAACACATGTTTTTCATGAAATAAGATTTAGGGAAGAGTGATAACGCTCAATCTACAGCTCTCGTAGGAGTGTAAAGCGGTCGTTAGCAAATATAGAACCCAACCTGGGTTGGGTATCGATCCCACAGGGAATAGCTTGGTCAACAAGTAAGCAATGATTACTAGACTTTTAGTGCAAATCTTGTAAGAAGGGGGGAATTGTATTGTGAAAGTAATGTAACCAAAATAAGAGAGTAAAGCAGAAAATAGCAAAGTAAAAAGAAAGAATGTTTAGTAGGTTGTGAAACAATGAGAATTGAGGAGTTGGGGTTATGTCCACCTTCTGAGTTATACGTCTCTATTGACTATGAGTGTGCGGAATTCAGACATGCATGTGCTTATAGAGAATTGTATTCAATGGTAAATCCAGGCGTCTTTCGACCTATTCGAGGATTATTTCACTTTAACTCTTTCGAGCTTAAAGCGTGTCTAACGGTACGAATTCTCCAAGAGGTTAATCCAGTTACGACACTAACTTTTTAATAGGGGATGGGACCCTACTACCTTGACATTATCTCTTTTCCAGACAGATAACCTTTCTTTCGAACAAGTTAAATGTTATACTGGCGTATTCTTGCATTTGCAACCACAAAGAATTTAGATTAAGATGAAGAGAATAATGATATAAGCAGCATACATGTCATGAACTCACAAACTCACAGCAATAGATAGTATCTCATACGGCTTCCATAACCCCAACAGAGAAGTTTAGTTACCCATGAATGCGAAGGAAATCACAATTGACATTGTTGTTATACCACAATTAAGATTTCATGTTTGTAATGGTGTGGTAGGCGTTAGGCATGAATCCCTTAGCAAAGTAACGTTTCTCTTGTTGTGGAATTTAAGAATAGATGAATAGAAGAAGAAAAATAGAATTAATGGAAGAATGATTGTTTAGAACTAGAATGTCTTAGAAGTAGAATAGAATAGAATTGAATGTGAGAAGATGTCTTAAAATCTCTAGCAAGATAGGGTATTTATAATACCCATATCCTATTCCTACTAAGCTAATGAAATGCTTAACCAAATCCTACTAAGCTAATGAAATACTTAACCCAATTGTACTAGGTTAATGTATCTTTATCCTAATCCTAACAAGCTAATGAAATACTTAACCCAATTGTACTAGGTTAATGTATCATTATCCTAATCCTAATAAATTACTGCTAGTCCCCAAAGTCTTCAGAAATGCTGTTTTAGCCCGGGACAGATTTTTCATGCGCCATCTTTAGTCCTTGGCGTCCAAGATTGGCTTTTCTCCTTTCGTGAAGCTTTCTTTGGAATCAAGTTATCCATAAAATGCTGAATTCTGCATCATTTATACCTGAAACTTTGCTAATCATGTTCGTTAGCTCACTTACAGGAAAAAGGACTAAAAGTGCATGAAATATATAATTTATTTTCAAAACTAGGCTAAAATATAGGCAAAATATAGTGCTATAGGCGTGTAAATTCACCTATCATCAACACCCCATACTTAAAGCTTTGTTCGTCCTCGAACAAAATATCATATCCCTCTAAACATCAACTTAGGGTTTCATAGCAACAACATAAAATATTCGTCAAGACAAGCACAACAATTATCAACAAAGAGTAGTTTTTCGATCATTAGTAGAAACAGTTTAACCTCTAGCATAGACTCGTGATGGTGGTCAACTTATATTCAAAGTTTAAGGCACAAAGAATCATACACGACTACCCAAAACTCATCAACCATGTGTGTCTCACAATATATTACCCATAATCACTCACAAGTACAATATATTTTTCAAACATGGGTATCAAAATATCCTTGCTCTCACTCTCACAAAGAATTCATATGTAGCAACTGATGACCATAGGCTTGCCTTTAGTGTAATGCTCCACTAAATGTCAGAATGCTAAGCTTAGAATCAAATAGGTCTTTTGATGGTTGTAATGTAGGCTAAGGGACAGGTAGGACTATTTTGGCCAGAAATAGTGACTATGTTCCTAAGCGCTTTAATACATCACATTGTATCATTAACACTTTTCTTTCAAACGACCTTTCTACTTTCTTTTATTCTACCACTCTTTTTCTCCTCTTTTGTTTTTCAATTTTAAACATAACTAACTTTTCAGTTTTCCTTTCCTTTTTCTTTTGATAACATACCTCTTATGATAGCACTTTCTTTTTCATAACTCATTCAAGCACCAATGCATTCTAAAGCATCATACTCACCCAATTTCCTCTTATTTTGTCACATGACTTTTTCACTTTAAAGCACTTAGGAATTTGGATCAGATTATGGTCTTGAAAAAAATGGATTAGGCTTACATACGAGGTTTGTCAAAGAAAATAGGCTAAAGGCTCAAAAGGGTTTAACTAGGATGATGTCCATGGGTAGGTAAAAAGAAGGTAAATAATCATAGGTTGCCAAAGAAATGCCTAAATCATCTCCTAGACTTGCACTCTTTATTTTCGCTTTACATACATACCAGGCAAGTTCTAGCATCAACCACAAGCACAGAATATACTATTATCTCACACACATAAGGCACATGGTCGACTTTATTGGGAGTAGTATAGACTCTTGACCCAACAGATGAAGGAATTAAACAAAACAATATCACATAGTGAGTCACAATTAGAGCCTAAACGTCTCAATAGTCATGATTTTAGCACAAACTCTTGTCATAATCTCATGCTGCCTATTAGAATAATTTCATGCGAAGCTAAGTTAAAAAAACAATTAACTACTAACAAAACAAACAAACATAAATAAATGCAAATGTGGATAGAGAAGTATAGCATGCAAATACCAGCACCCCACACTTAGACGAGACACACTGTCCTCAGAGGAAAATAAATAAGAAGAACCTGGTTAGTCGGACTCATCATCTATGTCTGGGGTCATACCCCTTGCATCGGAATCATCATCAGAGTCATCATCCTCAGAAGTTCCTCATAAGTATCCCACTTAATTCCAAGAGTGAGTCGAGGTATTTGCAGCGAGGAGGGTTCTCCTTGCTCTTTTCGGCCTCTTTTCTTGCCTTTTTGTGAAGTGGTAGCCTTATCTTTGTCTTGTCTTGCTTTGGGTGCCATTGTACCTGAGACTTAAAAAAATGTTCATGTTAGCATCATCTCGATGGATACGATCTATAAACAAGCAGTAGTGGCACCACCCCACACTTAGTTTGTTGGTACAGACTAGTGAAGTGAAAGTGGTCGATTACTCAGACTTCATCGACATACGTTTTAGGGGCTATATTCCAACAAGAAATTCAGATATGTAACACTTCTTGCAATCTTTGCAATACTTTCATGTTAGGTATATCAAGACTTCTACATAGGGATTACATCATGGTATAGTTTCTATCAATAATCACAATCTCCTATGTTGGTAGGCAACTATAAGTCTTATTTCGATGAATGGGACATTCTAACATGTAAGCATTCTAGTGACAAGATTATGCAATGTTCATGACTATAGCAATTCCGCAAGTAGTATAACAATGCATCAAAATCAAATTCAAGTCGGAAATAAGTTAAGAGTATCCTAACGTACATGTTCACTCACTTGGTTTTGTATCAACAATTCAAACACATTAACATCACCAATAATTCTTCAAGATGTAGCAATTCATAATAGACATAGCAACGTAGCACTTACGAAAAATAGATGAAGAACAAAAGAGTACTTACGTGATAGAAGCCTTTGGAGATGTTCTTGTGAAGTGGGAGAGCAAAAAGAAAAGTTTTGAGATGATTTGGAGAGTATGTGCGGCGTCTAGGTCAAGTTTTCAATGTGTTTGAGTTTCAAGACTAAGTCTCCTTTATATAGGAAAAGAATGGGTCGGGTTTTGACCCATTTAAAATCAGTTTTGGAGACAAAAAGTGACCATAGGCGGTGCCTTTAGCTTTTCCTAAGCTTGTCATAGGCGGCGCCTAATGCAAAGCATTTGCTAGCATAGGCGGCGCCTAGTTCAATGCCTTTAGTGACCATAGGCGGCGCCTTTAGCATGGAATATGAGATTTAGAGAGCAAATACTTTAGCATAGGCGGCGCCTATGCTATGGCATACTTGAGCATAGGCGGCGCCTATGCTATAGCACACTAGATTCCGAGACCTTGGGCTATAGTATAGGTCATACCTTGTTCGTGGCCTAGTTTTACCTAGGCCTATCCTTTCTCGATGCCTATTTTGTCTTGAGCAATTCTCAATCCATAGCCTTATGCATCTTCATGCCTAACTTACCACCTTTACCATGCAATACGTCCAAATAAAAATTTGAAACTGATCTCCTCGTTGAATACCTCTTGCACCTACATTTGCTCAAAACTAATAAAAACGATTAGTACGATGGGTTGCCTCCCACCAAGCGCCTTAGTTTTGGTCGTGGCACGACTCTTATTTTTGGATTTTTATTTATCAAAAGCAAACACGTAAT
Organism: Capsicum pubescens; assembly: GCA_030864215.1. NCBI lineage: Eukaryota > Viridiplantae > Streptophyta > Magnoliopsida > Solanales > Solanaceae > Capsicum > Capsicum pubescens. The sequence continues at coordinate 295,560,431 of CM061548.1, read as the reverse complement.
AGAATGAAAGAAAAATGAAAAACGATAAACGATGGGTTGCCTCCCATCTAGCGCTTGATTTATTATCGCGGCACGACATAGTTACCTCGAGTACTTAGACATCGTCGAGATAGATGGTGGATCGTTTTCTGAATGGATTCAGACGATAATGAGGCTTACTTGTAGGTAAGTAATCTTCTTCGAGATGACCCTTGTGCATGCCTATCCCAGGAGGGATACCAATTATATCATCAATAGTCCAACCCATAGCTCTCATGTATCTCTTCAGAGCAGAGATAAGAGCCTCTACATGCTGTTTAATTAAATCATCCGCACTCACCGGAAGTATATTTATACTTTCCAAGAACACATACCTTAGATAATCGGGGAGCTCTTTCGATTCTAGCATTGGCGGCTCTTCAAGGGAAATCTTCGCTGTTGGTGACGGTTGATTCTTAAGATCACGGTCCGGTTTCTTAGGAGTATGGGAATAGGACTCTATTTCTGTTAGAGCACCCATAAGTTCTTCATAATCTTCATCGTCCTCATGCTCAACATTCAGTGGCGCAGCATACAATGGCTCAACAGTAAGCTATTTCTCTACAGATAATGCTTTCTTATCCTCATGATGAACATCAGCTACAGAGAACACATTCATATCGCTGGGCTTCTTCATTGCTTTGCATTTATCAAAGCGGACCACTTCGTCATTCAACCGAAATAAAAGCTCATTAGCTCTCATGTCAATAAGCACACTTCCTGTTGCAAGGAAAGGACGTCCCAAGATTATGGGAACTTCAGAATCCACCTCGCAATCCAAAATCACAAAGTCTGCAGGAAAAATGAAGGTAGACACCTTCACCAACACATTATTCAAGATACCCACAGGTCATTTTACCGACCTATCTGCCATCACGAGCCGCATATTGGTTGGAGTAGGGTCGCCCAACCCCAACTTTCTGTAGACGGATAGTGGCATCAAATTGATGCTAGCTCCCAAATCGCACAATGCCTTAGCAAAGTTCATAGATCCAACCGGGCAAGGAATAGTGAAAGCACCAGGGTCTGCCTTCTTCTGTACTAAGGACCTTGTGGCAATTGCACTGCAATGATGAATATTATCTGTCGGCTCATAGCTTACTACCCGTTTCTTTGTCAATAGGTCCTTCATGAATTTAGCATACCCAGGCATTTTTTCCAGCGCCTCAACCAAAGGAACATTAATAGTTAGCTGCTTCAACATAGTCATAAACTTATTGAACCTGGTATCGTCAGCTTTCTTCTTCAATCTTTGGGGAAAAGGTGGTGGTGGGTATGGAATTGTTCTCTCCATGGCTTTCTTCTCCTCTTGCTTCCATTTTTCAGCTTTTCCAGGCTGCACGTCGTGAGGAGTGACGTTAAGGACGTTAGGATCGGCTGCTGCGGCATCTTCCCCTTTCGCCTTATCATCAATTTCCGCTTCTTCGTCAACCACTTGCTTGCCTTTTTCTGAAGTTTCCAGCACCTTACCACTTCGGGTAGTGATGGCCATGCATGACCCATCATTCCTTGGGTTTTTCATGGTATCGCTAGGTAAAGTACCAGCCTTTCTTTGATTGAGTGTTGCTGAAAGTTGGCTCAATTGTTGCTCTATTTGCTTGATTGAAGTGGAATGAGAATTAACTAATTGCTTCATAGAGGAAAAATCATTTATTACCTCCGTTACTCCTGCGCTCGTTGCTTCCACTCCTTTCAGTAGTTTAGCCATCATGTCTTCCATACTTACAGAACTAGATGTGGTGGTGTCACGTCTTCCAGGGGGTACGTATAAACCACTACTGTCATTCTTGTTCTTCCAACTACCTTGGTCCATGTTTCCAGATTTACCATGATAGTTCCGACCTTGGTTTCCTTGGGAATTGCCTCGGAAACCCCCCTGATTGTTCAAGTAGTTGGCTTCCTCTTCCGAATCAGATTCGTCTCTTCCTTTTGACGCAATAGCTTTCACATTTTTGGTCTTCCCTGATAATAAATGCTTTGTAAGAAGATCCACTTGTGTTTTCATGTGCGCCATATCTTGATCACGTTCTTCTTCTCTTCTCCTTTGGTCTGCAGTCATGCCTATAGATAAAGTGGGGCTTGCTACCTCAGAATCCCTGGTATGCCAAGCTCTACTTTGTTTCGTCATACGATCTAGCATATTGCTTGCTTGACCAAAGGTGAGATCCATAAAAGATCCTCCAGCCGCATTATCCACCACTGGTTTAGTTATTGAATTCAGGGCTCTATATAATATCTCCATTAGGTGAACATTAGTCATATGATGGTTTGGGAACCTCGCTAGCTTTGTCTTGAACCTATCCCATGTTTCATGAAGAACTTCAGTGGGAAGCTGACGAAAGTTGCTGATTTCATCTCTCAATTATGCTCTTTTGGATGGCAGAAAAAATCTTTCTAGGAAAGCGTCTCTCAATTGCCTCCAATTTGTAATAGAATCAGGAGTCAGCCCATTCAACCATAGAGTTGCCTCCCCAGATAGAGACAATGGAAATAAGCGTAACCGAATTGCATTCTGACCAACTCCAGGATTGTCAAACGACTTGCATGTAGAAATAAAGTTGATGAGATGCATATTCGGATCATCGCCTGCTAGTCCACCAAATAATCCCTTGAGTTGCAATAACTGAATCATGGTGCTCGTGATGTTGAACTTGGCTTCGGGTGCCAATGGTGGAGGAATAATGGCTCCTGTGGCTCCGGCTCCATCAAGATCATCATCATCATCGTCGAAAGCTGGCTGCATAGCTTGGCGTTCAAGCCTAAACCTTGCTTGACGATCTCTTCTGTTGGCAGGTGTTGCGATCTCAGCGGCATGCCTAGGGTTTAGTAGCTCGTCATCACCTAGATCTTCATCGTCAGGATTTGTTGCTCGCCCAGGGTTATCAATATTCTGTTGATGCACTTGAGCGGCGGCTAGTGCAGCTAGTCTCGTCTGTTCCTTTTGAGCAGCCATCCTTTCAATTGTGTGTTGTGCCTCCATTCTGCGAATACGTTGTGGTTCAGGATTGATAGGTAATAACGGTTGACCAGAACTTCGGGTATGGGGCATGCACTGAATAAAAACCTGCAGTAAACAAAAACAAAAACTAAAAGTAAAAGTACGAGAATCTTTGACCAAAGGGTCTAGTAATTATTACGAACTTAATTGACACTTGTATTCCCCGGCAGCGGCGCCAATTTTTGATAACGCTCAATCTACAGCTCTCGTAGGAGTGTAAAGCGGTCGTTAGCAAATATAGAACCCAACCTGGGTTGGGTATCGATCCCACAGGGAATAGCTTGGTCAACAAGTAAACAACGATTACTAGACTTTTAGTGCAAATCTCGTAAGAAGGGGGGAATTGTATTGTGAAAGTAATGTAACCAAAATAAGAGAGTAAAGCAGAAAATAGCAAAGTAAAAAGAAAGAATGTTTAGTAGGTTGTGAAACAATGAGAATTGAGGAGTTGGGGTTATGTCCACCTTCTGAGTTATACGTCTCTATTGACTATAAGTGTGCGGAATTCAGACATGCATGTGCTTATAGAGAATTGTATTCGATGGTAAATCCAGGCGTCTTTCGACCTATTCGAGGATTATTTCACTTTAACTCTTTCGAGCTTAAAGCGTGTCTAACGGTATGAATTCTCCAAGAGGTTAATCCAGTTACGGCACTAACTTTTTAATAGGGGATGGGACCCTACTACCTTGACATTATCTCTTTTCCAGACAGATAACCTTTCTTTCGAACAAGTTAAATGTTATACTGGCGTATTCTTGCGTTTGCAACCACAATGAATTTAGATTAAGATGAAGAGAATAATGATATAAGCAACATAAGTGTCACGAACTCACAAACTCACAACAATAGATAGTATCTCATACGGCTTCCATAACCCCAACAGAGAAGTTTAGTTACCCATGAATGCGAAGGAAATCTCAATTGACATTATTGTTATACCACAATTAAGATTTCACGTTTGTAATGGTGTGGTAGGCGTTAGGCTTGAATCCCTTAGCAAAGTAACGTTTCTCTTGTTGTGGAATTTAAGAATAGATGAATAGAAGAAGAAAAATAGAATTAATGGAAGAATGATTGTTTAGAACTAGAATGTCTTAGAAGTAGAATAGAATAGAATTGAATGTGAGAAGATGTCTTAAAATCTCTAGCAAGATAGGGTATTTATAATACCCATATCCTATTCCTACTAAGCTAATGAAATGCTTAACCAAATCCTACTAAGCTAATGAAATACTTAACCCAATTGTACTAGGTTAATGTATCTTTATCCTAATCCTAACAAGCTAATGAAATACTTAACCCAATTGTACTAGGTTAATGTATCATTATCCTAATCCTAATAAATTACTGCTAGTCCCCAAAGTCTTCAGAAATGTTGTTTTAGCCCGAGACAGATTTTCCATGCGCCATCTTTAGTCCTTGGCATCCAAGATTGGCTTTTCTCCTTTCGTGAAGCTTTCTTTGGCATCAAGTTATCCATAAAATGCTGAATTCTGCATCATTTATACCTGAAACTTTGCTAATCATGTTCGTTAGCTCACTTACAGGAAAAAGGACTAAAAGTGCATGAAATATATAATTTGTTCTCAAAACTAGGCTAAAATATGGGCAAAATATAGTGCTATAGGTGTGTAAATTCGCCTATCATCAAAGAGTAACATGCCTGAGAGTACCACAATTGTGGAGACATATCACCCTTGAGAACCCTAATTGATCAAATTCTTGGAAACCTTAAGTTCTCTTGACCTTGGATATTTGAGAGTGTTTGAGGAGTAATAATAATAACCTAAAGGGGTTTTAAGTCGTGAGTCACGATTGGGTAAGAGGGGAAATTTCCAAAGTGCCATTAATTAAAAGTTGAATAATTATCGCTAGTGACTATGAGTCACCCTACGATGCATAAGGACACATTATAACTCGTCACCACAAGTCATAATCAAGACAATAGCTGAAGGGACCTTCTCTGATGACCCTACGATTCACACCATGTGACTCGTTAAGAGATCCTACGACTCGTAGGGTCCAAGTCATAATCAAAACAAAATATTTTGGGCATTACACTAGTTTGGATAAGGATGGGACTATATGAATCGTAACCATTAGTCGTGGTCATAACAAAAACATCATGCTAGCACACTAGTCTGGCTACAATTGGGTCCTTAAGACTCGTAGCGACACCTTATGACTCGTAGGGAGAGTTATAGTCTGGGCAGTGAGTTTTAAAACTTAAAAAAAAATTAAGGACCAAAATTTAGGGTGTTTCAGTTTGCTGCTTCGTTAAAGGATTGAGGCTTTCTATTCACATGCCTACTTAGAGTTTGGTCACTGCAGGTAGCTCTTTTTCTGAGGTTTCAGATCAAGCTAGACTAATAAAGGGATGCACCATAAGGTTCATGAGTAAAGTGATGAGGGGATTAGGTTTTAGGGTATATTCAGTAGGAACCATTATAGTTCTCAACCCAGAGTCATCCGGGTTGACCTGTTCTGGCAGCTCTTTAGATTACTGATGGGGGTCAATCTAGTATCAGAGATCACCCGAGTAAGGGTAGTGGACAACCATTGAGGGGTTTATTTTCTAGTCTATCTAGATATGGTGGTCATTTTGAGTCAGCCAGATCTGTTGGTTCTAGTTATATTCATAATTCCTATTTTACTTATGGACTTCCTGGTCACTATTCATGAGATTTCCCTAGTTGTGGGGAAATGGTTCATTTAGCTTAGAGTGTTCCCCTTTTTTGAGTAGCTCACTCCTCAACTATAGATGGTTCTCATAGTTTTAGGGGTGGTCTCTAGGGTACTTAAGGATAGTCTTAGGTAGGTAAGACAGGAGGTTAGTTAGGTGACCAGCCAGGTGGCGGGCTTGGTTAGTTGTATATAGTACCTCCTAGATCTTAGTCTTACACTTCAAAAACTGTAGTTACATGTGTTATTTTGATGTGCCGCCAGTCAACCCTTACTTTGTTTGATTTGGGATCCACTTATTTTTATATATATCTGCTTATTATACACCATGGTTGGAGTTGTTTAGTGATTTATTATCTTTGTCACTACATGTATCTACTCCCATGGGTAATTCTTTAGTAGTGGATCAAGTATTCAGATCATGTGTTGTGACCATTAGTGATGTTGATACTTGTGTTGATTTTATTATTCTTTATATGCTAGATTTTGATGTGATTCTGGGCATGGACTGATTATCCCACTATCATACGGTCATGGACTATTTTTCCAAGATTGTTACCCTAGACATGACCTGTGTACCCCCATTTATGTGGAAAGGAGCATTTAGTCGTAAGCCAATAGGGATTACATCTTATATTCGCTGTAGGAGGCTTATCTCCAAGAGTGCTTATATTTGTGGTGCTAGTGTTGAGAGTCCATTGCTTGACTTTGTTCTTATTATTTATGAGCTTCCTGATGTCTTCCCTACTGACCTGCCTGGTATTCCCCCTACCCGTGAGATTGAGTTTGCTATTAACCTCAATCCTGGCACCCAACCTATTTCTACGACACCTTACCGTATGGCTCCTGCTGAGCTTAAGGAGCTGAATTCTCAACTTTGGTATTTTCTTAGTAAAGGTTTATTACACTGAGTGTGTTCCCATGGGGTTCTCCTATATTGTTTGTGAAGAAGAAATATGGCTCTAGGAGTATGTGCATCGATTATAGCCATCTTAATAGGGTTGTAGTAAAGGACTGTTATCCTAGGCCTCACATTGATGATTTGCTTGACCAGCTTCAAGGCATGATCATATTTTCTATGATTGATTTGATGCTTTATATGGTAGTTGATGTCACTTTTCGGTCGGATAGTTTGAGACTTTAGAGGTTAGACCCCATGGAACAATTATGCTTCTGAAATCATTGGATAGAGTCGGGGTGATTTAGGATAGGATGAGAGAAAATTAGAGTAGGCAGAAGTCCCATCTAGATAGTTGGCCTCATGGCTTGATATTAGGAGCTGGTAACCGTGTATTCCTCCATATTTTGCCCATAGAGGGTGTAATGATGTTTGGGAGGAAGGTAAGTTCAGTTTGAGGTATGTTGGACCCTTTGAGATTCTTCGTGCTGTTGGTGAGGTAGCTTATAAGTTAGCCTTACCTTTAGATTTTGTTATTGTTCATTCAATTTTCCATGTCTGTATGCTGCGGCAGTATATACCTGATCCATCTCATCTTCTTTGATGAGACTCAGTCAAGTTTGATGAGCATTTGACCTTTGTTGAGGAGCCTGTGCTTATTTTGGCTGGTGATGTGAGACAATAGCGCACCAAAGAGATTTTGGTTGTTAAGGTTCATTAGAGGCACCACCTAGTAAAGGAGGCCACTTTAGATATCGAGAGTGAGATGCAATCTAAGTATCCTCACCTGTTTGAGACTTCAAGTATATCCTTATCTTTAACTTTTCGGGATGGAAGTTCTTTAGTAGTGGATATTATAATGACCCTTTAAGTCATTTTACATATTTCCATATATGTACACTGTTAGAGCATTTCCATAGCTACCCCAAGTCATTTATGACTTGCTGGAACGAATAGTTTAGTTATCGAGCAGTTTATTTGGTTTTTAGAGCCAATTCCTTATTAGGAAGTCTTTGCTGGTTTCAAATGGCATCGGGCAAAAACTTCAGTAAAAGAATCTCAAATGTGAATTCTTATTGTGCCAACGACTTTGGAATATCAATTTTAGGCTAGGTAGACCTTTGGTTCGGGTACCAATGCACCCAAACTCATTTTGACCTATTAGTTGGAAAGTTACAAAATTGGCAGTTTAGGTGTGGGACCCATATTTGGTCGAAATGACCTCGAATGGAAAATCTAGTTCACCAGCGCATCTGAAACATCAAATTTAGAATGGTTACATAGTTCATTTGCCTCTTTTGAATTCCACATGAATCCCGAGGCATCGTTGGAAAACTTGGAAAATTTCCTAAGTTTGTTGGTATTGAAGTGATCTCAATCACACAAAGGGCATCATGATCGCCCTTTAGAGATCACCATAAAAGGGCCCGTAATCGCCCTTGCGTAATCTCCACCTCTAGATAGTGATTGCCATACCTGAGTTAGGTATTTAAAGTCCTATTAGGCCACATTTTGGGTATTTCCTACTCATCTTTGAGTCTAAGGAAGCTTAAAATGGTGTGCTAACCATAATTTTAGTCTTGGGTACAACTTGGAAGCTTTATTAACATATATTTTTGTTATTAACATCGGATTTAAGGTAAGAATCCTTCAGTTTCATACTCCAATTTCTTAAATTCTTGAGCAAAACCCCAAATAGCTTGTGGATTTGATTTTAGCCCAAATAATCTTAGTTTTCACCTATTTCTTGAGGGTCATGATTCCTTGTTGGTGTATGAACTTTGGATTGACCTCGAACATGTGTTTTCCATAAGTGGGCCTACTTGGGGTTTTGGGTGTCATTTTCAACCCAAAGCACAATGGTGCAATATGGGTATCGATGTTCTCATAATGATGTATAGAATGTGTTTTGATAGCTTGGGACCTTTAAAAATCTTCTCGAAGGGGTAAATCAAAGTTTTAGCATATTGTTGAGCATTCATCGAATTTGAAGTAGTCTAGGCTTATTCGTTGTTAGATTGAGCTATGTCATATTATAATTGTGATATCTTGTTAGATTAGTTTGGTTTCTAAGTATTGGATTGATGAGATGCAGGACTTGGGTTAGTTGGACCATTTAGGTTATGTGAATCTTAGAGTTGAAAATCTTGACTTGTTTCCCATTATCTTGGGAGGAATAGACTTCATTACTCATGTTTAGCATGAGAATGCCTTATAATAATCAACCGTAGGTGAAATACTCTAGTTTCTTATACTTACAGTAATTTGGACTTAGTTGCTTATACTTGAGAAGGTTGCCTTAGTCCATTGGACTTAGTAAAAGTGCTAGAGTAGAATATCTACCTTAGGGCTTATGGTGGCTTACTATACATCAAAGAGTTGATTTAGATACCTTAGCCTAGTACGTGGTAGAAATTGACTTATAATGCATTTCAGGGATTTAGAAGTGGGTTCGTTGACCCACCCTAAGGAAAGACCTATGCTTAGTTCTATTTAACCCTTACACTTAGTAATTGACTATATAGTGCCCTTTGGAGGCTATATTGATGACACTTGGTACCTGTAGGTTATGTGGAATGGCACTAAGAGTAAATCCCAAGTAATTATGCCCTTGTATGTATTATTAGCTAAAGCTTATGTTGAGATATTAATTAGATTATTGTGATTGACTATAGTTGGGATAACGAGCATGCTATTGAATGAACCCTTGACTATAACATAGACTAAGCCATAAATGGTGTTATTAACCCTACTATGATCAAGCTATAGATTACATCATGGTTTAGCTATTACTCACAATATTGATAAATTATGTTTAGGCCAATGAATATGCTACTAATGGTCCATTGTTTATGATATCACTTATGGTTATGCTCATGGTCTAAACAATTAGATAATAGATTATGTAATGATAAGCCCTTAATTATACTCTTGTTTATGCCATCTTACATCATTGATTAGGCTAGTGTTCCGGCCGTGAAGTACGCTATTGCTCATGTTATGAACACGCTTAGTAATTATACTAATAATCATATTGGCAAATCTTTCTTATTGTCGATATTGGAAATGATTAGTTTAATGGTGCTTGAAGGCACACTTTTTGAATATATGTAGAGTTATTCTATAGATTATGCTTGGACTCATGATACCTAATTATACGGCTAATTGTGTTAATACTTTTACCACTTAGTATACATATCTGCATACCTATATCTCTGGTATAGGATGGCAGAAGATATTGGTTTTGAAGATATAAGTTTTAAGGAAAATACGATGATAGTTTATATCATTCATGTTACATATACTTATATCTATTGATAAAGTGACTTTGATGATGAACGTTGAATGATAGAGGTTACCTTCTTCGCTTTTCCTTTATATTTATTTACTTTAGCCCTCGTGGGGCTTGTCATTTACTTTAGCTCTAGTGGGGCTTATTCTTTATTAATGATATAAATTTACATATTGTGATGGTATGATGATTCCTAATGCGGCCGGAGGATATTGTGATGTTATATTGATACCCGACAAGGTTAGAGGATACTAAGATATTATATTTATACCCGACAAGGACAGAGAATACTATGATGATATGATGATACCCGACAAGGCTGGATAATATTTTAATGATATGATGATACCCAGTGCGGCAGGAGGATACTATAATGATAAGATGATACCCAATAAGGCCGGAGGAAATTTTTATGATATGATGATACCCGGTGTGGAAAGAGAATACTATGATGGTGTAATGATACCTGGCAAGGCCGGAGGATACTATGATGAAGTGATGATACCCATCAAGATCGGAGGGTGATTGTCGGTGTACCTATATATACATCTACCAATTCGATTCCAGCTAGCCCTATGTATGGCGATTATGTATTTAGTTATACTCTTTTGTAGTTGGGTATAATATTCATATTAGAGATTTCGGTGGTAGTCTTCTAATGATTTAAGGTATGAAGTAGTATAGACATTAACTTAAGTTTAAAGGATGACTAGTAGTGGATATTTCTTTAGTGGATAATAGTGACTAATGGATTAGTGAATCGTAGTTATAAAAAGGACTAGTGGCATTGATGGCTATTAATAGTGATAATTATTTTATTATGGAGATTAGTGATTATGGTTTTAGTGATGGTGATGATAAGTTGCTATTGATGACTAAGTCTATGATGTAGATTAGTTGTTAAATGAGGATTTGTTGATTAATGATACTAGTTAATAAAAGATGTTGGTTGATAGATGAATAATAAATAAAAGAGGATTAGCAGTCATTTGATGAATGGTGACTAGTAGAATTATGATTACTAAAAATAAATATTGGTTAATTTATGCATATGGTCTAGTGGGGAATCTTGGCTAGATGCTAGATATTGGCTAGTTAGTGAATAATGGTTAGTCGTGGACCCATGAATAGTGATTATGTGATGAATAGTGGATAGATAATAACTAGAGATCTTATGATGACTAATGAGTAATTGGATTAGTTATAAGTGTTGGATAGCTAAGAAGGAGCCATTAGTGTGTATTAATGCTATAGCTATTGGGTTATATTATTATTATTATGGTTATGAGTTTTAGTACATGTTGTTCAATTACGAATATAGATGATCATTATGAATGTTGGCAAATGGCTGATTGATGGAAATTATGGAAAACTATGGAATAATAAGGAAGCTGGATATATTATTGACTTGATTCCCTTATGTTTGTCTTGGGTGTACTCTCTAGTGGTATGGGACACCATGATGTGTTCCTTACTTTATGCTCTAGTTGGCATATGGGCACCAACTTTGTACTTGTGAATGTGTTAATGTTATGACATGTTATGATTTTGAACTGTCTAATTCTTATGTATGGCAATATTTTCTTGCATTGATGTTGTATGATACGTTGTTATTCCGTTATTTATTTCTTGCTATGTACAGTGATATTGGCATGGGTCGATGCCTTATGTTATACTGTTATTTTGATGTGATCAATTATTATATACAGTGATGATGAAGATGATTCAGGTTTGATTCTGTACCTTAACTTAGTTGTGCTTATCTTGCACTTTATCATTCTTATACCATGATTTAACTTAGTTGGCTGATAATGCCTATTAAATACCCATTGTTTCGGTACTCATACTACACCTCTATACTTTTTTGGTGTAAAACCGAGTACTAGCTGTCTTCATTGATTATAGTTCATGCGGGGAATTGATTTTCAAAGATAGGGTCAGCTCCTGGAGTTCGAGCCGCCCAATTTCCTTCTAGCTTTTTTATTCATTCTATAGTGTTTGAGACAGATGTATTGACTATTCTAGACTTGGAGTTGTGTTGATACTATTAGATACTCTTGTACTAGCTCTCCCAGGTTTAGGGATTGGTATCTTGTTTGACTATTTATTCTATTGAGAACCCCCTTATGTTTATAATTGATGTTCTTGAATTTCGCCTGTGTTGGGACTTTCTTAATGAATTAACCTATTTATTTAGCTTTGGGTTATGGTATTGGCTTACCTACTGGTGGGAATTGGTAGGTGTCATCATGACTCATAAATTGGGTTGTGACAGACTGTTGAAAGCGGAATTCAATAAAATCGTAATAGCAGAATGGGTTAGGGCTATGATCAATTGGGTAAATCCAAGCAAACAAAAACTCTTTCTAATTAGGGATGATAATCTCAATGGTTAGGGTTTGTTACCTACCATAAGTAAGGACTCGCATAAAACTATAAATAACTTTTTTTGGAAAGACAAAAGAAAATGTGAGCCTAACAAGATCCCACTTCATATTCATAACATCTTCTACCCTCTAACAAAATATTTACTCACTGTAAGCAAAAACATACTTTATTTACTAGTTTAAATCGATTCACTAAGCTAGTGAAAAGTCTTATTATGCAATTCCACCAGTGTTTAATACATCCAACATTCTCAATATTAAAGTCTTTTAGCAAGCCAGAGCAAGACTTCTCTATGGGAACCCCCAGTAAAAGAGAACAATCAAAAGTCAAATAGGCTTCAAATAAGAAATTAGATAATTCATTACCTACGTATTTACTTTGTTTTTTATAAATCAATTTTACTTTTATATCTCCCTCATCTAGTCGTGATTCACTAAGAGAAAGGGATCAAATCTATAGTTGTAGTATCTATAAATCAGTCCAATGTTGCTTTCATTCATCATGTTTTCTGAGGAAATATTCTTGAATAACAGGCTAGGAATAGTCAACTAAGTCCTTGTGTGTTATGTATGCTTCAGTAAGAAAGTCCCTTACTTCATCTAGTAAGGATTTTCATTTTAGGCAAGCAAGCTACTGCATGAGTACCTTTTTTTTTTTTTTTACTTTTACTACAAAATAAGAGATTTCCATTGGAATAGTTAAAATACTTAGATAACATACCGAGTTTACATAAGAAAAATGTGTACATAAAGAAAAGATTATAGACTAGTCATTGCACTAGTAGCGTCTATGAGCCTCCCTCTTTGGTACCATCTCCTTTTTACCAGTAGAGATGCCCTGTCAATCCTTTGCAGTGCTTGCTTCCTAGCTAAGACTCACACAACAAAGACATAAATGAGAACTAAGCATTGTTTGACTCCGTAGAAACAGAGCAGAGAAAAATGTACTTCACTCGAGAAGAAGAAATACGCTAACAATTGACTCAAATATGAATGCCTCCTTTCTTTCCAAGCTAGCTCTGATATAATTGATATCGAGTAGCTCTTAGGGATATCATAGGTAATAAGGAATCCAGTGCTAAAGAAATGAATCAAGAAGGAATCCAATGTTGGAGGAATTAAATCAATCATAAGAGTTTTTTTTAAAGTATGTTTCTTCCTGAGTAGGGGAAGGGATTGACCTAAGGCAAAGTTAACTTATCCCACTCTAGTTTTTGTAGGAAGCCTTCTTTCTAGTAATATCATAGGTTATAATGATTTCAACCATTCTTTCTAAGGCTCTCGTCTAAAGATCAAACTTAAGAGTAAGAAAAAACTTATATCTTAGACTTAGATACCAGTTACAAGTTTAAAGACCAACAACAAGGGGAAGACTTTTATAGAGAAGTTTAGAGAGGTTGACTCTTTTTATTGAGAATTATTTATAGAAATAATGGAGGGAGGAGATCAAAATAAAATACTTATATCAAATGAGCCCCTATCACAATTATAAGTAATAAGCTATTGCCCTATGCATATGGTCTTCATTGCTTACATGATAGATTGAAAACCAGATTAAGATGCCCTATAGTAGGAGTCTCCATCTCTATATATATCTACTGTAAATAAAGGAAGGGTATAGGATTTGAGGTACCCAACTCATTAACAAATAAGGTTTAAAGAACAACCTAATTATGAAGAAAACCATGTTGATTTACCAAAACTCTACTAGCCTGGATTCTAGAGAAAGAAGTGTTATTATGGATACTTTAATAGAACATTATGATTTATATTGAATTGGGAATCCCTAATTCCATTCCTAACTAGAGAAGGGAATGTGGTGAATTACCATTTTGTATCAAAGAACATACATCCACAAATTAGCAGCATATTTATGGGATCTATCAAGTAAAAAATAGAGAAGATTGTTGATACACCGAAGAGCTACCAAACACGATCACCAACAAGAGAGTAGCAAGTGTTGTCTTGGGGATCATAGATCCTTGAGCTTGGGTTTGCTTTTGCCTGTCTCTGAAAATTGTATTCATGGTAAAATCTTGGTTTATTGTTTCATCGGGGACCCCCAAGAGCACGAGTTTTCTATAAATAAAAAAATAAGGCTTGTTATTCAACAGTATAACATGACTCATATTGTTGTTATGTGGATCTATTCCAATTTTGTTTAAAGTTGATCGAAAAAATATGGATTTCTCTACATAGAATTATAATTTTGATATGATAGTGGGTTGCACGGGATTTGAACCCAAAACTAGTCGGATGGAGTAGATAAGTACCTTGTTAAAGAGAATCAATAATAATATGAAATTTAATAAATAAGTAAAGATCCCTCCCCAAGATGTGGTTGCACTTTTCATTGCACATGATTTTCCCTATATATATATATATATATATATATATATTAGTTCCTTTCTTATAGAAATTCGAAAGAGTTTTCAATATTGAATACCCAGTTGATTTACCCCTTATTACTATTACAATAAACATTCTAGAATAGTGAAATTTTTTTATCACTTAATCATTTAGTAAATCTAACAATGAATCATTGATATTTTCCCAGATCATTGATATTAAAATATCAAAATACTGATACTTCTATATAATATATTCTCCATAAACTAGACAAAGCTCGTGGGAAGATCAAAGAAAGAAGAGGCATCTTCCTGGCTTAGAAATAGATTAAAAGTCCACTCTTCATCCACTTTTCTCTGAGAGATTAAATATTAGTAGCAATATTATCCCTACTAATTTAAGGTTACAGTCCCAACTAAATCAAAGAGTTTGGTACAAATAAAAACATTATATGAAAGATCTCCTTAACAATTCAAGGAAGGGGTTCGACTTAGACCACTTAGTAGGACCTTCTATAGTACAGGAGACTTTTTATTCATGGTTCATATATTCCTAGACTTTCTACTTATTTAATAATGTGATCTTTCTAGTTGGATTTTCTCCCCTACTATCATTTAATGAGAATGGATAAGAGGCTCGTAAGATTGATGTAAGGGTGC
This sequence comes from Capsicum pubescens, assembly GCA_030864215.1. Lineage (NCBI taxonomy): Eukaryota > Viridiplantae > Streptophyta > Magnoliopsida > Solanales > Solanaceae > Capsicum > Capsicum pubescens. Next base: position 295,545,145 of record CM061548.1, on the reverse strand, counting down.
AGAGATGGCTATATTTCTAGGAGAAAACTCTGAGAAGATATGAAAAACAGGGATACAAGTTATACCTTGTAATGAAATACAATTCCAAACCCACTTTGTCTACGAACAGGAAAGCTATACGTAATGCAACTATGAATCATGGAGAGTTTAATCTTGGCTTAGCATGAATGCTAGCAGCATACTTAACACATGGAAGTCAAACAAGTGCTTCCAATGGAAAATCATTTGTAATGCATAAGAACTTGCCCTTAGGAGAGGAACAACAGTTGGAAAAAACTACTAATACCCTATAGGCTAAGACACAAAAGAAGGAATCTGCCCAATGAAGGGATCGCATCTGATTATCTAGTTGGTGAGGAAATATCTTACCAAGGTGATGATTAATAGATAGTCTGAGAGAATGATCAACCACACTAGGACTAGGACACAACCCAAACTCCTATGGGAGGCAGCAGTGGGGAATATTCTATAATAGGTAAAAACTTGATTGAGCAATGTTGCGTGGAGGTAGAAGGCCTATGTGTCATGAACTTCTTTTCCCGAATAATAAGAAACCAAGGTATTTGGGGAATAAGCATCGACTAACTCTGCACTGCCAATCACGATAATACAGAGAATGCAAGCATTATCCAAAATGATTGGGCATAAAGCATCTATAGGTGGCTTTTTAAGTTCTCTATCAAATCCCAGGGCTCAACCCTAAATGGGTGGTCAAAACTACCAAGCTAGAGAATGGTACAGGCAAAGGGAATTTCTGGTAGAGTAGTGAAATGTGTAGAGATTGGAAAGAACATTAATGGTAAAAGCACTCTGCTGGGCCAACACTGACACTGAGAGATGAAATCTAGGGAAGAAAATAGGATTAGATACCCAGTAATCCTACTTGTACATGGTGGATACTAAGCATTGTGCATATTAACTCGTGTGGTATTATTGCTAACACTTTAAGTATCCTTCCTGGGGAGTACATTCGCAAGAATAAAAGTTAAAAGAATTACCAAAGGCCCACACAAATGGTAGAGCATGTGGTTTAATTTAAAGAAAAGAAAAGAACCTTACCAAGGCTTGATATGTCGAGAATACTCTTAAAAGAAGGGTGCCTTTGGGAATGCGAACATAGGGGTGCATAATTATCATAAATTCATGCCATTAGGTATTGTGTTAAGTCCCACAATGAGTACAACTCTCATATTTATTTTCCATTGCTAAGTTTGGAACCCTGAATAGACTATCGGTGATAAGTCAGAGGAAGGTGGGCATGATTTCAAGTCATCATGCCCCTTATATCCTTGGTGACACACGTGCTACAATGGTTGGGACAAAGGGTTGCAATCCTACAAAGGTGAGCTAACCTAAAAACTAATCCTTAGTTTGGATTATAGGTTGCAACTTATCTGCATAAAGCTATATTCATTAGTAATGTAATACCCCGTATTTCTCAAGATTAACTTAACTCTCAGTTCATGAGTTATTCAATGTAAAATTTTTGAAACGCTCAGTATTTTTCAGTTTAGAGACTGCCATTGCGTAGAAAATTGGATTAACTTTCCAACGATATAAAATTTGTCAAAATCCGATAACCAAGTAAGAAGTTATGGTTGTTTTAAGTTTCAGTAGTTAAACACTATCATTCAGGACAATAGCGCATCACAGAGTATGTCAACATGGCAATTGTCAGTTTCCAGTGAAGTACCACGATACCGGCGCGTCGTTCCACAACTTATTTTCATAATTGTCCATTTCCAGTGTACCAACGTGATTCAACTGTGTCATGGTGAACTTCCAGATCTCAACCAAAGTGCCAACGCGATACGAACGCATTGCGCCACTATGCATTTTCCCAGTTGGCAATTTCTAGAGACACAGCGTAATAGTGCTGCATCGTACCAGATGCCTATTTCAAAAAATTTTGCCGGAAATTAAATGTTTCATCCAGGGCTAAAACAGTCTTTTCCATGATTTTAACATGCCTAGATGTGGGATTTAATCCACAAAAATGTTTTAAGTCATTACTCACTCAATTTATCCCCAACTTAAAAGCATTCTCTCTCAACTACAAACCTTAGCTTCAAGAAAATAAGATCAGCCTCAAGGGATTCACCAAGAACTTTAAGAAACTCACAAATTAAGGTATGTTAGGTGTTCATCTATGTGTTCCTTTCACCTGTAGAGTCCATGAATCTACTTTTAAAATACAAGATTATTGAATTATAAAATTCCATGCTTGAATTGAATTGAATTCATGTTCATGTTATTATTGGGTTTTAGTCCATGATTAAATTACATGCTTTTATGAAATTAATCATTCTATGTGTTGAATTACATGATCATAATGATAAACCCTTCAATTTGCAAGTTAATTGATGTAAACATGATAACTATATATTTTGATTATTGTAAAACCCAAGCATGCTCTCCATGTATTTGATAAAAAACTATGTGAATCAAATAGTGTCATTATAACATGATAGCATTTATTCCCCATTCATGTATAAGTAGATGCATTACAAGTGTTTAATTAAATGCCTTTATGAGTGAACTATGGACAAGTATACATTGTTATGATTTTCAAGAGTATATTAAGATTTATTTTTCATGTTATCGAGTCCTGGGGGTATTTAATATCCAGTTACTTTTCTAAGATAGATCTTAAGTCAGGCTATCATCAGCTTAGAGTCAAAGAATGTGACATTCCGAAAATAGCTTTCAGAACCCGATATAGTCACTTCGAGTTTCTAGTCATGTCCTTTGGTCTTACTAATTCCCCAGCATCTTTCATGGACTTAATGAATCGCCAGTTCAAATAGTATTTAGACATGTTCATTAAAGTCTTCATCGATGACATTTTTGTCTATTTCCGTAGCGAGAATGATCATGCAGATCGTCTCAAAATCGTACTTCAGACTCTCAGAACTCATCAGTTGTTCACCAAATTCAGTAAGTGAAAATTTTGGCTAAGGTCAGTAGCATTCCTTGGTCATATTATTTCCGGTGATGGAATTAGAGTTGATCTCAAAAGACCAAAACGGTGAGAAAATGGCCTAGACCCATCTCTCCATTAGATATCAGGAGTTTCTTGGGTTTAGCTGGATATTACCATCGGTTTGTTGAAGGGTTTTCATATATTGCATCCCCCATGTCCAAATTGACTCAGAAGAAAGTCCAGTTTCAGTAGTTAGATTCTTGCGAGAAAAAATTTTAGGAGCCGAAGACTCGACTCACCTCAGCCCCAATTTTGAATCTACCAGATGGTTTAGATGGGTTTGTTGTGTATTGTGATTTATCTAGAGTAAGTTTGGGTTGTGTTCTTATGCAGAGAGGTAAGGTCATAGACTATGACTCCAGATAGCTTAAATCCCATGAGAAGAATTATCCGACTCATGATCTCGAGTTATCAGCTGTAGCATTTTCCTTAAAGATTTGGAGGCATTACTTGTATGGGGTGCATGTTGATTTGTTCATAGATCACAAAAGCCCTCAGTATGTGTTCTCTAAAAAGATTTGAATTTGCATCAAAGAAAGTGGTTAGAATTATTGAAATATTTTGACATGAGTGTTATTTATCATCCGGGAAAAGACAATGTAGTGGTTGATGCTCTCAGTAGACTGTCTATGGGTAGTGTTTCTTGTGTTGAGGTAAGTAAAAAGAAGTTAGTTCAGTAAGTTCATCAGCTTGACCGACTAGGTATCCGCTTAGTCGATTCAGCAGAAGGTAGTGTATGGGTGCAAAATAGTTCTGAATCCCTTCTAGTTTCCAAGGTGAAGGAAAAGTAGGATAGAGATCCCAGTCTTATTAAGTTGAAAGAGTCAGTCAGAGATCAGAAAGTAGAGGTTTTCTCCTAAGGGGGGGATATTATGTTGCCAGGGTCGTTTATGTGTGCCAGGTGTAGATGAACTGAGGCAACGAATTCTCGTAGAAGCGCATGGACCGCATTACTATATTCATCCAGGGGATACTAAGATGTAACGCGATTTGTAGAAGATCTATTGATGGTGTAGGATGAAGAAGGATATTGCAAAATTTGTAGCTAAATGCTCTACATGCCAGCAAGTTAAAATTGAGCACCAAAAGCCTAGTGGGTCCATGCAGGAGTTCAATATTCCCATATGGAAATGGGAAGAAGTGAACATGGACTTTGTGATGTTTTTTTCTCGTACTTGTTGCCAGCATAATTCTATATGGGTTATCATAGACAGGATGACCAAATCAGCTCATTTCTTGCCAGTTCATACTTCCTATTCAGTCGAGGACTATGCCAAACTCTATATCAGGGAGTTGGTCAAGTTACACAAAGTCCCAGTATCCATTATCTCAGATAGAGGTACCCAGTTTACCTCTTATTTCTGGAAAGCATTCCAAAAAGGTATTGGTACCCAATTTCATCTTAGTACAACCTTCCACCCTCATATAGATGGTCAAGTAGAAAGGACCATTCAAACTCTAGAAAATATGCTAAGAGCATGCATTATCGATTTTAAGGGTAGTAGGGATGACCACTTGCCTTTGATTGAGTTCGCATAGAATAACAACTATTATTCCAGTATTCAGATGGCTTCATTTGAAGCTTTCTATGGTAGAAGATGTAGATCTCCGATTAGTTGGTTTGAGGTAGGTAAGGCCATAGTAGTAGGGCCCATCCTAGTATTCAATGCCTTAGAGAAGGTTCAGTTAATCAGAAAAAGACCTAGGGCTGCCCAGAGCCGACAGAAATCATACGCAGATGTGTGGAGAAAGGATATCGAAATTGAGATCAGTGATTTTGTAATCTTGAAAATCTCTCCCATGAAGGGGGTAAAGTGGTTTGGAAAGAATACAAATCTCAGTCCTCAATATGTCGGTCCTTACAGAATTCTCAGCCATTTTGAAAAGGTAGCATATGAGCTTGAGTTGCCTTTATATCTAGCCTCAATACATCCAGTATTCCAAGTCTCCTTGCTAAAGAAATGCATTGGTGACCCGGCAGTCATAGTTTCTTTAAAACATGTAAATATTTAGATGATCTCTCTTTCGAAGAGGTTCTAGTCCAGATCCTTGATCATCAGATTCGCAGACTGAGGAACAAAGAAGTCCCCTTAGTCAAGGTTCTTTGGCGGAATAAGTCCATAAAGGGAGCTACTTGGGAAGCAGAAGCATATATGCGGACCAAGTATCCTCACTTCTTCTCCACAACCTCAGATCCAGCTTAAGGTAATAGTCTTTCATAGCTTTACTCGGTTCCATGTTCAGTTATAATTATAACTTAATATCCATTATCGTTGCATATTCAGTCATGATTCATGAATCAGTTCAGTCATGTACTCATGCACCAGATATGCATGTTCAGTATGAAAACCCAGCTTGTTAGTAGCTTCAGTCATAAATTCCATGCATCAGATATGCATGTTCATTGTAAGACCTCAGTTTGTCAGTAGTTTAGTCATGTAGTTATGTATCAGATATGCATATTTAGTGTATAAACTCAGTCTATCAGTGTCTCAGCTTAATCAGTCTCATTCGAGGACGAATGTTCCCCAGGGGGAGATATTGTAATACCCCATATTTCTCAAGCTTAACTTAACTCTCAGTTCATGAGTTATCCAATATAAAAAAATTTAGACATTCAGTATTTTTCAGTTTAGAGCCTACCATTGCGTATAAAAATGAATTAGCTTTCCAAAGATATAAAATTTGCCAAAATCCAATAATCGGGTAGGAAGTTATGGCTATTTTAAGTTTCAGTCATTAAACACCATCATTCAGGCCAGTAGCGCATTGCGGAGTATGTCGCAATGGCAATCATCAGTTTACAGTGAAGTAACATAATACCGACGCATCGCACCAGCGATTATTTTCACAATTGTCCATTTCCAGTGTACCAACGTGATTCCACCACGTTGCGGTGAACTTCCAAGTATCAACCAAAGTGGAAACGCGATACCACCGCATTGCGCCACCATGCATTTTCCTAGTTGGCAATTTCTAGAGACACGACGCGATAGCGCTGCGTCGCGCCAGATGCTTATTTCAGAAAATTTAGATGGAAATTAAATGTTTTGTCCAGGGCTAAAAAAGTCTTTTTCCATGATTTTAACACACCCAGATATAGGATTTAATCCCTAAAAATGTTTTAAGTCATTACTCACTCAATTTATCCCTAAATTAAAAGCATTTTCTCTCAAAACTACAAACCCTAGCTTCAACAAAATAAGAGCAATCTCAAGGGATTCACCAAGAACTTCAAGAAACTCATAAATTAAGGCATGTTAGGTGTTCATCTATGGGTTCCTTTCACCCATAGAGTCCATGAATCCATTTTCAAAATACAAAATTGATGAATTATGAACTTCCATGCTTGAATTGAATTGAATTCATGTTCATGTTATTGTTGAATTTTAGTACATGATTAAATTACATGCTTTTATGATATTAATCATTGTATGTGTTGAATAATATGATCATCGTGATAAACACTTCAATTTACAAGTTGATTGATGTAGCCATGATAACTATATATTTTGATTATAATATAACCTAAGAATGCTCCCCATGTGTTTGATAAAATGCCTATGTGAATGAAATAGTGCCATTATAACATGATAGCATGTATTCCCCATTCATGTATAAGTAGATGCATTACAAGTGTTTGACTAAATGCCTCTATGAGTGAACTATGGACAAGTGTACATTGTTATGATTTTCAAGAGTATATTATGCTTTATTTTTCATGCTATCGAGTCCTAGGGGTGTTTAATTCCCGACAATTGAGTTGTGTGCCTAGAGCCAGTGTCAGTTACAGAATCTCAGTCATGTCATGATCAGTAGTACTCTTAGTCAGTTACAGAACTCAGTCAGTTACCGAACTCAGGAAAACTCAGTAAGCTCAATATCAGTCCAGTCCAGTTCAGTATACTCAGTTTAGTGTCTTTCAGTTGGGAGTAGAATTCAGCACTGAGTGAACCCAAGGATGGGGGATCACCTTCCAGTAGAGGGTGTGATCTCTAGAAGTAATCCTTACATTCCAGAACTACGTAGCCAGCGTAGGTTAAGACATCAAACCTGCCAGTTGAGGGTTGATGAGGTGTTTTAACCTGCAAGATGAGGGTTCCACCGTTCTCATTTGAGTACCTGTCAGATGAGAGTAAATCTTCAGTGTCTTTACTCATGGCACGGTACTAACACCCTTCCAACTGGGGTCACAGGTTGGATCCTAACTCAATTATCTTATTTGGGACATATCGGTTAGATGATTACCTCCCACAGTCTCAGTCTTAGTTTTCAGAATAGAACTTAGTCCAGTTTTAGAGAATCAAGGCTATCAGATACAACCAATTAGTATCAGTAACTCAGTTATCAGTAAGTTCAGATATCAGTTACTCAGTATTAGAACTCAGGACTTAGCTTCAGACAAACTTAGTCGCAGTATTTATTTATATGCACATTAGTCCATACTCAGTATTTTACCGCAGTATCAGTTATCCATGTACTCTCATGTATAGTTACTTCATATCATACAGTCAGTTATTGTTCATGCATATGAACCCTTGCATTCAGCCTTACCTCATCTAGCATACCAGTACATTTCATATACTGACGCATACTCTTTCTTTGCGCTATGATGTCTCATATCATAGGTTTGGATGCTTAGGCTCCCGACCGCACGTAGATAGACTCAGATTCATCCAGCAGCAGTAGATTAGCAGTGAGTCCTCATAATTTGAGGATATTTTTTTATTTCATTATTTCAGTAGACTCAGTATTTCAGTAGATGGAGTTAGTTGGGGATTTTTCCATCAACTCCACTTTCAGATAGTTTCAGTTAGAGGCTTTTCAAACTAGTTTTTAGATAGTGTTCAGTTTTATAGATTGTTATTTCAGATGATATAATTTATCAGTATTTCAGATTTTTTTAACCTTATGGCATTTCAGCCTATTATTCTGCATTTATTACAGGATCATGTTTTAGTGCTCACAGCAGATATCAATCATGGGTTAGCTTGTGGTCCTTCAGGGTCGTAAGCATCATGTATCATCCGGAGTATAGACTCGTGGCATTACAAGTAATCACCTGTCAACCAAACATAATTACCTATCATTACTAATAGTACCTATCATTACGGACTAGTAGTTGATTCCATGCAACTTAGGTCTACCATATGTAATTAGCTAACTTAATAGGATTCCCTTTAACTTCTAGTAGGTCTGTCATAGAAAATTAGTTAATATATATAGTAGGTGTATTTCTATTAATTGTGATTATAACTTTTAGATTTTTCATTCTTATAATTAATATTTAAATGTTATCATACAATAAATTTTAATTTATACCGCATCTAAAACTAACAATTACATGTACAACTGATGTATCTTATTTTGATGATGAGCAAATGACTACAAGGGACTAGGTCCTTGGATTTTCAAGGCAACAGTATAGCTGGCACACGTCTGTACAGTTTTGTCTTCTTGTGTAACAAACTGTGAAGGTGTTGCTTGTACTATTTAAGACACCTAGTCCAATTATATTTAAACCCTAATCATCTCTCATCTATAAAATGAAAAGGTTGCTTCTTTATCAAGCAATTTTTGCAAAGACGAAAAGCTGAAGAGTGAAAGAAAAAGAAAAAGACAATTTCAACATTGCTCAAGTTCTTAATTCTTGTGTGCAAAAATTGAAAATGTTCTTGAGTCTAGATTGAGTCTGCAAATGAATTACTCATTCTATAAGAGTAATGATCTTTTCTTTTTATTTTGAGAGTGTCTTAGGTAGAGTTGCCTAAGGTGGAAATTGGTTAGAGTTAACCAGTGTTGAGGAGTCTTGGTAGAATTGTCGAGTAAAGACTATAGTAGAGTTACTACAAGTAGGAGGAGCCTAGAGTTAGGTTCACTAGAGTTAGGTTCAAGTCTGAGTCTGTAATGAAGAGGTTAATTATAGTGAACTTTTGAGGTGTTTGTGAGGGAAAGACGTGGTTTTTCCTCCCTTGAGCAAGGAGATTTCCACATTAAATCTTGTGTTATTTACATATCTTGCACTGTGTTTAGTTCTAAGATGGTTTACTATTTTATTACATATGAATGATTTTGAGGAACCTGGTCCCTCACTGTGTGGTGAAACCCTCAAAGTTTCAATGGCAACCACTAAAAAGGAATACTTAAGCTGATTCCCAGATATATGATTGAATCAAAGTGTTTGTACTTCATTCACGTATTGGATATCCTCCCTCATCTTAATTAAGAAGGTTCATAGAAAGAACATGTTCCAAGACATAATAATTTTTTTTTCAAATATTGTTGCAGCTGCATGAGCCCTTCCTGCGTGCCAAAAATGACCTCTAAAGAAAATAAATCATAGAACAAATGAGAGGTAGCTAACCAACTTCTAGGAGATACATAACTGACTTCATTAATATCGATAGCTATACCACCCATAGAATTTAAAGAACCTAAGGTAGCATGCGTCATATATTTTGCAGAACGACGTTCCTTCCAAGGTTGTTTGTCTTTTTTCAACTTGCTTAAGTCTAACCCATTTGGACCCCTTAGAGGATCTAAACATGAAGCATGTAGATCCCAAAAATGCATAGTTTCTACTTCAAAAATGACTTCTCCAGTTAGTGAATGCATTAGAGATTTACTTAAACTAGTAGGTCCTTGAGTGGATCCCACTTTAGCCCTAAGGCATTGGTCTCTAATTAGAAAATTAAATATTTGAGATTGATAAGACTTGGGTCTAGTAGGTTTGTAAATTTCACTAGAATAAGTGGTATTATTGAACCAGACAAAACAACAAGCAATGAAACCAAAAACAACTAAAGCCCCTAAACTAGAAGATATGTAAGTCTCTCTAGACCATACAAGTGCATATCGAGCCCATGCAAAGGGTTTGGTTAAGATATGCTAGATTCCACTAAATATACAAATATAACCTAACCATACATGTCCTCCAATTATTTCTTCTAAATCTTCTGCACTAACAATCGATCCTTTCCCTCCAAAAGGGGATTCTAATAAATAACCAAATATGATACTCGGGCAAAGGGTCAAGATGATAATTTTTCTTACATCTACCCCACCCAGATCCTAGGTATCATATACAAACCCAAAATAAAGAGCCTTTAATAATAGAAGAAAAGCACCTATACCTAATAAGATTAAGTGAATACCTAAAATTATGGTCATTTTCTAGTAGAAACTTTTTCAGTCAGTACTTGATGATAGTAGACAGGATAGAGCCCAAAAACACAAGATATCCAACATTGATCCTGGTGAATATGATGCACAATCCCCCTCTACTTGGGGCTGAAGTGTCCCTTCTAAGTTTGGTGGTAGTTCATATATTATGTGTCTATTCTTACCCCTCTTTACCACATAAAGGATATGTAAAATTCATAATAAGTTGACATGGAGAATCCAAATGTAACCATCATATTGGGGAATGATTTTTGATTGTATGAATATAACGTTAAATTACTCCCCATGAGTATAGTATATAGTGATATAGTATCCATGCTTAGCAAGTTTTCTAGGAAGTATGAAGGGAGTGGTATCATTAGAATCACTCTACGAGTTTATAGTATGAATGAGAAAGTTGTAGGGGTGACTCCCTATACTGAGGATATAGTTCCATTACTTGAGGAAGCCATCTATATGTACTTCTCAATAAATTCTGCAAAGCCTATATGTAATGATGATATCATACATAATGAGCATAGCTACGACCCCCCAATATGATGGTTGTAAAAAAAATGAGAAGAAATATTGAGCAAAAAGTTTCATTATAGCGAATATTGAGACATTAATGTCTGGCGAAGGGGACACATATATGCAGTATGTCTCACACCCATTCTCCCTAAGGAGCTTATCATGTACAATAGGGTGGAAACCTATTTTATTAATTAGTACATAACAATAAAATGCATTGATGATAGGAGTAGTATGATGATAGAAAACTTCTATCCATAATTGAGCATATATATATATAAGGGGTTTAGGTTAGTTCTAATGATTTACTTCTATAACTTAGGCAAATTCAATGGGATTTTCTTGCTAAAGTTATATGTCGTGGTTTCATGGAACTTTTGATTTTTAAAACTTGAAAATATACAAGTACGTAGGTCAATTTTTTCAGATATGATGTGTTTTTATTTATTTTTTTGCAAGAAACTAGGTCCTAGAGCTAAAAAGAAGAAAAGAGTTAAAGTATGTAGAGTACCTCACTTCAAAGATTCTGAAGTCTAAAGTTTGTTCTAAGAATGGCAGAAGGTCCCCAATTACGCCCCTCATAAGTGCCATTATAGGTGGGGTTTTGTAACAATAAGTTTGATTGAACACTTATGACCCATATAGGGGTCTGTAGTACCATTTATGACCCGTAAGTGGGTCCGCAAGTGGTCAGCAGCCTAGTTTTCCTTATTCATTTTGGTTAGAATTTTTAGGTTCTAATGTATTCTATAAATACCCTTTTATGTTTTGTATAAGTTTATGCACTCTTTACATTTACAATACTATATTGATTCTGTGATTCAACTTTTGATCTTGAAATCCTTTGTTATTGGTATTTACAATTGATTATTAATTTGAGATTCTGGGTTTTGTTCTTAAATTATTGTAAGATTATTCATATGCTTTCTTATTGAATTCAATGGATGTTCTTTCAAACATGAGCAACAAAACCATCTGTCTAGGGTCATGGGAACCCTGATGGAATCACAAATAGAGGAAGTGTATAACCATTCTTATCAATATTCTTACATGTACTGTGATCTTCTTTGGTGTGATTTCTTTCTTAACGATTGCAGAAGTTAAGAACCTACCTGTATTTGATACTTACTTCATAAGAGAGGTAGAGATTAGGAAAATTAGATCACAATAGTAATTTAAGGCTACCAACCCTCATCAAATTAACTTGACACTAAAAAGTTAATAGTTAATATGGGATCCAGGACAAGGGTTTGTATGATGACACTCTAAGACTCATAAGGTAAAGAGGGAAATTAATCGAAGGCATTCACAAGAAGGTTGGTGACATATTTAATTAGAATCTGCATGTAGGACACTAGACAGTTTGGTGGTGCACGATAATTCTACGAAGATAGATAGTCAGGGGGAACATAGTACTAGTATTTATACCATATTGATTTCAACTAAGGAGACCAAGATTTATTACTATTGATAATGTTCTCACAAAATAACCCCTATTTACTTTTCTGCACTTTTTGGCTACTTCAGCAAATTTGTGAGAGATATTCAGCCTATTCCCTATGGGTTTGACCCCAACCTTTGTTGGGTTATATATTTGACAATGACCGTATTATAATTCTTGGTGTCGTGGTTTTGGGCGAAGATGGGGATAAAGAGTAAGGATTGAAGCCCCCCAATAATTGTAGTACCAAGTACTTCCTGGAGAGCTCTAATATAATCTGATTTATAAGTAAGCAACTCTTGTAAAATATGAGCAACCCCAAACACTTCTAGATCCCAAACCTCTATTTCTCCTAACCGTTGTCCCCTCTGTTTGGCTCTTTCTCTAAGGGACATTAAATTTTGTCCCAATTACCAAGGAATATGGTTATAGATTGATTGACAGAGTTTGTAGAGGTTGTTGGGCTTACTTTTTTGCTATTCTTGAGTTGTACGTCAGTATATGACCAGTACTCAGAGTCAAGGAAATCCCTTGATACACCTGATCCAAATCTTGAAAAAACTCTACAAAAAAATCATAGGATGTCGGAACACGGTCATAATGCTCATCATGGGAATCCTCAAGATGATCTACTTACTTTGAATCTGACACCTCCTCATGGTGTTCAATAGATAACTGGGGAAACTACTACTTGGTTATTAGCTGAAGAGTAGAGAAAGGTTGATGCCCTCGTACAACTCAAGAATCTAGAAAAGATAAAAAGCTGAGCATCAAGACAATCTTGACAGAGCTAGGAGAGAGAGTTCAACCAATCTCGGCCTTCCAGTATTTACCAGTATATGATGGTCCAGAGGATGACTTGGGGTATATTGAACCTATTGATATAGGAGATATCATTCCTCTTGAGTTTCCCTAAGGAGTGAAGTTTGATATTACTAGTGCTATGATTCAATTGCATAATCTGAAGGGTGTGTTTGTGAAGCAAAAATACACATCATGAATTTGTGGGTATCTACACTTCTTCATATAATTTACCTAGGGTAAGTCAGGAAGCTTTGAAGATCAGGTTGTTCTCATTCTCTCTGACAAGTGATACGACATTATGGCTAGGGGAACTACCTCGTGGGTCCATCACTAATTGAAATAAGTTGTAGAAATAAATTTTGGACTGATTCTTCCCGCCTTCTAGAATATTGCAATTGAAGGATAAGATCTATAATTTTAGGCAATTGCAATTTTAACCACTGTAAGAGGCATGGTTGAAGTTTAAGAAGAAGTTGATGATGGTTCCTAACATGGAATTTTAGGGAGGAATTTTCTTGAGATATTCTATTGAGCCCTGAATGCAATACCAAAGCTGTTGCAAATACTATTGCTACTCGAGATTTCATGATCCTGCATTGGGAGTTAGCTTCAGAAATCTTAGACCATGCCTCTATTACTAATTGAGAGTGGCATAATTAGGAGGCAAAAAAAGAGCTGGTACTTATGCTATTAGTGCTTCTAGTGAGAAAATAATTATCGATGATATAGTGGCTCAAGAGATTGCACAGTTGAGGATGTATATTGGGTTGTTGACCAAATAATTTTAAAATTAAGTTCAAAAAAGGTGAATGTTGAGGGCTCATATTGTAAAGCTCCTAAGATATAATTTATATATTGAAGAAGAGGCGAGGTGGGTTTTCGAGAAAAAGGACCAAGGGTATAATCAAGACACTTGGAACTCGAGGCAAAGAAATCAAGGTTGATACTATAATAGAGACATATATATAGGGATTAGAGAAGAGAGAGAGATAGTGACTAGAGATACAAGGATAATTATAAGGAGAAGAGTGGTGCATACATTCCATCAAAGAATCATGATATTGATTTGAGGATTAAAGCATTGCTGACTAAGTTGGTTAAAGATTTGGAGAATCAAGAGAGTTGTCTTAAGGACATTAAGGTAGATATTTTGGGACTGATCCATAAAGAAGGATTGCATGCTGCCACGATTAAGCAGATTGAGCAGTAGTTTCTTTAGAGATTGGCTACTTTGAATCAACATCAACTGGGCACTCTTCTGAGTAACACTGTGCAGAATCCAAAGAACGACAGTCACTGCCTAGACATCACCACTTGGAGTGGTAAGGATACTATTGGTCCTTCTATGATTGTAGTTGATAAGGTATGAGATGATTTTGTTGATATTGATGATGCACCCAAAGTAGAATCTAAAAAGTTAGTGACTAGTGGTGAGTCATCACAAAAATTGATGGTTGTTGATAAATAAGTAGAGAAGGATAAAGGTAAGGGAAAGGAAGTTGAGCTTGTAGTGAGGACCATTCCATGACCTCCCTCACCTTTTCCTCAGATATTAAAGAAGAAGCAAGAGGAAGGGGACTATCAGAAGTTCATTTCAATGTTGAAGGAAATGTCTGTTAATATTCCTCTTGTGGAAGCATTAGATTATATGCCTGGCTATGCAAAGTTCATGAAAGATTTAGTTACTAAAAAGTGGAAAGTGAGTTTTGAGCCTGCCAATAATATGCATAATTGTAGTGTTATTTCTTCCTAGTCTTAATTGAGAATACAAATGACCCTAGATCTTTCACTATTCCTCACACTATTAGGTCAATGAATTTTTCATGATCATTGTGTGACATAGGAGATAGAAAAAATCTAATATTGCTAGTGGTGTACAAACAGTTGGGGTTGGGAACACTTAAGATGATGTTGATGAGATTATTGATGGCTGACCAAACTATGAAGAAACTGATTGATATATTATGTGATATTTTGGTGAAGGTAGCTTTCTTAATCTTTCTAGTTGATTCTGTGATCCTTGAATGTGGGGTGGATTTTAATGTTTCTATTATCTTAGGAAGTCCCTTCCAAGCCAGGAGTAGGGCATTGGTTGACATGAAGATAGGATATATGAAATTCAGGCTTAGTGATAAATAAGTTACCTTTAATGTAGGTCAATCAATGCAGCAACTAAAAGACATGAAAGTGTTGTTTGTAATAGAAACTGTTAATGATGATGTAGTGTATATGCCCATTGAGGAGATACTTGATGTTGAGGCACTAGTGGCAGTTATCATAAACTTTGACAGTGACGGTATTGATGAAATGAGATGGTGATTGCACTCTATGGCATAGGTTCTTATTCTTATGCACTGAAAAAACTAGATCTTGACTTTAAGAATAGAGTGACTCTAACATCTCTACCATCTATAGAGGAGCCACCGATTTTGGAATTAAAGACCCTTCCTCGCACACAAATATATTGCACGCCTAAATTCTTTTATTAAAATATTATGTTAGAAAGATGGAAAAGCTAGAAAAAAAGAAACAGGAGAATGTTTTTCTGCTGTTTTTATCTTATCAACATATTGGCCCTTCAAATATGGAATGCTATGCGATAGCATATATGACTCTAGTGAGATTTTCACTTGAGATATGAATTTTTGGGGGCCAAAAATACCTTACTGATCATAATTTTCATTGACTTATTGGATACACTAGTTGAGTCCTTGATCTCGGTATTGCAGATATTTAAAAGTACCATCGAATGGGCTATTGCAGATATTATGGGAATTTTACCCAGGATTTGTACTCATAAAATTTAGCTTGAACTGTATTATGTTCCAAGCATCAAGAAACTTTGTCGTTTGAACCCACCTATGCAAGAGGTTGTGAAGAGAGAGATCATAAAGTGGTTAGATGTGGGCATTGTTTATCCCATTACTGATAGCAAGTGGGTAGCCCAATTGAATATATACCTATGAAGAGTGGGATCACTGTGGTCCCAAATGAGATGAAAGAGTTAGTGCCCATGAGATTGATTACTGTATTAAGAGTATGCATGGACTATAGAAAGTTGAATACTTGGACACAAAAGGATAATTTTCCTAAGTCGTTCATGGATGAGATGTTGGACATGTCCTACACCCCGCATTTTTAGCTAGAATTTGAACCGTTGTTCCCATGCGTATAAGCTCAAAAAAAATGATTTCTTTGTAAATATAAGTGTCATGATCATGTGCCTAGTGTTAAAAGTACTTTCTAGGTGAAAAATGTTCATAGGAAAAACTTAGAGCACAGTGAGTTATGAACTTTTGTTATCGACCAAACTTTGGTATTCAATCCTACAAGGATCAACTATAAACGTATATAACTTATGTAATCTATGGAATTTTGGAGCTCAAGACCCACCAAATTATAGATAAATGTGTCCTCTTTCCAACTCCACCAATTTTGCCTTAATCCTATACCCGAGCAGAAAGCTATAAGCATTTTCGTAAGGAACCAGTGAGGGTGTGTGATTTTTGTGTGGCACGCCTTCTCTACTTCACGATTTTGGCATGCATGTCCCTATTTCCAAAAATGCTAAAACCCATATTTTTCTTTAATTTAATAGGGTAAACTGGTCATTTACGTCCTAAATCATCCTATAAATGATACTAATGTGAATTCATTATCCCATAACCCCAAATATACCCAATACGCAATCCCTCTCCTTCCAAATCCTTAAGAATACCAAATAAGGGTTCTTCTCTAAAAATTCAACTTCCAAGACTACAAATTCAAGTTTCTTATCAATGTTTTCTCCCCAATTTCATTATCAAGAGTATGAGAAATAAATTCAAGTTTTCATATCAACTCCAAGCTAGGGTACAAGCTTTAAAGTTATAGATTTAAGTTTTTCTATGAATTTCTTCTGTCAAAAGACATGTTACTCTTCCACAAATCTTATTTATGAAAAGCATATGTTTTGAATAGTTTAATTGTATGGATTTGAACATGGGTTTTGATATGGTTGAGGATTTTGGAATGGTTGATCCTTGAATTGTGTTCCATGGTTTTCATGAGTTGTTCATGCTTTGAATTGACTATTTTTGAACTAATGGGGTGCATGGGTGTGGGAATTGGAATGAGGGTCGAGGTATTCCCCTAAATAATTGTTTTTAGACTTGAAATTGGTCTTGGTTAATAGTGTTCCCTCAACCCACTTGTGAAATTGAGTTTGAAATATGATTTCTCACTTGGTTTGATTTACTCACCTATACTATTGCATTGCACAAATGGTTAAACAATGAACATGGATTTTGAAGGCCTTGTTGGCTATGTTTGATTTAATAAATAAAAGGGGTGGACACATTCCCCTAATTTGATTTAATAACTAAAGGAGGTTGAGTCATTCCTCCAACTTGATTTAATAAACTAAAGGGGGTCGAGGCATTCCCCCAAAGTTAATGGAATTGTAATGGCATAATTATAAGTTTTCAAGCATATGGTATGATGATACCTGTGGTGTTCCTTAATGTATGATTTTGTGTTTAATAAATGGGTTATGTGAAACTTTTTAAAATTTGGTTTAATGGGGTTTATGTAGCTAAGTCATGAAGGAGTGGGTCTTGAATGACTTATACTAGAAACTCATATTTGTCGGAGTGAGGGTTTATCTTGATGATCGTGTTTATGTGTCACACTTTATATATATATATATTTATATTCTGGATTGACATGGGGTCAGAGCATTTCCTGGTCTTCCTTGATACCTTTGATTCGTGCATCTAACATGCACTAGGACCTTTCAGTAGGGGGAATTGAACCTATATAGCCCATGGGTGCCTGTTTATGATAGTTAAGCTACATAGTTTAGGCTAATGTTTTACTTTCATACTAAGCCTTTTTCCCTATCTCGTCATGTTATATATATAGGTATATGATTATGTGTATTGGTTTTAATGATTTTGGATTGATTTCATCATGGCATTATTTTATCCATATTTTTTGAGTTACATGCTAGTGCTCATCCCAGTAACCATCTCGGCATGATGTATCCCCACGCGATGTAGAGTTCTAGGGGTGTTTTAATTATCTTGTGCAGAGCTAGGTGATTCAAATTTGTTCATTGATAAACCTGGAAGTGATGAGCTTCTATTTTCTCGAAAGGCTTTGTCATTTCATAGTGTTATTTCTCTCATATAGTAGATATCTCTTTAGTTTTTTTTTGTTTATCATCGGGGGAATATCCCAACCTATATTGATGTTGGTTTCATAAGGGCTTAGGATTTACTATAGATTGGGACAATTATTGGATTGTTAGTTTCTTTTTTAGCCAATTGCTTATCTTATCTCTTATTATCTTTTTGGATTGCTTCTATTGTTATATTATATTGTGTTCCAGTTGACTAGGCGGAGGGGGTGGTCTCTGATCCTCAATGGACTTGAGATACCCGTCACGTCCATGCCTTGGTTCAGGTCATGAAAAGCTTGGTATCAGAGCCGGGTTTAGGGTTGTTGGGTTTCCATAAAGCAGTGTCTAGTAGAGTCTCACTTATGGGTGTGTTGTGCACCACACTTATAATCAGGAGGCTACGATGCATTTAGGAAATATTTCTAATTCTTTCATACTCTAGATCGTGCAATTGTGTTGTCCATATAAAAGTTATCAAAATTCCTTCCTTTCTCTAATTTTGTTGACTATGTTTCATCATAAAGGCAATAAAAGTACAATGGCTTAGTTTCTAATAGTATGGTCCTTTTCGAATGAGTCTTCAAGCATTATGGAATGGTGTAAAGACTTGAAAAGAGTCCATTAGTGCATCAAGGTGTATTAATTCAATCATATACCTATAATTTCATGAATTGTCATTTTCAGATTAAGGTAAGATATGTAATTTGTCCCTTTCAAGAACCTTATTTAATACCTCTCGCTTAAGGGAAAAGGTATGTATTTGATTATTGGGGTAGTATTTAAATACAAAGAGGTAGTATAAATTAGGGTGTTATGACCTATGAGTAGTATAAATTGGGGTCATAATACTAGATATCTAGTCAATACTAATGACTACTCATAGCTCCTCAATTTATACTACTAAAAGAGAGTGGTTAGTTTCAATATTTGCATATTTATTTGAAATAAGAAAGGAGCTCTTGAGGACTAGATATTGTAGTAGTAAAATAAATCATAGGTTGTGAATGAAAGAAGTGGTATACTAATGACTTATGAATTTAGCATTCACTTGGGAGAGGTCTTAAAAATAGGGACCCAATGATGTTTATAGAATTTTGAAGGTTCTTGGGATGTATGCATGGGTAAGTGGATGTGATGTGAGGGAGATGAATATTCTATAGACCATAGTGGGTTAGGTAATAAGATTAAGATCGACTATCCTTATTAGGTTGTTTTAATATACTGAGGGTACCTTGATTTTTATCAAGTAATTGTAAGTAAGTTTAGTAGGTGAGGAGATATGTAGTAAATTTTAAGGTGTAGTAGTAACGTTGTGAAGAAGAATATGCTTGTGGGTTGTAGTTAAGTTAAATAAGAAATTTAGGTTGATTTCTCTATTTGATGGACTAGCATATTATGTGGAATATCTCATTGATGGTACATGATTGTTGTTAGACACTAAGTTTGAACTTTAGATGTTGCTTATGGTGATAAGAATATTCACTCGAGAATTGTGATGCATGATTTGTGGGAGAGAATTAGTAGGTGTGATATAATGTGTGAAAGAGATTAGGTTGATGACTTATGAAATATTGGAGTGTGTAATTGTGATATATGCTTGAGTTCTAGTGTTGAAGTACAATGGTGGCAAAATCATTAGATGGATAAGAGTAAGAATAAGTTGTACTCGGTCTTGAGTTATTAGTGCCATATATAGCTAGTTTATGTTCATAAATTTCTTAGTATGGAGAAATCTAGGGAGTTGTTATATGGTGTTATGTAAAGCTGAATTGAGGGAGAAATAGATAGACTATGTGAACTCTTGGTATAGTTTTAAAGTTTTCTTAAGTTATGAGGTTATGATATTAGAGGTGTAACGCTAGTATTCTAAGGAGTTAAAAAGGAAGTGTTTAGTGTTTAGCAGCATGGATGTATATGCCCATGAAAATTATAGTTATAAGATAATGACTTGGGAGTTTGGCGAAAGTTAAGATTAGTATCCCTAAGGGGATGTCCTAGAAAGAATTTAGTGTATTTATAGTAAAGTTGTCAAGGGGAGTTTGGTGTTCTTGCGTGGAATGTTGTGCATATAGATTTAATGAGGGAATATGTTTGCAAGTTTAAAATAATGACCTTTGAGCCAAGGGGGAGTTTATGAACTAAGGTAGATCTTGAATTTTCTCTTGGTGATGAGTTTTAGAGCTGAGTCATGATAAGTCAATTCTTACTCTAGCAAATTCCTCCTATTTCTAAAGCCCGTACTCTAGTCCCTCAGTTACTCTCCTTGTGTCAGGATGAGAGTGGCTATGGAATACTAATATTTTAGATAAGAGAGTGGATGATCCTTACTATAAAATATTGGTATGGCTACTCGAACTAAGATTATAGATGAAGCGATAAGAGTGAAATGTATATAAGGACTCACATAACAAAAGTTTCATCTCACTCTTATCGCTTCATCTATAATCTTAGTTCGAGTAGCCATACCAAAATATTATAGTAAGGATCATCCACTCTCTTATCTAAAATATTAGTATTCCATAGCCACTATCATCCTGACACAAGGAGAGTAACTGAGGGACTAGAGTACGGGCTTTAGAAATAGGAGGAATTTTCTAGAGTAAGAATTGACTTATCATGGATCAGCTCTAAAACTCATCACCAAGAGAAAATTCAAGATCTACCTTAGTTCATAAACTCCCCCTTGGCTCAAAGGTCATTATTTTAAACTTGCAAACATATTCCCTCATTAAATCTATATGCACAACATTCCACGCCAGAACACCAAACTCCCCTTGACAACTTTACTATAAATACACTAAATTCTTTCTAGGACATCCCTTTAGGGATACTAATCTTAACTTTCGCCAAACTCCCAAGTCATTATCTTATAACTATAATTTTCAAGGGCATATACATCCATGCTTCTAAACACTAAACACTTCCTTTTTAACTCCTTAGAATACTAGTGTTACACCTCTAATATCATAACCTCATAACTTAAGAAAACTTTAAAACTATACCAAGAGTTCACATAGTCTATCTATTTCTCCCTCAATTCATCTTTACATAACACCATATAACAACTCCCTAGATTTCTCCATACTAAGAAATTTATGAACATAAACTAGCTATATATGGCACAAATAACTCAAGACCGAGTACAACTTATTCTTACTCTTATCCATCTAATGATTTTGCCACCATTGTACTTCAACACTAGACCTCAAGCATATATCACAATTACACACTCCAATATTTCATAAGTCATCAACCTAATCTCTTTCACACACTATATCACACCTACTAATTCGCTCCCACAAATCATGCATCACAATTCTCGAGTGAATATTCTTATCACCATAAGCAACATCTAAAGTTCAAACTTAGTGTCTAACAACAATCATGTACCATCAATGAGATATCCCACATAATATGCTAGTCCATCAAATAGAGAAATCAACCTAAATTTCTTATTTGACTTAACTACAACCCACAAGCACATTCTTCTTCACAACGTTACTACTACACCTTAAAATTTACTACATATCTCCTCACCTACTAAACTTAATTACAATTACTTGATAAAAATCAAGGTACCCTCAGTATATTAAAACAACCTAATAAAGATAGTCGGTCTTAATCTTATTACCTAACCCATTATGGTCTATAGAATATTCAACTCCCTCACATCACATCCACTTACCCATGCATACATCCCAAGCACCTTCAAAATTTTATAAACATCATTGAGTCCCCATTTTTAAAACCTCTCCCAAGTGAATGCTAAATTCATAAGTCATTAGTATACCACTTCTTTCATTCACAACCTATGATTTATTTTACTACTACAATATCTAGTCCTCAAGAGCTCCTTTCTTATTTCAAATAAATATGCAAATATAGTAACTAACCACTCTTTTTTAGTAGTATAAATTAAGGAGCTATGAGTAGTCATTAGTATTGACTAGATATCTAGTTATAAATTATCCTATAACGGATACTAACGTGAATTCATCATCCCATAACCCCAAAGACACCCAATACACAATCCCTCTCCTCCTAAATCTTCAAGAACACCAAATAAGGGTTCTTCTCCAAAAATTCAACTTCCAAGACTACAAATTCAGGTTTCTTATCAATGCATTCTCCCCAGTTTCATCATCAAGGGTATGGGTAACAAATTCAAGTGTTCTTATCAATTCCAAGCTAGGGTTAAAGCTTCAAACTTATGGATTCAAGCTTTTCTCCTAATTACTTCCAATAGAAGGCATGTTACTCTACCCCAAATCTTATTTATGAGAAACATGTATTTTAAATAGTTTAATTGTATGGATTTGAATGTGGTTTTTGAT
The DNA here is from genome assembly GCA_030864215.1 of Capsicum pubescens. Lineage (NCBI taxonomy): Eukaryota > Viridiplantae > Streptophyta > Magnoliopsida > Solanales > Solanaceae > Capsicum > Capsicum pubescens. Next base: position 295,522,730 of record CM061548.1, on the reverse strand, counting down.
AAGGTTGAGCGTTTTGGAATGGTTGATACTTGAATTGTTTTCCCATGGTTTTCATGAGTTGCTCATGTTTTGATTTGAATATTTTTGAACTAATGGGGTGCAAGGGTGTGAGAATTAGAATGGGGGTCAAGGTATTCCCCCAACTTAATGTTTTTGGACTTGAAATCGATCATGGATAATTGTGTTCCCTCAACATACTTGTGAAATTGGTTTTGAAATATGATTTGTCACTTGGTTTGACTAACTCACCTATACTACTACATTGCATAAATGGTTAAGCAATGAACATAGATTTTGAAGGCCTTGTTGTCTATGTTTGAGTTAATGAATAAAGGGAGTCGAGGCATTTCCCCAATTTGATTCGATAACTAATGGAGGTCGAGGAATTACTCCAACTTCATTCAATAAACTAAAGGGGGTCAAGGAATTTCCCAAAGTTAATGAAATTGTCATGGTATAATTATAAGCTTACAAGCGTACGGTATGACGATACTTGTGGTGTGCCTTAATGTATAATTTTATAGTTAAGGGATGGGTTATTTGAAACTTGTTTAAATTGGGCTTAATAGGGGTTATCTAGCTAAGCCATGAAGGTGTGGGTCTCAAATGAATTATACTAGAAAATTGCATTTACCGGCATGAGGATTGGTCTTGATGATCGTGTACATATGTCACGCTTTATATATATATTTATCTTGGATTGGCATAGGGTCGTGGAATTCCCTAGTCTTCCTTGATACCTCTGATTCGTGTGGATAACACGCACTAGGGACCTTTCAGCTGGGGGAGCTGAACCCATATAGCCCGTGGGTGCTTGTTTATGACGGTTGAGCTACATAGTCCAGGATAATATTTTACTTTCATGCTAAGCCTTGTTCCATATCCTGACATATTATATATATATATATGTATATTATTATGTGCATTGGTTTCAAATGATTTTGGACTGATTTGATCATGGCATTATTTTATCCTTATTCCCTGAGTTACAATTTAGTGCTCACCCCACTAACTATCTTCGAACGTTGTTTTCTCATGTGATGCAGATACCTAGGGGTATTTGAATTATCTTGTGCAAAGCTAGGTGTTTCAAAGTTGTTCGTTGATCAACCTTGAAGTGGTGAGCTTCCATTTCCTTAGAAGGCTTTGTCATTTCATAGTCTTGTTTCTCTCATATAGTAGATTATCTCTTTGGTTTCTTTTTGGCTATCGTTAGAGGCATGTTTTGACTTAGATTGATGCTGGTTTCATAGAGGCTTTGGGGATTACTGTGGATTGGGACAGTTGTTTGATTCTTAGTTTCCTTTTTAGCCAAGTGCTTATCTTATCTCTTATTATCTTTTTGGATTGTCTACGCTATTATATTATATTGTGTTTTGGTTGACTAGGCAATGGGGGTGGTCTCCGTTCCTCGACGAACATGAGATACCCATAACGGTTAGGCCCTGGTTTGGGTCATGACACCAGGCTTACAAGCAGAGGTTGGTACTGCTTTCTTGATAGTTATTCGGGGTATAATCAGATTTCCATTGCACCCAAAGATCAAGAGAGGACTACTTTTACATGCCACCATATTGTACTTTTTCATTCAAGAGGATACCCTTCGGACTTAGCGATGCTCCCGCCACCTTTATGTATTGTTTGATGTTGATATATTTTGATATGGTGAAGAACACTATATAGGTATTCATGGATGACTTTTTGGTAGTTGGGACTCATTTGATGACTGTATGGACCATTTGGCCAATGCACTTTAGAGATGTAAGAAGTGTAACCAGGTTTTCAATTTGAAAAAGTGCTACTTTATGGTGAAAGAATGGATTGTTCTTGGAGACAAAATCTTGAAGAGGGGTACTGAGGTTGATAAGGTGAAGATACAGGAGATAGAAAAATTACCTCCACCAGTCTCAGTTAAAGGTATTAGAAGTTTCTTGGGTCATGTTGGGTTCTATAGGAGATTCATCAAGGACTTCTCTAAAATTGCCAATCTATTATGTAAGCTTTTAGAGAAGGAGGTGAAGTTTATATTTATGATGCTTGTCTCAAGGCCTTTGAGTTCCTTAAGGAGCAGTTGATCGCAAATCCTATTATTGTGTCTCAAGATTGATCCTTACCTTTTGAGGTAAAGTACGATACTAGTGGGGTAGATTTAGGAGTTATCCTAGGACAACAATGTAGGAAGATCCTTCAGCCCATCTACTATGCCAGCAAAGCATTTACTTGAGGTAAGGACCATTATCCCAGAAGACTTGTCATTTCAATGGCACAAACAATTCATACTTGAGGTACGCATGTTTTTCTGGGGTAAGCCTTATCTATTTTAGGTATGTGCAGATGGAGTTATTCAGAGGTCTATTCCTGAGATGGAGATGATGAGAATTCTTGAGGCTTGCTATTCTATGCTAGTTGGGTTTATCATGGTGGTACTCATACAACTCACAAAATTTTATAGTATGGGTAATATTGTCCAACTATCTATAAATATGCCCATGATTATGCTCAGGCCTATGATTAGTGTTAGCAATAAGGAAATAATTTGCAGAAACATGAGCTCCCCATGACACCAATTTTGGATTTAGAGCTATTTAATCTGTGGGAATTGATTTCAAGGGTCCATTAGTGAGCTCTTATGGAATGAAGTATAAACTGGTGTCATTCGACTATGTTTGTAAATGGGTGAAGCCGGTTGCACTTCCCAATTATGAGGGCTAAAGAATCACCGCATTCTTGATGAAGAACATCTTTACTTTGTTTGGAACTTCATGTCCTATTATTAGTGATAGTGGGTCTCACTTCTGTAATTGTATATTTAAGGCCCTACTCAAAAAATATGGTGTGAAACTTAAGGTGGAAACACCTTATCATCCACAGATAAGTGGATGGGTTGAGGTTTCGAATCATAATATCAAGTTCATATTGGTGAAGATTGTGAATTCCAACCAGACTTATTGGTAAAGAAAGATAAATGATGTACTTTGGTCCTATTGTATAGATTTTAAAAACCCAATAGGTGCCTCTCGATATCATCTTGTATATGGTAAGCCATACCACTTGCCGATCAAACTTGAGCACAAAGCACTATAGGCATTGTAAAAGTTAAATTTTGAATGGAGTGATACTACAAATTTAAGGTTGAGTAAGGTGAATGAGTTGGATGAATTCCAGCTCTGAGCTTATGAGAGTGCAACTTTGTACATAGAGAAGATGAAGTTGTATCATGACAAAAACGATTGAGAAAAAAGTATTTGAGCCTGGTGATATAGACTTGTTATATAATTCGAGACTTCATATATTTCCTAGAAAGTTGAAGTATATGGTGTATGGACCATTCACTATGGTTAGAGTATTCCTTCGTGGTGTTATTGAGTTAAAGAGAGATTAAAGGTGAATGGTCAGCATGTCAAGAACTATATGGGAAATGTTTAGATTGTGAAGGTTTATACTGATGTAAGCCTTGGTGATATTTGAGTGGACAAGGAAGTTGAGTTGTGCCGCAATGTTAAATTAGGTGCTTCATCAGAGGCAACCCATAGGCTTGTTGGCAAAGTTTGAGTATCCAACAAAGCCATGTCGGGCTGCGACATTAAATCAAACACTGGTTGGGAGGCAACCCAATGTTTTAGTATTCACTTTATTTTCATTTTTGTAGGTTTAAAGCATGGGAAAACACCTGGAACATGTTAAAAATTGCAAAATTTAGACAAGTCCAGGTAAGTGGGACTTACAGACCCACATAGGGGAATCGTAAGTCCCACCTACCCTAGGTAAGTGGTGTTGTAGGTGTCAGTGAAAATTTGAGGATTTTGGGGTCTCTGAAGTTATACATACAAACCCACTTATGGCAGTCGTAAGTACAACCCATGACCTTGAAAGTGAGGTCATTGAAATTAGAGAGAAAAAAACACTGTAGATCCCGCTTATAGAGGCACTTACGGTCGTCGTAAGTTTCCTCATAAGTGTACCAAATATTAAGGTTCATTACTTTGAAATATAGGTTGGACCCAAGTGGATCTGACCCGATACGACATACCCCCACATTTTAAAACCCCAAACACAATCCATATACCCTACTTCTTAAGATTATCTAACTTCTCACTTAAAATTAAAACTCTCCACCTCTCTCATAATCCATTAGAGGCATAAAAAATCCCTCAGAATCACAGTACTTGCACGCATATTCATCAAAGTAGGGCTAAGGTTTGTTCTTCTTCTACTTCCAATTTTTTTTAAATCCAAGTAACAATTTTGTCTCCAACTCTAGTAAAAAAACATGTTCTTGATGATTGTAGTTGCAAAATAATGCATGATATAGCTTGAAATTGGTACTTGATGATGAACTTTGATATTTATAGAGCCCAAATTGGTAAAAACTGAAATTGTGTATGATTTATGTTTGAGAATACTTGTGATCATATCATAAATGGAATTATAAGTTGAATAATAAAAGGAAATCCCAAAAATACTTGTGCAATACCTGTGAACTAGACTTGTTATATCTTGTAGTGTACGAAATTGGACTTAAAATTGCTAATGTACACTATGTAGAAGAAAAAATATAAGAAAAAGTTGAAATACCCGCAGGAAGGCACATATGCAGGCATTTACAGCCTCGTAAGTAGGGTCTCCTGGTCTGTTCAGGAGTGGAGATGAGCTGAGATAGTAGTGAGCATATGTTCTAGTCGTGCCCCACCATTACCTCCACAGGATGAGTCACGAGTGCCTCAAAATAGGGCAAGTCTTGTACAAATGCCTACAACGTCCAAGGAATATATCCATTCACTTTTTTTTATATTATAGTCATATACTGGAGACAGTGCATAGTCTTTAGTTGGGGGTGGGGGTGTACCACAATAAAGGATTTTTCTTGTCATATTTCTTTGCCCGCCAGCTGCGCTATCATAGTAGAATTGACATGTTTAGGTCGTTTATGTTTGTGGCATATCTGTGATATGTTCTTTGTGTTTAATTTGGAGGAAAATTAGAAACCCAAGGGCAGTTGTCATAGTTATTTGTTTTTAAGTGTTTTTGAGAAAAATGATACCCCTCCAAAAAGATTTTTGAATTTATGTGATATGAATATATGTGTGACAATTATGAATCTTGTTATAGCATTAGGATTAGGGACAACATAATCATAGTTTAGCATTTGCATGAACTGGATAGATAGTAGTTAGTAACATAACCCTATACCATGTGTGTAAGAAATGCTTACCTAGTTCCATTTGTACATTTAATTCAGAACTTGCCTAATGGGTCTTGCCTAGGTTGTAGTATAGTTGGTTAGGACATGATCATAGGTCATTTTTGAATTTAGTCCACTCTTAGCCTAAATGACCGTCCAAATTTGTATAAGCATCCCTTGATCCTTGAAATTGAGCCTATGTTGACCCATTTTCTTGCTTTTACCTTTCACTTTCCCAAATTTGATTACAATGAACCTATTTTAGCCCTAGTCCCTTGGACATTATGCAAATCAACTTAGGTAAATCTCCTAAGTTGAGGGTTGCAATCATAGGGGGCATAGTTAGAATAGGGTATGAAGAAGGGTTTGAATAAGAGAAAAGAAAGTAGGTAGGGTTTGGTAAAAAAATAAAAAAAAAGGAAAAAGAAAGAAAATCAGAAAAGAAAAAGAGACAATATAGAAACCACACCAAACCCGAATAAGCAATAAAAGAGAAAAAAAGATAACTAATGGAGGAATAAAAGAAAATTATGGCTGAGAAGTGGACCCTACATGTAATTGTAGTGTCAAAGAGGGTGATTCAATAGTTCCCAAATGTACCATACCTTCCCCCAAGCTTACACTATAAGTCGAATAAAGTGCTATAGTGATCCTAGTCGGACTATTCAAAAAAACTAAGGTAAATAAAATAAGGGAAAGACCATGGTATTCTTTTCACATTGATTGGAACTTCTTTTCTGAGCGTAAGTGTCTTGACATAGTCCCTTGGATTGACATGCATGATATGATAGTGTGAGAGATAGGACTTCTTTCTGTGAGGGTACATGGGCTGTGTTGCTAGTTGTTTATCTATTCAAGTAGTGTAACTTGCGTGTGTTCTTGATTGTTTGTTACTAATGTAATGCCATATCTTGATTCCTTTGTGTCACATTATTGCGCTATACAGAGACACACAGTTGGTTTTGAAAAGTTGAAAATAGGAGGGGGTGATGTTTTGAGCTAAATTTGAGTTGACTGTCGTAGGTACCTTAGGTTTCTCTTAGTTAAGCATTGTGTTGTTTTGATATGTGTTTGTTTCTTTAGGACATGCAAACATTCTAAGTTGGGGGTGCTGATATGTCATGGTTTCATGCCACTTTCAATGCTTAAAACTAGAAATTATGCAAGTACTTAGGTCCTTTTTGTTAGATATGATGTGTTTTTTGAGTTTTTTTGCAGGAAACTAGGTTTTGGAGCTAAAAAAAAAGAAAAGAGTTGAAGTGTGTAGAGTACCTCACTTATGGTCTCACTTATGGGCCATAAGTGGCACTTACGGCCACTGTATGTGGCACGGCCACCGTAAGTGGCCTTGTAAGTATCATAAGAAAAATAATCTAAGATTCTGAAGTTAAAGTTTGTTCTGAGAATGAAAGAAGATAACTTATGGGGAATAATTACCCCTTAAGTCCCTCATAAGTTCCATCGTAGGTGACGTTCTGTAGCCTAAATCTTGATCAAAAACTTACGACCCACATAGGGATCTGTAAGTACCACTTATGACCTGTAAGTGGGTTCATAAGTGGTCACCTACCCAGTTTTCCTTGTTCATTTTGGTTAGGATTTTTAGGGTTCTGATGTATTCTATAAATACCTTTTTTATGTTCTGTGTTAGCTTATGCACTCTTTACATTCACAAAACTATATTGATTCTGAGATTAGACTTTTGATCTTGGAATCCTTTGCTCATGGTTTTTACGGTTGACTATTAATTTGAGATTCTGGATTTTGTTCTTAAATTATTATATGATTATTCATATGCTTTCTTTATCGAATTCAATGGATGTTCTTACAAATATGAGCGGCTAAACCACCTGACCAGGGTAGTGGAAAGCCTGATAGAATAACGAAGTAGAGGAAGTGCAAAATCGTTCTTGACCAATATTCTTGCATGTATTGTAATCTTGTTCGGTGTGATTGCTTTCTTAATGACTTCAGAAGTTAAGAACCTACCCGTATTCAATACTTACTTTACAAGACAGGTAGAGATTAGGAAAAGTAGGTCACAATAATAATTTGAGGCTTCCAATCCTCGTCTAATTAACTTGACACTAAAAAGGTAATAGTTAATTAGGGATCCGGAATAAGTGTTTGTAAGGAGACCCTAAAACTCGCAAGGTAAAAGTGAAATTTATCAAAGGCATTCACAAGACGGTTGGTGCTATATATCTTATCAGATTCTTCATGCAAGATATTAGGATAGTTCGGTGGAGCACGATAAGTCTACAAAGTTAGAAAGTAAGGGGGAACACAGTCCTAGTATTTGTCTCATATGGATTTTAACTAAAGAGATCAAGATTTGTTACTATTGATATTGCTGTCACAAATCCCCTCATTTACTTTTATATATTTTTCGTCTACTTCAGCAAACTCATGAGAAATATTCAGCCTATTCCCTATGGGTTCGACTCCAACCTTTGTTGGTTTATATATTTGACAGTGAAAGCGTTATACTTGTTAGAGGTGTAGTTTTTGGTGACATCATAAAACACCTAGTGTCTAATCAGAAGGGTGATGTAAGATCTTTAGTGCAAAAACACTGCATCTACGATATCAGAGTCAAATCAGGAAAGAGGGTTCTATTCAGTTTTTATGACTCATTAAATATGTTAAATGGTACACTTGATTCACTTTTAAGGAATCTATGTATTGAACTCGATCCTAAAGGGAAGGTTAATCATAATAAAGTGACTCATTAGAGTCTGAGAAGTATGAGTAATGAATTGCTCAAATATTTGTTAAAGGACGTCATTCTCCTCGGGGGTACGATGTAAAAATTCCAAAAGCTGATTTGGGATCAGCTCGAGGTCGAGATAGAAAAAAACTTATCCTTCCGTCCTTAGCTCTATACCTCTTTTGTCAGAAGTTCCATGAATAGAAAAATAGCCTATGTACATCCCAAACCACAATGAGGATAAGTTTTTGAGAGAAGGTTACTACATTTTTCATGTGGATGCCTATATACCTACAGGTGAGAATCTACACTACTATGATGTAAACTTGTTTTATCCTTTGGTAATGATGGAAAATATCATACCCACTAGGAAGTCTGTCTGGTATGGGGACTTGTTTGAGAAAGATATAGATAGCCACTTTGTCTTTATTCAAGCATATGTGGTCTTCCTGAGGATGAAGAAAATGCATAGGACCTTTCACCCCTATCAAATCGGGGATAAGACTTTGGTCTTCCTGACAGGGAAGTTTGTAGGAGTTTACTTTAGTGAGGAACTCAAGTATGCAAATAAATAGGCTACACTATAGTCCTGATGTGTAAATACCTCTTTGATAAGAGTGAGAAAATCCCATTTAAATACTTTGTTACCACTCTGTTGGAGAACAGGATACTAAGAAAGAATGGAATGTAGAAAAAGACTCCGTCTACAAAATACTAATGAATTTTCTCTATTGGAGACTTGGTATAAGCCTTAAAAGCACTGCTACCGAGTTGTGCAATGATGATCACCTCAGAATTTTGATTCAAACATTTGATAATTCTTATTAGGTGAGCCTCTTAGAAAAAACATGAACCTTACTTCCTACCATATCAAAATAAACTCAAATTTGGGAAATGGTCCTACACAAAAAACGTGACGGTCAAATTATCGGAAGTTATAATTATTTATGCTAGGATATATCCTTGCCTTATATCTCCTAAGATGATTGTTATTACATGGACATAGACTCTATTATGCTAGGTCATCCACTCCCATGTGATTTTCTTTCCCTTTTAGAGATAATAAAGTTTAAGTTAGAGGATGAGATGGTGAGGGGGTTCTTTGATCGGCCAATGTCTATTGGTACATACCAAAAGGGGGTACACTTCTATAATCAATTTCAAGGGGCCAGCTAAAATACATGTCACTACAGAGTGTCTTGAGTCCCAATACGCAAACCCATCCCGTATAAAAGAGGTAGAGGTGGAGAACTTATTCTGGGTGATTTGTCCTAAAACATAAGTCCATGTAGAACAGATAACATACAAAATAGGGCTAAACCTAAGAGAAGGAGAGCCTTAATATATAATAAATATGGTGCATAGGTTGATACTAAACCTCTAAATATTTCCTTAGGTGATAGTATTGCTTTGTGCAAAGATCGTCAAATAAGGAAAGAAATATCCGACAAGATTATCTTCATGCAAAAGATATCAGTCTATTAAAAATAAAATACAAAAAAAAATCATACGAATAAGGTCACTCAAGTGAAAAAGAAAAGAAAGAGATATTCTGAAGAAGAAAGAGAAAATCCAAATAAGGAATTTCCATTAGATGACAAAAGGGATACTAATGCGAATGAACAAAATTCATAAATGAATGAGAAAAATGCACAAATGAATGATCAAAATGGTGTTGAAAAAGGGTGACAGCCGTCAAATTGATTAGAGTTCTTAAAAAACTAGAAGAGGTTCAATTCCTCTTTGATGTAGTCAAGCCAAGAGTACAAAGCGCATGCGTGAAATGAGAGCTAGAGCAATCAAAAGACAAGAGAATGTCTGAGTACTCTATCTACCAAAAGAAATTATTGAAATAAAGCGATGAATTGTAAGGTTGTCAGAAAAAGTACTGACTCAAAGGCTGATTGGATTGAACTCAAAGGGAAAATAAAATAGTCTAATCAAGAGGATTTACCATTGATCATGAAAAATGAAGTGACTCACCAAGAGCATTGTCCATCAGTGGTTGCTTGGACATAAGAACTAAACCAAAAAAGGGTTGTAGATGGCTAACTTTTAGAATAAGAAAAGGCACCTTATCAGCACAATAAGGGGGTGATTAGACAAGCAAAAAAAAATTAACAAAATGGAAAAAAATCTTTCTTAGAAAAGATTTCCCTTACCGGGGATGGCACTATTACACCAACTAAATCTTACAAAGGAATATGTAATGCCCATCCAGGTTATTTCCCTAATTTGCATGCATTTTTGACATTTTGAGCCTTCCTACAGTGGCTACCATTTATGACTTGCCAAAATTGTCGGTTTGGATATCAGATAATTTGTTAGGATTATAAGCTCATTTCCCTATTTTGGAGCTTTCGTTTCTTAGGATTTGGTCTCGAACCAAAACTCGTAGTAGATGACCTTAAATGTGAATTTTGAGAGCTCCATCAGTTTCAGAACATTGATTTTAGTCTAGGGGGACCTTGGTTGAGGTTTTGAGGCTTCTGGACTAGTTTTGGGCTATTGGGCGGATTACGTATAAAATGAAACCATAAGTGTGGGGCCCACATTTAGGAGAAACAATCTCGGATGAAAGTTTTTATGGTTCCGTTGAGTCTAAAACATCGAATTTAGTATGGTAGCATATTTTGTTTGCACTCATGGGGTTCCAAAAAAATCCTGAACACCCGATCAAAGTCCATTCTGGACTTCACAAATATGGTACATTAAGTCACTAGTGTGACCGCTTAAGTGATAACATGATCGCTTATGCGGTCATCGTGTATGCCATTATTTGTCACTTAAGTGACACTGGATCTGGTTAGTGTTTTCTTTGTTCACTTGAGTGGGCATCATATAAGAAACACGGGGTTTGAATAAGCTATCCTCGGCCCAACTAGCAGATTTGTAAGTGATAGGGTTGTCACTTTGGGCTCAAAGAGAGGAAAAGGTGTGAAATCATCCACATAGGTTAAGGTAAGCTAACCTAACTCATCTTGGTCATTTACTATTAATTTTCTCTTCAATGTTCATCCTAATTCATGATAAAATTCTTAGAAATTAGGGTTTGATTTCCTAAACTTTGAGGGTTGATTTGAGACCCAAATTATTCTCTATTTGCGCTCAACTTTTGAGCACAACTTCTTTGTCCTTCAAGAGACCTCGTATGGGTTCATAAGATCAATGAATGTCGTTGTAGAGTTAGTCAACTCAAATGATATCACCAGAAACTTATAGTGACCATATTAGGTACGAAAAGCAATCTTAGGGATATCCATCTCCCTAATCATCAACTGATGATAACCCTACCGAAGATCAATCTTAGAAAGCATCTATCACCCTGAAGCTGGTCAAAAAGGTCGTCAATTCTCGTGAGAGGGTACTTATTCTTCACAGCCACCTTATTCAGCTGTCAAAAATCTATATACATCCGAAGGGAACCATCCTTCTTATGCACGAAAAACATGAGAGCACCCCATGGGGACACACTTAGATGGATGAAACCCTTATCAAGAAAATGCTTTAACTGCTCCTTAAGTTCTTTAAACTCAGCCGGAGATATTCTATATGGAGGGATATATATGGACAGGTATCCGGTAGAAGATCAATCTTGAAATCTATTTCCCTATCGGGAGGAATACCAGAAAGATCATCTGGAAACTCATAACAATAGGGACAGATTGCAAAGAGGGAACCTCAGAACTAGAATCTTTAACCCAAACCAGATAATAAAGACACCTCTTGGAAATTAACTTCCAATCTCTAAGATAAGAAATGAACCTTCCCTTAGGAACTAAGGAACTCCTTTCCCACTTAATTGCCATTTTATATGAGAATTGGAAAATGACCTTCCGAGTCCTACAATCAAAAGAAGCATTGCACGAGTGAAGCCAATCCATCTCCAAGATCAAATCAAATTCTACCATATCCAACTATATCAAATCCACCAAGGTTTCCCTACCACAAATGGATACCAGACATCCCCTATAGACCTTTCTAACTACAAAAGTATCACCCACCGGGGTAGACATAGAAAAGGGATCTAAAATATTCTCAGGACCAAAACAAAAATGAACATCCACATAAGAAAAGGTTGAACCCGAATCAAGCAAAAAATGTACATCACAAAAGAAAAGGTGTAATGTACCAGTAACAACATCAACATATGCCTTATATGCATGAAGAGTGGTAAGAGCATAAATATGGTTCCGACCAGTTTCGATACCAGAAATATCACTCTTTGGTATAGGAGCTAATAAAGTAGAAACCAAAACCTTATTAGCTCTAGTAGCAACATTTTCTAAATGACAGTTCCTCTGATATGACTAAGCTGGCCATACTTGAAACATATGTTTCTCCCCTCATCACAATATCTATGGTACAACTGTGCACAAAATTTGAAAGATAAATGAGGTCGGGCTGAATGAGATCCACTAGCTTGGGACTGGGTACCTTGGTCTTTAAACGTACTATTAGCCTGAATGCGACGATCATTGGATGACTTAGGATACATAGTATTGGCCGTAGAAGAGGAACCAGAATTTCCCCAAGCCTTCTTTTTGTCTCACTGCCTACCATCTCTACCACTATTCTACTGGCCTCTACCCTGCTCTAAATATCTGAATTTCTTACTCTACCTCTCTCTTATTTCTGCTTGTTTCTTTATTTTATATTCAACCTACTGCATATACACCACAAGCCTAGAGATATCTATGTCATTATATAATATTGCAGCCTTACACTATAGTACTAAGTCTTGATACAAACCCGAAGAAAACTTTCTCATTCTCGCCCTCATACTAGGCACAATCTCCAGGGCATAATGAGATAACTGATGAAATTTCATAGCATACTCTTTTACAGTCATCCTTCGCAGATTAAAGTTCACAAACTCTTTGGCCTTGGCCTCCCTCAACTCCTAAAGAAAGAAACGGTCAAGAAAGGCATCAGAAAATTCCTCCCTCATAGCCAGCTCAGCATCATCACCCCTAGACTACTCCTACTCTTCATACCACTAATACGCCACATTCTTCAACTGATATGTAGTAAACTGCACAACCTCCACATCAGTAGCATGAATCACCCATAGCGACTCAGCGACATATTTTCAGTCTTTTTACTAAGGGTATTTTAGATATTTTCCTCTTTCCCTAAATATAACCCAAGACCTTAAAACATTATTGGCACCGTATTCTCATACATAACTCATCAGAAACACACTTCTTTCTCTCTCAATTCTCTAAAGTAAGAGTATTAAGGTTTCTCAATTAGAGTTTCCAAGGGAAATTTCTCTTCATAATTCTTGATATTCCAGGCACGTGACTCTGCCCTTAAAGTTGTTTTACTAGACGCATAAAAATTATATGATTATTTATGTGGATTTTATCATGAGTTTTGATATGGGTTAAGGATTTGGATATAGTTGAATCTTAAATTGTTTTCTCATGGTCTATTTACATTGTTTGTGCATTATTAATGATTTTGAACTTATGGGGTGAATGAGTATGGTGAATAAACTAAGGGGTCATGGTTTTTTCCAATTTGATGATTTTGGTTTGAATATGATTTTGAAAATTGTCCTCCCTCAACCCATTTGTGAAAATGACATTGAAATATGGTTTTGTCACATGGTTTGACTTGCTTACTTATACTATGGCATGGAATAAATAGCTAATAAATCATGAGTTGATTTTTGATTGAACTTTGGGGTATGTGGATTCCCTATATGAATGAATAATTAAACCTAAGGGGTTGTGAATTCCCCCGTATAATGGAAAATTGCTACAGCATGATAATGTTAGCTTGCAAGTAATGTTGATATGATGATACCAACAATATGCCTTAATGAAGGAATTGGTTCAATGAAAAGGAATGTGTGATAAATGTTTTAATTGTCCTTAAAATAGGGTTGTGTAAATGGACCGTGAAAGTAAAGGTCCCGAGGAACCAATACTGGAAAATGCATTTGCTGGCTCGAGGGTCTAGATGACTGGGTGGTTTGAGTCCCCCTTATTATATGATTGAGAGGTTCGAGACCCCCATATTATATGACTAGGTTCTTAAGTTACCCTTGATATATGTCGTGAGGTTTGAGTCCCCCATAATGTATATGCACATGATTATTCTCTGGTTCGTGCCGCTACACGCACTGGATCCCTTTTAGCTAGGGGAGAGCTGGATCCATATAGCCCGTGGGTGCCTTATTATGATGGTTATGCTACACAATTCAGGCTAAGGTTTTAAATTTTCATGCTAAGATTTGTTCCCTACCCCGACACGTTATATTTTTATATGTATATACATATGCTCACGTACATTTAGATTTTGGACTGATTTTGGATTATTTATCATGGCATTATTTTATCCCTTATTCGTGAGTTATATGCTAGCTCTCAACCCACTAACCATCTCTGAAAGTTGTATCACCATGCAATACAGGAATCAAAAAACTTTTATTTTTCCTGAGCAGTGACTAGGTGATCCTGGGATCATGACTTATATTGAAGTGGTGAGCTTCCATACTTCAAAAGACCGTATTTCATACTTGGTTTCATTTTTTCATAGACTACTCTTTTGGTTCTTTTTAGCTATTGTCGGGGTCATGTCTAGACTTTTTATCAGTATTCGATTGTTAGAGGATTTATTGATATTACTGTGGACTTGGGTGTTGGTTATTAGTTATTAGCTATAGGTTATTAATATATCATAGATTCCATTAAGCTTATTCTATTCTATCTTGTTATATGTTTGGAATTTAGTCACTGTTAGTGTATTAAGTTCTATTTGGCTAGGCAAGGGGGGTGATATCTGATCTACAGAGGACTTGAGATACCCGTCATGGCCAACCCCTGGTTTGGGTCGTAAAAAAGTTTTTATCAGAGCCTAGGTTTATGGTCAATTGGGTGTGCACAAATATATGCCAAGTAGAGTCTCTATTATGGATGTGTAGCACACCACACTTATAAGACAGAGTGTAATACCCCGTATGTTTCCAAGCTAGGAAATGAATCATTTCTCCTACGTATGAAACCTCATATCCTTTGATTCATATTTGAGTACATGATTTACAATGAGTATCCTAGCGATAAGATAGCTTATGATGTGTTAATCATGCTCAGGTGAGTCACTCAGAGTAAGGCAAGCTAATAACTTTTAGATCCATCAAGTTTTAGTGTGTGATTACACAAGAGTGACCTTTGGATGAGGATAACTTGATTTATAAATGACATTTTGGCAGATTTAGATCCACCAAATTTTAGAGAATCGAATTAGCTTTCCAACGATTCCAATTTTACAAAATTCCGACACCCTAGCAAGAAGTTATGGCCCTACAAAACTTTGATAACAAAATCATGAATGTTTTGTGGTGATATGGTTGTATTCATGTTTTTTGTTTGTGGTTTGTGTTATAGAGTGGGAATTTGATGAACTTCCAGAAAGATTGTGATCATATAGTTGGAACCCATAATTTGGGTGGATTAAAGTGGTGTAAGTTTGAGAAAACACCTATGCCATAAAGAGTGCATGCAAGGTGTTTGATAAAATGCTTAGTATATGATAAACCAAGTTTCCAGGAGTCAATAGCATTTGAATGACAAGCCAATGTTAAACGTTATAATTTGATATGAATTCCATGCTCTATGCTTTATGATTTCACATAAATTCCACGTTGTTGTTATGTGTCATGGTTGTGGTATGGAACGAGCATGATATTGAAGCTATGCAAGTAATTACATGTCATATGAATTCCCCTTTCCATGTATAAGGTGCTGAGAACCATGATTAGTATGAAATCCCTTACTTATGATATTATGAATTGTGGACTCCAATTTTGTGAACAAGTCATGTCGTGCGAGTCAGTTTCCCTCTATCGAGTCTTGGGGGTATTCGTACCCGAAAAATATAGTTGTGTGCCTAGAGCCATGTCATGTTTTCACGATACTCTCAGTCAAGCCATGATCTATAGAAATCAGTTAGTCATGTGACTCAGGAAAACTCAGTAATCTCAGTAGTTCAGTATTCTCAGTAATCTCAGTGCTCAGTAACCTCAGTAATCAAAGTAAATCTCAGTAACTTCAGTACTCTTAATCAGTCCTCAGAACTCATTATATTCCATCCGTCATCGGAATCCAGTAAACTTAGTTTTAGCTCCGCTAAACAATACCACGAGTATTAGTTCAGTTAATCAGTATAAGTTCAATAAATTAGTTCAGTTAAGTTATTTAGTTCAGCCCAGTTATTCAGTTCAGTGTCTTTCAGATGGGAGTAGGATTCAGCACCGAGCGAACCTAAGGATGGGGGCTCACCCGCTAGAATAGGACTGAGATCCCTAGAAGCAATCCCTAAGTTCCAGAACTACGTTGTCAGCATAGGTATGAGATGTCACCCATTAGATAGGACTGACATACTCAGGGGTCACCCATTAGCACATTTATATGTATAGGACTGATCCCAGGAGTCACTCGCTAGATTAGGACTGACTCCACAACAGATGTCTTTACTGGTGGCGTGGTACTGACACCCT
Source organism: Capsicum pubescens (assembly GCA_030864215.1). NCBI lineage: Eukaryota > Viridiplantae > Streptophyta > Magnoliopsida > Solanales > Solanaceae > Capsicum > Capsicum pubescens. The sequence goes on along the minus strand of CM061548.1, from coordinate 295,506,329 downwards.
TCCATTCAGGGCAGAGATTGGACCCCAATCAGTTTAGCTTAGAGTATGTCGGTTAGATGAACACATCCCACAATTTCAGTTACAGAATCAAGGCTTTCAGACACAGTCAACTCAACTTAGTAGTACAGATTCAGTACTGTTAGATACATTCAATGCTTATCATTGTAAATAGACTTCAAGATCACCCATTAGCTAGGACTGATCTCAACTATGATTAATCAGTATCAGAATCATTAGATTTAAAGATCACCCGCTAGATAGGACTGATCTCAGATTTAGTTACTCCAAGTAGAACGAAACTCAGATAGTTCCATCAGACTTAGACTGTCAGATATAGTTGCTCAGTATCGATTATATCGATTAGTCCGATCATTACAGTTATCAGTTTTCATAGATCACGTTACCAGTGTTCAGTTTCAGGACTATTAGACACAGTCACTCAAACCAGTTTTTCATAATATGAACTGTCAGAAATAGTCAATAATCTATTCAGTACCTCAGTAACAGTAAAGTCATATCGTCAACAATCAGACTCAGTAGTCAGCATCATTACGAGTTCATTCATAGTTGTTTATGCATGTATGTATTCTCATGTTCATATTAGTTAGCATTGTTCATGCATATAACCCTTTGCATTTAGCCTACCTCACTTCTATACTCAGTACATTCAGACATACTGACGCATTTGTGCTATGGTGCTTTCTCTTATGTTATACCATAGGTTCATAGGCATGAGCTCCAGATCAGCAGTAGCATTCTAGTGTTCAGAGTTTGCAGTGAGTTCTTCTCATTCGAGGACGATATGATTATTGCTACATTTACTATTTAGTTGCTAGATGGACTTAGTTGGAGACATATTCCTTCAATTCCTTATTCAGTTCAGTTAGAGGCTTTCAGACTAGATGTCAAATTAGATATTCAGATCTCATTATTTTTAGTATTTATGACTTATTTTGGTATTGTTATACCTTTTTCAGACATTTTGTTATCAGACGTTTATTCAGTTCAAACCTTATGGCCTTTCATGTTTATGTTTCCATATTTTATGTATATTATGCAGTATACAGGTACATATATAAGTCATAGGTTAGCTTGTGGTCCTTCGGGGTCATGAGCACCGTGTAGCATTTTGGTTCAGAAAGTTGGGGTGTTACAAACTTGGTATCAGAGCCTAAGGTTCAATAGAGTCCTAGGAAGTCTGAAAGTTGCATCTAGTAGAGTCTTATACATGCGTGTGTTTTTCACTACACTTATGTGCAGGAGTCTATGAGATGTTTTAGGAATAGTTTCACTTCTTTCAGTATTCATGTCGTGTCAGTGAGTAGTCAGATTTGTATAGCTTGTTTTCTCATCCTTGGATCTATTCATGCTATCCAAAATCTCAGAGAATGTAACTATTTCAAGGAAAAACCTCCTAGTAGTTGCAGGTTCAATCCATTTCATGCATTAGTTTCAGACTCCCAAAGTTTAGTTATAATCTAGTTCGTAGATGCCCTGTGCATCACCCAGTATCTCTGTAAGGTAAGCGTTCTTAGAGGGACATAGAATCCCAAGGGGGAGATACCCCACTTTATATTAACGTTATCATGCCTTAGATCCTTCAATTTCTCCTGGCATAATAAATTCAGTCTAGAATAGAGGATACGTATAAGTTGACCTTCAAGTTATACCTCAACTGTAAGTTAAGTATTCAAAGGTTCAGTTCAGTTCATGATGTTCAGTCCATATGTAACGTAGAAGAATCAGTCATGTTCTCATATTTTAGTTCAATCTTAGTGGATTTACCACTGCATGTTTAGTCGCATGTTCGTGAGTCAGTTCAGTCATGTATTCACACATCAGATATGCATTGTCAGCTTATCAGTACTTTTAGTCATGCATTCACGTATCATTTTAGTCATATAATCATGCATCAGATATGCATGGATTCAACTTATCAGTTAAGTATCAGATATTCATTCTCAGTTTGAGAAGCACAGTTTATCGAAACACTCAGTCCTACATTCATAAATCAGCTACCCATGCATCAGATATACATGTACAGTATGATATGCTCAGTTTTCAGTCATGTTAGCCATGAAATCATGATCAGTCATTCATGCTATATATTCGTGTAAGTTGTCTTTTCTCTCATCTCAACCAGTATCATTCGAGGACAAATGTTCCCAAGGGGGAGATATTGTAATACCCCGTATGTTTCCAAGCTAGAAAATGAACCAGTTCTCCTACGTATGAATCCTCATATCCTGTGATTCATATTTGAGTACATGATTTATAATGAGCATCCTAGTGATAAGATATCTTATGATTGTTAAGCATGCTCATGTGAGTCACTCAGAGTAAGGCAAGCTCATAGTTTTTGGATCCATCAAGTTTTAGTGTGTGATTCTGCAAGAGTGACCTTTGAATGAGGATAACTTGATATATATGTAACATTTTGGAAGATTTAGACCCACCAAATTGTACAGAATCTAATTAGCTTTCCAACTATTCCAATTTTATAAAAATACGACACCCGAGCAAGAAGTTATGGCCCTGCAAAGTAGGAGTGCGTAGCATAAATAATCGCACATGGCTACTGGAACAAGTATGCGATAGGTTGTGCGGTGCACACCCTCAAGTGTGCGATATTATGCCCGACTCATACCTTAGCTTATACGATAGGATATGCGGTGCATACCTTAGCATGTGCGATGAGGTGTGCGATGCACACTTATGATTTCAGCCATGAAAAACACTTAGTTTTTGAGTTATTTTGAGGATAATTAAGTCTTTTAACACTCTTTATACGTCCCAATACTTAACCTCGCAAAATTTATAGGTTCTAATCACATTATAACACTATTAACATCTTAATTTCATTATCCAAGAGAAAAACTACTAGGGTTGCATAATCAAGCTTGAAGTTGCATAATCAAGCTTGAAGGTCCAATCTTTCAATAATTTCATCGCCATTAAGGTATGCGTAGTGTTCATCCAAGGATTTCTTTCATTTGTGGAGTTCAAGAATCAATCTTTGATAAAAAAAAATCATGAATATTTTGAGGTGATATGGTTGTATTCATATTGTTGTTTGTGGTTTGTGTTATAGAGTGGGAATTTGATGAACTTCCAGGAAGATTATGATCATATAGTTGGAACCCATGAATTTGGGTGGATTAAAGTGGTATAAGTTTGTGAATAAACCTATTCCTAACAGAGTGCATGCAAGGTGTTTGATAAAATGCTTAGTATTTGATAAACCAAGTTTTCAGGAGTCAATAGCATTTGAATGACAAGCCAATGTTAACCGTTATAATTTGATATGAATTCCATGCTCTATGCTTTATAATTTCACATGAACTCCTCGTTATTGTTATGTGTCATGGTTGTGGTATGGAATAAGCATGATATTGAAGCTATGCAAGTAATTACATGTCATATGAATTCCCCTTTCTATGTATAAGGTGCTGAGAACCATGATTAGTATGAAATCCCTTACTTATGATATTATGAATTGTGGACTCCAATTTTGTGAACAAGTCATGACATGTGTGTCAGTTTCCCTCTATCGAGTCCTGGGGGTATTCGTACCTGAAAAATATAGCTGTGTGCCTAGAGCCATGTCATATTTTCATGATACTCTCAGTCAAGCCATGATCTATAGAAATCAGTCAGTCATGTGACTTAGGAAAACTAAGTAATCTCAGTAGTTCAGTATTCTCAGTAATCTCAGTGCTTAGTAACCTCAGTAATCACAGTAAATCTTAGTAACTTCAGTACTCTTAATCAATCCTTAGAACTCATTATATTTCGTCCGTCATCAGAATCCAATAAACTCAGTTTTAGCTCTTCTAAATAATACCACTAGTATCAGTTCAGGTAATCAGTATTAGTTCAGCAAATATGCTCAGTTAAGTTATTTAGTTCATCCCAGTTATTCAGTTCAGTGTCTTTCAGATGGGAGTAGGATTCAGCACCGAGCGAACCTAGGGATGGGGGCTCACCCGCTAGAATAGGACTGAGATCTATAGAAGCAATCCCTAAGTTCCAGAACTCGTTGCCAATGTAGGTATGAGTTGTTACCCATTATATAAGCTTGACATACTCAGGGGTCACCCATTAGAACATTTATATGTATAGGACTGATCCCAGGAGTCACCCACTAGATTAGGACTGACTCCACAGCAGATGTCTTTACTGGTGGCGCGGTACTAACACCCTTCTATTCAGGGAAGAGATTGGACCTCAGTCAGCTTAGCTTGGGTATATCGGTTAGATGAACACATCCCACAGTTTAAGTTACATAATCAGGGCTTTCAGATACAGTCAACTCAGCTTAGTAGTACAGATTCAGTACTGTTAGATATAGTCAATGCTTATCATTATAAATAGACTTTAAGATCACCCATTAGCTAGGACTGATCTCAACTATGATTAATCAGCATCAGAATTATTTGATTTAAAGATCATCCGCTAGATAGGACTGCTCTCAGACTAAGTCAAATCATCCTTATTATCAGTATACTCATGATCACCCGCTAGATAGGACTGATCTCAGATTTAGTTACTCCAAGTATAACGAAACTCAGATAGTTCCATTAGAACTTAGACTGTCAGATACAGTCGCTCAGTATCGATTATATCGATTAGTCCGATCATTACAGTTATATCAGCTATATTAGTTGTCATAGCTCACATTACCAGTATTTAGTTTCAAGATTGTTAGACACAGTCATTCAAACCAGTTCTTCATAATTTAAACTGTCAGAATTAGTCAATAATCTATTCAGTACCTCAGTAATTGTAAAATCATGTCGTCAGCATTCAAACTCAGTGGTCAACATCATCACGAGTTCAGTTATAGTTGTTTATGCATGTATGTATTCTCACGTTCATATTAGTTAGCATTGTTCATGCATATAACCCTTTGCATTTAGCCTACCTCACTCGTATACTCAGTACATTCAGACGTACTGATGCATTTGCGCTATGGTGCTTTCTCTTATCTTACACCATAGGTTCAGAGGCACGAGCACCAGATCAGCAGTAGCATTCCAGTGTTCAGAGTTTGTAGTGAGTCCTTCTCATTCGAGGATGATATGATTATTGCTATATTTACTATTCAGTTGCTAGATGGAGTCAGTTGGAGACATGTTCCTTCAACTCCTTATTCAATTCAGTTAGAGGATTTCAGAATAGATGTCAGATTAGATATTCAAATCTCATTATTTTAAGTATTTATGACTTATTTTGGTATTGTTATACCTTTTTCAGATATTTTGTTATCAAACGTTTATTCAGTTCGAACCTTATGGACTTTCATGTTCATTTTTTTGCATTTTATGCATATTATGCAGTATACAGGTATAGATATCAGTCATGGGCTAGCTTGTGGTCCTTTGGGGTCATGAGCACCGTGTAGCATTCCGGTTCAGAAAATTGAGGTGTTACACAGAGGCTATGAGACATTTTGGAATGTTCTCTTTTCTTGTGTTTTACTTTTAGACTGTAGAGTCTAAGATATTGAAATCCTCTTTAATTCTTGTTTGTTTGCATTTCAGATTATGCCTCTGAGAAAATCTGATGCTTGTGGAAACCATTTTGTCCCGCCTAGGACCATATGGATGGAAATCATCCTACTTATGGGGTACATACCCGGTCTAGGGTTGCTGCTTCTGATTTCCCTCATGGAGTTCCACTGGTCTCCACTGATGTAACGCCTCAATTTTCTGGAATCAAAATGCTACACGGTGCTCATGACCCTGAAGGATCATAAGCTAACCCATGACTTATATCTGTACCTGTATACTGCATAATATAACATAATAATGGTGAAAACATGCGTTGAAAGTCCATAAGGTTCAACTGAATAAAACATCTGATAAATCATAACATCCATATGGGGTATTGAATACATAAAATAACTGAAGTCTGAATCAAATCTAAAAGCCTCTAAGTACTGTCTGAATAAGGAGTTGAAGGAACATGTCTCCAACTAACTCCATCTAGCAAAATTTAACTAAAATAAATAATATCATAGAGTAATAATCATGTCCTTGAAAGATAAGGACTCATTACTAAAATCCCTGACTGTTAAAACTAGAATGCTGCTGCTGCTACTGCAGATTCGGGACTCGTGTCTCTAAATCTATGGTGTAACATAAAAAAGAAAGCACCATAGCGCAAATGCGTTAGTACAATGGAATGTACTGAGTATGCAAGTGGGGTAGGCTGAATGCATGGGGTTCATATGCATGAACAATACTAACTGAATAACTAATATGAACGTGAGAGTGCATACATGAATACATAGTAACTGAGATCGTGAAAACATGATAACTAAATATGTATACTGATAACATGATTTACTGATATCTAACATGACTGATAACTGAGTTGTGCTAATTGATAACATGAGTGACTGTATCTGATAGTCCTGAATCTAATGGAACTATCTGAGTTCCATACTGTATTTGAATTGACTATTTCTGATAGTCCTGATATACTAAAAGCTAAAGAACTAGCTGAGTTTTTTTACTAAGACCGAGACTGAAACTATGGGAAGTAGTTATTTAACCGACATGCCCCATATATGCCATTATAGCGACGTTGGGGTCCAATCTCTTCCCTGACTGGAAGGGTGTCAATACCGCGCCACTAATAAAAACCAGTCGTGAGTGACCCTCATATAACAGGTTACTCTAATGATAATGGTGTGAACCCTCATATAGCAGGTTAATCCACCTCATCTACCCTCATATAACAGGCTATGATGTTTCAACCTATGCTGGCTACGTAGTTCTGGAGTGCAAGGATGATTGCTAAGAATCACACTCTCAAAGTAACAAGTGAGTTCCCATCCTTGGGCTCACTCGGTGCTAACTCCTACTCCTATCTGAATAGAATGATTCATGATTAACTGAACTATATATGGACTGAGTTTACTGAATTTCCATTGACTGACGGAATACTAGTGTTATCTGATAACTGACTGAGATCATAAGATTTTTGAGTTTTCCTGAGCCATTTAACTGACTGAGTTCTATGGAGCATGGCTTGACTAAGGATATCGTGGAGACATGACTCACGCTCTAGAAACATAGCTATATTTTTTGGGTACGAGTACCCCCAAGACTCGATGGAAGGAAACTAACACAACCATAACACTTCTTGATCATAGAAATAGCGTGCACAGTTCATAATGCCATAAATAGGGGATTTCATACTAAGCATAGTTCTCCACATCTTGTACATGGTAGGGAGTTCATATAACATATGGGTACTTGCATGACTTCAAGAGGAAGAATATTTCATATCACAATAATCACACATAGCCATAGGATGGAATTCATGTTGAATCATAAGGAATGACATGGACTTGTCATTTAGGTACTATTGAGTCATGAAAGCATGATTTTTATCATTCTAGGCATTTCATCAAACATCTTACATGCACAACTTTGGACATAGGTGTGCTTATTAACTTAACAATCTTAAGACACCCACATTCATGTTTTCTCAACAAACATGCTCATATACTTCATGGAAACACATTAAGATACCATCTTGAAACACAATTAAGAACCATCATCATGAACATAGTCATAAAACATCATACAAATCATAATTTTATTATTTAAAACATGGTTCTTGAGCTACATGGATAAAAGGGATCCATGGATGAACACTATGCATACCTTAGATTGAAGATTCGTGAAAACTAGCGGTGAAATTGGCTTGAATCTTGAAAGAGATCTAATATTTCTTGAAGGTTCTTGAAGAAATCCTTAGGCTTGTTTTTTATTTTTCTTGACTAGGGTTTAACCCATTTGAGAGAGAAAGTTCTTGTTCTTAAGGATAATGAAAAAATAATGGGATAATAGCCTTCTCAGGGATTTAATACCGTATTTAGAGTGAGGTAAAAAGACCAAAATACCCCTACGAAATCACTTCCCAGTTGTTGAAATTATCATCCGACGACCAAGGCTGATAAGCCATCAGATTTATGATAGCCCATCAGCCCAAGTCGTCACCTGGGAGCTGGTTTCTGTCTAAGCCTGACGACATGGGCTGATAAGCCATCAGACTTGTGATAAATCATTAGCTCATGTCATCACTCATTTGCCAGGCGGACATGCCGGAGTAAAATGGGTATAACTTTTTGCTCCTATATCAGATTTGGGCAAAATTAGTATCGTTGGAAATATAATTCAATTATCTATCAGTTGGTAGGTCATGATCTCAAAATTCATAGTATAACTAGAGATATGCTCATTTAAAGCTGACCAAAACAATATCCTTCCCAAGAATTCAATTAGTATGGAATGTTTTGATTCGTCTGATAACTGGAGTTATTTGAAGCCTTAATAGACATATAAATTACTCATAAAACTATAAAATAACCATGATATACTATTCATAAATTTGAAACATGGCTCTAACATTGGTTTGGATTTTTAGGGGTATTACAATATCTCCCCCCTGGGAACATTCGTCCTCGAATGGAAACTGACTGAGAGGGGAAACAATAGACCGTATATGAACTGAACATGAATGACTGAAACATGATATCATGACTGACGTGAATAGAACACTGAATATATCATACCAAACATGCATATCTGATGCTTGTATAACTGAACATGCATATCTGATGCGTGATTATATAACTAAACTGATACATGAATGCATGACTGAATATGTAATGGTAATAGATACCAAATTTATAATGGGAAGAAGAGCATGAAGCTGAATACCAAGTTTGTAATGAATACTGATCATGAAACTGAATAAGCTTAAGGAGAACTGTTACCTTGATCTTGACATGAATTGGCGGAGAAGAGGTGAGGATACTTGGTATGCATATCTGCTTCTTATTCCCAAGTAGTTACCTCAACAGACTGATTTCGCCAAAGAACTTTGACTGGGGGGACTTCTTTGTTCTTCAGTCTATGAATTTGATAGTCTAGGATTTCGACCGGAAGTTCCTCATAGGAGAGGATATTCTAAACATCGATGCTCCGAATAGGGACTACAACGGTTGGGTCACCTATGAACTTCTTGAGCAAAGAGACATGGAAGACTGGATGTACTGAAGCTAGATATAAAGAAAACTCCATCTTATACGCTACCTTGTCGAAACGACTGAGAATCTTGAAGGAACCGACATATCAGGGACTGAGCTTTCCCTTCTTTCCGTATCTCTTCACTCTTTTCATAGGAGAGATCTTGAGATAGAAATAATCACCAATCTCGAACTTGAGGTCTTTTCTACGCATATCTGCGCAGGACTTCTGTCGGCTCTGAGCATCCCAAAGTCTCTCCCTGATCAACTGGACCTTCTATAAGGCATAAAACACTAAGTCAGGCCCTATGTCTTTGGTCTAACTAACTTCAAACCAACTAACTAGAGATCTGCATCTCCTTCCATAGAGAGCTTCGAATGGATCCATCTGAATACTGGAATGATAGTTATTGTTGTATGCAAACTCAATCAAAGGCAAGTGGTCATCCCAATTTTCCTTGAAATCAATGGCACACGCCCTTAGCATATCTTCTAGAGTATGAATATTCCTTTATGCTTGACCATCTGTCTGAGGATAAGAGGTTGTACTGAAATGAACTTGGGTACCTAGACCCTTTTGGAACACTTTCCAAAAGTGAGAGATGAACTGGGTACCTCTGTCTGAGATGATGGATAATGAAATACCGTGCAATCTGACCAACTCTTTGATGTAGGGTTTGGCATAATCCTCGGCTAAATAAGAGGTATGGACTGGAAGGAAATGAGCTAATTTGGTCATTCTGTCTACAATAATCCAAACTGAATCATGCTGATGACGGGTTTTAGGCAAACCCATCACAAAATCCATGTTCACTTCTTCCCACTTCTAAGTAGGAATGGTAAACTCCTACATGGAACCACTAGGCTTTTGATGCTCTATCTTAACCTGTTGACATGTAGAGAACTTAGCCACAAAAGCTGCAACATCTCTCTTCATCCTACTCTACCAATAGATCTCTCGCAAGTTCTGGTACATCTTAGTGGCCCCTGGATGAATAGAGTATCACGCACCATGCGTTTCTGCAAAAATTAACTGCCTCAAGTCATCTACACCTGGAACACAAAGACGACCCTGACAACGAAGAACACTATCTCCCCCTTATGAGAAAACCTCTACTTTCTGATCTCTTACTGACTCCTTCAACTTGACAAGGCTGGAATCTCTATCTTGCTTTTTTTTTACCTCAAAAACTAGAGATGATTTTGAACTACTATGGACACATACACCACCCTCTAAAGAATCAACTAAGCGAATGCCTATTCTGGAAAGCTGATGGACTTCCTGAGCCAACTTCTTCTGACACTCCTCAACATGAGCAACACTACCCATAGACAGTCTACTGAGAGCGCCGGCCATAATATTAGCCTTGTCCGGTTGATAAAGAACACTCATGTCATAATCCTTCAAGATCTCTAACCACCTTCTCTGGTGAAGATTGAGATATTTCTGGGAAAAGAAATACTGGAGACTCTTATGATCTGTGAATACATCTACATGAACTCTGTAGAGATAATGCCTCCAAATCTATAAGGCAAATACTATGGCTACTAACTCAAGATCATGAGTAGGATAATTCTTCTCATGGGGCTTTAACTGTCTGGAGGCGTAGGCTATGAACTTACCATGTTGTATGAAGACACAACCCAAACCTACTCTGGATGTATCACAATATACTATGAACCTATCAGAACCGTCAGGAAGTTCTAAAACTAAAGCTGAGGTGAGTCGAGTCTTCCACTCCTGAAAACTCTTCTCGCAAGAATCTGACCACTGTAACTTGACCTTCCTCTGAGTCAATCTGGACATAGGGGATGCAATAGAAGAAATTCCCTCAACAAACCGTCTGTAATAGCCAGCTAAACCCAAGAAACTCCTGATATCTGATGGAGATACAGGGCATGGCCAATTTCTTACCGCTTCGGTCTTTTGAGGAACTACTCTAATGCCATCGCCAGAAATGATATGTCCAAGTAATGCTACTGACCTTAGACAAAATTTGCACTTACTGAATTTGGCAAATAGCTGGTGGTTTCTGAGAGTCTGAAGTACTGTTCTGAGATGGTCTACATGATCGCACTCAGTATGGAAATAGACCAGAATATCATCTATAAAGACTATGAAGAACATGTCCAAGTAATGATTGAACACACAATTCATCAAGTCCATGAATGCTGTAGGGACATTGGTAAGACAAAAAGACATAACTAGGAATTCAAAGTGACCATACCGAGTATGAAAGGCTATCTTCGAAATGTCACATTCCCTGACTCAAAGTTGATGGTAGCCTGAACTGAGGTCTATCTTAGAGAAATAACTGGCACCCTGAATTTGGTCAGACAGGTCATCAATTCTGGAAAGTGAATACCTGTTCTTGACCGTAACTTTATTGAGCTGACGGTAATCAATGCACATTCTAAGAGAACTATCTTTTTTGTGCACGAATAAGACTGGTGCACCCCATGAGGAAGTACTGGGTTTAATGAATCCTTTATCTAAGAGACCCTACAACTGTTCTTTTAGTTCCTTGAGCTCTGCAGGTGCCATTCTGTATGGCGGAATAGAAATAGGTTGAGTATCTGGAATAAGGTCGATGCCGAAGTCTATTTCACTTTCGAGAGGAATGCTTGGAAGATCTTCGGGAAAGACATTTGAGTATTCATTAAACACTGGAACAGATTAAAGAGTGGGAGATTTGGAACTAGAGTCCTTAACATGCACGAGATGATAAACACATCTCTTAGATATCATTTTTCTTTCCCAAAGGTAGGAAACAAGCTGACCTCTGAAAGATGAAGTACTATCTCTCCACTCTAGGACAGGTTCATTTGAAAACTAAAACTAAACTATCTTATTTCTGCAGTCGACTATGTCATAGCAAGAATGAAGCTAATCCATGCTGAGAATGACATCAAATCAGTCATCTCTAATTTGACTAAATCTGCTGAGGTAACATTCTAAAATATCATAACCAGGCAGTTCCGTATACCCACCGAGCTATGATGGTTTTACCCACTAAGGTAGAAACTGAAAAGGGCTCTGCTAGATTTTTAGGACTGATTTTGAAATCGCTTGTAATAAAGGGAGTAACAAAATATAAGGGTGCACCTGGATCTAGCAAAGTGTAAACGTGCACATGAAAGATCTGTAATGTACCATTAATGACATCAGGAAAATTTTCCTGATCTTACCAAGTCTGAAAAGCATAGAGTCTGTTTGGGCGTTGGCCACTAGTAGCACTAGAAGTGGCACCCTGCTGGTTTGGGTAACTGGACTGAGCTGAAAAATGATTTTGCTGACCCTGAGGACCTGGATGAGGAAAATCCTAGAGTCTATGGTATGGCTTGCCATATCCAAAACAAATATCACTCCCTGCTCTACAAACACCCTGATGGTGCTTTTCACAAGTCTGACACAAAGGATATGTGTGGGCACTGCTAACATTGCCCTGAGACTTAGAGACTGGTTCTCTATCTCTGTTTCCCTGTCTGAACTTAGGAGCTGGATCACTCACTGAAGAAGGAGATGGAACTGATGGATTAGGATGAAACTGAGAACAGTTTCCTCCTTCTGATCTGGGCTGTGCAAAGTTTAAACTGCCTGACCTTGCTCTTTTGTTCTGCCTCTCTCTCATCCTAACCTTCTTCTCCTCTATTTGTTGAGCATGAGTCATAAGCCTGGCTAGAGTCATGTCACTGTTTAGAATGGTAGAGCTACACCCATTTACCACGCTGTCATTCACCCCTGAAATGAACTTGTTTATCTTAGCCCTGCTATCCGCAACCACATGAGGGGCGTATCTGGCTAATTGAGTAAACCTGAGAGAATACTTTTTTACCATCATATTTCCTTATATAAGGTTGATAATTCTAGAACCTTCGCCTTCCTCAACTCTTGGGGAAAGAATTTATCTAAGAAAATCGTGACAAATTCCTCCCACTCTACAGGACCTGCCTCATCTAACCTTTTAGACTTACACTGCTTGTACCAAGTATGAGCTATATCTTGCAACTGATATGCGGCTAACTCAGCACTCTCAATGGTAGTCACTCCCATGATATCCATCACCTTCTGAATCTGGTCAATGAATTCCTGAGGGTTTTCGTCTGACTTAGACCCGAAGAAGGATGGAGGGTTTATTCGGGTGAAGTCCCGAATCCTAGCTGCAGTTGAATTGGCCACTGGGTTCATTGGAATGACTACTGGTTGTTCATTCTGTGCAGCAACAGACTGAGCAAGAGTGGTGAATGTGGCTCTAAACTCTGCATGAGAAATATGTTCGCGCGAAGGATCTTGGTACTGAGGAGCTGGCTAGTTTCTTCTTTTTGGAGGCATGTTCTGAAATAAAGAGAAGAACGAATTAGACTGAGAGTTTAACTTGAGATTATGCTCACGAACACGACATGAATACTAAAAGAAGGGAAACTATTCCAAAAATATCCCATAGCCTCTTGCACGTAAATGTGGCACGTAACAACCCAAGTACAAGACTCTACTAGATGCGGCTTTCAGACTTTCTAGAACTCTATTGAACCTTAGGCTCTGATACCAAGTTTGTAACGCCTCAATTTTCTGGAACCAGAACGCTACACGGTGCTCATGACCCCGAAGGACCACAAGCTAACCCATGACTGATATTTGTACTTGTATACTACATAATATAACATAATAATACGGAAAACATGCGCTGAAAGGCCATAAGGTTCAACTAAATAAAATATCTGATAAATCACTACATCCATATGAGGTATCGAATACCCAAAACAACTGAAATCTGAATCAAATTTGAAAGCCTCTAAGTACTGTCTGAATAAGGAGTTAAGGAACATGTCTCCAACTAACTCCATCTAGAAAAATTGAACTGAAATAAATAATATCATAGAGTACTAATCATGTCCTCGAAGGGTTAGAACTCACTGCTAAAATACCTGACTACTGAAATTAGAATACTACTGCTACTGCTGATCTGGGACTCGTGTCTCTGAATCTATGGTGTAACATAAAAAGAAAGTATCATAGCGCAAATGCATCAGTACGATGGAATATAATGAGTATGCAAATGAGGTAGGCTGAATGCATGAGGTTCAGATGCATAAACAATACTAACTGAATAACTAATATGAATGTAAGAGTGCAAACATGAATACATAGTAACTGAGATTGTAAAAATATGATAAGTGAATCTGTATACTGATATCATAGTTTACTGACATCTAACAAGACTAATAACGGAGTTCTGATAGCATAAAACATGAGTGACTGTATCTGACAGTCCTAAATCTGATGGAACTATCTGAGTTCCGTACTGTATTGAGTTGACTGTTTCTGACAGACTTGATATACTGAAATCTGAAGAACTATCTGATTTCTTTTACTGAGACTGAGACTGAAACTGTGGGAAGTAGTTATTCAATCGACATGCCCTATTTATGCCATTATAGCGATGTTGGAGTCCAATCTCTTCCCCGTGAGTGACCCTCATATAACAGGTTACTCTAATGAGAATAGCGGAAACACTTATATCATAGGATAAGCCACCTCATCTACCCTCATATAACAGGCTATGATGTCTCAACCTACGCTGGCTACGTAGTTTTAGAGCGCAAGGATGATTGCTAAGAATCACACCCTCAAAATAACAGGTGAGTTCCCATCCTTGGGATCACTCGTTGCTTACTCCCACTCCCATCTGAATAGAATAATTCATGATTAACAGAACGGTATATGGACTGAGTTTACTGAATTTCTATTGACTGATGAAATACTACTGCTATCTGATAACTGACTGAGATAATGAGATTTCTAAGTTTTCCTGTGCCATTTGACTTACTGAGTTCTATGGAGCATGGCTTAACTAAGGATATTGTGGAGACATGACTCACGCTCTAGGCACACAACTATATTTTTTGGGTATGAGTACCCCCAGAACTCATGGAAGGAAACTGACACAACCACAACACTTCTTGATCATAGGAATAGAGTGTACAATTCATAATGCCACAAATAGGGGATTTCATACTAAGCATAGTTCTCTACATATTGTACATGGTAGGGAGTGTATATAACATATGGGTACTTGCATGACTTCAAGAGCAAGAATATTTCATAACACAACAATCACACATAGCCATAGCATGGAATTCATGTTGAATCATAAGGAATGGTATGGACTTGTCATTTAGGTACTATTGAGCCATGAAAGCATGATTTTTATCATACTAGGCATTTCATCAAATACCTTACATGCACAAATTAGGGCATAGGTGTGCTTGTCAACTTAAAAATCTTAAAACACCCACATTCATGGTTTTTCAACTAACATGCTCATATACTTCATGGAAACACATTAAGATACTATCTTGAAACACAATTAACAACCATCATCACGAACACAGTCATACAACATCATACAAATCATAATTTTATTATTTAAAACATGGTTCTTCAGCTCCATGGATGAAAGGGATCCATGGATGAACACTATGCATACCTTAGATTGAAGATTCGGGAAAAATAGCGGTGATATTGAATCTTGAAAGAGATCTAATGTTTCTTGAAGGTTCTTGAAGAAATCCTTAGGCTTGTTCTTGATTTTTCTTGGCTAGGGTTTAACCCCTTTAGGAGAGAATGTTCCTGTTCTTGAGGAAAATGAGAAAATAATGGGATAATAGCCTTCTCAGGGCTTTAATACCGTGTTTAGAATGAGGGAAAAAGACCAAAATACCCCCATGAAATCACTTCTCAGTTGCTGAAATTATCAGCTGACGACCAAGGCTGTTAAGCCATCCGATCTGTGATAGCCCATAAGCCCAGGTCGTCACCTGGGAGCTAGAATTTTTGGGTTTTTGTCTAAGACTGACAACATGGGCTAATAAGCCATCAGACTTGTGATAAGTCGCCAGCTCATGTCATCACTCATTTTCCAGGCGAACATGCCGGAGTAAAATGGGTATAACTTTTTGCTCCGATATCATATTTGGAAAAAATTGGTATAGTTGGAAATCTAATCTAATTATCTATCTGTTGGTAGGTTATGAGATCAAAAATTCATAGTATAATGTGAGAATATCCTTCCCAAGAATTCAATCGATAAGGAATGTTTTGATTCATCTGATAGCTAAGAGTTATTTGAAGCCTTAATATACATATAACTTACTCATAAAACTATAAAAGAACCATGATATACTATTCATGAGCTTGAAACATGGCGCTAATAGTGGTTTGGATTTTTTGGGGTATTACAGTATCTCCCCCTTGGGAACATTAATCCTTAAATGGAAACAGACTGAGAGGGGGAATAATAGACCGTACATGAACTGAAAATGAATAATTGAAGCATGATCTCATGACTGATATGACTGGCACACTGAATATATCATACCGAAAATGTATATTTGATGCTTGTATAACCAAACATGCATATTTGATGCGTGATTATATAACTAAACTAATACATAAATTCATGACTAAATATGCAATGATACTAGATACCAAATTTATAATGGGAACATGAGCATGAAGCTGAATACCAAGTTTGTAATGAATACTGATCATGAAACTGAATATGTTTAGGGAGAACAATTACCTTGAGCTTGATCTGAATTTACGAAGAAGAGGTGAGGATACTTGGTACGCATATCTGCTTCTGCTTCCCAAGTAGCTACCTCAACAGACTGATTTTGCCAAAGAACTTTGACTAGAGGGACTTCTTTGTTCCTCAATCTACGAATTTGATAGTCTAGGATTTCGACCGAAATTTCCTCATAGGAGAGGATATTCTGAACATCGATGCTCTGAATAGGGACTAAAATTGTTGGGTCACCTATGCACTTCTTGAGCAAAGAGACATGGAAGACTGGATGTACTGAAGCTAGATCTAAAGGCAAATCGATCTCATACGCTCCCTTGCCAAAATGACTAAGAATCTTAAAAGCACCGACATATCGGGGACTGAGCTTTCCCTTCTTGCCAAATCACTTCACTCCCTTTATGAGAGAGACCTTGAGATAGACATAATTACCAATCTCAAACTCGAGGTCTTTTCTGCACATATCTGCGTAGGACTTTTGTCTCTCTGAGCAGCCCGAAGTCTATCTCTGATCAACTGGACCTTCTCTAAGGCATCAAACACTAAGTCAGGCCCTATGACTGTGACCTTACTAAATTCAAACCAACCAACTAGAGATCTACATCTCCTACCATAGAGAGCTTCGAATGGAGCCATCTGAATACTGGAATGATAGCTATTATAGTATGCAAACTCAATCAAAGGCAAGTGGTCATCCCAAATTTCTTTGAAATCAATGGCACACACCCTTAGCATATCTTCTAGAGTCTGAATGGTCCTTTTTACTTGACCATTTGTCTAAGGATTAAAGACTGTACTTAAATGATCTTGGGTACCTAGACCCTTTTGGAACGCTTTCTAGAAGTGAGAGGTGAACTGGGTACCTCTGTATGAGATGATAGATAATGGAATACTGTGCAATCTGACCAACTCTCTAATGTAGAGTTTGGCATAATCCTCAGCTGAATAATAGGTATGGACTAGAAGAAAATGAGCTGATTTGGTCATTATATCTACAATGACCAAAACTGAATCATGCTGATGACGAGTTCGAGGCAAACCTATCACGAAATCTATGTTCACTTCTTCCTACTTCCAATAGGAATGGTGAACTCCTAGATGGAATCACTAGGATTCTAATGCTCTATCTTAACCTGCTGACATGTAGAGCACTTAGCCACAAAAGTTGCAACATCTCTCTTCATCCCACTTCACCAATAGATCTTCCGCAAGTCGCGGTACATCTTAGTGGACCCTTGATGAATAGAGTATCGCGCACCATGCATTTCTATGAGAATTCGCTGCCTCAAGTCATCTATACCTGGAACACAAAGACGACCCTGACAACGAAGAACACCATCTCCCCATTATGAGAAAACCTCTACTTTCTTATCTTTGACTGACTCCTTCAACATAACAAGGTTGGGATCTCTATCTTGCTTTTCTTTCACCTTGGAAACTAGAGATGATTCTGAACTACTCTAGACACATACACCACCCTATGAAGAATCGACTAAGTGAATGCCTCGTCTGGCAAGCTGATGGACTTCCTGAGCCAAATTCTTCTTATTTTCCTCAACATAAGGAACACTACCCATAGACAGTCTACTGAGAGTGTTGGCCACAACATTGGCCTTGACCGTATGATAAAGGATACTCATGTCATAATCCTTCAAGAGCTCTAACCAACTTCTCTGACGAAGATTGAGATCTTTCTGGGATAAGTCATACTTGAGACCCTTATGATCTGTGAAGACATCTACATGAACTCCGTAGAGATAATGCCTCCAAATCTTTAAGGCAAATACTATGGCTGCTAACTCAAGATCATGAGTAGGATAATTCTTCTCATGGGGCTTTAGCTGTCTGGAGGCGTAGGCTATGAACTTACCATGCTGCATGAGGACACAACCCAAACCTACTCTGGATGTATCACAATATACTATGAACCCATCGGAACCATTGGAAAGTGCTAAAATTGGAGCTGAGGTGAGTTGAGTCTTCAACTCCTAAAAACTCTTCTTGGAAGGATCTGACCATTGGAAATTGACCTTCTTATTAGTCAATCTATACATAGGGGATGAAATAGAATAAAATCCCTCAAAAAACCATTTGTAATAGCCAGCTAAACCCAAGAAACTCCTGATATCTGATGGATATACAAGGCGAGGCCAGTTTCTTACCGCTTTGGTCTTTTGAGGATCTACTCTAATGTCATCTCCGAAAATGATATGTCCAAGGAATGTTACTGACCTTAGCTAAAATTCGCAGTTACTTAATTTGGAAAATAGCTGGGGGTTTCTAAGACTCTGAAGTACTATTCTGAGATGGTCTACATGATCGCGCTCCGTATGGGAATAGACCAGAATATCATCTATAAAGACTATGACGAACATTTCCAAGTATTGCTTGAACACATGGTTCATCAAGTCCATGAACGCTGCAGGGGCATTAGTAAAACCAAAATACATAACTTGGAATTCAAAGTGACCATACCAAGTATGAAAGGCTGTCTTCAGGATGTCACATTCCCTGACTCAGAGCTGATGGTAATCTAACCTGAGGTCTATCTTAGAGAAATAACTGGCACCCTAAAGTTGGTTAAACAGATCATCAATTCTGGGAAGTGGATACCTATTCTTGACCGTTACTTTGTTGAGCTGAAATTAATGCACGTTCTAAGAGAACCGTCTTTCTTGTGCACAAATAAGACTGGTGCACACTACAAGGAAGCGTTGGGTCTGATGAATCCCTTATCTAAGAGATCCTTCAAATGTTCTTTTAGTTCCTTGAGCTCTGCAGGTTTCATTCTATATGGAGGAATAGAAATAGGTTGAGTATCTAGAATAAGGTCGATGCAGAAGTCTATTTCCCTTTCGGGAAGAATGCCTAGAAGATCTTCGGGAAAGACATCTTAGTATTCATTAACCACTGGAACAGATTCAAGACTGAGAGATTTAGAACTAGAGTCCTTAACATGCACGAGATGATAATCACATCCCTTAGATATTATTTCTTTGCCTGAAGGTAGGAAATAAGATGACCTCTAAAAGATGAAGTACTACCTTTCCTCTCTAGGACAAGTTCATTCGGAAACTAAAATTGAACTATCTTGTTTCTGCAGTCGACTGTGGCATAGCAGGGATGAAGCTAATCCAAGTCGAGAATGACATCTAAATCAGTCATCTCTAATTTGACTAAATCTGCTGAGGTAACTTTCTGAAATATCATAATCGGGCAGTTCCTGTAAACCTGCCGAGCGATGATGGTTTTACCCACTGGAGTAGTGAATGAAAAGGGCTCTGCTAGAATTTCAGGATAGATTTTGAAATCACTTGCTATAAAGGGAGTAACAAAATACAAGGATACACCTGGATCTAGCAAAGCGTAAACGTGCACATAAAAGATCTGTCACGTACCAGTAATGACATCAGGAGAATTTTCCGGATCTTGCCGGGTCTGAAAAGCATAGTCTATTTGGACGTTGCCCACTAGTAGCACTAGAAGTGGCACCCTCCTGGTATGGGCGACCGGACTGAGCTGACGAACGGTTCTACTGACCCTGAGGACCTGGCTGAGGACAATCCCTAACTCTGTGGCCTGGCTTGCCACATCCGAAACAAATATCACTCTCTACTCTACAAATACCCTGATGGTGCTTACCACAAGTCTGACACAGAGGATAAGTGCGGGCACTGCTAACACTACACTGAGACATATAGCCTGGTGCTCTATCTCTGTTGCCCTCTCTGAACTTAGGATCTGGAGCACTCGCTGAAGAAAAATCTGGAACTGATGGCTTAGGAAGAAACTGAGAATGGTTTCCTCCTTTTAATCTGGGCTGAGCAAAGTTGAAATTGTCTGACCTTGCTCTCTTGTTCTGGCTCTCTCTCATCCTAACCTTCTGCTCTTCTATTTGCTGAGCATGAGTCATAAGCCTGTCTAGAGTCATGTCACTGTTCAGCATGGCAGACCTACACTTATTTACCACGCTGTCATTCACCCCTGAAATGAACTTGCTCATCTTAGCCCTACTATCTGCAACCACATGAGGGGCGTATCTGGCTAATTAAGTAAACCTGAGAGAATACTCTTTTATCATCATATTTCCCTGTCTGAGGTTGATGAATTTTAGAACCTTCGCCTCTCTCAACTTTTGGAGAAAGAATCTGTCTAAGAAAGCCATAACAAATTCCTCCCACTCTACAGGACCTGCCTCATCTAACCTTTAAGACTTTCACTACTTGTATGAAGTATGAGCTATATCTTGCAAATGATATATGGATAACTCATCACTCTCAACAGTAGTCACTCTCATGATATCCGTCACCTTCTAAATTTGGTCAATGAATTCCTAAAGGTCTTTGTCTGACTTAGACCCAAAGAAGGATGGAGGATTTATTCAGGTGAAGTCCCGAATCCTAGCTGCAGCTGAATTGGCCACTGGGTTGGCCGGAACGACTACTGGCCGTTCATTCTAGGAAGCAACAGACTAAGCAAGAGTGGTGAATGCGACTCTAAACTCTGCATGAGAAATATATTCGCCCAAAGGATCTTCGGGATGAGGAGCTGGCTGGTTTCTTTTTTTCGGAGGTATGTTCTGAAATAAAGAGAAAAACGGATTAGACTGAGAGTTTAACTTGAGATTATACTCATGGGAAAGACGTGAATACTGAAAGAAGGGAAATTATTCCAAAAATATCACATTGCCCTCTGCACATAAATGTGGCTCACAACACACCCATGTACAGGACACTCCTAGATGTGGCTTTCAAACTTCCCAGGACTCTATTAAAACTTAGGCTCTGATACCAAGTTTGTAACGCCCTAATTTTTTAGAACCAGAATGCTACATGATGCTTATGACCCTAAAAATCCATAAGCTAACCCATGACTGATATTTGTACTTGTATACTACATAATATAACATTATAATGCGTAAAACATGCGCTGAAAGGCCATAAGGTCCAACTGAATAAAACATCTGATAAATCATAACATCCATATGGGGTATCGAATACCCAAAACAACTGAAGTCTTAATCAAATCTGAAAGCCTCTAAGTACTGTTTGAATAAGGAGTTGAAAGAATATTTTTCCAACTAACTCTATCTAGGAAAACTGAACTAAAATAAATAATATCATAGAGTAATAATCATGTCCTCGAAAGATGAGGACTCACTGCTAAAATCCCTAACTGCTGAAACTGGAATGCTACTGCTACTGCTAATCTGCGACTTGTGTCTTTGAATCTATGGTGTAACATAAAAAGAAAGTACCATAGCACAAATACATCAGTACGATGGAATGTAGTGAGTATGCAAGTGGGGTAGGCTGAATGCATGGGGTTCATATGCATGAACAATACTAACTGAATAACTAATATGAATGTGAGAGTGCATACATGAATACATAGTAACTAAGATCGTGAAAACATGATAACTGAATCTGTATACTGATAACATAGTTTACTAATATCTAACATGGCTGATAACTGAGTTCTAATAGTTTATAACATGAGTGACTGTATCTGACAGTCCTGAATCTGATGGAACTATCTGAGTTTCGTATTGTATTTGAGTTGACTGTTTCTGACAGTCTTGATATACTAAAATCTGAAGAACTATCTGAGTTATTTTACTGAGACTGAGATTGAAACTATAGGAAGTAGTTATTTAACCAAAATTCCCCATATATGCCATTATAGCGATGCTGGGGTCCAATCTTTGCTTTGACTGGAAGGGTGTCAATATCGTGCCACTGATAAAGATAAGTCGTAAGTGACCTTAATATAATAGGTTACTCTAATGAGAAGGTGGGAACCCTCATATAGCAGGTTAATCCACCTCATCTACCCTCATATAACAGTCTATGATGTTTCAACCTACGCTGGCTATGTAGTTTTGGAGCGCAAGGATGATTGCTAAGAATCACACCGTCAAAATAACAAGTGAGTTCCCATCCTTGGGATCACTCGTTGCTAAATCCTACTTCTATCTGAATAGACTGATTCATGATTAAATGAACTGTACATGGATTGAGTTTACTGAATTTCTGTTGACTATCGAAATACTATTGTTATCTGATAACTGACTGAGATCATGAGATTTCAGAGTTTTCCTTAGCCATTTAACTGGCTGAGTTCTAAGGAGCATGGATTGACTAAGGATATCGTGGAGACATGACTCAGGCTCTAGGAACACAACTATATTTTTTAGGTACGAGTACCTCCAGGACTCGATGGAAGGAAACTGACACAACCATAACGTTTCTTGATTATAGGAATAGAGTGCAAAATTTATAATGCCATAAATAGGGGATTTCATACTAAGCATAGTTCTCCATATCTTATACATGGTAGGGAGTGCATATAACATATGGGTACTTGCATGACTTCAAGAGCAAGAATATTTCATAACACAACAATTACACATAGCTATAGCATGGAATTCATGTTGAATCATAAGAAATGGCATGGACTTGTCATTTAGGTACTATTGAGTCATGAAAGCATGATTTTTATCATTCTAGGCATTTCATCAAACACCTTACATGCACAACTTTGGGCATAGGTGTACTTATCAACTTAACAATCTTTAAACACCCATATTCATGGTTTTTCAACTAATATGCTCATATACTTCATGGAAATACATTAAGATACCATCTTGAAACATAATTAACAACCATCATCATGAACATAGTCATAAAACATCATACAAATCATAATTTTATTATTTAAAACATGGTTCTTGAGCTCCATGGATGAATGGGATCCATGCATGAACACTATGCATACCTTAGATTGAATATTCGGGAAAACTAGCGGTGAAATTGTCTTGAATCTTAAAAGAGATCTAATGTTTCTTAAAGGTTTTTGAAGAAATCCTTAGGCTTGTTCTTGATTTTTCTTGACTAGGGTTTAACCCCTTTGGGAAAGAATGTTCTTGTTCTTGAGGAGAATGAGAAAATAATGGGATAATATCCTTCTCAATGCTTTAATACCGTGTTTAGAGTGAGGTAAAAAGACCAAAATACCCCTACGAAATCACTTCCCAGTTACTGAAATTATCAGCTGACGACCAATGCTGATAAGCCGTCAAATCTGTGATTGCCCGTCAGCCCAGGCCTTCACCTTGGAGCTGGAATTTTTGGGTTTATGTATAAGACTGACGATATAGGCTGATAAGCCATCAGACTTGTGATAAGTTGACAGCTCATGTCGTCACTCATTTGCCAGACAGACATACCGGAGTAAAACGGGTAAAACTTTTTTCTGTGATATCGAATTTGGGAAAAATTAGTATCGTTGGAAATATAATTCAATTATCTATCTATTGGTAGGTCATGAACTCAAAAATTCATAGTATAATGAGAGATATACTCATTTGAATCTGACTAAAACAATATCCTTCCCAAGAATTCAATCGGTAAGGAATGTTTTGATTCGTCTGATAGCTGGGAGTTATTTGAAACCTTAACATACATATAACTTACTCATAAAACTATAAAAGAACCATAATATACTATTCATGATCTTGAAACAGGGCGCTAATATTGGTTTGTATTTTTTGGGGTATTACAACTGATCCTTCTCCAGATGGTGACACTTCTGCTTAGTCACCTCAAGGAGACATTACTAATGTCGAGTTCTGCTGCTCTATCCATCTATTGATCCAGTTGGTGATATCTCAGTCACGCCATTTGGGTCTTGTTGGTGCCATTGTGAGTTTTTTTTAGGCCACTAAAGGTTAGTGAATTTCCTGAGGTTTTCCCTGATGATCTTCCTGGTGTCCCTCCCAATAGAGAAATTAATTTTAGGATCGATATTCTCATATACACTTGTCCTATCTCTATCCCTCCTTATAGAATAGCTCCAGTTGAGTTGAAAGAACTCAAGGATCAGTTGAAAGATCTCTTTGATAAGGATTTTATCCGCCTTAGTATTTCTCCGTGGGGTGATCATGTACCCTTTGTTTATAAGAAAGATGGGTACCTTTAAATGTGTATATATTACCATCAACTGAATAAGGTGATTATGAAGAATAAGTATCCTCTTCCTAGTATCGATGATCTATTTGACCAGCTTCAGGGTTTCAAGTACTTTTCTAAGATTGATCTTCGGCTGAGTTATCATCAGTTAAAGATTAGGGAGATAGATATCCATAAGACTGCCTTCCGTACCCGGTATGGAGACTTTGAAGTTTTGGCGATGTACTTTGGTTTGACTAATGCCCCTGCAACATTTATGGATCTTATGAATCGGGTATTTTGTCAGTTCTTGGATCTATTCATAATTGTGTTCATTAATGATATTTTGTTCTATTCTAAGAGTGAGGCGGATCATGTCGATCATCTCTATATAGTGTTGCAGACCCTTAAAGATCAATGATTATATGCTAAATTTTTGAAGTGTGAATGTTGGTTGAATACTATTACTTTTTTACATTATGTTGTCTCTAATGAAAAGATCATGAAGGATCAATATAAAGTTGAGGCGGTAAAAAAATGGCCTAGACTCATGACTCCAATCGATATTCGAAGTTTCTTGGGTTTAGTCGGGTATTATAGGAGGTTTGTGGAGAGCTTCTTATCTATTGTTGCTCTGTTGACTAAGTTGACCCAGAAGAAGGTGAAGTTTCTGTGGTCCGATGTATGGGAGGAAAGTTTTGAAAAGTTGAAGGATAAATTGACTTCTGCTCCTATTTTGACCCTGCCCAAGGGTACTGATGGTTTTGTTGTGTATTGTGATACATCTCATATGGGACTTGGTTGTGTTTTGATGCAACATGGCAAAGTAGTGGCATATGCTTCTAGGCAGTTGAAAGTTCATCAGAAGAATTATCCAACGCATGACTTAGAATTATTGACTATGGTGTTTTCATTAAAAATTTAGCACCACTATTTGTATGGAGTTCATGTTAACATTTATTCTGATTATAAGAGCCTACAGTACATGTTCACCCTGAATGATCTAAATCTCAGGCAAAAGAGATAGCTTAAGTTGCTCAAAGATTATGCCATGAGCCTCCATTACCATCCAGGTAAAGCTAACGTGGTTGCTGATGCTCTTAGCAGGTTATCTATGGGGAGCTTGTCTCATGTGTATGAGGATAAATAGGTTTTGGTGAAGGATATTCACTGGTTAACTAATCTTGGAGTTTGTCTCTTGGATTTCAAGGATGGAGGTGTGCTTGTTCAAAAGGTGACGAAGTCATCTCTTAGATGCGGAGGTAACGGAAAAACAGATTTTGGACCCTATTTTGATGCATTTCAAAGATATTGTGGGTCACCAGAAAGTCCTGGATTTTAAGATTGGTGGTGATGGTGTTTTAAGGTACCAAGGTAGGTTGTGTATTTCAGATATTGATGGGCTGTGAGCAAGGATTTTGGACGAGGCTCATGAGTCGAGGTATACAGTTCATCCTGATTCAAGAAAATGTACCATGACTTGAAAGAGATCTATTAGTGGAATAACATGAGAAAGGATGTGGCTAATTTTGTGTTTAAGCGCATAGTGTGTCAGCAAGTAAAGGTGGAGCACTTGAGGCCTGGTGGGTTATTTCAAGAAATTGAGTTGCATGTGTGGAAGTGAGAAGTGATTAATATGGATTTTGTCACTAGTCTTCCGCAGTCTCAAAATTAATTTGATTCAATTTGGCTCATTGGGGATATGATTACTAAGTCCTCTCATTTCTTGCCAATGAGGACTAATTATTCTATCAAGGACTATTCGAGGTTGTTTATCCAAGAGATCTTGAAGATGCATAGTGTGCGTGTTTCTATTATTTTTTATCGTGGTACTCAGTTCCCTTCTCACTTTTGGCGCTCATTTCAGAGAGGTTTGGGGATTAAGGTGAACCTTCGCACTAATTTCCACCCTCAAGCGGAAAGGATGATTCGGACTTTGGAAGATATGCTCCGGGCTTGTGTAATTGAGTTTGGTGGTAGTTGGGTTGATCATTTACCTCTCATAAAGTTGGCTTACAACAATAGGTATCATTCCAGTGTTTAGATGGCTCTGTTCGAGGCGTTGTATGGTAGAAGATGTCATTCTATTAGGTGGTTCAAAGTTGGAGAGATGAGGTTTTTTGGTTCTAGCTTGGTTCATCAAGCCATAGAGAAGGTGAAGACAATTTGGGATAGACTTAAAACCACCAAAAGTCGCCAAAAGTCCTATGCGGACGCGAGGCGAAGGGAGTTGGAATTTGATGTTGGCGATTGGGTTTTCTTAAAGGTGTCTCCCATAAGGAGAGTGATGTGGTTTGGGGATAAGGAAAAGCTCATTCCCCGTTATGTGGATCCGTATTTAGTTTTAAATAGAGTGGGTAATGTTGCCTATGAATTGAATTTGCCTCCTAGTTTGGGCTTCATTCATCCTGTGTTCCACATTTAGATATTGAGAAAGTGTGTGGGTGATTTGTCCTTGATTTTTCCCTTAGAAAGTTTGGGTATTTCAGATTCCCTATCTTACGAGGAAGTCCCGGCTGAGATTTGGATCGTCAAGTCCACCGGTTGTGAACTAAGGATGTGGCTTTGGTGAAGGTTCCATGGAGGAACCAAAAGGTTGAAGAAACTACTTGGGAAGTCAAGGAGGACATAAGGTCCAGATATCTATTGTTTTTCCCCGTTCTGGATAATCATGCTTGAGGTATGTGTTTCTTAGCATCTTTGTTTTCTATCTTTGTTAAAGGTAAGTATGGGTGTGTTTCTGTGGTAAATCATGCTAATGGATGCCTTGTCTCATCATTCGAGGACGAATAATCTTAAGAAGGGATAATGAAACACTCCAGGTGTTGGCTCTGAAAAATTTCGAGTTTAGAACTCACTGTCCAACCTACGACTCACCATACGAGTCGTAGGGTCTCTATACGGGTCTTGAGACCCCAACTGTAGACTGTCTAGTGTGATTACCAAGTGTTTTTATCTGATTACGACTTGTCCTCATGAGTTGTCAGGACTCGTTACGGGTCGTATTATTTAAATAGTAGGCCAACCAGTGTACTATCCCAAGTTTTTGATGTCACTACGACTAGACTTAATAAGTCGTAATGACTCTGTATGAGTCATAATGTGCCTTCCATAAGGTAACTAATGTAATGCCTGAAGTGATCTATCTTGACTACGACTGGACCTCACGAGTCGTAGGGTCACGATACAAGTCGTACGGTACGACTTGTAACTAATCCAGTATGGGTGCACATGGATAATGTCCAGCCTAC
This sequence comes from Capsicum pubescens, assembly GCA_030864215.1. Taxonomy (NCBI): domain Eukaryota; kingdom Viridiplantae; phylum Streptophyta; class Magnoliopsida; order Solanales; family Solanaceae; genus Capsicum; species Capsicum pubescens. The sequence continues at coordinate 295,478,497 of CM061548.1, read as the reverse complement.
GACTAAGGGTCACGAGTCATAGGGTGAGGGTGACCCTATGAGTCATAAGGTCACACGTAGAGACTAGGAGATATATTTTTAGTCTTTTAACTAAGGGTATTTTGAACATTTTCTTCTTTCCCTAAATATAACCCACGACCCTAAAACACTATTGGCACTCTATTCTTATACATAACTCATCAGAAACACACTATTTCTCTCTCAAATTCTCTCAAGCAATAGCATTACGGTTTCCAAGAGGTTGGTCAATTAGAGCTTCCAAGGGAAAATTCTCTCCATAATTCTTGATATTCTAGGCATGTGACTCTATCCTTAAACTCACTTTACTTAACGCATGAAAATTATATGGTTATTTATGTGCATTTTAACATGGATTTTGATATGGGTTGAGTATTTGGATATGGTTGACTCTTAAATTATTTTTTCATGGTTTATTATGTATTGTTTGTACATTATTAATGGTTTTGAACTTGTGGGGTGCATGGTTATTTTGAATAAACTAACTGGTCATCATTTTCCCCAATTTGATGATTTTGGTTTGACCTATGATTTTGAAAATTGTATCCCCTCAATCCATTTGTGAAATTGATATTGAAATATGTTTTTTTTTCACATGGTTTGACTTGCTTACTTATACTATGGCATGACATAATTGTTTAATGAATCATGAGTTGATTTTTAATTGAACTTTGGGGTATGTGTATTCCCTGTATGAATGAATAATTGAACCTAAGGGGTTGTGAATTCCTCCGTGTAATGGAAAATTGATACGACATGATAATGTTAGCTTGTAAGTGATGTTGGTATGACGATACCAACGGTATGCCTTAATGAAAGAATTGGTTCAATGAATAGGAATGTGTGATAAATATTGTAATTGGGCTCTAAAGAGGGTTGTGTAGCCGAGCCGTCAAAGTAGATGTCCCGAGGGACCAACACTGAAAACCGTATTTACCAGCGTGGGGGTATAAATAACTAGGTGGTTCGAGTCCCCCCTTATTATATGATTGGGAGGTTCAAGTCCCAGATGTTATGTGAATAGGTGCTTAAGTCACCCTTGATATATGTCGGGAGGTTCAAGTCCCCCATAATGCATATGCTCAAAAGATTATTCTCTGGTTCGTGCAGGTACACGCACTGGGGCCCTTTCAATTGAGGGAGAGATAGACCCATATAGCTCGTGGGTGCCTTATTATGACACTTATGTTACACAATCCAAGCTAAGGTTTTACAATTTCATGCTAAGCCTTGTTTCCTACCCCAACACGTTATATATTTATATGTATATGCATATGCTTGTGTGAATTTGGATTTTAGAATGATTTTGAATTATTGATCATGACATTATTTTATCCCTTATTCCTGAGTTACATGCTAGCGTTCAACCCGCTAACCACCTCCGAATGTTGTGTTCCTACGCGATGCAGTCACCGAAAATCATTCTACTTTTCCTGTGCAGTAACTAGGTGATCGTGGGATCGTGAGTAAGATTGAAGTAGTGAGCTTCCATACTTCGAAAGACCGTATTGCATGCTTGGTTTCATTTTGTCATAGACTACTTTTTTATTTCTTTTTGGCTATTGTCAGGGGCATGTCCCGACTTTTTATCAGTATTCGATTGTTAGAGTCTTTGTAGATATTACTGTGGACTTGAGTACTGGTTATTGGTTATTGTCTATGGTTTATTGATATATCCTAGATTTCATTGAGCTTATCCTATTCTATCTCGTTATATGTTCAGAATTCAGCCGTTGTTAGTGTATTATGTTTTGTTTAGCTAGGCAAAGGGGATAGTCTTCGGTCCAGGGCGGATTTGAGATACCCGTCACGGCCAGCCCCTGATTTGAATCATGACAATAATAATCTTACATAATTAATTTTCTTTCATATTATCCTAGCATCATGCCGGTACTAATATTAGTATACATATAAAAGCAAAACTAGAAGCACCAAAAGAAGCTAAGTGAAAAACTATCGAGAGGTCATGTGGTAGTTTTATGAAAAAGCTTAATATTATTGTAATAAATTTTTTGAATTAAAGGATATTATATATTTGAATTTGTAAATATATTATCCTTTTAAAAAGAAAAAACATTATTAGCTTAAAAATAGAAACGTATGATTGAAAAGTTCTAAATAAACTCTTATTATTTAAAAATTTATTCCTTTTATAGTAGTACGTAGTAATAGTGCTAACCAAAAAAAGTGTGTAGTAATAATAACAGTGTGTAGTGGTGATGGTGATGATAATGATGATGACGACGACGACGACGATGATATGATGATCCATCCATCTATCTACCCCCCCCCATATATATATATATATATATATTATTGTTATTATTATTGTCACACCCCTATTTTTCACCGCCCCCGACCTCGCTAGGGAGTTGGGTATGAGAAAATTGGTTTTTCCAATTAAAGTGACGTTTTGAAAAGGGATTATTTATTTTACAGAGTCGCCACTTGGAATTGAGTTTGGGTGTTCCAAGTCACCTTATTGAATCCCTATTCAAAAGAAAATAACTCTTAATTTTTGGTCTGCGATCTAGAAATCCAGATAAGGAATTCTATTGACCGAGGGGAAGGTGTGAGGCACCCCTCGAGTCCCGTGGTTCTAGCACCGTCTCTTTAATGACTTATGTCTGGCTTAAATTAATCTTTTGGATATATAATATTTGTTTGCCTAAAAGTGACTTCTATCCCGTTTTTATTTATTTTTGAATATATTTAAAACTGTATTGATGTGTGGCTTACCGATAGTAGTACTTTTCGGCCTTACCACGAGTTTTGATATATTTCTCATGTCTTTGAGGCATTTATGATTCGTCCCCCATTTTCTAATCTAAATAAGCACCTAATAGGTTTAGATCTACCCAATCCGATTCAAACGGCTTCAAATGGTATGTTAGATTTTTTTATAATGAATGGTCGGTACTAGGGCTTTCCAACTTCTTCGTTAACTTTCACTTGTATGCTAAAAATTAATTTTCTAGAGGTTAAGGAACTAATTCATTCTTTTATAAAGGGGATATTACTCAAATTCTTTGATTTGCTAATAATAATATCACCCGATCACTCAAGCCTTTATCATATATATATATATATATAAGAGATATAAGTATACATACTCTGGGACCAAACCCTTTACCTATATGCTCTTTATATTCTAGTTAATTAAGATGACCAAAATACAACATATTAAGATAACTAAATAAAATCTTGAATTGAAAATAAAGAATAACAAAACATGAGATAAATAACTGCTAGCTACAATTTCATTCTTGCCTAAAATATTTGATCTAATACCCGAAATAAAATTCATTATTCAAAAGAGATGCAAAGAAAGTAGCAGATTCATTTTCATTCTTGTAAACAATGTTATTAAGCATGTGAAAAATAGATTTAACTTCATTCATTAGAACCTAATCTCTTTCAAGGCTCATCCTCTTACATAAGTGAACTCAAAGAAGATTACAGGTTCTTAACGAAGGATACAACCTCCTACCCCTTATGGTTCACTTTCCTTCTCACCCCCACACTTCACTGGAAGAGTAAGTGTACTACTACTATCACTGCTAGAGAAAACATCAATAATGAAAGTTCAATTTATGATCACTAATAAAAGACTTCCGCATCTTCTTCTTTCTATAAACCTTTTTTTTTCAAATTTCTTTTCTTTACACTCCAGTTTTCTCTAACCCATTTTTGCATTCTATGTGTGTCATGCATTTGTTTCTTTTTTTAAAATATTAAAATTTTGTTTGTCTTTGCATGCATTCATGCATGCATGATTCGTAAATTGAAGTTTACAACACAACTACATAATAATTGTACATCAACTAAATATAATGTTAATTTTTAATACTAATAACTTTTAAATTATCTCATTTAAATTTCAAAATCAATCTAACTAACATTATTTAGAAATAACAAATGAGTTATAAATAAAGACGTATAATACAAACGACACATAAATAATAAACTACACATACTAAATAATATAAAAGTTATTGAAATAACTTCATTCATGCTTCGATTCATAAAGAAACTTTTACAATTGATAATGTAAGATCGAAGAACCTGTATGACGAACTAAAACAAAAGAGAAGCTCTAACGTCAATGCCAAAAACTCATACAGGAACCCTGAACTCGACTTGTCACTCTTTTTCTTTCTCTCTATTTTTTTTTTGTTTCTTTTACTCTGCAGTCTTTTTTTTTGTTTTTGTGTGTTGTATATTATTGGTTGTTGTTGCTAAAGAAAACGTGTCCAGTGAGGGAGTATAAGGATTATTATAGTAGTATGTAGTTTGTAGTATTCCATGTTGTTTTTCCGAAAAATGAATAAGGAGGGAGTAGCAGTCATATAGGGATGTAAAGGTGGTTGTGTGCAGGTTATGGACGTGGGGATTATGCATAACATGCATATGGGAAAAGTGGAGGACATGGGAGAGATTGAGGGGAGTGGGAAGATTGGGTAGTTTAGGTCTTCTTCTTTTTTAATGTTTTAAATAAAAATAATGATAATAAAAAAAGATAAAATTATTTAAAACTAATAAAATATAAGTAAGTTAAATAATTAGTCTTAGAACATGATTATGGAATATTAATATCACTAGATTATTTATTAAGAGTTAAAAGAAGAAAATAACATAATTTAATTTTTCTTTCTTTTTTTTAATAAATAAATAATAATAATAATGAAAATAAAAACTTATCTAAAATGTGACTCTATTTTTGTAATTTCCAAAACTTTTAATAAACCTTGTAAAATAAGATAAACTTAAAATATCCAATTTAGACCTAAAAAGAAATAAAAATAAATTAGACACTAAAATGATATAAAAACGTTAGGTTTGGTCAAAAATTAGATGTTTACAGAATGCTCCTCTTTGCTTGGATATATAGAAAATTTTCAAGCAAAGAAGTAAACGTGACTAATTTTTGGCCCAACCATTTATTCAACAGTAATACGTAAATAAGTAGGAAAGAGGTGTGACCGAGCCCTGGCTTTAGACATCCTACATATCTCGGGTTATAAGAGAATCAGGTCATATGTAGTTCAAATGGGTGTAGGACTGAAGGAATGAGTTAGAGAGTCGAGTTGAGGTCCAGTAGAGTTTCCGGTTCGTGGTACCTTTTATTACATCAAAAAAGAAAAAGTGAAACTATAAATGAAAAATACAAGCTCCTATGTATTCTATTTGTCTTGATTCTCTTGCATCAAATCTTCATCTTGGATCTTCAGTTATCACCTCACCTTCTTCTGGTGGGTACCTTGATCTCAAGATTTGATCTTGAAGTTAGGATTTGAGACTTGAACTTGCAACTTGGATTGAGTCATTGACACTCTACCAAAGAACAGTTCATAGAATACTTTGGATGCTTGTTCTCCTTATCAGAAGCTAAAAAGATGTCTCTGGAGATATTGGGCCGCTACAGATGCAGAGCTGACTCTAACTATCTTCAACCTGATCATTCTTCTATATTCTGACCGGAGATGAAATTCAATTCTCGGCATCAAACCTGTTCTTTGCATAAAAAACTGCAAGCCATCAAAGAAAACAAAACAGAACGAACAAAATTTTCTGCCCCAATTTGCACTAGAAAAATTTTGCGATTTATTAAAAAAATTATAAATAAATGATAGGAATCTAGGCTAGGTACGCAATAAAATAAGAACCCTATTCTCAATAATGCAACCAAAGGAAGTTATGCCTTATGAATGTATGAAAAAAAGTTAGGATATTTGCTTCTTAAAATGCAATTAGGGATTGTCATACCCTATGAAGACATAAAGAAGAAAATAGGAAGGTTTATTTCCTAAAATGTCAACTAGGGGATGGCGCCCTATAAAGACGAAATAAAATGTCAACTAGGGGATGACGTCCTATGAAGACGAATAAGAAAAATTAGGAAATGGTGTTTCCTAAGATGTTAACTAGGGGATGGCGCCCTATAAAGACGAATAAGATGTCAACTAGGGGATGGCGCCCTATGAAGACGAGATAAGACGTCAACTAGGGGATGGCGCCTATGAAGACTAGTAAGATGTCACCTAGGGGATGGCGCCCTATGAAGACGAAATAAGATGTCCACTAGGGGATGGCGCCCTATGAAGACGAATAAGATGTCTACTAGGAGATGGCGCCCTATGAAGACGAATAAGATGTCAACTAGGGGATGACGCCCTATGGAGACGAGATAAGATGTCAACTAGGGGATAGCACCCTATGGAGACAAAATAAAATGTCAACTAGGGGATGATGCCCTATGAAGATGAAATAAAATGTCAACTAGGGAATGGCGCCCTATGAAGATGAAATAAGATGGCAACTAGGGGATGGCGCCCTATGAAGACGAATAAAATGTCAACTAGGGGAAGGCGCCCTATGAAGATGAAATAAGATGTCAACTAGGGGATGACGCCCTATGAAGACGAATAAGATGTCAATTAGGGGATGGCGCCCTATGAAGACGAAATAAGTGAGCGTAAAATTTAGCCACGTATATAAATTTAAGACAAAATTAATAATATTTGTAGGTGTATATATATATATATATATATATATATATATATATATATCCCAATCTATTTGGAATGATTATTAGTCAAAGTAATTTATGTTTTTTCCTATTTAACGTGAAATCCCTCAAATTAAGATTCAATTAGTTCATTTCCTTAGTCAAAGTACTTGTGAGGTGAATGTGGATCCATATTTACCAATAGACAGATATTAAAACAAATAAATGTTTTACCACATAATTAAATAAATACAAATAAATTATAACAGCATACCCATTTATTACTTTCTTTGTCTTAAATTACTTGGCATGTATGCTGAAATAATTTGTCTCAAAATAGTTAACATGTTTAAGAATTCAAGAGATAATTAATCTTTTTTTTCTAATATACTCATATTAATTGAAGAAGATTTATCCAATCAAGATTAAATAAGGTAGACTCCCCTTATTAATTTCTTCTTATAAATATGCCAAGTAATTTGAGACAGAGAAAGTAGGTGCATATGGACTAATGAAAATGAAAACAAATGTATATGCCGAATAAGATCAATGTATACCAATGTAGAATTACAAATATATGTGTCTATAATAGAAAGAAACAAAGCTAAAAATTAAACTTATACATTAATTTAATGCACATATAAATATATCTACAAGCAATTTATATATACACAACAAATTGGAAATACAGTGCAAGAACTCCCTTGATATATACTTTAAATATGAGTTTATAAGTATATGAAACTTTTTTAAAAAACCAAGTGTACATTATTGGAATGTGTGTGTATATAATGCATGTAGTCCATTATGTATATAAAACATATTGATACACCCAATTTATTATTCATACATAATAAATTGCATGTATACATTAATTGCATTTTATAATTAAACATCAAATATCTGTTTTATCAATAATCTTGAAAAGGACAAAAAAATAGAGGAGACATACATAGTGATGGAGAGATTTTAGGGAGGAAAGTAAGAGAGGAAAATATTTGAGAGATTTAAGGAGAGAAAATAAAAAAGAGAACGGTGTAAGGGGAAAGAAAATTAGTTACTTTACTCCTTGATTTATGGGTTATGTAATGCTAAAGTTATTAGCCTAAAACTTGTAAAATGACCATTTAATGCCAACTTCTTAAAATATGGCTACTGAATGTCAATTTGATATTTTTAGTTGATACGATGTATCAATTTTTCAACTAGAATCGATTTAGTCCAAAATTATTTTTTTCACCGTCAAATAAATTTAACATAAAACCCTTGGCCAAAAGCATTAGGTTTACGCAACTTTTCTCAACTTCTATAAAACAAATGCTAATTTTATTTTTCTTAGCTGACAGTTTTATTTATGTATATAATTTGATGCAGATGGGAAGAGTAGGAGAGTAATAAGACATAGACTCTGTACTTTCAACAAGTGACAATTTGTACAATAATGGGTTAACAGGGGAGGATAATCCATAATTTCTGGAATCATTGACCAATGTATATAAAGGAAAGAGCTTGCACAATCAATGATATACAGGTTAGTTTTACAAATGAAGATTAATAAAAAATATTTTTTAAAAACTATTATGATTTTGTAATTCTGAAAATATTAATATTGATTATGCAATATTAGTTAGCCATGATTATAGGGAAGATGCAGTGGCTCAACTTAGTCCTTATCTTAGAAAAATTAACATCACATGAATTTATTTGCGTTCCTTCATAATCAATGCAGGTAAAAAAGAAGCCCATAATATCTTTCATGCTCAATCTCGAATCTCGAATCAACAGATTATCGTAGCTTCGTTCTAAATATATGCCAAAAAACTACATGTATTTGTCTACTTCATGCGGTCGTATCTCATTAGTGTTATTGTAAGTATACTTTTTCAATGACCTTCCTTTTCTTATTAAAACAGTTACATGTAATTTTTTAGTTTAATAACATGGTTAAATTTACCCTATAGTTGATTTTATTATGATAGACTTTTTTACGGTAAACTGTAGCAAGTCAAATCATGTTGAATAACTAGGCCCGAAGTTCAATTTTAAATTGCTATTGTTTTACAAAAATAATATTTTTTTTGTTTAGCTTATCTAATTTGAAGATGGAAGAAGCAGGAGATCTGATAGTTCCTTGAAAAAAGTTGTACACCGAAGGGGTAGATGGATGATTATGAACGGCGAATCTACACCTAGATCAAGGGCATGGAGGCAGGCCTATACTTTAAAGTTAGAAGCTGAAGTGGCAAAGCTTACAGAAATTAATGAAGAGTTGAAGAAGTGGAAAAATTAGTTATTGGATAAAAAAACATGCCATACGGATATAGATTAAGATGCTCGTGGAGGATATAGACAGGACCTTGGTAGAAGAATGAAGAGTTAAAGGAAAAATTACTGAGTACACTCATGCAACAATTAGGTGGATGGAGTACATTATGTAAACAATATGCTTGTGTGAATTTCCTCTTTGCGCACGTTTAATTTGCTTCATACATTACGCATAGTGCATTATGTGGGAATGATGTTTCATTTCGATAGCTAGGTCTTAGATTCAATACTAGCACCAGGTAAAAGAGACATTCACCAACATTTCTACCACTGCAACTTGCAATCCTTGCTTTATATATAAAACTAAGTTGCAACACTTGCTTTATATATAAAACAAGATGGCTCGTGCATGTGCTATGCACGAGATCGATATAGCTATGTGCATCATGCATGTAATTACAAGACTATTACACTAAGTTTGAACATTGGTAATAGCTAAAGTAACTTCATCACTGATAGACAAAAGGTACTAATATTTCTTTGGTTACAATCACCCAAACAGGATAGTTATTAGACTACTAATATCTTCTAATGTTAACCATTCATCTAAAATCAATTTTCTCCTTTTAATACATGTGACTGAGGATAAAAATTCCAGTTTTTTTCCTTACTAGGAGATAACCAGCAAAGTATGAATTATAAGATTTAGGATCAGTATCAGAGATCACTGGTATAAAATATTTTGTCTGAAAATATGGAAGACAACATTGAAGATTCCAACTTGTAACAAGACTAGACTGAAAAAATTTAACACACCTAGCATTCAAATATAACCTTGCTTCCACTTCTTTAATAAATTCAAATGGTAACTACCTTATGGACTTTGAAATCCTTCATTGAGGAAATTAAATCAAAAGGAAATAATGTTGCCGGAAAAAAAATCTTTTGAACTCATTATTTTGAAAACACTATAAAGTCGTCTTCTGTATAAAGTTAAAAGCATCTATGTAAATAGACCTTATGATGAGGAATATTTGTAAGTCAGAATTTCATTTGACTCATAGTAAACATAATAACGTTAGCATGCAAAACAGCTATTACTAGGATAAAATATAAAAGGCAAAACAAAATGAAAGATTCAATAACCATATTAGTGAAAAAATTTATCCCAAAATATTTTTCACGTGACTGTTAAATATTTACCTCTTAAGGATATTTAAGGTCCCCCAATGAGCTGTTAGGGAATAGAAGCAAGCACATTAATGCTATGCCTACATTACTAAAGGCTACGTTTAGAAAAGATTGTTCCGACTAATGAAAATAATCAAAGACTAATGAGACCAAAAAGATACAAATTGAATAAAATTCCGATACTAATGAACACAAAAGATACATATTGAGCAAAATCCCAAAACTAAATAAAAAAATGCTAAGAATAGATAAAGGTACCCAAATAATTTTCTTTAAAATGTCAATTAGCATAGAAAAAACTCTGTTGCTAGCATCATAAAATTTTTATCTACATATGTAATGATTTCTTCACTAAAAAAATATTACTCCATTAATTTTCAACTTTCTGGTAAGTTAAAATTGAAGCTTTAATTTTTTTTCATGTGCTTTTCACCGAATGAAGCATTTCTCTAAATTTTGTAAAAGATTTACCGTGATTTCTATTTTGAAAACTCTATAACGAAATCCTGAACTAATCAACCTTTTTTCTGGAAAGCCTATCAATCTATCAAACTTGTCAACGATCAATGGAATTGCCTAATAGAAAAGAGGAGCACATTATTATCCAAGGATCAAAAAGTTATTTTTGACTAAGTTCATTTATGTTACATTGATGTCGTCATGAAACTATTTCCTCTTGAATATTTTACAATGTGGATGAAATCTATAAGTATCCTTCACTCCTTTAATTAATATACTATAACTATGAAATATCCTGAAAAATAAAATATCTTGACCATCAATATCAAAACTTAAGTAATTGAGAATAGCTCTTATACTTTACTGAAGTAAATAGGTCATTTTCGTACCTCTTAATATGAATTGTCTGCAGCTCACTTATCAAAGTAGACCCTGCATCTGATTAATCATAAGGCATAATATTACTCGGGTATTGTGTTAGATTTCTATAGTATTGAGCTAAGAGCTTGAAGAAGAGGAGTAGAAGATTCTAGAAGAAGAGTAGTTTTCATTGATTGATTTTCTATTCGCTTGTTATGGCACTACAAGTCACATTTATAGAGTTAGTTTGCTCCTTGTGACAGCTGTATAATGACAGTTGTCACACTTAACCAACTAACTCACTCACACATACATCACACACACTAACTTCCTCTAGCTAATCATCAACTTGCTGATTACACTTTTCACTATCTTAACACTCTCCCTCAAGTTGATGGCTTAAAGATGTTCTTCATTCCCAGTTTACTTAGTAGATATTCATGCTGACTCTTCCCTAAGGCTTTTGTGAGAATATCTGCTAGCTGCTCTTCTGTAGGCACATGATTGGTCTTGATCATCTTTTGACTGACTCTTTCTCTCACAAAATGATAATCTATGTTAATATGTTTTGTCCTTTCATGGAAAATAGGATTAGCAGCAATCTGTATTGCTGCTTTATTGTCACACATCAAATCTACAGGTTGTTTGATCTGGATTCCTAGCTCTTGAAATAGTCCAAGTAACCAGGTGATCTCTGCACTACAAGTAGTCATGCTTCTAAACTCTGCTTCTGCAGAGCTTCTGGATACAGTCTCTGGTTTCTTTGATTTCCAAGAGACTAATGTACCTCCAAACTTTATGACATACCCAGCCACTGATCTTCTAGTTTGTAAGAAAGCACCCTAGTCAGAGTCACAGTAGGCTGTCAACTTATCAGAAGTTTCTGTAGGAATAAACAATCCCAAGCCAGGATTACCTTTTATGTACCTCACTACTCTCAATGCAGCTTCCATGTGAGATGACTTTAGAGAGTGCATGTACTGACTTAGTACCTGTACTGCAAAGGACAAGTCAGGTCTAGTCATGGTGAGATACAATAGCCTTCCTACTAGTCTTTGATATGTTGTTGGATCCTTCAGAGTTGCATCATCAACTCCTGTTCCATTGGGCACATGATTGTCATATTCCACAAATGTTAGTTTCTGATTCATTTCCAGTGGACTACTAGCAGGTTTTGATCCACTTAGTCCAGCCTCAGATATAAGTTCAAGACCATACTTTCTTTGATTCAGCACTATCCCTTCCTTAGACCTGGCTACCTCTATGCCCAAAAAGAACTTCAGATCACCAAGATCCTTCATTTTAAACTTTTGTTTCAAATCTAATCTAGCTTGATTAATCAAGGTAAGATTTTTCCTGTTATTAACATATCATCCACATAGACAAGAATAATCACTATTTTATTTTCTGAGTTTTTTTGTAAACAAGGAGTAGTCATAATAACTTTGACTGAACCCCATTTGTGAGAAAGCATCAGTCAACTTCTTATTCCACTGTCTAAGGGCCTACTTTAGACCATACAAGGACTTGTGTAATTTGCAGACTTTCTGAGTCTCCCCCTGTCTGCAAAAACCATCAGGAATATGCATGTAGACCTCTTCTGATAGATCACTATTTAGAAAAGCATTGTGCACATCCATTTGAAAAATTAACCATTATCGAGAAGCAGCAAGAGCAATAAGGAATCTTATTGTCACCATCTTTGCCACAGGAGAGAAAGTATCTGAGTAATCAACCCCATCCTGTTGACTATAGCCCTTAGCTACTGGTCTAGCTTTATACATTTCTACCTCTCCATTTGCCTTGTACTTTACTTTATACACCCATCTACAACCAATAGAAATTTTACCAGGTAGCAAGTCAATAATAGTCCAAGTATGATTCTCCTCAAGAGTTACAATCTCCAGCTTCATAGCCTCAACCCAAGTGGGATCTTTAGAGACTTCAAGAAAAGTGGAGGGTTCAGGAATAGAAGAATAGAAAGAGAGAGCTGAGAGTATGTGACATCGAAAGATAATGGATACAAACATTGGTAAGCAGAGACAGACTTAGTAGTGACAAAGTCATGAATCCAAATGAGAGGTTTCTTATGTCTGGTGGATTTCCTGATAAGAGGGTCAGAATGAGATGCAGAGAGATGAGTAGGAGCTGAGGGTGAAGGTACAATGCCACACTCCAACTCAGAAGAGACTGGAGAAGAAGTAGAAGAAGGAATGAAGGGGAAAGAGAAAAAAGAAACTGAATGATCAACAAGAGTGGACTGCAGGTCAGGAAATAATTGAGAGTCGGTGGTAACTTGGTGAAGGAAAGGAAAAGTGGACTCTTGAAAGCTGACATTTCTACTAGTAAAGAATAGTCTGTTATGGAGATCATATAGTCTGTACCATTTTTGGGTGGATGAGTAGCCCATAAAGAACCAAGGAATTGCTCTAGCAGCAAACTTATCTGAACAATGAGGACTATAGGCATAGCCTAAACAGCCAGATACTTTTAAATAAGAAAGTCAAGACACCTGCTGATGGAGGATTTCAAAGGGAGATTTATAGTGAAACATTTTTTAGGGGATTCTATTCAGCAAGTACACAGCAGTCTCAACACATTCACCCCAAAGAGTTCTCATTCGAGAAAAATAATCAGCAACTGATAGAGTTCCCTGAGAGAAGGTCACAATTTCTCTATGCAAGTAAAATACTCTAGAGACATTCACCTTATCAAACCTTTCCTTTAAATCTATCCACACATTATGAGTATTAGAGGCATAGATAATACTACTCAACAGATCCTTTCGTACTGAATTCATAATCCATGACAAAAGAACAACATTAACTCTCTCCCACTGATTATGTACTGATTCATCAAAGTGATTTTTAGGATATATCCCATCAACATAGCCTATTTTTTCTTGTCTATGAGACTCAACTCCATAGATCTACTCCACAGGGCATAATTTTCAGTGCCAGTAAGCTGGATAGAAATATGAGAGTTGCTTGGAGTGTCGTTTGGATGCAAATACAGAGGATGATTGTGGTTAATTTCAATTGTACTAGCTGAAGTAGGTGTATTTACAGGTGCTGCAGTTGTAGTTGAAGGATCTGCAGCTGAGTTTCGAGTAACCGCCATTAAAGCTCACTGGAAGCAATAGAACAATAATTGTTATTCTCACTGATCAGGTGAAATCGATAGTCTCTAGTACCAATTACAGCTAGCGATCAGTAGTGGCTCTGATACCATGTTAGATTTCTATAGTATTGAGCTAAGAGCTTGAAGAAGGGGAGTAGAAGATTCTAGAAGAAGAGTAGTTTTCATTGATTGATTTTCTATTCGTTTGTTATGGCACTACAAGTCACATTTATAGAGTTAGTTTTCTCCTTGTGACAACTGTATAATGACAGCTGTCACCCTTAACCAACTAACTCACTCACACATACATCACACATACTAACTTCCTCTAGCTAATCATCAACTTGTTGATTACACTTTTCACTATCTTAACATATTGCATAAAGCACAAGCTGTGTGAGTGAGTTCATCTCCTACATTAACATATAATAAATAACTTACTATTATAAATCAATATCATCAAGAAAAATCATACATATTTCATTTACATCATGGAAATAGAGAAGCAAGCAAGGAGTTGAGATATCAAAAAGGGAATATAGAATTTTTTACCTATAATGTCTTATTTCAAATGCATTTTGCTTAAACAAATCATTCATTATGTAACATAATATAACCAAATACAACATCTTGTACATAAATTTCTCTAGATTAACTAAGAATACATACCACAAGAACATACTCAGTGAAATTTCAAAAGTAGAATCTGCAGAGGATAAATTGTACAGAAACCTTACTCCTATCTCGTAGAGGTAGAGGCCCTGAAAAAGTAAAGTAAACGTAAAAAAATGCTAGATAGGGATTAAAAGTCAAAATAATGAAATCAGATGCTATATTGCTCAAGAGTTAAAAGAGGGACAACCAATTTGAATATACTTAACACTACTAAAAAAATCGGTAAAACCGACCACAAAAAACCGATCACAATTTGTGGTCGGAAAAAACCGACCGCGTGGTCGTTTTTTAAATTTTTTTAATTTTTTATTTAAAAAAAATAATCACCAGTGGTCGATTTTATATTTTAAAAAATCAAAATAATTATTACAATAATTTAAATAATAATAATTATTTATTTAAAAAATAATTTTTTTTAAAAAAACACAAAACCGACCACCAGTGGTGGATTTTATTTAAAAAAATTTAGTTAAAAATATTTATAAAAACCGACCATAAGTGGTCGGTTTCTTAAAATTCTTTTTTAATTTATTTTTAAAAAAATCGACCACAAGTGGTCGGTTTATATAAAAAATATAATTAAAAAATACTTTTAAAACCCGACCATAAGTAGTCGATTTTTTAATTAAAATAAAAAAATAATTTTAAAAAATCGACCACTTGTGGCCGGTTTTTGAAGTAAAAAAAATAAAATAAAATAATTTTAAGTAACACCTAATTATATATATAATCAAAACTTAATATATTAAGCTAATCCAATATAATTAATCAATCACTAATCTAAGTATGTATAAGAAACACTCGCATTATATTATTGGATAATATACTTGTATACGTATGTGATGTATTTAGTACGTATTTTGAACTTGATATAGTCGATAGTATGTAAATGTGTGTGTATATATATGTATATATATAACATACATATTATATAGCAATGGTATATTAATGGCATAAGATAAATCAATCGATAATTTATTTGAGTATATGTGAAATACAATGGGGTAGTAAAATCGGGTATGTGATGTATATAGTACGTATATGAAATACGTCGCATTATATTATTGGATAAGATACTCATGTACGTATGTGATGTATATAGTACATATTGATATAGTCGATAATGTGTATATATATGTGTGTATATGTATATATATAGGTATATATATTAATGACATAAGATAAACCAACCGATAATTCAACTGAGTTTCTGTGAAATACGTTGTATATTATTATAGGGTAGTAAAATCGGATATGTGATGTATATAGTACATATTTGAATGTTGATAGCCAATTGAATATATTTATATATACGTATATCTCGTGTGGTGATGAAATAGATATACTATTTTGTGTCAATATAATGTAGACACACCTATATTGTTGAAGTTGTAATAACGTAAGGAAAGTATTACGAGGTATATGGGAGGGGGGAGGAAGGAAGTCGGGGAGGGAGACAAAAAATTGAATCATGAAACTGGCATATACTTATCATTTACTTTGAATTTTGAATTTTGAACAACCGCCAAATTTTGGCGGTGAATTTAAGTTTTTCGCTTAAAATTTTTCTATATGAGTATATGTGAAATACGTTGAATATTATTATGGGGTAGAAAAATTGTGTATGTGATATTTATATCTCGTGTAGTGACATATGCAACAATTGAAAGTTCGATAACTGAATCTATATATCAAAATATTTTAAATAATACATTGATATCATATTATTTAAGAAATAGATATACTATTTTGTGTCAATGTAGATACACGTATATTGTTGAAGTTGTAATAATGTAAGATGTCGATAATTTATTTGATATATATTTTTATGTATGTATGTATATAAAATATCGTAATTAAAAGCTAATGAACCACAAAATTTAACGTAATTTGTGAAATTCATTGATATTATTATGGGTTGGAGGAAATATACTACTCGTGTTAATGTGATGATAAAATAACTAATTATCTTATTTATATATATACACATTGTATTAAATTAATTGGATATTGTTATAAATATTATAGCATTTATTAAAAAATTAATTAATTAAAAATTAAGTTTAATTTATTAATTTATTTTAATTTATTAATTATAATTTATTAAAATTTAATTTATCAAAACAGTGTAGAAACCGACCACTTGTGGTCGATTTTCAAAAATATTTTAGAAAACCGACCACATGTGGTCGATTTTTCTATTAATAAAAAAAACAAATAATAGCCTGACTCGACCCGACCCACCCAAATAATTAAATTTCTCAATTGCTATATACATACACAAAAGAAACTCGTTGAATTAGCTTATTTGTGATCTTGCATAGAACGGGTTGAATTAGCTTATTTGTGATCTTCTTATGTATGTTGAGTGGGTTCCTGAAACTCGTGATGGCAAACGAGAAGAAAAGGTTTGGTTTTTATTTTTATTTTAGAAAAATTGTTACCTTGTCATATCTTGTATCGGAAGAAAAACAGGACCTAGGGCAAAATATATAAAGAATTATATCTTTGAGTGCCTAACTAGTTTGGATTTGAGGCATAGTTGATGATTGATTAATTACTTGTTGGAGTAAGTATTTTTTGAATTGGCTAGTTTGTAAGAAAGTGAGCTGAATTTGGCGAAATGGATATAGAAGATTCATACAGTCGAACTCAATTAATTTGGTTTGTGACTGAAATCGATTGATTTGGTTCAATTCGTTTGAATCAATGCTTTTGAATTAACTTGCTTTGTGGAAATTTCAGAAATGGGATAGCTTTATTTGGTCCAATTTGGATCGGGTTCATGTGCTTGTGATCAAAATTTAATTTTTTATTCTGTAGTGGATTGATTTGGTTCAATTTGGTTGAATGGATGTTTTGAATTAGATTGCTTTGTGATTTTTTTTAGGAATGCAATAGCTTTAGTTAGCGCAATTTGGATCAGATCATTTTCTTGTATCAAAATGGGGAAATTGGGGATAAACTGAAATGAGTAATATCTTGCATAGAGTAGATGGGTATTTTGGAGAAAATTGTAATAGTCTATCTTTTAATTTGCTTAGCTCATCATTTTCGATATTGTAGCTTCCCGAGAGAGAATCTACAAGCAGATTAAAGTTGCCATTTTAAAATATCAAGAAATTAAGAAAAATATCAAAGGTATGTTGACATAATGAAGCCGTGTGAGGCCTTGTGTGATTCACTATTGTTGTTATCTTTCTTTCATTGTTCATATTGAAGTCTAGTGAAGCCGTGTATGGCCTTGTGAGATTCACTAGCATTGTTCTTGACATCTTGTTGGTCTTGTTGTTGCTTGCTTCTTGTATTGTGAACTTGATCATGTATCATTTGGCATGAAAGGTCAAGGCTTGGTTTTGAATGTTTAGGGACTTGGGAGGTATTTTTTTGTTTTGAATGTGATTATATTTGGTGACTTGGTAGGTTGAAAATGATTAAGTGTAGGAACTTTAAGGGTGGCATGATAGGTTGAAAGTGGTTAAGTCTAGGAACTTTAAAGGAATTTTTTTCTTTTTTGAATGTGATTTTGTTTTGAGACTTAGTTGCTTGAAAATGGTTAAGTTTAGGGACTTTAAAGAGGATTTTTTGTTTTGAATGTGGTTTTGTTTTGAGACTTAGTTGCTTGAAAATGGTTAAGTGTAGGAACTTTAAAGGGGATTTTGTGTTTGGAATGTGTTTTTTTTAGACTTAGTCGCTTGAAAATGGTTAAGTTTAGGGACTTTGAAGGGGATTTTGTTGTTTTGCATGTGATTTTGTTTTGAGACTTAGTTGCTTGAAAATGGTTAAGTGTAGGGACTTTAAAGAGGATTTTTTTTTTGTTTTGAATGTGGTTTTGTTTTGAGACTAATTATTTGCTTGAAAATAGTTAAGTGTAGGAACTTTAAGTTTTTTTTTTTTTTTTGAATGTGGTTTTGTTTTGAAACTTAGTTGCTTGAAAATAGTTAAGTGTAGGGACTTTAAAAGAATTTTTTTATTTTGAATGTGATTTTGTTTTGAGACTTAGTTGCTTGAAAACGATTAAGTTTTGGGACTTTAAAGAGGATTTTTTTGTTTTGAATGTGATTTTGTTTTGAGACTTAGTTGCTTGAAAATGGTTAAGTGTAGGAACTTTAAACAGAATTTTGTGTTTGGAATGTGGTTTTGTTTTGAGACTTAGTTGCTTGAAAATAGTTAAGTTTAGGGACTTTGAAGGAGATTTTGTTGTTTGGAATGTAGTTTTGTTTTGAGACTTAGTTGCTTGAAAATAGTTAAGTGTAGGGACTTTAAAGAGGAATTTCTTTTATTTTGAATGTGGTTTTGTTTTGAGACTTAGTTGCTTGAAAATGGTTAATTTTAGGGACTTTAAAGAGGAGTTTTTGTTTTGAATATGGTTTTGTTTTGAGACTTAGTTGCTTGAAAATGGTTAAGTGTAGGGACTTTAAGGGGAATTTTTTTGTTTTGAATGTGGTTTTATTTTGAGACTCAGTTGCTTGAAAATGGTTAAGTGTAGGAACTTTAAAGGGAATTTTTTAGTTTTGAATGTGGTTTTGTTTTGAGACTTAGTTGCTTGAAAAAGGTTAAGTGTAGGGACTTTAAGGGGGATTTTTTTTGTTTTGAATGTGGTTTTGTTTTGAGACTTAGTTTCTTGAAAATGGTTAAGTGTAGGAACTTTAAAGAAATTTTTTTTATTTTGAATGTGGTTTTGTTTTGAGACTTAGTTGTTTGAAAATGGTTAAGTTTAGGGACTTTAAAGAGCATTTTTTTGTTTTGAATGTGGTTTTGTTTTGAGACTTAGTTGCTTGAAAATGGTTAAGTGTCGGAACTTTAAAGGGATTTTTTTTGTTTCGAATGTAGTTTTGTTTTGTCACTTAATTTCTTGAAAATGGTTAAGTTTAGGGACTTTAAAGAGGATTTTTTTGTTTTGAATGTGGTTTCGTTTTGAGACTTAGTTGCTTGAAAATGGTTAAGCGTAGGAACTTTAAAGGGGATTTTGTGTTTGAAATGTGGTTTTGTTTTGAGACTTAGTTGCTTGAAAATGTTTAAGTTTAGAGACTTTGAAGGGGATTTTGTTGTTTTGAATGTGGTTTTGTTTTGGGACTTAGTTGCTTGAAAATGGTTAAGTGTAGGGATTTTAAAGAGAATTTTTTTTGCTTTGAATGTGGTTTTGTTTTGAGACTTAGTTGCTTGAAAATGGTTAAGTGTAGGGACTTTAAAGAGGAAATTTTTGGTTTTGAATGTGGTTTTATTTTGAGACTTAGTTGCTTGAAAATGGTTAAGTGTTGGGACTTTAAGAGAGATTTTTTTATTTTGAATGTGGTTTAGTTTTGAGACTTAGTTGCTTGAAAATGTTTAAGTGTACAGACTTTAAAGAGGATTTTTTTTGTTTTGAATGTGGGTTTGTTTTGAGACTTAGGTTTTTGAAAATGGTTAAGTTTAGGGACTTTAAAAAGAATTTTTTTGTTTTGAATGTGATTTTGTTTTGAGACTTTGTTGCTTGAAAATGGTTAAATGTAGGAACTTTAAAGGGGATTTTGTGTTTGGAATGTGGTTTTATTTTGAGACTTAGTTGCTTGAAAATGGTTAAATTTAGGGACTTTGAAGGGGGGTTTGTTGTTTTGAATATGATTTTGTTTTAAGACTTAGTTGCTTGAAAATGGTTAAGTGTAGGGACTTTAAAGAAGATTTTTTTTGTTTTGAATGTGATTTTATTTTGAGACTTAGTTGCTTGAAAATGGTTAAGTGTAGGAACTTTAAGGGGATTTTTTTTGTTTTGAATGTGGTTTTATTTTGAGACTCAGTTGCTTGAAAATGGTTAAGTGTAGAAACTTTAAGGAGAATTTTTTAGCTTTGAATGTGGTTTTGTTTTGAGACTTAGTTGCTTGAAAATGGTTAAATGTAGGGACTTTAAGGGAGATTTTTTTGTTTTGAATGTGATTTTGTTTTGAGAGTTAGTTGCTTGAAAATGGTTAAGTGTAGGAACTTTAAAGGAATTTTTTTGTTTTGAATGTGGTTTTGTTTTGAGACTTAGTTGCTTGAAAATGGTTAAGTTTAGGGATTTTAAATAACATTTTTTTTTGTTTTGAATGTGGTTTTGTTTTGAGACTTAGTTGTTTGAAAATGATCAACTATAAGGACTTTAAATATAATTTTTTTGTTTTGAATGTGGTTTTGTTTTGAGACTTTGTTGCTTGAAATAGTCAAGTGTACGAACTTTTCTGGATGGCCTGAGAGTCTAGCTTCACAACCACTCCATCTTCTTGCGACATATCACTGAACTTACACTCCAAGTACTCCGTCTTGGTTCTACTTAACCGAAAACCTTTAGATTCAAAGCGTCTGTCTCCAAATCTCCAACTTATCATTAACTCCACCCCAAGTTTCGTCGATCAGAACCACATCATCTGCAAATAACATACACTAAGACATCTCCCTTTAAATATGTCACGTCAAACCATCCATCACCAAAACAATGAAAATTTAAAACTAGAAATAAAAATCAACCTTAAAAAAATGAAAGAAAATCCCCCCAACTTAATTACAAATTAAGCAACCTGATCAAACTTCTCACATGCAGTAAAATTTGACTATTGTTGGATTCACAACGACATCAGTATCCGATCATATTAAAATAGATGATCAAAAAAGAATCACAACTTTAAGCCGAATTCATGAAATCTGTGAAATTAATACCTGAACAAACTGAAGCACATGCATATTATATTTCAGCGAAGCATTTGGATTTTTTCCACTAAATAATTTTTTGATAAAACTAAAGATATTACCATAACTCGATGGAATAAAGTTTAGTTTTGGCTAAATGGACTCAATTTGAAAGCCCAAAAATACCCAAATTAATATAAAGGCTTTAGGGCTCAGATTGCTACACTATTTCAGACCAAAACCTTCGGGCAATCTGCTACTAATTAATTACTAAGCAAAATTACCAACATTTGAGGATTCAAAAAGAAACCGCAAATGACTATAAGAACATAGAGACACTGATGTTAATATAAGAATTATTGTTGCCCCAATGTATAAATCAGAGAAACAAAAATTACATGCAGGTAGAAATCCAACAAGAACTATCCATAAGAATGGAAAAATTACTGGCAAAATGTCCATAAAAAATCATTATCCATTATCGAAAGCATTAAACAAGCAAATAGTAGATAGAATAAACAACAGGCCTGGGGTAATTGAAGCACGATGATAATGTGAGAGAAAAGAAGAATCTACAACAATAATAACCTTCGAATTTAGAGAACTGAAAAGAGAAAGGAATTGTTAATCCACAAATAAATGAAGAAGGCGAGGAGAAAGAAAATGTAGAAAGTGAAGCCTGACCCATTACTTTTTAATCTTAGGTAGATGTGCCAATAATTGATCCATAGTCCTAACTTGGATGTTGCAAAGTAAGGAATTTACCATTATATCCTTCGTAGTACCACCAAAGTTTTACTTATTAATAAGTAGACGAAATTAAGTTGCATTAATCGACCGACATGGTCTTTAAAGGTTCTTTTTAATGTACTTTTGGTCGTGAGTACCCATGCAACTCAATTCCTCTGAGTCAAGAATCTTTAAGTTTGAAATGATTTGGTTAACTTCGTGAAGGAGGCAATAACAAAAGAACTTCTAAATGTTAGCCATCATGAGCACGCATCATAAATTCTATTCATCATTACCATCATGACGGTTATAAGAAGCTTCTGCACGATCTTACTATTCAGGTATGATGGATGTTAATCTACACTATTTTCTCTTCTTTGTTACGAATTAAACTATGAGATCTTATAAATCGAGTAGTAATAATTTTTTATGAAACTGAATTTGTATTTTATATGTTTATATTATGCCAATGCACGAAATTTGTGCAATTTTTGGGTTTAAACAATGAAGTGATCATAAACATCATAGGGGTGGGGGGCAAAGAGGCGCTTGGAAGTTTCTGAGAGGTCAAACTTAGGCTAGATAGATAGGTGAAGTTTTGATTTTAAAAAAATAAAGGGACAAAAATGTTACATTCATTAACTATTGACTAAGAAAGAAGAAATAAAACTCATACTAGGTTTGTTCGTGAGGTGATTAAGATATCTTTTCTTGACCTTTTAAATAGAATTTTACTTTTATTATTATGTTAATTGATTTGATGCCGTTATCCATTATATCCTTACGCATATGGTTGTCATATATTTCCAAAGAGGCATATTATAATAGTACTTGTCCAATGCGAAAAGTAAAGTTGAGATGGTTCGATCATGTGACGTGGAGATGGATAAATATCCCGTTGTAGTGTTTGAGCGATTGGATATGAGTGATTTTAGTAGAGATAGAGATAGTTCAAAGAAGTACTAGAGAAAGGGTAAAGACAGAAGATAACACAATTATAGCTTACCAAGCACATGATCTTAGGCTGCATTTGTTTTTTTTAAGATTCAGACGTCTAAATCTGAATGCACGTCAAAATGATTAAGATGTTTTCTCTAGATCTGAAAACTGAATGATTAAGGCTGTTTGTTTTTCAATATCTTAATGTACAAAAAAATTTTATTTGCATATATAATAAAATAAAAATACAATTCAAATAAATAACTAATTATATATCAGAAAAGTATGTAATTTAATACAACAAAATTATTATTTGATTGAAAAAAATAATTATGTTTGTTAGTGATGGTGGAGATGGTTTATAATGGTGGTTGCGGTGACAATGATTGACGTTAGTGATTAGTAATATTAGTGGTGATAGTTGTGTTGGTTGGTATTGTAGTGACTGTTATGATGGTGACGGTTGATAGTGGTGGTGGTGGTGGTGGTGGTGGTTGTGATGTGACGTTGCTTGATGTTAGTAGTCGAAGGTGTTGATTATATTG
Source organism: Capsicum pubescens (assembly GCA_030864215.1). Taxonomy (NCBI): domain Eukaryota; kingdom Viridiplantae; phylum Streptophyta; class Magnoliopsida; order Solanales; family Solanaceae; genus Capsicum; species Capsicum pubescens. Next base: position 295,455,049 of record CM061548.1, on the reverse strand, counting down.
TGATGGCTGAAAATGAATGAATGATGGTTGATGATGTGTTGGTGCTAGTTGGAGATACTGTTAGTTGTGATGGTGAAGATGATTTTTAGTAGAGATAAATTATAACGATGACAGTGATTGAAGTGATGGTAGAGGTGGTGTTAATAATGACAATGATGGTGGCCGCCGAAGAATGTGTGGAGGCTGTGATGTATTAGTGGTAGTTAACGGTGGTGCTAGTTGTGATTGATGAGTTGGTCGATAGTAGAGATTGGTCGGTAATGGTTGATGATGGTGATGGTGTTGACGTTAAATATAATTAGAATAATAAAGGTAGTAGGTGTGGTAACAGTTGATAATAGTGGTTGGTAGCGATATTTGTTGTCGACGGTGGTTGTGATGGTGGAGGTGGTTGGTGGTGGTGGGAGGTGATTGATAATGTTGGCGGTGGCAGAGGTGGTGACTGATGATTACGAATAGAGTGGTGGTGAATATTATCCAACATCAGAATACCTCTTCAGACCTATTAAAACATGATTCTAGATCTGAATGAGTAAAACCTATTCAAACCTATTAAGAGCTAAAATCTTAATTAAAAACAAATGCACTTAATGGTCTGAAGTCTGAACCATTCAGATTCAGACCTCCATTAAGTGCAAACAAATTAGCCCTTAGATGGCAATAATCAAAATTTTCTTCCTATGATAGAATGTCATTATATGCCTACATTGTCTGATCATTTTAACTGGACTGTATGAAATCGTTTATATTAGTGGTTATTTAAAGGTAAAACATCTTGAAAATTTTGATGGCATCTAATAATTGAATTAGAAGTGGTTTGATATAACCAGAAAAATAAAGTCTTGTAGTGTTAGCATACGAGAACGACCATTAGTGTTAACTTTCATTCGGATAGTTCCATACTTCACGCTCACGGAAGAATTAGCTATGAGAGTAGTATTATTTGTAAGCCCACAAGCACTAGAAATCAGACCTATGTTTTGGGTCATAAAATTTTTAGGTAATATTGTCTGTAAAATTAGGCAAATAATAGAATGAATGAGAAATCAGACATAAGCATGAAAAAAAAAACATAAAGCATGCATGTAGAGTTTCATACACCGTACACCACAAACAAAAAAGAAATTCTATTCTATTTAACTATATGGGGTAAAATTGGACTTAAGTCTGGAGAATCAAGAAACGACAACACCAAATTCTATCCTTAGAACGTGCCCGATAAGAGTAATTCTATCCATGAAAAATTCAAAGTCAAATTAATCGAGGCCTTTTAAGGATTTACATTTTTAGTTTTAGTTTTTATTTTATAATTCGGACTCAATATTTATAATATTTATTCTATTTTGAAATGTATACTAATAAATATAGGTCACGTGCAAAGCACGTACCCTAAACTAGTATACATACACTAGTTTAGCTGCACGTGTAACTTTTGATTATTTAAAATTAGATGATTTATCTATAATGAAGGCTTTTAGTGAAGTGCAAAAAGTTCAAAACATATATTTTAGAGATAATACATCGAAACACCCCTAAACTTGTAGTCAAAACTTACTTTAGACCCTAAACTTGTATGCCAATTATTTACCCCCCTTAACAACTTTCAAGTGAATTAATTTCCACCCAAATTGCTGACGTGGCAAATTTTAAAAAAACAACGAGTGAATAGCCAAAAAAACATGAAAAAATATGGGATCCACATTTTAAATTTTACAAATTCTTTATATATATATAAAAATAAAACAAATTCATCTTCTTCACTTCTTCAACTTCTTCAACCCCTTCCTCCTCGTTCCCTTCACCCCCCCCCCCCAATCCCCCAACACATTGTTGGTGCATTATTTGTAAATTGTCATCACAAGATATAAGATTAAAGTTGAAAGATCTTGGCTTCTTCTCATCCAATTGCCAAATATGATTGAGACTTGCTAAAAAATTGATAAAATTCTTTAATGTGACATTGAAAGATCGGATACTCCATTTTTTTCCTTTTTCACTACACAGATCACTGTGCACACACACACACAGTGAGATCGAGAGTGAACGGAGGAGGCACACACATCACCGGAAAACACCCACCTCATCGGAAACCACCCACCTCACCGGAAAACACCATGATCGAGACTCCATTTTTTTTCTCTTCATAATAGACACACCCATCATAATATATATAATTTTTGTGAATATAAAAAATTAAAATGAAATTAAAATTGAAGGGAGTCTCATTTATCTTTGTGGATATGAAAAGTTGAAATGAAATTGAAATTGAAAAGCATCTATGAACTTGAAGATAAATTTGAAACTTGGGGGTTATTTGAAGTTTGAAAACTTCCTTTCCAGATGAGGAGGAAGGAGACGGAAGAGGAGGGGTTGGGGCGGTAGCGGTTGCAGGGGAATGAAGAAGAAAGCCCACAATGGAGGGGGTGCAGGGGTGGATGGATCCCTAGCTTTGAGATTAACTGTCATTTACTCTAATTCGCGAGCTCTTCACTGTACACCATTGTAGTGTTTTCTTGTTGTGAATAAGAGAAAACAGGTTATGAAGAAGAAGAAAAATTGAGGGGGGGGGGATTATTTTTTTTAAAATAATGTGTGGGATTATGTGCCACGTAATAAATTATAATTTTTTTTTTAAAAAATAATCCCACATATATGTGTGGGATTATTTTTTTTTTAAAAAATTATAATTTATTACGTGGCAATGACATGACACTGATGTGACACTGATTTGGAAATGACATGGCGCGTGTGTAGTGCACTCTCCGTTGTGAGAGTGGGCTTGTGATTTTGAGGTTGAAATTAATTCACTTAAAAGTTGTTAAGGGGAGTAAATAATTGTCATACAAGTTTAGGGTCTAAAGTAAGTTTTGGCTACAAGTTTAGGGGTGTTTCGATGTATTATCTCTATATTTTATTGTAAACACATATATATTTTACCATCAGAAGTTTCAAATGGTTAATGGATTTAATATATTGTAGATGTAGATGTAGATTTATAGACTTTTTAAATCTTCTTAAATCAAATTTAGTTGATTTAAAATTCTTAAACTAATAAAAAAATATTAGTTGTCATTAATTCTAATGACTTCTAATAAGGAAAGTTTTTACCATAAATTAATTTTCAACTCTTAAATATTAGAAAAAATAATAAAAAGATAATTTTGTCTAAATCAATGACTTTTAATAAAGGGCAAAAAGTTCAAACGATATTTCTAATGTCCTTCACACTTTTAATATATTATATATTATATATATGTGTGTGTAAGCACCACAATAAAACAAGTGACAACGTAAAATTTAGCCACATGTATAGATTTAAGACAAAGCTAATAATATTGCAGTAAAGTTTCTTAATTAAAAGATTAAACATATTTGAATTTTAAAAATTAGAATTTTAGAAAAAAAAAATTTATTAGCTTAAAATTAGGAATCATAATTGAAGAGCCTTAAATAAACTCTAACTATTTAATAATCATAATAATCTATAAATAAATAATTGTATATTGTCGTAATAATGTAGTAAGTAGTACATACGTGGTTGTGGTGGTAGTAGTAGTAACATAATAATAATAATAAACATAATAATAATAATAATAATAATAATAATAATTATAATAATAATTATAATAATAATAATAAGTAATAGTATAATAATAATAATAATAATAAAAGTAATAGTAATAATAATAATAGTAATAATAATAATGATTAAAAAATAATCATTATCTCATTTATTTTATAATTACTTATAATTGAAGATAAATAATTAAAATTAAATTTAAAATGTCTGCAATTGGCCAGATAAGAATTCTTACAGAAGTGAACTGATTTGAGTTTAAATTTTCTTACTTTTAGGCATTTTGGAAGGAAAATTTGTTCATTCAGTGTAATTTAGATAATTCAAAAAACAAAATAGGGATGACTACATCACTGTTTAAGTGTTTTTTTACTATGGTAACTTATATATTTGTTTGAAGCATAGAATTCAAATGGTAAAATAGTTAAAAGTAACTAATGATAAATTTATTTAAAATTGATGTACTATTAATTTAAATTAAAAGATAAAAATTAAAATTTAGAAGTAAACTAATTCTACATATCTTGAGGGATGAATTCTTTTGAATAAGTATTCCACATTTTTTATAGTTTTAAATTGCATCTATAAATATACAAAGTTTATTATAATTAGTTTACAGATAAAGATAAAGTTTGCTAAAAAAATATTTAGTTTGAAATTTTTTATAATATTCTTCTTAGTTTTAAATTGAAACTATAAAAGGATAAAGGTTATTTTTAGAGATATAAATTATTTAAATTAGTCTTTAGATAAAGATAAAGTTCGCTGAAAATTAGTTTGTTGAATTGGTGTTAAATTTTAAATTTTGAATTTCAAATGGAAGTTACGAATTTTTTTAAATATTGAAAACAAACTCTATACTACATAAAGTTTAATTTGAATTAACACTTCTTACATGAAATAAATATTCAATCAAACTTCTCAATTCATTCTTTATATTCTTTTAAACTTATTCTTTTACTATTCAGTTAAAATTTACTTATTGCTTATATCACTTTCGTGGTTGGCAATATGCTTACATTAATATTTATGCACACAATTTGTATACTATTTAAATCTTGAATTTTGATTATTTTATTATGATTTGTAACGGTTTGTATTATTTTTATTATATAGAATTTCTATCATGTACAAAAAGTCTATAGATCATGCACATGAAATTTTTCAAAATAATTATCAAGGTATGTTGTTTATATATAATTTGACTTTTTAATCAATTTTTTATTATTTACAATTAATGTTATATTTATCTTTTGTCATAGATGTAATTAAAGAATCTGAAGTTTTCACTAATCTGATGTATATAGTTATTACAAAAATGTGAAACAAATAAGTATAATGAAGAATCGAAATATATAAAGGAATCAATCATTAGAGATACATCTTTAATATTTCACAGAAGCTAATCGTATTAAATCGAGGGTCAATTTTGTAAAATTAATTAGAAATTAATATTTTAGCAGGTATGTATACAAATATACATATTATAAGTGTAAAATAAATGTATGTGTGTGTCTATATATGATTTAACATACTCGGATGATACATTCTAATACGAAATTATTAGAAATTAATATTTAGCGGGTACGTATACTAATATACATATTATATGTGTGTGTCTATTTAAATTTTGGTGATTTTTGTGAAATACTTATTTTTGTGTGATTTGACTGTTTTACCTCTCTCCGTGATTATTTTGTGGTATTTTTAGAGTATGGGGATGATTAACACGGTTCTCAATGCATTTCAGTGTGATTTGTGTGAGTTTGTGGTTTTTGGTGGCTTGAAAAGCCTTATAGTTGACTTCAATCAATATTTATTGACCTGTGCATCAGATGACAAAACGGATTGCGCCATCAAATCTGAAACGTCAATTTTAGGTTGTTAACATGGTTGGTGATTTTATGACTTTTATATCTCATTTCGGCTCTCGGATTGAAAAGTTATGAAATTGGATCTCGAGGGTCAATTTTATAAAAATAACATTTTTTAAAAATCTGATATCACCATTGAGTCAGGAGAATCAGATTTAGTGGGGTAGCATAGTTCATTTGCGTACTTGAGATTTCGGATGAATCTCAAGGGGTTCGCGAAGACTTAGAACTCTCCAAGTTTCCAATTGGTGCACTTGCTTAAGAGATGCTTTGGTCGCGTAAGTGACTTGGCCTAAAAGAAGAAGTGTTGCCTAAGCGACACTAGGCTCGCTTAAGCGATTGTCGCTTAAGCGATGACCTGGTCTCTTAAGCGATGTTGGCATGCCAGATGCCTGTCGCTTAAACGATGAGGTGGGCTATGCTTAAGCGATAATTAATGACCCAGTAATCGCTTAGGCGATGCCTAGGTTGATTACTTTTTCATATTTGAGATTTTTACACTATTTTCGAGACTTGGAGCTTGGGTTTGTGTTTTCAAGTAATTTCTTCTATTTCTAAGCTTGGGTAAGCTCTAAACTCCTATTTCAGCCGATTCTTACCATTTAAATCCTTCTAAAGCTTAATTCAAAGGTGGAATTGGAAATTTTGGCTCGAAAGGCCTAAATTAGTAATTTTACAATTTAAACCCCAATTTCAATCCATTTCACTTGGATTTTCTTCTATACGTTCCATTAATCATGAAAAATATATTTTTGGACTAAAGTTCTAATGTTAACCTTCTTTAACCCATTTCTAGGGTTCATTTCAACCCCGATCCAAAAATAAGAAATATGGGTATCATTGGCTTTTTTAACACGTAGATTCTATATTTGTGTGTTTTATTTGATTCTGGATTCGATTGTGGGGAAAAAGCTGGGTATTAAAGGCCTGTTCATGCAGGTCTCAACCTTTGAGGTAGGTTATGGCTTAATTATCTTCTGATTGGGTTGATTAGTTAATATGGATATAAAAATAATGTTAAGGGTGTGGGAACCAATCTTGAAAATGGCTATATTATAGTGTTGTGCCTATTTGAGGGCCTATGTTGTTATGAATTAGTGATTTTGAGACATTATGTGTTATGTGTGACAGTGTGGTGGTCTTATATGATGTTGTTGGCCTTTTTGTATGTATATTTGGTGGTATTTGTCAGGTGAAAAGCCTAAGTTGCAATCTATGTGGTATCAATGGCTTATTGTTGTGTAATTCACTCTATTGGCATATGATTATGTCGGTTTCATAGGTTGTTGCGCATATTTAGTGAATTTTGGCTTACATGGTTAGCATTTTGGTTGATTATTGAAATCTCTCTTTCTGGTTGGTTGTGAGAATTATCATATTATATGCACTTGTGAAACATTGGTACGACTGAGGAAATATTTGCGTGTGACATCATTATAGACCCTCTGTCGAGGAATGTGCCGAACAGGAGTCATAGATATTGGTAATTGATATTATATTGTATATGGATTGACGAACCCTCTGTGGGTCCTACCTCCGGATCATTGCTTGGTAGGTGTATACGGAGGTTGTGCAACAACCTTGGGCATCGTCATCATTATCATCATCATTATCTTCATTGCTTTTTATATATATACTGTGTTTATTCTATTTTGTATTATTGCCTTGATGAGATATCTGTCTATTTGTACCACTTCTCTTTAACTTTATGTGTGATATTTGTATACTTATGCTTCTTCCTCATATTTGTATGTGATATATGTAAATATTATAGAACTGTCAGTGGAGACGGGTGGGCTACTGTTTGGAACATTTTCTGATTGCAGGTGACGTGCCTTTAGTGTGTATTTTATATGCTTCATTTTCTACTTTGCTCAATCGGCCTATGATACCTACTAAGTATAAGTGGACTATACTTATGTAATGCCCCGAAATATCATCCCGAGATGCCACATGGTGCCCAAGGCTACACGTAGCCTCAAGCTAACCCTTTAAGCCAAAACACTACCCTTGAGTTCCAACACAACAACATACACGTTACGCTAAGGATATATATATAAGTACATATCATATCACATTGTACATGGCACGGAATATCGTTAGACTGTACATATATGGAATGTCTATACACAAACCAACCCAACAATACACTAGTCTGACATAGCCTCTATACAGCAAAATCAACGAGCCATTGGGACAAACCCCCAACTGACTCAACAGACCAAAGGGGATCACAAAACAACAGCACCAAAACTAGCAACTTGGTCCTCGACCCATGAGGACTCACTACTGAAGGAACGTAGATGTGGCACTCGGATATCACTGCCACGGCTGCGGCTGAGTACCTGAACCTACATCATGGTAAGAATGTAGACCATAGAGAAATATGTGGGTCAGCACAAGATACGTACTGAGTATGTGGGGGCGCATGCAAAATATAAATAATATCATAAATTTTGTAAAAACGCACATACGGACCATAATGACACACCTGGCTTGAGTGACATTGAATCATGCAACTCATAACATATTAGATAGGAAATGTAGGAGAAAAACCTCATAAATCATTATAGATCATCATAGGCAACTTGACTTACCACATCAAAACTCGGAGTGACTCGGTATTTTAATAAACATGTGGACAGGGGAGTTTCCTATAACCGACAACCCCACGTGAGCTACATGGAATACCAACATTTGAAACCCCCATTGGCGGGAGCGTCATACTCTTTGACAGGGAGTATGACCTTAAAACTGCAATAATCACAATCAGGCTCTCTGGCCAATAATGTCATCATCAAACAACCCTACGGTGGCACATAGGTTTGGGGAAATACCAAATTTCCCTCTCGGTGCTAAGTACTACTCCCCGACAAGCTCAGAATGCATTAGGAAATCCACCAAAATATCACAAGGGTCTATCATAAAGACCAAATCAAATCTTTTTCTCATTTATCAAATCATATCAATTTGTGGATTCCTAACTCAACACATTTCAGCTCAAAATATTTTAATCTTCCTCAACATCAACAAGGTATCAATGCATTGAACCATAACCGAATCGACATTTGGACAAGGATATGAAGACTCAATACATAATATTTTCAACAATTTAACTCATCAAAACCATCCGAAAAATACCAAGACTCATTGCAACTTCAATATCAACATTTCTCAATTTGCCATCCAATTCTCATTTAAAGGTACTTGATACATCAACCCATAGTAGGGATATATAATTTCCAATATCAATTATAAATTCATAATAAGAAAATAGTGGAATGATAATATAAATCAAGGCTTAACAAATTAAATCATCATACTCTCATAATCAAATACTTTTTGGACATAATTCCATCTCAACATCATACACATATCAGATGACATAATCCCATAGCTCATGGACAATAATATAAGATATAAAACCATATTTTCAATTCATGGTAAAACATGTAAAATCTCATGTCAATGTAATTCAACAAAAATACCGGGCACACGATCGAAAGGATAATCTTGTTCAAAGCCCCACATACCTAAAAATGGAAGATGACTATAAAATTCCGACTCCTGAACTTTATTCACGAAAATAAAGGGTGTTTCTCGAAGCCCTTAACATGATCAACTCGAATCCCAAATCAATTTGAAATTTCTACGGTTCGATCAAGAGACATAGAAGGATGAAATTTGGAGTAGTAGGGTTGAGGTTTGAGCCATAGGAAATTTTGGAGAAAAATGAGCTATTGAATGCTCTTAATGGACTTAAATCCATGGTTTATCCGGATGGATTGGAGTGGGAATGACCAAAATACACTTAAAAATTAAATAATGTCAAATCTGTCCTTTGGTGGACTGTTTTGATAGGCTGAAGTAGATCGACCATAACTTTTTGCTCCGATGGTCAAATTGGATGAAACCAATTTCATTGGAAAGAGGACTTTCAGAGATTTCTGTTGATATATAGTAGCTCACCCAGATCATTATGTACAAGGAGTTATAATCATTTGAAGTTGACCCTAAAATTCGCCTGGCCTCAGTATTTTTTCCTATACATTTACTGTTCACCACTATTCACGATTAGATCAGAATGATCATAACTCATCGCTCGAGTATTCATTTTGGATGATCCACACATCGTTGTAAAGCTTATTTGATGCTCTACGCGATGACGGGTCGTATATCCAGAAATTCCACACAAAAAAATTATTAATCACAATAAAAAATAGAATTCAACATATTTTCGTCCGAGATCTCAACGGATTTTTTTTTCCGGGGCATCACATCATCTCCCCCTTGGAAACATTCATCCTCGAATGTTGATAGGTAGGTCAAGAATACTATGAAAATGAGTATATAGAGAAAAATCATCTTGCCCAAGCATATACTCTATTCTAGATTTTTTTTGGATATCGTAGAAAACACACAAGCCAAGATAAACATAGCAATAAGGATTAAATGAAAAGAGAACGATACCTTTGACATGCTCAGGATTCGTAGGAAAGAGGTGGGGATATTTGGCGCGCATATCCGCTTCGCTTCCCAAGTAGCACTCTCCACGGATTGATTTCGCCAAAGCACTTTAACCAAAGGAACTTCCTTGTTTCTTAGCCTACGAACTTGAAAGTCAAAAACCTCAACCGGAATCTCTTCATATGAAAGTCTATCTTGAATACCCAAGCTTTCGGAAGGATCAATCACAACAGAATCACTAATAGACTTCTTAAGAATAGAAACATGGAAAATCGGATGGACGTTAGATAACTCCGCGGGCAATTCAACCTTATACGCTACCTTCCCAATGCGATCCACAATCTTATAGGGACCAATGTAACGGGGACTTAGTTTCTCTTTCTTCCCAAATCTCTTCACCCCTTTCATGGGTGAAACTTTCAAGTACACTAAATCACTAACATCTAATTCAAGGTCTTTCCTCCTTACATCTGCGTATGACTTTTGACGACTTTGGGTGGTTTTCAACCTTTCCCGAATTAACTTAACCTTCTTCATGGCCTCAAACACCGCATCCGGTCTAGTCGCAGAAGCCTCACCAACTTCAAACCAACCAATGGGTGATCTACACCTTCTACCATACAAAGCTTTAAACGGGGCCATTCCAATAGTAGCATGAAAACTATTATTATAAGAAAACTCGATTAATGCTAAGTGCTCATCCCAACTACCTTTAAAATCAAGAACACAAGCCCTCAACATATCTTCTAAAGTCTGAATGGTCCGCTCGGCCTGACCATCTATTTATGGATGGAAAGCAGAACATAAACGAATTTGGGTACCGAGACCCTTCTGGAAAGATTTCCAAAACTGAGAGGTAAACTGAGTACCTCTGTCAGAAATAATAGCCAAAGGGATTCCATGAAGTCTGACGAGTTCCCGAATATATATTCTAGCATAATCTTCAGCTGTATATGATGAATGCATAGGCAAGAAATGAGCTAATTTCGTCAGCCGATCTACGACAACCCAAATCAAATCATGATGGCGGCGAGAAGGAGGCAAACCAACTATGAAGTCCATATTCACTTCTTCCCACTTCCAAGTAGTTATGCTAAACTCTTGCATCACGCCACTGGGCCTTTGATGCTCTATTTTAACCCGTTGACACATGGAACACTTCTCCACAAATTCTGCTATGTTCCTCTTCATACCATTCCACCAATAGATTTCCCTCTAATCATGGTACATCTTGGTAGCACCAGGATGGATGGAGTATCGCATACCATACGCTTCCGGCATAATCCTCTGTTTCAAGTTATCAACATCAGGAACACATAATATTTCTCGGAGTCTCAAAACGCCATCTCCCCCTTGGGAGAAAACCTCTACCTTTTGGTCTTTAACTGACTCTTTTAACCTGACCAAGGTAGGATCCCTGTCTTGCTTCTCCTTCACTTCCGAAACTAAAGAGGATTCGGAACCGCTTTGCACTCCTATACTACCCTCAGAATAACCAAATAACCTAACCCCCAATCTAGACAAACGATGTTTCTCATGGGCCAACTCCTTCTTACCAATCTCCACATGTCCTACGCTACCCATAGACTTCCGACTAAGGGCATCTGCTACTACATTGGCCTTGCCCGGATGATATAGCATGCTCATATCATAATCTTTCAACAGTTCTAACAATCGTCTCTACCTAAGATTCAACTCCTTTTGGGTGAATACATTATGGTCCGTGAAGACGTCGACATGGACACCATACAAATAATGTCTCCACATTTTCAAAGAAAAAATCACGACAGCTAATTCAAGGTCATGGGTAGGATAATTCTTCTCGTGAGGCTTTAGCTGCCTGGAAGCATAAGCTATAACCTTGCACTTTTTCATCAATACACAACCCAAACCGACTCTGGAAGCATTGCAATACACCATAAAACCATCAACACCGTCATGCAAAGTCAACACAGGGGCTGAAGTGAGTCGAGTCTTCAACTCCTGAAAACTCTTCTTGCAAGATTTGGACCACAGGATCTTTACTTTCTTTTGGGTCAAACGGGTCATAGGAGACGCAATAGATGAAAACCCTTCAACAAAACGACGATAATAACCAGCTAGACCCAAGAAACTTCGGATATCAGAAGGAGAAATAGGTCTAGGCCAACTCTTTATAGCCTCTATCTTTTGAGGATCAACTCTAATACCTTCGGAAGAAACAAAATGACCCAAGAAGGCTACAGAGTTCAGCCAGAACTCACACTTACTGAACTTAGCATACAACTAATCAGTTCGAAGAGTTTCCAACACGATTCGGAGATGATCCGTATGATCACCCTCACTTCGAGAGTAAATAAGAATATCATCAAGGAAAACTATTACAAATAAATCCAGATAGGGCCGGAATACACGGTTCATAAGATCCATGAAAGACGCTGGAGCATTAGTTAACCCGAAAGACATCACTAGAAATTCAAAATGACCGTAACAGGTTCGGAAGGCTGTCTTGGGGATATCACATTCCCTAACCTTAAGTTGGTGATAACCGGATCTGAGGTCTATCTTCAAAAAGTAGCTCGCACCTTGCAATTGATCAAATAAATCATCAATTCGAGGAAGCGGATATTTATTCTTGATAGTAACCCTATTAAGCTATCGGTAATCTACATCCGCAAAGAACCATCTTTCTTACGCACAAACAGGACAGGTGCGCCCCACGGGGACACACTAGGTCTGATAAATCTTTTGTCTAAAAGATCTTTCAATTGCTCCTTCAACTCTTTAGGTTTCGTGGGAGCCATGCGATACGGAGGAATGGAAATAGGCTGAGTATCGGGAAGAAGGTTAATCCCGAACTCTATCTCTCTATCAAGAGGTATTCCTGGGAGATCTTCCGAAAAGATGTTAAGAAACTCATTAACAACATTAATTGACTGAATGGTCGGGGTTTTAGACTTAGTGTCTTTAACCCGAACCAAATGGTGGATGCAACCCTTGGAAATCAACTTCCTAGCTTTGAGATAGGATATAAAATGACCCTTAGGAATCACAGAACTCCCGGACCATTCGAGGATAGGTTCATCAAGAAACTGAAACTTGACCACACGGGCACGACAATCAATAGACGTATAGCATGAGTGAATCCAATCCATACCCAGAATGATATCAAAGTCAACCATATCCAACTTAATCAAATCAGCATACATAACTTGATGAAAGACAATAATGGGACATTTCTTATACACCCTCTTAGCAATGACAGACTCTCCTACCGGAGTAGAAACCAAAATAGGCTCAGAAATTAGTTCAGGATCCGTTTTAAAATTTACAGCAACCAGAGGTGTCACATAAGAAAAAATCGAACCGGGGTCCATCGACACATAGACATCAAAATAGAAAACACAGAGCATACCAGTGACAACATCGGGAGAGTCCTCCTGCTCCTGACGAGGTGGTATAGCATAGAAACGATTCTGGCGTTGATCGCTAGCAGTACTAGATGAAACACCCTGAGGAGGAACTGGACGGGCTGCGGGAGGCGGGGCACTGGTATCCTGACTCTGGGGACGGGCATCACGACTCCGCTGTCTAGCATACGGGCAGTCTCTAAGTATGTGGCCCAACTTGCCACAACCAAAACAACCCCGCTGCCCCATATAACACTCCCCAAAATGGTCTTTACCACACTTAGCACACGAAGGAGGATGAGGACGATTACTTACACTATCCTGAGACCTGGAAGGTACCGACCTATTCTCGAGCTCCTGCCTGGCCCGATATACGGGAGCACTAGCTGAGGAAGGCGCAAGTATAAATGGACGTCTCTGAAACTGAGGACGACTCCCTCTGGAGAATCTAGTCTGACCAGACCCCTGTTGCTCTAATCTGACTCTCTTAATCCCTCTCACTCTTTCTCTTTTCTTTATCTTGTCTGACTCAATCTGTTGGGTGTGAATCATTAACCTAGGAAGATCAATCTCCCTATTGATCATAGCTTATGTACATTGTTTCACCACATAACTCAACACCCCAGTTAGAAACTTGCTCATACTAGTCCTCGAGTCAGCCATCATATTGGGAGTGTAGTTTGATAGATGATTAAACTTAAGACAATACTCTTTAACCGACATGGAGCCTTGTCTCAAATTCATAAACTCCTCTATCTTATCTTCCCGTAACTCAAGAGGAAAGAATCTATCCAAGAAAGCATCTTGGAATAATTTCCAAGTCACCAGAGCGGTATCTTTCTCTCTACCCTTATTCCACATCTGCACCCAGTCATAGGAAACATCCTTCAACCGATAAAAAGACAGATCCACACTTTCTTCCTCAGTCATGTGCATAATCTGCGTAATTTTCTTCATTTCATCAACATACATCTGCAGGTCCTCACCTGCTCTCGACCCATGAAACTCTGGCGGATTCATCCACATAAAAATCACGAATTCGTGCTGCTGCCAAATTATTTTCCTGCGGAGGTGGAGCGTTGGCCTGAGTATTGGCAGTAACTGCCTGGGCTAGCGTCTTAAAAACTACCCGAAATTTGGCATGGGATACCGTCTCATGTAATGGATCAACTGGTTGAGGTTGGTTGTTGTTTCTGCGAGCTTGGCGTGGAGGCATTTTCTGTCATAAGAACGCACGAATTAACAGAAGAAGGAAACAGTTGTAATCAAGATAGACTCTTGTAGAAAGAAAGAAACGACTTTTCCTAGAACTCCCTGCGGCCTCTTGATCATAGGTGTGGCGCGCTACACACCGATGCTCAAGACTCATTGTAACGCGGCTTGTAAGACTCCCTAGGACTCTTCACAACCTTAGACTCTGATACCAAGTTTGTAACGCCTCGAAATATCATCCCGAGATGCCACACGGTGCCCAAGGCAACACGTAGCCTCAAGCTAACCCTTTAAGCCAAAACACTACCCTTGGGTTCCAACACAACAACATACACGCTACGCTAAGGATATATATATAAGTATATATCATATCATATCGCACATGGCACATAATATCGTTAGACTGTACATATATAGAATATCTATACACAAACCAACCCAACAATACACTAGTCTGACATAGCCTCTATACAAAAAAATCAACGAGCCATTGGGACAACCCCCCAACTGTCTCAACAAACCAAAGGGGATCACAAAACAACAACACCAAAACTAGTAACTTGGTCCTCGAACCATGAGGACTCACCACTGAAGGAACGTATATGCGATACTCGGATATCACTGTCACGGCTGCGGCTGAGGCTGAGTACCTGAACCTACATCATGGTGAGAATGTAGCCCATAGAGAAATATGTGGGTCAGCACAAGATACATACTGAGTACGTGGGGGCGCATGCAAAATATAAATAATATCATAAATTTTGTAAAAACGTACATATGGACCATAATGACACACCTGGCTTGAGTGACATTGAATCATGCAACTCATAACATCTTAGATAGGCAATCTAGGAGAAAAACCTCATAAATCATTATAGATCATCATAGGCAACTTGACAGACCACATCAAAACTCGGAGTGACTCGATATTTCAATAAACATGACTCTTATGGACAGGGGAGTTTCCTATAACTGAAAATCCCACGTGATCTAGTGGAATACCAATGTTCTAAACCCCCGTTGGTGGGAGCATCATACTCTTTGCCAGAAAGTATGAACTTAAAACTGCAATAATCACAATCAGGCTCTCTGGCCAATAATATCATCATCAAACAACCCTATGGTGGTACATAGGTTTGGGGAAATGCAAAATTTCCATATCGGTGCTAAGTACGACTCCCCGACAAGCTCAGAACGCATTAGAAAATCCACCACAACATCACAAGGGTCTATCATAAAGACCAAATCAAATCTCTTTCTCATTTATCAAATCTTATCAATTTGTGGATTCCTAACTCAACACATTTCGGCTCAAAACATTTTAATCTTCCTCAACATGAACAAGGTATCAATGCATTGAACCATAACCGGCTCGATATTTGGACAAGGATATGAAGACTCAATACATAATATTTTCAACAATTTAACTCATCAAAACCATCCAGAAAATACCAAGACTCATTGCAACTTCAATATCAACATTTCTCAATTTGCCATCCAACTCTCATTTAAAGGTACTTGATACATCAACCCATAGTAGGGATATATAATTTCCAATATCAATTATAAATTCATAATAAGAAAATAGTGGAATGATAATATAAATCAAGGCTTAACAAATTAAATCATCATACTTTCATAATCAAATACTTTTTGGACATAATTCCATCTCAACATCATACACATATTGGATGACATAATCCCATAGCTCATGGAAAATAATATAAGATATAAAATCATATTTCCAATTCATGGTAAAACATGTAAAATCTCATGTCAATGTAATTCAACAAAAATACCGGGCACAAGATCGAAAGGATAATCTTGTTCAAAGCCCCACATACCTAAAAATAGAAGATGAATATGAACTTCCGACTCCTGAACTTTATTCACGAAAATAAATGGTGTTTCTCGAATCCCTTAACATGATCAACTCGAATCCCAAATCAATTTGAAATTTCTACGGTTCAATCAAGAGACATAGAAGGATGAAATTTGGAGTAGTAGGGTTGGGGTTTGAGCCTTAGGAAATTTTGGAGAAAAATAAGCTATTGAATGCTCTTAATGGACTTAAATACACGGTTTACCAGGATGGATTAGAGTGTGAATGACCAAAATACCCTTAAAAATCAAATAATGTCAAATCTGTCCTTTGGTGGACTGTTTTGATAGGCTGAAGTAGATCGACCATAACTTTTTGCTCCGATGGTCAAATTGGATGAAACCAATTTCATTGGAAAAAGGACTTTTAGAAATTTCTGTTGATATATAGTATCTCACCCAGATCATTATGTACAAGGAGTTATGATAATTTGAAGTTGACCCTAAAATTCTCCTAGCCTCAGTATTTTTTTCCTGCACATTTACTGTTCACTACTATTCACGGTTAGATCAGAATGATCATAACTCATCGATTGAGTGTCCGTTTTGGATGATACACATTTAGTTGGAAAGCTTATTCAATTCTCTACGCAATGACGAGTCGCATATCCAGAAATTCCACACAAAAAAATTATTAATCATGATAAAGAACAGAATTCAACACATTTTCGTCCGAGATCTTAACGGAATTTTTTTTGGGGCATCACAACTTACCCCTACTATGATATTTTTATGTAGTTCTAGGTATGAGTGCATCGCATGACAGTTGACTCAGGCGGTACTAGGAGTCTGTTCGAGGTAAGGGTTGACTTATTCATCCAGAGTGAACTTCTACCTTTTTCTTATCTAGACTATGTCTTATTTGTATTCAGAGACAGAGTTATTCCTTTTTGATATCCTATGTATATTTTGACTTCGAGTTGTATTAGTTGACTCTAATATTGTAACACCAAATTTTGGGATTTGGATTGGTATCTTTGATTGTATTTATGCTATTTTAATGTTTGTGTCATTCGTCTTCATTCTAGAAGCCTTGCCTTGGGTATTTAATATGAATTTCTTTTTTTACATTAATTTGGGTGATAGTCTTACTTGTTAAGGCTTGTCGAGATAAGTGCCATCATGACCTTTATTTTTTGGGTCATGACAAATTGGTATTAGCGTAGTCAAGTTTTCATTGGTCTCATCAGTTTAAGAACAAGGTGTTATCTATCTTCGAGAGGCTATAAGATATCTTTAGGAAACTTCCCTTCTTTTGTATCATATCATGCAGATCTTTCATACTTTGTGTTCTAAGTCATATTTCACTCTTTTCTGTACAAATAGTGATGATTAGATCTCATGAGGTTAGAGATGTAGAGCCTCCATCCAAGTAAAAATCCCAATATAGAGGGCGAGTTGCGAGTCATAGATAGGCTCGAGGTAGAGGACAGGCACGAGGATCTACTCCGTTTAGAGATAGTACTAGGGGACTCTCTCTTGAGCATCAGATTAAGCATGTTAGAGTTATGGGGCTTACTCTGATCCCACAGAGTTCTTCTACACCGGTCTTAGAGGGGTTTTTGATTCGATTATTGACGGATTTGGAGCGTGCTAATTTGAGTGCACCTGATATTTCACCAACTCCGAGTATGGTACATCTGTGATACAAGTATGACCACGAGGATGGACATGAATGAGTGCGTAATAAATCCATCCAAGGAAGTGCACAAGTGAAGTGTAAAAGAGAGCCTAAACACACCAAAATCATCCCACTTCTTGCACTTGATGGGCACCTCACCCTTGAGGGGTATTATGGATATTTCATACTATTTTTGTAATATCTATAAACAGAACCTTTTAAGGTTTCATTCATTAGACTTTGATGATATTTGTAATATGTATAACACTTTGAAAGACAAGTCCTCTAATCTCTTTAGGATGTAACCCGAAATTAGGGTTATACTAGTGTGGAATCACTAGTGTTGCATTCATGGCTTAAGACATTGGTGTTTAGGAGAGGTAAAGTCTCTTTTGTGTCAACTTAGGAGTTAGGTTAACCATTATGTGTAATGTTAAGGGTCCAAGAGTATCACATGTTCTTGTTTTTTTATGATTATACCAACCAAGGTCTAACTATTTATCCTTTGTTCATTGTAATCTTGTAACTATTTGTGTATGTTGTAATATTCAATCCGTGAGTTGTTGTCTCTTGTTGTTATTTTTCTTATCATATTGTTGTCCACTTTGTTGTGTTGTTACAATATTATTCTGTTCTTCTTCTTGTTTTGTAACTTAGTTTGGTTGTTTTGTGCCTTTCCTTGCTGTTAGTGTATTATTTGGTATCAAAGTATGGCTTGATCTTGTTACCACAAGATCAATCTTGGGCTTGTTAGTTGAAAAATAAAAAAATGTTGAAAAATTAAAAATTCTAGGAAAAGGTGCAATCTGCCCGTGTTATGTTCTTGGCCGAGAATTGTGTTCTTGTTGTTCCTTGGCCGAGATTTTTACTTTTCTTGAGTGTTTTTAGTGTTAGTTTTGTTCTCCACTAACACTTTGAGTCTAAATATAAGTTTGAGCTTGTATTTGTTGAAGTTGTAGTCGTGAACTTGGACTTGGCCGATTTGTTGCTGAACATTATTGTGGTGGACTGTTTTGGCCCTGTGGCCTTCATCTTGTTGTTATTATAAGATTGGCCACATGATATTGTAGTTCATTGGTGTTCTAAGAACCATTTTGTTGAAGTTGTAGTTGTGTTGGCCAAGTATTGAAGATATTGTATTGTGAAAATTGAAAGTTGGCCATGTGAAATTGTTGGTGTCCTTGGAGATTGTTGTTGGTTGTTCTTGGTGATTGTTGATTTTGTTCTTGAAGTTCTTCACAAATTTCATAGCTTGTTAAAATAAAGTGAACCTTAGATCTATAAAGGTGAAGGGAAAAAAGTGAAGCTTTGTTAGTCTTGAAAGATTTACCATCACTCATCAACTAGTCAATCACATCTCAACCACTTTCCAACAGCTTTCCATGATTCAAGGACCCATGTTTTAAGGAGAAGTACAAGTAAATTCAAAGTCTTGAAACTTGCAATTGAAAAGGGCTCCAAGACTTGTTTGAATTTCCCTCCTTAAACAAATTCCACCAAAGTCCAAATTGAAATTGACCAAGACTTGAAATTGGACAACAAAATTGTGTGGGACCATGACAAATTACATGGCAGCCACATCATCATATTTTTACTGTTCACGCAACATAATTAAGCTCAAATTTTAGAATTCTTAGTTTCATTTTATTGTTTCTTAGTTTCGTTTGTTGGTTGAAACATTAATTGACAAGCTAGTAAAATCCTACTAGATTGTAAATTAGTTTTGTGTCCATTTGTTTGTGTTAATGTTCTTTATGTACTTTTATCTTTTGTGAATTCGTTGTTAGTTCTTGACTCAAGTCCTACAAGATTTTATTTGAGTTTAAAAAAAAAATCTATTTCGGGCAAGAGTAGAATCGACCTTCAATCACTCACGAAGTACAAGCTGGCTTTCAACATTTGTGAAACCAAGTGTGAGGTAAAACTGAGAGAGAGTATGGTGAGGCATTTTTAACTAACAAGTTTGTTTTGTTGTTTGTTGTTTGTTGTTTTTTGTTGTCCTTTGCTTTAGGTACCATGGCTACCAGTAATCTTGATGCCACATTTGATCGCATCAATGACGATATTAAAGAAATGAAATGGCATGTGGAAAGGCTATGCCAATTGTTACCTAAACTTATCCCATAAAATCCAACTTTCCTTGTCTAAACACCTTGTGCTGAGAGATTCCCAAAGGAAGAGATGGGCTTCCCTGACCCACACTAAGGTAAAGAGGAGATTGAAACATCTTTGGTACTTGATAGTGAACTTATAGAGAGTGAAACACTTGCTAGTTCCAAATCTATCTGTGAGATAGATGATGATCTCTTTAGGTTTAATGTCTTGTTTGAAGATGATATAAACACTCCTAATGGACCTAGTGGTGAAAACGATGGTATAGCTTTCCGTGAAGGCTATAGCCGATATGCTAACCCACTATGGTGTGACAATATTCCTTCTAAAGATGGAAATCTCTTCTTGGAAGATGACAGTACTCTTATGGGCAAAGAATGTGTAGTCTCGGAAATGAGTACTCTTGGTAGTACTCTTGGGGTGCATGATGATCAATTTACTCTTAAATGTAGTTCACTACTTGAGCATATAAATAGTGTGCTTAAAAATTCTCAAGTTAGTGATGATCTCTATAGAATTGATCTTGATAATGCATATGACTCTTTGAACATCTTGTGTGGTAAAAGCATTGCAATTAGTTTTGTTCATAGAGACCATGTGTATGAAAATATTTTTGTGTGTGAGTGTGGGAGTGACATTCTAGGGTAAGGAAGGGCTAGCCTCGGCTTAGGCCCTTGGCTAATTTTTCCATTTGATCCCGGCACCCTCTTGGAATGTGGAAATATCTACACTCCCCACTTAATTCTTGGTCAAGACGACAAGCAATGTTTTTTTATAGGTGCTAATGAAGGAAAACAAAGTTCTTCCTTATCTTCTTTTGTGGATGATGACCACTTTCTTTGTGTTTTTTGTACTAAGTTTTTTATGTTCAACAAAAAAGACCCATGGATATACTCTACGTTTGTACCCCACTCGGCATAAAATATGATGTGTGCATTTTACTAACCCTAACCCCTCATGTCTTGAGGATGGGTGATTATTATCTTCTCTTGATTTTGCGAGGTACGGATTTGAGGTCAAATCCTTTTCAAGAAGGGGAGGATGATACAAGTACGACCACGAGGATGGACGTGAATGAGTGAGTAATGAATCCTTCCAAGGAAGTGCATAAGTGAAGCGTAAAAGAGGGCCTAAACACACCAAAATCAGCCCACTTCTTGCACTTGATGGCCACCTCACCCTTGAGGGGTATTATGGATATTTTACACTATTTTTGTAATATCTATAAATAGAACCTTTTAGGGTTTCATTCATTAGAATTTGATGATATTTGTAAGTTGTATAAAACTTTGAAAGACAAGTCCTCTCTTCTCTTCAGGAGGTAACCCAAAATTAGGTTGATACTAGTGTGGAATCACTAGTGTTGCATTCATGGCTTGAGCTATTGGTGTTTAGAGGGGGTAAAGTCCCTTTTGTGTTAATGTAGGAGTTAGGTTAACCGTTGCGTATTGTCTTAAGGGTCCAAGAGTATCACATGTTCTTGGGTTCTTAAGATTATACCAACCAAGGTTTAACTATCTACCCTTTGTTCATTGTAATTTTGTTACTATTTGTGTATCTTGGAATCTTCAATCCATGAGTTGTTGTCTCTTATTGTTATTGTTCTTATCATACTGTTGTCCACCTTGTTGTGTTGTTACAATATTGTTGTGTTCTTCTTCTTGTTTTGTAACTTAGTTTGGTTGTTTTGTGCCTTTCCTTGCTGTTAGTGTATCAATCTGTCTTTGCCAGAGTCTACTTATGGTGTTCTTTCAGTCCCAGATATGGATCCTTTAGTTGTACCGACATCAGCTTATGGTACTTCATAAACTCTCAATGTTATTCCTTCTTTAGTTCCTGTATCTGAGTGTGGTATTCTGAGGTAAGGAGTTTAGCCTTCGTTTATGTTACCTCCTCATATAAGAACTTAGCAAGCTAGATTCACTATGCCTCCTATAATTGAAAGTATAGTTATGTCTTCTGAGGATTAAAAGTGGTTTGAGAGATTCACTCGTTTGGGTCTTTCTAGGTTCAGTGGTGTCATGGATGAGAATGCTTATGAGTTTTTGATCGAATATAGAGAGAAGTTGCATAAACTTGGATCTCTTGATTCGCTTGGGGTTGCTTGCACTGCATATTATTTGGGAGATACATCCAGAGATTGGTGGAGGTCACTTATCAGTTGCAGACCTCTTGATTCTCCAGTGATGACTTGGGATCAGTTTGCTGAGGCCTTTTTAGAGAGGTTTGTACATTCTAGTCTAAGTGAGAGATAAGTTTTATCACTTGGAGCAGGGTTCCATGACTATTACAGAGTATGAAACACGTTTTTATGTATTGTTTAAATATTCTTATACCAGCATTGCCATCGAGTATGAGAAAATTTAGAAGTTCGTGAAGGGATTGGATGTTTCTCTCCAGCTAGGTACTCAGATAGTAGTGTATAGAGCATCGTTTCAAAGTATAGTGGATCATACTAGGATGACTGAGTCTATTCTTTGAGGTTTCCAGGAGACGACAAGAGAGTGTGCCGTCAGGACGAGTTTAGAGCACACAGTACTCGAGGTAAAGATTCTAAAGGTTTTCGTGGGTATCATGACAAACTAATGCAGGTAGCCTTGCAGAGTTCAGGTAGCAGGTCTTCTATTTTAGTAGCTTCAGGTGGTCTTTCTATCTCAGCCATACCTTTTCCTATTGATTTGGGTTATAGAGGTTGCTATGTGTGTAATGAGGTTGGATATTTGGTCAAGGACTATCCCGGCTGTGTTTTCAAGGCTACTCTTATATTAGACGTGAGAGGTAGAGGTTCTTTTCTAGAGATATGCGAGGCATAGTTAATGGTGCCCATGGTGGTGGTCGTGGGGTGACTCAATCAGGTGGTGGTCATGGTCAGTGTTATGCTATACTGACAGACCATAGACAGAGGCTTCCGATGCCGTCACCATAGGTATCGTCCCAATTTATTTTAGATATGCATCTGTGTTATTTGACCTGGGATTAACTTTATCCTATATGTCTGTATATTTTGCTTTGGGTTTTGATTCTGCTTGTGAGCCTCTGGATGTGCCTATCCGTGTATCTACCCCCATAAGAAATTATTTTTAGTGGATCGGGTGTACTTCTCTTTTGTTGTGACTTTTGCTGGGTGTGAAACTTGGGTAGACCTGATTTTTCTTGATATGGTAGATTTTAATGTCATCTTGGGTATGGATCTGTTTGCTCTTTATCATGTTGTCCTAAACTGTTATCCTAAGACCGTGACTTTAGCTTTGTCGGGCATGCCAAGGATAGCTTAGCATGGTGAGCATCATTCAAGTCCTAAGAGAGTTACATCTTTCCTCCAGGCTCGTCATTTGGTTGAGAGGGGATGATTATCTTATTTTTCTCATAGTCATGATACTAGTATTGTTTTCTCTCCTTCTTTAGATTCTGTTCATGTTGTTCATGAGTTCATGTATGTTTTCCCTATGAATTTTCCAAGTATGCCTCCGAATCATGATATTGACTTTGATATTGATGTTGAGTTGGTCACCAAGCACATTTCTATTTCTTCTTATAGGATGACCCCAACAGAGTTGAAGGAATTGAAAAATCAGTTGTAAAGAGTTGTTGGGAAAGGTATTTATCCGACCTAGTATATAACCGTGGAGTGCGTCTGTCTTGTTTGTGATAAAAAAGATGGGTCTATGCGGATGTGTATTGATTATCGGTAGTTGAACAAGGTGACAGTTAAGAATAAGTATCCTCTTCTTCATATTGATGATTTGTTTGATCAACTTCTGGGTGATTCTGTATTTTTGAAGATTGATTTAAGATTTGAATTTCACCAGTTAAGGATTAGAGTTTTTTTCACGACCCGAGGCTACCCCCTGGTCGCGACATGGTGACGACAAGTGATGACTAGCTAACCCATGAGTTGGTACCTATTGTTAGCCCTGAGTAAATGATAAAAATACAACATGTGCGAATGACGAACCAATATGATAATGTCAACTGAAATACTGAAATGCTTATGTAAATGATCTGTCTGAAAACAACTGAAAATACTAAAAGTTGAACGACTATCTAACTGTCTGTAAGCCTCTAAACACCTTAAGGAGTTGATGGGACAAACCCATAACTAGCCCCAACTGACTAAATCATAATGAAATGTGAAAATGAAAGAAATAACATAATACGCCCTCAATGGATGAGGACTCACCAATACTGCTGAGGAAACTACTGAGCTGTATTAGGATGGCCGAGAATCTTTGTGTCCAGACCTATGTTATTAAACAACATAGCGTAAGTGAAAAGTATGCGATCAGTACTTTAGATGTACTGGTACGTGAGGCAAGGAATAACTGAAACACATAAAGTATTTGAACATGAATACATAACATGTAAACTGAGAATGAAAGACCAAGCATAAATTTGTACTGAAATAATTTAACATCTGTATGACTAAATCTGTACATCTGAAATTTGTACTCCTGATCATGTAAACCTGAACTAAGGTCCAACTGAGCTATTAAGGTCCAACTTGTAACCCCAGTTGGAAGGGTGTTGGTACCTTGCTAGGGGTACCAACACATGACTGACAATGTGGATTCACAAGGCTGATATCCCGAAGGATGAGGTTTCATGCCTAACTGACGGGAGACCCCTCATAATCTACAGTGGTGCTGTAGGTCTGGAACTTAAGGACTGCTACTAACGTCCCATGCCTAACTAATAGGGGAGACATCATCCCTACATTCACTTGGTGCTAAGTTTTACTCTCAACTAAATAACACTAGTGTTATTGGTCATTTAACATGACATAGTACTGTACTTGTAAGTACTTAGCATGAACATGAGATTCTGACTATGATATTAAAACCTTGGTCTGACTGACTTGATACTTGAAAACAAATACATGTAAAACACACAGGTATCAGGTGCTTATAACCCGCCAATACTGAATGATTATAAAAATATAAAAAATATTTAAACGGTAATAGGAAATCATAATTCAGAGACTGAAAGGTAGTAAATTTTAATAACCACTGAAGTACATGAATTTGAACATGGGAGTGTGTAAATCATGGGAAAACAACATGCTTACATGTTTCAAATTCATAAATACATGGATTCAATTAAAATATGCATAAGGACTTGAAATCCAAAGCATTACATGACCTAATTTGCACGAGACCATATGAGGACATGAATTTAGTTCAATTTACTAGGAAAAAACATGGACTGAACTCATCTTGAACATGCGAAATCACATAATGAAGGAAAAACTCATACTTTAATCAAGAAGAGGGGTTTTTGGGCTAAATGGGTGAAATGGACCCATTTATGAATACTCCACATACCTCTATAGTTAGATTCTTGAGGTGTGGTTGAACTAGAAAGCTTGAACTCTTGGGTTCTTGGAAGGAGAAGCTTGAGTTTCTTCGTTCTTGGGATGGAGGAGGGTTTCTACGTGATTGATTTTGAAGTTAATGGACAAATAATGCCCTTTTGAGGGTCATGAGTCCTGTTTTGGACAACTGGGGTTGAGGGGAAAGGTCCAAAATACCCCTTGGCCCCTTAAATAATGATGCTAAAAATACACACCCTCACGATGCAGACCCTGTTCCAGCGGAATAGACCTCGCGATGCGGGCCTTTTCCCGACAGACTAGCCTTCGCGGTGCGGGTCTAGCTCGGGGGGTCACTGCCTCTGTGTCCAAACATGTCTCGAACGACGTCCAAAAATCCCAAAACTCTTTCGAGACACACCTTTAACAATCCTAAAAATGAATCAACTAAAAAACCAATGTCTCGGGGTTGGAAAATCAAAATAAAAATCATCAAAGTTTAGGTACCTTTAAAATGACTAAGTCCCTAAGACTTAGTGAAATTTTCAAGACTTGGACCCCTCAAACAAGAAACTACAACTGAATCGAGCTTAGGATCATATTACAATATCTCCCTCTTAGGAACGTCATTCTCGAATGAAACTTATTAGACTGAGAAAACTAAGGCAACTCAGATCATATACTGAGCATGCATGGCTCGGAACATGATCACATAACAGAGTTTGAAGCATGATACATGAACTGAACTAATTTCGTGAATACATGTAATGACATGAGAATAGTTATAAAGCTGAAACAGAGAACGAAAAAGAGTCAATCTAAGGAAAAATCATTACCTCAAGTTGAATCTGAGTTCGTGGAGAAAATATGAGGGTACTTGGATCGCATATCTGCTTCTGATTCCTAAGTATCTCCCTCAAAAGACTAGTTTCTCCATAGAACTTTAACTAAGGGGACTTCTTTGTTCCTTAGCCTACGAATCTGACGGTTAAGGATATCAACTGGATCTTCTTTGTAATAAAGGCTATCCTTAAGTTCCATACTTTATAAAGGAACAATAGAAACTGGATCACCAATGTACTTCTTTAACAAAGAAACATGGAACACCGGATGCAATGATGCCAAATCTACAGGCAACTCAAGCTCATAAGCCACCTTCCCAAAATGGTTTAAGATTTTATACGGGCCAATTAGTAGGGACTGGGCTTCCCATTCTTGCCAAATCTCTTCACTCCTTTCATAGGCAAAATTTTCAAATAGACCAAGTCACCAACCTCAAACTCAAGATCCCTTCTCCTCACATCTGCATAAGATTTCCGACGGCATTGGACTGTCTTCAGCCTCTCTTGAATTAACTGAACTTTCTCCACCACCTCAAATACTAAATTTGTCCCTATCAAAATAGCCTCACCTACTTTAAACCAACCGATAGAATACCTACATCTCCTCCCATAGAGAGCCATAATGTAATACCCCAAACTTTCCTTAAGCCTAAATTCATCTCAATAAGATTGAGGAATGACTTCCAAAGTGTGTAATGTTTAAATCAAATAGAATTATGCTAATTTTGAATTTTATCGTGTGGAAAATTGAATTATCTTTCCAACGATATAAGATTCGCCCAAATTTGTTAACCGGGCAAGAAGTTATGGCTAATTGAAGTTCTAGTCATAAAACACCGTCATTCAGACCTTTAGCGCGTCGCGGAGAGGATTAATATCCCAATTGTGAGTTTCTAGTAGCTTAGCATGATTGTGGCCTGTCACGCTGAAGTTTCAGGTCCCAACCAGTGGGACAATACGATGGCTCCACGTCGCGGTGGCCCTTAGATTCCCATTCATCAATTTCCAGTGAGCCACCGTGATAGTGGCACGTCGCGGTGGCCCATAAAATTGGGCTCCCAATTATATTTTCCAGTGTCATTCAAAAGTTAAAAAGGTTATTTTGGACTTTTTACAAGCCACTTAAATCGTTCAAACACCTGATTTAAGGTCATTACAAGCATCATATACCATCTTTCTAAAAAATCCCTCCACTAAAAACCCTAGTTCATCAAACTTCTTCTCCAAGAAACTCAAGATTTCTCCATCAATTCTCCAACTTAAGTCAAGATTCCAAGTTCTTAGTGCAAGAATTCCAAGAACCCTCATTCAAGAGTTCCAATAACATCTCGCAAGCAAGTTATTCATTCAAGTTTATCAATCTAAGGTATGTGGGGTTTGAACAAGAACAATCCTTGCGTTCTTGTGCCCAAAAACTCCTTTTAAGATATAAATTTCTGAATTTTACTATGATTTCCATGAACATCAAGTTAGGGTTTATACCCATTACCATTATTTCCAAGATTATGTGATTTACCATGGTTTAAAAGTTAAATTACATGATTTTATTTATATTTCCATGCCTATTTTCGAATTTTTCAGATTTTAAGATGATTATGAATGTTTTGTTATCAAAGCATGAATTTTGAGATGTTGAAATCATGAGATTCATATTATGAGTTATTTTTCCAATATCTTGATTGAGATGACTGTAAGATTTTTAAGATGATGGTTGAGCATGAAGTTTAAATATGATTTTGATGCATTAAAGCTTTACATTTTGAGTCCTAAGTACAAGTGATGAGTTTATAAGGAGATTATGATCTCAAGTTCCGTTGACAAGTTTTGATAAGTGTTTTCAAAAACAAAGATTGGTCTTTTGATCCTAAGCTAACATAGGAATCCATAGTATTTATGATTTCAAGCAAAGAGAAATATAATTTGGTCTTCATTATAGACCCTTGAGTTATTTTAAGGTGGATTTCCTAAAAGTTCTGAGCTTAAGAATGGGAGTAGTATTTAGCACCGAGTTGGGTATGATTCCGAGGTCTCATACCCCAGAACTACGTGCCACTATAGGATTGAGATAAATTGACCTGAGGCCGAGATTGTGATCACTAAGTTAAGGTTATACTCCCTGGCAAGAGTATAACGCTTCTCCCCAACGTGAGTCTTCTTCCTTAGGAGGACAAAATGTTGGACTCTATGTTAGTTCACATGGTTTATCTCGGTTAGAGAAACCTCCCAAAAAAGTCCCCTACTCTATTTAAGATAAAAGTATATGTGTTGAAAGTTTGATTTTAAGATTTCCAAAGCTTTAAGTTTCAAAGTTTCCTAAGTCCCAAAGTCCTATAATCTCTAAGTTTTAAAGAAGCCCCTTATTCTCCATAAGATAAAAGTAAAAGTTTTGAAAGCTATCATTTTAAGATTTCTCTTTCTTACAAGTTTTGAGAATAAGATGGGGAATACAAATTTTAGAAGTAAATAGAATGACTCATGAGATTTTTACTATATGCTTCATTATATATGATTTATGAGATTCAGATTTCAGCTTTTACTCAAGCTATGTGAGTAATTTATATCAGCATGCAGATTTTCTATAAAGATTGCTGATATTGTTTACTTATTGCATTGTACACCCCATATACTCAGTACATCCTCAAAGTACTGATCCACATGTATGTCTATGTGGTACATTATATCATAATGTAGGTACAAGTTGTAGTATGTGCAGTCAAAATTAGACAATTGCAGATTCCAGCCAACAGATGATGAGTCCTACTATTTCGGGGACTTCAGTTAGATTTACTATTGTTCTTTACTTTCTTATTCTTATGTATTGATTAGTGATAGTTGGGGTCGCATCCTTGATATCTATATTCAGTATTAGTAGAGGCTTCATAGACAGTCAGTAGAGTTAATGTATTCAGTTTCAGTTTTCATTGTAAAAGCAGAGTTATAATCCTATGAATTTAGTTTTGTATTGATTAGATTCAGAAAAGAGTTATTTTCCGTTGATATTGTACAAATTTATGCATTTTATTCAGTTGCTTATGAGTTTACTAGTAGAAGGGTTAGTTTGGGGTCACTTGTGACCTTAAGCATCGTGTGATGTCTCGGGACCCATTTTTGGGGCGTTACACTCAAACAACACCATCTGAATACTGGAGTGATAACTATTGTTGTAAGAAAACTCAATCAAAGGTAAGTGTTCATCCCAACTACCTTTAAATTCAATAACACACGCCCTCAACATCTCCTCTAGAGTTTGAATAGTCCTCTTTTCCTGACCATCTATCTTAGGTTTAAAGGTGGTATGAGATGGACTTGGGCTTTGAGACCTTTCTTAATTGCCTTCAAAAAATGAGAGGTAAACTGAGTACCCCCATCTGAAATGATAGACAATGGAATCCCATGCAACTTAACTAATTCTTTGAGATAGAGTCTAGCATAATCCTCATCTGAATACGAAGTATGAACTGGCAATAAATGAGCTGATTCAGTCATTCTATCCACAATGACCTATATTGAATCATGCTCGCATCGCGTACGAGGCAATCTAGTCATATAAACCATATTCACCATCTCCTACTTCTAAGTGGGGATGCTAAATTCCTAGAGTGCACCACTAGGTCTTTGGTGCTCAACCTTAACCTGATGACAGTTCAAACACTTTTCCATAAACACTACAATACCTATCTTCATACCACCCCACCAATAAATTTCCTACAAGTCACGATACATCTTTGTTGCTCCGAGGTGAAAAGAACACCGCGCACCATGGCTTCTACCAAAATTTGTTGTCTCAAACCATCAACATACGAAACACACAACCTGCCCTAACAACGAAAAACACCATCTCCCCCTTAGGAGAAAACCTCTACTTTTTGCTCTCTAATTGCCTCCTTTAACCTAACCAAACTAGGATCCCTTTCTTGTTCTTCCTTCAATTCGGCGACTAAAAAAGACTCCGAACCATTCTAAAGCAATATACTGCGTTTAGCTAAATCAACCAACCAAACACCTAATCTAGAAAGCTGATGAACTTCTCTGTCTAAATCCTTCTTACCCTCCTCAATATGAGCAACACTACCCATAAACAACCTACTAAGGGCATCTGCCATAACATTGGCCTTGCCCGAATGATATAACACACTCATATTATAATTTTTCAAATACTCAAGCCATCTTCTCTGGCAAAGATTTAGTTCTTTCTGCGAGAACACGTACTTCAAACTCTTTTGATCCATGAACACATCAACATGAACCCTATAAAGATAGTGCCTCTAAATTTTCAATGCGAAAACAATAGAGGCCAACTCAAGATCACGGGTTGGGTAATTATTCTCATGGGGTTTAAAATGCCTTGAGGCATAGGCTATGACCTTGACCCTCAACATCAAAACACAACCAATACAAACTTTAGAAACATCATAATAAACTACAAATCCATTTGAACCATCTGGCAAAGTCAAGACTTGGGCAGAAGTGAGTCGAGTCTTCAACTTCTGAAAACTATTCTCATAGGAATTTGACCACTGAAACTTGACCTTCTTATGATCCAGTCAAGACATGGGGGAAGAAATAGAAGAAAACCCTTCAAAAAACCATCTATAGTAACTAGCTAAACCCAAGAAACTTCTGATATCTGATAGAGAGACATGTTTAGGCTAGTTTCTCACTCTTTCGTCTTTTGAGGGTTAACTCGGATGCCATCAGCAAAAACTATATGACAAATTAAAGATAATGACCTTAGCCAAAATTTGCACTTTCTAAACTTGGCGAACAACAGATGATGTCTAAGGGTCTGCAACACAACTCTCAGATAGTTTGCGTGATCTTTCTTACTACGAGAATAGACAAGGATGTCATCAATGAAGACTATGACAAACATGTCCAAGTACTGCTTGAACACCCTATTTATCAAGTCCATAAAAGTTGTAGGGGTATTCATTAGTCCAAAAGACATAATTAGAAATTCAAAGTGACCATACCTAGTTTTAAAAGTTGTATTCAGAATGTCATATTCTCTGACTCTAAGCTGATGATAATCGAATTTGTGGTTTATCCTAAAGAAATAACCTGTGCCCTAAAGTTGGTCGAACAAGTTATCAATTCTGGTGATGGGATACTTATTCTTGATGGTGTCTTTGTCCAACTGACGGTAGTGAATGCATATTCTAATAGACCCATCTTTCTTGTGCACGAATAGTACAAGAGCACCCCATAAGGAAATACTAAGCCGGATGAAACCCTTATCTAAGAGGTTCTTTAACTGATCTTTTAGCTCCTTAAGCTTGGTTGGATCCATTCTATAGGGTGGAATAGAGATAGGTTGGGTTTCTGGAAGGATATCTATTCTGAGGTCAATCTCTCTTTCGGGAGGAATTTTGGAAAGATCCTCAGGAAATACATCTGGAAATTCCCTTATCGCTGAAACTGACTCAAGACACAGGGTATCAGAATTTTAGTCCTTGACTTATATGAGATTGTAAAGAAACCCCTTCAATATCATCTTTCTTGCCTTAAGATAGGAAATAAGCTGACCTCTAAACACTTTCTGTGCTACCCCTCCATTCGATAACTGGCTTATTAGGAAACTAAAACTGAATAATTCTATTTCTATAATCGACTAAAGTATAACATGAGTGGAGCCAATCCATGCTAAGAATGACATCAAAATTAATCATCTCTAACTCTACAAGATCAACTGAAGTAAGTTTATGAGATATGGTGACAGGGCAATTTCTATACACCTGTCTGGATACAATAGGCTTAACCACTGGGGTAGACACCGAAAAAGGCTCTATTAATAATTCAGGACTAATACCAAAGTCTACAGTTATGTAAGGAGTCACAAAAGAAAGTGAAGCTCTGGGATCTAACAATGCATGCACAAGAAGATGGAAGACTTGCAATGTACCTATAACTATGTCAGGAGAACTTTCTTGATTATGTAGAGTCTGGAGGGCATATAGCCTGTTCTGGCGCTGCCCACTGGTGGCACTGGAAATGGCACCCTACTGAGTCAGGTGAACTATTGGTGCTGCTGAAGAATTAGTCTGACCCTGCTAGCGATCATTTCTTCCCTTCCACATACCTACTGGGAAATCCTAATCCTGTGTCCTGTCTTGCCACATCCAAAACATATATCACTGCCAACCCTGCATTTATCCGGATGATTCTTACTATATTTTTTGCAGAGCAGATTGGTACAACCACTATTCACACTACCTTGGGACTTAGATCCTGGCACTCTATCCTAACTATCCTGCAGGAACTGAGGAATTGGTGCACTAGCTGAAGATGGTGGTGGGGCAGAAAATCTCTAGCGGAACTGAGAACGTTTACTACTTTTTGACCTTGGATGAGAAAAGTTAAAACTACCTGTTCTGGAACTTTTATTCTCTCTCTTGCTCTTTAAGCTTCTCCTCCTCAATATGTTGGGCATGGACTATGAGTCTAGATAAATCCATCTCCTTAATCAGCATGGCGGTGCTACACTCCTTAACCACACCATCAGATACACCAGACATGAACTTACTCATCCTGGACCTATTGTCACCTACCATCAAAGGAGCATACCTCGCCAACTAAGTGAAATTAAGTGAGTATTCCTTCATGCTCATACTTCTCCGCTTCAAGTTTATGAACTCCTGGACCTTAGCTTCCCTCAACTCTAGAGGAAAGAACCTGTCTAGTATGGTTGTAGCAAACTCTTCCCACTCTATAGGCTCTACTTCCACACCTCTATCTTCTTTTCATTGCTTAAACTAGGTGTGCTCTACTCCCTACAACTAATATGCAGCCAATTCGGTACTCTCATTCAAAGTGACACGTATGATGTCAGTCACCTTCTACACCCTATCCAGAAACTTCTATAGATCTTTCTCAGACATGGATCCAGAAAACAAAGGGGGATTCATTTGAGTAAAATCTCGAATTCTAGTTGCAGTTATATTTTCCACTGGATTGGCTGGTAAAATAGCCTACTGATTGTTCTGAGCATCTACAGAATGGGATATGGCCATAAAAGCAGCCCTGAACTTAGCGTGACAAATAGTGTAATTCAGGGGATCTTCCTGAATAGGTGGTGGTGCGGGCTGATCCCTATTCCTTCTTCCATTGTTTATTCTGGGAGGAATTGTCTATAAATGAAATAAATTATGAGTTAGAAAAATAAATGAACTAGAGCTTATTCTCTTTCTCAACACAAATATTGTAAGAAGGGAAACTTCCCTAAAACATCTCATAGCCTCTTGTCCATAAGTGTGGTGCGGTTCATACCCATGCACAAGTCTCTACTCAACGTGGATTTCAGATACCCTAGGACACTTTAATCCCTTAGGATCTGATACCAAGTTTTTTCATTACCCAAGGCTACCCCCTGGTTGCGACACGATCCTTACGGCCACAAGTGACCACAAGCTAACCCATGCATTGGTAGAGCACTGAGTAAATGATAATAATACAAAATGTAAAAAATGAAAAACTGATATGATAATGTCAACTAAAATACTAAAATGCATATGTAAATGACCTATCTGGAAATAACTAAAAATACTAAAAGTTGAACAACTATCTAATTGTCTAACTGACTATCTGTCTGAAAGCCTCTAAATACCTTGAAGAGCTAATGGGACATGCCCCCAACTAGCTCTAACTGACTAAATCATAATGAAATATGGAAATGAAAGAAATAATATACTATATCCTCAATGGATGAGGACTCACTAATACTGCTACAAAAACTACT
This sequence comes from Capsicum pubescens, assembly GCA_030864215.1. Taxonomy (NCBI): domain Eukaryota; kingdom Viridiplantae; phylum Streptophyta; class Magnoliopsida; order Solanales; family Solanaceae; genus Capsicum; species Capsicum pubescens. The sequence continues at coordinate 295,421,031 of CM061548.1, read as the reverse complement.
AAACTGTATAAGAATGGCTGACAAATTGTACGTCAAGACCTATGTTATAAAACAACATAGCGTAAGAGAAAAGTATGTGATCAGTACTTTGAATGTACTAGTACGTGAGGCATGGAATTACTGAAACATATAAAGTATTTGAACATGAATACATAACATATAAACTGAGAATGCAAAACCAGGTAAAAACTTGTACTGAAATAATTTAAAATATGTATAACTAAATTTGAACATCTGAAATTGTACACCTATTCATGCAAACCTAAACTAATCTACCCTAAAGACTACACCGAGACTGTGGGAGTTAGCTATAATCGATATGCCCCAGTCTGATCTATTGGGGTCCAACTTGTAACCCCAGTTGGAAGGGTGGTGGTGCCTTGCCAAGGGTATCAATACATGACTGACAATGTGGATATATAAGGCTGATGTCCCGAAGGATGAGGGTTTCATGCCTAACTTATGAGGGACCCCTCATAATCTATAGTGGAACCATAGATATGGAACTTAGGGACTGCTACTAACATCTTATACCTAACTGGCGGGGGAGACGCCATCTCTACATTCACTTGGTGCTAAATATTACACCCAATGAAATATCACTGGTGTTATTAGTCATTTAACATGACATGGTACTGTACTTGTATGTGCTCAGCATGAATATGACATTCTGAATATGCTATTAAAACCATGGTTTTACTGACTTGTTACTTGAAAATAGAGATATTTAAAACATGTATGTAAAACATATAGGTATTGAGTATTCATAACCCGCCAGCATTGAATGACTATAAAAAAATGAAAACAATATTTAAACGGTAATATGAAATCATAATTCAGAGACCCAAAGGTAGTAAATTTCAATAACCACTGATGTACATGAATTTGAACATGGGAGGGTGTAAATCATGGGAAAACAACATGCTTACATGCTTTAAATTCATAAATACATGGATTCAATAAAAATATGCATAAGGACTTGAAATCCAAAGAATTACATGACCTAATTTGCATGGGACCATGTGATGACATGAATTTAGTTTAATTTACTAGGGAAAAACATGGATTAAACTCATCTTGAACATGTGAAATCTCATAATGAAGGAAAAAATCATACTTTAATCAAGAAGAGGGTTTTTTGGGCTCAATGGGTAAAAGGGACCCATTGATGAATACCCCACATACCTCTATAGTTAGATTCTTATGGAATGGTTGAACTGGAAAGCTTGAACTCTTGGATTTTTAGAAAGAAAAACTTGAATTATTTCATTCTTAGGATGAAGAAGGGTTTCTACGTGATTTATTTTGAAGTTAATGGGAAAATAATGCCCTTTTGAGGGTCATGAGTCATGTTTTGGATGATTGGTGTTGAGGGGAACTGTCCAAACTTCCCCTTGGACCCTTAAATAATAAAGCTGGAAATACATAACCCTGCGATGCAGACTCTATCCCGATGGAATGGACCTCGCAATGCGGGGCCTATTCGGTGGACTAACCCTAATGACACGGTCCTATCTTGGTGGGGTCACTTCTTCTATGGTCAAAACACGTCTCAATCCCTATTCAAAAATCCCAAAACTCTCTCGAGATACACCTTTAACAACCCTGAACATAAATCAACTAAAAAACCAATATCTCGGGGTCGGGAAGGCCAAAATAAAAGTCATCAAAGTTTAAGGGCCTTCAAAATGACTGTCTTTAACACTTAGTGAAAATTTTAAGCCTTGGACCCCTCAAATAGGAAACTATAGCTAAACTGAGCTTAGGATCTTACAGGGTATTACAACTTTAGACATTCCAAAGATAACTTTTCAAACTCGCTACATTTATTATGAGTTCTTGGTCATGTCTTTTGGGTTCACCAATTCCCCAATTGCATTCATGGAGTTGATGAATCGGGTATTTTAGTCGTATCTTAACTTTTTTGTCATTGTGTTTATAAATGATATCTTGGTTTATTCCAAGAGTGAGGTTGGCCATGAGGAGCATTTCTGAACTGTACTTCAAAGGCTGAGGGATGAGAGGTTGTATGCTAGGTTCTCCATGTATGATTTTTGGTTAGAGTCTTTTTTTTCTAAGGTCATGTGGTGACCAAGGATGGTATTTTAGTCGATCTGACCACGAGTACAGTAGTTTATGATTGGGCTAGGCCTACTTCTCCTACTAAGATTTGGAGTATTATTGGTTTAGCAGGCTACTATCGGTGTTTTATAGATGGTTTGTCGTCTATTGCAAATCCATTGACCAAGTTGACTCAGAAGAAGATTTCTTTTCAGTGGTCTAATGCTTGTGAGGTGAGCTTTCAAAAACTCAAGGATTTGTTAACTTCGACTCCTATCTTGACTTTACCCAGGGAGGGTGTGGGATTTATCGTATTTTGTGATACTTTAGGTGTTGGGTTAGGTATTGTGTTGATACAGAAGGGTAAAGTAAGTATGTATGCGTCTCATCGATTGAAGCCCCATGAGCGGAATTACTCTACCCATTATTTGGAGTTGTGCGCAGTTATTTTTTCTTTGAAGTTGTGGAGCCCTACTTGTACGGAGTCCGATGTGAGATTCTCTCAAATCATCATAGCCTCCAGTATTTCTTTACTCAATGAGTTCTTAATATGAGGCAACATAGGCGTCTTGAGTTACTTAAGGATTATAAATTGACTTTTCTCTATCTTCCGGGCAAGGCTAATGTGGTTGCGGATGCCTTGATCCATATGTCGACTATTATGGATAGCTTGACACATCTTTTGACTCAGGAGAGACCTTTGGCCTTGCAGGTTTAGTCCTTAGCTAAATAGATAATCAGGATTGATGTTTCGTGCCTAGATATGTTTTGGCATTTTTTGAGGCTATGTTTTCCTTGATGGAAAGGATTTGGGCTCATTAGTTTGATAATGTTGGATTGAGAGTGATTCCAGATAAGGTGTTAAGTGGTGAGGCTAAGAAAGCCTCGCTTGATTATGATGGTGTTTTAAGGATTGAAGGCTGAGTTGTGTATCGATAATGGGTGACTGGATTAGATTTATTTTGGAAGAGGCTCATTATTCCAGATATTATGTCTATCCGAGAGTGACTAAGATGTATCATAATTTGAGACAACATTATTGGTGGGGTGGTATGAAGAAGGATATAATAAATTTTGTAGTTCGTTGCCTATGTTGTCAGTAGGTTAAGGCTGAGTATTTAATACCTGGTGATTTACTTCAGAGGTAACCCATTCTTGGGTGGAAATGGGAATGGATCAATATGGACTTTATGATTTGGTTGCCTTGTACTTTTTGTGGTTCCAACAGTGTTTGGGTCATCGTAGATCGATTAACTAAATCTGCTCATTTTATTCCGATTCAGGTTTCTTTAGTGCCGAGAGGTTGGATCGTATCTATATTGTGAGATAGTTCATCTTTATGGTATGCCATTGTTTACTATCTCAGATCGAGGTTCAATGTTCACATCTCATTTTTGGAAGATTTTTCAGGCGGAGTTGGGTACCTGGGTTGATCTTAAAACCTCCAATTCACCCCTAGACCAATGGTCATTCAGAGCGGACTATTCAAGTTTTGGAGGCTATTCTCAATTCTTGTGTGATGGACTTTGTAGGCTAGTAGGAGTAGCATCTAGATTTGGTGGAGTTTTCTTATAATAATATCTACCACTAATAATAGCTACCATTTTAGTATTGAGATGACTCTTTTTGAGGCTTTGTATGGTAGGCGTTGTCACTCTCCAGTTGGTTGATTTGATATTTCTAAGATTAGACCTCGAGGTATGGACTTACTTTGTGAGTCCTTATATAGAGTTCAGATTATTCAAGATAGACCTCGAGCGGCTCAGAGTATCCATAAGTGCTATGTGGATCTTAAACTTCATTGCTGAGATTTATTGTTGGTGATGGTTTGTGAAGAGGGGTAAGCTTAGCCCCAGGTATATTATACCTTTTGAGATCCTTTTAACTATTGGGGATGTGTCTTATGAGTTAGCATTACCTCCAGATTTATCAGTTGTTCGTCCAGTTTTTAATGTTTCTATGCTTTGGTGTTACATTCCAGCCGACTCTTATGTTATTCGTTGGGATTCAGTCTAATTAGATGAGAGGTTGTCTTTTGTTAAGGAGACTATCTCTATTCTAGTTAGGGCAATTATGAGGTTGTGTTCTGATGTCATCCAAGATTACACCTCCAAGAGGTATAACGTGATCATTGTCAAATATATAACCTAACAAAGGTTGGGGTCGAACCCAAAGGGAATAGGCCAAATCTTTATCATGAACTTGTTGAAGTATCCAAAAAAATGCAGAAAATTAAATAGGGGGATTTTGTAAGAATAGTGTCAATAGTAACAAATCTTAATCTCTTTGGGTTGAAATCAATATGAGAGGACTACTAGGACTATGTTCCTTCTGACTTCCTAACTCCGTAGACTTATTGTGCTCCATCAAACTATTCTAATACTTTGCATCCAGAATCTGACAAGTTATGTATCACCAATCATCTTGTGGACGTCTTTAGTAAATTTCATTCTTCACTTTTTGTCTCAGAGTGTTGCATTACTAACTCTTATCCTGGATCCTAGATTAACTATTACCTTTTGAGTGTCAAGTTAATTATATGAAGTTTGATAGCTTCAAGTCAATGTTGTGATTTTCTTTTCCTAATCTCTACCTCTCTTTTGGAGTAAGTATTGAATACATGCCGATTATTAGTGTCTTTCTTCGTTAAGAAAGCAATCACACCAAAGAAGATCACAAAACATGCAAGAATGTTGATTGCCCTCCTTGACACTACACTTACATTTAGGCTCCACTTCTCAACCAATTTCCTTTTACTTCTCCATTATTTCTCCCTTTTGTCTTTTATTACTTATTCAAGTTGGGCGTGATTTCTTTATGTTTTCATATTCTTTTTCTTTTATTCTTTTTGTTTTTCTCCTTTTTTTCATTTTATTCTCTTTTACCACACCCAACCCTACTTTCTTTTCTCTTATTCAAACCCTTCTTCATACAAAATCTTAACTACATACCCTATGATAGCCACCCTTAACTTAGATATTTGCCTGAGTTGAGGTACACAATATCCAAGGAGGGATTAAAGCTAAAATAGGTTCATTGTAATCGATTGAGGACAAGGTGAAAACAAGAAAATGGGTCAATGTAGAGTTAAATTAGGGATCAACAGATACTTTTTCACATTTGGATGGTCATTTAGGATAAGAGTGGACTAAATAAAAAATGACCTAAGATTACTTCCTAACCAACTATCCTACAACCTAGGCAAGACTAATCAGACAAGTTATGGATTAAATGCACATGGTACTGGGTTATGTCACCAACTACTACCTATCCAGTTCATGCAATGCTATGCTATATTTACTTTGTCCCTAATACTAATGCCATGACAAGATTCACACAGTTATCACACAATATTTACATCACACAGTTCACACAATTTTTGGAAGGGTATCATTTTTAAACAATATTTAGACCACAAAAAAAACATGTCGACTGTACTTAGGTTCCTTATTTTCTTCTAATTAAACATAAACAACAAAATACGAATTAAATATGCTGGCTCTATTAAAAAAAGACTCCGGGGAAAAGAAAAATGTCAATTAAAAAACCCAAGAGGACATCTACACCCATAAGTAGCCCCAACCCCATCGAATAGACATATATTGTTCCCAATGCATTGGGCATCTACAAAGCAAGAGAGTTAGGAGCATACCTGTGGTACCTTAGGTGAGTAGATCTGAGGCCAATCACACTAACATGAATTATCACAAATGCAAAAATAACAATATATCTTGGGTTGTCTCCCAAGCAACGCCCAATATGATATTGTGAAACGGCATGGGTAGCTTGATTACTCAACTTCATCAAGGTAGCCATAAGTTTTGCCTCCAAGGTCATTAATATAGTTTATTACCGAAACCACCCTCATGTCTGTCAGTTGCTTCATAGTTTTGTGAACATTGAACGTGACTTCCTCATTATTCAGTTTGAACTTAAGCTCACCTCTTTTCATATCCTTCAATGCTCTACCCATGGCTAAAAATGGGCATCTCAAAATAAACCTCACAATCCAAGACAACAAAGTCAGTTGAAAAGATGAAGCTATCCACTTTAACCAAAATATCAAACAATATGCCTATGGGTTTTTTAACTGTATGATCCGCCATTAATAACCACATTGTCATGGGTTCGGGATGTCTCATGACCAATTATTTTCCCATAGGTTTTTAACTGTACGATTTGCCATTAATAACCACATTGCCAGGGGTTCGGGAGGTCTCAAGACCAATTATTTGAACACTTCTAGTGTTATTAAGTTAATGCTAGAATCTAAGTCACACAAAGCCCTGGCAAACCTAGATGTCCCAATGGTACAAGGAATAGTGAAAGATCCAGGATCAACTTTCTTTTGCACAAGATATTGGGATGTAATTGCACTACAATGATGAAAGCTACCTACATCCTCATGACTGGAATTTCACTTCTTTGACACCAAATCCTTTATAAACTTTGCATATCTAGGCATCTGCTCAAGAGATTCAAGATGAATGATGTTCATGCTCAACTCCTTCAGCATAGTATTTAACTTTTTATACTTCCCTTTTTTTTTTCTATTTCAACCTTTGAGTAAAAGATGGAGGAGGTCATGGAATAGGCTTCAAGACTTTTTCGTTTTATTTCCCATCCCTTTATCAGTATTAGCTCTTTTTTTGCACCCATTAAATTTCGTGTTGTCTCATCATTAGACGTAAACTTTTTAGTTTCTGCTTCAAGTGCATCCACAGTATCATTCGTTACCTCTCAACCACAGTCATAGGGGTATTATAGCATCCTACCACTCCAAATAGTAATAGCTAAACAATAATTGTCGATCTTTGAATTCTGCACTGTATTACTCAAAAGAGTACCCAATTAACGTTGCTTTAATGTAGCCGGCGTCTGACAAAACTAGTGATCTAGTTTCTTAATCGCAGTAGCATGTGATTTTACCTTAAGGCTCAGTCCTAAAATATTTGCCTTAATCTTCTTTAGGCAAATCTCTTAGTTCTCTGATCCCTTAGCAAGCTTAGAAAGTAAAGCTTCCATCTTTTAATCAGTATCACGGTTCCCTGGCAAATAAATGCACCACTCTTCTCCTTAAAGTCATTCTTTTGCCTTCAGTCACCATCTCTCTCTCTCTGCTCCGATCCCTATACTTGTACCTATAAAAGTTTCAATATTTATCGAGTTCCGAGAGTCCTGATTAGACCCTTTGCCCTTAGATCAGAAACCTGTCATCTCTCTATCTAAGTACTTTGCTTCCTCCTCAACATTAGAATCATATAACCTAGGGGATTTACCTTATGTACCCACAACATTCATCATTTCTAAATCCATAGTTGTAATTGCTTGGACAATAACCCAATCTCTGTCCTCAGTTGGGCAATCTCTTGAGACATTATATTATCTATGATTTTCTGCACACTAGAAGCACCAATAGCATGGTACCGACTCCTCTTTTTTCCGCCCGTTGGTATTGGTGACACAATTAAGATTTCCACAGCTAAATTTCAATGAAGGCTCATGAAATCCCCACCACTACTAGTATTAGCAACAACTTTGGTACTGATATTCAAGGCTCTATAGAATATCTCAAGCAAATTACTCTCTAAAATTCTGTGATTGGGTACTAGCATCAAATTCTTCTTAAACCTCAACCATATCTCGTACAATGGTTTTGAATGCAATTTACTGAAATTATAAATCTCATTCTTTAACTGCAGCATTCTAGACAATGGAAAAAGTTGGTCCAAGAATTGTTTCTACAACCCATTCCAATAAGTGAAAGACCCACTGATAACGCTAAATCTAAAGATCTCGTAGGAGTGTAAAGCGGTCGTTAGCAAATATAGAACCCAACCTGGGTTGGGTATCGATCCCACAGGGAATAGCTTGGTCAACAAGTAAGCAACGATTACTAGACCTTTAGTGCAAGTCTCGTAAGAAGGGGGGAATTGTATTGTGAAAGTAATGTAACCAAAATAAGAGAGTAAAGCAGAAAATAGCAAAGTAAAAAGAAAGAATGTTTAGTAGGTTGTGAAACAATGAGAATTGAGGAGTTGGGGTTATGTCCACCTTCTGAGTTATACATCTCTATTGACTATGAGTGTGTTGAATTCAGACATGCATGTGCTTATAGAGAATTGTATTCGATGGTAAATCCAGGCGTCTTTCGACCTATTCGAGGATTATTTCACTTTAACTCTTTTGAGCTTAAAGCGTGTCTAACGGTACGAATTCTCCAAGAGGTTAATCCAGCTACAACACTAACTTTTTAATAGGGGATGGGACCCTACTACCTTGACATTATCTCTTTTCCAGACAGATAACCTTTCTTTCGAACAAGTTAAATGTTATACTGGCGTATTCTTGCGTTTGCAACCATAAAGAATTTAGATTAAGATGAAGAGAATAATGATATAAGCAACATATGTGTCACGAACTCACAAACTCACAGCAATAGATAGTATCTCATTCGGCTTCCATAACCCCAACAGAGAAGTTTAGTTACCCATGAGTGCGAAGGAAATCACAATTGACATTGTTGTTATACCACAATAAAGATTTCACGTTTGTAATGGTGTGGTAGGCGTTAGGCGTGAATCCCTTAGCAAAGTAACGTTTCTCTTGTTGTGGAATTTAAGAATAGATGAATAGAAGAAGAAAAATAGAATTAATGGAAGAATGATTGTTTAGAACTAGAATGTCATAGAAGTAGAATAGAATAGAATTGAATGTAAGAAGATGTAAGAAGATTTAAGAAGATGTCTCAAAATCTCTAGCAAGATAGGGTATTTATAATACCCATATCCTATTCCTACTAAGCTAATGAAATGCTTAACCAAATCCTACTAAGCTAATGAAATACTTAACCCAATTGTACTAGGTTAATGTATCATTATCCTAATCCTAACAAGCTAATGAAATACTTAACCCAATTGTACTAGGTTAATGTATCATTATCCTAATCCTAATAAATTAATGCTAGTCCCCAAAGTCTTCAGAAATGCTGTTTTAGCCCGGGACAGATTTTCCATGCGCCATCTTTAGTCCTTGGCGTCCAAGATTGGATTTTCTCCTTTCGTGAAGCTTTCTTTGGCGTCAAGTTATCCATAAAATGCTGAATTCTGCATCATTTATACCTGAAACTTTGCTAATCATGTTCGTTAGCTCACTTACAGGAAAAAGGACTAAAAGTGCATGAAATATATAATTTGTTCTCAAAACTAGGCTAAAATATGAGCAAAATATAGTGCTATAGGCGTGTAAATTCGCCTATCATCAACACCCCACACTTGAAGCTTTGTTCATCCTCGAACAAAATATCATGTCTCTCTAAACATCAACTTAGGGTTTCACAGCAACAACACAAAATATTCGTCAAGACAAGCACAAGAATTATCAACAAAGGGTAGTTTTTCGATCATTAGTAGAAACATTTTAACCTCTAGCATAGACTCGTGATGGTGGTCAACTCATATTCAAAGGTTAAGGCACAAAGAATCATACACGACTATCCAAAACTCATCAACCATGTGTGTCTCATAATATATTACCCATAATCACTCACAAGTATAGCATATTTTTCAAACATGGGTATCAAAATATCCTTGCTCTCACTCTCACAAAGAATTCATATGAAGTAACTGATGACCATAGGCTTGACCTTAGTGTAATGCTCCACTAAATGTCAGAATGCCAAGCTTAGGAACAACTAGGTCTTTTGATGGTTGTAATGTAGGCTAAGGGAAAGGTAGGACTATTTTGACCAGAAATAGTGACTATATTCCTAAGCGCTTTAATACATCACATTGTATCATTAACACTTTTCTTTCAAACAACCTTTCTACTTTCTTTTATCCTACCACTCTTTTTCTCCTCTTTTGTTTTTCAATTTTAAACATAACTAACTTTTCAGTTTTTCTTTCCTTTTTCTTTTGATAACATACCTCTTATGATAGCACTTTCTTTTTCATAACTCATTCAAGCACCAATGCATTATAAAGCATCATACTCACCCAATTTTCTCTTATTTTGTCACATGACTTTTTCACTTTAAAGCACTTAGGAATTTGGATCAAATTATGGTCTTGAAAAAAATGGATTAGGCTTACATACGAGGTTTGTCAAAGAAAATAGGCTAAAGGCTCAAAAGGGTTTAACTAGGATGATGTCCATGGGTAGGTAAAAAGAAGGTAAATAATCATAGGTTGCCAAAGAAATGCCTAAATCATCTCCTAGACTTGCACTCTTTATTTTCGCTTTACATACATACCAGGCAAGTTCTAGCATCAACCACAAGCATAGAATATACTATTATCTCACACACTCAAGGCACATGGTCGACTTTATTGGGAGTAGTATAGACTCTTGACCCAACAGATGAAGGAATTAAACCAAACAATATCACATAGTGAGTCACAATTAGAGCCTAAATGTCTCAATAGTCATGATTTTAGCACAAACTCTTGTCATAATCTCATGCTGCCTATTAGAATAATTTCATGCGAAGCTAAGCTAAAAAAAACAATTAACTACAAACAAACATAAATAAATGCAAATGTGTATGGAGAAGTATAGCATGAAAATACCAGCACCCCACACTTAGACGGGACACACTGTCCTCAGTGGAAAATAAATAAGAAGAACCTGGTTAGTCGGACTCATCCTCTATGTCTGGGGTCATACCCCTTGCATCGGAATCATCATCAGAGTCGTCATCCTCAGAAGTTCCTCATAAGTATCCCACTTAATTCCAAGAGTGAGTCGAGGTATTTGCAGCGAGGAGGGTTCTCCTTGCTCTTTTCGGCCTCTTTTCTTGCCTTTTTGTGAAGTGGTAGCCTTATCTTTGCCTTGTCTTGCTTTGGGTGCCATTGTACCTGAGACTTAAAACAATGTTCATGTTATCATCATCTAGATGGATACAATCTATAAAAAAGCAGTAGTGGCACCACCCCACACTTAGTTTGTTGGTACAGACTAGTGAAGTGAAAGTGGTCGATTACTCAGACTTCATCGACATACGTTTTAGGGGCTATATTCCAACAAGAAATTCAGATATGTAACACTTCTTGCAATCTTTTCAATACTTTCATGTTAGGTATATCAAGACTTCTACATAGGGATTACATCATGGTATAGTTTCTATCAATAATCACAATCTCCTATGTCGGTAGGCAACTATAAGTCTTATTCCGATGAGCGAGACATCCCAACATGTAAGTATTCAAGTGACAAGAGTATGCAATGTTCATGACTATAGCAATTCCACAAGTAGTATGACAATGCATCAAAATCGAATTAAAGTCGGAAACAAGTTAAGATCATCCTAACGTATATGTTCACTCACTTGGTTGTGTATCAACAATTCAAACACATTCACATCTCCAATACTTCTTCAAGATTTAGCAATTCATAATAGACATAGTAACGTAGTACTTACGAAAAATAGATGAAGAACACAAGAGTACTTACGTGATTGAAGCCTTTGGAGATGTTCTTGTGAAGTCGAAGAGCAAAAGTTTTGAGAAGATTTGGATGCTATGTGCGGTGCCTATGTTAGGTTTTCAATGTGTTTGTGCCTCAAGACTAAGTCTCCTTTATATAGGAAAAGAATGGGTCGGGTTTTGACCCATTTAAAATCGGTTTTGGAGATAAAAAGTGACCATAGGCGGCGCCTTTAGCTTTGCCTATGCTTGGCATAGGCGGCGCCTTTTGCAAAGCATTGTCTAGCATAGGCGGCGCCTATGCCATAGCATTTGGTGAGCATAGGCGGCGCCTTTTACTTAGCATATGAGATTCAGAGACAAAAGGCATTAGCATAGGCGGCGCCTATGCTATGGCATACTTGGGCATGGGCGGCGCCTATGCTATGGCACACTAGATTCCGAGATCTTAGGCCATAGTATAGGCTTTGCCTTGTTCGTGGCCTAGTTTTACCTAGGCCTAGCCTTGTTTGATGCCTATATTTTCATGAGCAATACTCAATCCATAACCTTTTGCTTCCTCATTCCTAACTTACCACCTTTAACATGCAACATGTCTAAATCGAGATTTGAAACCAATCTCCTCGTTTTATACCTCTTGCACCTACATTTGCTCAAAGACAATAAAAATGATTAGAACGATGGGTTGCCTCCCATCAAGCGCCTTAGTTTTGGTCGTGGCACGACATAGTTAACTCGAGTACTTAGACTTCGTCGAGATAGTTCTGAATGGATTCAGACGATAATGAGGCTTACTTGTAGGCATGCAATCTTCTTCGAGATGACCCTTGTGCATGCCTATCCCAGGAGGGATATCAATTATATCATCAATAGTCCAACCCATTGCTCTCATGTATCTCTTCAGAGTAGAGATGAGAGCCTCTACGTGCTGTTTACTTAAATCATCCACACTCACCGGAAGTATATTTATACTTTCCAAGAACACATAACTTAGATAATCGGGGAGCTCTTTCAATTCTAGCATTGGTGGCTCTTCAAGGGAAGTCTTCGCTGTTGGTGACGGTTGATTCTTAAGATCACGGTCCGGTTGCTTAGGAGTATGGGAATAGGACTCTATTTCTGTTAGAGCACCCATAAGTTCTTCATAATCTTCATCGTCCTCATGCTCAACATTCAGTGGCGCAGCAGACAATGGCTCAACAGTAAGTTGTTTCTCTACAGATAATGCTTTCTTATCCTCATGATGAATATCAGCTACAGAGAACACATTCATATCGCTGGGCTACTTCATTTATTTGCATATATCAAAGCGGACCACTTCGTCATTCAACCGAAATAAAAGCTCATTAGCTCTCATGTCAATAAGAACACTTCCCGTTGCAAGGAAAGGACGTCCCAAGATTATGGGTACTTCAGAGTCTGCTTCACAATCCAAGATAACAAAGTCTGTCGAAAAGATGAATGAAGAAACCTTTACCAATACATCACATAGAATCCCAACAGGTCGTTTTACCGACCTATCCGCCATTACGAGCCTCATATTGGTTGGAGTAGGATCACCTAGCCCCAACTTTTTATAGATAGATAATGGCATCAAATTGATGCTGGCTCCTAAATCACATAATGCCTTGGCAAAATTCAAAGATCCAACAGTGCAAGGAATAGTGAAAGCTCCGGGGTCAGCCTTCTTCTGAACTAGTGATCGGGTAGCGATGGCGCTGCAGTGATGAACATTATCGTTCAACTCATAGCTTGCTGCCCGCTTTTTCTTCAAAATATCTTTCATAAATTTCGAATACCCAGGAATTTGTTCAAGTGCCTCCACCAATGGAATATTAATGGTCAGCTACTTTAACATAGTCATACATTTGCTGAACTTTGTATCGTCCGCCACCTTCTTCAATCTTTGAGGAAAAGGTGGTGGTGGGTATGAAATTGTTCTCTCCACGGCTTTCTTCTCCTCTTGCCTTCGTTTTTCATCTTTTCCAGGCTGCACGTCGTGAGGAGTGACGTTAAGGACGTTAGGATCGGCTGCTGTGGCATCTTCCCCTTTTGCCTTATCATCAATTTCCGCTTCTTCGTCAACCACTTGCTTGCCTTTTTCTGAAGTTTCCAGCACCTTACCACTTTGGGTAGTGATTTCCATACATGACCCATCATTCCTTGGGTTTTGCACAGTATCGCTAGGTAAAGTACCAGCCTTTCTTTGATTGAGTGCTGCTGAAAGTTGGCTCAATTGCTGCTCTATTTGCTTGATTGAAGTGGAATGAGAATCAACTAATTTCTTCATAGAGGACAAATCATTTATTACCTCCATTACTCCTGCGCTCGTTGCTTCCACTCCTTTCAGTAGTTTAGCCATCATGTCTTCCATACTTCCAGAACTAGATGTGGTGGCGTCACGTCTTCCAGGGGGAACATACAAACCACTACTGTAATTCTTTTTCTTCCAACTACCTTGGTCCATGTTTCCAGATTTACCATGATAGTTTCGACCTTGGTTTCCTTGGGCATTGCCTCGGAAACCCCCCTGATTGTTCAAGTAGTTGGCTTCCTCTTCCGAATCAGATTCGTTTCTTCCTTTTGATGCAACAACTTTGACTTTTTCGTTCTTCCCTGATAATAGATGCTTTGTAAGAAGATCCACTTGTGTTTTCATGTGCACCATATCTTGATCACGTTCTTCTTCTCGTCTCCTTTGGTCTGCAGTCATGCCAATAGAAAAAGTGGGGCTTGCTACCACAAAATCCCTGGTATGCCAAGCTCTACTTTGCTTTGTCATACGATCTAGCATATTGCTTGCCTGACCAAAGGTGAGATCCATAAAATATCCTCCGGCCACATTATCCACCACTGGTTTAGTTATTGAATTCAAGGCTCTATATAGTATCTCCATTAGGTGAACATTAGTCATGTGATGGTTTGGGCACCTCATTAGCTTCGTCTTGAACCTCTCCCATGTTTCATGAAGGGCTTCAGTTGGAAGCTGACAAAAGTTGTTGATTTCATCTCTCAATTGTGCTCTTTTGGATGGCGGAAAGAATCTTTCTAGGAAAGCGTCTCTCAATTACCTCTAATTTGTAATAGAATCAGGAGTCATCCCATTCAACCATAGAGTTGCCTCCCCAGACAGAGATAATGAAAATAAGCGTAATCGAATTGCATTCTGACCAACACCAGGATTGTCAAACGACTTACATGTAGAAATAAAGTTGATGAGATGCATATTCGGATCATCGTCTGCTAGTCCACCAAATAATCCCTTGATTTGAAATAACTGAATCATGGTGCTTGTGATGTTGAACTTGGCTCCGGGTGCCAATGGTGGAGGAATAATGGCTCTTGTGGCTCCGGCTCCATCAAGATCATCATCATCATCGTCGAAAGATGGTTGCATGGGTTGGCGATCATACCTAAACCGAGCTTGTCGACCTCTTCTGTTGGTAGGTGTTGTGATTTTAGCATCATGCCTTGGGTTTAGTAACTCGTCATCACCTAAATCCTCATTGCCAGGGTTTGTTGCTCGCCCAGGGTTATCAATGTTTTGTTGGTGTACTTGGGCGGCGGCTAGCGTAGCTAGTCTCACCTGTTCCTGTTGAGCAGCCATCCTTTCAATTGCGTGTTGTGCCTCCATTCTGCGAATACGTTGTGGTTCAGGATTGATAGGTAATAATGGTTGACCAGAACTTCGGGTATGGGGCATGCACTGAATAAAAACCTGCAGTAAACAAAAACAAAAACTAAAAGTAAAAGTACGAGAATCTTTGACCAAAGGGTCTAGTAATTATTACGAACTTAATTGACACTTGTATTCCCCGGCAATGGCGCCAATTTTTGATAACGCTCAATCTACAGCTCGTAGGAGTGTAAAGCGGTCGTTAGCAAATATAGAACCCAACCTGGGTTGGGTATCGATCCCACAGGGAATAGCTTGGTCAACAAGTAAGCAACGATTACTAGACTTTTAGTGCAAGTCTCGTAAGAAGGGGGGAATTGTATTGTGAAAGTAATGTAACCAAAATAAGAGAGTAAAGCAGAAAATAGCAAAGTAAAAAGAAAGAATGTTTAGTAGGTTGTGAAACAATGAGAATTGAGGAGTTGGGGTTATGTCCACCTTTTGAGTTATACGTCTCTATTGACTATGAGTGTGTTGAATTCAGACATGCATGTGCTTATAGAGAATTGTATTCGATGGTTAATCCAGGCGTCTTTCGACCTATTCGAGGATTATTTCACTTTAACTCTTTCGAGCTTAAAGCGTGTCTAACGGTACGAATTCTCCAAGAGGTTAATCTAGTTACAACACTAACTTTTTAATAGGGGATGGGACCCTACTACCTTGACATTATCTCTTTTCCAGACAGATAACCTTTCTTTCGAACAAGTTAAATGTTATACTGGCGTATTCTTGCGTTTGCAACCACAAAGAATTTAGATTAAGATGAAGAGAATAATGATATAAGCAACATACGTGTCACGAACTCACAAACTCACAGCAATAGATAGTATCTCATTCGGCTTCCATAACCCCAACAGAGAAGTTTAGTTACCCATGAGTGCGAAGGAAATCACAATTGACATTGTTGTTATACCACAATAAATATTTCATGTTTGTAATGGTGTGGTAGGCGTTAGGCGTGAATCCCTTAGCAAAGTAACGTTTCTCTTGTTGTGGAATTTAAGAATAGATGAATAGAAGAAGAAAAATAGAATTAATGGAAGAATGATTGTTTAGAACTAGAATGTCTTAGAAGTAGAATAGAATAGAATTGAATGTAAGAAGATGTAAGAAGATGTAAGAAGATGTAAGAAGATGTCTCAAAATCTCTATCAAGATAGGGTATTTATAATACCCATATCCTATTCCTACTAAGCTAATGAAATGCTTAACCAAATCCTACTAAGCTAATGAAATACTTAACCCAATTGTACTAGGTTAATGTATCATTATCCTAATCCTAACAAGCTAATGAAATACTTAACCCAATTGTACTAGGTTAATGTATCATTATCCTAATCCTAATAAATTACTGCTAGTCCCCAAAGTCTTCAGAAATGCTGTTTTAGCCCGGGACAGATTTTCCATGCGCCATCTTTAGTCCTTGGCGTCCAAGATTGGCTTTCTCCTTTCGTGAAGCTTTCTTTGGCATCAAGTTATCCATAAAATGCTGAATTCTGCATCATTTATACCTGAAACTTTGCTAATCATGTTCGTTAGCTCACTTACTGGAAAAAGGACTAAAAGTGCATGAAATATATAATTTGTTCTCAAAACTAGGCTAAAATATGGGTAAAATATAGTGCTATAGGCGTGTAAATTCGCCTATCATCACCCACGAGATAGTCCCCCCAACCATAATGTCTCTTTACCAGTAAGAGAGAATGGGAAAAACTTGGGTATCAAATCTTCCTAAATCACCCAGGTAAATTATACAAAGTGCAGATCCTAATAAAATTCATGATGTGCATGTTGGCATCATTAGTTGGCAGACCAGCAAACACACACTTCAAATTCAGCAACTGGGTCATAGAAGTCATGTTATCAAACTTCACCCCTTGAGGCAACTCAGAAGGAATGATATCTCCTATCTCAACAGGCTCAACTTACCCCAAATCTTTCTCCAGATCATCATATGCTGAAATATGGAAAAGTTGGGAGTACTTGAGATCTATCACTTCTAACTCTATTGAGTTCTACTCGACGCTGTTCTTCATGTCTGACCCTCTCCTTTTGAACTGTTCGACGAATAGCAGAATCCCTATATTCTCTTTAGTTAATAATCGAGCAATGGTTTATACGACTGTTTCCATAACACCCAGCGGAGATTGAGGATTTCAGAAATTCAGGTCATCGTGAACTCCATGCTTGTGTCCTGCCATCCTATGATTCTATCGTAGGGTTATTTCAAGCTCACAATTAAGTGGTATCAAGGGATTTCCTTGACTCTGAGTACTGGACATACACTGGTGTAAACCCCAAGAATAGTAGAAAAATAAAACGAACAACCTTAACAAACTCAATCCATCAATTCAAACCACGCCAAAATTTGATGTCGTCCAAGATTACACCTCCAAGTGGAATAATGTAATTTTTTTCAAATATATAACCCAACAAAGTTTGGGATCGAACCCCAAGAAAATAGGTCAAATCTTTATCACAAACTTATTGAAGTAGCTGGAAAAAAAATGAAAAAAAGTAAATGGGGGGATTTTGTGAGAACAATATTAATAGAAACAAATTTTGATCTCTTTAGGTTGAAATCAATGTGCGATAAATACTACAACTGTATTTCCCCTGATTTCTTAACTTCGTAGACTTATTGTACTCCATCAAACTATTCCAATACCATACATGTAGAATTTAAGAAGTTATGTATCGTTAACTATCTTGTGAACATCTTTGGTAAATTTCACTTTTCACCTTTTGAGTATCAGAGTGTCGTCTTACTAACTTTTATGCTGGATCCCATATTAACTTTTACTTTATGAGTGTCAAGTTAATTAGATGAAGATTGATAGTTTGAAATCACTGTTGTGATCTTCTTTTCCTAATCTTTACCTCTTTTTGTAGTAAGTATTGAATACATGTAGGTTCTTAATGTTTTTCATCACTAAGAAAGCAATCACACCGAAGAATATCACAATACATGCAAGAATATTGATCAAGAATGACTTTGCACTTTCTCTACTTCATTATTCTATTAGGATTTCCACAATCCTAGTTAGGTGGTTTAACCACTCATATTTGTAAGAACATCCACTGAATTAATAAAATAAAGCATATGAATAATCTTACAATAATTGAAGAATAAAAACCAAAATATCAAATTAATATTCAACCGTAAAGACCAAGAACAAGGGAGTCAAAGATAAAAAAATCTCAGAATCAATATAGTGTTGTGAATATAAAGAGTATATCAAATAATACAAAAAGATCAAAAGGGTATTTATAGAATACCTTAAAATCCTAAAAATTCTAACCAAAATAAAAAAGAAAAACAGAGTCTGCAACAACTTACAGACCCACTTATGAGTCATAAGTACTACCTATGGACCCTAGGTGGATCATAATCCTCAGAACAAATCTCCATGCTGCAGAACACCTACTTGCGATGGTACTTACGAGGGGCATAAGTGGTACTTACACCCTATAAGTAACCCCTCGTAACTCTCAAAACAGACTTCAGATCTTTTAGAATAATTTTCTCTGAGACTTATGTGGCTACTTACAATGGCTGTAAGTGCCACTTACGACCTGTAAGTGGGTCCGTAAGTGGGGTCCTCTACTTTACTTCAACCTTTTTTTCTTCTTTTAATCTTCAGAACCTAGTTCCTTCAAAACAAATACAAAAATACATCATATCTAACAAAACAAACCCAAGTACTTGCATTATTTTCGATTTTAGGCATTGAAAGTGCCATGAAACCATAGTACATCACATTCTAGATTTATTCATGTGGTTAAGATCCAGTAGTGACATTTAAACATAGATAAGTCTACTTAGGAGGTTGAGTCCAATATGCATAGTAGTTGTCTCTAGCTTTTCGTTGATTTAGGTATTGCTATTGCCTTTAGTTCGAAGATGAACTAGATTCTTAGTGGTAGATGATGTAATGATTTATGTTTTGGTAATTTTTGTGAAATATTAATTTCAGTGTAATTTGACCATTTTACCCCTCCCTGTGGTTGCTTTGTGGTATTTCTAGGGTGTGGGATGATTGCCACAGTTCCCAATGTATTTGGTGTGATTTGTGCTAGCTTGTGATTTTTGGTGGCTTAAAATCCTTATAGACTTTGGTCAAATTTATTAATATATGTATTGGATGATAAAACGGATTGTGGCAGTAGATCTAAAATGTCGATTTTAGATTGGTAACATGGTTGGTATGGTTTTACGACTTTTATATCTCTTTCCAATCCTCAATTCAAAAATTTGTGAAATTGAGCCTCGAGGGTCAATTTTGTTAAAATGACATTTTTTTGAAAATCTAATGTCACCATTGAGTTCGGAGCATTGAATTTAGTGGTGTAGCATATATCATTTGTGTACTCAAATTTTTAGATGAATCTCGAGGGGCCCACGACTTGGGATTCTCCAAGTCTCTAGCTGGTGCACTCGCTTAAGTGATGCTTTAGTTTCTTAAGCGACTTGAACTTACAACTAAAGTGTCACCTAAGAGACACCAGGCTTGCTTAAGCGATTGTCGCTTAAGAAATGGCTTGGTCTCTTAAGCGACACTGGAATGACAGACGTCTATCGCTTAAGCGATGGCCAAGTCACTTACACGATAAGGCGGTCTTTGCTTAAGTAACTCGGTAGTCACTTAGGTGATTCCTAGGTTGATTACTTTCCCATTTTTGAGGTTTTTACACCATTTTCGAGACTTGGAGCTTGGGGTTTCAGTTTTTGAGAAATTTCTTCCATTTCTAAGCTTAGGTAAGCACCAAACTCCTATTTCAATTACTTTATTTGATTCTTACCATTTAAATACTTTTAAAGGTTAATTTTAAAAGTGAAATTTGGAGATTTTGGCTTGGAAGGCGTAAATTAGTAATTTTGCAATTTAAATCCCAATTTCAACTCGTTTTTGCTTGAATTTTATTCTATAATTTTCTTTAATCATGGGAAATATATTTTTGTACTAAAATTCTAGTTTTACCCTTCTTTTTTCAAATTTCATTTCAGAGATTTGTTTTGACTCCAACCCAAAAATAGATAATATGGGTATCATTACCAACCTTTTAATGCGTAGGTATTGGTATGTGTCTATTTTAGTTGATTTTGGATCCATTTGTGAAGAAAAAGCTCAATATTGAAGGCATGTTCATGTCGTTTTTGGGCTTTGAGGTAGGTTATGGTATAATTTTCTTCATACTGGGATGGATAGTTAATATGGACATAAAAATCATGTTACGATTGTGAGAACCAATCTTGCAAATGGATATATTATTGTGTTGTGCCCGTTTAGGGGCCTATGTTGTTGTGAATTAGTGATTTTAAGACACTACGTGCTATGTGTGAACATATGAGATCTTATATGATGTTGTTGACCTTTATATCTATATATATTATATATATATATATTTGCAGGTATCAGTCTAGTTAAAATCCTAAGTTTCAATCTATGTGGTATCAATGGCTTATTGTTGTGTAATTTGCTTAACTGGCATACGATTATGTTAGTTTCATAGATTGTTGTGTATTGAGTGGATCTTGGCTCTCATGATTAGCATATTGGTTGATTATTGGAATCTCTCATTTTGGTTGGTTGTGAGCATTACATCCATATATTATATACACTTTTGAACATTGGTACCATTGAGGAAATACTGAAAACGCTGGCATGTGACATTATTATAGACCCCCTGCCAAGTGTTGTGCCAGAGATAATTCATGGATAATGGTATTGGATATTGTATTGTATATAGATTAACGAACCCCTCATAGGTTCTACCTCAGAAGCATAGTTTGGTAGGTGTATATGGATGTTGCACAACAAACTTGGACACCATCATCATCATCTTCTTCTTCTTCATTGCATTTTATATATATTGTGTACTGTATTATTGTCTTGATGGGATATCTCTCTATGTGTACCAATTCTTTGTACATGTATGTGTGATATTTTTATACTTGTGCTTCTTCCTCATATTTGTGGGCAGTTTATGTGAATATTATAGAACTGTATGTGGAGACAGTATGGGCTATCATTTCGGATATTTTCTGATTGCAGGTGACATGCCTTAAGTGTGTATTATGTATATTTTAAATTTTACTTTGCTCAGTCAGCATATGATACCTACTGAGTAAAAATGGACAATACTGATGTGACCCGACCAAGGCCTTATCGTAATGGGCATCCCAAGTTTGACCGGGATCGGAGACCACCCCCGTTACCCAACCCAACCTCCAGCCGCCTGCCCTGAGTTGGCTAAATTTTGAGTATGTAGAAAGATAGTGGAACAACTCACATTAAGACTCTAGGATAAGATCACTGTCGTGACTGACCCGATCGACTCTAACCATCCCATACTAACAATCCAACCATACCAAACTGATACCGAAACAAGGGCCATAAACCAGGCCATAACCAAAGATGTTCAAAAACATAATATACTTAATCCCAAAATGAAATATGATGAAACAGTGAGAAATTAAATCTGATGATGTCAGCCTTCCAGCGTATTCCAATGCCAAGACTGACACCAATACCAATTCCGACTATTCTAACACATAGCAGTACCACAAATTCTCTAACCAAATGAGTAATAAAATTCGGTTGGGACATGCCCCAACCATAGACAAAACCAATATCAAAAAATAAGCCAAAATGTCTTAAAGTGTCCATAACATGAAATAGAGCCTTCCAAAAGGATGGAAGCTCACCACTTCAGTCCAAATGCTAATTCCCAAGTCAATCACTGTGTAGGAGGAGTAGAACGCGTAGGTATACAGCCGCCAGCAGATGGATTAGCAGGTGAATACTAGCATGATCTCAGGATAAGGATAAAATAATGTTATTTATAAAACCATGTAAAATAATCCATATGCACACAACCATACATATATATATAACCATGCCGGGAAAGGGGACCGATTTTAGCATGCCTTTAAAACCTTTATCTGGGCTGTGTAGCTTTGTCGTCCTTAACCACCCCTGGCTATATGGGTTCAGCTCCCCCTGCTGAAAGGGCCCCAGTACGTGTAGCCGCATGACCAGAGAAAAAAACATGGAATGACTAGTACATCCCCGAAAATATAGTAAGACATCATGCACACGGTCACCAAGACCAACCTCATATCGGCAAATATGAGTTTCCAGTTTTGGTCCCCCCGGGACCTCCAACTTCTACTGCTTTGCTACACATCCGGCCATTATTGCCCAATTAAAAGTCATTTTACAAATAACCAAAACATTAACCAATTATTAACTAAGGCCATTATTATTGGTATCGTCATACCAATCCTTACTTGAAAGTATTATCCATAGCCAACCATATATAGGTTTAAGGGGACTTTCAAATACCCTTCCATTTACCATATTAAACCACTTAGGGGATTCCATGTACCCCTCAAGCATGATCATTTAGACATTTACCTTTTCAATCCATTTAAATCATGTATAATTACTTTACGAAGTCTTAAAACATGAAAGAGTTCTATTAAAATACTCAATGCAATGAAAACATGCTTATAGACATTTTGTCTAACATATTGGGGGCATAATATAACCAAAACCAATTCCAATTACCATTAAACCATCCCCATGCAATCCAATTATCCAAAACCACCATTAATGCACATAAAGCATAATTAAAACCATGGAAAATCATAACCAGCCATTTAACATCAAAACCCCCAAAATCATATTCGAAAACCAAAATCATATTCGAAAACCAAAATCATACAATCAATGAAGTCATAAAAACATTCATAAGAACCATGCTTCTAGTTAGAATTAACAATGAGGGAAGACAACATGCCTTAAACCAAGATGATGATGGAGATAAATCATCAAGACAAGCCCCAAATCAATCCTTTAGTTGAAACTCTAGCTTTCCTTGCCCGAAAGCTTTTGAGAGAATTTTAGAGTGTTTAGAAGAGTTTCTAAGTGTTAATGAAAGAAATAATAAGGTAAATAACCTTCTAAGCAGGTTAGAAGTCATAGGACCTTATTATGATAAGTGGAGAAATATCCAGAATACCCCCACTTAAGTTACACCAAAATCCCATCATAGGGATACAACTGACCCTCATGAGTCGTACCCTCCAATACGAGTGGTACCCTCCACTCATACCCTAGCCTTAACCTTTGGATCCAACACTATCTAGTGTACGACTCATCAACCCAAGTCGTATCCAAAGCATACAATCCATACCCTTCATTTGTATCCTTGGCAGATTTAAACCCAAGGAAGAGTTAGACACTGTCCACCATACAAGTCTTGGGTATGACTCATACCCTGGCTTACGGCTCATGGTGAGCCACTCGTACTCAGATACAACCTAAGTAACCAAATCTAAGATTAAGTTAAGGAACCAAACAATATGTAACCACCAATACGACTCATACCCCTAAGTTGTATCTATTTTAGTAACCAAAATCCATCCCACCAACCAATACTGGTAAGCATACGACTGGACTATACTATCCGTACCCCAACATATGGCTCGTACCCATGAGTCGTATTAGGTTTAGAGATCTGAATTCCAGGAAATTTTCTAAGGTCCAAAAACTAGGGTGTTACAGTCTCCCCCACTGGGAACATTCATCCCTGAATGACGGACAAGGTAGGGGTAACCACATGCCCGAGTCATTTGCATTATCAAATATATACCCAATATTTAATGAAGTTTGAAAACAAAGAGGAAAAGATATTAATCTTTCCTTCAACAAACTCTGAAAATAAAGATGTGTTGACCAACACATACCTTCCGCATGAATCCTAAGAGCAGAAAACAAATGCGGATATTTGGACTTTATGTCCTTTTCCGCTGCCCATTTAGCTTCTTCCACCTTATGGTTCTGCCAAAGAAACTTAACCGAAGCCACATCCTTAGTCCACAACCGCCAACCCTGCTTATCCAAGATCTCAATCGGGATTTTTTCATAAGATGAAGAATCCATGATACCCAGTCCTTCCAAAGAAACAACCGAAGAAGGATCACCAACGCACTTCCTAAACATGGAAACAAGAAAGATTGAATGAATCAAGCTCAAGCTAGAAGGAAACTCCAACTCATAAGAAACATTACCAATTCTCCGCAAAACCTCATAAGGACCAACATACCAGGGACCAAGCTTCCCCTTCTTTCCAAACCGCACTACTCTTTTCATGGTCGATACCTTCAGGAAAACCTTATCCTCAATCTCAAACTCTAAGTCTCTATACCTAACATCTGCATAGGACTTTTGGAAACTTTGGGCAGCCTTAAGCCTCTCTCGAATCACCTTTACCTTCTTCATAGTATGGCAAACCAAGTCGGGACCAAACATATCTGCCTCATCAAGCTCAAACTAACCAATAGGAGATCTACACCTCCTACCATACAATACCTCAAAAGGGGTCATACCAATACTAGAACGATAGCTATTGTTGTAAGAAAACTCCACCAAAGGTAGATGCTCAACTCAATTTCCACCATAATTATCTGAGTAGTTCTCTCCACTTTCCCTTCCATTTGCAGGTGGAAAGCAGTACTCAGACAAACCTTAGTCCCCAACCCTTTCTAAAAAGATCGCCAGAAGTGAGACGTAAATTGCATGCCACGATCAGATATAGTCAAAACAGGCACCCCATGCATCTTCAAAATCTCATGAAGATACATCTTTGCATAATACTCCACCGAGAAGGTAGTCCGTACTAGAAAAAAAGTGAGCAGACTTATTCATCCTAACCATGACGACCCAAATTGAATCATATTGATTCCGAGACCGAGGAAGACCGGTAACAAAGTCCATATTGATCACATCCCATTTCAACTCGGGCAATTCAATTTCTTGATACAACCCTCTTGGCCTCATATGCTCAACCTTAACCTGTTGACACACTATGTACTTGGCCACAAAATCAGCCACAACCCTCTCCATGCCATTCCACCAATAGATCTCCTTAAGATCATGATACATCTTAATTGAGCTAGGATGAACAACATAGCGCAATTCATCCACTTAAACAAAAATCCTTTGTAGTAACGCATCTATATCAGGAACAAAAAACCTTCCTTGGTACCGTAAAGTACCATCCACTATCGATCTCAAATACCACTACCTTTTGCCCAACAACATCGCTCTTGATCTTCATCAAGATATAATCTAGCACTTGCTTCTCCTTAATCTACACACCAAGAGACGATCAAACTACTTTTTGCACCATCACACCACCATCCTTGGAGTCCAAGAGGCGAACTCCAAGATTCTCCAAGTGGTGAATATCCTTCACCAATTCCCACTTTCTTTCCTCTATATGAGCCAAGCTCCCCATGGATAACCTGCTAAGAGAATCATCAACCATATTAGCCTTACCAGGGTGGTAGTAAAGACTCATGTCATAGTCCTTGAGAAGTTCAAGCCATCTACTTTGCCTGAGATTAATCTCTTTCTAAGTGAACACATACTATAGACTCTTATGATCAGAAAAAATATCCATGTGCACACCATAAAAATAATGTTGCCATATTTTCAAAGAAAACAATACCGTCAATAGATCCAAATCATGAGTAGGATAATTCCTCTCACGTACCTTTAACTGCCTAGAAACATAGGCAATCACCTTCCCATGCTACATCAAAATATAACCAAGACCCACTCGAGATACATCACAATAACCCACAAACCCATCATCACCTTCTGGTAAAGTCAGAATTGGAGCCAAAGTTAACTTATTATTCAACTTCTCGAAACTCCCTTCACAAGCATCTGACCAAGAAAACTTGACCTTCTTCTAAGTTAACTTAGTCAAAGAAGCAACTATCGATGAAAAGCTTTCCACAAACAGCCAATAATACCCGGCTAAACCCAAGAAACTCTGAATATCGAATAGAGTCGTGGTTCTAGGCAACCTCTTCACCACAACACCCTTTTGCGGATCCACCATGATCCCCTTACTAGAAATAATATAACCCAAGAAAGTTACAATATTCAACCAAAACTTACACTTGGAGAACTTGGCATACAACTGTTGTTCCTTTAAGTTCGGCAACACCATATGAAGGTGATTATCATGATCCACCTCACTCTTCGAATAAACCAGAATGTTATCAATAAATACAATAATGAAAAGATCTAAATATTGATAAAAAAACCCTGTTCATCAGAACCATAAATGTCGTCGGAGCATTAGTCAACCCAAATGACATTACGAAATCTCAAAGTGATTATACCATGTATGAAAAGCCATCTTACGGATGTCCACCTCCCTAATCTTTTGCTGATGGTATCCAGATCGAAGATCTATCTTAAAAAAGAACTTGGCACCTTGCAACTGGTCAAACAGATCATCTATCCTTAGAAAAAGATACTTATTGTTGTCCGTCACCTTGTTCAACTGCTTATAGTCAATGCACATCCGAAGGGAACCATCCTTCTTGTGCACAAACAACACCGGTGCACCCCATGGGGATACACTAGGATGAATAAACCCCTTATCCATAAGATCCTTAAGTTACTCCTTGAGTTTCCTCAACTCTGTTGGAGCCATTCTATACAGAGGAATAAAAATTGGACAAGTGTCCAGAACCAAGTCAATACCAAACTCTATTTCCCTATCTGGAGTACACCAGGAAGATCATCCAGAAAGACCTCTGGAAACTTATTAACCACTGGAACTAACTAGAAAGAAGGACCTTTTGAGTTAGAATCTTTAACCCGAACCAAGTGATAAAGACAACCTTTAGAGATCAACCTCCGAGCTCTAAGATAAGAAATAAATCTCCCCTAGGAGCTAATGAACCACCCTCACATTCTATAACCGGCTCACTGGGGAACCTAAATATAACCTTACAGGTTCGACAATCCAAGGATGTGTAACAAGGGTGCAACCAATCCATACCCAGAATGACATCGAAATCCACCATACTCAACTCAAACAGATCCACCAAGGTCTACTTGCCACTGAAAAATACCACCCCCCTATAGACTCTCTCAGCAATAATTGAGTCACCTACTGGGGTAGAGAAAGAAAAAAGACCCAAAATAACTTCTAAATTAAAACCAAAAGATACAGCTACATAAGGAGTCACATAGGAGAGAGTGGACCCCGAATCAAGTAAATAATATATGTCATGAGAGAAAAGTTGTAAAGTACTAGTAATGACATCAGGTGATGCCTCATATTCCTATTAGGACGCCAAAGAATACAACCTGTTATGACCAACACTAGAACCAGGAGAAGTAATAGAAGTAGATACAACACCACCAGGTGTAGGAGCAGAAGATGAAGCCACAAGAATCTTATTTGCCCTGTAGCAACCTTCTTAATCGAATAATCCCTGAGTCGATGGCCTACCTAGAAACACTTGAAGCATTTGTCCCTTCCTTCATCACAATAACCTTGATAAGGACAACCATAGAACAGACAAGGAGGGCATAAAGAAACTGACTGGCCTCTGCTTGCCTGAGATTGGGCACCCTGTGCCCGAAAATTATCACCACCTTGATGACGCATGTCACCCACCTGGTAAGAAGCACTAGCAGAAGAGTAGGAACCAGAACTCCTCCACTTCTTTTTTGTCATTTGCCACCATCCCGACCACCCTGAGACTAAGCACCTCCCTGGTAAAAAAACCTGCTCCTCTTACCCTATCTATCCCTAAACTCTATTTTCTTTCTCTTTTCATCCTTAACTTGCTGCATATGAACAGTCAGCCTAGAGATGCTTATATCTTTAATCAGCAGGGCAGTCTTACTCTCCAATATCAAATCCTGATTCAACCCAGAAGAGAACTTCTTCATTTTTACCGGCATGTCAGCAACTAAATTAGGGGCATACCTTGACAATTGGTGAAACTTCAAGGTATATTCCTTGACAGACATCCTCCCTTGATTGAGGTTCACAAACTCCTCCATTTTTACTTCCCTCAACACTTGGGGAAAGAAATGATCTAAGAAGACCTTAGAAAAAGTATCCCACAAGACTGATTCTTCCACATCACCCCTATCCCTATCCTACTCTTTATACCACTAATATACAACCTCTTTAAGCCGATAAGATACAAAGTTTGCCCCCTCCACATTGGTAGCCTATATTACCCAAAATATCTTTTTTTTATTTTATCTAAGAAGCCCTATGGATCTTCTTCTACCTACACTCCAGAAAAAGTGGGATGACCCATCTTTATAAATTGGCCATCCCTTATGGACTCAGCAGAAAAAGCACCAGTCGCACCCTGCTCAGCTTGAGCAGCGACCATGTGAGCAATAATATAAATAGACTGATGAAATTCTACATTAGTCACCTTTCCTTAAGGAGGACTAGTAACAACCGATGGAACACTAAAATTATCAGCAATAGGACCGTGAGATCGAAGATGAAATCTAGAAGTGGGACACACCCCTTCAACATTACCCCAAAATAGGATAAAAGAATTTTCTTGTGTTCCAGATCTACGAGGAATGATCTAAAAAATAAACAAACAAAGATTAAAGAAGATTCAAGTATTGAGATTCTAAGCTTGAGAATAGAATACCAAGAAAGTAAAACATTCCTAAATGCCTTGTAGCCTCTCCCTTATGAGTGTGGCACACTACACACCCCTAAAAGAGACTCTACTTGACATGGCTTTATGGACTCCCAATTGACCATGAACCTGGCTCTGATACCAACTTGATGCGAACCGATTGGGGCCTTGTCGTAACGTGTGTCCCAAGTTTGACCAGGAATGGAGACCACCCCCATTACCCAACCCAAGTTTGGCTGAATTTCAAGCATGTAACAAGATAGTACAACAACTCACATAAAGACTCTGGGATAAGATCACAATCGTGAACGACATAATCTAGTCCAACCATCCCAAACCAACAATCCAACCATACCAAACCGATACCGAAACAAGGGCCATAAGTAAGTCTATAACCAAAGATGTTCCAGAACATATATAATTAATCCCAAAATGAAATATGATGTAGCAGTAAGAAATTATATCCAATGATGCTAGCCTTCCAGCTTATTCCAATGCCAAGGCTGACACCAATACTGATACCGTCCATTCTAACCCATAGCAGTACTACAAAGCCTCTAACCAAAAGAGTAATAAAATTTGGTTGGAATATTCCCCAACCATAGTCAAAACTAATATTCAAAAATAAACCAAAATGTCTAAAAGTGTCCATTACATAAAATTGAGCCTTCCCAAAGGATGAAAGCTCTCCACTTAAGTCCAAATGCTGATCCCTAATTTAATCACTATGTAGGAGAAGTAGAATAGCTGGTTCCTATATAGCGTGGGTATAAATTTTCCAGTAGACGGGTTAGCCGGTGAGCGCTAGCATGATCTCATGATAAGGATAAAATAATGCCATTTATAAAACCAAGTAAAACCATCTATATACACACAACCATACATGTACATATAAATAAACATGTCGGGAAAGGGGGCCGAGTTTAGAAGTCCTTTAAAATCTTTACCTGGGTTGTGTAGATTTGCTATATTAAACCACCCATGGGCTATATGGGTTCAGCTTCCTCTGCTGAAAGGGCCTAGTGTATGTAGCTACACGACCAGTGAAGAATACCTGGGATGAATAGTACATCCCCCCACAATATAGTGTGATATCATGAACACATTCACTAAGACCAACCTCACATCGACAACTATGAGTTTCCAGTTTTGGTCCTCCCGGGACATCCACCTTCCACGACTTTGCTACACATCCCGCCATTATTGCCTAATTAAAAACTATTTTCCAAATAACCAAACAATTAACCAATTATTATCCAAGGGCATTATTATTTGTATTGTCATACCAATCGTCACTTGTAAGTATTATCCATAGCCAACCATATATAGGTTTAAGGGGACTTTAAAGTGCCCTTTTATTTACCATATTAAACCACTTGGCTGATTCCATGTACCACTCAAGAATGATTATCTAGCCATTTACCTTTCCTAGCCATTTAAATCATGAATAATTTCTTTACCAAGTTTTAAAACAAGTAAGAGTTCCATTAAAATACTTAATGCAATAAAAACATGCTTATAGGCATTTTGTCAAACTCATTGGGGGCATAATATAGCCAAAATCAATTCCAATTACCATTAAACCATTTCCAAGAAATCTAATTATCCAAAACCACCATTAATTCACATTAAGCATCATTAAAACCATGGAAAACTATAACCAACTATTTAACATCAGAACCCCAAAATTATATTTGAAAACTAAAATCATACAATTAATGAAGTCATGAAAACATTCATACAAACCATGCTTCTAGTTAGAATTAACAATGAGGGAAGAGAACATGAATTAAACCAAGATGATGATGGAAAGAAATCACCAAAACAAGTCCCAAATCAATCCTCTAGTTGAAACCCTGGCTTCCCTTGTCCAAAAGTTTTTAAGAGAATTTTCAAGAGTTTAGAAGAGTTTCTAAGTGTTAATGAAAGGAATAATAAGTTAAATAACCTTCCAAGTAGGTCAGAAGTCGTGGGACCTTATTAGGATATGTGGCAAATTTCCAAAATACCCCCACTTAAGTTGCACCAAAATCCTATCACAGGAATACGACTGACCCTCACGAGTCATACCCTCCAATATGAGTCGTAACCTTTACTCGTACCCTAGCCTTAACCTTTGGATCCAACATTGTCCAGTTTACGACTCATCCAACCAAGTCAAATCTAAATCATACGATCTATACCCTTCATCCGTATCCCTGACAGATTTAAACCCTAGGAAGATTTAGAAACTGTCCACCATACGAGTCCTGGGTATGACTCGTACCCTGTCTTATGGCTCATAGTGAGCCACTCGCACTTAGATCCAACCTAAGTAACCAAGTCTAAGATTAAGTTAAGGAACCAAATGATCTGTAACCACCAATACAACTCATACCCCTAATTCGTATTCATTCTAGTAACCAAAATTCATCCAACCAATCAACACTGGTCAGCATATGATTGGACCATACTATTTGTAACCAAAAATACGGCTCGTACCCATGAGTCGTATTGGATCCATAGATCAGATTTCCAGAAAATTTTCTAAGGTCCAGAAATTAGGGTGTTTCAAGTACTTACCCCTACTATGTCTTTTTAGTGTAGATACATATACGATTGCATCACATGACAGTTTATTCAGGCGGTACTTGAAGTCTATTCGAGATACCGATTGATTTATCTATCCGTAGTTGTCTTCTACCTTTTTCTTATCTAGACTATATCTTATTTGTATTCAGAGGTAGAGTTGTTCCATTTTTATATCCGATGTATATATTGACTTTGAGTTGTATTAGTTGGTTCTTACATTGTGACACCAGGTTTTGAGATTTTATTTGATATCTTTGATTTTATTTCTGTTATTATTATGTTTGTGTGGTTTGGTTTCGCTCAAGAAGCCTTGCCTTGGGTTTTTAGTTTTAATTTTTCTTTTTATATCAATTTGGGTGATAAACTTACTTGTCAAAGCTTGTCGCGATAAGTGACATCATCACCCTTGATTTTTGGGTCGTGACACACACACACACACACACATATATATATATAAACACACAAATTGTACTTATCTTTATAAATATGTGAATACGTGAGTAGAATTAAAACTCTACCATTATTTAAATTATTAATTTGGCTAATAAAAGTAAACAAGTCATGAAAGCTTATTATAATAGAATTATCAAAATAAAATATAACTATTTTGAATTTAAAATTTATATGAACGGTCATTTATGTTATTTCTCTAAATTCAATGCATATTAATACCTTTGACTTAAAGCTTTAGTTTGTCCTCAATCAATAAAGTAAAAGATACTCTACTACACTTGTCTATGCACAACAAAATAGGCTATCTATAATAGTTTCAGTAAGTAACTATCGACATTGGATTTTTCTAAATTCAAGGTACATTAATACCTCTAACTTAAAGCCTTAGTTTGTCCACAATCAAATAATACAAGATACTCTACTACACTTATCTATGCACAACAAAATAGGTTGTCTATAATAGTTTCAGTAAGTAACTATAGACATTGGATTAAAAGAGGTCTTATTAACTATAGACATTGGATTAAAAGAGGTCTTATTGTGGGTTATAACTTAAATCGTCCAATTTTTATTAAACTTTAATTGATTGATTTATTTATTTTTATAATCTGTAGCACTTAATAAAATGATTTTTTTCTTAGTTATAACTAAATATTTTCTGCGTTTCAATTTATTTGTTTTACTTTTTTCTAAACCGTTTCAAACAAATGTCTTTTTTTTTCTTTTTTGACAGTTACAACTTGCCATATGGTGTGTCAAAGATTATAAAATTAAAAGAAATTTTGATACATTGTAACTTTGTTTAGTTTAAAATTATAAAATTTAAAAATCTTGTTTTACTTTTTAAAACTGTGGCAAGTCAAAAGTCAAAATCACACAAACAAATGAAAACGTAAAGTACAACATACCAATAAAAAATATTTATGAGTCAGTTTGGGGGTAAGGCTAACATATCTATCCATTTTTATGAGCAAAAATGGATTGAGCTAATAAATAAAAACAGTCAATGACCTACTCAAATTTTGTCAAATTCAACAACTTATATCATAAACTACCTTTATCACCTCAAGTTAATTTGATATCTTTACAAACTATAAGTCCAGCATTATGCTTTGCCTTCTGGGTGTGTTTGGTATGGAGGAAAATATTTTCTAAAAAAATAAGTTATATTTACTTATTTCTTGTGTTCGTTATGCAAATAGAAACATATTTTTTAAAAATATTTGTATATATTTAACACAAAATAATGAGAACAAATAGAATAAGGAAAGCGGAGTAAGAAATTTTTTTCTAAAAAATAATTTAAAAAAAAAATAGAAGAGGTTGGGAGGGTCGGGGTCGAGTAGGAAAAAAATTAAATCTTTTGAAATAAACAATTAAAAAACATTAAAATATTAGGGGGAAGGGTTGTTTGGGTAGGTGGTATAAAGGTGGGTAAGAAAAGTTCACATTTCTTTAAAATAATATATTTTTCTTGTTTGAGTGGGGGGGGGGGGTGGAGTAAAGAAAAAATTGAAATTCTTTAAAAAAACAAAATTAAAAGACGGAGAGGAGGGAAGGATTGGTAGGGGTGACGTAGGAAAAAAATATTAAAATCTAAAATGGGAATTAGAAAATAATTTAAAAGTATTTTTTTTTGGAGGAAAGAGGGTTAGGAGTGGGGGCGGTAGGGGGTGAGTAAGAAATTTTTATTTTAACGTGAGGGTGGATGGTTTTGGAAATGCTACAAACATTGAAACTTGTTTTTACTATTTTATTGAAAGAATATTTTTTTTAATTTGAAGGAACTTGTTTTTTTAAGAAATTATTTTTCAAAGTTCATAGCCAAACGAACATGGAAAAATGTTTTGGAGAAAACATTTTTCTTCGTGCAGAACACACCCTATAAGTTGTGTAAAACTCTTTTTGACCCAATAAAGCATAACCAGTAAAGCTAGGGCATTTTTTCAAAACTGCAATAACTAGCAATCATGCTCACCTCTTTTTTTCCTTATCTTCCTCATCTTCATGTTCTCATTATGTTCGTCCTAGGATGCATATGTATAATGATATTTAAATTGCAGATCTTACACACTTGAAAGTCCCCTATCTATATTTACTTTATGCCCCCAAAATGTTTCAAAAAAAATATTATTAGAACAAGATATATTTACTGAGTCCTTAAAATGTTGAAACAACAATACTATCAAATGACATGGTCCTATTAGATTCCTTCTCGAAAATAGGAAAATCATATATACATGCACCAATGT
The DNA here is from genome assembly GCA_030864215.1 of Capsicum pubescens. NCBI lineage: Eukaryota > Viridiplantae > Streptophyta > Magnoliopsida > Solanales > Solanaceae > Capsicum > Capsicum pubescens. The sequence goes on along the minus strand of CM061548.1, from coordinate 295,387,089 downwards.
TCTTTAGAAATTTTTTATGATAGTTGATGTGCAACCAATATTAATTGTGTGAGGATCCTTTAAATTTGTGAAAAGTGTTTTTGTGACCCCACTCTATTTTTAACTCTCCTCTCTCTTGTTTCATTTTTTTTCTTTCTTTTTCTCTAACACTTCTTTTCCTCTTCTTTATTTTAGATAACAATTTCTTCTTTTTTAATAGTTCTATTTTATACAAAATTTATAGAATAAGGAATGATCATAATCCAAATTTTATCACAAACTGATTAATACTAATCTAAAGAACTTATATATTTTTTTAGTATGTCCTAATAATTTTTTTTCTCATTTTTTACTTTTTAGATTTTATAACTTAAGATTTCAAAAAAAATACACATCGAGTTAATTCCTCAAATGGTCATTCAATTCAATGAAATTATTTATCACTATTTTAGTCGATCAGACTATTTAAATTAATATATTATCTTACAAAGTAACAATGGAATTAAAAATCCACTTAAAAAGGAATAATTTGCAATGGGGTCTCAAAATAATATTATTTTATAATTATTTTTCAAATCACTTGATAAAATTTGACAAAAATCTATTTATTACAACAATTTGTTTATTCAGAATATTAAACTATCTGAATTAAAATCTATTTAATATATTAAACAACTTTGCTTGCTTAATTGGGTAACGAACGAGTTAGTAGGGGAATTTTGTTAAAAGTGACAAAAGAGTTTTGAAATGAGGTGTAGGTGACTCATGTTTTAAAAATTGAGTGTAAGTGATAATTACTTTATTATGAATTAAGAAAGTTGGAAAAGTTTGAGAATAGCATACAAGTTTATTTAATTTACACTATGATCCAAGAAAAACCTAATATAACTAGAAACTGAGGGATAAAAGGTACATTTTCTCTCTCTTCTCATTTATTATTATTTTTCCTCTATTCGCGATTTTTGTTGTTCATTGTTATTGTTGTTTTATTCATCACCTTCTACTTCATTATCATCATCTTCTTCTTCATTTTCATCAGCATCTTCTTCTTGTTGACCATTGTTGTTGTTATTACCCCTACTGCTGCTACTTGACCAATTTTTTAGGTCAAATTTAGTTTCGTACATCACTTTGGCATTACTTCATAGGTGACTTTGGTAAGTAAAATTATTATTTTTAATTGAATTTCTTATATAGGTACACTACTGCTACTACTACTACTATTTTTTCAATAGTGGATAGAACCCAAAAATGAATCCAACATAAGATTCATTTGTTTCAATAGCGACAGATGAGTCATCTATTGTAATACCCGTGCTTTTTCTTAGCTTGAAAATCATCTCAAGGATGTTAGAACTTGATTTAAAATAAGAATTTATTCTTATACACGTGGTATTTCTATAATTTTCACTTCCTATCACGTGGGAAATTGAATAAGTTTTCCATCGATATATAATTAGTCCAAATTCGACACCCAGGCAAAGAGTTAGAGCCTTTTTAGTGAGACAGTGTTTGACCTGAGCCTTCAGCGCATCGCGAAGATAGCTCAAATGGAAATTGTCAAATTCCAGTGTTGCTCCGTAAAACTGGCGCGTCACGCCAAACTTCCAGGTCGTAGACAAGGTGGCAACGCGATAGCTCCGCGTCACGCCACCATGCAGTTTTCCAATTGTCAATTTCTAGTGACACGGCGCGATAACGCCGTATTACGCCAAGGATGAAAATTGGAAAATTTTCTTAGGAATTAAATATGTGTCCTAGGGTTAAAAGGATCAATTTACCACCATATATAAGCCTTATAACACGAGATTTGGCCATAATTCAGCAACTTATACTCAATTACTCTCAAAAACTCTCAAGAACAAGCCCTAGGGTTTTCATAGAAGGTTCAATTCCAAGGGAATTCATCGTCAAATTTCAAGAATCTCTCCATCAATCTTCGTAGAATCACAATCCAAGGTATGCGTAGTGTTCATTCATGGACTCCTTTCGTCCATGAAGTCCAAGAATCTCTTTTCTAAGTTTAAGTCTATGGATTTCTTTATGAATTTCATGTTGGGTTTGTTTTGTTTATGTTGAGAATGATCAATTGAATTCAAATCCATGTTGGGTGATCAATTTTATGTGGAATTGATTTGTATAGATGTATATTCATGTGAACCTATGAATAAACCCTAGATGATGAAATTAGACATGAATCATGATGATTAATTTTTGTATAATGTTATCTACATGTTTTATTCCTTCCATGTGTTTGATTAAATATCTAGATGAAGGACCAATTCCCAACTAGTATGATATCATGAAATCTACATGTATGTACGAGTTTATGCATATCATATGTTTGATGAAGTGCTTCAATAGATGAATTATGAATTGTGTTGTTGGTCATGTGTTCAAGTAAGCCATGCTATGTCAGTTTCTTCTCATCGAGTCCTGGGGGCACTTGTACCTGAACATTTAGCTGTGTGCCTAGATCTATGTCATGTTTTCACGATACTCTCAGTCAAGCTATGATCCATAGAACTCAGTCAGTCATATGACTCAGAAATCACAGTAATCTCAGTAGTTCAGCAATCTCAGTAATCTCAGTATTCCCAATAAGTCTCAGTAACATCAGTACTCTCAGCCAGTCCTCAGATCTCAGTACATTCTGTCAGTCAACAAAACTCAGTAAATTTAGTTTAGCTCCGCTAAACAATACCACTAGTATCAGTTCAGTTCAGCTAATCAGTTAAGTTTAGCTAATCAGTTTAGTTCAGCTAATCAGTTTAGTTCAGTTAATCAGTTCAGCACAATTAATCAATTCAGTGTCTATTCAGATGGGAGTAAGAATTAGCACCGATTGAACATAAGGATGGGAACTCACCTGTTATTTGAGGGTGCGATTCTTAAAAGCAATCCTTGCAAATCAGAGGGTACTACCTTTCAAGATAACTGATCAGGTTTGGTTGGATGCTTATCTGAGTGATTCATCTAGGCCAATGTTAAGGGTGTATGTGGTTAAAAAATCGAGAGAATGAGAACCATAATGTAGAAGAACAACAACAAGAAATGTTTGATGATAAATTAGATGATCTGATGATCAAACACCTACGCCCATTGTTGTGAGCAATACGGTGGGCAAATCTTCTCAATCAACATAGTCGGACAATCATCAAAATAACAAGACTGGTTTTTACAAGGTAATGTCATTCAAGGATAAGATAGAACTATCTACTTATTTGTTTATTGCTTGCTTGAAAAATAATTTCAGACTAAAGAAGGTGATTAATTCGAGCAAAGACTTTTGTTTTAAATGTGATAATTTGGACTGCAAATGGTGGTTGAGGGCTGTAAAATACTTAAGTTTCGACATATTTGTCATTAATGTTTATCAAAAGTATCATATATGTGGTTCAGAGCATATTATGATCCAAAATCCTCACGCCACGGCAAAGGTCCTCGGTAGTTATTTCCAAAATAGATTCCCCAATGGCAAAGGCCCTTCTACTGTTGATATGGCCAATTAACTCTGTATAGAATTGGGTGTTACAGCCATTTATTAAAATATTTATATGGCTATGGGGATTTCCAAGGACTTGGTTAGGGGGACACATGAGCACGGGTATGCAGTCCTCCGTGCCTACCATTACATGCTTGAGTTCACAAATTCTAGAAGTCAGACGGTGTTGCATATTGATGAAAATTGAAGGTTCAAGTACTTTTTTATATCCTATGGTGCTTGGATTCTTGGTTTCAAACAGTTAAGAAAAGCCATAGCTGTCAATGGGACTTTCTTAAGGATCAAGTATAATGGAGTTTTGATAGTGGCGGTGGCACACGATGCCGAGGGTCACACCTTTTCTGTCATTTTTTGTGTAGTGAACAAGGAATGTGATTCCTCGTATGCTTATTTTTTTGAACAAATGCGAAGCTATGTTGATAATACCGAAGAGTTGTATATAATTTCAGATAGGCATCGAAGTATTTGAAAGATGGGCTTAATTTTCTTCACTTCATCTCGCTTTGGTTGTTGCATGAGGCATCTTAGAGAAAATATTCGAAAAAACTTTCATAACGAAAGGGTCGTGTCTCTTTTTTATAGAGAAGATAAAACATATAATATAGATGAGAATTTTTGACCATTTCAATCAAATAAGGGATATGCATCTCAAGGAAGCATAACATCTCAAACGTGTCGATTTCGAGAGATGGATCCGGGCATTTTGTCCAGCAAACAAATACATGCTTATGAATTTAATGTCTTGTTTGAGTTACAACTTTGTAATACTTACTGTATGATGTCGTACTAAGTGATTTTTTATATAGGTATAATATTATGCTATCAAACACAACTGAATCATTGAATTTAATGTTTGGCATTGAAAGAGAACATTTTGTTTTGGCTATGTTTAAGGAAATAAACAAGAGGTATGCCGAATTATTTCACAAAAGACGTATGCAGTTCGTGGACACAAGAAACATTTTCGTTCTAAAAGCAGAAAAACAAATATCAACGAACATCAGTTTGGGAAATAGGTTATTTGCTCATTAAATAGTATATTACAAATTCAGTATCGACGGTCGTGGTGATGTTGCCATGGTCGATCTTCAAACAAGATCTTGTACATGTAGAGTTCTTGACTTGGATAAAATACCTTGTCCACATGTTATGGCAGCGCTTCGAGCCCAATACTGTGCATAATATGAAACTCAAATTTATGAGTACTCATCTTCATAATATTTGGTGAAAAGATATATAATGGCATATAGTGAGAATATTAATCTGATGCCTCCTGAAGAATCTTGGTTTGTTCCAGTAGAGATTTTGGAGAGATTAATACCTCCTCTATAATTGGCCCATGCATTATCAAACTGGGAAGAATGCGATATAAGAGGAGGTGTGGAGTTGGAGAATTATTTTCATCAAGAAAAAACAATTTCTCCGTATGTAAAAACGCTGGCCACAAAAGAACTACATGCTCGGATCGTAATGCACGATGATAGTTGTAATAGTAAAACTTGTGTTATTGTTTGTTATGGACTTTGATATTTTTAACTCATTGTTGTAAATGTAAATATTATTATTTATTATATAAAATATATTTTTACTAACTTGTTCATTGATAAAAAGTGGTAAAACGGGAACTAAATACAACAAACTACAAAAATATTTTTAGCAAATTACCAATCTGTTGCAACAGATGGGCATTTGTTGAAAGGACATAATATAATTCATCAAACTAAAATATGTTCCTCCAACAGATAATCAATCTGTTGTAAAAGATGGGTAATCTGTTGGAAAAACATAATACAGTTCTTTCCACTGGTATGTGTTCTTCTAACAGATGAATAATCGATTTCAATAGATGGTCCATTTGTTGAAAGAACTCAAAATTCTAGCTTTGCTACTGGATTCAAAATTGTGCCAAATGCTCAATCCTTACCTCCACCCGTCGACATGTTGAGAAGAATAAATAGACAGAATAAAAATTAAATAAGAATTAAATAGTCAAAGTCAACCAAACATAAATTTTTTTATTAAACAAAAAAAATACATTAGGTAGGTAGATCGGATATGAATAAAAAAATACATATGCTAAAAGAAAAAAACATAACCTAATTATCATTATCATTATTATTATTATTATTATTATTATTGTCAACCGGTGGCAGCAGGGTCCTCCTCAGCCTGTGAATCTCTCGGAGCATCCTTGTTCTCACGATACTCAACTCCCACTAGAGTTCATCAACCTGCCTCTGAAGTTCTCGCATAGTGTCGCGTAGAATATAAATATTTCAAATAGGATAAGTCATATCTAGAACATGCATGAATTGACAAAAACATAAACACAAAAGTAAAAAAAAGAGTTTGATTGTAATACAATATATACTACCAACTTCTAGATTTGCACAAAAAAAAAAAGCTACCTCAACGAAAAAGGAATCGACTCTTTGAAAAAAAGTGGTTGAAGTTGTAATATAAAAGACATTATGCAAGAAATAAATAAATTGGAGTAGAATGAACGAGTAAGGAGGGACCTATTTATAGAGGATTAAAATTTGAATGTGTTAGGTAAAAAGTCACGACTGTTCACCTTGATTTTATTAATTACATTCAAACTGGTAACTTTTTTATTACTGTGAAAAGTCATGACTTAATTAAATCAAACTGTGACTTTTTAATTATTGTGAAAAGTCATAACTATTTAGATTCTTAATATTAATTAGTTCTTAAAATTAAAGAATTGGTCTTCTCAATTAAATAATCGAAGACATCATTTTCAATAACTATTTCTTTAAATAATAACCATTTTCATTGAGTTGATGCAATAGATGGTCCATCTGTTACAATAGATAATCCATCTGTCGCAACAAATTTACCATTTATTGCAACAAATAGTCCATATGTGCAACAGATGGACCATTTTTTGGAGGAGTTGTTTTGATTTCTTCCAACAGTTGTTTCAACAGTTACTACAGGTGGGAAATTTGATTCATCGGCTATTTTAAATGTGTTAGATAAAAAGTCACGACTGTTCACCTCTTTTTTAATAATCATATCCCTTAATTAATTGAAACTGGTAACTTTCCAATTATTTAAATTAAACAAAATAAATAAACAAAAAAGGTAAAAAAGTCATGACTTTTTGCCTATTTAATAGTAACATCAATTATTAAAATTAAATAATAATTTTTTACGATTTTAAATTGTGTTTATCATTTATTTCCTTAGTATTTATTTATGAACCATTTTTCTTTATTAAATAATTAAAAAGTCATGATTTTTCACCCTTTCAATAACTCTTTTTTAATTAATAACTATTTTAGTCAGTTTTTCCAACAGATGGACCAAGTTTCATCTATTCGATGCACACAAACTAGTGGCAAGAACTAACTGTATTGTGTTCTTCCAGTAGATCTGTTATAATAGAAGTGCCATCTATTGGAAGAAGAGGGTTTTGAGCTTTTCCAATAGATTATCCATCTGTTGCAACATATTGGTCATATGTTGGTTGAACGCAATCCAGATTGATGAACTGTATTGTATTCTTCCAGCCAATAGCCATCTGTTGTAACATATGGGTAATCTGTTGAAAATATTTTTTGTAGTCTGTCATATTTAGTTCCGATTTTACCTTTTTTTATTGATGCACAAGTTAATAAAATATACTTTATATAATAAATAATAACATTTACATCACCAATAATGAGTTAAAATTATCAAAGTCCATAACAAATAACAACACAAGTTTACTGTTACAACGATCATGGTGCATTACATACATAGCACTTGTTTTTTCTTGAAGGGAATGTATTCCTTTGACCTTGAAGATGGTTACCTTTTGAGCCTCCATAGTTTTGTACCATACTTCACGATAAAACTGAAGATTAAATATTATTTGACATTGATGGGGTAGGAAGAATGAGGTGCGTGCAGATGGATGGATCCACTTTCATGTGTAGTAGTTATGTATTACTGATCAGGTTATCGTGACAACACACATAAAGTACAATAATTTTGTGAATGCAGTTTTTTACCGATTAGGAATTAAATCTTCAAACAAGATCCTACATTTTATAGTTAAGTTTGATAAGTGTGCATTGATAAGGTTGAGGGACCATGAAGATGGTATCGAAAACCAGTTACAATTTAATGACGATTTTGCTCATGTTTATACGTGTCAAGTTTTAAGAACAGATCAATATTTGATAGAAGTATGGAGATTCAATAATGATTGGATTGGTTTTAATGGTGAAACGGACTTTGATAAAGCCTTCGAAGCCTCCCAGTGCAACAAACAAGAATGGAAAACCAATAGAAATTCCCATGGTCTAAATTTTTATAGATGGTTTACTCGAGGAGATGATTATATGGTAGAATATATTGTAGGAGAATGCCTGCACGGGAAAGGGGAGTTGTTGAAGACTATATCATCCCAGACCTTGTCAAAGAGGAAACACAGGGAAGCAAGCAAGGAACACCTACCCAATCTGGAAAATGAAATTGACTAGAAATATGAAAAATCTGAATGAGTTGCATATGTTAAAGTGTATCCAAAAATTAAAATCTGTTAGTTATTGTTGAAAAGAGAAATAGTGAAGTGAAATGGAGCTAGACACTTTGCTAGGTAACTGTGACTAGTTAGTGATAACGCTCAAACTACAGCTCTCGTAAGAGTGTAAGCGGTCGTTGTCAAATATAGAACCCAACTGGGTTGGGTGTCGAATCCCACAGGGAATACTTGGTCACTAAGTGTTGCAACTATTAGTAGACTTTTGGTCAAAAGTTCTGCGGACAAAGGGGGGATTTTATGCGTATAATAATGTTTACCAAAATAAAGAATGAAACGAGTAATGTAGTAGGAGTTAATCAATGAGAATTGTAAGTTAGGGTTATGTCCACCTTATGAGTTCTACGTATCTATTGGCTATGAGTTATGCGGAATTCAGACATACATGCGCTTATAGAGATTCGTATTCTATGGTAAATCCTAGCGTCTTTGGACCATCAAGGATTATATCACTTTAACTCTTTCGAGCTTAAAGCGTATACTAATGGTACGAATTCTCCAAAAGGTTAATCCAGTTACGGCACTAACTTTTAAACAGGGGTTGGTAGCCCTATTTCCTTGTCATTCTCTCTTTTCCAGACATGTAACTTTTCTTTCGAACAAGTTAATGCTATACTGGCGTATTCTATATGTTTGCAACCACAAGAATTTAATTAAGATGAAGAGAGTAATGATATAAGCAGCATACGTATCAAGAATTCATAAACTCATAGCAATAGATAGTATCTCATAAGGCTTCCATAACCCTAACAGAGAAGTTTAGCTACTCATGAGTGCAACGGAAATCACAATAGACATCATCACCATACCAAAATCTAGAACAAGCTTGACAATTTGGATGATTTTTGGCGTCAAAAACTCTCACACGTTTTTGCCCTAGCCGTTCTTCTCAAGAGAGTCGTGTTTCTCTGTTAAAACTTACAGAATCTGTAACTTGAATAATAGTAAAAGTCGAATGGAAAGGACTTGAATTAATGAATGAGTCGAATTGTAAGAGTTGAATGAATTATTCGAATGGAGAGAGATAATAATAAAAACTTCAGCAACATAGGGTATTTATAACACCCATATCCTATTCCTACTAGGCTACTGCGTACTTATCCTAATCCTACTAGGTTACTGCATCCTTATCCTAATCCTACTAAGTTACTGCTGATCCCCAAAGTCTTTAGAAATGCTGTTTTTGCCCGGGACAAGTTATCCATGCATCACTTTCAGTCCATAGGCGTCCAAACGCTGCTTTCCTTCTTTCGTGAAGCTTCCTTGGGCATCAAGTTATCCATAAAGTGCTGGAATCTTCATCGTTTATACCTGTAAACTTGCTAATCACGTTTGTTAGCTCACTTACAGGAAAAAGGACTAAAAGTGCATGAATTATATATTTTGTTCTCAAAACTTAGCTAAAATATGGGTAAATTAAGGTGCTTTAGGCGTGTAAATACGCCTATCATCAACACCCCACACTTAAATCTTTGTTCGTCCTCGAACAATATATCATGTCCATATAAATATCTACTTAGGGTTTCACAGTAACAACACAAAATGTTCAACCAAACAGGCACAACAATTATTAACCAAGAGTAGTTTTCTAATCACTTCTAGAAACAATTCAACCTCCAACATAGACTCTTGATGATGGTTAATTCGTATTCAAAAGTCAAGGCACAAAGAATCATACAAGACTACCCAAAACTCATCAACCATGTGTGTCTCACATAAGATATTACCCATAATCACTCACAAGTATTGCATTTTTCAGAACATGGGTATAAGATTATCCTTGCTCTCACTCTCTCAAATAATTCATATGTTGAAACTGATGACCATAAGCTTGACCTTAGTGTAATGCTCTACTAATATCAGAATGCTAAGCTTAGGATCAAATAGGTCTTTACAGGTAGTAATGTAGGCTAAGGGACGGGTAGGACTATTTTGGCCAGAAATAGTGACTATGTTCCTAAGCGCTTTAATACATCACATTATTCCATTAACTCTCTCTTTTAATCAACCCTTCTACCTTTCTTTCATCTATCACCCCTTTTCACCTATTTTGCCATTCAAGCATAACTATCTTTTTATTTAATCATAAACACAATTTATCTTTTTGTTTTTCTATTTCTTTTTCTTTTCTTTTCTCTTTTTTTATAACACACCTCTATGATAGCCACTCTTTTTTTTCATAACAAATTCAAGTACCAATTTACTTTAAGGCATCACTCTCACCCAATTTCCTCTTATTTTGTCACATGACTTCACAACTTAAAGCACTTAGGAATTTGGATCAAATTATGGTCTTGAGAAAAAATGGATTCGGCTTACATATGACGCTGTCAAAGAAAATGGCTAAAGGCTCAAAGGGGGTTAACTAAGATAATGTCCACGGGTAGGTAAAATGAGGGTAAACAATCACAGGTTGCCAAATAAATGCCTAAATCATCTCCTAAACTCACATTCTTTATTTCACTTCACACACACACCAGACAAGTTCTAGCATCATCCACAAACACAGAATATACTATAACCTCACACACACAAGGCACATGGTCAACTTTATTGGGAGTATTATAAACTCTTGACCCTAACAGATGAATGAATTAAACCACACAATTATCACACAGTGAGTCACACTTAGAGCCTAAATGTCTCAATAGTAATGATTCTAGCACAAACTCTTGTCATAACACCATGCCGCCTATCAGAACAATTTCATGCATCAAAATCTAAAAAAATTATGACAATAAATGTAGGCAAAGAAGTACAGCATACGAATACCAGCACCCCATACTTAGACGGGACACACTGCCCTCAGTGGAAAATAAATATGGAAAACCTGATTACTCGGACTCCTCTTCTATGTCTGGGGTCATACCCCCTGCGTCGGAATCATCATCAGAGTCGTCATCCTCATAGTTTCCTCAAATTGTACTCCACTTGATCCAAAAGTGCGTTGAGGTATTTGTAGCGAGGAGGATTCAGCTTGCTCTTTTCTTCCGCTTTCCTAACCTTTCTGTGAGATGGATACTTTTTGTTTTTCTTGTCGTCCTTTTGAGGCCATTCTACTTACTTGGTTGATGGCCTCGGAAGATGTTCTTGCAAAGTAAAAGAGCAAAAGGAAAATTTTTGAGAGATTTTGGAGAGGTAGGCGGCGCCTAGGTTGAGGTTGCAATGCATTTTTGTTCTAAGACTAAGGTTCTATTTATAGGACAAGCTTGGGTCGGGTTTTGACCCATTTGGAGACCAAAAGTGACCATAGGCGGCGCCTAATGCTTTGCCTATGCTTGGCATAGGCGGCGCCTTTTGCAAAGACTTGTTGAGCATAGGCGGCGCCTATGCTATGGCCTTGTTAAGCATAGGCGGCGCCTATGCTATGGCATACTAGATTCAGAGACAAAATTCCTTTGCA